>JAZHFQ010000003.1:0-1388378 GCA_038387885.1 Spodoptera picta | reverse complement strand
GAAAAAGATTCATGTCAGTCTAGAAAATAATGTTTACGCTGCTAATAGACTACCTATGTATACACATGTACCAACGTATATAATATGCAATTTGGATGCGGATGATAAACCAGGGTCACACTGGATAGCTGTACATATCGATGCGAATGGCATCGGTCAATATTTTGATTCATATGGACGAACACCTGAGCGATATCATCTTCAGTTTTTGAAAAGGAATTGTAAGAGATGGGACTGGAATGTTGATAGGATTCAGAATGATTGGACTTCAGTTTGTGGTGAATATTGCTTAATGTATTTGCTATTTAAGTTTCAGGGATGTTCAATGCATAGTTTTACGAACATATTTACAGGGAACACACTGTACAATGATATTTTTGTGGATGAGATGTTTCACTCATATTTTGTAGAAAAAAGTAATAAATTAATTAGAAAATTAAAATGAATGATTGTGTTTTATTGATGACATAGGAAATGAAAGATAATGAGGGTTACCAGTGAGTAATAGATAAGAACGCCAAAAGGGTGTTCGAAGTATAGATAAGAACAATGGAGCGTTGATGAGGGTCAGGAGCACCGGAAATGAATGAGATAACAATAAATGGATTTGCAATTGATTTGCATAACTCCAGAACCACGCATCCTACGCAAAAAAGGACTGCAGAAACGTGATCAGAGCATGCCAAAACCTTTTTTTTTTTTTTTTTTTTTTTTTTTTTTTTTTTTTTAGGATTGGTGCCACTGATTCTCCCGGATTTGACCTGTCCAACGCGTGAGCCAGAACCGGTGAATCATCACTACTCCCAAGGTGGGAGACGACATTAAATGATTTTCCCCCTCAAAAAAGGTCGTGGGCGTTTACTGCTGGGTTATCGGCCTCTTCCTCACTAATTCTCGGAGTCTGGAATTGTAGCCGGTATATGGCAATAGGCTCACCCTCTATTACATGGGTCTCATAACATAAATAGTGAAGAGTGGGTGTTACATTGTACAGTGGCATAATGTGCACCTCTGCCTACCCCTTCGGGGATAAAAGGCGTGATGTTATGTTATGTCCTCACTAATTTTCATACTTGGCTAGATTGATCATCGCAGTTTAAAAGGATCAGGTTACCAGAAAGCACTACAGCCTGGCCTCCATTAAATCTAACCTTGAACAATGCACAAAACTCACAGCTCAAGTTACACCAAAAATCCAAGATTTCACTTGTTTTTCACGTACGAGCACGTAGAACAGTTCCTAATTCGTAAGGTCCCGGGCCGGAATATGTCGTGAGAACAGCTAGTGTTGTCTCAGAGCCATGTACACACTGTGTTGGCACTGTCCACAAGACGCTCTGGGTGATGGTTTGAGGTATGAGCGGAAGCGATTTTGCGTAGGATGTTTTCAGAGTGTGTTCTAATGTTTCTAATAAGAACTAAGGAGAACGTCCTAATATTAATTCCCTTAACCGTCTAATTTTCTAATAAGATATATTTCTAATAAGAAAGTTATATAAATAAATATGTTATATTTAAATACATTATTCAACCGGTTGCCTTTAAGAACTCTTAATGATTTCTTTATGATTATTTATTTTATGTTATGATCAGCCGTGATCGTCCCACTGAAGGGTAAAGGCGTCCCTAACCTCCTTTCACTCTTCTTTATGAAAAGCTTTTTGTAACCAATCCTTGTTATAGATATCGATCATCAGCCATCTTCCTTCTGGACCTGCTGCGACGTATGAAAATTCAAAGTAAGTGATATGTGGAGGGTGGGTAGCAGTTATTCCTTTTAAAATGTTGCATTCAGCTTAATTGGGTTACAACTCAATATCGACCCCAATCAAATCGAAAAAGCTTAGGAACAAGACGTCCGATAATAGAGTAGATGGCTAAGTTTTGTTTTAATGGCCGTCTGGTAGATTATTTTAAATCATTAGACAAATACTTTCGACGATATATTGATTTGAATTATCGCATGACGTCACTTTAGTGTACCTACGTTTTAAACTCAAAAATGTCGTCGCTAGCTCCCACTCCTAAACTTTGATGAGTTTCATCTAAGTAATGTTTTCTTATATGACAAAATAAAAAAATATATGTCTATTCTTTTTTTTAACTATTTATCATGCCCTATCATCATCCATATTCTACTACTATCTACTTAGTTGATACCGCTTATCACTTGCACCACACGCTTTGTCTGTTTGTCCGGAGCGTTGACGTACGTTGTTGACATACTAGGTCGTCGCCCCTTCCGGCTCCGTCTGCAAATATTCTCGGCAAACATTATGAAACTGGACAATACAATACATCATGTCTACAATGAGTACATCTCTTCAGTGTAAAGTAAGCTTGACTTGTGTTGCTTTGAATCGTGTTCTAGAGTAAATTCTCGGTATGAATGCACTGAATGTACTAATGAGTAATATCATAATAATCAATTATGATCATATTTCCACCATATCTCTACCATATTGTCGTGGTGGCCCGAAAGTTTAAGACTCCCGCTTCTCATGCGTGAGGATGCGAGTTCAAAACCTACCAATGACAAGTAAGATTATTCAGACACCACTAATAAGTGAAGGAAAATATCGTGAGGAAACCTGATTTTCTATTTATAAGTTTGAATCGCCAACCCGCATTGAGCAAGCGTGGTGATTAATGCTCACCTTCTCCGTGTGAGAACAGGCTTTGCTCAGAAGTGGGCATTATAGGCTGTTGATGATGATATCTACTGTTATGCCCAAAAAGATAGGGGTGGTTTGTACGTACTTTGTGGGAGCGAGGCGTGTTGACTTTTGTGTTCACCGTTCCTGATGGTACGCGATTAGCGCTGCCCATGGACACTCACAACACCAGAGGGGTCACAGGTGCGTTGCCGGGCTATGAAGAAGGAATACGCTCTTTTGTTGAAGATTTGAAGGTCGGATCGATACGGAAATACGGCCAACCACAGAATTTCACAATTCTAGACTTCTGGTTTACCTTTTTAGATTAAACTTGTACCTAATACGTTTGATGTCTCTAAGAAATTGGAGTCGGTATGATTATTTTCATGGTCAATCGATTATGTTTGATATGCTCATGTATCGTTAACTAAACATTTGTTTATTTTATAAAATTATTTCAATATTAAGTACTCGAGTTGTTATTTCATTTCATTTATAATTATCGATTAAAATATCAACATTATATTACCCTTTATGCTACCCATACACATAAAATTACAGCAGAGTAATGAAGAAAATTCCGGAAACATAAATTTCATTTATTATAATGAAATTTTTAACAGCTATTTATATTTGTATTTTATGTGACATTTTTACTATAATAATAATGTATATTGGTGAATTGGACTACTCTACTCTACGTTATCTATTATTATTTTAATTTCATTTTAAACATGAGAAAACTATTTCTGGATATCGCATGTCGTAGTGTCGTCGAGAAGTTTTAATTTCTATTAAGTATTTTGTTCAGACATAAAATCATTTTATTTCTTAATTTTTCTAGTGCTAATATTATCTAGTATACCTCTAGAATAATGTAAGATGTAATTGAATATTGCACTTGTTTATCATTAACCTGGGTGACTTCAAGCCTCGAGTGAACAGGTCGCTTATGGGTTTTTTTAAGGGGGAAAACTCATCGAATGACTTCTCCCGCCTAGATGGGGCGGGAGGGAGTGTCAGACTCTTACTGACTAAAAACCACCCCGTTCCTTCTCCTGCACATCAAGCCGGAGCCCCGGTTACCCGTTAGCTTCTCCGCGACGGTCGCTTATGGGTAGACGTGGTCCATCGTAGGCCGCATCATTACTCATCAGTAGGCGAGATAGTGGCCAAACGTTGACCCACCAAAGGTATAAAAAAATCTACTATTAGTGTTCTTACTTTTCCCAAGTTTCTGATTAGAACTGATAAAGGGGCGCACTGTACCATTGCCGTGACTGCACGCGCGCAGCTCGCGAGCAGCTCGCAAACGGCTCGCGATCCACACATTCGCAGCACATTCAATGTGGACGCACCCTTATTATGTTTGATCTAAATTCAATCACAATTTCAAACTTAAATTTATATGTTACTAAGAGTATCAAATTGGATAGGCTTAAGATATTATTAGATATCAATCCTAAAACCTCATTTTCAATAACTGCACTTTCAACTATTTATCTAACCAAACACATATACGAAAACATTAGAAACAAAGCTAAGATCTAAATATTGTAAGAAAATAATAAAATGATCATTTAAAATCACATTCAGACCTCTAAATTATTAATAAAGTACAGTTTTACGGTAATGCGCTCAACTCCTACGCAAGTATATTGCCACGCCATATTGAATTACATAGATAAGTGTTATTGTAAGTCTGTTTGTTTGTGTGGGTCACAATATCGATGTTTCGTGTATATCTTTATGAGAAGCAAATATTTTGTATATTATTTGTCAAAAAGGAGCTGAAAGTAACAAATTGTTAAAATAGAATATCCATTAGGTTTAATGAGACCTATCATCAACAGCCTATAAATGCCCACTGCTGAGCAAAGCCCCTTCTCACACGGAGAAGGTTTGAGCATTAATCATCACATTTACTCAATGCGGGTTGGCGATTTCAAATTTATGATTATAAATTGTAAGCCCCGATTTCTAACAATGTTTTCTTTCACCGTTTGTCAGTAGTGTCTAAATAACCTCAGAAAGTACCTACATATAACTCAGAAAAACTCACATTGGCACTTGCCGTTGGTAGGTTTCAAACCCCATGCATGAGAATTCTCTTACCTATCTATCCATCATATATATCTTACCTATTTTAGGCGCCCCATTTTGTTATCAAAATTCATTCAAAATCTATCTATCAAGACTGCAGTTAAAACGTAACACATGCAAATATCGACTTTAAGAACATTAAGACAAAGACTAATTCAATTACCAAAATAAAGTATAATGAAACAATTTTTATACACCATAGTTACACGAAAACAGATTTAGAAACACAACCTAATTCGTCCCAATGATAAATTGGTTACACGACCAAATTAGCATGTACCTACACATCAAATTACACAAAGCCAGCTTATCGTGGTCTCGCTTTGTAAGACATGTTGCACATATTCGAAGACCAGTTTTTACTGGTTATGTTCAACTTGATGAGTAGCCTCTAATTTTTCAAAAACGCTTCGATGCGTGTTACATCTTCATTTAGCTTGGTTAACATGTTAATGGCTACTTATTTTAATAAATAATCAAAATAATAAATTGTGCATATAAACTACGCTTGTTAATTTTGACCGTTCTAGTTTGTTAATTAACTCGTCGAGTACCTACCGTCATTATAGACACAATTATAGAACAATAGGTCGCGGTCACCGGTGACCGCTTGGTGTTTGACAGTTTAAAGGTCAAGAGGTTAAAATTAGGTAATGACGTCATAGACATAGGTCGTGTACCTAGTTATTTCTAGCAAGACTAGGGTTACCATAAATTTGTAAATATAAAAGATTAGACTGTGTGTCTAGTCCGTCGATTAAACAGATTATTGCCACTGCTTAACAAAGAGGCTAAGGTTCAGCTCGTAAGTCGCACAAAAATCTGTTACAATTTTGTTTTTCATTTTATTTATTAAATTTATGTACGTATGATGAAAAGTGGGTATCACATTTGTTTCTGTCAATATCTTCAGGGAACATACCCAGTCCATTGTGAAGATAATATAAATAAAAAAGCATAAATAAAATTACACTCATTGTTGTGAGACTTGTTGATTGTACCTGACTGTCACATTTTGCATTTTTCTTAGTATCTTTAGACTCCTTGAAATACATTTGTTTCATTCTTTTTAATATATGCAAACTTTTTGTCGGATGTAAATGTAAGTTTAATAAATTTATATCAAAAATAATAATTTAAACACATAAAGTTAACAAACATATTATAAAATGGAAAGTATATTGTATTGTGACATTGTGACATTGTGACATAAATTCCTAAAAATTCCTTCATAGAAATTGAAAGAGTTGCATAATGTTTATATTATACGGCCTATCTTATTTTATAGTAGTTCCACATAAAAGTATTTCCTTCATATAGTTAACCGTCTGCAGCTGACGTGTAGTCCCACAGACACCGCGAAATACAAAATCACGTGATATACCGTCATTTTTCAAATACGAGCATCACTGCTGCGAGTACCTTACTGTATAGTGCTCGCTATACTGTAATTCTACAAAAATATTTGCTGTTGAAATGGTGTCTGGTATAATATACACCTCAGTTGAATTGTAACAATTTAACCACGTCAGTTGCAGAGGGTTAAGGTACAAATATTTTATGACCGGAAATATAATTAATACTAATGTTTATAATATAAGCACTTTACATATCTACTTAATTTAACTCGTTGCGTATCGTCATTATAGACACAATTACAGAACAATAGGTTGCGGTCACCGGTGACCGCTTGGTATTTGACAGTTTAATTAGGTACTAAGGCCTTTCAATTCCTAGACATAACATAACATCACGCCTTTTATCCCTGAAAGGGTAGGCTGAGGTGCACATTACGGCACTTGATGCCACTGTAAGTACTTACAATGTAACACCCACTTTTCACTATTTATGTTATGAGTCCCATGTAATGGTGGTGATCCTATTGCCATATACCGGACACATTTTCAGACTCCGTGCTACTACTGAAAAACCCAGTAATACTTTGCCCGACCCGGGAATCGAACCCGAGACTCCTTGCTCGGCAGTCGCACTTGCGGCTACTCGACCAACGAGAGGCAGTACTACATAACATAACATAACATAACATCACGCCTTTTATCCCCGAAGGGGCAGGCAGAGGTGTACATTATGCCACTGTACAATGTAACACCCAATTTTCACTATTTATGTTATGAGTCCCATGTAATGGTGGTGATCCTATTGCTATATACCGGACACATTTTCAGACTCCGTGCTACTACTGAAAAACCCAGTCATACTTTGCCCGACCCGGGAATCGAACCCGAGACCCCTTGCTCGGCAGTCGCACTTGCGGCTACTCGACCAACGAGAGGCAGTACTAATTACTGTATTTACAATAACCGATACATTACCTGAACTGGCAGAACTTGAAACTTTATAATCATCAAAGACGCATACGACCATTTTGACAACAAGTAAAAAAATATTATTTAACTACATAACTTTATTTTTCACATTAAAATATCACTATGGAATAGGTTCAGGGAACATTCTTATAAAATTAGTATTTTCTTAAATTATTGACTAATGAGGAGGGTAGATGCCTAATTTTTATTTTAATGTCCGTCTGATAGATTATTTTAAATAATTAGACACGTATTTTTTATTTTCTTACAGAAACGAATATTTTCGACGATATATTGATTTCAAATGTCGCGTGACGTCACTTCTATGTAAATTTTATACGTAGAAATGACGTTTTAGCCCCCACTGCTAAACTTTGATTCATTTTATCTAAGTATTGTTTTGTTATACGACAAAATAAAAAATACGTAACTAATATTTTTTCATTACCTAATTTACGGACTAATTAGATTTTTAATTTTCATACCCTGTCATCATCCCAATTATTTTGATGTAGCATAACATACTATTTTGTATGTCACGCTCCATTCATAGGTAACTTGCCTACATACATTGTCGTTTTCACTTATATTATGCTAAAATCGAAAAACTACTTATTAAAAATAACTTAGCTATTTAGGTGTCGTTTATCACATTTTTAGAGATCTGTGTGTAAAATGTCAAATACGAAATGAAAATAGTAGAAATTACTTGTTAAAATTTATGTAGATTCATCAAAATGGTCTATAGTATAAAAAATATGATCTTATATTTTATTATTATCACTTTTTTTTTTTTTTTTAAGGGGGGAAAATCATCGAATGACTGCCCCCGCCTGGGTGAGGCGGGAGGGAGTGTCGGACTCTTACTGATTAAAAACCACCCCGTTCTTTCTCCTGCACGTCGAGCCGGAGCCCCGGTTACCCGTTAGGTTCTCCGCGACTCCGAATCGGCATCGGCCCTATTGGGCCCCATCTGTGGTGGTCTGATGGCTCTTTGAGGCGCGCGCGGAACGCGACGCGCCGTACGCTCCGGTCTGTTTCTGGTCGGACGGGGAGCCACCCATGCTCGCCGTCCGCAGGCCCGCGCTTACGGTGGCCGGAGATCGTCCTGCGATCCCCGACGCCCGGTGTGTCCTTCGCGATGGCTGGGTTGCGAGGAGGCAGCGCTTCGCTGCCTCACGCGTCCCGCCTCCTCCTTAGCTAGCATGACTGCTTCGCAAAAGGAGGAGACGGCATCCCAATCCCCCTCGCTCCGCATCATGGCCTGCACTAGGCCCGGACGCGAGAGGTCGCCATCGCCGATCACTTCCCTGAGGACACGGCGGTGCTCAGCCCACGAAGGGCATTCTCCGACCGTGTGTTCCACCGTGTCCTCAGGGCGGTCCTCGCAGTGATGACACCCGGGCGTTTCCTCCCGCCCCATCAGACACAGGTACCTCCCGAAACTTCCATGTCCGGTGAGGACCTGCGTCAGGCGGTAGGTGAGGACGCCGTAGCGTCTCTCAAGCCACTCCTCAAAGAGGGGACTTACCGCTGCGATGGCAGCGAGCCCATTATTATTATCACTACAGTTAGTATAAAACAGAGTCGCCGTCTGTCTGTTCCTATGTATGCTTAGATCTTTAAAACTACGCAACGGATTTTGATGCGGTTTTTTTAATACCTCTAGATAGAGTGATTCTTAAGTAAGGTTTATATGTATAATATATGCATATTGCACCCGTGCGAAGCCGGGGCGGGTCGCTAGTATTTTATAAAAATCACTATAATTCATTTTCGGCGTTTGTGACTAGTTCATTAAAATAGAAAAACGATATCTGTTTTTTCATATTCCCAGCTATTACCTAACAGAAATAGAACAACTCTATAGATATTTCTTGAAGATTGCCACAGAGACTCCAAACTTGATATTGAATATACATAATTTAGGTTTTACCCTACGGTAGTATTTTATTCTGTACTAGCAGCCCCGGCAAACTTCGTACAGCCTAATTGTTTTTTCTCACCTTTTAAACCATCCCTGGACTTCCACGAACATTTCAAGACCAAAATTAGCCAAATCGGTTCAGTCGTCTTAGAGTTTTAGCGGGACTAACGAACGAAGCAATTCAATTTTATTTATATAGATAGACAGATGTGGGTGTATTTACAAACAAATAATTTACGCAAACCAGAAGCAACAAAAACTTGAAGATCACACAAAGATTTGTTCTATGTGTGAATCTCAACCGCAATACATTGCGCAGGAGCTGATCGTCAAGTAACTGCACGGTGCAGTCAATGCTAACAAATAAATCAATCTTTCAACTATACTACAACTTTTTTTATGGCATAAGCCGGTAAACGAGCAGACCGATCACCTGATGGTAAGCAATCGGCGTCGCCCATGGACACCTGGACCACCAGAGGCGATACAAGTGCGTTACCGGCCTTTTGGAGATTAGGTTTGAGGATCGTTGGGGATTCAGGAATTGGAGAGATTGGGAAAGGGGAGGGTAATTTGGCCTCCGGTAACCTCGCTCACACGACGAAACACAACGCAAGCGTTGTTCCACGTCGGTTTTCTGTGAGGCCGTGGTATCACTCCGGTCGAGCCGACCCTTCCGTGCCGAAGCATGGCTCTCCCATACCTTTAAATAATATAAGTAACAGAACCCACGCCCCACCTACTCAGTGACAAAGTAACACAAAAACCGATGGTTACCCTAATGAAGAGTGTAACACATCGGACGGACGGGATGCAATCAGCATGTAGATGTGGCTCTCACTCGACGAAGCAAACATCGAATATTGATCGCCATATTATGATAATGAGTAAATTTAAAACGTTGCCGACTAGCGGCCGACGCGCACTTACACGTAGCTCGTCATGGAGATTGATCAGAAGGACTACTGTGTTTAAAGTACTCAAGTTTAACAATCACGCCTTTTATTCCTGCCTACCCCAGGCAGAGGTGTACACAGAAGTAATACTCACTTTTCACTAATTATGAGTCCCATGTAATAGAGGGTGAGCCTATTGCCATATACCGAGCACAATGGGGATGATGACAGGGTATGAAAATTAAAAATATAATTAGTCCGTAACTTAGGTAATAAAAAAATATTAGACACGTATTTTTTTATTTTGTTGTATAATAAAACAATACTTAGATAAAACGAATCAAAGTTTAGGAGTGGGGGCCAAAACGTCATTTCTTAGTATAAAATGTACTGAGAAGTGACGTCACGCGACATTTCAAATCAATATATCTTCGAAACTATTCGTTTCCGTAAGAAAATAAAAAATACGTGTCTAATGTTTTTAAATAATCTACCAGACGGACATTAAAATTAGTCGTCTACCCCATTCCAGACTCCGTGCTCCTACTGAGATTTTTGACTGGCACCGGAATCAAACTGTTCGATCGAAATCAGGGATGGATTGAGTAAAACTTAAAATCGATTAGCCTTCAAGATTCGGGCGTTAGTCTAATGTACAAAGTATCTAGAGGTATATTTGAGAGACAGATATGTGAGTGATAAAATAAAATGAATCTGTTTCTTTTTTTATAGGACCAGCCCGCCACAACCACCCAAAACTGCTGCAACTCCTCTAAGCCAGGATCTGCAGTAGATACAACCATGAAACCACCGGAACACTGAACTCCGGCGCGTCCCAGCGACATGAATCACTGTTTTGGATGTAAACGAAATAAATCAGAAGATATTAACAGAGGAGAAGAAACGGTTAATCTGCTTCTTATATAGAAATAAGCTGCTAACCAAAGAAGAGAGAGTTTTAAGTGTGTGAGAGTTTTAAGAATGGGCCGGCTCGACCGGAGTGATACCACGGCCTCACAGAAAACCGACGACGTGAAACAACGCTTGCGTTGTGTTTCGTCGTGTGAGTGAGGTTACCGGAGGGCCAATTACCCTCCCCTTCCCCAATTCCTGAATCCCTAATGATCCTCAAACTCCTATTCTCCAAAAGGCTGGTAACGCACTTGTAACGCCTCTGGTGTTCCAGGTGGCCATGGGCGACGCCGATTGCTTACCATCAGGTGATCTATCTGCTCGTTTACCGGCTTATGCCATAAAATAGAGATCCTATAAAGAAATTAACATCAACAATCTACTACTTAGTTATGGGACCTCGTTCACCTTAAATATGATTTGCCACAATTGCAGTTTTGAGTGCTGCTGTTTGGTCTCTTTCAAAGTGTGTTTAGTGCTTTAGTTGGCTCTTACGACATTTGACAACATAATATGTATGTGGGATTGTATGGCAAAATAAACAAGTACTTTACGTTTTTCTTCTTCTCCTCTTATAATATCTTCTGATTCACTTCGTTGCGGCAACCAAGACAATTACTCATGTCCCTGGGACGCGCCGGACTTCAGTGTTCCAGTGTTTTCATGGTTGTATCTACTGTAGATGCTGGCTTACAGGACTTGCAGTAGTTTTGGGAGGTTGTGGCGGGCTTGTCCCATAAGAAAAAACGTACTTTATTAATTGAAACTTTATTCACACGGTAAAGACTAAAGAATAATCCACGTTACACCGTGGCTGACCGTCGTATATTCTCTATCGCTATTTTCCTTTCTCTCGCACACATACATCTCTCTTTTTTTCGTCCGCTGCGTTCCGTCCTAAAATTTAATTTGGCAGCGTTCTTCAAATACAATATTTATCCCACATGTATTCTACTCAGTCGTCACAACGGTACACGACGAATCTACTTTTAAAATTAATTATTATGTTTTCGGCTACTGATGTAGGTACTACAGAGTAGCAGCGCGACAGTCGCCGCGTCGCGCGTCGCGAAATGCTGCTCATGAATATGAGCCTCTAGCATGGCGTGAAACTAGTCGAGTTCCTCGTCAAATTATTACGTGAGTAAAACATAATAATTTATTTAGTATGTCTCACGAAAATTACAATATAAATATATTTAAATTAAAACAACTTTTAAAATTGTTCAAAGTTAACCTTTTATCTACATTTTATAACTTGGTTGTAAGATATTTGTATCGACAAAAACGTTCCTTACATTTAAGTTAATACTTTTGAATGAGTGCCGTTTTAGTGGTGTTTTAGCTTCTTGTATTTCTTGCCTTACTTATAGAAAACTAGTTGGAAGTAATTCTATTGATAGGATTCTGTAATGATTGGATAACAAGTCGAGATGAGTATGGGTTTCAATAGCTTCGAAATTTCATTTGTATTTAATAGTTTTATATAAACTAGTATTTTATTCCCTATTACATGAGACATAACATAAATAGTGAAAAGTGGGTGTTACATTTACATTGTATAATGTGCACCTCTGCCTGCCCCTTCAGGGATAAAAGGCGTGATGTTATGTATGTATGTAATTAGTATTTTGTTACACATCTTCTTATGTGTCCAGAGGTATTTAAGTTAGTGGAGGATTTACCTTCAACAGTTTTTTATTGGCAGTCAAAGTCTTAATTACCTTTCTTTTGAGGGGCAAAAATCATTCAACGACTTCCCCCGTCTTGGGTAAGGCGAGAAGGATTGTCAGACTCTTACTGACTAAAAACCACCCCGTTCTTACTACTGCTTTTTGAGCCGGAGTCCCGTCAACCCGTTAAGTCCTCTGTACCTTAATATCTAAAATTCCTTTATAATCTCTACAATGTCAACTCCATTAACAATTTGTTACTGTCTATCCTAACTATTCTTACTAATTGAGTATGATACAAAACCTACTACAAATACTTAACAACTACACAATGTAAAAACCAACCTTGTGACTTAGACACTAAAGATGATTTTAGAATTAATATTTTACGGAAGTTTTGCAGTTAAGTTGTTATCATTTAGTTGTCATTATAGTAGAGGTACATGAACTAGCAAATCGAGTTGCAGCAGATTTTTAAGTTTGTTCAACGGATTTTGTACTCTGTGACTTTGTGATGAAGTCGGAAATTGGCTAAACGTTAAATGGTGTATGTTAACGTGCTACGTACTTTCTATGGTGGATGAAATATCTTATCTATGTCAAAGATTATTATGGCAGGGGACACTAAATAAATGTATGAGATTTCGTTTTAAGTAATAATTCCTAGTTTATGGAATGTAAGCGAATTTGTGTTTTAATGGAAAGTATTAGAGATGGTTGTTGTTTGAAAAGTGTGCATTAATTTGAGTGGAAAAATGGTTACGATTTAAGGGATCTAGTAGACACAAATAATAATTAAAAATAAATAAATTACAAAGATCCACTATAAGTTACTTACTTTTTTATGGCATAGGTAAGCCGGTAAACGAGCGGACGGATCACCTGATGGTAAGCAATCGGCGGCGTCACCCATTGACACCTGGAACACTAGAGGCGTTACACAATTACAAGTGCGTTACCGGCCTTTTGGGAATTAGGAGTTTGAGGATCGTTGGGGATCTTATGTAAATATAGTAAGGAGCCTATCTACATCAAGAACAGCCCGCGACAGTCTTCTGGCAGACTATGAACGTCTCCCACTGAAGAAAGTGTGCCATTGACTCCTGGGTGGCAGTTAGGTTGCAGATCACAGCTTAATAGCGGTTTATCAGAGAGTGCTTCTATTCAGTCTTTGAGAAATGTGTAGTTCCTTAGTCACTTTTTACAGAACCCATAACTGTGGGAGAGCCATGCTTCGGTACGAATGGGTCGGCTCGACCGAAGTGATACCACGGCGTCACAGAAAGCCGATGTGAAACAACGCTTGCGTTGTGTTTCGTCGTGTGAGTGAGGTTACCGAAGGCCCAATTGCCCCCCTCCCCAGTCTCCCCAATCCCCGATTCCTCCAGAATTCTCAAATTCCCAATTCTCAAAAAGCCGGTAACGCCTTGGTGTTTCAGGTGTCCATGAGCGGCGCCGATTGCTTACCATCAGGTGATCCGTCTGCTCATAAAAAAAACCCCGCGGGGAGCTGAGCTGAGTTTACCAGTGCACGCATTTCTAGTGACGATGATTACTCTCATTTCTAAGACCATGGTCAGAAAATAAACTACGTAAAGAACAGAACTCCTCAATTTTACAATTCCAGAAACTAATTATCTCACACGGGATTGCCTATAAACATCACGAATGTGCACGTCCCAAAATTCCAAGAAGGAACGTCTTAAAAAATCCTAGATGCGTGTGCGCATGTGCATTCGTATCACAGTCGTATTACCATACAATGGTAAGTCGTGTCGGCCCGCGGCACCATGGTTGCCACTCTCCACCTAGTTAGTGGAAGTGGGGAAAAAATTGTAAGCTATGGGAATCTTTTGACAATGTTTTACTGGGGTTTCTTGTGGATTGTGATCTGTGTGGTCTGGGGTTTGATGTTGGGTGGGTGTTTCTAATGCTTGCTACAGTTACAACATGTAGTTTTGAATAGATATTATATGCTCTACGAAAATAATTAAGTTTTACAGTAAATTTTCGCCGAGGCCGAGGTCATGACATGACCATAGGTCCCAGTCGCAGTAGTACTTCTGAAAACCGCCAATTTTGGATTTGTGCCCAATATCTGCAAGGCTCAAAGCGAATAAACGGTTTATGTAACTTCTAAAATACATTGTATAACCACTGGATAAGGCAGAACCAAGAGTACCCAAAAACCTTTACAAAAAAGCTGTCATCCACAAATCTCCCAGTAGTCAACCCTGCAGCTACCGGTGCGCTGTCAATCTAACGCCTACCGGCTTTGAATTCAATTGTTCATTGACCAAAATGTCTCTATCGTGACGGCTCGTTGATTATCAAGTCCCAGGCAAATTGGATCGTTTGCACCATGTGAAAGTCACTGTAGGAGGTACTAGCATACTGGTTTTGAAAATTCATTGTTATAAGAGACCAGGCGATTGTGACATACGTAGTCATGCAACGTATTAGTTGTTAGATTAAACTCCTTTGGAGCCAACACACGTTGCTATAACTGCTACTGTTCTGAAATATTGATCAGGCACTATTTCTACGAACGAGAATAAGAGTAAAGGCACTTTTTTTATGGCTTAAGCCGGTAAGCGAGCAGACGGATCACCAGATGGTAAGCAATTGGCGTCGCCCATGGACACCTGGAATACCAGAGGCGTTATAAGTGAGTTCCCACCCTTTTGGGGATTAGGAGTTTGAAAGGAAGGAGAGGGTAATTGGGCCTCCGGTAACCTAAATCACCCCACGACGAAACACAACGCAAGCGTTGCTTCATGTCGGTTTTCTGTGAGGCTATTCTCTATTGGAGCTTGTAGTCTAAAACTTCAGGTTTGTAAGCGAGTACTGCTACCAGGTTTCTATAAAAAGTGTAGTTTCTTAGCCGCCACCCTCAAAATAGGTGACCAATGCATTATTCTTCTTCTCTATCGCCATCACAGCGTATTTCAAAATTTGTCCCACTCGAAACCTCCTCCAAAAATCAGTATGCATCCACGGAATCCCGTTTTCACTCATGCTTAACAAGACCATGTTCCCCTGACATTATGTTACAGTACAGTCACTTACATAAATATACTAACACTGTTTGAATACGTCATTAACTGTACTCGGCTGCGAACCGCAAGAACAATGGTGGCCACCATACCAAGGCGTTTACACCACTATTAACAATTTAGTACGCAAGTTTACAGCTTTGAAGAACCGTTGTTCCCTTTTTTGCAATAGTACTATTGTTTGTTGGAGCTTCAGGGATGGTTTTGTATAGGAAATTACGTCACACATTATATCAATAGCCTAAATAGCTTCTGATGACCAAAGGCCTCTGCTCACACGATGAAGGTAGGGGCATCAATCACCATGATTGTTAAATATGGGTTGCTGAAAAAACGTATTTCGTAATTATCGCAATTATTATTGTAGAGGTACTTAAGTAGGGTCACA
Source organism: Spodoptera picta (assembly GCA_038387885.1). Lineage (NCBI taxonomy): Eukaryota > Metazoa > Arthropoda > Insecta > Lepidoptera > Noctuidae > Spodoptera > Spodoptera picta. The sequence continues at coordinate 1,372,439 of JAZHFQ010000003.1, read as the reverse complement.
TCATTCCAATTTCTTCAACAGCAACTCATGACTGTCCACTCGTCTCGACTCTAGGGGTTTCCTCCTACTTACATTCCTCTTTTTTACTTAAGAGATCTGAGACCATAGTCTTCTACGTAAGAGTGTATGCCATAGTCTAACTATTCGGTTGAGTTTTTTTTTTACTTTAGTTGGGACTGACTTTTGACTACTATCTCGCCTGGTGGTAAGCGCCTACGATGGAGAACGTCGACCCATAAGCAACCTATTCACTTGGGCCTTGAAGACACCCAGGTTATACCCTTCAGGAAATACAGACTTGAAAAACTTAGTTTAAAAGGTTAAACTCAAAGTCAAAGCATTTATTTCAATTAAACCATATTTTTGTACTTCTGAAACGTCAACAAATACAAAATAGGGTTCAAGTTTATAAGAGAACGATCGAAGTCAAAGTCAAAATTATTTATTTCAATTAGGCCAGAATGGCACTTTTAAACGTCACCATAAAAAAATTAAAAGTGAAGCTATTTGCTCATTCCAAGGTATAAATTCCTATGGAGAAGAACAAGCAAGAAACTCCATAATAACCCGCCTCTATTAAATATGTATGTAGTCCTGTAGTCCTTAGTCAGCTCTTGCGACCACCACGAGAAGAGTAAGAGCAGTCGTCATAAATCTAACTACTCACGATATCATTAATTCCTTCCACTTCAAAAACACCATAAAAACCAACCACCCGAATACCACCTATATTTTTAATATGACCACCTAAATTTGACTTCCTTGTCTTTAGCTGAAGACTATGAGACAGCTCAACTTATACTGGTAGTATTGACAATAAATGTGTTTATGGTAGGAAAAGTTCCGTTTCGCGACCACCAAGCATTTGTGGTCATTTGCTTATGAGATTTTCTTATTTTATTGGTGGGACTAAAGTTGTGTGTTTCCTGGTTGCTTGTTTTAGATTGAAAATGCCTTTAACTCGTTGAATACCGTCATTATAGACACAATTAAAGAACAATAGGTTGCAGTCACCGGTGACCGCTCGGTGTATGACACTTTAAAATTGCAAATCTTGCTAAGGAGGCTGTCTGTCTTGCTGGTGATCATCCGATTATCATGAAGAGGTTATTTGATTCGTCAGAAGGTGCAGTGGAACTTGTTCTATTACTAAAGGGAACTAAAAAATTAGCATTAAATATGAGAGAAAGCTATCGATACAGTCGTTTATTACGTCTTCTGTTCTTTTTCAAATTCGCCGCTTTGGTTGCGCACATAGCTCATCTATCACCATAGACTATACTATGACCATAGAGTATACAACAGATACACAACAATTAACAAGACAGAACCATTTTACTTCGGAACGAAACCGAAACATATTTCACGGTGTATAAGATGTGACTACTAAACTTCTACCCAAAAAAGGTAAAAACATAACCAAAACACATCATACTCAAATTACATTCATCTCAAAATAAATGTATCAAAAATGAAGGTATGTTCACACAAAACGACGTGTTTGTTTCGTATTTGTCTGACACGCGTCCGTTTTAATTAAAAAGCTGAATTTCATAGTCATTAATCAAACAACAATTAGTGGTGGGAGCATAGAGTAAGTAAGTCTAGATGGGATACTACGCTTGGGATGGAGGGTTTTCTACCTATTAGGGGCTTACTCTTGAATGCAATTCCGATCAGTCGACATTGATATTGTAAAATTCCGTACTATTGAGTTGCAATACTAGCGCCCATTGCATCTGTATTGCGTGGATATTTAATGAACTAACTGATATTGAGTTTGGCTTATATATTCCGTATTTTGAATGCTATTTTATCAGCTACGCCTATCGTAGCTTTTGTTGTATACTTTTGAATAATTATTGAGATTTTATTGGATTAAAATTACATAGACATTGAAATTGTTTTCGAGAATAACATCCAGGGAGAGGTAGGTATATTGTAATATAAGCGAATATTTGATATTAATTTAATTGTTTTGATTCGACGAGGTTACTTGACTAAGTTGACTAGTTTCGAGTCACGCCAGGAGCCCAAAATCATGAGCACCCATACGGCTCAGGCACAGCCATCCTACTTAGTCTAGCGTCTAATGTCAATCATAGAATTTAAAAAAAATATAGTATGTTTTATTTTGAATACCTAAAACAGAGCTAATTCAATAGTCAACATAGGTATACTATTTCAAAATGAATTCTTTCAATCACTTTGTGAGTGAATAGGCAGAATAGTTCTACTTCATGTCGCATCTGTATTATTATTCAGTTGAACTCGTCTATTCTCGTACGGAACACAAGTGTCAAGAATAAAACACTTGTCTTATTTATTTACTTGTACGTGTTATATTTTAATAATTTGACATTACTACCTATATAAAGGGATTTGCATTTTAAGTAGTTAATTATAGTTTGAAGTATTCAAAAATAGGATTACAACCAAGAACGTTGAAAGGAAGGCGGACACAGTGTCTTGACGCAACGACTGTGGCACCTGGCTACTATAGACTTACACGTAGAATACACACACATTGATACGAAGGACATCTGTCATTTTCTTAAGTGTGGTAACGTGGTAACCCATTACACACGTCGCGGAGAACCTAACGGGTAACCGGGGCTCCGGCTCGACGTGCAGGAGAAGGAACGGGGTGGTTTTTAGTCAGTACGAGTCTGACACTCCCTCCCGCCTCACCCAGGCGGGAGCAGTCATTCGATGATTTTCCCCCCTTAAAAAAAACCCATTACACACGCACACAAAAATAATCCACTGACATTTTAGTACTTCAATTATTTCTAAGTGGCATTATGTCCGCCATTTTTTAACATCCTTGATTATTTATTTAAAATGTTACACGAACTTTTCAGCAGGTATAGATACCTACGTATCATAAACATCATAATCAATACCATAGAGAGAGGCAGAGTAGATGAAAATTTCCAGGCTGGCAAGTAACCAATCACATCCTTATTAAACCTTGCTGAACTCAAAGAATCGGATCGGAGCCTCCTTATTTGGCAGTCGCACAGGCGATCTCTCACCCTACAAAACAATCATAGATACTAACGTTATTGTATAACGTTTTTCATTTTCAAACCCCGTACAAAAGTATTACTTATTAAAACAGCATATCTATTAACACAATCCTAATCATCATTATCAACAGCCTATAAATGTCCACTGCTGAAGCCTCTTCTCGCACGGAGAAGGTTCGAGTATTAATCACCACGCTTGCTCAATGCGGGTTGGCGAAAACTAATAAAACCTATAATTAGAAATTATAAGCCCAGGTTTCCTCACTGGTTTTCATCACCGTTTGTCAGTAGTGTCTAAATAATATTAGAAAGTAGAAAATAATAACTCGAAAAAAGTCACATTCGTATTTGCCGTTGGGACCAATCACAGTATCAAAAAATCAAATCACAAAACAAGCAATTAAAACGAAATTAACACGAAAACAATACTTTAATACCACGTAATTACTTTTCGTATGTAAAACAATACAATTACTTCTAAACCGACGTTTGTTTGAAACCCATTTCAAATTTCGAATTTAACCGTTTCTTTTAAAATAATTAATATGACACGGTACCATAGTAGCATCTAATGTTTTTTTAATAACCATCGGTGGCCATTTGCAATTACTTTAATGCATTGAATTTACAACTTTAACTTTACACCTAACTAGTGGTAATTTAGACTCTATCCTTTGAGTAATAAGAGTGGTATAGTCGATTTTAATTGATAAAGATCGTGGTTATTTTCGAGTTAATTTCGTTTTCTAATTTGTGGAGTTGTATATTTTCTGTGTATCACGTGACGTATTCAAATGTCAAAATGTATTGTTTGTGTTTAAGTAAAAGGGTACTTAGATAAATTAGTCTAGGGTTGCTATTGCAATAATTGGGAAGCGATTATTTCTAAGGTACTTTTTGTCAGTTATGCGGTCGCAAGGGATACTGTCTAACATGGGATTGGTTTTAAGTTTAGTATTATCGATATAATAATAATTATCTTTAGTCAGTCAGTCAAAAGTGTGGGAGAGCCATGCTTCGGCACGAATGGGCCGGCTCGACCGGAGCGATACCACGGCCTCACAGAAAACCGACGTGAAGCAACGCTTGCGTTGTGTGTCGTTGAGTGAGTGAAGTTACCGGAGGCCCAATTACCCTCCCCTTCCCCAATCTCCCCAATTCCTGAATCCCCAACGATCCTCAAACTCCTAATCCCCAAAAGGCCGGTAACGCACTTTTAACGCCTCTGGTGTTCCAGGTGTACATGGGCGATGCCGATTGCTTACCATCAAGTGATCCGTCTGCTCGTTTACAGGCTTATGCCAAAAAAAAATGATTTATTTGTCTGTCGAAAATGGAAACTGAACTATATCTTTTCCAACTTAATTTGGAAAAGAATTGAAATTACCTCTAAGGACATAAAGAAATATGTTTGAAAGAAAATATTAGTACCTAAAAACAAAGAAAGAGACACAGCTGCATGGTATGTATTTATCAAAAATCGATAAAATTATGAAAATATTTGAATCAATGACATTTAGAATACAAAAGAAAATGAACCCTAATGAATAATAAAAATACATCAAAAATCACACCTGCCTCATTAAATTTAATAAGGTCTAAATTCAAATACAATTAGAGCAGATGCACATTAACAACGTGACATAAATGTCTTGGGTTTTTGTCGCCTCCCTTTTATTACGCTTCCTTTCTTCGATGGGGTAAGCAGAGATATATTAAATCAGTATTTGTGATATTTAACATTAGGACTAGTCATAAGATTTTTTTATCGTAACATCTCGCCTTTTAAACCCGAAAGACTACTGCATATATACACAATGTTACATCAAACTCCGTGTTCTAAAAACTAAAAAACTCAAAACATATTTTTCCTAACACAGCCTGTCAATGGTGTCCAAATAATCTTAGAAAGTACATAGAGGTATAAGTCGGACAAAGTACTTGCTGTTGGTAGGTTTCACACCCGGACCTCTCATAAGAGGCTCTCTTAAACTTCAACCATGACTGAGGATTAGTTTCATTTTAACGTAACATCATAACATAACATCACGCCTTTTATCCCCGAAGGTGGTGGTGGTATGCAGAGGTGTACATTATGCCACTGTACAATATAACACCCACTTTTCACTATTTATGTTATGAGTCCCATGTAATAGGGGGTGAGCCTATTGCCATTACCAGACTCCGTGCAACTGCTGCGATTTTTTTTTTTGAAAAACCCATTAATACTTTGCCTGACCCAGGAATCGTACCCGAGACCCCGGCAGTCGCACTTGCGGCCACTCGGCCAATGAGGCATTCATTTTAATTAAAGGTAAATATAATTCCCATATACAGTCCTATGTTATTATTAGCACATACATGGCTTTCTCATTAACAAGTACAGCTATTACATAAAACACACTTCAGACTATCTTCTTCAAGTTGCGTTAAAACTAAGCAATTAGCAGTAGCTTCCTCAAACACAAAATTACATCTATTTGTTACTTCATCACCGCAGGCAACCATTGGTCTAACAACCTGTCTAGAATCTAGAAATACACCTGATTTATGCCTTCCTAATGCCTAGATTTTCACGGAAGCTACATTCCTCGGAGATTTGCTTAACAATTATTTATTAAATACACTTGACTCAGCATTAATTAGTTATTCCAAGGAAAAGTGAGTCGTAAGGAATGGTTGTAAGTGTGATTATGGCTTGGTGGTCTGACAGCAGATGGTGAAGCTAAAGTGTCTGATATCTAAGTGTCCGGGTGATTGCGTAGTGGGCTCGGTGTGGTCACGCGACGCTGTCGTCACGTCTGGGCGGGGCCTTATGATTAATTGCACATGAGTACATTGTTTTAGGTGTGCGCTGTACTGCGGGATATAAAAATTCGGCGAAGATAGAGAAATGTTCAACATTTTTACATCGTCCAATTGCAATTTGGTAATTAATTTAATATTTTTTTATGGTATAAGCTGATAAACGAGCAGATGGATCACCTGAGAGTAAGCAATCGGCATCGCCCATGGACACCTGGAACACCAGAGGCGTTACAAGCGCGTTACCAGCCTTTTGGGGATTAGGAGTTTGAGGATCGTTGGGGATTCAGGAATTGGGAAGATTGGGGAAGGGGAGGGTAATTGGGCCTCCGGTAACCTCACTCACACGACGAAACACAACGCAAGCGTTGCTTCACGCCGGTTTTCTGCTATATGCTGGGTCTATTGTGAAAACTAGTGTTGCTCTGAAGGTTTCCCCAACAGGGATTGGGATAAAAATATAGCTGCTTTTTTTAAGGGAGGAAAATCATCGAATGACTGCTCCCGCCTGGGTGAGGCGGTCAGTCAGACTCTTACTGACCAAAAACCACCCCGTTCCTTCTCCTGCACATCGAGTGAGGGGACAGAGAGTACACCTGTGTTTCCGCACACACTTGTGCACTATAATATCTCTTGCGTAGTTGGCTAGCCTAGTTAGACTTGCCATAATGATAGAAATCGATTGGGAGGCTTATTGTTGTTTAAAGAATACAGCATATCCTCTACTGTGTTGTAACCTCAAGCCAAGCCTTCCTCAGTTATCTAATCGCAATCGCATGAAAGCTCATTACAATGACGGCGATGAGTTATCTGATACAAAGGTCACTGTGAATGCTACTAACACTATCTTATACTAACTCGTTAGTTATTATTGAAAGATGATGTAGTGACAAGGATTGAAAAGGGAATGTTACGCTGGTTTGGACATGTAGAAAGGATGGATGAAAGTAGAGTAACGAAAGAAGTATACAGAGCGGATATGAATGGGGCCGTCGGTAGAGGGCGCCCTAGACGGACATATAGTTGGGCTCGCTGCCATCGCAGCGGTAAGTCCCCTCTTTGAGGAGTGGCTTGAGAGACGCTACGGCGTCCTCACCTACTGCCTGACGCAGGTCCTCACCGGACATGGAAGTTTCGGAAGGTACCTGTGTCTGATGGGGCGGGAGGAAACGCCCGAGTGTCATCACTGCGAGGACCGCCCTGAGGACACGGTGGAACACACAGTGGGAGAATGCCCTTCGTGGGCTGAGCACCGCCGTGTCCTCAGGGAAGTGATCGGCGATGGCGACCTCTCGCGTCCGGGCCTAGTGCAGGCCATGATGCGGAGCGAGGGGGACTGGGATGCCGTCTCCTCCTTTTGCGAAGCAGTCATGCTAGCTAAGGAGGAGGCGGGACGCGTGAGGCAGCGAAGCGCTGCCTCCTCGCTACCCAGCCATCGCGAAGGACACACCGGGCGTCGGGGATCGCGAGACGATCTCCGGCCACCGTAAGCGCGGGCCTGCGGACGGCGAGCATGGGTGGCTCCCCGTCCGACCAGAAACAGACCCGAGCGTACGGCGCGTCGCGTTCCGCGCGCGCCTCAAAGAGCCATCAGACCACCACAGATGGGGCCCAATACGGCCGATGCCGATTCGGAGTCGCGGAGAACCTAACGGGTAACCGGGGCTCCGGCTCGACGTGCAGGAGAAGGAACGGGGTGGTTTTTAGTCAGTAAGAGTCTGACACTCCCTCCCGCCTCACCCAGGCCGGAGAAGTCATTCGATGATTTTCCCCCCTTAAAAAAAAAAAATAACGACGGACATATAGTGACCAGATTGGCGATATATTAAAGAAGGGCCAAATTAAAAATACCCGTAACCGACGAGCATGCATGAAAAGATTGATGACTGTTAATGAAGCGAAAGAGGTATGTAAGAATCGTAGTAATTGGCGTTCCTTAGTCTCTGCCTACCCCCATGGGAGACAGGCGTGAAGTTATGTATGTATGTAGTTATTATTGTTTTAAAATGATGTGAGTATGATACAAATGGGCGTTGGAATTACAACATTTTAGGCATATCTTGAAAGAAATAAGAAAGAAAGTATGAAAGTAAAACTGTTTATTACGCCACGACACACATGCAGACAGAAATAGAAGAGCATATAAAAAGAATTTCATTTCATCTTCGAGCTATCAGATAACAGTCTGAGTTTTGAATCAATTAAATAATCAATATCTATTATTTTAACTGCTGATAAATCAACTAGAGGTTGTATCTACACAATAAAGTGTATGATATAACACTTTTGTCTTAAATTAATAAACGTTTTGCTAATTGCTAACTAAGTACCTTCATGAAACATATCTAATTAAGTCACTAATTACACTAACTTTGCAGGTGTTTATATTGCACCTGGTTACATTTAAGCGATAAGTTCTTATAAAAGAAAACCTTTATAATTCTATTTTAATCAAACATAACATCACGCCTTTTATCCCCGAAGGAGTAGTCAGAGGTGTATATTATGCCACTGTACAATATAACACCCACTTTTCACTATTTATGTTATGAGTCCCATGTACTAGGGGTGAGCCTATTGCCATATACCGGGAACAATTCCAGACTCCGTGCTTCTACTAAGAATCCCGAGACCCCTTGCCCGGCAGTGGCACTTGCGACCACTCGGCCAAAGAGGCAGTCAATCTATTATAAACTACGTTTAAAACCCAACTCTCTCTAACTCAAAACCTTATTTTTTTGTTTTGAAGTCAGTTAAAAAGGAGGAACATACCGATTATCCGTTAGCTCTTTAAACAAAATACAAAACATGCCGTGAAGTCTCTTTCAAAACTCAACTTCTTTAAAACATATTCAAAAGAAGATCCCAATCGATGCATCATAAAAGCCTTAAGTGATTTTAAGTGAAAACGTTACGAACTTATTTATACTAATACATACTTATTTAGATTGTAAGTTGGCGATAAAACAAAAACTTCGCTTGAGGCGAAATAATTTCATTCCACCACTATCAAAAGTTATTTCACAATATAATTAGCATTTCAATTTGTTGATAGCATTTTTTTAAAGTTTTCATACAAGCCCTCAGGCTTCGATTTCATAATGGAGTGAGGGTTCGATTCGGGTCTTGGTAATGTGTAGATAATTGACGACGGTGGTCCGTCATTACTGGCCCATAGAATTGGTGATTGTACGCTTACAGTGGTGTAATGAATAGATGCACGGCGCTCCCAAGTTCGACGTCCAGCTGTTACAATTTGGATGTGGTATTGGAATTACACGGGTTTCGTTATGTTATGCCTGTTATGTAGGTTAACGGGATACACCTTAGTTTTAGTGGGGAGTTTTATAATTAGTTATTTCATCCGTTAAACGTAGATAATAGACATAGGTAAGTTCGTTATTTCTCAAAGAAGTATTTTTTGGTGTTTGGATAACGACTGAAAAATAATGTATATTATTTCACCAAAAGGTATAGTACGATTAAAGGTCTGGCAACGATGAGATTCGAAGAGAAGGAGATAGGAAAGAAGATAGAGATAAAATAGTAGACTAAAAAAATGTTGATAGTAGTCCAGGTTCTGCCCAAACACATGCACAGGAAGAATATATATATAATAAAATATCTTTTAAGAAAATAATTTGTTCTTAAGTCAAAGTCAAAATGGTTTATTTCAATTCGACCTGGAAGGCTTTTTTGAACGTCAAACAAAAAAAATTAAAGTGTCAGTCAGTCGGTCTGTCCTCTAATACCATGTTACCAAGGAATCGGAACATAAATGACATAAAATACCATGTCCACTTCTCATAGGTTAATCGTACATCAACGATGCGTGTGCGCAGAATCCATTCATTGCGCAAGCATTTATTACGGCGTATGACAGCTGGTCACTGAATCTTCACTTAATAGCTAAGTAACTGAGATGATAATCTATTCATTTAACAATAACTTAGGTCTAGTGGACTTTTTTTTTTAAGAGGGGAAAATCATCGAATGACTTCTCCCGCCTGGGTGAGGCGGGAGGGAGTGTCAGACTCTTACTGACTAAAAACCACGCCGTTCCTTCTCCTGCACGTCGAGCCGGAGCCCCGGTTACCCGTTAGGTTCTCCGCGACTCCGAATCGGCATCGGCCGTATTGGGCCCCATCTGTGGTGGTCTGATGGCTCTTTGAGGCGCGCGTGGAACGCGACGCGCCGTACGCTCGGGTCTGTTTCTGGTCGGACGGGGAGCCACCCATGCTCGCCGTCCGCAGGCCCGCGCTTACGGTGGCCGGTGATCGTCTCGCGATCCCCGACGCCCGGTGTGTCCTTCGCGATGGCTGGGTTGCGAGGAGGCAGCGCTTCGCTGCCTCACGCGTCCCGCCTCCTCCTTAGCTAGCATGACTGCTTCGCAAAAGGAGGAGACGGCATCCCAGTCCCCCTCGCTCCGCATCATGGCCTGCACTAGGCCCGGACGCGAGAGGTCGCCATCGCCGATCACTTCCCTGAGGACACGGCGGTGCTCAGCCCACGAAGGGCATTCTCCCACCGTGTGTTCCACCGTGTCCTAGGTCTAGTGGACTGGATGGAGTAGTCTGCTGGCTACGGAGCTTTGAATTCAAAAAATATTTGGGAATCAAAACTTGTCGGTGCAGTTAGTGATCGTAACGTTCTGTTGCACGTCTAGCCAACCCTAATTTGTCCATGCGTTTCCTGACTATCGGCTTCTATCATGGGCTCTCACGTGGTTGGCAAATCTACCTTTGTTTATACCTCTAAATATTCTTCCACAGAGTGAGCACGTGTGAGCATCACTAACAAGTTATAAGTATCATCATCGCGAACACTGAAGAGATGTAATATAAAAATAGCTTAACCCAAAAGAAGATAGTTTTGACAATATTTATGTCATAATGTACATGCACATTACGGCACCTAATGCCACCGTACAATGTAACACCCACTTGTCACTATTTCTATCCCTTGTCATAGGGGGTGAACCTATGGCTTTTTTTTAATGGGATAAGCCCGCCACAACCTCCCAAAACCGCTGCAACTGTAAGCCAGGATCTACAGTAGATACAACCATGAAAACACCGGAACATTGAAGTCCGGCGCGTCCTAGGGACATGAGTAACTGTCTTGGTTCCCGCAACGAAGTGAATCAGAAGATATTATAAGAGGAGAAGAAGAAAAAACTATAGTTTCCACTTCCCTCGGTGAATTACTGAGAGATTACAGAGATTACTGAGTGAGCCTATGGCTATATACAGGGCACAATTCCAGACTTCTTGCTACGGTTTTTTTCTAAATCCAATAATACTTTGCCCGACCCCGGAACCGAACCCGGGACCCCGTGCCCAGCAGTTGCACTTGCGACCACTCCGCCAACGAGGCAATCAGGCAGACAACAGAGGCAGATTTTAACAATCTCTGTAAAGATAAATACTAGTCGATTTTTACCGGTACCAAAGCCACTTCATGAACCCCCAACGGCAAAACCCAACTTGTAGGCACTCCATCAAAAACCTAAACACAAAATTGGCAATATAAATCAAGCGAACGTTTAAGTAAATTTATTTCTCAATCAATTCCTTCTACCACAGAAGAAAAGTCAGCAATCAATCTATAAGTATGCTGCAATAAGTCATAGTAAAAACTAGATAATTCATTTAATAGCCTATGTCTATTGCGAATAATCATTTAGGCACAATAGACAAAGTTGACTCAATGGCCATTCATCACTCTGAACTAAGACAGCTAAATTACAAGAACGTAACGTCAGCAATGTCGATCCAAAAACGGCTGCTTTTTTACTAACATATAACATTGTCGGTACATATCAAGCTATGCAGAACTAGTATAAAGTGACCGTGGAATGTCCGGATACTACATACAAATTGCGGCCATGATAAACTTGGTTTTATACCTTGATGTGCAGCCAATGAACTCAATAGTTTATCCGGTCCTTTTCGGGTATATATTGCTAGCTATACCTGGCATATAATTGCTAATAAATAATACAAGTCCTGATATGAAAGTGTGGATATAAAGTTAATGTTTTTGCTTTAGAATTGCTCCCTATTGTAAGGAAATCAGCACCTTTCTCTGGTGTTCCCAATAAATAAGATATTATAGTTCTTTTGATGACTTTGTTGGAATGGGTTGAGTAAGTTTTTAATTCGCATTCGTTGGGAGTTTCTTAGTAGAGCTCGTGGTAGAAAAACTGGGAGATAGTGCTGGAGTATTTGGCTTCTTCTACATAAGTGGGTGTATCATAATTTCCGCTATTGGCAAGCAGATGGCGGATTGTAGTTTAAGACTGAGGTTTATAGGTTTATTAACTCTTAAGTGAGGGAGAGCCATGCTTTGGCACGAATGGGCCGACCGGAGTCATACCACGGCCTCGCAGAAAATCGACCTAAAGCAACGCTTGCGCCGTATGAGTGTGATAGATTATTCAAGTATTTTATCAAAATATACAAAAGAAATAACCATTTGTGTGTAATTACATGATAATTTTAAGTACTTAATAATTTTGGAAATACCTACCTACTGTACGATTATTGTAATTTTTGTAAACTACTACTTTTGCATCAATTTAGGTAATGAATAATGTAGGTACTTTCTGTGCTTATTTATGTTTCAATATTAGAATTAATTACGTTGTAATTTAATAACGTTATTAGTATATCATAACAATTTAAAATAAAAATCATGTAGTTAAGTGATTGACTAGTCTACCCACTAGTATAAAAGACATGTGTCGGTCGGGTGGGGTTACATTCTATGTACCGCCGCCGACCTGAACGGAGCTCCGAGCCTAATCAAGTTAAGTAATTAAGTAATAATAACATATTATGTTCTAAAAATGTAATATGTTGTATGTTTAAATATGTGTTGGTGTTCACTTATTAAAAATGTGTTAAAATTAAGTGTTTATTTGTTATTTTGTAATAATGAGGTGTTTATTTAATTGAAATAACAGTTAGAATAAACTATTATGAAATGAAGTTTAGTATTTTAAATCTAAGTACCTATTTACAACTTTATTCCTTTTCTTTTAACTTAACTTTAACTTTACATCAATATAATAACATATGGATTTGATTTAATCCATTAGTAAATTTTGCAAATGGAATAATTATAAATTAAATTTAATATTGATTGATTCTAACGGTAAGTATTTTGAGTCCATGGGTATGTATGTGTATGGTGTACATATACTTATACATGGACAACTTATCAGATGCATAGAATTTGAATACCAATAAACGCCCTTAGTTATATATTTTTTTATTTCACTAAGAGATAAAATTCTAACATCAGAAGTGGGATACGAACCAAAGATTAATCGGTCATATTATGTTTTCAGAAAGTGTGCGCGAGATTTCATAATGGATTCTACAGTAATTGAAAACCTACTGAAGACAATTCAAACAGCATTAACTGAGAAACGTCGAGGCGATGATGTTGTATTGCCGCCTTTTGACCCTGAGAAAAACGAAAATGGTGCTGATAGCTGGTGTCGTGCCATCAACTCTATTGCGGTGGACATGGGATGGAGTGATATAACAACAGTTGCTAAAGCAGGTAAAGCCTTAAAAGGTTCTGCTTTATTATGGTATGAAACGTGGGATCCTGAAGAAGGTAGGACATGGCAAATTTTTAAAACAACCTTGATTGATTTATACCCTGAAAAGCGTAATCTGTCTGAAAAATTATCTAGAGCGGTATTGTTGACGTCGGAAAATACAGATTCTTACTGTGAATATGCGAGAGAGAAACTAAGATTACTTAAACAAACAAAAATTGCATTTACAGAAATACAATTAGTAGAGCTTATATGTGGAGGTATACATGACACTACGGTAAAAATGGCAGCACACAATAGTCGTGTCGACACTACTGCCGAATTAATATCATTATTTACAACGTATTCCAAGGTTCCCAAAAAGCGACCATTAGATCACAAAACTGACAAAACTGACTCTTTAACCGCCTCTGGTAGTTCTAGTATGCTGCATAAACGAACCAAAATAGAGGATAGACGCTGTTTTATATGTAACAAGACGGGCCACTCTCGTGCTCAGTGTTTTTATAATTCAAATAATCAGTCAAAAAATTCTGCTTTATTGCCATCTCATTCCCCTGTACAATGTACGTACTGTAAAAAGTTAGGGCACACTGAAAATGTATGTTTCTTTAAACAACGAACCGGTAATTCTAAAAATATTACATCCACAAGCAATAACAAAGATGATGTAAATTGTTTTACAAAAACTAAAGGTCTAAAATTAACAGAAATTAGCATCAAAGATGTGACTCTTAATGCTCTTATTGATACTGGAGCGACATGCAGTATAATCAAAGACTCCATAGCTAAACGATTGGCCAGTAAAATAGACCCCTATTTCACTACACTTTCTGGTATTGGAAATGGTATCTTGCATATTTTTGGTAGAATTACTGTTCCTGTAAAATTTAACGAAATTTGTATTGAAATAGAATTTAACGTGGTTAGAGATAGTGAATTTAATTATGATTGTCTGATAGGTTGTAACATTGTAAAATATTCAGACGTCTCTGTTATCATGGATTCTATGGGTTGTAGGGTAATTCGTAGGCCCGTTCCATTATTGACTGACGTTGTTAACTGTACACATATCAATCATTTGGAACTGCTGGATGATTTAGTTAAACATTTACAAATTGACCTTCAGACTAAAATAAAAACAGTGTTTGCAAATTTTCCTTCTGTATTACCTTCTGAAAGCAATGTTGGGACAGTCAAAACTGGTTCGTTACATCTGCGCCTGAAAACGAATAGTGTTATAAATTACAGACCTTATAGATTGGCACCTATTGAAAGAGAAAAGGTCAATGAAATTTGCAAAGACCTTCTAAATAAAAATATAATCAGGGAAAGTGATTCTCCTTATGCTAGCCCTGTCTTACTTGTAAAAAAGAAAGACGGAACCGATCGTATGTGCGTTGATTTTAGAGCACTGAATAAAATTATCGAAAAAGAAAGATACCCCCTCCCTTTGATTGAGGACCAACTTGATAGATTGGGTAATTCGAAATATTATATATCAATTGATATGAAAAGTGGCTTCTATCAAATTCCTGTTTCCGAAGACTCTATCAAATATACCGCTTTTATCACGCCCGATAACCATTATGAGTTTACAAAAATGCCTTTCGGCATTTGTAATGGTCCGTCAGTCTTCCAAAAAGCTATTAGTAAAGCTGTCCGCCATTTAAATTTTCTATTAGTATACATAGATGACCTGTTAATTCCATTTAAAACTGAAACTGAGGGATTACAATATTTGGAACTAACTTTAAATGCTCTTAGTATAGCGGGATTTACTATAAACTTGAAGAAGTGTAAATTTTTTGTCAAAGAGATAGAGTATCTGGGTAGAAATGTCTCGGAAGAAGGAATAAGGCCAAGTCAAAGTAAAATTACCGCATTAACCAACTCGCCAACACCTACTTCTATCAAAGAGGTACGACGATTTATGGGACTAGCTAGCTATTTCCGTAGATTTATACCAGAATTTGCTTCAAAGACGGTCAGTATTACTAAATTAACGAAAAAGGATCAAAAATGGGAATGGGGCGATGAGCAAGAAAAAGCTAAAGAATACGTTATAAGACACTTAACATCGAAACCGCTTTTGACTGTGTTTGACCCGAAGTTGCCGACGGAGTTACATACGGACGCCAGTTCAATAGGTTATGGAGCTATTTTACTTCAAAAATTAAACCAACAGTGTAGAGTTGTGGCATATTTCAGCAAACGAACGACCCCAACTGAATCCAGATATTGTTCGTACGATTTAGAAACGTTGGCTATTTTTAATGCTCTTCGCCATTTTAGAGTATATTTGTTAGGAATAAGTTTTACCATAGTGACTGATTGCAATTCCATTAAGTCCACTATGACAAAAAAGGATTTATCTCCTCGTGTGGCTAGATGGTGGACTTTTATGCAGGACTTTCAATTCCAAATTTCATACAAAAAGGGAACATTTGTACAGCATGTCGATTATCTCAGCCGTAACCCACCACTTGAAAGACCTATAGTTCATATTATCGAAAACCTAAATCCTGATCACCCATCATGGTTAAAGATTGCACAACAGAATGATCATGAAACTCAAAACTTATTAAATTCAGTTAGAAATGGTGACGTTGACGTGAATCAATATGTAATTATTAACGAATTGCTGCATTATAAAACTGATCCTAACAGTATACCAAAATTATTTGTCCCGAAGGGGTATAGGCTGAGCATGCTACGACTCTATCATGACGAAAATTGCCACGTAGGTTATGATAAAACACTCCATAAACTTAGAGAACATTTCTGGTTTCCCAGCTTAGCAGCTTTTACTAAAAAGTACATTTCCCACTGCCTAATCTGTACTTCTCGTAAGGGTCATTCGGGGCCCAAACAAGGGTTGCTCCACCCTTTAGTAAAAAGTATTCCCTTTCATACAATTCACCTTGATTGTACTGGGCCTTTTAGACAGTCCGCGGATGGTTATAGACACATCTTGTTAATTATCGATGGTTTTACAAAGTTTTGTATGCTAAAACCACTTACGAATTTAGGAGGATCAGAATTAGTATTTGTTTTACGAGAGACTCTAACATTATTTGGTACTCCGTCTCTGATAATTACAGATAGAGGGACAAATTTTGCTTCAAATAATGTTCAGTCACTGTTTAGAGAGTTACAAATCCGACACCATATGATAGCCACTGGTACCCCTCGCGGAAATGGTCAGGTGGAGCGTTATGTAGCTACAGTAATAAATATGTTGACTACATCAACCAATAACACTGCAGAATGGCCAAACGTTCTTTGGAATGTACAACAATCCCTTAATACTACTATTCAGAAAACGACAGGATTTTCACCTATTAGACTCCTAATAGGTAGAGAAGGAAACATACCTCCCATACAGGCTCGCTTAGATGATGTTGTAGATGAATCAAATCAGCCCCATATTGATGTAAACACTGATCGTGATCTAGCACGACAAAAACTAAATGAAAGTGCTATTAATTCTAAACACCGTTTTGACAATACCAGACGAGATAATAAGACTTATTCCGTTGGTGACACTGTTTATGTTAGTCAGGACCATAGACGTCATGACAAACTTGCTCCAAAATATAGAGGGCCTTACGAGATCATAGAAGCTCTAGAAAATGACAGATTTGCGCTTCGGGGTCAAAATAATATTAGGGTTATCACAGTGGCTAAGGACAAATTAAGATTATATTACATACAAATATTTTGTTCCTGGCCAGGCGGCCAGGTGAATGGTTGGAACAAAATATTTGTTTTGAGGAATCCGTGTGAATCCGTGTAAAGCGGATCCGTGGTAGATTATTATTTTAAAATATAAATTGTCGTTATTGTTATGATATGATTAAAGAAATGATAAAACATTGATAAAATGAATTTCAGATTGAAAGAACATACATATTTATATTATAGGGATGATTTAATTTTGTTTTTGTTTTTCGATGAATTAATTGATTATGAATTGTAACCATGTAACATTGTAACTATGTCTATTATGATAAAATACAGTACATATTACCGCTGGTCGGCTTCTGGCCGGATATTAACCTGAATATCATATAGCGGCGGGTGATAGGGTTAATATACGACGGTCAGGAGTCACAAAAAAAAAAAAAAAAAGAAAAAAAAAAGTCGCTGGTCGATCTTTGCCCTGATACTTCACTGAAATTCACTGTGCAGCGAGTGATAGGTGCTTGTATGCCAAGGCCATAGATCAAAAAGTAATACTGCTGGTTAATTGCGAATTAATGCAGCAGGTGAAAAAAAAAAAAAAAAAAAGAAAAAAAAAATGTATGTAAAAAGAAAAAATAATAATAAAGGAAATAAAACTAATGAAGGGTACTTCGAGAACGAAGTACTGGTCAGTCTGGCCGTGATAGATTATTCAAGTATTTTATCAAAATATACAAAAGAAATAACCATTTGTGTGTAATTACATGATAATTTTAAGTACTTAATAATTTTGGAAATACCTACCTACTGTACGATTATTGTAATTTTTGTAAACTACTACTTTTGCATCAATTTAGGTAATGAATAATGTAGGTACTTTCTGTGCTTATTTATGTTTCAATATTAGAATTAATTACGTTGTAATTTAATAACGTTATTAGTATATCATAACAATTTAAAATATTCTCTTTTTAAAATAAAAATCATGTAGGTAAGTGATTGACTAGTCTACCCACTAGTATAAAAGACATGTGTCGGTCGGGTGGGGTTACATTCTATGTACCGCCGCCGACCTGAACGGAGCTCCGAGCCTAATCAAGTTAAGTAATTAAGTAATAATAACATATTATGTTCTAAAAATGTAATATGTTGTATGTTTAAATATGTGTTGGTGTTCACTTATTAAAAATGTGTTAAAATTAAGTGTTTATTTGTTATTTTGTAATAATGAGGTGTTTATTTAATTGAAATAACAGTTAGAATAAACTATTATGAAATGAAGTTTAGTATTTTAAATCTAAGTACCTATTTACAACTTTATTCCTTTTCTTTTTAACTTAACTTTTAACTTTACATCAATATAATAACATATGGATTTGATTTAATCCATTAGTAAATTTTGCAAATGGAATAATTATAAATTAAATTTAATATTGATTGATTCTAACGGTAAGTATTTTGAGTCCATGGGTATGTATGTGTATGGTGTACATATACTTATACATGGACAACTTATCAGATGCATAGAATTTGAATACCAATAAACGCCCTTAGTTATATATTTTTTTATTTCACTAAGAGATAAAATTCTAACAAGTGCAGATACAGGAAGCCCCATCTCTAAATCCCTGAAACCACAACAATCTTCAAACTCCCAACCCCCAAAAGGCCGGTAATGCACTTGAAACGTCTCTGGTGTTTCAGGTGTCCATGGGCGATGCAGATTGCCTACCATCAGGTGATTTAATACTCGTTTATCGGTTTCTGCCATAAAAAAATCAGAGAGTATTACTGGTCTCTGTCAAAATGTTAGTTTCTTAGGAGGCGCTTAAACACCCACGGGAAGAGTAAAGGTGGTGCCAAAAGTACTATTCTCTTCCATCATCATACTCTATGGTTTGCCTATACCATAATATCATAACCAGCACTAACACCTTTAATTGCCAATAACAGTAGCATTCAAAATTTCACAGGTGGCCATCGGTTTGCTCAATCAATTTGATGATCAGGTGAGATTCGATCCTTGTTTGCGCACACCTCTCTCATAGACATGCTTGTATAAGCATGTCTATGGCAATAAGCATGCAAAAGACAACAACCACCTTTGAGTATGTCTATACTCAAATAATATAATTTTCACTTTCTGGTTACATACGATGACTTTGGTCGTTCAATGTTCGTTTGACAACCAAATGTGGGAGTTTTGATAAGTTATTTTAGTGTCAAAATAGTCCAGTAGCAGCGCAACAGTCGCCGCGTCGTGTATCGCGGAATGCTGCTCATGAATATGAGACTCAAGCATGGCTTGAAACTAGTCGAGTTCCTCGTGAAACAGTTACGCGAGTAAGCCAGAAACATAATAATTAAAAATGGTCGCAGGTAAGATTTGTACAGGAGATTTAGTATGGTCTTTATAGTCATCTTGATTGTAATGTCCACTGTAAACTAAGGAGTTATGTATCATTTTTCTACTTTTTCTGAAAATCTTTGTACAGTCAAATTTTTTTTGGTTATTAGCCGTCAACATTAAGCGAAGCGACGAAGTGTAGACAGGCCTCCCGCTGGACCGACATCGCCAGAGTTACGGAGAGCCAGTGTTTGCAGGTGGCGAGTTGTCGTTCAACGTTGAAGGACTAAGAAGGAGGCCTTTGTCTAACAGTGCACATCTTCCAGCTGTTGATGATGATGATGATGATGATGATGATGATGAAAAATCATCAACACCCGCTATAGTCCACTAATAGACTATGAGTCTCCTCTACATACAAACGGTTACCAGTCTTCATGCATGCAGTAGTTTTAAAAACGGTTTTTTGCAGACCGTACCTCATGATTAAAGATTTATGGAATCGAAAGCCTAAACGAATAATTATTCGCACAAATACCTCAAAGCACTAGAACTTATACTTATTACACCATACTCACAGACATACAAACATACATAATGTCAGTATAGAATGGTTATGAAAGGTTGTCTGACTCTTAACAACTTAGGTAACATGTTTAATATTTTTTTACTAATTAGAGGTACTGATAAGGAAGTGTCAAGAGTTGAAGTCATTGGGGGTGGCCTATGTTCAGCAGTGGCATTTGCCTTCTATGATGATGATAACCATGAAGTAACAAAGAATGTATGAATTTTTCATCTTTTCCCCTGTTAGAACGTTATCGAACAAAATACCTCGAGTTCCAGACCAGTTTTGAGAAAAGGGCAGACAAATGCCTTTGGGCTCTGATATGTCACACTATAATATTATAAATGAGAAAGTTTCATTGTTTGGATGTTTGTCCGTCAATCACGCTGAAATTACTCAACGGATTTTGTTGAAATTTAGTATACAGGCAGGCTATGGGCTGACTTAGGTAATATGATTTTTATCCCGATTAAAAACTACTATAGGATAAAACAGGAATCATATTCTATGCGGTCGAAGCCGCGGGCGACAGCTAACTATCGAAATAATATCAATCTAGCTTGACTGACTGACCATTTTTCCTATTTCTTATTGCTCTCCTATACTCCCCAAGTCATGCATGCTAAGGTTCAACTTCCTAGGTCCAGTAGTGTTGGCTGTATGTTATATATCAGTCAAGAGTTTTAATAATGTAAGTATACATTTCTTTAAATATTTTCACGAACGGATTTTATTAAACCATTACATTTAAAAATGTCTACACGACAAACTGATATGATTTAAAAAAAGAATGCAATAAGTAATTACTGGCTGAACACAAGAATCTCAACTACCGTGACAATATTTTTTGATTGGCAACACTTTGATTTTTATTCTTTTTTTTTATCGGTCAAATATAGAACTAAGAATAGTGTGTTTTATTTGCAAAAACATTGAGTTTATTTTCGGTTCGGTAGCTCGAACTGTGTTACGGATAATGGTAATGAATCACTCTGTGGTCTCATAAGAGAAAAGCGACTTTATGCATGAAGGAACAGTGTTTAATTTGAAGTGTTTGTGGTTGGTGCGTTTGATTTGTCGGGCGTATCCTGCAACATTGTTGCAAATAGCAGTTTCAATGAGTATGTGATTAAGTTAATTATAAAGGGGTAAAAAAGTATCGAAAAGTGTTTATCATCGTCAAACGTTGTTTCACGCCTTATTATGATATGAGATTAAAAAATACCTACGTGAACTTTCATAGACGAATAAGTTTGAAATAGCTTCGCGCAATTTTTCAAATTGCTTTATTTTGAGACCGTTGCCCATATCCCCATTATTTGTTTTGTTATGTGCATTTTATGGTGTGTGTTTAGTGAAAATTGCTATAAGTTTATTGTTGTCTGATTGGTGACTTGTTCGTCCGCGAGTCACTTATAGGGTCAGTAGAATGTCGCGGAGAACCTAACGGGTAACCGGGGCTCCGGCTCGACGTGCAGGAGAAGGAACGGGGTGGTTTTTAGTCAGTAAGAGTCTGACACTCCCTCCCGCCTCACCCAGGCGGGAACAGTCATTAGATGATTTTCCCCCCTGAAAAAAAAGGGTCAGTAGAATACCAGCGCAAGGCCCTGTCTTGCACATGCTGAACTGGTCCCATTTCACGGCAGACTTGTCACCTATTTTAGCGTGTCAAATAAAGTTTTTCTTCCTTTCTTTCTTTTTCTTTCTATATCAGAATACCCATGATAACATGGGGGACTTTGAACTTCTTGAAATTCGGAAAATTGTTAGGTATGGAGTCATAACCATTGTTAATTAAAAATCGCGGGTTACTCACGTGAATAAAGTGAGAAAAAACTCTACTACATACTTTCATGCTACAGAGGGGCTCTTCCTCATGAGCAGTATGCTCGGTCGGGGCGATGTCGCGCAGCCTACTACCATCGCCGCTCCCAGTTACTTTCTCGTTAGTAATCCGCGATTTTTAATTAATTGTCCCACAATAGTTATTTTAAAACGTAATCATTGTATTGTTCTTTGGTAATAGAAAGACAGTGTAAAATTCTATACAAACTGCTTTCCTATATAGATTTTTCAGAAGATTTCTTTCATTGCTCTTTTTTTAAATTTTAGTCGATTTATTTTGAGCCCGATTTTAACTTGAACTTAAAATACAACTTCACAATCAATACTATTCTAAGCCCCGTCAAATTAATCTAAGCCCCATCTAACCAAATCTATTTACATCCACTTAATCCAAGATTAACAGACCAGCTAACAGGACCAGTATACTAAGAAACAAACGAACAACAACCATCAACACTGCTTGTACCCAATCTGACAGTCGATTTATTTGAAAGACAAGACAAATGTATCCTTACTTCTCCTGCTAAATTGAACAGCACTTTGTTACTTAAACAACCATATTAATTATACATCATAAAACAAGCGAAAATCAACTCTAAATCTGATGTCATTAGGTGGTTTGATAGTATGCTTGATAGGTCCAGTTATACTGGTTGCTGAAGATCACGATGCATCATATTGCAATATTTTGGCATCCTTGATTTCTATGTGATCTATGCCAGAAAGTGGCTTCTGATTGGAAATATGATAAAATGTTATAATTATAAATGTATTATCATCTCAAATATCAGACCATTTCTGTCTATTCGTCAACTCCATACCATGTATGATAGTCGGGACCTCCTCGTATGATATTATAGTTATCCATAAAATCTATGCTTGGCCAGTGGCTTGAATAACGCAGTTTTAAAAAGTTCTGGTTCATTAAACTTGATGCGCATTAGGAACACCCATCAGCTTATTAAGGAGAAACATCATCATCATCATCATCAACTATAAATGCCCACTGCTGAGCAAAGCCTCTTCTCACACGGAGAAGGCTTGAGCATTAATCACCACGCTTGCTCAATGCGCATTGGCGATTACGAACTTATAATTAGAAATTATAAGCCCCAAGTTTCCTTACGATGTTTTCCTTCACCGTTTGTCAATGGTGTCTAGATAAACTTCGAAAGTACATATAACTCGGAAAAAGTTACATTGGTACTTGCTGTTGGTAGGTTTAGAACCTGTGGGGACAGGTTCGAAGGGTCTCATGTCTTAGAGGGGTCTCATGCATGAGGATTAAAATATTTATAACATAGAAAAATTAAAATATTATGACACAAGTTTACAATTACATTTTCCTCGTTATTTTGTTCCATGTTGCAAAATCACACAATAAATACCAAATTTTTGTCAAGACCTTATGGAGCATCTGGACTCACAAGCCACTATAAAGCGACAAACAATTATCCAACTGCAACTCTAGCTACTCACACTAAATTTAGAGGTATAACTACCAAAACAGCAGCCGGTGACAAAAGAAACCTATCCACTGCCAAAACAAACGGACAAAATAAACCAACTTATTATCACGATCATAATTCTAGTCAACTACCCACTTAGAACGTTCATTTCAAACATAATTATTTAATCTAGCAACATTGTCAATCCTGTGCTGCCGACGAAAATAGTCCCGAGCAGTGACAAATAATTAGCTATAATCTGTGACTGCAGTGCGCAGTGCATAGACAGACTTGTACTTAAAAAGAAAAATAAAATTTTAGACTTCACATGTAATGTAGCATTAGGTCTTTTATTCCTTGAAGGGGTCTGTGAAGCGTAGATGAAATGCAATACCTAGTAATAGAATTGAAATTTATATTTTGTAAAGGATTGAGTTATCAATGAGATGAGCACTGGGAATAATCCCTGTGTCTTTGCCTGGCAAGAATTTTGGATAGTAAAATGAGTGATTGAAATTAAAATTGAGATGTTTTATCTTGTTTTCCTCCACTAACAACATATACAATATACATACGATTTGACTTGTAATACCGCCGAAAAGAGAAGATCCAATTTTATAAGGATTTTATAGGTCATTATAGCCAATTCCTTGTCTCGAGTGATCGAGATTTCATTAATATCGCTAATTTGAAGAACTGTTAATTTGACTGTCTCGTTGGCCAAGTGGTCGCAAATATGACTGTCGGGCAAGGGGTCTCGGGTTCAATTCCTGGGTCGCGCAAACTATTACTAGGTTTTTAAAAATCTCAGTAGTAGCACGGAGTCTGGAAATGTGCCCGGTATATGGCAATAGGCTCACCCCTTATTACATGGGACTCATAACATAAATAGTGAAAAGTGGGTGTTACATTGTGCAGTGGCATTAAGTGCACCTCTGCCTACCCCCTACGGGATAAAAGGCGTGATGTTATGTTATGAAGAACACTGTCATATATATACATTTTTTAAATAATGTATAACAAGCCTATCCTCTATTCACAACTATTACAAAACAAACACGACATAACAGTACCATTTCCCAACGGACAATTAGTTCAATTGACGTAACAGAAAACAGCAGAATAAATTCATTGCCATCAAAAATAGTGCTAATCAATCTTAATTGACACAGCTTATCAACTGTACGTACTTCCTACAATTGTGTTAATCTAAAAACGGTACAAGGGCATTATAAGGTTTGTTTGTAACAAAACAAGTAGGTACGATTTTGTAACTAAATTGGTATTTTAGGAGAAAAGTAACAATACTGATAGTTATCTGTCGAAGAAAGTGTTTGCGATCAAAATGGCGTGAGGCAAGGAATTGACAGTGTAAAACAGAATTTGCTTTATAGCTTTCTTCATAATAATTTGCCTAAAAAAGTAAAAAGTATGATATGATCTATCAAGAAGTTTAAGAGATGGCAAACACAATCAATTGAAATACCTGTGATGAATCTGTACATACTAAACCTAAAGATTAAGCCCAGACTTTACACACGACCGTACAATCAATGTGGTGGTTATGATGGACTACTTCATTACAATATACACTCAAATTATACCTCTAGGAAAAATAAACGCCCTACCAACCAAGCCACACTTTCTCCTCACCATAACCAAATCCATCTCCGCAAACTTATCTCCCTGCAGGTCACAAACAAACGTCACCACTTTTGACCGTCCCAGCACTTAGTACCTTTCTATGCCACTTATCTACGCCCTAAATGGATTTAAGTCGGGGTCAAGTGGACGTTCACCATTACGTCGATTAGGAACAGCGACGACGACGGGTCAAACTTTATTATAGGGGCCAGAAATTGGCCCTAACTGTTCCCCAAGAGAACCCGTATCATTAAAAAAATCACTAAGACCATCTTCTCGGTTTATATGACTATATTTGGAACTGGCAATGGACAATAAAATGGTGGATGTGACCCTGATAATTGTTGTTGAAACTAGTATGCCACTAGGACTGAAAAATGTAATAATAATGACAGTGAATGTGAATGATACGATGATTTCGACATAAGAATATGATGAACGATACTGATAAAGTATGTTATCTTGACTACTCGATGCTGAGCTTGCTTATAGAGGAACGCATGTGATGCAAGTAGTCGTATTTTAATTTGATAAATAAACTACAAATCAGGCCTAAGTAATCAAAACATAACAGCTCTTTTTTTTAAGGGGGGAAAATCATCGAATGACTGCTCCCGCCTGGGTGAGGCGGAAGGGAGTGTCAGACTCTTACTGACTAAAAACCACCCCGGTCCTTCTCCTGCACTTCGAGCTGGAGCCCCGGTTACCCGTTAGGTTCTCCGCGACTCCGAATCGGCAACAGCCCTATTGGGCCCCATCTGTGGTGGTCTGATGGCTCTTAAGTCTTTCATATTGTCTATAAACAAGATCGTTCGAATCAGTAAAAGATGAATTTTGGCTACTGAATGTTAAAATACACTTCGTTATGTTTACACTACCACCATTATAGTTTGTACACACCCATTATTGACACTGCAATAATTGAATCAAAGTAACACCATACATTACAACATAAAGAACTTCTTTCTCTTAATCTAAACAGGATGGCACCATAATTTCCATCCTCATAACAAAGTCTTCCATTTGTGTATCAGCTTCTGTCATTTGACATCACATCAACATAAACCTATTTGGTGGTACTGACACCATGCCCTACGTAAAATAAGACCACGATACTCATACCGCTGGAGAAGGTTAAAATTTGAAGAGACGTGCTCTAAATTTTTAGTGGTAAGGTTGATTCTGGTATGCGATAGGACTTGAACAACGGTAGATATAAGTTTGTATTTGAGTAACAACTGCTCATTTAGCTCGGTGCAATTTGTACGAGGTCATCAACACTGTAATGGATTAGTACAATTCACTTCAGAGAAACTGAGGGCTGACGTTCAGTGAACTGATAATGCAGTAGGGAATAAATAGTCCATCATTGTTGAAGATAGTTTACATGTCTATGTTTCATCACCATTTGTTTAGTCTAGACAACGATTTTATTTTCATTAGATAGGTACTGTTAGATTACAGTGCTTTAAATATTAGAAATAGTTACGAGTCTATGGTAAACCTTTGGTTTTCTTGTCAAAACATACCTAAACTGTCCTTTGTGTGGGTTATTTATTGGTCTTCATTTTGATCTTTTCCCAACGGGTTGATATTAATCAGCAAAAACCATGATCTGAAACTAGTGAATGATTATCTTTTAAAAATATAAAGTTAGTTAAACACAACTAGCGTAACAAACTAATAGCCAATAATGACTTAATTATTAATTGCAATCAGCAGCTAACTCAACTTCAAGAACTAATTTAGATGTCACCAAGTCCTCCATGACTCCGTAATTTCTCCGTCAACCTGTCAGTTTTCGACGCAAGTGTGCGCCAACCCTTACAATTAATCCATCGAACTCGGTGGCATAATTACCAAGTGACATCAACCGACCGGCGCCTGCGCAATTGGCTCGACCTTCCAACGTCACTGTTATACTAATTATAATTAAATTTAGAATTACTTTTGCTCGTCGTAAAATTGCTTTGTGTTTTATATTTTCATGTGTGTTTGTTTGTGTTGTTAGACGTGTCTAGCTTTTTTACTGGTTTCTGTTCTGTTTATTGGCCAGTGTCATTTATCTATCTATCTTGGTATGAAGTTATTACCTATTATTATTTATGTAGAACGTCGTCCAATCGTGCAATTAACCAAACAATTGTAAAGATGGGGCTCAGTAGCGTGCTGTTCGAGAGGCCTGCGTCCAGCAGTTACCGAAAACTGACTAGATAATCTAAACTATAAACCAGTTTTCGAACCACTAAAAAAAGGTAAAAGCAATGTATTAGTAGATGGTAAAACAAATGACGATCATTATGCACAAACAAAGCAAAAAGACAAAAAAACATGACGCCTCACAGGCATAGTTCTGTCATGGACGTCATAGCTCGCAAATCACATTGGCCATCATTTAAGCCGGAAGAAATATCTTTAGGTCATAAAAATTTTTGTTCTACTCGACGTTGCTACTGTTCCTTTTTTTATGTGGTCTTTCAAAGTCGGTATTCTATCCATCATCGTTTAATCTTTGGCATTGGTTCACTTTACAAAAGAATAAAATCTGTTACCCGCACCAGAAGTATAAGGGTATTCATAGAGCGCGGGTATCTTCTGGTGCGGTTAAAGAACTATTTGCAAGTTTAACTCTGATTTACTGGAATGCTTTTAAACTGCGATCGCCAACCCGCTTACGACTTTTTTTTCTTCTCCTCTTATAATATCTTCGGGTTCACTTCGTAGCGGGAAACAAGAAAGTCATAGTTATTCCCATTCATGCCGAAGCATGGCTCTCCCACACATGTGGTAGATAGATAATTATTTATTGTAAACCAAACACCAAGCAAGTTTGCAATTGTCGTTTAGTGCAAGTAGATGTTTTACAAATTCAAATTCAAGTTCTTTATTGCGAAATGCTTTATTCAAATTCTTGTTTACATTCATATACAAATCTTTACACAAGATCTTTTTAAATTATTAAACACCCCCTTCATCTTTTTATATTATTAAGTTCGATACCCGAGACGGGCAAGGGTATTACTTGGTTTTTTAAAAAAAACTCAAAAGTAAAACAGAGTCTGGCGCCCGATTTATCCCCGAAGGGATAGGTGGAGGTGCATATTACGGCATTTAATGCCACTGTAAAATGTAACACCCACTTTTCACTATTAATGTTATAAGTCCCATGTATTAGGGGGTGAGTCTATTGCCATATAACAGGCACAATTCCAGACTCTGTCCAGACTGAGAATTTTATTTTAAAAAAACCAGTAATACTTTGCCAGACCTGAGAATGAAATACGAAACCCCTTGCCCGGCTGCTGCACTTGCGACCACTCGGCCAATGAGGCAGTCAATGATAAATAAAATAAATAAATAAATACAGTTCACAATAAACCGTTATTTTTAATCTATAGTCAGAATTTTAATTAGATTCCAGATTTGACAATAACTACTGTCATTTTTTGAAATAATGATACCACATATAATAGTGTAGTGATGAACACAAAAATCGATAAACAATCAGTGTGTGTGTTTTATAATAAATGTTACATAAAGTGACAGGATAGCGATAGCGATGACGGCGACAATTTATAAAATAACTTATTACCATAATACATCTATCTGTTTTATTTGTCATATTCCTTCATGATTACATTTTTATATTTATTTCACACACAATTATAAAAGAAAAGTCTCAGATCGTTAATTAATCGTCTAAACTAAATTATCGGTTCAGAAATATTTAATTTCCTGATATACTTAGTTAACGAGAAGAATCGATCCAGAAATATTGCATTTCCATATCGAATAATTTCACAACGTCACTATTTAGTACTTGTCATAACGTTGCAACACTGAAATTGTCAAATCTGGAATCGAATTAAAATTCCGAGTATAGGAAGTCATTTTCGTCATAGACATGTACCGTCAAAGTCAAAATGACTGTTTTTCTGGGAACTCACTCCTATCTAGTTGATTGCCACGACTCTATGACTATGATTTCGGCGAAAATCTTTGTTGTGAAGTAAAATTTTACGAAATGGACCGAGGAAAAAGTTAGTCTTTAATGTGTATGTGTGTCTTTGTGTTTTGTTGTAAATTGGTTAATTTGTCAATGGAGTTATATCGTGTGCCGTTGTACTATTCATTCTAAAATATACGTTAATAATTGGAATGATGACAGGGTATAAAAATTAAAAATATAAGTACTTAGTCCGAAAGTTAGGTAAAGAAAAAATATTTAGACACGTATTTTTTTATTTTGTCGTATAATAAAACAATACTTAGATAAAACGAATCAAAGTTTAGCAGTGGGGGCTAAAACGTCATTTCTACGTATAAAATGGACACAGAAGTGACGTCACGTGACATTTCAAATCAATATATCGTCGAAAGTATTCGTTTCTGTAAAAAAATAAAAAAATACGTGTCTAATGATTTAAAGTAATCTACCAGGTGGACATTAAAATAAAAATTATCTACCCTATTATTGTCAAATAGACATACAAAATTAACTAAAAATCGCGGGTTACTCACGTGAATATACTGAGAAAAGCTCTACTAGTTTCGAGCCACAAAGGGGTCTGCCTCATGAGCTGCGTGCGGTCACGGCAATGCCGCGATGAGAAATCCGCGATTTATAGTTAATTTATCTGCTTGTACTATAGTTACTAATGACAATAACATAATAACATAAGATCACGCCTTTTATCCCCGAAGGGGTAGGCAGAGGTGCACACAGAAGTAACACCTACTTTTCACTATTTATGTTATGAGTCCCATGTAATAGGGGGTGAGCCTATTGCCATATACCGGGCACATTTCCAAACTCCGTGTTACTACTGAGAATTATTTAAAAACCCAGTAATACTTTGCCCGACCCGGGAATCGAACCCGAGTACTACTGACTAGAACTAATGACAATAATTATTTAAAAACTAATTACTTTACTATGTACTTGTAATACATTCTAGTATTCAAGAAAAAAACTCGAATATTATCCATGTATGCATATAAGTAATGTCTAAAAACTACATACATTTTACAGTTAGAAAAACCCGATCTCAACTGGCATAAACTCTAAAAGAAACAGTATATAATACGTCAACGTTACTCATTAATTAAAACCCACAATCAAAGAACGACGCGTATAAAATGTTCAATAAGAACAATAAACCTCTTTGCAAATACATTAAGTATATTAAAAAGCTTTTTACATAAGTACCTACTAGTTACTATTAATCTTTAAGATACTTATAATAATATAAATGTTAAATTAATCATGTACTTATGTTTGTTACAATAACTCAGTGACGATGAACAATGTTTTGCAATAGGTAGCAATTAGTAGAGTAAATCTAAATAAAACAATTTATGCTACTAACGTACGAAATTCTCCTGGTTATTTCGAGAAAGCCCGATTAGTTTCGAGCCTGACAGGAGCTCTTAATCTTGAGCTATATACGCACGGAGTAAACTTGTTCGTTTTAAACGTTATCTTATTTGGTACGTCTCACGATAGTTGTCATACAATAACATAACATGCATAACATCACGCCTTTTATCCCCGAAGGGGTAGGCAGAGGTGCACATTATGCCACTGTACAATGTAACACCCACTTTTCACTATTTATGTTATGAGTCCCATGTAATAGGGGGCCTATGAGCCTTTCCAGAATTCCAGACTCCGTGCTACTACTGAGAATTTTATAAAAATCCAGTAATACTTTGCCCGACCCGGGAATCGAACCCGAGACCCCTTGCCCGGCAGTCGCACTTGCGACCACTCGGCCAACGAGGCAGTAATACAATAAATATCCCCTATTATTTGAAGAATTGGCAACTCAATAAATTCTATCTAACTCAAACAAACCAATTTGCAGTCAAAGTCAGAGCAACAAATAATATTAACACAAGAACACAAAAATATTAACAAAGAACACACCTGTTACTAATTACCTGGCTAATTACATCGACATCTCGATGCGGTGACATTTCGAATAAATGTAATCGATCCCTTTAATGAACGTACACTCGATTAATCGGAATAAAAATAAAAATGTATAAAAATTATATTCATACTTGAATGTGGGGCGTTTTTTTTTGTTTTAAAACGGGTTTTATGTCATTGTAATACGGTTTTGTTTCTAAGAAGATGTGTACTGGTTTATCGAGAGTTGTCAGAAGAAATGTTTTATCGATATAATTGGGTGAATGATGGTGGTCCTTCGTTATACAAAGGTATAGGAATACTGTGTACTAGCTTGTACCTACCTGCGGCATTGCCCGCTTATTTTTTTTTTATGGCATAAGCCGGTAAACGACCAGACGGATCACCTGATGGTAAGCAATCGGCGTCGCCCATAGACACCTGGAACACCAGAGGCGTTACAATTGCGTTACCGGCCTTTTGGGGATAAGGAGTTTGAGAATCGTTGGGGATTCAGGGATTGGGGAGATTGGGGAAGGGGAGGGTAATTGGAACTCCGGTAACCTCACTCACACGACGAAGTACAACGCAAGCGTTGCTTCCCGTCGGCTTTCTGTGAGGCCATGGTAACACTCCGGTCGAGCCGGCCCATTCGTGCCGAAGCATGGCTCGCTCTCGCTTTTTTCTGTATTATCCCATGGAAGCACATAATCGGGATAAAAATTATAATAAATAGTATCCCATCACCTAAGTCAGTCCTTACACTGTCTGTATACGAAATTTCATCAAAACCTGTTGAGTAGTTGCAGCGTGATTGACGGACAAACATCCAAACTTTCACATCTATAAATTAGTGTGATGTGCTTGTATTATAGTAATTAATCTTTATGTTACAGTGCTTGTAAAAAAACGGTAAGTACCGATTAGCAATTACCAGTTATTAGCTTCTACCCGCGACTTCGTACCCGCAATCCCGTTTTCTCCCGTTTCTGTAGGATTTTCAGGATTTATTCTGTCTTAAGAACCTTCTCCTAATAATAACAAATACAACAAAAAAAGAGTTAGTGAAATCGGTCCAGCCATTCACGCGTGATGCCATGATCAAGGGAAAAAAGGATTCAATACATTTATATAGATTACGTAGGAACAGAAGTTACTTTGTCTCGTCATCGGCATAGACACAATATTAGACTATATGTTGTATAGAATTTAAATTTAAAATTCTTTACTTGCTGAAGGATAGAATTTGGAATTCTGAACTTTCGTAGGTACTTATACAAATAATTAAAATAAATCAGACTTGACCCATGAATTAAAACTGCCACTCTGTGGCCACTGTAAAGCATTATTCAATTTGAATTGTCATTAAGATACGAGTTTATCATACAATGACTGCCTCGTTAGCCAAGTGGTTGCAAGTGCGACTGCCGGGCAAGAGGTCTCGGGTTCGATTCCCGAGTCGAGCAAAGTATTACTGGGTTTTTATAAAAATTCTCAGTAGTAGCACGGAGTCTGGAATTGTGCCCGCACAACGCACCTATGTCAACCCCTTTGGGGATAAAAGGCGTGATGTTATGTTTATCATACAATTTTGAAGTAGAACCACAAAATTGCTTAAGATCACAACAAACAACCACCAAACCCAGATCACTAAAATACCTATAAAATTCACACGAATTCAAACCGAATTCACAAACATATTTGTACGATTTACTTTGAAATTTCAACACTAGTACATAGACAAGAAACACAAAGGAATATCTTTGATAGCTATTTACATGTACACTTAACACTTTCGACGAAACCCGAGTATTCGAGACAGGTTGTTAAATTGCATTTTGTTGCAAATAATCGATTTTTGATGGGTTAACCCACTCGTATACTGACCAAGATATTCATAGGTAGACTCAGGGAATACAGGCTGTACAAAATGCGTACAATTATCCTTAAATGTACATTAGTGGTGGTATAGAACTTCTATACATTACTGAGACCTGGGAGAGGCAAGCTTCGGCACGAATTGGTCGGCTCGACCAGAGTGATACCACGGCCGCTCAAAAAACCGACGTGAAGCAACGCTTGCGTTGTGTTTCGTCGTGTGAGTGTGGTCACCGGAGGCCAAATTACCCCCTCCCCAGTCTCCCCAATCCCTGAATCCCCCGCAATCCAAATTCCAAAAACGCCGGTAAAGCACTTATAACGCCTCTATTGTTTCAGGTGTCCATTGGCGGCGCCGATAGCTTACATTTGGCACCTAGAACAACACATTCTTGGTTCCCAAAGAATTAATAATAATAATAATAAATAATAATACATAATTTATTAAAAAAAAAATATAACAGGAATTTCATATGTCTTAATTCTATATTCTTATTGCTATGTTATTCCATGTGCCTGAACTAGGTTTGAAACCTGTACCTCAGGCAATAAAAACCGCTTAGCATAGAGAACTTAAGGTCTAATTAACAATAATTATATAATCATTCTTATATTAAATTATTTGATTACTCAAATTTTACCTATATATAGAAATGTATACCTAATCACTTAATAAATTAACTTGTTTCTAATTTTATTTACATACAGTCAGCAAAAATTCGGTCTGGTCATAAGTCAGTTGTTGCAAATATGTGCTGACACGTTTTTTGCATTGATAGCAATTCAAGTTGTAAATACAAAGTTGCTTATTTAGCCTATTATATAAGTAGGGTCCTAGAAAACTTTAGAATTTATTACTGTACATAAATTTTGAGGTCGAGTGCGAACTGCAAACTATATCATTTCGTCTCTTCTTTACAGTGTTGGTATCATAAGGGATCTGCATGTGTTGCTTCAATATTACTTGCGTTATGTATAGTTGCCTTACAGTTAGTACCTTACAGGATTTGTATAGTTATTCTGTGGGGAAAAGGAAAGGATTTTTTTTTTTTTTTAAGGGGGGAAAATCATCGAATGACTGCTCCCGCCTGGGTGAGGCGGAAGGGAGTGTCAGACTCTTACTGACTAAAAACCACCCCGTTCCTTCTCCTGCACGTCGAGCCGGAGTCCCGGTTACCCGTTAGGTTCTCCGCGACTCCGAATCGGCATCGGCCCTATTGGGCCCCATCTGTGGTGGTCTGATGGCTCTTTGAGGCGCGCGCGGAACGCGACGCGCCGTACGCTCGGGTCTGTTTCTGGTCGGACGGGGAGCCACCCATGCTCGCCGTCCGCAGGCCTGCGCTTACGGTGGCCGGAGATCGTCCCGCGATCCCCGACGCCCGGTGTGTCCTTCGCGATGGCTGGGTTGTGAGGAGGCAGCGCTTCGCTGCCTCACGCGTCCCGCCTCCTCCTTAGCTAGCATGACTGCTTCGCAAAAGGAGAAGACGGCATCCCAGTCCCCCTCGCTCCGCATCATGGCCTGCACTAGGCCCGGACGCGAGAGGTCGCCATCGCCGATCACTTCCCTGAGGGCACGGCGGTGCTCAGCCCACGCAGGGCATTCCGCTACGGTGTGTTCCACCGTGTCCTCAGGGCGGTCCTCGCAGTGATGACACCCGGGTGTTTCCTCCCGCCCCATCAGACACAGGTACCTCCCGAAACTTCCATGTCCGGTGAGGACCTGCGTCAGGCGGTAGGTGAGGACGCCGTAGCATCTCTCAAGCCACTCCTCAAAGAGGGGTCTTACCGCTGCAATGGCAGCGAGCCCAGCCCTCGGTTGCGACAGTCGTTGCTGCCATTCCGCCATGAGATCGCGCCGGAGCTCATCCCGCCACGCACTTATCTGGCGCGGCAGCGGAGTTTCGCCCCGACGACGTGCGTCCGCGCGCATGCGATACACGCGCGCGAGCACCTTCACCTCCAGATCCCACGGCGGTAATCCGGCAAGGAGGTTCGCCGACTCCCCGGAGATCGTGCGGTATCCGCGGATCATTCGGATCGCCATGACCCTCTGTGACATGAGCAGAGTCCGAGCGGGACGCCGCAGCATGTTCGGCGCCCACACAGGGGCGCCGTAGAGGGCCATGGACCGCACGACCCCGGCGTATAACCTCCGGCAGGAGGCGTTTGGCCCCCCGAGGTTGGGGAGGATGCGTTTGAACGCAGCCCCCGTCCTCTCCAACTTTGGAGCCAAACGTCGGAAATGCTCTATGAAGTTCCACCGACTGTCAAGGACGAGTCCTAGGTACTTCATCGTCGTCTCGACGCCGATGGTAACCCCTCCCGCCGTTATTTGGGACCCACCCGGAGGTGGCGCGTTCCCGCGGCCATGCAAACACATGGCCTCGGACTTGTGGAGCGCCACCTCGAGTCCCAACTGCCGGATTCTTTCAACGACTGTCGCAACCGCTGTCGCCATTAAGTCGGCCGCCGCCTGGTGCGACCTCCCGTGCGCTAGCAACAGCGTGTCGTCGGCGTAGCATATTGTGCTAACGCCGTTCGGGAGGTCGGTGCGCAGCATCCAGTCATAGCCGATGTTCCACAGGAGCGGCCCCAGAACCGAACCCTGTGGAACACCGCCGGTTCCACTCGCCCCGGTGACCGGGGTAGCTGACGGACCTGTCCGTCAGGTAAGCCTCGATCACACGACGGAGGTAGGTAGGCACCCGATGATATCGGAGTGCCTCCAAGATGCAGCTCCAGGGCAGGGAGTTGAAGGCGTTGGCGATGTCTAGAGACACTGCCACTACGACCTTACCCCTGGACACTGCAGTCCCCGTCGTGAAGTCTCTAACGCGCATGATGGCGTCCACCGTGGAGCGCCCTCTGCGGAAGCCGAACTGGCTGTCCGACAAGTCCGGCCCAATGTCCATCAGGTGCGCGACGAGGCGGTTCGAAATGATTCTTTCGAAGACTTTCCCCACCTCGTCGAGCAGCACTATGGGCCGGTATGCGGACGGAGAGTCCGCAGGGCGTCCCGTCTTCCGCAAAAAGGAAAGGATAGGAGTGTGCTACTTTTAATATTGCTCTCTGTGCTCGTTCCAAAGACAGCATAGAGGTTTTAGGTACACCACCCCATGAGGTAATACAATAAGTGATAATGGACTGACATAGTGCCATGTACACTTGAGTTATTAATTTAGTATCGGCAATTTTTCGCAATATTTTAAATACAAACATAAGTTTGCGTACTCTGGATACCAGACTCTGAATGTGTGGCCGGAAAGAAAGTGTGTCATCAATAATGATGCCTAGATATTTTATGTGACGAGTTTTGAGGATTTTAGGACATTCACAGGAGTATGTCGAGAGGGCATTACATTTATGCACTGTAAGTTCAGTGTTAGTAGTTGTTCCATGCGAGGATAAAAACCACAACGATACTTTGCGCAGCAGCCGGCCGTTTATCCATTCCTACTGAGTCCTTCGTGTAAATATAAGTAGCCTTTCTGTTACACCTTGTATACTTCAAAGGAATACTTTAGTTTTCATCCTTCATAAACATGAGACTCATTTAAAAGTGTTTAAAATGCTATCAATGCCTTAATGTCTTTATTTTACTAGCCTATGTTCCCTCAGGCTAGGCTTATGCATATATTTTAAAAGTAATACATCATTTTACGTCTGTCGATGGACTAAGTGCTTTGTTTATGCATGAAATTAAATTGTAATTTTTAGCGCTGTAGCGTTCTTGGTTTTCTTAACTTCTAGAGAAACTCATGTTGTCTCATTGTGTCTCTGTGGACTTAGGAACTTGAATTTTGTAGCCGCATACCTTCTGAACTGAAGATTCTTAAACTTATTGTAATTTTACTGAAGTTAACAAAGGATGCTGGATACATAGATATCACAAATGATCGGCTAACTGGAGTCTAAACAGACCCGATAGTACGACACGTCGAGTACCGCGCGCGCCTCAAAGTGCCATCAAACCACCACGAATGGGGCCAAATAGGGCTGATATCAATACGGAGTCTCGGTGGACTGAACGGATTGCCGGGGCTCCGGCTCAAAGTGCAGGATTAGGAACGGGGTGGTTTTTAGTCAGTAAGAGTCTGACACTCCCTCGCACCTCACCCAGGTGGGAGCAGTCATTCGATAATTTTCTCCTCTTAAAAAAATAGCCTAACTGGTGATGAGGTTAGGTAATATGTAACACCATACTCTCCCCGTAGGTGGACAGGTACGTAGGTATCCACCAAGACATAGGTAAAAGGCATGATGATATATAATTTTCGACATAATATTCTCGTCGAGCGTTAGTCTGATAAAAATTGATAATTAAATGAAACCTAGTCACCATGTAAATATGATATAGGTACATCGGTTAGGTGAAATTCACGCCTGACCGTTTATTTACCGATAGGTCAACCTTAAAATAAATATTTAATACCCTACCACCTTCATTTTACGCCACACTTTTGCTTGACTATTTCTAGGTCAGATAAAGGTTACCTTAATTTTATTTATGTATTTTATAAAGAACAATTTTCAGTTCATTGGATGGTGACGCCCACTTTAGAGTTAAAACGGTATTATGTCTTTTAGATCTTTTCATAGCAGTGGCGTGGATTGGTGTGGGTGGTATGGCCACGACTTCATGCCTAAGGGAGCTTTGAAAGGCCTTAACATCAACAACGGCATTTTTCAACCAGTCCAAAGAGTTATTGTAGTCCAGGGTGTGAATTTCGTAATGACTTTTTAACCGACTTCTCAAAACGGAGGAGGTTCTCAATTCGTCTGTTTGTTGTTTCATTTTTGTATGTATGTTACGCGATTACTCCGGCGTTTGAGAAATTTGATGATCCTTATTTTGTTGGAAAACATACTCTCGAGGTTTCATAATAGGCCTATATTACTTTGTCTTACCTCATAACTTTTTCAACTCCCAAAAATTGTCAGATTAGTCCTGAAGTCAGAGAACTTAACGGGTTACCGAGGCTCCGTCTCGAAGTGCAGGAGTAGGAATGGGGTAGTTTTTAGTAAGTAAGAGTCTGACACTCCTTCCCGCCTCACCCAGGCGAGAGAAGTCATTCGATAATTTAACCCTTTACTGAAGTCAGCCTTTTTAGATTTATAATCAACATGAAATAATGTTAAAGACTGCCTCGTTGGTCGAGTGGTCGCAAGTGCGACTGCCGGGCGAGGGGTCTCGGGTTCGATTCCCGGTTCGGGCAAAGTATTACTGAGTTTTTAAAACATTGTCAGTAGTAGCACGGAGTCTGGAATTATGCCTGGTATATAGGCTCACCCCCTATTACATGGGACTCATAACATAAATAGTGAAAAGTGGGTTTTACATTGTATAGTGGCATAATGTGCACCTCTGCCTACCCCTTCGGGGATAAAAGGCGTGATGTTATGATGAAATAATGTTTAAGATATATTTTACTCAAAATGTTATCCTATACGTACCTACCAGCTGACAGACTTCTCTCAAACATTTACGTATTTATAGACTACCGCAGAAATTCGCCTTCTTGAAAACAATGGTTCATAAATACGCACCTTGACGCAATATCTTTCATGTGGCATTATGTACATTAAATGCATTCGCTTCGAATAAGTCCTGGGTAAATTATATACCTATAAAATAAACGTTAAATGCAAAGTGCTATTGGAATTAATCCAAAAATGTAATGTAAAAATATGTTTGTACTGCTCTCGTTTAAAGTCGGTCAAATATATTTAACGAATCACTTGTATTATGGATTAAATTGGCAATTAATCTGCGGATGTTTATTTTATGAATTTGTAAACATTGTTATTTCATTACTAATATTTTCTTTTACTAACACGTTTATGATTTACCAGTCGTTTCAAATCTTTGGGTGAAAACTAACTTGAATCATTGATGCTTTGGGAATTAAAGTGGTTTTTCTTCGAACTTTGTCGTGTTTAACCAGATTATGCTGGTTATCGTCACAAGATACAAAGGAGTAGTTAGACTACTCTACATTAATCAAAAATCTAAAGCTATCCGTTAAATTAGACGTCATTCTCAATTTATCGCTAAAACTTACAGAAACAGATCCAAATGACCATCATCATCAACTGTCTATAAATGCCCACTGCTGAGTAAAACCGAGTAAAGAAGGTTTGAACATTAATCACCACGCTTGCTCAATGCGGGTTGGCGATTTCTTATATTTATATTATTTAATTATGAGAAAACGTGGGCCGTTTTCTCACGATGTTTTCCTTTACCGTTTGTCAGTGGTGTCTACTAACTCGGAAAAAGTCTTGTTGGTAATGGCCGTTGGTAGATTTCGAAGCCACACCCTCGGGCATAGGAAGCAGTGTCTTAAACCTCCGGGCCACTACGACATCTAATCAAACATAGGGTTTAAATAATACAGTAGTAGTATTTGCTGTAAGATACAAAAAGGCATCATATGTTTAGTAGTTCTCATAAAATCCTCCACACTATGTAGTCTTAAAAAATCAAATTGCCCACTGGGCGTGAGTATCGTCGGCTTACAAATTGCACAGAATGTAAACAGTTCTTGGTAAATAATTTCTGTGTGTACAACGCCTTTTTTGCAGACACTAAAGACTAAAGAGACCGCGAGAAATCTCCGAGAACACGTTAATTTGACAAATCTGTAAAAGTCTTTACATGACTTTACATTTTAGTTGTGATTACAAAATGTCTTTAAAAGAGAAAGAAGCATCCGTTCTTGGAAATTTCGTATGAAATCTGTTAAAGTTTGTTACGGTACATAACATTCTTGTTTATAAAAATTATGTCTTCTATACTAATATTATAAAGAGGAAAGATTTGTACCTATTTTTGTATGTTTGTAATGAGTAGGCTGAAAAAGTACTGGGCCGATTTAAAAAATTCTTTCACCAATTCTTCTTCAATTCTTCCAATTTGACATAGGCTACATTTCATTTTGAAAAAATTTAGGGGTCCTTGGTAAAATTTGAACAATGTAACCGAAGGTGTAGAAAAGTTAGTCTTAAAATGTCTTTCGTCGAATGCGCTGCCGAAACTATTGGCGATAGAACAAAATAATGTACAACAATATTGAAGAACATTATAATGTCTACAAAAAACTCCGCGGTAGCATATGTCCAACTATTGTAGTTATGTCACTACAACAATCCAAATTTCCAAAAATAAATAATTGTCTACCCCGTGCGAAGCCGGGACGGGACGCTAGTATTTAATAAAAACAATAGAGTTTATTCATTTGCAAAGTTTTGATCTGAGTTTAATAACCGATTTGCCACAGGGATAAATGATTCTCATAAGACCTACTCTGTAAATATTTTCAATAAAGAGCAAGTACATACTAAGTGAACATTACGTTTGCAACGAGGAAATCAATAATGTAACACAAAAAATGGATCATAAATTGAAAAAAGTTTAAAGCTCAACCGGTACCTTAAAATAAAAATGATTTAAGACAAAAACCTGACACCTTGGTGGCCTGTGCGACACAGGAATCGAACCCCGTGTGACCATAACACCTCCCGCAACTTTTTGTCCATATTTTAATTGGTGGCCTAAAGACCACTGGCCATAGTAAACTCAAGTTTAATTGTTATAATTATACAGATGACAATATTTTTTTTAAAGTTCACATAGCAGGCTTCACGCTCTTTTTCTTCGGAGGTGAGCAGAATTCCAATCATCAAACCATGTTTGGTGGTCGTCGAAGATAGCGGTGGGCGATAATATTTTAATAATAAAAATATGAAAGAACTGTTGCTTACGTATTTGGATGAGCCATTTAGGTCAGGTCAGGAAAAGTTTTTTAGTTGATGAAGAGTTCAGTTCAGTTCCTAGAGACTGAAACTAGTTATGTGTCTAGTTTTTACCTAAAACCACATAGATGAAAATTAAGTCCACTGTAAGTATCACTTTGTGTATCCCTAAAGGGAAGACTTATGTTTATATTAAACAAGCAATAACAATCGACTGTGCTTAGCATTTTAGAAAAACAGAGTTAATTTTCCTAAAATCGAAAGAGTAGGATCGTCCGGCCGGGCGAGATGATTGTGTCTGGCCCACTTTTTGTTCAACAGTTGTGCGTTGGGATTTTCTATCCATGTGCACTCGCATGTAAACTTCAAATGTGTGATGTATAATTTGTGACGTCATCCGCTGATTTGCGTCGTCGATCATCTATGTGCGGGATCTGTTATCTGTCATTGGTTATGTGTTGTCACAAGTCACCCATCCATTCCCATTATTTCGTAGGAATTTAGAAAATATGTTCCCTTCAACTCTTCAAAAAAATTTATGTATTTCAGTTTCTGACAGTGTAGTGTCAGTAACCCAAGCGTTTCATGTTCTTTTTTATACAATCTCCCTCTACTGAGCCAACTTCTGTGAGCCACTAATCGGAACAATGAAGTCTTTCGCGTCTCACGAACATGAACAACTGTCTTGGATCCGGCAATGAGCTTAATTAATTTTGGAGGAGATCCAAAGAAATAGTTTCCAATACCCTCAAACTTTCAAATCTAATTTTATATTGTACAGTCAAAGTCAAAAGTCCACTGCCACCGTGAGTGATGTTTACACGGCAATGCCTATACATTTATTTCACAAACTTCGTACAATCTGTATGACAAACTTAATCCAAAAGCATCAGTAATGTCCCTTTACACCTAAAGGGTCAATAATGTCAATAAGGTTTATTCATGCTTGCTCAGTATTAAATTTCGAGATCACAGCCTGTAGGTTCTCCTTAAAACACATTCGAATGAACTTGGCCTTTAAGGTCTACTAAAAATAAAATATGGGATAGTTGCTATGAGAGAAGTTGCTACCCTGTCTTTACTATGTTTGAATACTATAACAACTTATTTAGAAAAGGGGCCGCCTGGGTGAGGCGGGAGGGAGTGTCAGACTCTTACTGACTAAAAATCACCCCGTTCCTTCTCCTGCACGTCGAGCCGGAGCCCCGGTTACCCATTAGGTTTTCCGCAACTAGAAAAAGGGCTAGGGGCATGTGCTGGGTAATTTTTGCTAGTTACATGATCAGTGATTAATTTAAGACAGGTTTAGCACGGAGTTTGGAAATATTCCCGGTATATGGCAATAGGCTCACCCTCTATTATATGGGACTCATAACATAAATAGTGAAAAGTGGGTGTTACATTGTACAGAGGCATTAAGTGCCGTATGGTGCAGCTCTGCCTTCTCGGATAAAAGGTGTGATGTTATGATGATGACATTAAATCGCCAGGAATAAAATAAACCAGTAGCTTAAAAAAATAAAAAAATAGTAGTGACATTAAAAAAGAAGTGAAATGAAACTGAATTGCCTACCGCACATTATTTATCAATCTACACATATTTACATGACAAGAATCTAAACCATATGAAATACTAGCAGAATCGAATGTAAACTAAACTTTTACGATGTACAAACACATGCAGAACAACATACTATGATGACATAAGTATATGATTATTTTATCTAACTTAAGATCAAGCTATGTAGCAGTAAAGTAGAGACACTAAGATAGTGTTAAGGTTATCGCTTACAAGAATCTCTGGTTTGACATTAATAACTTGCGTATGAACAAAATATGATGTTGTTTCAGCAATGAATTCTAGTAAATATCTTATCTGCTGGGTTAGTTAGGATGGTGTTTGCTGTAGGTATTAAATAGGGTAGTTTGCTAAATTTTATTTTAACGTCCGTCCGGTACCTTAATTTAAAACTTTAGACACGTATTTTTTCTTTTCTCACAAAATTAAATACTTTCGATGATAAATTAATTTGAAATATCGTGTGAGGTGTGACTTCGCACTCCCATTCCTAAACTAAGCGCCATTTTATCTAAGTATTGCAACTTAATACGAGAAAATAAAAAAAATCGTGTCTTTTACATTTCACACTATCTCGCCTGGTGGTAAGGGATGATGCGGTCTATGATGGAGCACCTCATCCCATTAGCAACCTATTCACTCGCGGCTTGAAGATACCCTGGTTATACCCTTCAGGAAAAGACTTTGGTAAATAATTCCACTCCTTAGCAGTACACACAAGGAAGCTTGTTGTTAAAGCTTTCTATTTTATTGTATTCCAATTAGCAAAATTATGTTTTACCGTGGTTTGGTAATTATCACAGATCGATTTTATTTCTAACCTGACTATTGCTAACCATAGAGTTACTCCAAACGCCGCTTGACAATCATTAGGCCTATGGCAAACGTGATGGAGGAGCCTAATACTAATGATGATGATTAAAGGGAACAATACTTCTGCAAATCAAATTCCAGAATCAGGTTTCCACTGAACTAAACTAAGTTTATAAAACATAGGGAAGTCATTCTACAAACGTGCACATCTTCAAGCCGATAATAGGGTTGACAGGGTATGAAAATTAAAAATCTAATTAATCGGTTAGTTAGATAATGAAAAAATATTAGACGAGTTTTTTTAATTTTCTAGTATAAACAATACTTAGATAAAATTGATTTAAGTTCAGAAGTGGGAGGTATAATTAATATATCGTCGAAAGTATTTACTAATTTTGTAAGAAAAAAAATACGTGTCTGATGATTCAACTTCATCTATTGAAAACTATCATGCATTTAACATCAAGATAGCAAGCAAAACCAAATTCAGAATTAGTTATCCACTAAAGAGTAAATCTATAAATCAAAATCCACAATCTACGCATCACATCAAAGACCTTAAGACCTATAAGATGGTTAGTGAGCTAAAATAATTAAGTGCGGTATTTATAGTTAATAGGCTAAGGGCTTAGTATAACGCAGCTAATTGAAATGGACGTAAAATCGATTAGTGCAGCGAGCGCGGGCAGCGTGCAAGCACCGCCGTGCCCGACGGATTATCTCGGATTATTGCAGTATATGGCTGGATCGGAGATAAATTGATTAAGTGTTATTTCTTGACCTTAATGGTTTACCTACAGTTGAAAAGTTGAAAGTTATTATTTTATGTCTCTTGGGATGTATCATGACTGCATTGGGGCATAGTGGGGAATTCGAAGCTAGTCTATGTTATAGATACCCCCTTATAGAGGTAGATGCTCACAGTGACCACCAGGGTCCCCGAATTGGATTTACAAAACTTGTAAGATGATGGCGTTGGATGCAAAGCTGGCAAAACAAATAATGAAAAGTTAAAAAAATATGTCATGTTAATGACACAAAAACTAATAGGTACTGCCTGCATAAATAATAGCCTTAATGCAGCATTAATACTTTAGGTAAAACAGACATCGAACACTCATTTTCCCATACTAAATAACCTCAAAATACCAAACATTTCGTTCGCTGTGCGAGACATAACCTCAAAATTGTAAGTTAACGCTCTAAATTCCAACCATATACTATGCCGTAATGTAACTCTATCCCCCAGTGCGTTGAGTCTCACCTTTCGCTTTTCAATCATACCCGCTGGCGACGGTAATTCGGGTGCGGTCCTGTCCTTACAGCCGTACCCCCATACCCGTAGCCGGTGCAAACACTAACGACCTCTAACATGTCTGCGATTTATCGAATTATTTTGCGTATACCGTGCGTTTGTTTGGTATTTTGTGTGTAGTGTTTTTACACCTTTTGTTTTTAAGTTAAACGTTGCTATAGTTATATGCAAAATATAGGTGATACTTAATATGAAATTTTATTTTTTTCTTTGTACCTACGCAAAATCCAGAAGGGCTTGTGTATTATGTGTTACAATTTTGGTATTTTCTACCAGTCTGTTTTCGTTCGTAAACATTATATTACAAGAACTTTACCTACAAAACTGCTCTGCTCGATGTCGACTGCCTCGTTGGCCGAATGGTCGCAAGTGCGACTGCCGGGCAAGGGGTCTCGGGTTTGATTCCCGGGTCGGGCAA
The DNA here is from genome assembly GCA_038387885.1 of Spodoptera picta. Taxonomy (NCBI): domain Eukaryota; kingdom Metazoa; phylum Arthropoda; class Insecta; order Lepidoptera; family Noctuidae; genus Spodoptera; species Spodoptera picta. Next base: position 1,327,818 of record JAZHFQ010000003.1, on the reverse strand, counting down.
AGTATAACTGGGTTTTTAAAAATGTCAATAGTAGCACGGGGTCCAGATGTGCCCGGTATATGGCAATAGGCTCACCCCTATTACATGGGACTCATAACATAAATAGTGAAAATATGGTTTTACATTGTACTTACAGTGGCATTAAGTGCCGAAATGTGCACCTCTGCCTACCCCTTCGGGGATAAAAACGCGTGATGTTATGTTATGTTCAACTACAAAACTCTTTTTGACTGGCATGCGTATTTTATCAAGAAATGTCCCATTGAATACAACCCGCACAAAAGTCATCGAAAGTATTTGTTATTAAAACAAAAGAAACATGATGTCGTAACTTAAAGCGTATAGAGGTGTGCCCCCGGGCCGTAGTCCCGTAGTAACGAGAGACCAGTCCCACAGTCTCAAATTACCATCTCCATTTATTTGCCACACTGCACGACAGTTTTTATTTGTTTTAACCCCTCATTTTATATCGGTGACTCGTTTGGTACAACTCTATTTCGAATGAATCGTTGATGTATTCGATTTTTTAATGCTTCCGATTTCAAACTTAAACTTAAGATTTTACTTGTGTCCCTAATGTTAACCAAAACTCAAAACTGATGGTGCTTTGTAGTAAAAGGTATGACGTCAAATTTTTTGTCAAATTTATTATTTAATCTTTTATCCACGAACGGGTAGGCCGATGTGCACATTACGGCACATAAACTGTCAAACACCAAGCGGTCACCGGTGACCGCAACCTATTGTTCTATAATTGTGTCTACAAAACCGGTACTCGACGAGTTAATGCCACTGTGCAATGTAACACCAACTTTTCACTATTTATGTTGTGAGTCCCATGTAATAGGGGGTGAGCCTATTGCCATATACTGTGCACAGTTCCAGACTCCGTGCTACCACTGAGAAAAATCCAGTAAAACTTTGCCCAACTCAGGAATCGAACCCGAGACCCCTTGCCCGGCAGTCGCACTTACGACCACTCGACCAATGAGGCGGTCTTATATATAATGAGGCAGTTATTTAAATCATTGAACGGTTAATGTGCTAATTTTTATATTGTTTTGTCGTTTTCAAAATTTTTAGTAGTCATCTATATAGCCTTGACCATCCCCCATGACCTCAAAGTCTGTCGATTGCAATTACATATATAATATTAACGTAAGATTCATACAGACTATTAAAGGTGGAAATTGCGTGTATATCTACTTTACGTTACCTCTGCGCTCTGCTTATCCCGTCTTAGTCAAGATAAAACATAACAATTTCCATTTTCAATTACTGAAACATAAAAACCCTATAAATAAACTATAAGTACTTCGTCCAACGGTATTAACTATTAAAAATCAATAACGGAACCAATTTTATGATCTTGGAGATTAAATCTAAGCAATAAATAGCTGGAAGGTATGAATACGTCTTAATATTCTTTTTAACGGTTAGGTTGAAAGGTGATTTTAACAATTAATAAGATGTCTCAGATACTGTTCTTGGCTAGAGGAAGTATTGTTACGTGTTTCAGTGTTTAAAATCCTTATAAATATGTCTGAAATACGAATTGTATGATTTTTTAGATTACAAAGACTTTATTATAGTTTTTACATAATATAAAAATAACATCACGCCTTTTATCCCCGAGGGGATAGGCAGAGGTACACACAGATGTAACACCCACTTTTCGGTATTTATGTTATGACGCATGCGTGTACGTTTAAAAACATTCAAGTTCAACAAAGAGTTTTTCCGTGCGGGATGCGACCCCGCAATGTTGCGTAACAGCCGGTAACCCAACCACTGCGTCAACCGGGCATTCAACCTAAGACCATTATTGTAAATCCAGCCAAAGAATGTTATATAACTATACAACACTTTATTTTCACGCAATTAAAAATAAAGTATTGCAGAATAAAATAAGAACCACCTTAACTTACGTCATTAGGATATTATAATATATAATATACTCTTGAACCTAAGAAGGATGGTTTGCTCATCTTTCCCAGCTTAGAAATAAGGGCTATTTTGCACAACCACGCCAATGATTCCTACAGAGTAAAACGAACAACTTATCGACCACAACTCATTCCCCTCACTAACTCACAAAATACAAGGACTCGATACTCATATATTTACTTCTAACCAGCTTCAACCAATACCGTACATCACTAACATCCTATTACATAAATACCGTTAATATATCGATATTTATTTACATTCGAAACGCAATCCCTATGACTAGAGTTGCGCGGTAGTCGATTTTTCAGTGTTCCCTGAGGCAACTGTCGATAAATAGTTGACTACATAATGTTTTGACATCACTAATAAATTGTTTAGTGTGAGACGGGCTGTGTTAAATCCGCTACCTTGGTTGGTACAGGCGCGTAGTCAAATGGCAGTCTGTAGTTATTTATTATGTCGCTTCGTGGTATAAATATAGTTGATGCAAAAGCTGAGCAGTACCTGGCCATAAATAATACACATCGACTCTTGAAAAGAGACAATGGGCAAAGTCGCCGCATATACTTATTGCTCGTGTTTGGAGCGATTAAAATTTACCAAACACTCCTTGAATCATAAAAAAGTGAGAAATAGAAAATATTTTGTGTAATATTAAATTAAATTATCGGAAAATCACACGAAATTGTCTCTTAACAACTAAAACTTTAGTTATATCAACAAGAGAAAACAATGCAGTTGTCAAACAAAGGTACTACGACTACGGCCTAAAAACCTAGAATTTTGGAAATTGGAAATATTAGTGTTCTGCGCCGAACATCGAGCTTATAAGTTCTGACCAATAAATCGAGATATGACACTATAATTTTATAAACTTTTAATACACTATACCCAATATAAGTAGCTATAATAAAAAAAAATTCGACTGTTCAATACAATAAAATAAAAAAAAATAATCACATTTTAATTAATTGATTTTATGTCAGCAATTTTAGAAATAAGTATGCTGTTGTCATGTTGTTGAGTCATGCAAAGATATGTTCAGGACATTAAAAATTTTAACTCTGCCTTCATTATTTATATATGAAGCCGCAATAATGGTAAAAAGTGATATCAACAAATATGAAATGCTTAGAAGTACACGACATAAAAATGAATTATCAGAAATTAGATGTAGGACAATTAAATTTAAATCTAGTATATTTGGAATTGGAGTGAAAATTTATAATAAAATACCAAATAGTATTAAGAATATTTCAGCTATCAATCTCTTTAAACTTAAACTAAAGCAGCTCTTGATAAATAAAGCATATTACACAATAAAGGACTATTTAAATGACAAGACACTGGGATAGCTGCATTCTGACAAACTGATAGTAAATGTATATTCAATATTCAACGTACAACAATTTTATGTATAATTTTGACTTGAATTCACGAATTTTAATTTTTAATTTCTTTATTTAAGGTCTTCATCATTAAGCATTTGACAAATGTTAATATTTGGACCAATGTGGTACAACCTGACCACTGACTAATTACCCGATTAATATTGTCTATCAAATTAAAGTTGACGGAAATAAATTTAGTATAATAATTTGACCAAGGTTTAATAAATTAATGTAATAATTCATTTATATTCTATAATGTAAGGTAATGACTTGTCATATTTTTATTGTAATGATTTAACTGATGCAACAAAAAATTTCGTAATATTTTGAGACTAGTAGAATAATCCAAATAACATAAACTATTGTACACCTTATAGGTATGTTACTATGCTACTATTATAATATATATAACATCTATTGTCAACATGTAACAAACAATAAATGAATTTGAATTTGAATTTGAATTTGTTTGACGCTAAAAAATCGCAACGTCACAATACACAATCTCGTACAAAATTCATAGAAAACTGTCGTTTTTGACAATTCGAACAAAGTATCGAATTTGACTAGTTAGCAAGTACCTACACATTGCTAGATCTCACTGGACGCAACAGTACGTAGCAAGTATGTAGCAAAAGTGATAGCATCAAAGTATTCCGTTGATTATTTCATATCACTTTATTACTATACCCGTTTATAAATAGCAGACGAAGCAGGGTGGTGCCGTTATATTGATGCGACCGCTTCATTAGAATAACATTAACTTGCATACATTTTAATATTAAAATAAAAATTGCTGTACCTTTTTTACATAACTGTACTTTTCCGTGACGATAGATTTTCAACGTTATTTTCTTGTTTTAAGGTTTAGATTACAAGTTAATCCGGTTACATGATGAATTGTGTAGGTTTTAGTAATGTTTAGTTTAGTGAAGCCTAATGGTTGAGCAGGGAGGGTTTTAAATCCTGTTAGTGATATAACATATTGTCACACCTGTCATTTATAAAGGAATCCTTAAAGTAATATAGTTGTTTACCAACTGTATTAAGAGACAAGCTTACAGTCCTACACCAAGCACAATTATAGGCTCCATGTAATATTTTCCACAATTTCCGAAACAGAAATCACTATACCACTTTTCGTGATCCGAAGACCATAGATTGTCAACCTTTAGTCACGCTTTTGTCGCTAAACGAATAATCAAAGATTACATTGCTACATCGACTAGGTGTTATTCCGAATTCAACATGGTTTATCAACTGGGAGTCAAAAAAAAGTCAAAATACCTTTTTCCTACTCCTGGAGCTGGAGAACAGCTTCAAATGCTCTTACAACCACCACAACCGAACCAAATATTACAATACCAATAAACTATACGTACTTCAAAAACTAAAGCCCATCACTAAACACTATAATACTCAATATAAACTACCATAAGCCTTAGTACACACAGTTTATCAATCACAGTATCGGTGGGGAGCACACTCAATAACAAAGGATTATTCCGTCAGTTTACAACGGATGGGCAACTCAAGATCTGTTCAATAACACTTTATAGATTTTAAACTATCAATCGATTGCAATGTTGTGTACACAGCTTTATACTTGATTGATCGACGGATTTTCGGCGTATTTAGTTAAATTATTTTGTCTTGATTAATTTGTTTTTTTATACTAGAGGTAGAGATTGAACACACTTTTAAGAGAATTTGAATTTTGTTGCGTTCATATTTTGGTTTTAAGTTAATAAAATAATGTAGTTATTACTATTTCTCATATAAAAATGATTTAACTATTTAATGGTAGATATAAGGTGGTGACTTTGCGGAAATACATGCTATACTGACAACTAGGAACATAATATAATTTTTAATTCCTTTATTTTAAAACCTAAATATTTTCCCATATCTCAGACTGCCTCGTTGGCCGAGTGGTCGCCAGTGCGACTGCCGGGCAAGGTGTCTCGGGATAGAATCCCAGGTTGCGCAAAGTAGGTATTACTGGGTTTTAAAAACCTCAGTAGTTGCACGGAGTCTGGAATAGTCCCCGGTATATGGCAATAGGCTCACCCCGTTTTACATGGGACTCATAACATAAATAGTGAAAAGTAGGTGTTTCTAGACTCCGCGCTACTGCCCTGTACCTGCCCTACAGTAATACTTTGCCCGACCAGGGAATCGAAAACAAGACCCCTTGTCCAACAGTCGCAGTTGCCAACGAAACACTTCTTCCACACTTAAAAAATATCGTTATCCACAGATGTTGGATTGATGTAGGTTGTTCATTTCCTCCGTTTGTTGACTTTTACGAAACCTAGGTACAAGAAGATTAGAAAATTTATTCTAGAACATAACCAACAATAATGAAACAAACAATTAACGCCTTATCTTAGGGGCCATCCATAAATTACGTCACAACTTAAGGGGGAGGGAGGGGGTCGACGAAGTGTGACATTGTGTGACAAGGGGGAAGGAGGGATCCAAAACTTTGTGATGTCACATTTAAATACGAAATATAAATTGTATTAATGTTTTTTATTTTGTTAATTGATTTGACATTAATATTTTTTTACGTAATTTAAGTGGAAATAAAAATAACCATAGTTTCTATATTGTAATTCTGCAAAATTTGACGTCACACTAGGGGGGGGGGGGAGGCTCGCAAATGTGACTGACATGAAATTCGTGTAACGTAATTTATGGATGACCCCTTAAGACAAATAGTTTATCTCACATCCACGTTTAAATACAAACATTATATATTTCTTTAATCTCTAGTTACATCAGGACCTCACATACAAGTTTGTAAATTAATTCATAAATCGTTGCTGGAAACTGAAAAATGCGGGACTATTACAAAGCTGTACATACATTCGATTACAATTCAAGCCATACATAACCAGTATAAACTGACCTATGAAAGTACGGAAAGGCCATACAAGGCGAGACCATGATTATTTGTTTTGTTATAGTGTAGCCAATTCGAGTTTTGTATAGGTCCCCAGTTGACTATTTGTATGGGGTGGTCTAACTAAATGCACCAACCCATTTATAGAAAAAATGTTTATGTGATGTATCTATTTTGAGATGGTTCTGTAGTTTGTGTTATTAATTAGTTAATTGCCTCGTTGGTCGAGTGGTCACAAGTGTGACTGCAAAGGGGTCTCGGTTTTGATTACCTGGTCGGGCAAAGTTTTACTGGGTTTTTTCAAAAAAAAATCTTCGTAGTAGCACGGAGTCTAGAATTGTACCCGGTAAGTATATGGCAATAGGTTTACCCCTATTCCGTGAGACTCATAACATAAATAGTGAACACTGGGTGTTAAGTGGCATTTAGTGCCGTAATGTGCGTTCTGCCTACCACTTCGGGGTTAAAAGACGTGATGTTATGTTATGTTATAATTAATTAATTTATCTAATAACTAACAAAACTCCTATAGTTTTAGTTATTATGTATAATGTTTTGCTGACTGAAAGAGACTGGGCCTCACGACACAGGGAATCCTAGTGTGGGGTCCAGAGCCATACAAATATGTAACTTGAAGCTTTTTGTCAATAAAAATATTATTTTTTTATTTCATGTTGTTGTTCGATCTATGACAAGCTTCGCCAGGCCAATATTATAAGTAAAAGAATTGTATTGAATATTCATATTATCTGTTTGACTACACCCGCTGTTTGACTTAAGCTCTGACGAAGAAGAAGAAGAAATATCATGGAATTCTTTGCAATAAGAAATGTTCAACAGACATCCTAACTAACAAATAAAAAGAACCTAAATCTTTTAAAGAAAAAACTAGTCACAAGTCGTACCTGAAAGTAAATACAGGTAGAAACGCATATATGTATATATTCGTCTCAGATTAAGTCAGTGGCGCTTGTAAGCAATAAAGACAAAGTTACCGTTACCTTGACGCACTAAACCAACACACAACAGACTAAAAACCACAAACATTTAAAACATAAACCACTATTTACACGACAAACAATTAAACCCATTCACGTCTCAACCGCGGATCTCTAGACGCACTGAACCACGCCATCTTTGTCGAACCAGCCCTAAGTTTACAGCTAGTTTACAAATAAGTACCCTCTTAGCGCTCAAGTCGCAACAAAGCACTTAACAACTTTTTAGTAATGAGAAGAGACAGTCTCCTTAACCGTCTTCTCATCAAACGAACCATGAAATGCCGTACCAGAACATTGCGAACCATTAATTACATATATCCATACAAGGGCCCTAGAAATACACTACTACCACTACTGCTTTCGGGAAACAGCCCAGGTTTTTCTAAATAACCAACTTTAAACTTAATCTAATGCAGCATAAGATAGAAAATTGATTAGAAATTGTTCGATGACAACAGCCACACTTGGTTGACCGTCGTGGGAAAACAGTGCTGATGGTGTGCGCAGTTCATTAGTGTGCTATTTTCAATTCTATTGGGTAATGGAGTAGAGTTTAATTTGTTTTGTGCACTAGGTGTATCTTTGGACAATGTATTGGAAAGTGTGTGGTAAATACAAGTGGCAATTTAGGTTCCAACGGTGCCGAGCCCAGAATTTCTTTTGACGTTTCTTTCATGTTGACAAACATTTGTTTTAAAGCAGTATTTGAACAAATCTTGCAAGTAATTTAAGTAAATATGAAGTCGTTTGAAACATCATGTAGAAAATAAATTATTATGTTTTCGACTTACTCACGTAATAATTTGACGAGAAACTCGACTAGTTTCAAGCCATGCTAGAGGTTCATATTCATGAGCAGCATTTCGCGATAATTATTTCTCGACGAGAGAAACTTATGAATGGTGTTAACCCTTGTTTTAACTAAGTTTTACTTTTCTTTTGTTTATGTTTTATTGTTGTAAATATGTCAGTTGCTGTAATTGAATTTTCTGCCGTTGTGACTGTTAAAAATAAATAAAATTATTATAATTCAAGGGTAGAAACAAATAAAATAATTAATGTATGCTGCGAACAATTAATTATTTATTCTATTAACTTTATGATTTCATTGTTATTGACATTATTAGTGCATCCTGACATTTACTACAAATATATATTACAGATTTATTACAAAATTAATTAATATATGTACACCAGTCATGGTTAAGCATGTTGATACAAACAGTACTGTACATCTATAGTAAACATCCATTTATGCATGTATTATTATAACTTACACATGTTTTGGTAGATAAAACGATCTTTATCTTTATCTTTATAACATCAGTAACGCAGGTAGCTGCATCAAGTTACAAAAACGATAACAAATGACAGTAAATAGACCCCTTTTCTTAAAAGCGAACCGTAACTTACAAGTGTGGGAGAGCCATGCTTCGGCACGAATGGGCCGGCTCAACCGGAGTGGTACCACGGCCTCACAGAAAACTGACGTGAAGCAAAGCTTGCGTTGTGTTTCGTCGTGTGAGTGAGGTTACCGGAGGCCCAATTACCCTCCCCTTCCCCAATCTCCCCAATCCCTGAATCCCCAACGATCCTCAAACTCCTAATCCCCACAAAGCCGGTAACACACTTGTAACGCCTCTAGTGTTCCAGGTGTCCATGGGCAACGCCGATTGCTTACCATCAGGTGATCCGTCTGCTCGTTTATCGGCTTATGCGATAAAAAAACAACACTGGCTGATCACATTTTTCCTAAACACAAAAAATCACGTATCAAGGCAAGGTATAAAGAACTAAGCAGTAGATACATGTAGCTCACACATATTTCACTTACAATCTCTGTACACCATTATAGTTTCACCATCGTTCCTTTTATTTTCCTGCCACTACCGACTTCTATGAAAAACGTTAATGCTTCGTATCTCGATCTCTTATTGTTGAGCTTAGTGTACACAGTCGCGTAAGTCAGAGTCAAAATCAAAATGATCAAAAGTTTCATATTTCTGAAATTGTAGATATTGTTACTAACTAGAACTAAAATGAAGTAAGAGCTGTCTAAAACGATACATGACATGAGTGTGTGAATTATTACAGACAAGATATCAAATAAAGTTTTTTTGGTCTTTTGGATCCACCCCAAAGAGTAGCTTAGAAATGTTGAATGATCTTGCTTATCCTTAAACTTGACTAGCTTTTAACCTATTAGTTACTACAAAACTAACACCAGTTAATGACCACCTTTGACCCTGATGTTTTATCCCAACAACACCACAGAAAACATAATTTAAAGCATATTTAAAACGGCTAAAAACTCATAGTCCTAAACAGCATCACTATCAAAATCAAATCACAATACACTATCAGAATTCCACGAAAATTATCCCACAATACAGCACAAGTCATCAACATACCAGTTGTGCAAGTACATACTGACGCAACATTGTGCACTGGGCCTTACAACAGAAGTTCTAGGAAACCTCTCACTGGCTATTCGTGGAAATAATCGGAGTTGCTAGTGACGTTATTATCCACACAATTATGTCTCCGGCACGAAATATCTGAGGCCCTATGTGTACTAGGCTTTACTGATATTTTAGTTGAAGGTAAAGTTAAAGTTATATATTATTATTGTTCTGTGTAAAATATAGTTATGACTTCAGTACCTAATAGATTCGTGTTGATGTGACCTGTCTCTGGCTTGGTTGAGCAAAATTTGATGTAAAGTACAACAAACTGTACTTCTTATAAATCGCCTAGTCCTATTGAACTATTGGGTATTAAAGCCTACAGGGTATAGGCAGGTATCCTTAGTAATACTACAATACGCACAGTCGGCAAAAATTTCACTCGCCGTTTAAATGAGCTCATAGCGTTACTAGTTCAAAGTGATCAGTTCCTTTGATTTGATAAATATCATTGTCCTTTTCTACTCATCGTTTCAGGATATCAAACTTAAAGTATTTAAATATTGACGAGTTACAATCTCAATAAACCACCCATCTTTTTCAGTACCTACAAAGGACATGGCTCCAACAAAAGCAACGGAGATCCACCTCCAAACAATATCAAGCCAACATGTACACAATAAAGTTACAACAAAGGTTTAGACTACAGATCAAGACTCTCAAAGGTTCAAAGTAAACTCAAACACGTAGGGCTTAACAGATGACTGACCAGAAGTCAGTTGGCAGACCAGTTGGCTGACAAATCTAGCAACTGGTCGACAAAATAAAAGATAGTCGATGCTTTTCGTAACGCAGGTTGAATTGATGAGAATCTTGATATTATGTGCAAAGACAAAGACAAAGACAAAGATTATTTATTTGCAAAAACACGTGTTAAATAATAATACATCATAAATGCACATTATAAGTTGTACAGATGAGCAGTGAGCATAGTATCAACATGTTTGACCATTTCTGGTGTACAAATGTGGAATATAATATTAAATCTAATTATAACAGTTATTAAACTTTTAAATTGTAACATTCCTATAAGAGACTCAAACCTCCTGACCAGGGACAACAAAGAAAAAATTACAAACATTTGTCATTTACAAAGTCATGAACACTATAATAGCATTTATTAACTAGTAGTTTTTTCAACGCTTGTTTGAATAAGTTTAAATTTAATTTAATAATTTCTTTAGGAATTTTGTTATAAATTAAGGGAGCCATACATATCACGCTTTTATGCATTAGTGCTGTTTTAGATGGGTGAATACATAGTCGATTGTTGTCACGTCGATTTCGTTTTACTTTATCAGCCAGAGTGGGAAATAAGTGAGAGTTGCTTCTAACAAACAGTGCTACTTCTAAGATGTAGAGTGATGGTACTGTCAGCATTTTATGCGTTATAAATAATGGCCTACAACTCTCCGAACTCTGTTTACGGAACATGGCTCTTACGCACCGCTTTTGCAATTTAAATATGATGCCCTTGTTTGTCGAGTTACCCCAAAAAATTATACCATATCTCAGAGCAGACTCGACAAGACCGTGATATGCTGAAAGCAATGCCTCGATGTTAATTATTGGACCTAGGCTATACAGCACATACGATAAACTACTAATTTTTTTACTTAATGCGGTTATGTGCTCTTTCCAATTTAATTTGCTATCAATCGTTAAACCAAGAAATTTCGCATCAGTTACTTCTTGCACATTATAATTGTCGTGAGTTAAAATTACATTCAGTGGATTACATAATCTTTGTCCAAAATGCATTATACTAGTTTTCGTCAAATTTATTTTTAAATTATTGTTATCAAGCCATGAAATTACAGATGTCAATGAATTGTTAATGTCTAAATTATATTGGTAGATGTCATTACACGGAATTATAATTGTGCTGTCGTCAGCAAACAATGTCATAGGTTGAGTTATTGTTTTTGGCAAGTCATTTATGTAAATAATAAATAAGAGTGGCCCCAGAACGCTGCCTTGAGGAACACCGTAAGATATATCACGTGTTGTAGAGGTGTATGTTACCTCAGTTTTTGTACTTATATTGATTCTATTTATTTCAGTTACTTGTTTTCGGTTTGTCAAGTAAGATTGTACCAATTTCAAAACATTTCCCCTTATGCCATTGGCTTCAAGTTTATCCACTAGTATACCATGGTGCACATAATCAAACGCCTGTGACATGTCACAATATATTGAGCATACTGGAGACGATTTATCTACATGAGGTAATACATTGGCTATGAATTCATAAATGGCCATATTTATAGTTTTGTTTTTTCTAAAACCTTTTTGTTCATTGCAAAGAATACTATTTTTCTCAAAATATGTGCTCATTTCACTGTACAGATATTTTTCAAATATTTTAGCGAATATTGGTATAAGTGCAATCGGTCTATAGTTTTCTAGTATTTGTCTATTCCCTTTTTTGAACAGAGGTTTAATGATTGTTGTTTTAAGCTGTGTTGGAAATATTCCCTTCGCAATGCATAGGTTTAGTATATGACTCAGATGTTGGGAGATGGTTTCATTTACAGATTTTATTATTTTCGTGGAAATACTGTCATGTCCTACACTGTTTGTATTTTTTAAACTTTTAATGATTTTATTAACCTGTTGCGCCGAAACAGGTGCAAGAAACATTGAGTTAAGAGGACGGTTAATCAAATTTGTCAAATTTTTTCCAGCTCCATGAATAGGTTTCACTTTTTCAATAAAATAATCATTAAATAAATTTGCTAAATCTTTTGGATTTGTAACATACTTAGTGTCATTGATTTTTATATTTTTGATAGTTTCTTTTGGCACATTAAGTCGCATTTTGTTTATTATTCGCCATGCCGTTTTACATTTATTATGTGACGTTTTAATATTATAGTTATTTTGTGCTCTTTTTGTTAATGTTACGATTTTTTTAAACAGTTTACAATAACTTTTATATTTATCCTTATTTTGTTCAGTAGGATTAAGCCTGAAATTCCACAGCAGAGCTTTTTTCTTCTACTGCATATCTTCACTCCACGCGATATCCATTTAGGTTTACTGTAGACTTTCATTAAAATTTTCCGTTTAGGAAAGCAAAGGTCATAAATAAGTTTAAAATCATCAATAAAGGTCTGATATGCTATGTTTGGGTCATCAGTGTGGTAAATGTTTGAAAATGACAAGCTCTTTATGTATGACTGAAACTTTTTAACATTATCCAAATTGAAATCATGTTTTTCAATGTACCAATATTGTAACAGTGGTATTTTTTCAATGGGAAGTTCAACTAATTGTGCTGTATGGTCAGAAAGGCCTAGTTCCAGGATTTCAGTCCTACATTTTGTTTTGAAATTATGAGCAAAGTTATCAATACAAGTTTGACTAGCAAGTCTCGTCGGTTCACGTAGTGTTAAATTAAGATTGTAACTAAACAATAAACATTCAAAGTCAAGCGTAACATTATTATTTTTAAGAATGTCAATATTGAAATCACCTGCAATTAAAATATTTTTAAATTTACGATTAGAAATATATGTCAAAAGTTTTTCAAGTCTATTAAAGAAGGTATACAAATTATTTTGATTTGGCACTCTATACACGCAAATAATCACAGTTTTATAGTCAAGTAGTTCCACAGCACTACATTCAAACACACAATCCAAACAAAAATCTTTAATGTCTGTTTGCTCTCTAAAATTGTGCACAAAGAAACAGATCCAAAAGACGAAGGGAGCAGTATATTAAGTGTGGAAGAGCCATGCTTCGGCACGAATGGGTCGGCTGGACCGGAGTGATACCACAGCCTCACAAAAAACCGACGTGAAGCAACGCTTGCGTTGTGTTTCGTCGTGTGAGTGAGGTTACCGGAAGCCCAATTACCCTCCCCTTCCACAATCTTCCCAATTCCTGAATCCCCAACGATCCTCAAACTCAAAACAAGTGTACACATACACTTGTAACGCCTCTGGTGTTGCAGATGTCCATGGGCGACGCCGATTGCTTACCATCAGGTGATCCGTCTGGTCGTTTACCGGCTTATGCCATAAAAAAAAATGTTTTTAACATACCGATGACATTTTAGTGCAATAACTAGCAAGTACCATTATTGATGCTATGTTAACCCATATACATTACATTTACTGAACCTGTGTAAAACTGAAGGCCCTGAATCAGTAACTGCCTTCAGTAGATAATCTTTGATAATGATTTAAACCTCAATATTGTGTAAAGCAGATGAAGCTATTGGTCCTATCCTGTGCCATTATGGATATGCTACACAAACACATACATACGTACACTGTTCTGATGTCAATTTAACAGTTTCCATAGTCATACAGATAAATATACCATGTTCAGAATCACCAATCTTAACAGCATAAAAGTGTGATTATGGAATCGTGTGTTCGTGGGAAAAGGTTATAGAGGTAAGTTCGGTCACAGCTTTCAATGCATTTCAATTATAACGCCCTTCCACTAAAAATCTTCAATTCCTTATCATTATACAGAAAACGGTTCGAGAGTACCATTTACTCAAAAGTTATTTGCCATAGAGTGACAGTAAATGGAGGTGCACTTTCATCCAAAATGTGTGTATGCTCGTACAAGGAATGATACTTTATCATTGTTGATTATTTTTTTTAGTTTTCTTCTACTCTGTTGTCTTTGAAAGCTACTTTAAACTTCATATTTGATCTACAAGGTGACGAGTCAACTTGATCAAATATCTACGTATCTGATCATAATTCGTAAGTGATTAGCACCACCCATGGTGGATGACCATGGGCATCGCTAATCACGCACCAACAGAAAAGTTTCGATTGCTTTAGGAAAAAGAGATTAGTTGACTTATTCAATTTGGAATCTGTCAATAAGAAATGACTTGCTATAAATTCTTCGCCTTCATTCTTATTTACTCTTAGCACTCCATTCAGTAATTATCAGTGCATCATAATAATTGACCATCTTTTCTCCAACTTGTTATTGTGCACGATCGAATGTTTATATGAGAAGTTGCGACTGGTTGCGAAATGGCACCCAATCGCAACCTATATTTAAAGCTACATCTTCATATTGGCTCTTTACGTGGCCATAAAACCAGCGATTATTCAAAACCTTATTTGACATTTAGCTTTATTGTACAGAACTGAACTTGTATGTTTGTAAACGCATCCACAACACAGGAGAAAATCACACAAGGTTTAAAAAATAGAATAGTATCTAGAACTAGAAAAAGTAATTAGAATGAAATAAAGGGCTAGGTAAAAATAAAGGAAATATGAAGAAGATGGAAATTTTTACAACTTTAGCCTTTTCATGAAGTTAGCATTAGTACTTACTTTTGCTTTAAACAAAGCAGTTAACAGCCAAAATTAACTCAGGTAATATCACTTTTACTGTTACCTTACCTTACCTCTAGTATCTTTCTCCGCTCTTCTCAACTGCCCGCTGTTTTACAAGCACTATACTAACTGATAATTTCTCCAGTAATTAATGTCTACACATATACGTAGGCCAATTATTTGTCATTGATCTTACAAAATAACTGTATTTATGAGTTTCTTAATAAATTCGCACAATCAATTTAAAATACTGCTTCAGGGCGAAACAACTTAAGATACGAAGTTGAATTAAAAAGAAATTTATTTTGAATCTTTCCATTATATCATTTAACCATAATAGAGATGATGACATGGTATGAAAATTAAAAATCTAATTAGTTAGGTTAGTTAGGTAATGAAAAAATATTAGACACGTATTTTTTATTTTTTTGTATACTATTATAAAATGATACTTAGATAGAACGAATCAAAGTTTAGGAGTGGGGGCTAAAACGTTATTTCTACGTATAAAATGTACATAGAAGTGACGCCACGCGACATTTCAAATCAATATATCGTCGAAAGTATTCGTTTCTGTAAGAAAATAAAAAATACGTGTCTAATGATTTAAAATAATCTACCAGACGGATATTAAAATAAAAATTTGTCGTCTACCTTATTACAAAACAATTAGGATTTTAACTTGATAATAGACTGATACGCTGTTCATTTTATTGTTAGTGTTTATTCCAACATGAATTTTTTCAATTAAGTTATCTTTTAAGCTGCATGTATGTGTTTACCTAAGTTATTCACATGTTACATGTATTTCTTGTTTAAAACAATGGTCAATGAATTGACAAAAGTCCCACGTAAATTATAGGTACTTAGAATTACTTACTATAAGAATCCCATCTGAAATAAACTTAGAATTACGTACTAAGTTTAAGAAAGTAGAAACTAATGAGATTCGATAGGCCACCATACAAGAGAATTAAGTTAGAATATCAAGCTCCAGGTGTATTGCTGGTGGTCTTGAGTAATAAAAAAAAGACTTTGGTATGATGAGGAAAGACTATATTTCAATAAGTACTGATTTGAATGGTCAACCGATATGTGTGCACGGCGTCGTGTAGAAGTAAAACACAGTTCCGCAGGTTCTTCAGGCTTCCGAACTGTTCTGTAACAAAAGAAAACCAACTAAAATAAGTCGGTACCAACTTTCAATTCCAAAAATAAGTAAAATATAAGAAAAGTCTAGTACATGGCAGAAGGCTCGTCCCTATAACAGAGATGAGCCTTCAAAACCGTGAAATCATCTGTGGTTGGTATTTCCGAAGCCTTCCTTTGTGCATGCACCTGTGTGTCGTCTGGTGTTGCGGTGTTCATGGGCGGCGCTAATCGCTTACCATCAGGTTATCTATACTAATATTATAAAGCTGAAGAATTTGTTTTTTTGTTTATTTGTTTGAACGCGCTAAACTCCGAAACTACTGGTCCAATTTGAAAAATTATGTCTGTGTTGTATAGTCCATTTATCGAGGAAGGCTATAGGCTATAAAATATCACGCTACGTTCAATAGGCGCCGAGCAGAGCGAGTGAAACCACGCGGAAGTGCCTAGTTTCACACAAAAGGCAGCATCCTTCTTTAAAAAAAATACTACATAGTCTAATAGTGGACAGTCACTGTCAATGTATTTGTGTATCCCTAACAAAGGGTTTATTATTTGTTAAATTTATTTAATTCAACCCTTTTGAATAATAACAAATATCATATACGAAACGAAACGAATATCATATATTACCATGGTTAAACTCGATTCTAGCTATCGAATTAAATACCACAAACCGACCAAAACAACGGTATTACAATAAAATTAAATGGACAAAGAGGCTCAACATAACTTATGTATTTACATTACTATAATTATATGAAAAGGTTTTATATAAATTGTAAACTATAACATAACATCACACCTTTAATCCCCAAAGGGGTAGGCAGAGGTACACATTACGGCACTTAATGCCACTGTACAATGTAACACTCACTTTTCACTATTATGTTAAAAGCCCCATGTAATAGGGGGTGAGTATATTGCCATATACTAGGTACAATTTCAGACTCCGTGTTACTACTGACAATTTAAAAAAAAAACCCAGTAGGTACTTTGCCCGACCCAGGTATCGAACTCGAACCCCTTGCCCGGCCAATCGCACTAGCGACCACTCGGCCAATGAGGTAGCCCGGTGTAAACCATATTCATATAATATTAAATTGAATAGTCCAATAATTATTTTGGTGAAATATCGTGTTTACCGAAGTGTATAAATTATTGTATTGGTAAATAAATAAGTACAATCAACGAATGGTAATGCTGACCCACAGTAACATTATTTCCTTACAACCCTTTAAAATACTTACGATCTGGTAGACATTCGTGTAAACTACTTTTCTATAATAACGAGCTTGCTGCCTGTAAAATGTATCATCAAAATAGATCATGATTAATTTTTTAATGTACGCTGTACAGTTAGCCTATTTATTCATGTAAGTAAGATAATTAAGATTGTATCAGTACAGAGAGATATCAATATTTTCATCATGAAACGCATTTAGAAAAAAATGATAAATAAAACATTTAAAACAGTTCTATTTAAACATACTTATTATAATCTAGCGACCCGCCCCGGCTTCGCACGGTTGCAATATGCATGTATTATACATATAAACCTTCCTTAAGAATCACTGTGTCTATTAAAAAAACTGCATCAAAATCCATTGCGTAGTTTTAAAGATCTAAGCATACATAGGGACAGACAGACGGTGGATAGCGACTTTGTTTTATACTATGTAGTGATGATATAGGTATAGATAAAATGCTGCATGCAACCACCCAATTCCACGTAATCAAATAATAAAACAAAACAAATTGTAGTAATTAACAACAGTTGCGTTTTAATTAAATACGAACATATTGATTCTGGCTGTATATTAACCGCAGTACATAATTTGATACACAACATATTGGTTGGACTATGTAAGTACATAACACATAACATAACATAACATAACACGCCTTTTATCCCCGAAGGGGTAGGCAGAGGTGCACATTATACCACTGTACAATGTAACACCCACTTTTCACTATTTATGTTATGAGTCCCATATGAGTCATGTAATAGGGGGTGAGCCTATTGCCATATACCGGGCACAATTTCAGACTCCTTGCTACTACTGAGAATATTTAAAAACCCAGTAATACTTTGCCCGACCCGGAAATCGAGAACCCGAGACCTCTTGCACGGCAGTCGCACTTACGACCACTCGACTCGACGAAAAAAAAAAAAAAAAAAAAAAGTCGCCAGCATAGCAACCTACGACTTACTGTAACATTCGTTTATTAGAATTTCAACTCTATCATTTTGATTATAAAATCATAAATCCAAAAAAGAAAATGCCTGATTGGTGTATATTGTGTATATATACATATATATTAAATATGTAGGTATGTTACATAGATCGCAATCGGCTTTGTGAATTGTATTTACATTGGTATTAGTTACCAACAAAACAATTACCTATTGTTCAATATTAATCGTTACGGAGCCGCAGAAGACTTAACGGGTTGCCGGGGCTCCAGCTCGAAAATCAGAAGTAATAACGGGGTGGTTTTTAGTCAGTAAGAGTCTGACACTCTCTCCTGTCACCCGAAGCGGGAGAAATTTTTGGACGATTATTTATCCCCTTAAACAAAATTTTATATTTCCTTTACATCAAAATTGTGTCGAATCAAACAAAAGTACAATTTCATGTCACAACAAATTTTGTAACAATTATTATGCTATGATAATTGTTCCGTGCAGGAACCAAATCCTCAAACACGCTCCCTAGGAACATATTAGACAAGATGTTGTATTTCACGCCATGTTTCAATGCAACGGCAATAGAAAGAACTGCTCATTATAAGACAAATCTACGTATAATATACCTGTGTAATTATTTAATGGTTAAATTAAGGCTTTGGCTGCCAATAAAAAACTATTGAAGGCAAATCCTCCGCTAACGTCGGTCACCGGTGACTGCCATGGCGTTTAACGTGTTAAACCAAAAAAATAAAAAGTCAAAGTCAAAATGATTTATTTCAATTAAACCAAAAAGGCGCTTTTCAATGACAACGAAAAATTAAAAGTGAAGCTATTTGCTCATTCCAAGGTGTAGATTCCTATGGAGAAGAACGAGCAAGAAATTCCATAGTAATTAAGTTCACAATACAATTCTCTAGTTTGGATTGTGCGAGAACAATGTAACACTAAAATCCAGACAAAGGGATCGAAAAAATATACTTAACCTTAAAAGACACTAAATACAACAAAATCAATTTTTATCACTATGAAGTACCGTTTAGATCTACCTACCCCAAAATTTTGAAGTGCAAACAAATCGATAGTACACCAGTCGGTACCAGAAGCACACAATGGACTCCAGATACCCGTGGAGCCATTGTACAAGCTTTCATTCCCGGGTGATGCTAATGAAGTATTTGTGAACCAAACATGTGCAAAAATGGGGTTGGAATCTCTTACCCTTTGGAGAGGAAATCTCGTAAAGTATTTCGGCAGAAGTGCATATTATGCCACTGTACAATGTAACACCCACTTTTCACTATTTTATGTTATGAGTCCCATGTAACAGGGTGTGAGCCTATTGCCATATACCGGGCACAATTCCAGACTCCGTGTTACTACTGAGATTTTTTTAAAAAACCATAAAGTTCATAAAGCTCCGGTCGGGGAAAGTATTACTGACTTTCCCCGACCGGAAATCGAACCCGAGATCCCTTGCCGCAGTCGCACTTGCGACCACTCGGCCAATTAGGCAGTCATGTGAATGTGATTAATAATATAAAAGATCTTGAGTAAAGATTTGTATATGAATGTAAAACATCTACTTGCACTAAACGACAACTGTAAACTTGCTTGGTGTTTGATTTACAATAAATAATTATCTATCTACCACAAGTGTGGGAGAGCCATGCTTCGGCACGAATGGGCCGGCTCGACCGGAGTGATACCACGGCCTCACAGAAAACCGACGTCGTGTGAGTAAGGTTACCGGAGGCCCAAATACTCCACAATCCTCAAATTCCCAATTCCCAAAAGGCCGGTAACGCACTTGTAACGCTTTAGTGTTTCGGGTGTCTATGGGCGCCGATTGCTTACCATCAGGTGATCCGCCTGATCGTTTACCGACTTAAGCTATAAAAAAACCACTGCTAAAATGTGACATCATAAAAATTTTAATAATCTTAATTATCTAATAATCTTTAATAATCTTATCTCTTTAGTTATCTTATCTCTTTTAATACCACTGTACAATGTAACACCCACTTTCACTATTTATGTTATGGATCCCATGTAATAGGGGGTGAGCCTATTCAACATAAAACAGTTGTCAAATAATAGTAACTGACATTCCTATACTCATTTGACAATACCACAATATATAGCCAATTACCTAGGTCTTGCAAGTAAGTACTAGGTTCTGTACTGACTCCAACCACAGTGTCTATTAGCAGTAAAATTTTCAAAGTGACAGGATCCATTTGTGGACACATTATTTCCTTGTTTTAGAGTAGACCATAGTTTTAGTGGACATCATTACGCTTTTACTGCGGTATGCTTGAATAAGCTAAGACGGTGTTAAGCTGTTAGACTGCGGTTTTAGTTTGCAATATTAGGCAATTGACTGCCTCGTTGGCCGAAGTCGCGAGGTTGGTCTCGGATCGGGCAAAGTATTACTTAGTTTAAAAAAAATGTAGGGGTATAGAGTCTGGAAATGTGCCCGGTATATGGCAATAGGCTCCATATTGCATGGGACTCATAACATAAATAGTGAAAAGTGGTTGTTACATTGTAAAGTGGCATTAAGTGCCGTAATATACACCTCTGCCTAATGATAAATAGTGGGTTGTTACGTTATTTTTGGTTGGTAACTATTAGAAAACCACAGAACATATAAAGGAGGATAGAACGGCCTTGTGGGCGGTACACGCGTGCCGCGGTTATGAGCAAATACTCCAAATCTACCAAAATGTCAAAAACCGGCCATCAAACGCAATGTTGTTGTGACAGCGTACGAAACTCCGCAAATAATATTAAATTACGCCGTCTTGGACTATTGTAATGTGTCGGAAAAGAAGACAGGTGTGCAATGTAGCACGAGAAGGGATTTCTTTCCACCAAGGACTCCAAAAACATTAAAATACTTGTGATATTTGTAATTATAACATTAATATTATGACGTTTCTAGACAAAAACGACATTATCGCAAGCAGTATACATTGCTTGCAATAGATACGTACCGTTTTGCACTACATAAACGATCGCGCAATGTATTACGTTCACAACGAGAGTCCCGAGTATCAAATCAAAACGTCATTTCCTCGAATCGATATAGAGAAGTGTCAATTTGTAAACAATGTCGATAATTACTATGATACAAAGGATTATTATCAAATTATACACATTATAACTAAAATAATTTTATTTATTACGAATAATTATGAAATAGGTTTTAAGTGAGGCATTTTATTCGTATTTCAGTTTTATATAATTTTTTATGTGTTCGTTATGTTTTGTTCAGTAAGTAGACTGATTTTATGATTTAGGAAATTTTGTTTTACATTTCTACCTTGATATCATCTAAGCGACATCTAAATCATTTTTCGTAAGATGGATACTCTTTCATACATGCTTAGGCCCAAATTGTAAATAGTTGAAACTATGAGAAATTCTTAAAAGCCAGCTGAAATTTTACTAAATAATTTAAAATAGTACAAAGCTATGACAACAAATAAGATGACATTATATCCTGGGAGCGATTGTATTGTACCTTTTTTAAGAATAGCTATGTACACCTGATGACTTTTCTAGTTTTCAGAGCTTTTAGAGCTGACTTAATTTACGTGAGCTAAAATATTGTGTTGGCCTGGAGGTGGCGGCGCTGTTTCATACAACCTATACGTACTTTCTAAGTTAATTTGCACACCACTCACATTCAGTTAAGGAAATTATGTAACCGAAACTATATAATAAATCCTATTTATATTAACTATTAAAGAAATACGAACGACGATTATCGGTTGTCATCATACGAATGTCATGATGATATCTAACAGAGACAATAACAGAGTTTTGAACACAGATTAGATATATCATGATATGGTTACGTTATGATAATTCTCAATATTTCATTACCTATTTTATGATTTTTCATTCCTTAGGGAGAAATTACGCTATTTTTTATATATCTTGAATTAAGTAAAAATCTATTATTTTTGACCCCATGACTTCCCAGACTCCTTTTATTTTTATAAAACTTACAGTTGAAAACAAAACAAAATCGAAATAATACCTTTTCGGGTTTTTATACTTTTTTGATTACTACCAATCAACAATTTACTTATAATTATATTCCATGTCAAATTATTTTAATGTTAATAATGTAATTGATTTTAAAAATCAGTTATGTATTTTTCTATGTATAGTTATTTACATTAACGTAAATACATGTACACAATATGCCTTATACAAATCCGCATAGTCCGCAATACATGTAAATTAAGAAGCTCGATTCCATTAATTTTATCGATATCAATAATCGACCTTTCGCTCCCCCTACCATATATGAGTTTTTTACGCCTGTATTAGTGTATGTCAAACGAAGTGATTGCGTCAATGTGACGACCAATAACAAATCTTTTAACCTAGTGCGTGTTATTTATTTGTGTGCATTTTCTGCGTAGGTATTGGTTTCTTGCTTGTAGTCTTCGATCAACAATAACAACATTGTTGATCGAAGCTTGTAGTAAAGTTAAAGAGTGGGGGACAAACGGCGACGCGTGTTCTAATACAAATCAGGAACTATTCCCTTTCTAGCCTTCTTTATATGTTCTGTGTAGAAAACTATGCGCCAGACATGATTCCAGTTTGAATACAAAACATACAACGGGATATGTGATTCAAATATCACGATTTGTAATAAATTGAAGTATTATTGTTCAGTTGAAAATCTGACCGTATTTAAAACATAAAATTTTAAATTACGAATCGAATTTTGATGATACACGATGGCGACGGATGAACGCTGACGTCACAACAGCTAAAATAAGTCAGCATTGTATTGTTTGGACTAATGGGAACACACCCTTAAGTTATGTAAGACCTTAACAGTAGCGGTTTTCTAAAACACTTAAAACCGTTTAAGAAACATTGTCGCATTTTGTGAGATCTATCTATACATGTACAAGTACAACCGACACATTAGAAACCACGTTTTACTAACGTCAACTTTATGACTCACAAAATAAAGTCTAACACAAAAAATCTGGACTTAACACAGTTGGCCACTCAAGTTGATGCCATTTTAGAATTGATTTACATACAATTACCTCTAGAACAACAGAAAAAGGTTTTTAACCGACTTTAAAAAATGGAGAAGGGTGCGCTCAAAGTTTAGGAGTCTACAGAATGTATACAAATAATTGACCGATAGAAAACTTAATTAAATAGGGCATAAATCAATAACAGTAAAAATATCAAAATACCTATATAATCACTTAAAACAGGGGTGTCCAAACTAGATGGGACCCAGGGCCAATAAAAAATACTAAATACATTGGTGGGCTGCAAAATATTTGTAAAAATAAAAAACAGTTTATAATGATTTGTTATTTTATTTAGTAGGTAGATAACCTACTGTTTTGTTAATTTGTCTTTTACAATTCTGTCAATATCAACATTAATATTAGTAGTAGCTAGGCGCAGTGCATGCTTAAGTGAAGTATCTGTCAATGAAGACCTGTATTTAGACTTAATAAACTTCATTGTCGAATATGCACTTTCACAAAGGTAGGTACTGCCCATCATCGAGCCCATTTTTTGTCCGAAATTCGTCAGTTTCGAGAAACGTTCAGCGAGGAGCTTAAAAAAATCAATGCCTGTTTCTGTTCTGCCCTTGTAAAAGGGGTCTGATTGCAGATCACACAGTTCCAGTTGATAATCAATGTTTACAGTCTCAACTGCGATTGTTAATGGTTGAGTGAAGAGTGCTATATCACTCTCGATTTTTTCAAAATCTGCGAAACGCCGCTCAAATTCGACGATTATTTCGTCCATGTATTTGAGGTGGTCCAAGAAATTACATTCTTCAAAATTTTTCATCTCTAAATAATGTTCTTTACAACTTGGAAAAAAAGAAAAATCATCTTGTTGTAGAGACGTCTTGAACAATTTAAGTTTATTTCTGAATCCATTCACATTTCCATACTGGTTGGCTATATTGTGGTTTTTACGTTGCAATTTTAAATTTAACTCATTCAAATGTTGCGTCATATCAGTTAAAAACGCAAGATCAGCCAGAAACTGAGGATCTCGCATTTTATCTTGTAGTTCAGAAGTGTCAGACGATATCTCATTTTTTAGAAATAAAGGTATTTCTTTTCGTAAGGCAAAAAAGCGTTGCAAGCACTGGCCAGCACTTAGCCATCTGATTTCTGAATGCAATAGTAAATCTCCATAGTTTGCATCGATTTCACATAAGAAGTCTCTAAATTTTCTATGTGTCAATGATCTGTTTCCACCTCTAATCAAATTGGTTATCCTTATAACAACTTTCAGAGCATTCATTTGACGCAACGATTTTCCACACAAGGCTTCTTGGTGTATGATACAATGGAACAACGGGCAATCAATGCCATTTTGTATTAGAAGTCCCGCAAATCCTGTCACTTTTCCGGTCATAGCTTTTGCCCCGTCGGTCACAATACAAGAACACTTACGAAATCCTCCATATTCTACAATAGTTTTGTTAACTGCTTCAAATATATCACTGCCTTTAGTTGTTCCATGAAATGGTATTAAATCCAGCATTTCTTCCGTGATTGTAAAATCTTTGGAAATGCAACGTATGAAGATTATTAATTGACTGACATCGGTCTGGTCGGTACTTTCATCCAAACATATTGAATAATATTCGCAATCTACAAAGTAATCACATAAACTTTTCGTAATATAATTACCCATGTCCTCTATTCGTCGCGCCACCGTTTGGTGAGATAATGCAACAGATTCAAACTTTTCCGCTAATTTCGGCTGCATAAAGCGTTTAGCCATTTCAACTGCGCATTTTTTTATTAAAGCTCCATCACTAAATGGTTTTTTAGCCCTGCCTAATTGTAATGAAACTTCATATGAAGCAGCCAAGCTTTGTTCATTTTCAGTACTTACTTTTGAAAACATACTTGTTTGCTGTATTAGTTTTTTTTTGTACTCAGCCACCATAACTTTTCTTGCTTCACCGACATGTTTTTTTATACTTTTCTTCATGTAAAGAAGTATAGTGTCGCTTAACATTATATTCTTTACTTACAGATAAAACTTGCATACAAATCAAACACTGAATTTTATTGTTATTGTTGGAAATAAAGTAGTTTAACTCCCATTTCTCATTGAATGAACGTCTTCACTTAACTTCCTCTTCTTTGTAGACATGATGAGGTTAAAAGTTTTTTATACGCAAACACAAAGCGAACAAACTTTAAAATAATGTTAAAGTCTTTAACCTGAGAGTAACCTTGCGTAATCAAGACTTTCGTCGCGTTGAATGACAAGTGACAAACAAATGCCCAAAGAACGATGCGCGGTACTAGGTACACGTATCTTGCGTTCGGGGAATTCCCCGAATTCTCGAGTGAATAGTGATGTGAGCAACGTAATCGAACATACCCAAAACATTCGATTTTGATGCGAGAAAAATAATTTGCTTGTTAATTTTGGAAACCGGACTTTTTTTGAAGTCAGTTAAAAAAGGTTCTACGGGCCGCAATCAAACAAGCCGCGGGCCGCATATGCGGCCCGCGGGCCATGGTTTGGACAGCCCTGACTTAAAATGTTGTAAATCCAAAAAACATCAAATCGATAGACTGAGGGAAAAATCATATTTGTTTTTTGACCCAATTGATGAAGAAATGGTCATGTTGCCCTCTCGCCTTGAGCCGCGGAGTACTTAACAGGTTACCGGGGCTCCAGATCGAAGTGCAGGAGTAGGAACGGGGTGGTTTTTAGTCAGTAAGAGTCTGACACTCCTTCCCGCCTCACTCAGGCGGGAGCGGTCATTCGATGATTTTTACTTCTTAAAAAAAGCCCCCTCGCCTGGGGAGGATGAAAGAGACTGTCAGACTCTTACTGACTAAAACCCAGGGTGGGTTTGGTTTAAGTATCCCGTCTTACGCTTGATAATAAAGAATAATAGTCGATAGTCGTGTCGGCCAATGGGTTTATCCCTAATAGCCTCGACAACCACTTTTATAGGCTAGCGTTAGGCAGATGGATCAAGGGCTTGATACAGAAGGCTGAAACCTTGAAACGGCGCGCATCGTGAGAAGGTTTCTGTCTCTGGAGCTCTAATCACCGGTAGCTTCGACCATGCTCCCACTACTGGTCGGCTCCTATTTTTATATTTTTAAATATTAAGTATTTTTTATTTTGTAGGTATTTAAAAATGACTGCCTCGTCGGCCGAATGGTCGCAAGTGCGACTACCGGGCAGGGGGTCTCGGATTCGATTCCCGGGTCGGGCAAAGTATACTGGGTTTTAAAAAAAGTCTCAATAGTAGCACAGAGTCTGTAAATGTGCCCGGTATCCATATACAGGCCTATTGCCATCAATAGGGTCACCACTATTACATGGTACTCGTAACATAAATAGTGTAAACTGGATGTTACATTGTACAGTGGCATAATGTGGTCCTCTGCCTACCCCTTCGTTATTGTTGTTATGTTATTTAAAAATGTAACTTTAGAGGAATTTTGAATAAATATATGTTAAGAATAATATAAATTACAATTTTCCAATTGTTACAAACTTGCTAAGTCCATGGTTTAGTAAAGACATAGGTTGATGATGATGACAATGCAACAATTCAAACCAGATATCCCAAACAGTTATTTGCTGATACGGCCGTCAGTAGCAGTCAATCAACCTCTATGGGTTTTCCAAGCACCATGTCTGTTCCCTATAAAAGGTGTTTATACCTAACTAAATCTCAAGACCTTAAAAGAAGAATAAGTTAGGTTTAAAAGGAAACCAAAACGATGTAGAAATGTTACTTGGCTATGATAATAGACATAGGAAACAAGGCCCCTTGTTTAAAATAAGTTAATATTATGGGTATTTCAGAGAAAACTGTTTTCGATAAATTGGGGTGATATCTGTTTATAGAATAGGTTTATTGCGTTTTTGTTGTAGCTCTATTCAAAGGGATATCGTCTGTTAATGTACGAAACATTTTGATTCTACATCGACGTCAATAACCAAAACTGTCCGGACTGTACACTGCGGGATTTCCCTACATAAGCCACAATCTCCATGCTTGGCAGGTGAATTGGAGATTGCAGCTTTATCGATTCTTTTTTTTAACGGCATAAGCCGGTAAACGAGCAGACGGATCACCTGATGCAATAAGCAATCGGCGCCGCCCATGGACACCTGAAACACCAGGAGCATTACAAGTGAGTCACCGGTCTTTTGGGAATTGGGAATTTGAGGACTGTTGGGGATTCAGGTATTGGTAAATTGGGGTTGGGCCTTCGATTACCTCACTCACACGACAAAATACAACGCAAGCGTTGTTTCATGTCGGTTTTCTGTGAGGCTGTGGCACCACTCCGGTCGAGCCGGCACATTCGTGCCGAAGCATGGCTCTCCACTTTAATTATTAATCATTTTAAATTTTACAGTAACATCAATATTACAGTCTTCATACACAAGCCCTTTGTTACACAAGAAGCAGGCGTACACAAAGAAAGAAAATAAGCACAAAAAAGTATTTTCGTCACCCCTTCAGACATCCAAAAAAAGTATCATCACTCAAAATTCTTTGCATGCATGGTGTAGGTTCCATTCCATTTAGAGCACAATAAGAAAATAAGTGTAACCCTCAAGACACCCAGCCGCGGTACGGACATGAGTGGATGCATGTTCAGACAACAGCTTTTGAGTCAAAAAGTCTGGATGACCGCGAAAACTTTGAACTTCTGCTAAGTCTTGTATTTCTTACTATCTGACCCGGCAATCTTCGTTTCGCTTAATTTCTTTTTCTCCCCTTTTAAACCTTCCCTAGACTTCCACGAATATTTCAAGACCAAAATTAGCCAAATTGGTTCACCTATTCTCGATTTTAGCGAGACTAACGAATGGAAATTCATTTTTATTTATATGTATAGATGCATTTTCGGTTATAGGTGTAAAGAGAGAGATTCAGAGCGTCCCTTATGTTACATACTATTTGGACAAACAAATAAATTGATTGAACTCATGATTTGGTACCTGATACAAAAAATGTAAGGAACAACTTCATACTCCTAAAGTACAAAATGATATGTCCAATTAGAATACAATTACAAATTTGAAATTAATACCATTTAAAATGTTAAATATACAAAAAACGCACAATAAAAAAAACGTATTGAATAAGGTGCAACGGAATAAAAAAAACAGCTACGACGTGCTATTTCTATTCTATTGTCATATTCCGATAGTTATCATTACAATTATAATCTCAGAATCGCCAAGACCTAAACAATGGGCGATCACGAACATACCTTAACTGATATAATCGATAGCGATCTATATCGAGTGATTATATCGATTCCATTGTTGTTATATCGATAATTGGATAAACATTCGATTCAATAAATTAGATGGCTTGCTACAGTTACATTTGGAGTCGTGATCTGTTCGTTATAAAGTAGGTATTTGGTATATTAAACGTATCTCCTTCAACGGTGTATTAAATACTAATTGTATCTCACGACTTCGGTTGCTTAATTGCAATAAATAAAAGCACGATCGATTCTTTGTTGGTTAGTAAAAGGAGTTTCTAATTGATTTCAATGAGTTATGGCCGTTGTGGGGTATTGTTTGTTGATTTATTATTTGTGAAAGACTTTATTGTGTTATATCAGTATCAGTAATTGGTTTGTGACAGTCTGTTAACTGTTATACTTATTTATTATCGATGGATTATGCATTCGACAAATTTTCATCGCCAAGTACACTTATAAATTTCTAAGTCAAAAACAATTCATGACACGTTGAAGACAACTTATCGGACGATACATTTGTTTAAAATCGTACTTACTAGATATTTTCATATTTTTTTTAATAAAAAATGCCATAATTATGGACAAGTCCACACTATCAGTGATCGCTAGGCACTAGGTACGAACCTCACAGCTTCCACGATTTTCTCATTCAACATTCCCATTTTCTTTTTCGCAGTATTAATTTTTCTTTTTAAGTTATTTCTATACCGCTCGGCGAGCGTCCAATTTTTACCGACCCACCAGACGGCGAAACTTTTGCAGAAATTTTGAGACTTTTCTAAAAAGAGAGGGGTCATGTTGTAGTGGTTATTTTGGAGGGTAGCCAAAAACAAAAGGTTGGATGTATTGCTTGCTTTCTCGTCGAGCCGGTAACCGAACCCTCTCATTTGTGCCTTTTTAAAAATTCAGTACACCCTAAACAGTTAGCTAGTGATTTTTATGTTGGTGTTCTTGCATTAAAAATCGTTTAGTCCGCCTCGTGATGCTGGCGTGAACAAACAGACGTGTTTGGAATATTTTTATGTTATGAGTTGGTTTTAACAGTGTGTTTGGAATTTCCTGCACTTGAATTTGTAATGCTTATATCTTCTTAAGTGTTTTGCGGTTGCATGCTAACATTTACAGCGGTAATTAATAAAAACTTACAATAATAATCAAGTACAACTATAGAGGTTGATTCCTACTACAAATGCCCTCTCTCTTTTCTATACGTACGTCTCACTCTTTTTCATCTAATATTTTTAAATCAAGGAAAAGACATCCTTGATGCGATCCATCCTCCATCCTATTTGATGCCTCTTTACATTCCCAAACAAAATCTCATTGCGAGCCACGCCTACCTTTATAAGAAAAACCCTTAATATTTAGACGAACGAAGGTAAAATCACAAAAAATCGTCATTCAAAAGTAATTCGCGCCGAAATCCCTAGAGAATCCTGTCGTAACAGACGGATTATGTGGCAGAGTCTTCTAAAATATAGTGGATGAAGGGAAAAATTGTAAGTATTCGTGTGTATCACAAAAGGGGGTGAAAAGGGGCTCAGGTAGGCAGGGGTTGTTTCGGGCTCTGTCGCGAACAACGAACGAATTAGATGTGATTTTGTTTTGTAAAACATTCGAAATGATTAATGTTATTTTTTTCGGTGAGAAAATGATGAGCACAATGTTTCTTTACGGTTTTGTAGATTGTAGAGGGTCGGGGAAAATGTTTAAGGTGGAAAAATACGAGGGTTACAAAACGATACATGTTATTGATGTAGGCTTGCAAAGCTTAATATGTTGAGGATTGTAATTAGAGGTACAGTTTAATCATTTTACTGTAACATTAGATTTTAATGTAGATATTCCTATCTACGTCCAGAACAAATCAATTAGCTACAGAATCTTCGAATCGTAACTTCTAAAATAATAACAACTTGACGACTACAAATCCAGACCTTCCAGTTATGATCTGCCTAAGTGCCTACTAATTCAAGCTTCGGAACCTACGTTAGATACGTCTGTAGCCAATAAATAGAGCTTAACAAAATACGAATTTTAAAAAAACATATTTGCCGCATAAAACCTTTCATTCTTCAGCTCTAGTATCTCACATAGAGCGGGAGACACACCCCCCCTTTTCACGATGAGTGCGGAGTCAGGCGCGATCGTGACCTCGCATTGAAGATTGACCAATCTCAGCGACAGCCTACTTGCTTGCTAAGCCCAAGTGATTTTAAAATGCAACATATTTTTGACAAGAATTTTGTAAAGTAAAGTTTTTATGAAGACACTGTTAAGTAGAACAAAATGGTGGGTTAATTATGTAATATATAATAGTTTCTTTAAGTCATCAAACTTACGTAATTGAATTAATTTGAACTATTTTACCAGGATTTTGCATTTCATTACATTATCATCTTTACGATTATTATACTTATTAAATAAACTTAATAATGCTTTAATTATATTAAAATCTATTATACATGTTTTTTTTTTCTTTTCTACATTTCCGTATTCAAAAGGCATGAACAATAGTATCATAGTATATAGGAGGTACAGCTGTTTTATTAATGGTGTCTTTTACAAACTCAACTTTCATTTTCAAAAACAAATACTAAGGTAATGATGTAAAATGTTCTATTTGACACTCATATTATGAATATTACAGTTTATCACTAATTTGGTACGAATCTTTTTAAAAATTAATACACAATACTTTGTGAAAATGTCATACATCTCTAACTGAATTCAAATTAGCTTTTGACTCTGTCGGTCACCCGTATCCCCCATGTCGTTTAATGTGTTCACTATAAGCAAAGCCCGGATACGCAAAAACACCCAATTTAATCACAAAACGAACCTTCCTAAAGCCAATCTTCACAAGTAAAGCTCAATTTCATAAATTCTAACGTCTATTTTAAGTCTGGGAACTTAAAAGTCACTCCTCAAAATCTATCAGTGTCGACGTCATTCAAGAGTGCTCCACCCTCAGCACTCTTAGGCACTCTTTGGTACTCTGTGGTACTACATGGTACTTGAGGTGACAGATCCGGTCCTCCAAGAGATCCGAAGATAGTGCATGCTCCCAATTTTCTGGCCACTCTTAAATTTACCAGGGAAGCAAATTTTCAGCAAGGTTTTTTTCGTAATGGAATGACTGTTTTTTTATGTTGTGTAGTTTGGAGGTTTTAAGAGGAGAATGTGTTGTATTTTTTTGTTCTTATTTGTTAAGAGTTGAGATGTTTATATGACGACAGTTAGTTCTGATATTGATATCAATATGTCTTTGACTGGATTTTAGTGTTACATTGTTCTCGCACAATCCAAACAACAAAACTATTGGAATGAGCAAATATGTAGCTTCACTTTTAATTTTTTATTGACATTCAAAAGTGCCTTTCAGGTCTAATTAAAATAAATGATTTTGAATTTGACTTTTGACTTTGATAGGAAAACAAAACGAGAAACGTACCATCAAAACTACCTCTAATTTCGAATTTTTGGAAATTTTTATTTAATTACCGATATGTAGATATCGGATATAAATATACGTACAAATGATATGTACAAAATCTATTTGCAAAATATATCTTCAAAGTAGTAACTTTAATACAAAAAATCTTTACATTTTTAAGTTGACATTTAAATCATTCATCTAAATTCAAATGAGATAACTGAAATTGCAGTTTTATGTTCCAAAACATAGAGTTGAATTTTAAATTTTTACCGTTACTTTTAGTGAGATAGTGCGAGGTGCTTACTATTGGTTCTCACGTACTACTCACAGTTGATTTATCGTGAGTAAGTTTGTGTAGGCGTCAACTCGTTACTGTACCCATACATTGGTGCTTCAACACCATTAAAATATTATGTTTTGTGTCGGATCTACGAACGTGAGATGAATTATTATCGAGTTGCTTTTGAGACCCGGAGTAACCATTTTTGGATTACCTACACAAATAAATGTTTCATGTGCAAGATTTATTTTGTTTTAAGTACCGTTAGTCGAACTATTTCTATTTTAACTACTGAGTAAGTCTCCAGAGTGCCTAGTGTGAGTATAACCTTCTGATTGGTTGGTCAACTTACAGCTGCCAATCAGAGCGCCGAACGTCATAATCATGTCAATTGCGTTAACATAAAACAAACCAGCAACAGGCACTCAGTTCCTTCCTTAAAGATTCGTATATTGTCACCATATTTATATCTAGAATTTCGATGATAAAAAAATCCGACAATCGACCAACAAATCGAATTGAATCAACCAACCACTTAATAAAGGATCTCGCATTCACTCAACCAATATGGCCGCTGCTGCCAAGCAATTTCTTAAACTCTTAACATATTCGTGTTTCTAACAACTTGCATCCTTTCAACCTCATTTGTTAACAAGCAATTGTTTATAGATTTGTTAAAATCTCTTCAACTGATCTTATGGAGAACATTTCAATATTTCAATTAACACAACGCCCACGCTTGTTATAAGTACCTTGAACTCTATTTGTATTAGAGTAAAGTTTCATATTTGACTTCTCATTTTACGCCAAAAAGATGTCATTAACTAGCTGTTACTAGCGACTTTGTTCACCCCGAAACATCATCAAACAATAAGTGTGGGAGAGCCATGCTTCGGCACGAATGGGCCGGCTCGACCGGAGCGATAGCACGGCCTCACAGAAAACCGACGTGAAGCAACGCTTGCGTTGTGTTTCGTCGTGTGAGTAAGGTTACCGGAGGCCCAATTACCCCCTCCCCCTTCCCCATTCTCCCCAATCCCTGAATCCCCAACGATCCTAAAACTCCCAATCTCCAAAATGCCGATAACGCACTTGTAACGCCTCTGGTGTTCCAAGTGTCCATGGGCGACGCAGATTGCTTACCAACAGGTAATCCGTCTGCTCGGTTTATGCCATAAAAAAATCTATATCTTTTCATATGTCTAAAAGGCGGATTCACACGAGACACAATATATTTTCTTATGGGTCTCGTACCAGTACATTCAAGAGGTTAGTATTCAATAGGAATCCTGTATTAGGCCAAGATTACTCTGTGAGCTATATAAGACTATACTCTATCTCTACACCAAATCTTATCCAAATCCGTTCAGTAATTCTGGTGTAACTGAGCAACATACACACAAACATACAGACAGTCAAACATTCACATTTCTAGTAGAAGTAAACACTAGCAATGTTTGCTTACTTCAGAACATTTAAATTCATCAAATACATTTTTCACATAGCTCTTAATGTTAGCGATACCTTATAAAACTGTATAATAATATTTGTTTTTACTGTCGGTCTGTACACAGCACTTGTTTATTTAATTCTTCATCATCAATGATATTGGCTGTGACAGTCATCTTACTTATAATAAGTACTTAGGTGTGTTTGTATTGTTAAATATTCAGATTACGTCAAAGAGAATTACAGAAGGTGTGATATTTAATCATATCACAGTTTCTGGATTTATTTTTCTATTTCATTTGATTTTTAATATTCTTAAACGTTACTTCACTCTAGGCTCTTTGTCCTGTGTCGTGTGTGCGTTTACAAACATACAATTTGACATAAATATAGCACCCAGACCCGAAACAACAATCTGTGGATCACACAAACAGTGGTTCCGTGCGGGAATCGAACCTATTACGCGGCAGCCCGTTGCCCAGACACGGCGCCAACCAAATCCAACTTCGATTCTTAACATTTCATTGGAGCTCAAAATTAATAATAGATCTTATCCAAAAATTTGCTAAATCGATCATTGTAATCGATTGATAAAAATCAAAAATCTTAGATTGAATCAATTTTGTAATCGAGAATATGCTTAGGAAATTATCATAATTTATATAACTACATAAATATAGTAGGCTAATCGACTCTACACGTGACCAAAGGGCTGGCTTTTTCTTCGGACAGAAAATAAGCATTGCCATTCAACGTGGCAATGCTGCCAGTCTTCTGGGAACTTTCCCCTGTGATAGTGATGCGGACGAATACTTTGACGCCTAAATTAAGGGTATAATTTTTGTTGTTTTCTTTTACTTTCTTTTTATTTAATAGTTTAGTTGTAGTTAATTTTAAGTTGTAAATATTTATGAAATCAATTATAAATTTCGCCGTAAAGAGGATTATACATTTATATCCCCAAGCGGTCACTGGTAACCGCTCTCCACTAACTGCATTATAGACCTTATTTCTAATGTTTAGAGACTACTTTTGTATGAACAAATTTAGGGGATGGTTTTCAACAGGTTTAGCCTATACTTTATTAACATCCGAATACTGAAAGGCTACTCAATTTTAAGTTGTACTTAAATATCGTGCCATCTCTGTCATTTTACAAAGAATTTGTAGAGACAGAACTATACTTAAGCGCGACTTAAAATTAAGTATCGTTTGAGTGTTGAATGTAAATCTACCTTTAAAACAAAACAAACAAAAAGTAACATATCGAGAATACAATGTAAAAGATAGCATTAGTGTTGGTGTACCACTCACGATAACTGCGCAGATACAGTCCCACCCACTATAATGATAATGCTTAGACATGTTGTAGAAAACGCCTTGATGTCGGCGTTGGCGCACCCTAACTAAACGTAGGAACTATATCTTTTAAAAGAGAAACATAGTAAAAATAAACTGTTAAGTCTTCACCTATCTTTTAGACTATTAAATAAGGCTTAAAAAACCATTGAAATTCCAAAGACAGCCATAGCAGACAGAATTGAAACATTGACTATAATTATTTCCCTAAAAATCTTTAAATTGATTTAGTTAGTAACTATAGTTTTTTGTTTTTTTGTTTTTGTTTTTTTTTAAAAAAACGTTGCCCCACACTAGGATTTTCTCCTATGTCGTGGATACAAACATACAAGTTCACATACACATGACACCCAGACCCGAAACAACAATTTGTGGATCACACAAAGTGTTGTTCTGTGCGGGAATCGAACCCGCGACACGTTACACGGCAGCAGGTTGCCCAGCCACCGCCCCAACCGTGCAGTCAAGTTCCAACCATAATAATTATAGCCACAAAAGCTAACACTAAAATAGCTTCAAAAATAGACACAAACAAACATCTATCAAATGCGACACTAGCCGCTAGATCACAATCTATCAACACAACACCAATTCAAGATAAAAACGACCAACAACAAAAAATAGACCCGTATTTTACCGGCAAGCGAACGACAAAAGCACAGTTATTTATTATCTGAACGACAGGAGATTTATTTAGTATTGTGTAACATCACTAATAGTTGACAACATTAGCGTGAATGTCACAACTCTAAAGATAAGCTCGGATAGGTACGGACCGTATGAACGACGCACCCACATACAACGTGATAATCGCTACGAAATACTCGATCTTTGCGAAGGAGCGTTTGAATTGTGTTTTGTTTTGAATGGCTTTGGATAATCTTCTCTTCCAGAAAATAATTTTTAATCACTTTAGGTGTCGTTTTCTTCCTTTTTTAAGTTATCATCAGTATTTACTAACCCCACTTCTTCATAATCTTCCTGTTCGTCTCTTCTATTCGTCTATTTCCTATATTTCATTGTTTTTCATCACAATATGTTCACTTTAATTTAAGGTAAGATATGACTTGAAATTATTTCCACCTTACATATTTACTATAATGTAGGTACTATGGTTTTCATAGTTGATACATCTATCCCTTCGTTTAATGAAAGCCATTCCATTGCTTTAACATGTCAATTACTATATCCCACGTCATCCACTGGTTCCATATCACCAATGCACACCACAGCAACCTCTTAATCACCATTCACATTATCCCCAACTTGGTCAATAACCGTTTTAACTCAACTCTCATAGCAACAGACATCCGTTTACTAAAACGAAGACATGTTAATGATGTTAGTGACATCCTAATTGCTTTGTCCAAAATGTTGGAACCACATTAATTTATGACTTTAAAAATAAAACTAATTTATGTTACCTCTAGATACTAAGTAGAGACTTGTCTCACACTTGGAGCGAAATGGACTGATTTAAGGGACTGTGAACTTATAGATAATGGGGTTGGGTTAATTTTAATTATGTGTTAATTATAGTATGAAGTGGTTTAAAGTTTTATCTTCTGCTTTTAAAGTACCTTAGTCAAAAAAGTTACTATGGTAAAGATGAAGGAATATTTTCAGCTGAAATTTAATCACAGCGCAACAGTGATATTAGCTTCAGTGTCTACTTGATCACCACTTTGATTTATAAGACATATTGACAATCAAAGAAACTCAAATCAATCAACTTCCATTGATGCAGATTACTATCATACAAAACATGTTCCCATGTCATCTGACATCCGAAAATGAATAATTTGACAAACTAAAATACCTATCTCTAGTCACATTTTGCTTGTAAATCAAAAATTTAAAACTTCAACTTTCTTGGACAGTCATTAATATCGAGTCAGCATCGGTTTTGAGGTTAGAATAACATTATTTTAGAGAGTTGCTATGCGAGTCGTTTGAATGGGGCACAGCGGAGTACATTTGTTGCGCGTGGGCCGGAATAGTGTCAAGCGGTGCGCAAGCGCGACCATTAAGAAACATGATGTTACCGGTGTATAACAGTCTTTATTGGAAGCTTATTTTATATTGATACTAGATTACGTCCACAACTTTGTACTGAGAAAGCATTTCATTTTTATTTGGTTCACACCCTATTCTCCTGATCAAAGATACTTCTGTCACTTTTTTTTCTCAAATACATTGTAGATGGTGACGTATTCAAAAGAAAGTAGTTGCACCCATTTCAATTCTGGTCTTATTGCATTATGCATCATAATCAATGATTAAGCTGTGCTAAACAACAGACATAATATTATTATTATAAACCTCAATGCTACAACAGATTATTTTAAAAGTTCATAATACCAATAAAAAGCCGAAAATTCCGATTGGAGAGTCAACACAATGTATTTCTGTCACAGAAAACATCCCAATCACCCACGATATTTGAACCCAATCTACCTACTAGTTACTATATCGAAACAATTGGAATCAAAATAACACATTTATTCAGTAATTGGACGCTCAATTGACGGGCACAACACTAGCCTTTAAATAGAAATAACAGGAAACCTCTCGGTGTTGCCAGTAAATTGAAAATATAAACATTTCATTGAACATTTCGTCATAAAATAAGGTTTACGTAATTTCCGAGTCGACGGGCCTTGGCAGACGATTTAAAATTGCATCTATAGGAAAATTGTAGAAAACTTTATTAAAGGAACGTTGCAGCAAATTGTTTTCTACTTCTAGTACCTACCTAATAATATAAATTGAATATTGGAAATTAGTTTACACTTCTTGCCACTTACATTGCCTTTACAGCGCTTTTCAAATACGAATCTTAATGTAAATAGCATAAAGTTAGAAGTGCATGTTCCCTGTAATTAAAGTTCACATATCTGAAATTCAAACTCTATGTATAATGATCGTACTTAATCATTTATGAACTTATTGGATAAATCAATGTTTCTGTATAACCCTACAAGGTCTAGTATGTTCTTTTCACGTTCCATCACCATTACCACCAGCCTGTAAATGGCCACTGCTAATCAAAGGCCTCTTCTGTCACGAAGAAGGTTAATTAATTATAATTAATCACCACGCTTGCTCAATGCGGGTTCACGAGAAACTATAAGTCCAAGTTCCCTCAAAATGTTTCCTTCACCGTTTGTCAGTGGTGTCTAAATAATCTAATAAGGTACATACATACCTCTATAACTCGGAAAAAGTCATATTGGTACTTGTCATTGGTAGATTTCGAACTCGCGCTTTCACATTGGCATGCAATATACCTCATCAGAGGACTGAAGGTGCTCAATATTCTCTATAATAGTATCCTAAAAGACCTTCTATTGACCATTCTTAAACATGTTCAAATCGAACGTCTGTCGATTCGCAAGTGTGCCCGAAATGAGCTAATTTTGAGCAACATTCTGACACACATGCTACTAAGTGACAAGTCTTCAATTGAAGCATGCTTTTGTGCTTGAAATTATCATGTGTGATAATGTCTGTATTTCCTGAAGGATATAACCTGGTAATATAGCCTTCAAGGCCCGAGTGAATAGGTTGCTTATGGGTCGACGTGCTCCATCGTAGTCGTAGACCACCAAGCGAGATTGTGTTCAAACGTCAATCCCATTAAATAAAAAAAAATACCTTGACATACCTAATCTATTACGATACTAACCGCCATGGCTTGCGTAAAACAAACATACACAAAATACCATATTTCATCAATAAGTATATAATTATTTTTACACAGAAATAACAAGGATAGCTAAAACTCATGAATATACCTACCTATAGACACAATAACCCCAACAAATAAGTAGGTAAGTATTAGAGCATCCCCAACTCACATGAGACGTAACTAAATATAAAATTCCTCTATAGTACCGCCCTAACAGACATTACAAGGAAAAATTGGAAAAATCCGCGAATGAAAGGGTGACTTCATATGTCAATGTATGTATGGGCGTGGTTTCACACCCTTAGCGACATTTTTCTTACAAGACGTGCGTAGAAAATATTTTTACGTAGGTATAAGGGACATATGAACATATTATGTCGTTTTTCCATGGAAGAATAAGGGGATATGTCTGATATTTCACTTTTCGTGGTATCATTGAGAATTCTTAGACAAGAAAAAGTTTTAAATAAAACCGTTTAAAAAATATCTACCTACTTGGTGTGACCTATAGTTCCAACATTTTTTTTTTGGAATAGTGGGCTAATAAAAGATATCTAGGTACTTGGTGTGACCACCTATAGTTCCAACATTTTTTTTTGGAATAGTCGGCTAATAAAAGATATCTACTTGGTGTGACCACCTATCGTTCTCACAATATTTTTTATGGAATAGAATGGCAAACGAACAGACAGGTCTCCTGATAGTAAGCACTTAACACTACCCATGAGCACCCTTTACACCAGAACACAACAATTTAAACGCTGTTTCACGCAAGGTTTTCTGTGAGATCGCATTCGCATCATAACGCATTCACGGTCAAGCCATCACATTTCTGTCCAACTACGACACTCCCAAGTGAATTAATGATCGGGATATACAAAGACATGCCATTAACTTCATAAACTAAATGACAATGACCAAAAAAGGAAATTGTCACATATACTTGACTACTCCCTGCGCAGAGTAAAATATCCCTTTCAACAAACCGGGACAAATTACTTAAACATGAATGTTTATGACAAAAGAAAAACTTGAACCCGAAATTAATGTCCGAACATAATTACAAGTGAACGCAAATAAATTACCTTAACTACAATATTACCATAAACAGTGCAACTAAAAACCGAATTTAGGAAACCGACTTAATTTACGATAAACAAGCGACTGTTATTTACAATGTTGTTAACAATCAATTACGTATTTATATAAAAAAAATTAATGACGATCGCAAATGTGTAGTCGACATCTTACTTGAAAGAAACGAGCGGCACCACGGGGCATACTATTTAAACCTGCAAATAACAACGCATTTATTAAAGAGCCTTCAAACTTTTTATCGAGTTAAATAGGTACCAATTTAATATGCGCACATATACCTCTATATGTATATATATTTAGGTGTATTCCATTCCTTATCCATATAAAGATGGCACGACAAAAAGGTACATTCAAGTAAAAATATTGTTAATACGTGCATGTAACTGGAAACGGTTGTAACAATTGTATTTAATTGACAATGTAATCTATAATGATATATTGAGAAGCTTGTTTGTTCGTTTGTTTGCTTGTCTGTCGTGAACTGCTTGTCTAGTTATGATGTTTCTAATGTTATTGAATCCAAGATCGTCTACTTTGGTTATGCCATTAGATACAGTTCCAGCTTATGTTTACTTACAAGAATAGATTGTTCGTTTGCTTATACCAAAAACGCGTCAATCTTAATCTCAAATATAAAGTTCATGTATCGGATCAACACTGGTATTCCAAAAGTCAATAGCAAATCTTATGTCAAATCTATACATTCATTCATTCAATCGTTTTTCAAGTATTTATATTAAATGCTATTTATTGTCTAGGAGGCTGTTTTGTAATTAAGTCGCTAATAAGTAAAACTGAAAGTGTTTTTTTAAGGGGGGAAAATCATCGAATGACTTCTCCCGTCTGGGTGAGATGGGAGGGAGTGTCAGACTCGTACTGACTAAAACCACCCCGTTCCGACTCCTGCACTTTGAGCCGGAGCCCCGGTAACCCGTCAAGTTCTCCGCGGCTCCGTATCGGCATCAGTCCTATTGGGCCCCATCTGTGGTGGTCTGATGGCTCTCTGAGGCGCATGGAAAACGAAGCGCCGCACGCTAAGTCTAAGGTACATACATATCTATTAATTTAAGAAATCAATATTTAATGGGTTCGAAGATAAATAGTATAGACTACCTACATAAATTAAATCATTAGATATATTACAAGTCAAACGACGTAGACTTGTGTCCGAAGAGTTCTAAGCACGTACGTTTTAAGTGGCTAATGGAAAACCCTTACACAGTCAATTCACACAGAAGTAGAATGCAAATTGTAGAACTAAAGGTTTCTCTTTTATTAGCTGTACAACTCAGGTGCTAAGTAGTTATGGGATTTGTTGCACAAAATGCTATACTATGTTAAGATATTCATTGCTATATTTTGATTTAGAATAAATACAAAAAATAAAATTTATACCTGCGTATAGGTACTATAGGTACTGGTAGGTACTGTTAGGAAGATAAATAGTTATCTATTATTTTGGATAATAAAAAATTTACAAAATCAAAATGATAGAGATGGCACGATGTACTGAAAGGCTAATTTAAAGTTGTAAGTTCAACTTTAAATTAGTATTTTAGTATTCGGGCGTAAACTAATTTTATTTATTGAAACACTGACCTCTATTTAACTCGTTGAATACCGTCATCATAGACACAATTAAAGATGCGGTCACCGGTGTCCTCGCGGTGTTTGACAGTTTCATGAATGGTAAGTTTTTTTTTGCGTAAGCCGGTAAACGAGCACATGGATCACCCGAAATATCAAGGAGTTACAAATGCGTTACCGGCCTTTTGGGAATTGGGAATTTGAGGATTGTGAGGATTGTGGAGGATTCGGGGATTCTGGCATGGGCCTCCGGTAATCTCACTCACACGACGAAACACAACGCAAGCGTTGCTTCACCTCGGTTTTCTGTGAGGCCGTGGTATCACTCCGGTCGAGCCGGCCAATCCGTGCCGAAGCATGGCTCTCCTACACTTACAAGTAAAATGAAAATACATACATAGCTGTAATATTACATCTATACGATAGTTGTAGTGTACAACAAGCATAACCAACCACAAGTTATTTGTTTAACTGACTAGTAATATTTAACTGAATAATAAGCTGTTGTACCAGTCATAAAGTTAATGGGGTCATAGCAAAGTCAAGTTAATTCCATTGTCAGTTAGTGAAATCGTTGTTTTATAACCACATAGTTATAACTTACATATAATATAAGTTAGTAAAATTATATATAACCTTTCACTCATTTTTAACCGACTTCAAACAGGAAAAGAAGGTGGTTCTCAGGAATTTGTATCAGTTATGAGTATTAAAACCCTTACGGAATTAAAAAGTGTGATATTAAGTTTATCTCTCATGTTATCTTAATGAAAAATAATTTTCTTACGTAATAGTCTACCCTATTATACTGATATTTATTTTAATGTCCATCTGGTAGATAATTGAAAACATTACACGCGTATTTTTTTATTTTCTTACAGAAACGAATACTTTCGACGATATATTGATTTGAAATATCATGTGACGTCACTTCTATGTACATTTTATACATAGAAATGACGTTTTAGCTCTCACTCCTAAACTTTGGTTCGTTTTATCTGAGTATTATTTGGTTATGGGTGCGATAACATATAAAATATTTTTATTACCTAACTGATGGACTTTTAATTTTCATACCCCGTCATCATCCCAATTGTGTCCATTTTATATCTAAGATTTATGGATAGAGTAATACCTAAGATAATATCAATTAAGCAGTAAACATTAAAATCATA
Source organism: Spodoptera picta (assembly GCA_038387885.1). Lineage (NCBI taxonomy): Eukaryota > Metazoa > Arthropoda > Insecta > Lepidoptera > Noctuidae > Spodoptera > Spodoptera picta. Next base: position 1,285,057 of record JAZHFQ010000003.1, on the reverse strand, counting down.
CATAAAATCTAATTCAAAAGCATTTATTTCTTTTAAACTATAATTTGGTACCTCTGAAACGTCAACAAATATAAAATTAATAATAATCTGTCAGTGTGTCCGTCAGTAAAGCTAGGTGCTCGTTCCATAAAGTAGATTCGAGTGGAGAATAACGAGCCATAAATTCCATTCGTACAACAGTTTATGACCGCACGGTTATTTTTTCTATGGGGGGAAAATCATCGAATGACTGCTCCCGCGTGGGTGAGGCGGGAGGGAGTGTCAGACTCTTACTGACTAAAAACCGCCCCGTTCCTTCTCCTGCACGTCGAGCTTGGTGTGGTGGCTAGGCAACCGGCTGCCATGCAGCGTATCGCGGGTTCGATTCCCGCACGGAACAACACTTATGTTCCACTAATTGTTGTTTTGGGTCTGTGTGTGATGTGTATGTGAATTTGTATGTTTGTAAACGCACCCACAACACAGGAGGAATTCCAAGTGTGGGCCATGGGGCAACGTTTTTTTAAACAAAAACATAGCAGCATACAAAGTATAGCTTACACTCCAACCAGCCAACATCTAATAAAAGTGAAATTCCTTTGACCAAGTGAAGTACTCAAGCATTTAACTTATTAATACCGTCGGCCATACTTATTAAAGATACTAAATAGCAATTTGAGACTTAATGACCATCAATAATGTTAAGAACACGGTATTTTATCGTCAACCTGTATTCGAGACATCAATTAAACGTTATAAATAAACGTTTTTTGGACGCCATCTTAAATTTTCGAGTTCTGATCTGAGATATGGTTGTCGAAAAAGTATTTTTATGTTTATTATCAGTTTATCTAAAGGTTTACAAGTTGTTCTGAACTGAAATTGCGAAGGTTGGGTTTTAAATCTAAAATGTATAAGGGCAGATGGTTTTTAAGTTTGGGTATCAAAATAATCAGTGATTATCTTGATGGTTTTAAAACCTCATTTGGCCTTGTTTATCGAATGACAAAATTGACAACAGAATTGAAATTCATGGTCCGAATAAATCTGAGACTTTCCTGCTTGCAGAAGTTAAAACCTGGACTTTTTGAAATAAAAGTACTCTTACCTATACCATCGTATCAGAAATTCTGCCTGCCATCTTTGGGTAAACAAAAGAACTAAAAACATAACCTACAAAAATGAGTATTACTACTACAACCTCTATTTAAACCTTTACATTATTTATGTTAACAACAATAATAATAGTATAATGTCTAATTCCAAACCCACGTCCACTTCAATATACGACCACAACAAAGAACAAGGTTCTTATCTCGGCCACAAATATCACTAACGATTTTCTCCGCTAGAAAAACTACAATGGCTCTTTATCAGTCATTCCTATGTCCCTTACCACAAAACTTACGCAATTCAAAAACAAACGTGACCCCAGAAATACGATACTCGGAAGAATTTACGACAAATCGTAAAAATCTTTGGTCATATCGACGAACATCTCACGAAATTCGAAGAAAACAATACAAAACCCATCAACCTAAATAACCCCAAAGAAAAACACATCTAAAACGCTTTAAGATAAAGTTGAGTTTGGTTTGATCGTGAATGGTGGTTACGACTTATAGTTTTGTATCAGTTTTAACAAGAATGTGTGAAAGGGGACAGGTAGGTTATATATATGGAGGGGGCATATGTGTAGGCGGGTTGTGTTAAGAAAAATCGTGGTATACTCATCTTTACTACTATTGGCGAAGAATGGGGTCACACACGTATGTATAAGAGGGTGGGTTCTATAATGTGTGCTGTTCAGGGTAACATGATGTAGGTATACTTTTTTCAGGATGTATGATGTAAGAATCAGCGTTTACTATCTACTTTAGGTAGCGTATAAAGTGGAACGGTGATTGGTGCTATCATTGGTCTAATGGTTGTATACATTTGTGAATTATAGGTATCTGAAGTTGGTTCCTAAATCAGGTATTGCTACTGGAGTCTTTACTAATAGAAAAGGAATCGTTCAAACATATGTGGATACAAATTTTGTATATTCTTTCTCGTTTAAGATTTAATTAATTAATTAATGACTGCACGGTTGGTGCGGTGGCTGGGCAACCGGCTGCCGTGCAACGTGTCGCGGGTTCGATTCCCGCACGGAACAACACTTTTTGTGATCCACAAATTGTTGTTTCGGGTCTGGGTGTCATGTGTATGTGAACTTGTATGTTTGTAAACGCACCCACGATACAGGAGATAATCCTAGTGTGGGGCAACGTTTTTTAAAAAAAAAAAAAAATTAGGAAGGGGTTGCAAGACTTAGAATTCTATCTACAACTTCTTTCAGAGCACAGCAAAATTGATTTCTAAAATAAAATAACACATAATACCAAAACCCGTAATACCAATGGCATCCCATAAAAAATCCCAAACAATCCCATCTACGATCCATCAAATCTCAACCAGAATTCAAAACAGAAAAAAATAAATAACAGAATTCAACTTTTTATCTTCCCAAGTGATATTAAAAACCTCTTAACGAATATCGAAGAATTTCATTTTCAATACATCTCATATTTTTCATACTGCGCGGATGACACATCAACGTGGATCATAATTTAGTGGATTTGCTATTGGAGTTTGGACCTTAGTTGAGAGGAGATTAGGGTGGAATTTTGTGTAGGGAGGTGAACAATCCCTCTGTGATTCCATACGATTTCACCCAGTAATGATTTGGCTGGTAATGAGGGCGACGAGCGTAATATTCTAAGAGTAGAGTCTTGGAATATAATGCGTCTGGATTGGAACGCTTGTTTACTGTAAACGAGAGTAAATTAATGGTATATTATAAAGTTACTTCTTTCGTATGTTTTAAGGTGTAATTTTGATTGAAGAATGTTGTTGTTGATTATAAAAAGAACTGTCTTCTGATGATTTAATTCAGTAATGCATTTTATACATGGGCAATGTTGTCAACTGAGCTCTGAGGTAGAATTTTTGAAACACTATATTATGCATTTAAAATCAAATATCAACTTAACGTTGAAAATAAACCGAAACGTAACTTTCACTAGAAATCATAATTATTTAAAAATATTGTTTGCCCCAGATTAACTACCAAATGTTGGAAATACTACTCTAGGAGACATTAGACCAGCACAGATAGGGCTCATTAGGGCTGTCGCCGATATGGAGCCGCGGAGAACTTAAAATTTACCCGGGTTCCAGCTCAAAGTGCAGGAGTAGAAACGTTTTTAGTTAGTAAGAGTCTAACACTCCCTCCCGCCTCACCCAGGCGGGAGAAGTCATTCCATGATTTTCCCCCCTTAAATAAATAAAAGTATGATAACATTCTTCAGAAACAAATTCATATCCAAATTTTTAACTCCAGGGAGGAAAACATTCGTTCTTCCGGAGTTTATTATTGCTGTTATTGCTTCCATACGTCAACAGAGATCTTTACTCAGGATAATATATACTTATTATATCAACAAATATATTGGATTAACTAAATTTAACGTAAACAGCCATTTACGACGTATACTCAACGATGTACCTACCTATATACGTACTAAATGAAATTTTATTGACATATCCATTAGAGTTGAAATGAGTTTATCTGTTATGTGATTATATGGTAATTGAGACCACATGTATATTATGTAAGATAAAGGAATTGGTATTGTGATAGTATTTTTAAAGGGGAGGGTGGGGAAATGAGTGATAACTATGAGGGACCCTAATTGATTTAGGAATAAAAATAGAACAATACATGTATCACACACACACATATCAACAGCCTATAAATGCCCACTGCTGAACACAGCCTCTTCTCACACGGAGAAGGTTTGAGCACAACGCTGGTTGGCCAGGTTTCCTTACGATGTTTTCCTTCACCGTTTGTCAGTGGTGTCTGAAAAATCTTAGAAAGTATATGTAACTCAAAAAAAGTCATATTGGTACTTGCCGTTGGTAGGTTTCGAATTCTCATGCATGAGAAGTGGACGTCTTAACCTTCGAACCACCACGACACTTTACCGATTACACAATATAAATGTGTAATTCAGGAAAGCTATTTAGTAAGTATAGTCCTGTTTCGTTATTTTTTTTCTCCTCTTATAATATCTTCTGATTCACTTCGTTGCGGGAACCAAGACAGTTATGCATGTCCCTGGGACGCGCTGGACTTCAGCGTTCCGGTGTTTTTATGATTGTATCTACTCTAGATCCTGGCTTACAGGAGTTGCAGCAGTGTTTGGGAGGTAGAGGCGGGCTTGTCCCATAAAAAAAAGTACCTCTATAGTCCTGATATCACATTAAACTTTTGCTAAACAGGCCCTTTCAAAACTGCACAGTCATCACACAATGTTGTAATATTTATAACTATTATTATTTTAAGCACCATCCTTAAAGTAACTATGTAATAAATGTAATAAAATAGATTATAGATTGCCCAATAATTTTGCCTATTATTACTAAAATGTAGGTAAGATTAAAATTATTAATAGTCAAAACATTATTTACTGCATATAGCGTACAGTAAATATGTTATATCATTGACCTTAAGTACTAGACATATTTTATAACATATTATTGAGGTTATTATATCAGCTATGCTGACGATATGGTGCTGCTGAGCGCCTCTGTTTGCGGGTAGTCGAGGATGATTGGCATTTGTCAGCAGTATGCTGAAAAGCATGGTTTAGTTTACAACACGAAGAAAAGCGAGTGCATGGTCTTTCGGGCCAAGAAGAGATGTCCGGCTCAGATACCAAAAATAATTCTAAATGGACACCCAGTAGTGATGATTCACCGGTTCTGGCTCACGCGTTTGACAGGTCAAATCCGGGAGAATCAGTCGCACCAATCCTAAAAAAAAAAAAAAAAAAAAAAAAAAAAAAAAAAAAAAAAAAGGTTTTGGCATGCTCTGATCACGTTTCTGCAGTCCTTTTTTGCGTAGGATGCGTGGTTCTGGAGTTATGCAAATCAATTGCAAATCCATTTATTGTTATCTCATTCATTTCCGGTGTTCCTGACCCTCATCAACGCTCCATTGTTATTATCTATACTTCGAACACCCTTTTGCCGTTCTTATCTATTACTCACTGGTAACCCTCATTATCTTTCATTTCCTATGTCATCAATAAAACACAATCATTCATTTTAATTTTCTAATTAATTTATTACTTTTTTCTACAAAATATGAGTGGAACATCTCATCCACAAAAATATCATTGTACAGTGTGTTCCCTGTAAATATGTTCGTAAAACTATGCATTGAACATCCCTGAAACTTAAATAGCAAATACATTAAGCAATATTCACCACAAACTGAAGTCCAATCATTCTGAATCCTATCAACATTCCAGTCCCATCTCTTACAATTCCTTTTCAAAAACTGAAGATGATATCGCTCAGGTGTTCGTCCATATGAATCAAAATATTGACCGATGCCATTCGCATCGATATGTACAGCTATCCAGTGTGACCCTGGTTTATCATCCGCATCCAAATTGCATATTATATACGTTGGTACATGTGTATACATAGGTAGTCTATTCGCAGCATAAACATTATTTTCTAGACTGACATGAATCTTTTTCATATGCTTTTGTAATTCTAGTGTGTCCATGATATTACTGTTATTAACAAATTATTACAGTACTAATCTATTCAATGGTTGTCATACGAATGTTCAATTATAGTGATTTGTAAATATTAAATATCGCATTCTTTTGGGAATCACAAAACAAGTTCATGCCTGTTGCGATGTGCGATAAATTTGTTGACTCATAGAGTTCAGATAAGAATGGTGCTATATAAGATCGAACAGTTGCAGTCATGCAGTCAGTCTATGGTCGTTTGACCACAGTGGATTGTGTACGTCTACCAATACTACGTTTGTGTTACTTACTTCAACGCATCAATGGTCATGGAGGTAAGTGTTTATTCTATTGACAAACTTACTTGTATTTCTGTTGTTGTTTCCTAACGTGTGTGTGTGTGTGTGTCAGATTAAGTGTAAACTAATTGATATTAACGTGATAACTCTGTTGTTGCAGAGATCATTCAACTTCGCAGACGATAATGAAAATACCTATAAACAGTATTACTACTCGCCACTCTCTCCCCAACACGAAGAAGAGAGTGATGACATCGTCGTTATTAACACAGACGATGGAGGAAAAAGGAAATCGCAACCGATTGATCAATTTTTTGAAGTGACACCAAAAATAAAAAGGAAGAAGCTGCTATCGTCGACTGTGGCACGAGCTGCTAGAGATGGCGTATCATACATCTCTACAAATTCTGACGACGGAGACCAAGCGACGCATCTCATAAAAATTGAAATGTATGATATGAAGAAACTATCCAAGATTCCAATTAGTGATCACTGGAAGCACGCTACCACGAGGATTAAATATTACGTAAAGAATAATAAGGATAGCATCTACGACAACACAAACGGTCTCGTATACAATATTACAAAGACAATAGCAGAAAGTGAAAAAGTTAAAAAATACTTTTTTAACAATGACACTCATTAGTGGATTAGTGAATGTGATTCTGTTTACTTAAAGTACTTCTGTGTACTCATTAGATCCAAGGAGCTGTCGCCTTGTGATGCTGAGAGAAAAACAATAGCAGAAGGAAGAGATGAGTGCGGTATACGTGTACAGAACACTTCATGGAAAAACAAAACTACAAAATTGATTGGAGAAGAAAAAGTGATGAATATGCAGTACCTAAGAGCTGAATATCCATTTTTCAGCTCAAAATCTAGACGGTTGATGAGTTTCGAAAACTGGCCTCTCGTTATGCAGCAGAAGCCCGAAAATCTTGCAGAAGCCGGTTTCTTTTATACTGGCCATGGAGACAGGACCAAGTGTTTCCATTGTGGTGGTGGTTTAAAAGATTGGGAAGATGACGATGATCCTTGGCAGCAGCATGTTCAGTGGTTTAGTCAATGTGCTTATGTAAAGTTTAAACTCGAACAGTGTTTTGTTTAAGATTAAATAGGGGAGGTATATAAAGAAATAAAAAATAATATATTGCATATAATTTGTTTTATTAATTTTATAATGTTACATTTAGTTACACACACACAAAAATGCATTAAGCATAACACATATATCTAAAACACAACACACATTATAATCCTAACTACTATAGTCTACAGTAACATTTCGATTTTTATCTATTTCAATAATATTATCAAACTCAGCATAAACAATACAGTTAATTGTTTGTATTAGTGAGGATTCAAATCGTACTTCTAATCTTACACTACCATGCTTTATGAGATTCCAATGGGCTGATGAGTTAGCTGATAAATCAGGAGTTAAATCAAATGCTAAAAGACAGTAACCTTTGGCATACTGTTCACGAGAGATTGCATTTCCTTCATTAAGAAAGTGAATACCAGTCCCCGAGAATAGAGTATGATATGCTGATGTAAACATATTATTATTAAAAGATGGTTGCAAAGCTTTGGAAGGTATTTGTTGACCATCAATATATAAGCTGAAAGAGTTAATACCATAGTTTTCAAAGTTAAATGGATTTTTAGTAAGTGAACCATTAAATGCGGAATTATTCACAAAACCAATAATACATCTTTTGGGTACCTGTCCTAAGAATATATTATCAAGAGTTTTCCCTTGAACACCCGATGGAATAGTTAAAACTTTAACTTCAGCACGAGTTATAGGATATTTAGCAGTGGTAGAAGCTAAAACTTTCTGATGTGCGAGTAATACACTTGGATTAATTCGTGCTCTTCGAACAATAAGAGTTGCATCCGTAATGCAAACTTTAAACTTTACATCATTTGATCCAGCAATTAAATTAAAACTCTCTCTTGACCGAACTAATTTTACACTCATTTCAACGCCATTAATTAAAAATTTATCTTGATTGAAAATATCACCATGAAGATGACCAATCATTTCTACTTCCCTGCTTTCATTAACTAATTCCTGTCTTTTAACAAATCCAATGTTTTTACCATCTGTGGAATCCATTTTTCCTGCTGTATCATCATACCAAAGACTACAAGTAAGATGAGATTGTTTAGCAGCAGGTGCATAGTTTAAAAGGGTTTCCATGTATGCTCGATAAGCATAGGTATTATTAGGTGGTGACACAAGTTTTTGGTTTAAATAGATATCGAGTTGACTAAAAAGTGAATGCAACCAATTATTTACAGGTGCTACTGCTGTAGCTGATATCAAGTTTGTTGAATCTTGATTTAATACTTTTGCCTTTATGTGGAGTAATGTATGAGACAAATCTATGTAGTCATCGCCTGTTCCAGGAACTTGAAACTCGATAGGTCCATCATCAGCAAGAGATGAAATTGGTTTATAATGAATCCACAATCCATTTTCAATGCTTGTTTGTGTAGACGGTAATGCAAACAAATCTAATTCTGACTTAACGCACTCACAAGAATGATTATGAAGGAAAGACATACTTAATTTGAAAATATATCTTTGATGTTTTTTGGTTTTCGACCAAGTTTTTTCGTAGCTTTCACTTTCGCTGTTAGTGGTGGAATGAACGAGGCCAATCGTTTTCTTTTAGTTATATACCCAGATCCTGTCATGTTAAATCGATCAATTTTGTCATCAGCCTTTCGTTTTAAGTTCGTACTAACTTGCTTTAGACGATTTTTTATTGAGGCTTCCATAGGACGGGCTTGAACCATATCTGATAAAAGTCCTACTCCAGCATTTAATGCCTCCTTACCAACCACTCGAACACCACTTGAAAGTAAAGGTAAAACTGATCTAAATAACCCTCCTAAGAAGCTCCCAATACCATGACCACGTTGGTATGGTGAACCCTTATAAATTACTCCAACTCCTGATCCAGCTTGATGAGAATAATAATTTTCGTATGGACATTTATGATGATCCTGATGAGAATACATTATTATAATTTGTGGAAATGTAGTTTAATACACACGGTTCCAAACTGGAATGGGATTTTTTGTCCTGTGCTCGATCTTATATCTATTTCTAACGTATCGAACTCTCTTCGCATAACAGGTAAGTAGTGAGGTGGAGAGAAAATGTGCATTTTATTCGCACCATAAATGTATTTTGAAGGATCTAATGAAATGACTCTTAATAGCGGAGTCATAACATCACCCACAATCTGAGGATCGATAATATCGCAATATAGAAATAGTTGTGATGGTAACCCTAAGTGTAAATTAGCAGGACACTTCCCAAAATTTCTGTCTAGGAGATTTGTATTTGGTTCATAACCTAGTTGTAAACTTAATTTGGGTGATAATGTTATGGAAGTTATATTTTTATCCAAAACAGAAACAGACACAAATTTTGTTATTTCATCATAACGAAATTTCAAGTTCTCTCTGATACTATTTAACGTTTTTAAAATATGTTCAACGTTATCGTAGTTGGTAGCGGGAATATGTTTTTTGTAGTACACTGTTGATGGTTTATCTTCATTAGGCATTAACATGGTTTTTGTGATGTATACAACATTTTCATGATCTTGAACAGTAAACATGGTGCATGGATATTGAAACTCGACAACTCCAACCGACCATTCACCTTCTAATTTCATAGCTTTTGGTAATTTTGTTGAAAAATTTGTGGTCTTGTTATCAGGAAAGTATTCCATTGAACTATTGCTGAGCAAAGTTAAATAAAAACTTTCTTTATTCATATTTCTTTCAAACTAGAAACTAAAATCCAATTGTTAAATTTATCTGGATAACCTCTCCACTTCACTAATACTTCTTTTCTGTTACCCGAATAACGAGTGCCAATTATTTTATCTATTTTATATTGTGAGGTGGGGTTGTAAGTGACCTTCTGTAATTCTCTTTCATAAAAAGTACCAACTATTGGTTCATTTTGTAAATCAGTTATTGTATAAACAATCCATGGAGATCTATCAATTATTGAAGATATAATAAATATTTCATCACTCCAATTTGATTCATATCCTTTTTGGAAAACATGTTTATATTTAGTTATTCGAACATAATCACCCACGTTGAAATTTGGTTTTGGATTTTCTAAAGAAAGTTTGTTTGATCCTCTATCATAAAGATTAGTCCAAACTGTCATAATATTGTTGGAACTTACATCACATGGGCACATCTTAATACTCGAGTGAATGCTGTTATTATAAGAGTATATTAAATCTTGTAAAACATCGATATATCTATAAGTATTATTATGAGTGAAATAACGCCACATTTTCATTTTTAGAGTTCTTTGAAATCGTTCAACAATACTAGCCTTAATATCAGGATTGTTAGTGGTATAGTAATTTATCTTTTTGGATTTCAAGTATTTTTGTACATCTTTTGAAATAAATTCTGTACCTTTATCAGATTGTACGTGAGTAGGTGTTGAATTACTTTCAGTAAATATACTTTCAAAACATTCTTTAGTTGTTTCTGCGTTTTTCTTTTTCATTGGTCTTGCAAAAGCATATTTACTAAATACATCAATAACACAAAGTATGTAGTTGAAACCATCATTATATTGAGCATAAGTTCGCATATCACTTAAATCAGCTTGCCACAGCTCATTAATATTTGATAGAATGTACCTATTACGCGGGAATTTTTTCCGAATGGGTTTATGTAGTGTATATGTTTCTTGCGATTGTAACCATTCCTTTACTTGCTTTTTATCCATTTTCCCCTTCATAGCTTTTGATAATTTATCAATACTACCAAAACCAGCGGGGTTAGATGGATCATAATAAATCCTGTTAATTTCTTCTAGTACGGGGTCCATTTTTCCCAATCGATCTTTTTACGTATTTTAGTTATAGATCTTTTATCTCCACTGCTCGGTGTAGAAAACTCTTGAACTTCAATCTCAGAGGTTTTGTTCAGATCTTTTGCTTGAAGTTGGTTAATAAACTCACATCTCTTTGGATTTCCAATATAAGTAAGTGGTACTTTAATATCTTTTAATGCTTTAGCAAATCTATCCCACCCTATCGGATCACTTTTTTTAAGGGTCTAAGTGAATCATTTATTAAATCAACAATATTACTTCCTGAAATTTTTTCATTATCAATTATGACTGTGCCTTCATTATCCCAACGTATTTTACTTTTACTTATTCCAATTAAGTTTAATAATGACTCACCTTTTTTATTATAAGTTTTTGGTATTAAACTGAGTATTTGTGTCGGTGAATACAGTGGATTTGCCTCACTTTCTATACTTTTAATAGATCCTTTCTCTTCTAACAAAGATTCAGCATCAACTGAACTTTTTAGATCTCTATCTTTACTTTTAAAACCAATTTTAGATCCATTTGAATCTTCATTAGATGTATCAGAATAAATTGGTAATCTGAGTGGTTGACGATCCTCTTCGGTAAAGTGAAGATATCTTTGTAGTGTTTGTAAATATAACATCCACTTCTTTCGGTCTTCCGTCTTACTATTCATAATATTTTGCATTTCAATATCTAGTCGAGACAAATTACTAGTAACCTTATTTTCTTGTTTTAATTTTTCAATCAATCCAGGTTCAATAAGTATCATTTTCTTACTTTTTTTTTTTTTTTTTTTTTTTTTTTTTTTTTTTTTTTTAAGGATTGGTGCGACTGATTCTCCCGGATTTGACCTGTCAAACGCGTGAGCCAGAACCGGTGAATCATCACTACTACACCCTCTCAAGAGAGTAGATACTTTTAAATATCTTGGACATATTCTGACCTCAGACCTGGAAGACGATGCTGATATTGAGCGGGAGCGTAGGGCGCTGTCTGTTCGTGCGAATATGATAGCCCGTAGATTTGCAAGATGTTCGGAGAATGTCAAGATAACCTTGTTTAGAGCATTTTGTACGTCTTTCTATACGGGGGCTTTGTGGTTGAGTTATACGCAGAAACAGTACAGCGCTCTGCGTGTTCAATACAATAACGCGTTCAGGATGCTCTTGGGGCAGCCCCAAGAGCATCCTGAACGCGTTATTGTAGCGCATCGGGTATGTTTGCCAGCGCACGGGTAGACTGCTTCAACACAATCATGCGCAAGCGGTGCACGTCATTAGTGAACAGGGTGCGGGGCAGCCGCAATAGTATCCTGAGCGCCTTTGCTGAACGTTTTGACTGTCAGTACATGAACCACTGTTGTATGGTTCATATACTGGCTAATGTGAAATTATTGTTTTGAGTTGGGAGATTATTTTAGTGATGATTGACTTGTGATTGTGATTTTTGATATGTGATTGTGACTTTTATATTGTATTATGGTTTGTAATGTGTAATTAATGATCTATGTAATTGATTGAAATAAATGGTAATAATAATAATAAATAAGAAACGTATACTTCCTTGGAAGGATAGGCAGATGAGATAGATAATATAATTATGAATTACGAATATTATGAAGAATTTGAAAAAAAATACCTGTCTGATATCATTTGAAAAAATAGGTTTTCTACTGTAATTACTTACTATGACAACAAAGTAAGAGAACCAATGCCAAATAGGCGTACACTTTAAGAGAATACGAGACTTTTTAAATAAAACCTACAGAATACGGCAACAACTTCAGAATGTTGCTGAGTGTACCTTAATTATTCAGCTGGTGCCTGTACCTAAACTTTCTGAGAAGGCAATATGTCCGCAAGTTTCGTAACCAGTGGCAATTCTCATCTCATTAGAGTTGACAACGAGCGCATTGCTTAAAAAGCTTCAAGCATTGTCACAAAGGCGGTTACATTTTTCATAAAATACTTGTCAAAATGCCTCCCACACGACGTCTCGGCCCCAGGCTATGACGTAATGAGAGCTCGTGTATGGAGACTCTTAACACGAAAACCACTCGACTTATCCATATCCCACTCTAACTCCCCAAGCCAGAAAGAGACGCGACACCACTACTCTTCGTCATATTTTTCCCTTTACCACCCTCGCTTTCTGAAGCGTTCTTTTACATAAAAGAGGTTCTTGAGAAAATAATAACGGGACTGCTCAAAGGGCACCAAAGTTTCGGGGCTTTGATTTTCGACTTGCGAAAGAATTTTTACGACCACAAAGCGAATTTCGATGCGATATTAGTTAAGGATTTAATTTTCAAGTTAATGCAGTAATACTTGATCCAATAATTTTCTTGAATTTTTACTTAGTACTTGTTAACGAGGTGAATAGCATAACTCGAGTGGATCAAACCGATTTTGCTCCAATAACCAATGGTTTTCTTCATCTTTGATTTAAGTTATCGGTAACTTTTTTCCAGCGACTTGTGATGGCTTGTTTAGATTCTTTTAATAGTTCTTATTTTAGCATGAAATCACACTTAGTGATTTACAGTTTTATCATGAGATTTGCATTTTTCCAAATACCCTATTTAATACTCCATAATTTGAACAGTACCTACTCATCTTGACTGAATGCTAAAAATCAATCAAAACCTATCAACCGCTTCAACTTCATACTTCAAAAATAATATCCAAATATCGTGCTAGTTCAACATATAACCTTAAACTATAATCCAGTACATAAATTATCCTAACAAGATATCTTAAAGACCAATCTCCATAGAAACAATAACTTAATAAGCACCACCACCCAACAAAAATATCATCATCATCATCATCAACAGCCTATAAATGCCCACTGCTGAGCAAAGCCTCTTCTCACACGGAGAAGGTTAGAGCGTTAATCACCACGCTTGCTCAATGCGGGTTGGCGATTTCAAACTTATAATTAGAAATTATAAGTCCAGGTTTCCTCACGATGTTTTTCCTTCACCGTTTGTCAGTGGTGTCTAAATAATCTTAGAAAGTACATATAACTCGGAAAAAGTCACATTGGTACTTGCCGTTGGTAGGTTTCGAACCCGCACCCTCATGCATGAGAAGTGGGCGTCTTAAACCTCCGGGCCACCACGACTGTTTGACTGACAAAAATATAAGCTAACATAAAATTAAAACCTAACAACAACAAGTGAAGGGAAATGGTGCACAATCGGCTGCTAGTTAACAAACTACTTTCGTACATGCAAACCTATTTTATAAGTATTTAATAGCGATAATAATAGCCCTCTCAATTGCTGTAACAATGGTGATACAATACTTTATTTAAATAGGGCTGGCCCTACAATGGAATCGATTCGGCATCATTAAGCTATAAATAGTATGGACGGAACCACGCGAATAGATTTTGAGGATAACAATTGAGTTGTAGAGGGCACAGATATTGTAAATGATTTTGGGTTTTATGAAGTAATTTGGAATTTAATGAACCATTGCGGTGTATGAAGTACAAGGTAATAAGGTTACAAACATAGTGATGAATATTGAAAAATGATAAAGGAGTTTGAAATGTGAAAACAGTAAGAAAAATTGTAACGATAGAAAAACTGTGCATTTATTAAATTTCTTTCATTAAGCACTAGAATCTATGCTCATAGGCAAAGAATTAAATAATTGAAAGGTTAATTATCTATACTTAACCCCTCCAGACGCTGACATGTTAAAAAGGACCTAATGATGAGCTGTTCAGTGAAATCTTATCCATGTTAATGATCGTAAAATTGCTACCTCGATCATGCGAAACTAGAGGTAATCAAGAATTCTCATTAAGAAATCTCTCATTAGACGCTAGTTTCACATTTTAATTTAGTTCCACTTCTTAAGCTACTGCAGTATCATCGTGGACATTCTCTGCGACAATATTAAAACTTTCATATGCAGTAACTCCGACATATCTCATAACTTGAGAACGGCAAAAACATTTCAACGCGAATTTTTCTTTAGACGAGAGATTTTATGACGACAAATGACAAAAATACTCAACGTTTCATTGTGGAACTTGGAAACGGCGCTGCGAGCATTTTTGTGCGCCCTCCGAGCCTCCTATACATGTGTACAGAAGGGCGAAGTTATTTGCCTTGCTTCTCTTCCGTCCATTTGCACCCCACCCTCCCCCGCGCTTCCGGTGCCGCCACCTACCACCCGGCGTGTCCGCATGACACACGACAAACAAATACCTACTCTAACACCTTCGCGAAAGGATTTCATTCTCGAGGCGAAGTACCAACTATTTTTCTTTTAGATCCAAGAGCAACGTGACATTCAGCCCGCGGAAAAGAATACCAACTTTGGGTTCAAAGAGAGACACTTGAATTCGGAATATTCGGTGTGTGGTTGTTGCGACTTTTTGGAACTGTACCACCGGGGCTCAGGGGCGCGGGGCGATTGCGACCGTACGAAAAACATATTTTTCAGATAACGACAATGAGAAAGGAAAATATTCAGATGAAAATTCCCCGATACGGCGCGCCGGGTGCGGCCGCGTGGAAGATATTAAGGGGCGGGCGTGTGCTACTTAACGATATTTTTCGTCATGCTTTACTTTTATTGCTAACTCACGGCTCCGATATCGGATACAGTTTGTCGTATATCAAAAAAGAAACTCGATTCAGACGTACATAAAAAATATATTACATATTTAGCGGAGCGAGCTGAAATCAGTGCAGATAGCGGTCGGCTTCCACGTCAACAGTTTCTTTGAATAATTTCAACTGAACAATTTTCGTGAAAACAAAAGAAAAAATTCTTTGACGTATTACGGGAGCAATAATATTCTGGAAATTATTATCCGAGCGGTGTCCCAGTGGGATATTAAGTAACACGATATTAACATCCCCGGGGGTGAAAGGGACGGCTTTATGGATTAAACGGTTAATTAGAGAGGGACGAAGGTAGAGGGGGCGATCTTGTCTAAAGGACATTGGCCTCCGGGGCACGCGACCGTTGATTCGAACTCCTTTTTAATTCTTTTTTATTAATTATACTGCGACTTAGTAGTGTTGAGCGTTGCGCTCTTAATTCATATGTGAAGTTAAAATTAATCTCGCGTATTGCAGTCGATGTGTTTACAACTTCATTGCAAATGTCACTTAGTTAAATAACAATTTTTGAGAGTTTATTTTTAATTCATAAAAATTGTTATTATGATTACGTATTAAAAAAAAAACGAAGAAGAACACAAGAAGAATCCACAAAAATATTCAAACCACCATCTACATCTCCTAGCTCCTCCAACAAATCACGATCCTCATTGAGCATTAGCATAAATGTAAATCAAAAACTTCAAGTATCAAGTAGCAACACCTTCCGGGCCGCGTTTCTTAAACACCCCATCTTCCTCATTAAAGATCTTTTTCTCAACTAAGCGACGCGGGTTTTATACCCCACTTAATGGCCGTTCCGTTTCTTCAATGTAAACTTGGCAATGAACGAGGGCTCAAATTGGGTCAGTCTTTGACTTAATTTTTTACCAAGGTCGCTTATAATCAATAGGGCGATGTCCCAAATTTACACCTCGGGTGTAATTAGATTTTTTGCCGATCGATTTTGGGGCAGGTCGCGGTGGTTGGTCGATATCTTTTGTGATTTGTTACGCAATTACGAATCGGAATTAAGTCGGGTATGATTTCCTTTTTTTTTTCTAGGATGTTGTGATTTTTTTTGTTAACAATGGTGTCGTTACTTGTTTACAATGTAGTGAGATACTTTTTTTAAGGGGGGAAAACCATCGAATGACTGCTCCCGCCTGGGTGAGGCGGGAGGGAGTGTCAGACTCTTACTGACTAAAAACCACCCCGTTCCTTCTCCTGCACGTCGAGCCGGAGCCCCGGTTACCCGTTAGGTTCTCCGCAAAGTCAAAGTCAAAGTCAAATCATTTATTTCAATTAAACCATAGTTTGGTACTTTTGAAACGTCAACAAATACAAAATAAATAATAGTCTGTCAGTCAGTCCGTCAGTGAAGCTAGGTGAAGCTAGGTACTCATTCCAAAACGTAGATTCGAATGGAGAAGAACGAGCAAGAAACTAAATTCGTTACTCTTTTAAAAAAGTATGTTCTACAATGTCTCTGATACATATTTCAATACTGTACGCATATGTAAGAACAATGCAAAGACACGCTTGACGCATTATACTAATAACTTACTAAAATAAAAAAATAAAAAATAAAAATCTCACATATGCATACTGACAATCCATAGAAATAGTGGTTCTATACAAGAAAAAGGAAACTCTTTGTTTCAATAAAGAAAGAAATGCTCGATGCCATAAGGAAACTAGATTGTCTACATTAGAATTAAAGTATTAAATTATGTATTATATTACCTACTATTGGAATTTAACTACTGACTACATTTGAGTATTGTCCAGTGGAGCCGAACCAACATGCTGCCAAGCATTCTTATCTTCAAGATAATCTGTCAGTGTGTAGTAAGCTTGATTACATAATTCGCGCTTATTAAATGTTTTAAATTTACTTTCATTGAGATCTAGTATGCTATTTGGTATTTTATTATAGCATTTAATACCTAACCCCATAAAGGATTTCTGTACTTTGGACAGTCTGAATTGCGGTATAGCTAACTTATTTTTGCCTCTAGTATTAAAATTGTGTCTATCGCTTCTTTTTTCAAACAATTGCCTATTATTCCTTACATACATTACCGCGACTCCGAATCGGCATCGGTCCATCTGTGGTGGTCTGATGGCTCTTTGAGGCGCGCGCGGCGCGGGTAGTGTAACGCTTAAGTGCGAAGAATGAGCTCAGTGATGTGCTTCTGGAGACAAAACAGTTAATGATGAAAATGGGACTAATGCTGAAACTGCATATTGTGGCATCAATATTTATATATTAGCACAGTTAAATTAACTACAATTTGTGATATGTTACTAAGTACTCCTTGTGGGATTGATTTAAGCCAGCGCCATACAAAATCCACATCATTTACGTTATCATTCAATATATCATACTTTAGTAATCCCTTTAAGGGTTTTTGCACGAATAAATAATACGTTTAAAACCATTTAACATAAAACAATAATCACAAAAGAATTTAATCCATAGACCAAAATCAGTCTATTAAGAACTGCTTTCCAGAATCTGACAATAAAAAAATCAATCTGTTGTCTATGAGTGCTGCATACTAATCTGTGCCCGTCGACTAGGGCGCGAAGAACAAAGGAAACGATGGAATTTTAATAAATCCGAACATTTCTATTCACATATTTCAGATTTTTCGTGATTAAAGAATAATATTAGTTGCAGATAAATGGCTTATCACGACCAATCTTGATAATCTGTCGATAGTTTTGGCAAATAGATAAAGAATTTTGGTCGCACTATGAATTCACTATTTAAAATTAACTATTTCTCTCGTAGTCAAGCAAACACAAAGGTGATTGGAACTGGCCACTGGTCACTCATCATCTACACGGCGCTTGAAAATTCACTAAACACTTACTTAACTTTTAAGTGTGGGATAGCCATGCTTCGGTACGAATGGCTCGACCGGAGTGATACCATGACCTTATAGAAAGCCGACGTGAAGCAACGCTTGCGTTGTATTTCGTCGTGTGAGTGATGTTACCGGAGTCCCAATTAACTCCCTTCCCCTGCCCAATTCCTAAATCCCCAACGATCCTCAAACTCCTAATCCCCAACAGGCCGGTAACGCACTTGTAACGCCTCTGGTATTACAAGTGTCCATGGGCGGCACCGATTGCTTATTAGGTGATCCGTCTGCTCGTTTACCGACTTATTGCATAAACTACCTAGAAACATACACTTAAACCTACACCATACAAGAACAAACATAATAATCAAGTAGAAACGAACCAATCACAAGACACAAAATAGACCGGAAATCTCAGAAAATCCAACAAAAAGATACAGAAAGTTCACACTAAGCCGTTCTCAAAAACTATAAGTAGGCAGAATTCAAATACAATATACCCCACAAGTACTGCCTACGCTGTATGGTACAAAGCACAATGGTACTTAACACCATCATTCGGATCATCCACTCGTCACCCAAGCGTGTACCGTCGGCAAAAAAGGCGAGTGCATGATAAAAGGTACAAGTACAAAGCCTACTTAGAATGTTTGTTTGGCAGCGGAATGCGGTAGCTGAGAGTGCAAATATACGTTTGTACCGACGGTCAATACACTCATGGGTGATGTGGTAGCGTCAGCATGTTCGGTTTTTAGTTTTAAGTGTTCTTGAACTTTTCGGACTATTTTGACGTATCTTTGTCAATGTAGATGTTTTGGAAATGATGGATTCATTTGTCTTACGCTAGATAAAGCTGAATTGTTGCAAATGTTCGTAAACATGAATGCTACGATGCTAAAAGCAAACTTCTTTACTGTTTCAAAATGTTCACTAATAGGTTCAAGTGATGATGGTATAAAGTTACAAGAAAATTCATCTACTTAGACTGCCTCGTTAGCTGGTCGCAAGTGTGACTACTAAAAGAGGGTTCACGGGTTCGATTCCCAAACAAAGTGTTACTCGGTATTTTAAAAAATTCTTAGTAGTAGCACGGAGTTTGAAATTTTGCCCGATATATGGCAATAGGCTGACCCCCTAGTTTCATTGTACAGTGGTATTAAGTGCCATAATGTGCACCTCTTCGTCTTCGGGGATAAAAGGCGTGATGGTACGTTATGTCATGTAGCACCTTTGTGTACTATATCAAGAAATATGTTCTCTAAAAACTAACTACAATACATGCAATATTTCATTCTTCTCCATGGGAAATAACTCCATAGACAGAGCGTCTGGACTCTTGAACCATACATACAATATACATACATAACTTCACACCTGTCTCCCATGGGGGTAGGCAGAGACTAGGGAACGCCAATTACTACCATTCCTACATACCTCTTTCGCTTCATCAACAGTCATCAACCTTTTCATGCATTCTCGTCGATTAAGGGTACTTTTAATTTGGCCCATCTTTAATAAATCGCCAATCTGGTCACTATATTATGTCCGTCTAGGGCGCCCTCTACCGACGGCCCCATTCATATTCGCTCTGTATACTTCTTTTGTTACTCTACTTTCATCCATCCTTTCTACATGTCCAAACCAGCGTAACATTCCTCTCTCCACTCTTGAACCACTTTCCTAACAAATCCTCTTAGTCTTTTTAAAAGTTCCTCTGCACACCTTACATGTCACCTTAAATTTCTCCTCTAAACAAACAGACAGGTATACGCAAATTATTATATCTAATACAAGCTGAATGAGGCGAGTCGCGCGTTAATGTGAATCTACAAATGACTCATGCCATCCTCAGTGTTTGCTCGCCACGTTCATAACTTTATAAGTGGACTCTGGATAGTGCCCACACGCATCTAGCCATATTAATGTTAATAGGGAGTCTGACTGACTGTTTGCTTTGGATTTTTCATTCTTCTTTTGCTTTCTTCTATGTCATTATCTAGGATAGCGATTATCTATATTGTTTTTTTTACTTCTCGTATGATATTTCTATCGTTTCTTTTGGTCTTTGTATCCACATGTAGGTCCACCGACATTCAGTGTTCCATGACGATTAATAATTATGATAGTTTCTTTGTCAAATCAAAACCAAGTCTTTTGCGTGTTCCATTTCATATAGGTAACAGCAAAATCTATTTTAGCTGCAGCCAAAGTGCAAATTAAACTGACTATAAACCAAAAATACCAACAAACTTAGCTTAACCAACTCATAAGACAAGCTTAAAATAATCGAATGAGCCAACACGTGTAGACAGTCCACTCGATTCCATATAATGCGAGTATCGATTACACAGCAATATATTACGTAATCAAATACTCGAATAGGAAAGTTAAATTTATCTTGTAAGACAAACAGTGGTCGCATTCAAATACTAAGGATTCTTAATTAAATTAATAAATATGGAGAGTAAATTGTGATGTAATGCTATTTGCAAATACCACTCTCTGTTAGGCGCTTATGGTTGAGTTTGAGTTATAAATGAGGACGGCTAAGAGGTTAAGTTGCGCTTCGTGCGGTTAGACAGTGGATTGATGGTCTATTCTCATTACTTACATATCTCATTACTAATCCGAGACTAACTTAACATTGCAGAAATGTCAATTCCGGTTGTTACGTCACAATTGATTGTTTGACCATTTTTATGGTGACGCCAGCAGATTGATTACCTGATGAACACTCTAGGCACTAGAAGAGTGACAAGCAACACTGAATACTTTACTTACGGCGAAATATAACGCGGGCGTTAGTTCACGCTGGTTTTCCGTAAGGTCATGGCACCACTTTAATCGAGTAGATAACCGAAGTATGACGCTGCTGCGTGTAGCGTATGAAAGAGGCCTTGGTAAAATATTGTAATTTGAAAGTGTGGAAGGGTGTTTCTTCAAAAAACTTTAACTTTTATTTAACAAATCATTATCCTCCCGCGTTGTTAAGCATCGCAGTAACTTATTAGCATCTGTTTTTTTATTGCATTGGGTGAGAGCAGTGACATGGCTCAATTTTTTGAAACTAAACTTTGTATTTTAATCAGCAAAATTGTTAACTGTGGCTTGAGGATAATGATGCCGTTAATTTTTTGGTTTTTTTTTTGGAGAATCACCCGGAAGAGCCATGCTTCGGCACTAATGGTGATACCACGGCCTCACAGAAACCGACGTGAACAACGTTGCTTGCGTTGTGTTTTGTCATATGATTGAGGTTACCGGAGGCCCAATTACCCAATCTCTGAATCCCCAACAATCCTCAAATTCCTATTCCCCAAAAGGCCGGTAACGCACTTGTAACGCCTCTGGTGTCCATGGCTGGCGCCGATTACTTACAATCAGGTGATCTGTCTGCTCGTTTATTGGCTTATCCAAAAAAAAAACAAAGTAATTGTCCATTAAATTAAAACAATCTATTTTTAACAGCAACATTCAGGCTGTACAAAACTCAATTCAGCTTGACAACAAAAACCTGGCTTGATGGAAATAATTGAAAAAAATAATAATAATATTTATAGCGTACACATTTATATTAATTAAGGCAAAAGATTCATCAGTATGTTGGTTATTTGAATAAGTATCGGTACCAATTAAAATTCTGTTTCTCCATAATCGGCAGGTACAGCACGTCGTCATTCCGAATCCGAATACCTCTGATTTTAATGAACGAACTAAGCTTAATAGGCGATCGGTTAATGAAATGAATGCAAATGTAGGTTCATTGGGGACTAGACTATAAAACCTGGGTTTGCTTGTTTTAAATGTATTTTTTTTTTACGTTTATTACGAAGATGGATCACCTGATGACAAGTGATCAGTTCGGTGCATAAACACCACATCAGAAATGTTAGAGGTACATCTGCGTTGTAGGTCTTTTGACAAAAGATCTTCTGGTTTCTGGTACTGAAAAAAGAATACTTCCCCCAAGTATCATAAGAGCCAATTGAGAGAATACCTAACTGACAAAGACTGACAGCAGCGTCCCTGATAAACCTCTAGTTAAAACTGCGATCTTCGCAGATTTTTGCAAACCCTCTTATTTAGAGGCAGCCTTCAGTCCAGCAGTGGACAGCCAAGTGCATGGAAATAAATATGAAAGATGTTAAAGTAAAAAACGAAGAGAGAAAAAGATAAAAAATCAATTTTTCACACGCTTAAGACAGGTTCATAAGAAGTGATGGGTACATAATTATGTCCCAAGTATGCGGTGAAATGGAAACAGATGAGCATGTGCAAAACAGAGCCTAGTTAAATTATTCCTTCATTGTTTTTATAATAACTATCGTGAGACATACTAAATTAACTAAAAATCTCGGGGTACTCTGGTGAATATACTGAAAAAAGCTCTACTAGTTTCAAACCACAGAGATGTTCTTCCTCATGAGTAGCGTGCGCGGTCGCGGCGATGTCGCGCAGCCTACTCCCTGCCTACAGCCTTCTGTGGTTCGAAACTAGTAGAGCAGTATATTCCTTTATTATCAATAGATAACTTATTATCGATTTAAGTTCAGCAGTTTCCATTGAGAAACGAACAAACAGACTGATGTATTTGTGCATTTTTGTTCAACACGAATTGCAATTTCGTATGAAATGTGAGACGTTTTTCTTGACATACATACTTTTGGACTCATACATATATACATAAGACGAATCACGCGTTTGACCTCCTGACTAGTTACTAGTGACTATTGACTATTAGTAATGTGACTAACTAAATAAAGACTATTAGATGCGCTAATACTGCAACAACTTTTGTTAATTTTACAATTGTATGAGTCAATGCGAAATAACCCTTCATTAAAGGTAAATAGAGTTTTAATTACCTCTCTATGTACAGTGTTATAACACGTTTAAGCCTTTCGATATGTATACTCAACTTCTTTCAAAGAAAATTTTATAAAAACTAATTAATTAATACGGAAATTGTGTCTGAAATTATTTTAATACTTTTCCACAAAGAAGGTAATCTACGTACTATTTTTACTGACTATTTCAAAAATCCACACATATATACCTCTACATACATACATACAAAACCACACAGCTGTCTCCCATGGGGGTAGGTAAAGACTACGGAACGTTATTTGCTACGATTCATACATCTTTCGCTTCATCAACACTCATCAGCCTGTTCATGTATGCTTGTCGACTCAACATACTTTTCCACACCCACAGTCAACACAAAATCAAGAGGACAATACAACACAATTAACACACACAAAGATACAAATAAAACAAAATTACAACTTAAAAAGGACATCAAAAAGGATAGAAAACATTCGTGTCCTTCAAAGGTTATTTTCAAACAATCAAAGTAATTATATAGTTATGCAAAAACTTTTAGTTAAAGATCGCTAAAAAGGATCCAATCGTATCAAATTCCTATACACACAGAGCGAAGTAATACGAAAAGATATAACAGGGTAACTTGCTAATTTCTCGAAAACTCTCGTAAATTAAATGCCAAATATTTTTGCCTGTAGCTCACATATTAAGTTTCACAGCTAATATCTAAAGACGGTGAGTTTGGGGCCAGTAAAGCAGCGATTATGGAATAATGATCCTATATAAATATTAGACATATCAGACTGGTTGCTATAACGACTAACTAAATAATTTTATTAGTTAGTAAAGTTATTGGCAACTGCTTATTATTAACCGTTTGGATACGAATGGGGTTGCCGATTAATGGGTCTCGAGTTCGATTCGATCGTGGTTTAGGGTTATTTTTTTCGAGTGACTTTTTTTAAGGGGGGAAAATCATCGAATGACTGCTCCCGCCTGGGTGAGGCATGAGGGAGTGTAAGACTCTTACTGACTAAAAACCACCCCGTTCCTTCTCCTGCACGTCGAGCCGGAGCCCCGGTGACCGATTTTTTTTTTTCGGTGACTGGGTATGAAAATATGTTCTGTATATGGCAATAGGCCCATCATTTATTACATGACGCACTCGGTCCACCATATTTACATCTCTGTCAGAAATTAAAAGAAGTGATTTCATAATTTTTATCAAGATTTTCCTTGACCCAAGAACAACACGCGTCCTTCCCACTGTCGTTTGACGTCATCGAAGATGATTCGACGCATAATATTATTCCACGTGTTGATTTGACAGATTTATGTATTAACAAACAAATTACTTTTACATTGTAACGAAAAACAATGTGTTTTGTTTATCGTGTGTAATATTCAATTAACGCATTTGAATGCAGTGATCATGAACATTTAGCCATTTTAAAACCGTTCAGGTATTTATTTCTTAATTTATAGATTCAAAATTTGCTAAGTATAAGGAGATTCTATCACTCACTATCGAGATCAAAAATATTATAATAATACTAGCTACTTCCGCGCTGTTTCACACGCCCTGCTCAGCTCCTATTGGTATTAGTGTGATTTTTTATAGCCTATAGCCATCCTTGATAAATGCGCTATCCAACATTAGAAGAATTATACAAATCATACTTGTAGGTACGGAGATTAGCGCGTTCAAACAAACGAACAAAAAAACAAACTCTTCCGCTTTATATAATAGTATAAGATGTTTTCGAAGTACAATCGATAAAGTTGGCGGTCGACAATCATTGGCGATATTTGGGTGCACTTCGCGCGCGAGCGACCACAGGAAAAACAGAGGATTCAGGAGTCAGGGACTCACGAAATTCATACTAAGGAGTAAGAATTTGTTTAACCTTTAAAATAATTAAAACGAGACCGCGTCCAGCGCTCTGATTGGCTGGTACATTGGAGCCAGCCAATCAGAGGGCCGATGGCATACTCGTTTCGAATATTTTATACGTAAAATAAACTCGTACTATGCCTTAAGGGCGATGGATAGCGAGCTTCATCTCTAAAAGAAAAAAAACAATAATTCTGCTTAAAAACTGTTCTATAGTAAACTTTGCCGATGGTACCATTAGGTACACTATCCCTTCCAATTATTTGACTAACAACGTATACATATAATTATTATTTGACAGTGCCAGATTTATATCCCATCGTGCATTCGTGCTGGCATCGATCTAATATGAAAATTCCTATAAAGATAATGAAACATTAATTAAGATTAATTGCTTTCTATATCTATTAATAAAAAGTTGATTAAAATGTATCACATACTAACGACCGAAGAACTAATTATTTGCTAAATAGCAATAGGCATGGCGACTATTTTTTAATTTTTTGTCCGTCTTTTAGATATTTTAAAAATCTTCGATACGTATTTTTTCTTTTTTCTCGTATCCAAAAAAACATGTAGATATTTTGAGTTAAAATGAAGCGTGACGTCACAATTAGGTACGATTTCTCCGTAAGTGTGACGTCAACACCCCCCACTCCCTAACTTTAATGCGGAATAACTACGTATTCTTCTGTTAATTTGATAAAACAAAAAATACGTGTCTGATATTTTCGTGCGATCTTAATGACGGACTAATTACTTTTTTGATTTTTTTACCCTGTCGACACGCCTATTCTATCAGTTTTTTATTTCAATATATAATAACTAACCTAAAATAGAACCTGAGACTTATCTTACAAAAATTTTGATTCATTTGTGACACATATATTCAATTTATTATTCGCACATGATTTGTTTCTTCAAAATCATTATAATCACATTCAGTAATATTTTCAAATGTAAAATGAAAAAACGAAACCACATTGGTATTAAAAAACCAAATTATTAGTTCTTTCCAACATTCCTTCACCTTTCCTACAATGATAACCAAAATCGCTCATACTAACACGCTACCGCTGTCACACCAGTAAGTTTCATGGCCCCATCGCAAAGTTAACGCGTCGAAATCAATTTGCGTAGAGGGCGCGTTCGCCGTCAAAGAAAGAATTTCTCATAAGTTGTACAGGGGAGGGGGTAGTGGGCCTACATGGAACAATATGAAGGTTTTTTTTACAGATTTATGTAGCATGTGCGGTGGATATGTTGTAGCTGTGATTTTCTGCTGATTGTATGTAATGGAACCTTTTAACAATTAACAAACTCTTTAAAAAAATAGTTGGTTAAATATGCAATATCTTATAGTCGGAAGATATGATTGCTAAAGAAGTTTC
The DNA here is from genome assembly GCA_038387885.1 of Spodoptera picta. Classification (NCBI taxonomy): domain Eukaryota; kingdom Metazoa; phylum Arthropoda; class Insecta; order Lepidoptera; family Noctuidae; genus Spodoptera; species Spodoptera picta. The sequence continues at coordinate 1,258,688 of JAZHFQ010000003.1, read as the reverse complement.
ATATCGTGTTTTTCTGATTTGTTTCTAGTTACTGCACGCGACTGCCTCGTTAGTCGAGTGGTCGCAATTGCGACCACCAGGCATGGGGTCTCGGGTTCGATTCCCGGGTCGGGCAAAGTATTACTGGGTATAAAAAAAAATCTCAGTAGTAGCACGGAGTCTGGAATTGTGCCCAGTATATGGCAATAGGCTCACGCCCTTTTACATGGGACTCATAACATAAATAGTAAAAAGTGGATGTTACTCCTGTTTGTAACTCTGCCTACCCCTTCGGGGATAAAAGGTGTGATGTTATGTTATGATTTTTTCTAGTTATGGAAGCTTCTTTGATATGAAATATAATTACAGCTAATTTGAGTAACTTATATTAGGTACATGAAAATAACACCCAACAGAAAACTCTATTTCATTTTACAAAACGTAAAGTACAGGACAAAGTACCTAATACTTAATACAATTCCATTCGAGTGCCATATTACATTCAGTTCTCCAACGTATCAATATTTAATTACATTCTAATTACAACAGAATACAACAACACAAATTCCAATATCAAATTGCCATAAAAATAAAATAGCGTTTAAATTTAAAGCTAATATAAAATATTTAATTTTGTAACACATACCCGTATCGTAGGAATCTTTGCAACTCAAAGAAATAATTCGCAATAAACTCGGTGTAGCCACGCCCCCTTCCACATACGTACACACTATTGGCGAATACTGTTATCGGAAAAATGGAGAAAATGGGGTAAAATGGAACCGTTCGCGAAAGAGTTGGGAGGAGCGGGGGTAAGATGTGTGGAGTGATATAGAACTGAAGTAATTTTTTGTTTCATTTTATTTTATGGTGTCTTGAGACTGTTTTGTAGTAGCTTTCTTTGTAGTTTGTTATGTAGGAAAGCGATTACATATACCTCTAATATTGTACAATGTATTAATTAAGGAAACTGACTGATGTATGTCTTTATAGATTACTATTACTATTTGTAGGGACAGACACATTGAAGAGAATTTAATCTCTTACATTATAATTACTATATAACATAACATCACGCCTTTTATCCCCGAAGGGGTAGGCAGAGGTGTACATTATGCCACTGTACAATGTAACACCCACTTTTCACTATTTATGTTATGAGTCCCATGTAATAGGGGGTGAGCCTATTGCCATATACCAAGCACAATTCCAGACTTCGTGCTACTACTGAGAATTTATAAAAAACCCAGTAGTACTTTGCCCGACCCGGGAATCGAACCCGAGACCCCTTGACCGGCAGTCGCACTTGCGACCACTCGGCCAACGAGGCAGTCTATAATTACTAAACAGAGTAAAATAAGAATTGGGGATCATTCACAGGTACAGATACAATTTTTTATAAGGAATAAGCTGGTAAAAAGCAGTCGGCGTAGCTCATGGACACGTGGAATACTAGAGGCATTACAAGTGCGTTACTAGCCTTTTAGGACAATTCATACTTTTTTACTGCAAATTATTCAAAGTTATAAGACTGCCTCGTTGGCCGAGTGGTCGCGAATGCGACTGCCGGGCAAGGGGTCTCGGGTTCGATTCCCGGGTCGGGCAAAGTATAACTGAGTTTTTAAAAAATTCTCAGTAGTTGCACGGAGTCTGGAAATGTGCCCGGTATATGGCATTAGGCTCACCCCCTATTACATGGGACTCATAACATAAATAGTGAAAAGTGGGTGTTACTTCTGTGTGCAGCTCTGCCTACCCCTTCGGGGATAAAAGGCGTGATGTTATGTTATGTTATGTTATAAGCAGGAATTGGACATTTCAATATTTTAATCTTAACATAAAAACAGCTTACCCATACTTTAGTATACATACATACATAACCTCACGTCTGTCTCCCATGAGGGTAGGCAGAGACTATACAACGCCAATAGGATAGACGACTAATTTTTATTTTAATGCCCTTCTGGTAGATTGATTAAAAACATTAGACACGTAGATATTTTTTACGGAAACGAATATTTTCGAAGATATATTTATTTGAAATATCGCATGCTTTTGATTTGGAATGTCAATTTGTACTATAAGTATGATTTATACTCTAAAATGACATAGCTATCTCCCACTCCAAAACTTTGCTTTATCTAAGTATCGTTTCCTTATACGACATAATAAAAAATACGTGTATAATATTTTTTCATTATCTAACTGACGGGACTAATTTTCATTCCCTGTCATCATCCCTATTGCTACGATACTTACATACCTCTTTCGCTTCATCTTCATTCATGCATGCTAGTCAGTTAAGGGTACTTTCATTTAGCCCTTCTACAGTATACACGAAAGTAGATTATAGGCAAATTTGGAAAGCGTGACGACCAGAATTTAATCAGTTTCACACCAACACATGAACAATACACTAGATAAAAATCCTGAACTAAATTACACCAAAACTCTTTGCACCTAAAGGCACAGACCGGTAGAAACCTTTTATAGAAAGATAGGAAGAAAAAGCATAATACCTCTACTTACAATATCTTCCTAGCAATAAAATAGCAAAGATTAAGCACTTACTTCCGTATGCAGAATGTACTATTTAAAAAGTCAAATGCAAGCAGAACATGGCAACACCACGGTTTAAAAACTTACTTGAAAATTTGAAATTAGGAAATAAGCTGGCCAAGTGCGAGTCGGACTTTATTTTATGGGATAAACCAGTAGACGAGTACCGCCTATGGACACCCAAAACACCAGAGGTGTTATAAGTACGTTAGCGTCCTTTTGGGGATTTGAATTTGAATTTGAAGATTGTTGGGGATTTAGGGAACGGGAGGGGGATAATTGGGCATCCAGTAACCTCACTGACACGACGAAACACAACACAAGTATTGTTTCACGTCGATTTTCTGTAAGGGCCAGGTATCACTTGGGTCGGTCATTTGTGCCAAAGCATGGCTCTCCCACACAGGGGCACTACTCCCAGTTTTTTTTCGTTTATTTAATTTTATTCTTTTGAGCAATACACTGCATTAAGATTAACTTTTTATGTAGAAGCCCGCTTTTACAGCAGAAACAGAAATAGATCATCTATCCAAATTTCAACTGTCAGGCTATCACTGCAGACAGACAGAGTCTCAGTAATAGGGGTCTAGTTTTTACCCTTTTGGTACGCAACCCTAAAAAGTGTATGCAAAGACTTGAAAGTTGTATGACTTTGTATAAATGGAAGTTGGTGGACTATCGCAATATTGCTAAAGTTGAAGCAACTTGGTTCTTATTAATGATCGGCAAGTCTTCTTTTGTTTTACAGTACTCTTTTAACTCGGGTCCAACACGCAAGTTGTAAATTCTACAGTTTGTAGACTTCATAGAAACATCTATTAGAAAATGTTAGCTATATCAATCTATCTATATAAATTTACATTGAGAATATAAATAAAATAAATAGTAGAGGGTGTTACTAGATAAACACAGAAACTAAAAAGGTGATTAAAAAAATGTTTATCTGTCAATCTGTATGTTCACGCATCACGCAAAAACTACCGGCCCGATTACGATGAAACTTGTTATAATATGATTATACTGTATCCTGGGCACAACACTGGGTACTTTTATCCAGAATAAGTTATGTTAATTATATATTAAACACAAACTTAATTGTGCGACTCAATCCCTAGACAGAGTTCCTGTACCAAACGCAAATATAAGTTTGTCGAATGTTAGGTTGCTCGCAGAGGACTTTACGCTGTAAATGTAAGGCCGATGGTAAAAATTAGCTTGAACCTATATTATAAATGTGAAAATATGTGAGTTTGTGTTTTTGTTACTCAGTTACATAAAAACGGCTGGAGAGACCGGCATGCAATTTGGAACAGATGTTGATTATAGTCTGGAGTTACACGGGCTACTTTTTAACCCTGGAAACGCGAGCAAAGTCGATGGCAGTAGCTAGTTTTTGAATGAACTAGCTGATAATAGTAAAATAAATTGACGCGCAAAGACTTGTGCAAATGTGAGTAAAATATAACACATACTTTTTTGTAGTTGTTTTTGCAGTCTAGTTTTTACACGACATATAGGTAACAGATAAAAACAGTTCTATAAACAAATAAATAAAAATCTTTTATTTTCAGGCGTCGACGGCCCACAGAGTGTGTTAGTAAACAGTACATACTTAAAAAACTATGTTGTAGTAACACACGAGTACAAAAATAAGATAAAACAAAATAATACAAATACAGAACAGATAATTATTAGAAGTTTTATCAAGCCCCACGTCTGACATGAAGCTTGATAAATTTATCTATTTGTAGGCCCTTCTAGCCTTTCTGCAAACGCCTTCAGAACGCTGTTGCTGCTTTCCCTCAGTCTGCGCAACACTGATGCCACTTTTTTAACACTATGTAACACAACTGAGAATTTATTAACACTGTAAACCCCAAGTCACATGTGTCAAAGATATAAAATCCATAAACAATGAATAAAACCAATAAACAAGGTCATAACACAAATGAACATGATATTTAAAAAAAGAACCATTTTGCTCTTAAAAAGAAAAAATCAAGCAAAATGAGCATATCAAGTTACACTAATCTGTACAATTAATTTTGAACTGAACAACGAACTTATACTGGTGAAAATCGAAACTAATCTGGCAGCTTTTTATGTTGTACAATACATGGTGTTTATATTTTATAAAATGAATTAAATGTTTGTTTAGCACGAAAGGTCTACCTACCGCAGTTTCATTATAGAAAGTTTCATTATATTCGATAATGAAAACTACTATATGCAGATAACTTCAGTAATTATAGTTTTAATGCTAAGTGCCTTTTAAAGGATAATCATTTCGTAATAAAACGTCTAAGTACCTAGATTATCTAAATAGATGAACGGTGCTGACGACTTAGGTTTGATTTCAGGGTCATGCAAAAGAATCAAACCTGGGACTTTCATGATCCAACTTTGCACTTAAAAAGCATTTCATAACATAACATAACATCACGCCTTTCATCCCCAAAAGGGTAGGCAGAGGTGTACATTACGGCACTTAATGCCACTGTACAATGTAACACCCACTATGCCTATTGCCATATACCGGACACAATTTCAGACTCCGTGGTACTACTGAGAAAGCAGTTTTTGAAAAAGCCCAGTAAAACTTTGCTCGAACCGCGAAACGAATCCGAAACCCCTTGACAGTCGCAATTGCGACCACTCGGCCAACGAGGCAGTCGGCATTTCATACTAAAGTTATTAATAAGTAAAATTAACATAAACTTAACTAAAACGACTTGTAAAAGTATTTAAGTTATAAAATCAGATTGCTAGACATGCAAGCATGCAATTTTGAATTCTAAGTACTATCTAAGTAATAAATCTTAGTCTGAATATAACATTACAGTGCTTATCTACTTTCTAACTTAAGTTCTAACTTTGATAACTGAATTTGAAATGCAATGGAATTTTCTATTTGTTATCGAGAAATCTTAATTGGTGCCTAGATTCCTAGGGTTTCAATGTGAAGTACCTAAGTTAAGCAATGAATGAAAAAGTTGATACTTTATGATATTTTCTAACCGACTTCAAAAAATGAGGGTCACAGTTCCACTTGTATGAAAAATGATAATGATTCCGAAAAACAAATTAATCTCCAGCGATCTGTGGCCGACAAAAATGATCTTCGAATAACAAAACTAAACTTCCGAATAGAATATTGAATCTCCGACAAAATTACTAAGTTACCGACAACAGACGTTTTAAGTTAGGTTAGTATTGTAGCAATAAACAGTCATGTAAAGTAGTCGGAAAGTTAGTGTTTTAGGCAGTAGATTTAATATTTTCAATAAGGACAATTCTTCTTTTCTTGCTACCCCATTTGTATGTATGTATGTTTGTGTGTTTGTGCGCAATTACCTCGCGATAGGCTAACTCGATTTTGATGCGGTATTCAGAAAAATGCTTGTTATATGTATTTGGGAAATGGTTTTAGTATATTAATCAACCGACTTAAAAAAAGAGGGCGTTGAAGTCGGTATTTTTAATGTAGTTAATAAAATAATTATTTCTTATGGCATTACTGATAGGTTCTGATTATAAATGGTTATTTTAATGGATAGATAGATGCGAACTTTCATTTTCAATTAAGATTTGATCCTGCCTACTAAAAAATGAAACTTATATTGTTAATTTTTTTATATAGAATAGGAGACAAACGAGCACACGGGTCACCTGATGGTAAGCGATCAACGCCGCTCATGAACACCCGCAACACCAGAGGAGTAACAGGCACGTTGTAAGCCTATTAAAAATACACTGTTTTCTTGAAGGTTTGAAGGTCGTATTGGTTCGGAAATACCGCCGTCGACAGTAAATTGAAATTACAGTTTTTCTTATTAAGTGACGATTTCGAAAATCTTTCTTGTTGAACATATAACCACACAATGGTAGTCTATAAAATATCCAATAACATACTAACTATTTACAAAAAAAAAAGTAGACGAAATAAAAATTCCCAGACCATTCTCAAATTAGCAAAATTAGATCGATACCCAGACAGAAAACGAATCTCGTAAACTCATAATCCTATCTCCGAATGCTTTAGAATCCACTTAAACGAATCTAAATAAAAATAATCAAACCAGAATTAAGTTTCGGGGGAAACAAATCATTTTGTACTAAAAGAAAAACTTGGCTATAGTTTATTTAGTTTTCAGTCTTCTTTAGTCGTCTTTCACAAATAGATTCGATATTTTGAGCGGATTGTGGGTAGCTTAGACCCTCCCCCGTCCCCTCAAAACAACCTTAGACAACCCTGTTTTATATGAAAACAATGTCGATTTATATTCCTCTTGTTTACTAGGCTTAGTTTTTAAAGAATTGCTCAATTTTGTTTATAAGCAATCTGTTTTATTGTAGAAATAATGACTGATTTGGTAAAACGTAGTTAGCGCATTTCTTCCCCAATATTAGGAGGAAAATTGTTTATAATATTTACATAACTTTTATTGGAGACACTATTGTTATAGACAATTATGCTGAAGGCAAGCCATAACAATAGTGTTATAGTACTCTTGCTTAAACAAAATAGTGACTAAGGTACTGAAAATAGAATTCTAAGTCCTTTACAACATTGTTGATCTCTTATCTAACAGACAGTCAACTGTAATGACACTTTATTATTATTATGTTCTCGTAAATGTACTTAAACTACAGTCAAATAAACACTAAGTGTGACAAAAACCCACTGAAAGAATGCCTAAACCGAAGCTTATATTTTCAATTCCATTCTCCTTACTTATCTACTTATATTCAATACTCAATCTATATACCTTTGGCTTATGTACTTGCATTTCATTTACTCTATATCTTTCCTCTCTATCTATCGTATCTTTTTTCTCTTTTCCCTGGATTTCCATGCGCCAAATCCTACTTATAGCGTCTCTTGGTTGAGCTGAAATGGATTTTTTCTAATGTATTCGGCTCAATAGGTCTTGATACTTGTTTGTTTTTTGTGTGAATTCGCTGTTTAAGTATTTTTGTGTTACACAATTATCTATAGCGTTCTTTCTATATAAGTGGGTTTAATCTTTTTCTAGTTATAGTTTATTATTGAAACCTTTTTACTTGTTTCAGAATCACAACCACTACTTGAATAATTCGATTGGATAATGCACCGATGCTGGCACTGGACATCCAACCCTAATATGCATCTGTATTTAGCAAAGAACTGAAAGAAATGGATGACTTTACAGGAGGCGTGTGTCAATTGACAAGCTGTTTTTGAACCGAACGCCGATATATTAAGATATAAGTAAGATGAAACATTTATAAAATATATGTAGTAAGCTAATTGATGTTAATGTTAGTAAGTTTAAACAGCAATAAAGGCTTATTTTATTTTATATGTACCTTTATCCACCCAAATAAACGTTACAATTCAACCTTTCAAAAGTCCCAATCAATACAACAAAGAACGCAACAAAAATCTCCGTTTTCCAAATTGAAATAAAACAATGGCCAACGTTCCTAGTAAACTGTTAACAAATAGTGTTTGGTAACGTGAAGCCAAAAACTTTACACGTGTAGGCGCGATGCCAAAATTTTGTTTATTCAAAACAGAATCACGGCATTAGAGAGCAGTTTGCTGTGAAACGATCGCCATTTTTGTTTACAACTCCAACCAGGAATGCTGTTTCGGTTTTCGATACTCTGGTTGTAAACTAGTGTACAATTTCTTTATTATTAAACAGTACAGGAATATGTGTGTCAGTTTCGCCGATTGTTTTGTCGATTCATGATTTTGGTATGCATATGTGGGAGTTTGTGTACTGTGAAATTTATACGGTGTTAGAAATTCACGTCAATTCGTGCGTTTTTATATCAGATTGTAGTTTTTCGTTACTTGTAAACACAGTTTGACTGCGCGGTTGGCGCTGAGCAACCGGCTGCCGAGCAACGTGTAGCAGGTTTGATCCCCGCACGGAACAACTCTTTGTGTGATCCACATATTGTTGTTCCGGGTCTGGGTAGCATGTGTATGTGAACTTGTATGTTTGTAAACGCACCCACGACACAAGAGGAAATCCTAGTGTAGCTTTAAAAAAAAGACATATTGAATTGCATATCGCATGTTAAGAAGTAAAATTTTTTACAAGCCCTAATATAATATGTAGGTACATAATTTTACAGTCATAAACCTATTAAAGAACAACATTCCTGTGATTTATACAACACTTTCACATCACTCCAAATTCCTAACGAAACCCAACACCATAACAAAACAAAAAGTCCTCAAAGTACTATTTCATCAAGTATCAAAGTACTTCGGTCGTAGTATTAAAAGGAGCGACGCGCAACGCACTCAGAGTGATATTTCTTTATAGTCCGCGACACAACCACTCTTGGGAAATATACGACGGTCTTATAATGTGAAGCGCAGATGAATTTTGTATACGTTTTACGGTTAAATAAACCTACAAGTTGTTAGGTGTGGTCACGTGGTTTTTAAGTAAAGAAGGACTAGCAGAAGTAACGATAAGCGATATAATAATTAGATAATATTATTATTTCTAATTAAAAACAAAATTGGAATTCTTCTATTCATGACTAGGTAATAAAAAGTATGTGTCTCGCGCAACATGCCCTTCGCAGAATAAAATCCGTGAAATTTTAGTTTTAATTTTATTTACTTTTTTTACAGAATAAGCCGGTAAACTGAGTAGACAGATCACCTGATGGTAAGCAATCCGCGTCGCCCATAGACACTTAGAACACCAGAGGTGTTACAAGTGCGTTACCGGCCTTAAGGGGATGAGGAATTTGGAGATTGGGGAGGAGAGTAATTGGGTCTCCGGTAACCTCACTCACTCGAAGAAATACAATGCAAGCGTTGTTTCACGTCGGTTTTCTGTGAGGCCGTGGTATCACTCCGGTCGAGCCGGCCCATTCGTGCCGAAGCATGGCTCTCCCAGACTTATTACAAATGTAGCAAGTGTGCCTATACCTATACCAAATATGTTGGTTGTTGATAGTGTAATGTGCTATACATTACACTAGCCAACAACCAAACACGAGACACATACCTGGGCAGTCTTAACTGCAAGAATTCAGTCTCCGATCTTAATATGGACAATCAATCACCACTTAGCATATTCATGGATATTTAATCACATTTAATTTAGACACAGAACATTTTCCAGGTACCATTGTTTCTAAAGCTATTCAAATTGAAATCGTGTTGTCTTAAATTTAAATTTCATTTTTGTCTAGTCCGGTCACAATCTTTCGTAGAATTGGACGCGAAAATACCGATTGGTCTATCAGAATTCTAACTAAGTACTTTGTAAATTGTTTTGGGTTCCTTCTTTGTGTGTTTTGGTATTTGTTTATAATCTGATACAATCTTTTTCTCAAAAGATACATGAGAAAAGTACTCGCTACTTTTATAGAGATACAAAACTTCATACACTGCCAAAATCTATGATAATACTCCTCAATTGAAAAATAAAAAATACATTTTACTTGAAAATATGAAAAAACAAGTGAAAGCTGAAGTCAAATGGAGTTCCGAAAAAACACTGTAGTTCTACTCTTTTGAAATAAAAAATATATAAATTGAAAGTTCAATCAAAAGGAAATTCCAATAAACATTTACATGTAATATTATATAGAAAGCTAAAATACAACTTCTCGTAGAAAACGAACACGCCATTTCTAATTTATCGACTATGTTTTAGTAAAATTGCATCTAACATATGCATGAAAATGAACCTATCATTAAATTTTATAGTTTTACGAAATTAACGATATTCATAACTTCTGATTCTAGGTGTTGAGTTTATAGAATTATATGATTTCTAGAAACTTCTAGCGCTTCTGAACGACCCGTACATTTCAATTATATGAGTTCGAAAAGCTATAAAACAACATTATTAGGTACTTTCATTAGTAGAGATTTTCTCCCACTACAAGATTTCATAGCAACACTGAAAAGTTGAAAGTTATGCCTCGCAATATTGTTTTAATTAGGTACTGACTCAAGAAGCTAAGATGCCATGCCACTTATGGAAATTCGACATAAATCAGAACATGTTTTATCAATTTTGAAAATATTTTATAGTACTCCAAAATTAAGTCATACAAAGTGTCCCTGAAGTCGACGATCAAATGGCACCAGATGATCGGCAAGGCTCCAAGAGTTGTCAGAAAAATATAAAAAAATTGAAGTTTTTTAATTAAATTGACTCAACATAACATAACATCACGCCTTTTATCCCCGAAGGGGTAGGCAGAGGTGCACATTATGCTACTGTACAATGTAACACCCACTTTTCACTATTTATGTTATGAGTCCCATGTAATAGGTAGATGAGGTGAGCCTGAGCGTACCTATACAATGCTTTATTTTTTGTCTGTATTTTTCCACACTTTATCCTGCAGAAGTCGTTGTAAATCAAAACCTATATTACTTGCAATCTTTTTTTGATACCTATTTGAACTTTGCCGATTCCCTGGTGCGATTTGATCGTCGACTTCAGCGACACACTGTATAACTATCAACAGCCTACAAGTAGCCATTGCTAACCAAAGACCTTATATCACACAGAGAAGGTTTGAGCATTAATCAACACGCTTGCTACCCTAATCCGAAATAACAATAATTAATTATTAGATGACTACAATCAATAAATAACATCGTTACCTTTTTTAAACTTAAATTATTCTGACTCGGTTAAACCCCCACTACACACATACATACATAACTTCCACCAACTATGCAACGCCAATTACTACGATTCTTACATTCTTCTTTTGCTTGATCAACAGCCATCAGTCTTTTTATGCATGCTCGTCGGTTAAGGGTACTTTAAATTTGACCCTTCTTTAATATATCATAATTCTGGTCAGTATATGACCGTCTGACCCTCTACCGACAGCCCCATTCATATCCGCTCTGTATACTTCTTACAAATAACTCCCAAAGGTGGTAAATAAGACCTATTTAGTTATTAATTGAATAAACAGTTATCGGGCTGTCACATAAGTTCCTACGAACATTACACCACCCAGATAAACATAAAACGTCTATTAATTAGAAAATCTAATCAAATTCCGCTCCTGCAGGGCAATAAAGTAGCCCAGTATCTTATACGATAGGAATCAACATAATTCTGAATTAAGTTAATTAACGAATTTATCTTTAATTGACTTTCAACCAGTTTATTATAAGCTATCTGTCATAGATTTGGCTTTTAAAGTTAGGATTTTGACACATATCTGTGAAGATCTCATGTTGAAACTTTCGTAACTTTTCGAATCTGCTAAAAGATGGGTTATTGAGAGTATCCTCGTTTAAGAACCTATTTTGTGAATACCTATATCTATATATGGTTGGCGCTCAATGTACCTCATAAGTGCCTCACTGGATTTTCTCCTGTGACGTGAGTGCGTTTACAAACATACAATTTCACATGCACACGACACCCAGACCCAAAACAACAATTAGAGGATAACACAAAGAGTTGTTCCATGCGGGAAACGAACCTGCTACACGTTGTACGTCAGTCATTTGCCCAGCTACTACGCCAACAGTGCAGTCAAATTTAGACTAGATGCTTAAATAGGAATACGGAGGCTGGTCCATAGTTTCTTTTCTATGGTATTGTGCGACCAACGAGGAGACGGATAGTCTGATGGTAGTAATCAGCTCCGCCAATGGACATCCGCAACACCAAAGGAGTCCCATGTGTGTTGCTGACCTTCTGGGTTGAGGGGATTAGGCGCCCGATAACGTCACTCACACAGCGATAAAATGCAAGAACTGTTTCACGCCGCATTTCTGTGAGGCTGTGGTATCACTCCGGATGAACAGACCCATCGGTGCGTGCCATAATAATTACATAAAGTAATAATAAGATAGATATTAATTTATTTCAAGTACTTAATGAATATTTTATTTGTAATTAATGCTAAACACATGTCCCTACCCCCTATGTCTTCATACAACCTTGTAAAATATTTGCGGACAGCACTTGCCGTCTAATTCATTCCATAAATTCTCGTTTACATGTTAACCCGGGTTCAAGTGGGATTTGAACCGGCGACCTCTTGATTGCCTGCCTGCTCTTACACGGCTGCTTATTGCAACGTCTATTAGTGATAGTTACAGCTTCTCGTATTTGTCAATGTTGGGATTAGTGAATAATTTACATACGTACCGGAGTATTAAATCAAAATAATTTCAAGTTTAGATAATTATCCACGTAATTTTGCCTTTGGTTATTCTGGCTGAGTTATTGTCTATTTACAAAAGTTTAATGTTCTGAAGAATGCAGTAGATTATTAAATTTTATCTGCTGTACATAGAATAGGGTAGTTTGCTAAATTTTATTTTAATGTCTGGTAGATTTATTTAAAACCTAAGACACGTATTTTTTCTTTTCTCACAAAATCAAATAGGTACTTTCGACGATATATTAATTTGAAATATTGTGTGACGTCACAGCGTGCCACATTTTGTAGCACGTTATGACGTAACGACCGGGAGGTGGAGGACTAGGAAATGCTAAACTTGCGCCATTTTATCTAAGTATTGCAACTTAATACGAAAAAATAAAAAAATACGTATCTAATATTTTTACATTATCTAATTGACGGGCTAATTACATTTTTAATTTTAATTCCCTGGAAACTACCCATTTATCTCAAAGAACTATGTGAAGTTAATAATCACAGATTGAATAAAACTGAGTAACATTACTCTGCTGGATTAATATAAGGTTATTATAAATGCCTCCCTATTTTAAACATACATACACACATACCTACTCCATTGAAATACTCCTTCCACATAATATATGAGAAGCCTGTGTCCAACATTCGGACGGATGATAAATATGTGACAAATATAAAACTAATACGGAACCATCAACTGCCACAACAATGCATATTAACAAACACCACTCATTCAATCATTCATCATTCGTTTTACCGATTAGCATACACTAAACGAGACAAATTTTAATTGAACTATGTCTAAACTACCACTATAATCTGACCTCCGTTGATAACCGTCACTAAATCAAAATGTATGCATTTTGACATTTATGTGACGTGAGGGCGCCGCCATGACAGTTCATATTACGTTGGTCGATGAAGCTATGCAGTTTGTGTATAGACTGCCATTTCGTATGTCCCATTGTGTGCTAATATTATAGAGTTAATTCCTTTAGCGAAAATAATTTGTGTAACTATTTTGGATTCGATGTTTGTACGAAATTTATTAGTCGGTGTGTTTTTTTAATGGTTGCTTCTGGCTATTAGGTAGTTAGGTCTAAATAATAAATACTAACGGAATAGTTTTTTGTACATTTTATTTTATTAAAGGGTGCATTGTTTTCGTGGAAGAATAAAGAGCAGTTTATTTATAAAATTACTGTGAAACCTATGACATACAAAATTGTATTATTACGTTCAATAACTCCCATTTCGAAATTGAATTCATGATCTAAATACTTAGCAAAACTTGCTACTACTCAATAAGCGAGACAGTAACAATTATGAGTGATTATTAGTGATAATAAAGGGTATTTAGAGGTGATAAATACCACCACAAAGTATCTTCATTCGATCATGTTAAGCAACCACCATCGTGGTTTTATAACACCTTGAGGATCGCCAGGATATAGGGAAAAATGTACTGTTTTAATATCCTATTTTTACTTTAAAATCAACCACGTATTATACAGAAAAACAATATTGTGGTAGTTTAAAAAACTACACTAATAATAACTACAAAGAGTAATTGACTTATGTTTAAGAAGGTAATGACTACACTTGCTAAAACTAGATTAATAAAAGTCAATAAAAACGAGCAAGCACAATCCGAAGTGATAAAATTGTTACAGTTCCTAAGCATAGACTTAAAACAATTGAACTCGACTGTCGCGAACTTACGTCAAAGGCTAAATTTGTTTGAGTAATTTCAAACAACTTTGAGAAAGAAATAAAAAAAGTTGCAACTTAAGGACGAACTCCACCGCGCGTCTGTAATATTGAACTAAGTTTAAAGGCTACCGTTTTAATTTTTATTGTGTTCTCAATACCGCGATGGAAGTTTCAACTTTGCACAGAGGTTATATTAGCTGAACGTGAACGGAGCGTGGTTTTGTCGTGCTTAATGTGTTGTAGTTTGTACCTACACTTTTCGTTTGAGTTTCGAGTTCAAATATTCTAACTATCCTGTACTTTTTATGGATTATAATGTACTTATTAAGTACAGAAATGATCGTAGATGTCTCTGGCGTGTATTTTGACTAATTATCGATGGTTAGCGCTCTAAATATTTCCGATTAATGTTACAATAGGGGATGAACACAGAAATACCTACGTCTATGGATATGAACCTACTGCTATAGACCGACTATAAATCTAGTCTACGTATCTTGAAATATGTATCAGAGAAATTGTAGAACATACTTTTTTAAAAGAGTAACGAATGGAGTTTCTTGCTCGTTCTTATCCATTCGAATCTACGTTTTGGAATGAGCACCTAGCTTCACCTAATTTCACTGACGGACTGACTGACAGACTATTATTTATTTTGTATTTGTTGACGTTTCAAAAGTACCAACCTATGGTTTAATTGAAATAAATGCTTTGACTTTACGTGTTATCAGTGAAATTTTTGAAAAACACGAATTATTCCAATCATATTTTGTCCACTCCAGAAATTGAAATCCAGACATCTTACTTGGTAGCCGCTCTAACGGCAACAGCTCGACCAACGAAGCAATTTCATTGTAATAAATCCAGTTTTTAACCGACTTCCAAAAAAAGGAGGTTCTGTTTGACCTGTCTGTATGTATATATGTTTGTGTGTTATTATATCACGATTGGTTGAACCGATTTTTCTGCAGTTTTCAATAAAGTGTAGGTTATACTTGGTAGAAGGTTTTAGTGTATTAATAAACCGCCTTCAAAAAAGGGGGAGGGGTTTAGGACAGTTATTTTAAACGTAGTTTATGAAAAAATTATAATGGTCATTATAGTGAAAGAGGCTATTGCCAAATACCGGTCATAATTCAGCACAAACCTCGAGCTATAAAGTACTTAGAATTTCGTAAATACTTGTGACAATTCAATAATGCTTCGGCCAATCTCCCTAACCGTATTTGGTGATGGACTGGTGACCAGTTCGCCAATGAGGCAGTCCATTCTTGAAACTTTTAACTATTATCGCAGTATGGCATTTAGGGCTTAGCATAGCAATTCGTTCTTGTGTAAGATTAGATTTTATTAAATACTAGCTTCTGTCCGCGACTTTGTATGCGAAATCCCGTTTTCTCCCGTTCCCGTAGGATTTTTTTTCTGTCATAAGATTTTTCTTATGACAAACAGCCTCCCAAAAAAATCAGTTAAATCGGTCTAGCCGTTCTCAAGTTATGGCGTGACAACGGGAAACGGGTTTCATTTTTATATATACATATAAATTGTTTTATATGTATGATCCCGATAAAATTTATACAAATACATTATTAAAAATCACCTCTTGGCCTGTCTGACTGCCTCGTTGGCCGAGTGGTCGCCAGTGCAACTGCCGGGCATTGGGTTTTAGGTTCGATTCCCGGATCGGGCGTAGCATGGTGGAATTCTGCCCGGTATATGGCAATAGGGTCACCCCCTATTACATGGGACTTACAACATAAATACTGAAAAGTGAGTGTTTCATTGTACAGTGGCATTAAGTGCCATAGTGTGCATCTCTGCCTACCCCTTCGTGGATAAAAGGCGTGAATGTTACAATAACAAATACACAAAAATATTACAAAGCTCTAAAATACTTTCTCGTCTCGATCACGTAAAACGTAGGTAAAACCAACTCGAACTATAAATTATTATGTTTTCGTCTTACTCACGTAATTATTTGACGAGGAACTCGACTAGTTTCAAGCCATGCTAGAGGCTCATATTCATGAGCAGCATTTCGCGACACGCGACGCGGCGATTGTCGAGCTGCTACTCAATAGCACTCATAATTATTTATTTAGTATGTCTCACAAAAGTTATAATACAATCTCGAACTATGCTCTCTGATTCAACAATCTCACTTATGAATTTAAATTAAAAGTATCATATAAAATGTACCCAAACATTCCATATTACACATGTAAAACAGACTACATGTTATCATGTAAATATGGTCAGATATCATCTACACATATTATTAATATATTCGAAGTTATATATGCATCAGACAATGTTATGTAAAGTGATCTTAAAGTCGACTTGTTTAAGTAACTTCAATATTTTTTCGATCACTATTTACATATTTAATGAACGTAATTACTTTGTTGTATAAAAGCGATCAATTCAAGTACATTATGTGGTGGTTCTGTCTAGAAGTTGACGTGAATATTATTTTAATGTGACTGGGTAGGGTCGTTTTTCGTTTGTTTTTTTATCTGTTCAAGGGTTTGAACTTAAAGTGTGTGTTTTATTAATGTTCTGTAAGATCTAAAGATGTATGACGTAAGACGTATTTGGTGTATTGGGTATTTGATGCGTTATTGATTGACTAATTTTATTGCATTGATTGATTGCATATATAGCATGTTTCTTAAACTTAACAAGTGTTAGGGTTTTTTTTAATGGTACTACCCCGCCACAACCTCCTAAAACCGCTGCAACTCCTGTAAGCCAGGATCTACAGTAGATACAACCATGAAAACACCGGAGCACTGAAATCTGGCGCATCCCAGGGACATGAATAACTGTCTTGGTTCCCGCAACGAAGTGAATCAGAAGATATTATAAGAGAAGAAAAATAAGTGTTAGGTTATAAGAATCGAAGAACATTTAATAAATTTATGACTGGTATCATTTGTAACCGTTCTAGTCATACAACTAGCTTCTGCCCGCGACTTCGCCCGCGTTTCCGTGTTATTATTATTCTAGACCATAATCTATCCGTGTCCTAATTTCAATCCGATCTCTTCAGCCGTTTTGACGTGAAAGAGTAATAAACAAATAGACATACAAACTTTTTATAATATTAGTAGAATTATTAAACAGCGAACCATTAGAAACTTACTAACCAATCAAATAACTTACTCAAGAAACAAATAAATAAATAACCAAGCGATAAACACTAAACAATACTTCAAAATCAAACAAGTATTGCGAAAAGGTGCTCACGAATAAACAAAGAGCAGTCACGGCGTCCATAATTTATTTTATTAGCCGCCATATTGGATTTAATGTCAATATCGACGTTGCAAGGCACAGACTATACAGTCTCAAGTAATTTTATAAAAAGTCAACTATTTTCACCACAATTTGTGTGCTGGCTGTACAGACGCAATGAAGAGCTTTTTCCATTCCATTCCATTTGAATTTTATTTAAACAGGATTCCGTCTGAGAATATTTCTAGATAGATAGAAAATGTTCGTTGGCATTTGGATTTTTAAACTTATGTTTAACATCTTAGTTGTATTGACTTTTTGGTAAACATTAAGGATGGATCTTTTAGTTATTAATTTGTTAGAAAGTACAAAATATCTATTTAGATACATAGCCCAAATTTGATTATTACTATGATTAATAGTCATCATCATCATCATCATATCAGCTACAGGACCTACACTGCTGAACATAGGCCTTCCCCAATGACTTCTAGATAGGCCGGTTGGAAGCGACCTGCGATCCAGCGGCTCCCTACGTAAAGTACCTATGTGTCAAAATATACTTTATCTTTCTACTATACCACTACATAATCTTAATATTATACGACTATTCTTTTTCAGATTTTCCAGTCCAGTCGACTGTCTGCTGATGTTTGTTGAAACTATTTTATCTACCTTTAAAATACACAATAATGCTTGAAAAAAATACTGCAATGCGAATACCTACGACATATGGCATTGTGATCTTTATTAATGAACAGATCTATTTCAAAAAGTCTCTACTTTCGATATTCTATACACACGCTAAAATAAGACCTGCATCGTACAACATAAGTTCTAGTTTCGTTTTGAAGTTGCATAAAAATTGTCTTTGACACACAGTTCTATGAAAAATGATGATGCTAGTGCAAAATGCTCGTCTGGCCGAAAGGTATTGATTTCTGAACGAACGGCCAGCAGAAAAATATGCTTACATCACATAGCTTTTGTCTCCGAACGGAGAGATGTGGATGCTTGCAATTTATGGAGATGGATTTTGTGAGAAGAAAACTAGGATAAATAAAATCGAAAAGGGAAGAGTAGCAATTGCTTTGGGCCCTGTATTAGAGAGGGGCCCGTGTACTGGACGGAGTCACCTCTATAATACGATATTATAATTCTTTCAATTTGCTTAAAAGTTCATAGGCAAATAGATATTTGCTACGGCTCTCGTCACACTTAATCTGGTTTTGCATACCGACTTGCACACAAAAAGGTTTTAGTAGGTACTATCAATATACGCCCTTCCTCTCCTACAAATTTTAAATTTTCTTGCTCCCGTCAAGGTCCGTAATTGTTACTATTGTATTTTCTAACCACCTGTATGTGTAAATTACGAATGCAATAAATGCTTGATTACTTGATTCTAAAATTCTAACTTTGTGATTGCAATTATTCTTGACTCATTAGCATTTTCTTATACGTTTGTGAAACGAATACATACATATTAATGTTTATCAACTAATTACTGTTGTTTTGTTATTACCTAAGATTCCCTTCGTATGTAATCGTAAAAGCTGTCTCAGTTTTATGTACATTTTAATGCCTATTTTATTACTGAATATTATAATTACAACATTCAAAGCATAAAATAAACTTCGAATGTTTAACACATTATCCATATTTTAATGAAAATTAACTCGAGGAAGTGACACATAGCTTTTATTTATGTATGTTACGTAAATATAAATTATTTTTATTATGAATGTAGTCATTCTACCAAATGGGTTAGTAAAAGTAATTTCCGTTGGGCTAGTTTACGAATTTCATTACAAAACGAGAAAAACAAAGAAAGAAAAATGCTAAACAAACCGTCTCCATCCTCCACAGCCCTGAGCATTTCAGGATTTGGAACAAAGGATGGAGCTATACGGGGAAGCAAGACAGCAAACATAATCCACTTATACGTCACGCTTGGGTTGTTCCCATACATTTTTACTGAGGAAAATTCGGGAATACCCTTAATGCATATTAAGCTTGGATCCAGAATTATTTGCTACTAGCTTCCCGCCCGCGGTTCCGTACGCGCTATTTTAAGGAGTTGCGGCAGATTTGCAAAAAAAAGATAAAGTTTTTTAGCTTTCTATCTAGAAGATTATGAAATGCTACTTACAAATGTCCACATCCCATTTTAGGAAAATGTGAGTTATGAAAGAAAAACGTAGCCTGGTATGTCTTTCTCCATACCTTCAACTATCTTCACTTAAAAAATCACGTCAATTCGTCGCTCCATGTTATCGTGAAAGACGAACAAACAAATAGACACACTTTCGCATCTACAATATTAGTATGGATGAGGTATCGGGGTTGCTATTGAAATGAAATTTTCCGCAGTGTGGGTTTTTGGGATAATGAAGGTTCTGTACACTTTTACGAGTATAGGTAAGAATTTGACCCTTCCCAAGTTTGGCCGGCCGGATTATTGTTTCGAGTACTATATTCGGAATGCCGCAAAACGATTTGAGTCGCTCCCTATTCATAGAGCTTATGTTTGTGTGTAATAAATGTTTTGTAACGGGTATTTGTTGATAGTTGCGGTTTTTGCGGTCATTATGTTACTATTATTGGGTACAGATAGAGGGGTTGAATGTGGGTTTTCTAATTGTGTACAAGTGTTATGGAGGACAAGTTGATTAACAATCGGCCTATAATTCTATACTTCATACATGCGTAAGGTTAATTCGTGCATGAGCGGCTGGAGAGGACATGATTGGATGTGGATCACTGTGTTGCCCAATTTCTTACTGGCCACGTCAATTTAAAAGCAAATTGTTGTCATTCAAACTTATTGATTCACCATAGTGCAAATGTTCGACAGTGCAGTTGCAATACGAGCAGTCGGCCCATCACATACTCTGGGAGTGTGATCTCTGGCAATATGAACGTAACACTATGTTAAATAATTTAATTGATTCGTCAGGTGTAGCTTATTATACGGACCTTGTGGAATCTAGAACGAATTTCCAGGTTTGGCAAAAACGCCTAAACGCACGTTTAGGCGTTTTTGCTAAACCTATTATTTGGAAGCAACTATAACAGCTCACACATAGGACCCACTTAGTTTTGATTCAAATTTCCGTGGTGCTTGGCGACTGGGCTTCACCCAGTTGTACAGTCTCTTCTTTGTGCCTTTAGGCTTAATTCATTCTGTCTCCTGCAGTAATTCACCGAGGGAAGTGGACACTATAATTTTTTCTTCTTCTCCTCTTATAATATCTTCTGATTCACTTCATTGCGTGAACCAAAACAGTTACTCGTGTCCCTGGGACGCGCCGGACTTCTATGTTCCGGTATTTTCATGGTTGTATCTACTGTAGATCCTGGCTTACAGGAGTTGCAGCGGTTTTGGGAAATTGTAGCGGGCTTGTCCCATAAAAAAAAGATGCGTCAGTTTTGTTTATATACATATGCTTTATGTACACATTCAAGGAGCCAAGCTAACGAACAATTTACGGAAATATGCGTACAATGGGCAGTCTTATCACAGAATGGTTATTTCTTCCAGACAACCTTTGAATGGAATTTTTATGAGAAATCAAATATGGGTTAGGTAGAAGAATGTGCTGTGATACAACCGAGCTGTTTTATGCAACTCGAATAGACCAGTTCAACCAGGAATATACCATCTTACAGATTATATCAAAATAAAGTGTATAAGTTAGTTATTGCTGTGATACATCTGGTAGGTATGGTTAGAGTTCGAAATACTTAACCAAAATTAAAAAATAACCCCTACAATACCTACTATCCAGGGCCTGGTATCAAACCCAAGACCTCTTAATTACTCACATAATTATTTGACAAGGATTAGTCTGTCTCGACGGTCCGGAGCCCGCACCGCACACTTGAGTAGCCAGTAGCAGCGCGATAGTCGCCGAGTCGCGGGTCATGGAATGCTGCTCATGAATGTGAGCCTCTAGTATGGCTTGAAACTAGTCGATTTCCTCATCGAATGAATTTAGTATGTCTCACGAAAGTTATAGCATAATCCAAGACCTCTTACTCGACAGTCGCACTTTTCAACCAATGAGGCAGTTTCTTAAGTGTAGATAAATTATCAATCAGTAATGCAGATTATAAGATTTTAAAATTAAATGTTAGTAAGAGAAGATAAACTCAAATTATAAACCGCATATTAACTGACTAAAATCCAATTTAACTACGTAATAAACATTATTGTTTAGTGTTGACGCCATGTTTAGGATTACGCTAATAGCCCTAGAAATAATAATAAGAATGGTTTAAAACTAATTATTGGGAAATGAGGAAATTCTAATAGACTTGGGAGCAATGAAAAGGAACCTTTTAGCGTTTTATTATTTCATTTAATAGAACCTTCTATATCTTTAAAAATATAACCTTAATCACGCCTTTTATCCCCAAAAGGGTAGGTAAAGGTGGACATTCCGGCACTTAAACTGTCAAACACCAAGCGGTCACCGGTGACCGCAACCTATTGTCCTATAATTGTGTCTATATTGACGGTACTCGACGAGTTAATGTCACTGTACTTAAACCCACTTTTCAATATTTATAAGTCCCATGTAATAGGTGGTGAGCCTATTGCCATACTCTGGACTTACCGACCGTGACCGTGCTACTACTGAGAATTTTTAAAAAACACAGTAATACTTGGCCCGCTTGCACCCCAGACCCCTTGCCCGGCAGTCTCACTTGTGACTAGATCTAGATAATCTAAACCAATCGTCTCAGTACTAGTACCTCTAATTTCATTAATCTCGCAAATTATGTTTTCATATTTGCGTTCACCGAACTAGACAATCTCCAACTAAATCATGAGAACATAATTAATTTTAATTAACACGTTAAACGCCATGGCAGTCACCGGTGCCCGACATTAGCGGAGGATTTGCCTTCAACAGTTTTTTATTGGCAGCCAATGCCTTAACTATTATCAATTCACAAGATATTGTACAACTATATTCCTAATTTAAAATAAACTATATAACATGTGCACAAGAAACATAATATACATAGGTAGCAATAATATACACCAAAACCACATTTAATGGATTGCAATTGCACATAATAATTATTTCAGAGAAGGCTAACCACAATTATTCAGGAAATTTTCACAGTTCCACATAACCAATTAAACCCATTATGACCATAAAATCAAGTTCCTCTCATCAATGGCAGATGGCGCCACTGTGTTTTAAAATAACCTTGATAATCGTCATGACATTACTCACTGTCGTTTCTAATGTGCCTCTTTAGCAGAAGTAACTTTAATATTAATACTAAAATTAACTTAATAGTTATGTCTAGAGGTAGTATAATAATATTAATTGTAAAACTTGATTCTTGGGCTAAATCTCTCTTAATCGTATAGCTACATAAGCATTAACGTTTAATGTTAACGGTTCACATTAATTAGTTAATAAATTACTGGCTGCAAGAGTAACTTGAATATATTACTAGTATTAGTTGTCTTTTAGTTTAATACATGGGCATTTCGACATTTGTATGTATAGGTACCTATAAATAACTTAACTAAAAATTATGAGTAACTCACGTGAATATACCGAGAAAAGCTCTACCTACTAGTTACTCAGTATATACGTATTTAGTAAGGAAGAAAGAATAACTATTTATTACGCCACGACACACAACAAAAATACAGGTACACACAAAAAGCCCATGGTGCGTCGCAGCGCAAAAGACTGGAGCACAGTATGATATAAATAAAAATAATAATATAAGTGCTAAAAAGCTAAATCAATGAATGAACGTGAGTAACTCGTCATTTATAGTTAATTTAAACTGTCAAACACCAAGCGGTCACCGGTGACCGCAACCTATTGTTCTATAATTGTGTCTACAAAACCGGTACTCGACGAGTTAATATGTGTCACAATTATTATATAATAGTTATTATAAAAACAAACGTCATAAATTGTTATATCGGAGGGGTGCGCTCATAAAACACCCCCTTTTCAGCAGTAATGTTATGAGTCCCATGTAATGAAAATGAATCTATTACCATATACCAGACTCAATTTCAGATACCTTACCATTAGATACTAACATTTTTTTAAACTTGAAAAGAACATGTCTCATTTTAAATGAAGACTTGCTGTTGTTACTTGTTGCAGATACAGAAAATTGGAGGGAAGTGGCCTCCTTTTGTGAGACAGTAATGTCCCAAAGGAAGCTGGTGAGCGGGGTCGCGAGAGGGCCGATCCTGCTCGTAGAAGGCGTCGAGGAGGTAACCGCCTTGCCGCCGCCTTGCCGCCGGTCTCAGGGAAGACTGTGGCACAGTGGTCACGTGCCGCCGTACACAGCAAGGCTTAAAGGAGACACCCGTCTCCCTAGGAATGTGTCGTAACAGGCGTTGCACCGTGGAGGCTCCGGAGCAGGTCTCTTTTAGAGGATCCGGTGCCTCCATTCAGGTGTTGAGGGTTCTAGTCTTTTATCTCCAAAAAGGCTAGGCGGTTTTTGAAGGTTTCACCCGTCATCAAAAAAAAAACTGCTGACTGCCTCGTTGGCCGAGTGGTCGCAAGTGCGACTGCCGGGCAAGAGGTCTCGGGTTCTATTCCCGGGTCGGGCAAAGTATTACTGGGTTTTTAAAAAATTCTCAGTAGTAGCACGGAGTCTGGAAATGTGCCCGGTACATGGCAATAGGCTCACTCCCTATTACATGGGACTCGTAACATAAATAGTGAAAAGTGGGTGTTACATTGTACAGTGGCATTAAGTGCCGTAATGTGCACCTCTGCCTACCCCTTCGGGGATTAAAAGGCGTGATGTTATGTTATGTTATGTTATGTTATCAAAAAAAAAAGGTTCGTTTGTTCCATATTCGAACTTGTCACCATTCTCCTATTTTCCAATGGCCAGTGTAGTGGTGAGCATTGTCCTTAATTAATAACTGGTCAAATAAACCATCGTACGTAGGTGTATATGACTAGGTAGGTCGTATGACTGCCAACTAGTTAGTCGTCAGTCATATACACGAATATCGCCAGTTGGTCGTATTACCAAAAACCCAGGAAAGATAGAAAGATCCAGAAACAGCATGCTGAGTAATAGCAATAACTACTAAAGCTACAAGAGATAACAATATGATACTTGAATAGATTTTAAGTGTCAGAGAGCCATGCATCAGCACAAATGGGCCGGCTCGACCGGCGTGATACCACAGCCTCACAGAAAACCGACGTGAAACAACGCTTGCGTTGTGTTTCGTCGTGTGAGTGATAAAGTAACCGGAGGCACAATTACCCGCTCCTCTCCCCAATCGCCCCAATCCTTAAATCCCAACAATTCTTAAAATTACGCACTTCTAACACCTCTACTGGTGTCCATGAGCGACGCTGACTGCTTACCACCAGGTAATCTGTCGGCTCGTTTACCGGCTTTAACTCGTCGAGTACCGGTTTTGTAGACACAATTATAGAACAATAGGTTGCGGTCACCGGTGACCGCTTGGTGTTTGACAGTTTAAAAATTACAATAATTTACCTTAATTAACATGAATTCGATTAATTATATAGGCACTTATTTTTATTATAATCCATAGATATATATATCTGTGACACTTACCTGACGTAGATTATAATATAAATAATAATAGCATAAATAAACTTAAAATAGCTATAAAATAAATATAAATTTTATGAATATGTAGTAGGTACTAATTATTATGTGTAATATAAAATACTATAAAATTATATTGAACTTCCCGTAAACTCCATGTTTTACATAAATATATATTTTATATATAATTTTCAGTTCCGCGCGTGCGCTCCCACCGTAAGGACGTGAGCGGTTGTTGGTATCTAAGACAGTACCTAAGTTGCGATTAACCTACATCAAAGCGTCGGAATGGTTCAATGTAAGCTGTGTAAGTTATCGTTAGCCCGAGTTAAATGGGAAAGCACCGTTAAATGTAGTGGGGAATGTGAGGGAGTTTTCCACAGGAAATGTGCAGTGAAAATAAAATCATTTACTAACACTGGTCTTTGTGGTGAATGCCAACTCTTGCAGACCGACCTATCGTCGCCAATAGAAGTCGATGTGTCGAAGACAACACCCGAGAAACTGCTAGCTGAAGTCAACAAGAAGCTGGCAATAGTCTTCATCATGCAAAAGACTTTGGAGGGAATGTCAGATGACATAAGTTTCTACGCGGAAAAGTACCAGGAGCTAATAGAAGAAAAGGAAAAAACAGACAAAAAGATCAAGGCGTTGGAACATAATAACACCCATCTGGAGACCAGTAACAAAGCGCTGGAAGAAAGGATAGCATATTTAGAACAGCGGGAGAAAGGAAAAAATATAGAAATATTTGGCTTAGAGGAACAACAAAATGAAAATATAGAAACTACAGTAAAGACAATAGCAAGTAAGCTGGGGATAGCCGATAGCATCATATGTGAGGCAATGAGGGTGGGTGAAGAATTCAAAGTGGAGAACAAAAAGCGCGAGAAAAAACCGCGCCCGATTATCATTACTTTGGCTAAGAGAACCACCCGCGACAAGTGGCTTGCTACAAGAAAAACCCACCAGCTGACTAACGATGATATATTTGTAAACGGCAATAAACAGCGGATTTACGTTAATGAGGATCTCACGAAACACACGCGCAACTTGCTATGGACGGCAAAAAATGAGCTTAAACCGACCTTTAAATTTATTTGGGTTCAAAATGGCAGGGTGTTGATAAAAAAAGATGATCCTAATGATACAAAAATACGATCAATCCGCACGTTAAGTGATATAAATATGTACGTAGTGCATAAGTAACGCACATAATGTGTAATGCAATAAAATACTTAATACACACAGATCAAAATTCGATGATCATGCATCGTACATAAACTCTAATATTAAATATAGTAAATATACATGTATAAAAGGCTGGCAAAAGGAATTATTAAGATCGCATAATAATCTGAGTATTATTCACGTAAACATAAGATCACTCAGAAAAAATTTCAATGAGTTACTTGTTTTGATAAATGATTGCAAGGAGAAACTGGATATTATAGCATTAACAGAAATTAATATAAAGCAGCAGGAACTATCTTTATATAGTATAGAAGGATATGATACATACATAAGTACAAGGGAAACGAGAAGAGGAGGGGGGGTTTTGTTATATGTAAACAACAAACTAAACTTTACCGCGAATACAGGTAAATCGAGCTACTTTGAGATGATACATGGACAGCTTCATCAAGATGGGAGGAGAATAAGTCACATATTGGTTGTATACAGGCCACCAATGACAAATAAATGTAGCTTCATTGAAGAAGTGAATAAGCTACTATCCGAAATATCAGCTGACTGTGAGGCGATACTGATCGGTGATACGAACATAGATCTTTTGAATCAAACCGGTTCTAGTGATACGAATCAATTCACAAACAATATGAGCGAGATAGGAATGGAATGTGCTTTACGTGACATAACGCGGGAAGAAGTGTATGGAGACAAGGTGACACAGTCTTGCATCGATCATGTGTGGGTTCGTTCTCGACGTGTGATATCTGCGTATGTATTAACATGTAGGTTGGCGGATCACTATGTTATAGGTGTGTGCGCGGCGAATGACTCAGAACCGAACAGTAATTATTCATCAATACGTGAACACTCGTGTAGGACTATTATATGTGACAAGAAGGTGATAGAAAAACTTGAAAATGTATCATGGTCGGAGCTTTTGAATTGTAAGTGCCCGTTGGATTTATATTGCAAAATTTCTACAATATTCTCTGATACTTATGAAGATGCTAAAATCCAAGTTTCTTTATCTGGAAAGAGGACAAGTAAACCGTGGATTACAAAACAACTTAAAAACATGATTGCTAATAGGGACAAACTATTTAAATATTGGAAAAGTAAACCGAAAGATATGAACTTACGGCTACAATATACTACATATAGGAATAGGGTAAATAAATGTATTAATAAAGCGAAAATAAGATACCGTCAAGAAGAAATTAAAAAGTGTAATAAAAACATTAGGAAAATATGGGCCAAAATTAATTCTTGGATAGGAAAAAAGAAAAATAGAGTAGATTCAGTGATATTAAAATATCTAGGAAGAACGGAAAGTATAAATAACATTTGTAATAAATTTTCAGAAACATTTACAAAAGAAATTTTAGATGCAAAACATATTTGTAGTCATAAGTTCTTAAACAGATCTACCTATGTCAATAAATGTACCATGTCAATACGGTTTCAAAAAGCCTACCCGAGGGATGTAGATAAATTAATTAATGCACTGAGCACTGATAAGTCTGAAGGTATTGATAAAATTAGAGTTAGAGAAATAAAGTTGTTTAAAACCAAACTGAGCCCTATAATAGCGTTATTCATTAACTTATGTGTTGAAAAAGGCTTGTATCCTGATCAATTGAAAACTGCATTAATAAGACCTATATTTAAACAAGGATCGCACAATGATTACTCAAATTATAGGCCAATAGCGATACTGTGTGTTATAAATAAAATTATGGAAAAGTTCATTATGAATCAGGTCAGTGTTTTTCTTGAAAACAACAATATATTGTCTAATGCACAGCATGGTTTCCGACGTGGGCGGAGCACGGCAACGGCTTTGGCGCAGTTTGCGGACGATGTTAATGAGTGTTTGGGACAGAGGAAGCAGGTGGTGGTGGTCTACATAGATTTCAAAAAAGCATTTGATACCCTGGAGCACCACCAGCTGCTTCAAGCAATGGGGGAATGTGGTGTCGCGGGGCCACTTAACAGGTGGTTCCGTGCCTACCTTACAAACCGAACGTTGCAAACGTTTATTGACGGAGTCGTTGGAGAACCCAGAAACGTTGCATGCGGTGTGCCAACCGGGTCCGTGTTTGGTCCAGTCGGTTACATCATGCATGTCAACAGTATGTGCAATGTGGTTCGAAACTGCCGCATGTACATGTATGCTGATGATACCTGCTTGGTGTATGCAGATAATGAACTTGATGTTATTGAAAGGTATATTCAGGAGGATTTCATTAATGTAATTAAATGGGCGCATGATAACGGGATCGTAATAAACATAAAAAAAACTAAATGTATGCATATACGATCTCCTTATCTTAAAATCTGTGAACGTCCGCCTCGCGTGGTGGGGCATAGCTATGAATGCCTGCATAACGAAGATGCGGCATACTGCACTTGTGCAAGTATTGAGGTGGTGGAGCAATACAGATACTTGGGTTTAGTAATAGATAACAGCTTTTCGTGGAAAACACATATTACACTCCTTTGTGACAAACTCAGATTAGTGCTTGTAAAGTTCCACCACCTCAGTTTTGTACTGGACAGGGGCACTTTGTTTACGGTTTACTATGCACTGGTGGAGTCGCTGCTTTCGTATGGACTGGCATGCTATGGTAATACATTTAAATCATATCTGGATAAAATAAAATTATTACAAATTAGATTTATAAAACTATTAGTAGACAAGAACACAAAAAAACGATGTAAAAATAGTGATTATGAAGAATTATTCTTAGAATGTAAGATATTGCCGATCCATCAAAAGGTGGTGTTATTACTGGCCATAGACAATTATTGTAAAGACGAGTTTAAAATCAAAGTGGTAAACAAAAGACCCCAAAGAGAGAAAATAAGTAAACGATTCATAGTACCTACTACTGTTAACTATTATGGGCAAAGGTGTAGAAAATGCTTAGTTCCAACAATATTTAATGATATGCCAGACTATTTGGAAAGTGGGTGTACTACAAAACTTTCCTTCAAAAACAAAATGGTGAAGTTCCTTCTCAACAAAGATTGTTAAGGTCTGCTTTCCTGTTTGGAGATATATAGATAAGTTTATGTCCTACTCAAACTACTTACCTGATAGAAAACTATTATGTGTGAATTGGAATGTCAAAGGTTCTTTTTATTTTTTTTTAGTCATTTTATATAGTCGTATTATTTAAGGGAGCTACATCTGCCAACAAACTGTTTTGCAGTTTGGCAGAAGTAATATTGTATTTTTTCCAACTATGTTTCTTACCTTGAATAAACGCTTCATTCATATCTATATGAAGATAATAACATGGCGTGCTTAATACAAATCTCGATAATAATAATATAATATGACCAGTATACATACCTAATCCTATATTTAAATAATATTAAACTCTTACCAGTAATAGGTTAGGCATTTCGCATATGCCTAGGTTATTGTTAAGAATTTAGGTATATGGCAATAACCAGTGTATGACTAAAAATTTAACCCTTAATAGATTAGACTAAAATAAAAAAAATAGAGTCAGATAAAACGAGCCATTATAAAAAAACTAACTCAACGCATCAAAACAAGACTGTCATGAGTTAAGGTGCCCAAAAGACTGGCAGCTAAAAAAACTAAGCTCACCTCGAGATAACTTTACTCTAGACTGCAATATGGCATACATTGATTACATATACAACTGGATTTTGGAATTATAATTCAAAATACATACATGAAAGAAGAATGAACTAGTTCTTTCGATAAACTATGTATAATAGGCTAGATTCATGAAAACGAAATTGAATGTATAAAGATAAATAGAATAGGTTGCTTATGGGCAGATGTGCTCCATCGTAGGCCGCATGATCGCTTACCACCAGGCGAGATAGTGGCCAAACGTCGGCCCATCAAATATATAAAAAAATCTTTCGAAACTTCATAAAGAATATATATAAGCTAGAAACCAAACCCCAATTACAAATCCTACTATGGATAAAACCAAAACAATAGTCTTTCCCGTACATAGCTATGGTAAACACTTTTGCAGATAACTGCACATGTATTGACAGACGATAGGCTATCGTCTACAAACACCACAACCAGACATTTCCTTTGCCGCGATAAAATAACTTGTAAACAATCATTTTCCTCATATGACTCCGAAATAACGAATAACAAATGAAATCAGTGCTATTTGTCATTGTTTGAATGAAATAAGGACATCAATGTGATATTCAGACGTTCATTTGTTCCTTTCAAATCAATTTTGCAAATGCAAAAAGATAGCGAGCCGATCGATCACTAAAACATTTAATAAACCAACACTGCCATGTTCCTACTGTACCATTATGACTTAAAATTAGTAGAATGAAGCTATATCTAACTACTTGGTTCATCTTAAACTATGTTAACAGTTGAATAGAGCTCCCCCCACCTTCATTCATGTTGTTTGTAACTTTGACAATCCTGAAACGGTCACTCCACTTCGAACTTAATTTTCTCCAAATTTCACTTCTCTTGACTTTACAATAAACTGTTAAGATACTCTTTACGTACACCCCTCAATTCATAACAACACTGACCTTCAAAACAGGTTACAACACAACACAGTATAGACACAATAAGTACACAAGCAACACGGGTACGTAGGAACCACTGAAATCACCGTCCACCACAAAATATCGGTCAAATATCAATTAAAAACCAACTTTTAAATTATTTTAAAGAGATTTAAAATCAGACAGTGTGTTCAGCACGACACCCCGACTTGCACTGGTGAGCTAAATGAGAAAGGTTTCCCTATTTTTTCCCATTCGAGAGAGAATATAAAACTCTTTTTCGCCTTTTTTTTACTTCCAACTTCGTCTTAATATGCCACCCGCTCGGACCTTGGGGTGTAGGCTTAGCAACGGTATAGACTCGACCAGACGCTGATTAAATTGGTCCTTTGAATAATAACTACCTTATAATATCTCTATTCATTTTGTTTTTCGATTGGACTTTGTACTGTTTGTATTTCTAGCGCGAACATAATATAGGAAAACAATCAAAAAAATTTGACATCAAAAAAGTACAAGGCTAAAAATTGTGTCAGAAAAAACGTTTTGCTATGTTTGCGCAATGGTTTTTCCTTCTCTATATGAAAAGAAAAATCTGAATTACTCTACAAATCAAGAGTTAAACCCACCTCAATGAGCAAATGATCATATAAAAGGAATTCGGAACTATACAGCGATTGTGAATCTTAGTACCAATTAGCTTACATTATCTTTTATGATGTTTTTATGATGATTTTATCGCCACATTGGCCTCGTGATGGTATGCATCAGACTTCACTTTAAAAGCCTCAACTCAAGCCATTAAATAATGTTGTAAAGAAATATTAGTCACGAATTATCTGGTCCTTAGATTCCTTTGTTGTCAACATCAGTGATTTTAAAAAAGAATTTCTTTTTTTTCTTCTTTGGCAACCGAGTCTCCAAAACGGTGTTGTCGACTATACTGCCAGTATTTAAAAATGATAATTATGGTCATCAGATGACTATCATATGTATGGCGATTTCTTTTTTTTTAATTTTTCTTTCTTTAAAATCTGTTTCATTTCTTTTGATGTTCTAAATGAATCATTTATTTATTTGTCTTGCTGATCAAAGTTGTCACTTTATACAAGGAAACATGTTAAGAACAAGGAACACAATGAAACTGGAATTTGTATTTTCGCATAACTATTTCTGGCGATCAAAATTTTAATCAAGATCCTAGCAAATTTCTATTCACATGCCATTGCAAAATACTTGGCTATCGGACCATCTGTCTGCTGCCACCACTATAAAGATCCCTATTGATGGCGTTTAAATACAACCTTAAACGACAATTTTATGAACTCTCCGTGGCTCTAAAAACCATGATATTGACGTTATAAGAATTTATGCATAGTTTTTAGTACTAAAATTTAATTTATCGCGAACTCTCGATCCCACAACGTAAACAAGCGTGTATTTACATTTATATTATGCATTCCACGTGTATACATTGTAAATCTTTGCTAAAAGCCCACTATAGGTAAAGATATTGAAACATAAACTGTGATTATATTGAAGTTTTCAACTATCAACGATCTCTTAGGACCTATGACCTATGGGTAAATCTATCTGATGTCTAAATGTCTAAAGAATATGCAATTACAATCTGCCGTTCGATCAATCGTTGACTTAAACGTTATTGTTGAAGGGATATTTTATTAACACTTAGCCGATTGTACAAAACTGGAAAACTTTCACTTAAACCTTATCATAATATGACAGTAAAATATGTATTTCATAACAGCAAAATGGGATCACCAAAACCAACTAACGAATTTAAGTCACTAGTTTTCATTTTAACTTTTGACCAAAAGATGATCTTTCGATGCGCACCCGCAACATCAATCCACCAATGAGAACTTCTTACTGGTCATGTCTGAACAGTTTGTGAATCTACATGAAAGGGGCGGTTGTGTTAATCGCGGCGCCACCCCCAGTCTTCGTTAGTCTAGAATTAATTCGTTGATAAGACGCCGCGCCTCCAAGCGATGTTGTCTTGAGATCACAGGGCTGCCACGTTTAGGAAAACTCTTGGAAAATTGTTTATTTTTTTCCTAGAGTGGAGATAGTGATTTATTGATTGGTGGTTTTGAATTTGGGATATAAGAATGTCAACTTAAAGGGACTTGGCAAGTAGTTACTATTTTTGAAATGAAGATGACTGTAGTTAAAAATGATTTTCAATAGATATACAAGCGCAGCGTAGGACGTTCAACCACAAGGTGATAAATAGATAGACGACCTGATTAAGGTCATAGGATGCCGCTGGATGCAGGTCACTTCCAACCGGCCCGTCTGGATGTCATATGGACTTCTTGTGGTCGATGTGATGGCATGATGATGATGAGGATAGTAAAACAACCAAATGAATTTCAGCTGTAAACAAAAAGTATAATGTTATATTTTGCTTTCTACAAAGCGAAGCGGAATAAAAAGGCAATGAAGTACTAGCATGTGCTGTCAATCAATATCATAATACCACTGTCACCAACAATTCTAACAAATCACATGTCTTACTATCAATACAACTATACAAAACAAATTCGTATACCTACAGTTAAAACAAAGCGAAAATCAAAAAGCACTTCGAGCGTAATGTAACAAAAGAATCCTTTTATTTATTTCCACAAATTTTCCGAACGTTGCCACCCCTGAAATCCAAGAGCAAATTAAAAAGACGACCACAAGATCGCCTCGGGTGGAATGGGGGGAAATTACACCCCCAAGCCTGCGTTGACCCTCTTTAATGAACATTGCACCGAGTGCCATCTCTTTCTCTCCTACAGCATCCTCACCAGACTCCTTTCTCTATCTCTTTCGCATGGTGGAGATTTCACTGTGACATCAATTGTCTGCGTTGCATTTTATACGAAAACATTCTCTCGACTCCGTATTCTGGTCCTTTTAATGTTTAAGAAGGATTATTTTTGTGAATTTTGTAATAAATTCGAAGTGAGTTATCATTTCTAAAATGATAATTATGTATGTATGTATCTAAAATGTATGTTGTATACATTCTTGCAAATATCTAAATTGTATTGTAACAAGCATAAAGATATTTATTTTAATAAAATTAATATTGAAACTCAAACGGCGAAAGTATGATAGCCTGATTGGCAATTATGCTTTCGAACCGTTTGGGGTTGAAACTTTAGGGCCGTGGGGCCCAAGTGCACATCTTCCTTACAAAGATATTGTAAGGAGGATGGTTGACACTTCAGGTGATCGAAGGGCTGGCTTCTACCTTGGGCAAAGGTTAAGCATTGCCATTGAACGTGGCAATGCTGCCAGTCTTTTGGGCACCCTACCTCACGATAACGATGAGGATTTTTTTTTTTATTTTGATGCCTTACTATAGCTTTTTTATTATAATTTTTTTAAGGTGTAAATATTTTAGTTCAAAGTTAGTGTAATATTTTAAGTTGTATATATTTTCATTTAGTAATAGTTAATATTAATTGTATATAATTGTTTACTGTAATAATATTTTCCTTCATACCCTAAAGGTGTAACCTTAAAAAAAATGCTATCTTAAGGCATCAAAGAAAACATAATTATTCTGTATTAAGACAAAGACAAAGACAAAGACAAAGACAAAGATTATTTATTTGCAAAAACACGTGTTAAATAATAATACATCATAAATGCACATTATAAGTTGTACAGATGAGCAGTGAGCATAGTATCAACATGTTTGACCATTTCTGGTGTACAAATGTGGAATATAATATTAAATCCAATTATAACAGTTATTAAACTTTTAAATTGTAACATTCCTATAAGAGACTCAAACCTCCTGACCAGGGACAACAAAGAAAAATTACAAACATTTGTCATTTACAAAGTCATGAACACTATAATAGCATTTATTAACTAGTAGTTTTTTCAACGCTTGTTTGAATAAGTTTAAATTTAATTTAATAATTTCTTTAGGAATTTTGTTATAAATTATGGAAGCCATACATATCACGGTTTTATGCACGCATTTAGTGCTGTTTTAGATGGGTGAATACATAGTCGATTGTTGTCACGTCGATTTCGTTTTACTTTATCAGCCAGAGTGGGAAATAAGTGAGAGTTGCTTCTAACAAACAGTGCTACTTCTAAGATATAGAGTGATGGTACTGTCAGCATTTTATGCGTTATAAATAATGGCCTACAACTCTCCGAACTCTGTTTACGGAACATGGCTCTTACGCACCGCTTTTGCAATTTAAATATGATGCCCTTGTTTGTCGAGTTACCCCAAAAAATTATACCATATCTCAGAGCAGACTCGACAAGACCGTGATATGCTAAAAGCAATGCCTCGATGTTAATTATTGGACCTAGGCTATACAGGACATACGATAAACTACAAATTTTTTTACTTAATGCGGTTATGTGCTCTTTCCAATTTAATTTGCTATCAATCGTTAAACCAAGAAATTTCGCATCAGTTACTTCTTGCACATTATAATTGTCGTGAGTTAAAATTACATTCAGTGGATTACATAATCTTTGTCCAAAATGCATTATACTAGTTTTCGTCAAATTTATTTTTAAATTATTGTTATCAAGCCATGAAATTACAGATGTCAATGAATTGTTAATGTCTAAATTATATTGGTAGATGTCATTACACGGAATTATAATTGTGCTGTCGTCAGCAAACAATGTCATAGGTTGAGTTATTGTTTTTGGCAAGTCATTTATGTAAATAATAAATAAGAGTGGCCCCAGAACGCTGCCTTGAGGAACACCGTAAGATATATCACGTGTTGTAGAGGTGTATGTTACCTCAGTTTTTGTACTTATATTGATTCTATTTATTTCAGTTACTTGTTTTCGGTTTGTCAAGTAAGATTGTACCAATTTCAAAACATTTCCCCTTATGCCATTGGCTTCAAGTTTATCCACTAGTATACCATGGTGCACATAATCAAACGCCTGTGACATGTCACAATATATTGAGTATACTGGAGACGATTTATCTACATGAGGTTAATACATTGGCTATGAATTCATAAATGGCCATATTTATAGTTTTGTTTTTTCTATAACCTTTTTGTTCATTGCAAAGAATATTATTTTTCTCAAAATATGTGTTCATTTCACTGTACAGATATTTTTCAAATATTTTAGCAAATATTGGTATAAGTGCAATCGGTCTATAGTTTTCTAGTATTTGTCTATTCCCTTTTTTGAACAGAGGTTTAATGATTGTTGTTTTAAGCTGTGTTGGAAATATTCCCTTCGCAATGCATAGGTTTAGTATATGACTCAGATGTTGGGAGATGGTTTCATTTAGAGATTTTATTATTTTCGTGGAAATACTGTCATGTCCCACACTGTTTGTATTTTTTAAACTTTTAATGATTTTATTAACCTGTTGCGCCGAAACAGGTGCAAGAAACATTGAGTTAAGAGCACGGTTAATCAAATTTGTCAAATTTTTTCCAGCTCCATGAATAGGTTTCACTTTTAAAATAAAATAATCATTAAATAAATTTGCTAAATCTTTTGGATTTGTAACATACTTAGTGTCATTGATTTTTATATTTTTGATAGTTTCTTTTGGCACATTAAGCCGCATTTTGTTTATTATTCGTCATGCCGTTTTACATTTATTATGTGACGTTTTAATATTATAGTTATTTTGTGTTCTTTTTGTTAATGTTACGATTTTTTTAAACAGTTTACAATAACTTTTATATTTATCCTTATTTTGTTCAGTAGGATTAAGCCTGAAATTCCACAGCAGAGCTTTTTTTCTTCTACTACATATCTTCACTCCACGCGATATCCATTTAGGTTTACTGTAGACTTTCATTAAAAATTTCCGTTTAGGAAAGCAAAGGTCATAAATAAGTTTAAAATCATCAATAAAGGTCTGATATGCTATGTTTGGGTCATCAGTGTGGTAAATATTTGAAAATGACAAGCTCTTTATGTATGACTGAAACTTTTTAACATTATCCAAATAGAAATCATGTTTTTCAATGTACCAATATTGTAACAGTGGTATTTTTTCAATTGGAAGTTCAACTAATTGTGCTGTATGGTCAGAAAGGCCTAGTTCCAGGATTTCAGTCCTACATTTTGTTTTGAAATTATGAGCAAAGTTATCAATACAAGTTTGACTAGCAAGTCTCGTCGGTTCACGTAGTGTTAAATTAAGATTGTAACTAAACAATAAACATTCAAAGTCAAGCGTAACATTATTATTTTTAAGAATGTCAATATTTAAATCACCTGCAATTAAAATATTTTTAAATTTACGATTAGAAATATATGTCAAAAGTTTTATTAATTAATAATTGTATTCTTAAACTGTCATACACCAAGCGGTCACCGGTGACCGCAACCTATTGTTCTTTAATTGTGTCTATAATGACGGTGCTCGACGAGTTAAAATTGATACTTCTACATTCTATACTTCAGTATACTTCAGTATTCACGCTTCTTTTTGACAGAAAGAAAATAGTAAGTTCAGTCCTTTTAGTAAACCAGTCTTTTCAATCGTATACTTATTGATGAACGACTGACTCAAGGAAAATCCAAAACTCAGTTGCTTAAAATTAATAAACGAATCAACTCAATCAAGTAATTTAACTAATTGGAACACAGCAAAATAAAAAAAATTCGACATTTACCCATCGAAAAAAAACAGCAAAATAATTTATAAATGAAAAGTTCAAAGGACCACTTTATAACATAGCAAATATCTTGGACATTAGGACCAAGTTGATATATGGGTCATAGGAAGGGAACATGGTCCTTATTAGTGATACAAATGTGTGGAATCACCACGTCAGAAGCAGCTGTGGCCACCACAGGACATAAATTATAGAAGGTGAAAGAAAATGAGGCTAAAAGGACAATGACAATGAACAAAGTTCAGTGATGTTTTAAACACCCAAGTATACATTAATTAGTCTACCTACTTTTCATTATTAGACACGTTGTACTGAAAGACCATTGAATCATGAAGGTTAAAGTTGTATAAACTCAATAAATAAGTGAAATAAGTAAAATCAATAGTTCTCTGACACAGTTAAACGGCCATTTTTTCCCGCCATAATGACGAATGACAGATGACATTAATGACAGATATGTTAACACTACATGCATTACACAATACCATCAAACAGGATGTAACCGGACCGCTCCCAAAACGTGGACAAAAAAAAATGTTTTTACATATTTTATCATTGTTGGTTTCGTGTTATTCATGCAACATCGGCTTTGAGCAGTTGATTACAATTATTATTACACAGAAAAAATCATTTAATTCCTTACTTTTATGAAAATAAAACTTTTTTTTTACTCTGACATGACATGACATGACCTGTCGGCGTTTTTCGGGATCGTTCCGTTTACCTACATCCTGTATATTTATGCACAACTACAAAATATTATTACAACAAATTAATATACAAGACTCTAATATGGATTCGCCACTCCCTTGAAAGTTTATGAACCAGACCTATACGTTTAAAATGAAATTAATTTCATCTTAAGTACGTGGGAACCTAGATTGTGGCCGGTGTAGGTGACCTATGCGAGGAGTGGTCATACCAATTATAGGAGGTATGCTAATGTAATGATCTGCAAAACTATCCCATTAGTATGGCTTTTGATAACCCGAACAGATTAAATATAATTTAATGTCAATGTCGTTTTACCACGCACTTGTGACATCAGGATAAATTGTTATCTCTGAATCTTGAAATGATTTCTATATTCAAAGTCAAAGTCACAGTCAAAATCATTTATTTCAATTAAACCCGGATGGCACTTTTGAACGTCAACAACAAAAATTTTGAAGTGAAGCTAGTTCCAAGTTGTAGATTCCTATCGAGAAGAACGAGCAAGAAACTCCATAGGTTACTCTTTTTCAATCAGGTTTACAATACAATTCTCTAGTGACATAGTTGTATTTGTTCGATTATGTGATAACAATGGTTGCATTGTTACCACATAATCGAACATAACCTAAATCCAGTCAAAGAGATTGAAAAAGAAAATAACCTTGAGGATAATAAAATGATACAGTCTGGAGGTGACCAGTCCCAATTGCCGGCGCCCGTTCACGAACATGACACGTACCTCAGCACCACCCAACTCAACCATTTTGTAGGGAATCGAGCGATCAAATGCAATGCATATTAATCTAGAATTATTATATCCCAACATTTAAGTAAGTACAAAACATCGATTTAAAAATAAAACCTCCTTTAGAGTCACGAAATTTGATCATGTCTATCGATGAAGGGAGGAGAGAATTCTTGATTTAAAATTGCAGAATGACATTCTTACAACATCAAAGAACTCCGAAATGCCAGCTACAAAAAAAACTGCAACACAGAAAACACGAAATCAATCCAAATTATTTAAAAGACCAAGTCCACGTTCATTTCAATTTTAATTGAATTGTATCAAACTTATTACATAATTATAAGTTACGGAACATGAGCTGTATTTATTCGAGGGCCTCTAATTGCCAGGTACCTAGATAAGGTACCACCCTACGCATCACAACTGCCATCACAAAGATTGTCTTCTGATGTTTATATTAATGAAACCTAACTAAGTGTGTCGTTAATATTTATTGCGTTTTAATTCAATTTAGGTATCTTTTATGCCAAGGTTCTTTAGTACAATTAATAGTAAATCTTTAAGTGCTCTGTGGAGCCTATAATTAATTGTTTTATGTCCTGACTAATGAAAATGTATGAGATGTATAGTGGCATGTGATGATGTGATGAGTTCAGAGATGAATATAATTATGATGTATAGAATTTAACCAACTTGATCAAGCAGAGAAATATTCTTGGGGCCAAAAAATAAGCTCAAACGAGAATACGTACGTTCGTAAGTATTACTGAATACGATATATATGATAACTACATGATACTACTACGATAGCCATGCTGCATTTCGACCACTGATGTAGGTAACCATGATTGTAATGCTATATTTACAAACTAGCAACTACAAAGTTGATGAGCATTCAACTTTAAACTTGAATAAAAGAGATCTAAAGAGTAGATGAAGTTGTCTAAAATTAATAAAAAACCCTAATTAAGATCTGAAGTGATATTCTCATACAAATAAGAGCTAAACTGGATATGCGTATTACAGCTATTTACAGTAACATTACGAACGTAACTCCTCAAAAATTACGAGGCACTAAAATAAGGTGTTTTAATTGCATTCAGAGAAGTAAAATTGCAACAAACATAGCTTATGACTTGTAGAATAACGTACATAAAACGTGTAAAACACACATATGTTTTCAGAAAACACTCATCATGTATCGATATTTTCACTTTTAAGACATAATTTTTCCCATAAAAGTCACGTGTAATGGGCCGATGAAATCGCACTTTCATTGGGTAATCAAAATTTTAGTGTGGCAACATTGTAGGGTGTTATTAAAAGTGTGGCGCGATCGAGATGTTCGAGTAAGGAGGTACGGACCTCCCTGGAGCGACCACGACGGAGGGCAGGGGCGGAGTTGATACTTAAATGCCGTTTCATATTTTGTCGTTTGATTGATTTCTTAGTTATAGTTGGGACTGTTGGGAGAGTCCTATCAAATGAATAGTTATTACTTGTTGAATTTTAAACTGACAGAAAATATATCGTTATAGTTTTTTGTCAGACGTGTGTCGTTACTAAACATATTTTAAGTGTCGCGTATGGTACAATTATTGACTCCTGCATTTTCAGCATCATCAAAAGTTTCATAGTTATAGATATTTATATGATCATTGAATATTAAAATTTAATAATCTGGCGTTCACTCACGAACTCTCAGTCTTTAACAGAACACATGCGATGCTATGAAAACGATAATTTAATAAGTAGAACGCGAGTCACATCAAGATTAAAGTTTCATAAATTAATTATATGCATCGTTAAGACATGTGGGCGATCGCGTGACAAAGAATAAAATCGAACTCCATGTTTTTCTTACCATATCAACATGATAATGCACTTCATGTTTAGCATAAACCATAATACCTTAATGACACGCAGTACAATCAAGAAGGTACAACTGTCAATCAAACGGCCTCCGTTGCATAAAAAACATTAGTAAATTAATCGACCAAAGAGATTTAAGACAAAAAATTAACACTGAAAACCCTTACTTATTGTTATTCGAACCACGTAATTGATATTTTAATATGAAGACGTAATGTTATATGTAAATGCAGCAGTCGGTGCGTTTATTGCCTTACTATTTAATATGCAGTCCGGCCCTGTCGGATCTTTATCGAAAAAACAAAAGACCGAAGAATATTATTTTTCAAAG
This sequence comes from Spodoptera picta, assembly GCA_038387885.1. Lineage (NCBI taxonomy): Eukaryota > Metazoa > Arthropoda > Insecta > Lepidoptera > Noctuidae > Spodoptera > Spodoptera picta. The sequence continues at coordinate 1,217,374 of JAZHFQ010000003.1, read as the reverse complement.
GTATTACAATAATTTATAGCTTCATTCCGATCGATTGCTCGCTCCTTGTAAATATTATATTTTTATGTTAAAACATTCTTGTAATTAACTCACGTAGTTTATCAATAAACTGACTACGTTTTAATTTACTGCAAAATAATGGGCTCCTGGGCTCAACTGTAATTTTAGAAGAGCATCTGATATCGTTCACGTCGGTTACATTATTTTAATTACACATACACCATCGTTGTAATTTCTTAAACAGACACTAAAGACTTTGAAGCTATTGGGTAATGACATAATTTTTATTAAGACTACATCAACCAGGCTAGGCAGATATTTGTCCCAAAATTCGAAATCGCTGCCAACATAAAAACCAGATACCTACTGAAAACAGTTACATGATAAAAAATAAATCAATATTTAATTTATCATTCGCTTACGTTCACTCGATTCGATCACGAACCGTTCACTTCCCCATTCATCTTTCAACTGTTCCACACTTATTATAAGACGAAATCGATTCAGCGCAAACGAGATCTCGATTCTTGATTCTCGATTCCCGTTCCCATAAATCTTTTTGCGGACGCTCCGGGCGCGCCGTAACCGATTAGTAGGTGCGCCACGGTTATCTGACACGAGAAACAATTTTCAATGCATTATATAAATTATGACTTCATCGGCGAAACTCGGGTCACGACTCGCGAGGGTGAAATCTCAGTGAGTTGTTAGCAAATAGTAGGGCTCTGAATGACTTGCAATTTTAAAAGAATCGAGTGCTTTGTTTTGAGTGGTCTTTTAAGAATCGTTTAGTAGTGTCGGGTTTTTCGACGTAATCGATACTTTTAGTGTGATAAATGATGACCTCTTAATGTTGTGGGTTTTATAACAAAAGGAATTTGGAAGCTCAGTTGATGTTCAAGGAGAAAAAAAGAAAAAAAGGTTATACGCCTCGCAGAAACAACAGCACGTTGCCTCTTAGAATAGTCACATTTTTGAAAATATTGTTTAATACAAATTGCATTCTAAGCTTTCTTCGCGAAGCTCCTTTCTTTACTTTAACTTTCAATTATATTTTGGTTTAACTAATTATTTTAGCTTAATTACCTATACAAATTATAATACTATCTAATCTTTACTATTACTACCTTCAATTATAGATAAAAAAACAAATCACCAAAAACTTTATACTCCCACTTATCAAAAATAATACTGGCCACACACGTCGAAAAAAAAACAAAATAAAAAGACACAAAAGCTAAAGTTTCTAAATTCAAACATTCTCACGAGCATGTTCGGCCATCTTCGGCTATTCGAAGGATGGCGTCGTTTCCGGTTCCTCTAGACGCCGTGGCTGACATTAAATTTGATGGCCACGACAATTGACGTAATTACTTCATTAGTCTTACTTTGTTTGATTGTAGTTCAAAAACATGTGGGGTACAGACAGCAAGACAGTAAGACATCTTTATTTTATTTGAATGTGACTTCTCCACGTTTGTACCATTACAATAATAAGTATGTACAATAAAATTTTCAATAGTACCTTGCTCAACATAAAAGTGAAACGAAAAACCGCGTACATACTCTACAGCAATGCCACAAGTAATTGCTTAACCTTAATTGCTCATCCCACTACTCTATTAAAATAAATATTATTTTATCTATGGTACATTAACTTTGACATTACCTTTGGCGGGAGCGTCAATGACTGTCAGACAAAATTAATTGATGAAGTAAATAAAACGTTTCACAAAGAAATTACTCATAGTTTAAGCATTTCCTTCAATTAGATCTTAATTTAATCTTTGTTTGGCATAGTTTAGCTTCCTGTGGTTATAATCTTAGTCATATACTGTTCGTCTGAAGGAAAAGCAAACAAAACGGATTGATGAATTGCCTTTTTCTGACGTAAAAGACTCAAAGCTACAGAAAACGTTTAGTTCATTACAATGAACAGACTATTTTATCGGCTATTATTTATTGATTACTTTAATAATAGTTCCACAATCGTTATTTTCAGCTACATACATGCAGCCACTGACGCAATTACATTTTTTTAACAAATATTTTAAATTAATTAACCAAATTCTGAGACTGTAATATCGAGGTCGTTGGTTGGTTGAATGTCGATAACATAAGATTGTATTCACATTTAATTAAAAAGAAAAAGAATCCGTTATCCATTAACCCCCATCGTTGCCAACGAAACAATTTTAACTAACCAAATTACTAATTTTTACTCAAATAAAAATTAACGAACAGTAGAAAGTAGTCGACTAAATAACCAACTACATTAAACTTTGATTAGTCAAAACGTACGTAATTACATATTTTTTAAACTTCCTACTAATTGCCACGGTACCGCACAGTTCATAAAAATGAACACAGGGAGGTATTTAACCGGCTGAGAATTCCCTCAATAAAAATTTATTATTTCATTTGTAAAAAAAAATAATGTTTCTTTTGCGATTCATCGACTATTTGTGCTACCTTTATTGGTGTTTACATGTACAGTCTGATACGCAATTAGCAGCTCTCACACCTTTTCTGCCGAGTTTGTTGGACGTCATTCAATTTTATCGTGTAATTAGAGTTCATAAAATCAGTAGATGTCGGCGTCCGACTCTAGTGACGGCGATGCACCGGCATTTTTAGGATAGCGGCCAGCATTCCGCATACAGGGCTGGACTCGCATCGCTTTTATAATGAACGAGTTACGGTTAATAAATCTTTGTAAATGGCCACACTTTATTATGTTGTGAAAATATTTTTTAAAACACTCGCTCGGTTGGCAATATGTCATTGCATTGTTACATTCCCGGAGCTATTTATTTCTCAGCGTGGACTACATTTTACTCGGTCATAAAGCGACCACATCTATGAAACTAGAACCACAAGCACGCAGAACATGCAATTAGATGCAACTTTGTGAGAGGTGTAACTGGTACGTAAACCTAAGCCAGTAGTCATTGACCTTTAGAGTAGAAGTAGACAAATACGAGAATAAACAGGGATGGTATAAATAGAATATTTACACGGTTGGGGGTGTAAAAAACGTATGAATAAAAGATATAATTGAATGGTCTCGGCGGGCGAGACTCCATACCGCGCAGCCTTGGTCCATCCCTGCGCGCTCTAGGATGCCGAGCGCACCTTCCCCGATATTTAAGCGAGTTTAAAACTAAGATTAAAGTTGTCGCCGCTACAGTTTTTGCGCTATTAACAAGCGTACTCATAAAGCACTTTTTCTTTGTCGTCTCTTTAAAATAACAAGCTTAACCTTTAAAGCACCCGTCTATAAATAACAAATAGAAATCGTCTCCGAGATGTTCCACGTTTTGCGTGGGATATTTATTGTTACGATCGGTTATTTTTTTATTAATTAACAAGTGTAGCGGTTAGTGGGCTTAGATTACATCTGGCCAGCCTCTTTCCATTTCTCGTCATGAATTATACATGATAGGTATCTAATTTACATGGCATCAAAAACGCTTCGTGATACCAAATCGCCGCTTTGACCGGGTCGACGATTTAAAGTGTAATTTTCCGGTTTAAGCGATACATTATCATAACTTGATGATTTAGTGCAGAAGTTGGAGTTACTGCTATGATGGCTTTCATTAAATTTGAATGTTTTGTGCTGTAATGTACCAGCCGTTGGAAGTAATATAGTTGATGTAAATTGGTTAAAATTATTTTGTCGTTAGGTTCTTTGGATTAGCTGTTGATGCAGGAAATTGAATTTGTAATCAATTAGAGAGCTATACATTCGTTAATTTGAACGTGATTGTATTTTTACTGGATTACTTTTCAGACTCTGAGAACGGATAAATAAAATTAATCAAAATCCTTTGTCGTATATATAGTTATTATTTTCAACTAAGACCTTTGTAAGCTGCGAGCTTGTATAATCATTTTATCAAATTATATCAGTATACATTTTTGTATAGAATTTAGGCATTTAACTAAAAGTCTATTCAAATCTCTCATTCCGGTAACATAAGTCGAGACTTTATTGAACCTACCTATGTTTAACTGTCAAAATCAGTACAAGAAAACCAATCAAAATTGACTGCACGATTGGTGCGGTGTCTGGGCAACCGGCTGCCGTGCAACGTGTCGCGGGTTCGAGTCACGCACGGGACAACACTTTGTGTGATCCACAATGTTTCGGGTCTGGGTGTCATTGTGTATGTGAACCTGTATGTTTGTAAACGCACCTACGATGCAGGAGAAAATTCAAATGTGGGGCAAAGTTATTAAAAAAAAATCAGGGCAATTAAATCACCCAAATAACATGGCCTACAGAACCTCACGTCACGAGTCAACGACCTCAAATCTAAACTGACCGTTCTCACTAAAATATCCTATCTCCAAAATCTTAAATCAAAGTTTCAATTAATTTAATTAAAGATAACAAGAACTGTTGAACTAAACTTGAATGATACGACTTGCAAATTATACAAAACATAAACTTGATCTATTGATGAAACAATAAGTTATCGGCTTTCGATGCGCCCGCGCAACTTCGTTAGGGTTGTCTGATTAGAAAATATTAGTTATATGTGGGAGTTTTGTGGTATTACTTTAAATCTTGAATGTGTGCTTGTTTACTTATTTAGACTCTTTCTTTATTATTTAGTGGTAGCAGTTTGATTCCTGGACCGGGAATATGTAAAATATTAACGGGCCATTCTGAGTACCTAAGACTAAGGTAAAACATTTTTGTTTGATTCGGCAATGGACGTTTTACATGATACATTTATGGTATATATCCTATCTAGCTATCCAGGGTCTTTAATGAAGAACCATGTCTTAAACTAACTACAAGCTTCATTGAAAACCTTCCACCACAAAAATAAATGATGAAATATAGGAGACCTTCGGCACGAATGGGCCAGCTCGACCGGAGTGATACCACGGCCTCACAGAAAACCGATGTGAAACAACGCTTGCGTTGTTTTGTCATGAGAGTGAAGTCACAGTAGGCCCAATCTCCCTCCTCACCCCAATATCCCCAATCCCTGAATCCTCAAATTCCTAACTCCCAAAAGGCCGACAACGCACTTGTAACGCCTCTGGTGTTCCGGGGGTCCATGGGCGACGCCGATTGCTTACCATCAGGTGATTTTTCTGCTCCTTTACCGGTTTATTCCATAAAAAAACAAGCCTGTCAAGCTTGGCAACCCTATCGCAAAGTAATAGAATTGATTAAAGCTTGGGGTATTGTTTAATTGGTATAAATTACAGCGTGGCGATGCCACTCATGCGCACGTACACACAGGTACAAATCACACTACACTAAACCAGTATATCTTGGTCTAGCTTCGTATAATCGTTTCAAATATTCAACGGTCTCTTTATACTGGTTATGTAAAGCTTGATTTGCTTGATAGCCGTGTGCACAATTGCTTTGCTCTCTAGCCTAGTGTAATGTTTCAAATGTTGGTTTGATTTAATTGTAATATAAAGTTTTATAGTATTTACAGAGATAAGTTATATTACAGTGCGAATTAAGTTTGCGTAGTCGTGACGGCAGCATAAAATACTTATTACAGATAATATACTCTGCCCATGAGTGCTGTAAGAGCCGAATGGAAGTGCACATCTTACATCTTATACTATTATATAAAGCGGAAGAGTTTGTTTTTTTGTTTGTTTGTTTGAACGCGCTAATCTCCGTAACTACAAGTCTGATTTGAATAATTCTTTTTGTGTTGGATAGTGCATTTATCGAGCATGAGTATAGGCTATAAGGGTATAGGCATCACGCTACGACCAATAGGAGCTGAGCAGAGCGTGTGAATCCGCGCGGAAGTAGCTAGTAAATAATAATGTGCTTGTTTGTCTCCTTTGGTTAAATGATCACAAATTGTGACTGCCGAGGGCCTACAAGTGGTCTTGTCTTCGATTCCAGGGTATGAGAAAGAAAGAAAGAAAAAACATTTAGTCAGCACCAGTCCCGATACAGCATAAACAAAATATAAAAAAGACAATCAAAGTGTGACAGTGGAAGTAATAAAAATATTGAGTTGCAAAATTGTAACAGAAGAATTAGAAGAGAAACGCTGACAACATGCCTATCCTAAAAGGGTCACCTACTCAGTGTAAGCCATGAGCAAAGTATTATTGAGGTATTTTCGTTACTACTAGCACAGAGCCTCTATATCCTTTATATTCCAGGAAACTCAATGAAATAGCAGCTAAGTGCACCTAGAACTGGCTGTGACCGTAATATAATTACAGTTTACGGCTAATTGAAGTGTAATCCTTCATAATTTATATAAAACTGATGTTATCAGCTTGATTTACCACTGCCATACCCCATAAATATAGTACGTGAGCCACTAAAACCTGGACACCTTCCATCTATGTCATTGTTATGTCATAAATATAGTAATAGGCACTTATAATAATAATAATATTTATTGCTAAAACAATAGTAAATAAGTAAATAAATGTCAGCAATAATTTATGTAGAAGTCTTCCCTGAGATATTTCTGATTCAACAGCTATACCAACAGGTATAATGTTGTAAGGAGATGAGGTAAAATCTGCCGATATAATCTTAAAGTACTGAAACTGACAGTCCCCGAATTCTTAACCATCAAAGACAAAAGAATAAGGATGATGACAGGGTATGAAAATTAAAAATCTAATTAGTCCGTCAGTTAGGTAATGAAAAAAATAGACACGTATTTTTATTTATTTTGTTTTATAAGAAAACAATACTTACATATAACGAATCAAAGTTTAGTGACGTCATGCGATATTTCAAATCAATAAATCTTCGAAACTATTTGTTTTCGTAAGATAATAAAAAAATACGTGTGTAATGTGTTTAAATAATCTACGAAACGGTCATTAAAATAAAAATTAGTCATCTACCCTATTGGGTGTATCGTAAAATCGCTCCATTTTATGAGATGAAAGAATATGGGTGACGCAGTTACTGAACAGTTAGAGACACTGTCCGCGTTGACGCAACGCGGACGATTTGACGAATACACGCATCCTTCACAACAATAAACGATCTACAAATACTTGCATCTTGCTTAGTTTTAAGTGTGGGAGCGCCATGCTTCGGCACGAATGGGCCGGCTCGACCGGAGTGAAACCACGGCTTCACAGAAAACCGACGTGAAACAACGCTTGCGTTGTGTTTCGTCGTGTGAGTGAGGTTACCGGAGGCCCAATTACCCTCCTCCCTAGTCTTCCGAATCCCCGAATCCTCCACAATCCTCTAATTCCCAATTCCCAATCGATTGGTTATCGGCGCCTATTGCTTACCATCAGGTGATCCGTCTGCTCGTTTACCGGATGCATATGCTACAAAAAAAATATGAAAACTGTGGCAACGTTAAACCCGCCTATTAATTGTGAAGGATGCATGCTTTCGTCAAATGACGCAACGTGGATACTGTCCTTTAGTCTATTTAAGTTTAAAATATTAATAACTCGCTCATATTTTAACCAACTTTACAACTGTTACTACATAAAAGTTTAACTATAATTATATGTTACATTGCAGTTAAAATAAAAACCAAAATCAATCACACTTAGTCCGATCATTGAGTAGGAAATATGGGGGTTACCAGTGGCGTGCAGTCCATATAGGCGAAAAGGCTTTGCCTACCTATAAATATCGTGAATATAATTATAACATACATAAAATGTACAATCGCGTTTATTAAAATTCAATAATATAATAAAAGTTTGTAAAAAACGGCTAACATAAATACGCGCCTTTGTAAAGCAATGAATGCGCCCCGCACGCACCACGCATGCGCTGCTATTCCTTAAATCTTGGCTGCTAGTTGTGACGTCACGAAAGTAATGTACCAAAAGTATGCACCGCGCATGCGTGAAGTTCACGACCATGGTCATGGTACAGAATAACCATTCATAATTATATTACACGATTCCTCTTGCTTGACAAAATGTTTGCAACTAAAAAATTAGAGGACCGTTCGTTCATCACTTGGAAAACGATCGTAATTTTATTAAGGATTCTAAAACAATAAATTATTGTATTTTTAAAAACAATTAAATCATAAAAGGATTTAAATTGATAAAATCTGTATATCGTAAAGTACTGATGTATGGAGTACACCAGCGCCATCTATTGAATTTTTTATTGAAACTTCTGAACTCGTTCGATATAATGCGAATGTATTTTTATAATTGCGTATTTAACAAATATGTTTTAAGTGTTTTAAGTGTTTTAAAAGCTTAAAATTTTTACGCTTTGTCGGTTTATAGAAATTTTAAACGAGGAGTTGTCTTTATTATTATAAAAGTTAAAAGGAAGTTATTGAAACTTCAAGATGACGCCATTAACAACGTTTCAAATTATATGAATGAATGTTTTTTAGTATGAAATATTGGTTTAAGACGATGATGCAATTTCATTTGACTTACTAAATTAACCTTTGTTTTTTTGAAATTAAACGCTGTATTACCTTAATTTTTAAGCTACATTTTTTTTATAATAAACACTCAATTGACTATTGGTAATGACTTCAATTCATTTCCAATGTTTTCGGCCATATTGTTTTCATGTGATGTGCGATCGCTTTGTTTATGTTTTCGTTTAAATTATTAGGAAATAGTTTTAAAAATAAAGTTGCATAAATGTGTAGTAGTAGTTAAATATATGGGTAGGTTTTTCAAATAGTGTATTTGTTTATCAGTTTCTAGTACAAGTACCTATATTATTCGATTGTGAAGTTTGTGTAAATAATAGGTAATTTTATGTGTTTGTTGAAAGTAAAAACAGTAAGATTTCGCAAGAAAATGTCCTTTATAGGACTAGATTCAGGTAATGACCATAGGCAGAGGTGTACTCGAGTTACGAGAATTGACCCAAGTAAAAGGTAGGTAATGTAAATATGTACTATAATGGATCTGTTATTTGATTTCTTGTTTATTGTTTGATAATTCTTAAAAATATCAACTTAGACTTCGGGTTGTACTGATTCACATATTAATTTTTATTAATAATTATGTAATGTAATAATAACAAATGTACCGCATAGACTCAGGTCGGCCACAGCCGGCCGCGCTTGTTATTGTTTTGTTTGTTGACATAATGTAGGTACCTACGCTATAATATATAATGATTTTGAACAGATTGATTAAACTTAACAATTCCATAGTGAAATTTGGTTCATCTTTACGCTTCATTATTACAATAAATAATAGATCCTTCATTATGTGTAAATTTTGTGGCTTATTGAATAGCTGATGAAGTACTTCACAAAGAATACGCGAGATGCCAGTGTATGTAATTTGGCGAAAGAATACACCACAATATTCTTGAACGCACTTTTCGAAATGCATTATGTATGTACATGTACCTGTCTTGTGTGAGCATGATTGTATGACCGGCGGGGGGGGGGGGGGTAAAATCATACGATATTTAGTTGCCTACCCTGTCTCGAAAACCTGTGCACGCCACTGGGGGTTACCTGTAAAGATTTCCGGGAGTTTTGAAAATCAATTTTGTACATTTTGACGTGTTCTTAAAAAGCTATCTAGATATACATTGTGTCACGGAGAACCTAACGGGTAACCGGGGCTCCGGCTCGATGTGCAGGGGAGAAGGACCGGGATGGTTTTAGTCAGTAAGAGTCTGACACTCCCTTCCGCCTCACCCAGGCTGGAGCGAGCAGTCATTCGATGATTTTCCCCCCTTAAAATAAAAAGGACAAAAATTGTAGAAAATTGTGAGTAATTTAATTTTGTAGTTAGCAGTTTTCTCGCCATTTTTGGCAAAAAAACGGTTTTTGTCCGCCATTTTTCCAAGATGGCGACGAAAAACAGTTTTGCGCACCGCTCACGTATAAAGGTGCAAAATGAGAACCGAAAAGAGCGCGCCAAATCTACAAAATTACCGATTTTAAAACTCCCGAAAACATTCTAGGTATAACTACCTAATTACTGCACCGTCTACCTCATTAAATGTTACATATTGACACCTTTAACCTTATAAAATGATGGTTCTACTACAAAGACATTTATCCGAACCAAGGTGGTAGAAACATTGACACAAGCATAAATATTCTTTGCTTAAGGCAATTGAGCAATTTTGTAATTTAAAATCGCTTCGTAAACGTACGTATGTTATGTATAATATGTGTATGAAAGTGCATAAGACAGGTGCAATTTATAATGAGCTACGAAAATTGTGTATTTCATTAGCTTATAACTGCTTGGCATTCGTCGGTCGAAAGTGAATTGATAATGCCAATGTTGAGTTACCTAATCCATTATAAATGACTAGTAGGACACTAGGTAGGTACATAATAATTTTAACCACTATGTGTGAGAAATTTTACTTTTAAAAATCTAATTCGAAGCTTGGAAGTTTGAAAAGAAATAGTAAACACTGTCTACCCATTCATTACAACTTTCTATTCATTCAGTAAGTATGGGAAAACCATGCCTCGGTACGAATGGGCCCGATCGACCAGAGATCATCACAGAAAACTGACGTGAAACAATGCTTGTGTTGTGTTTCATCGTACGGTTATCGGAGGCCCAATTACACACCTCCCCAATCCCCGAATCCACAACAATCCTCAAATTCCAAACCCTTTCAAAGGCCGGCAACGCGCTTGTAACCCCTCTGGTGTTTCGAGTGTCCATGGGCGACACCGATTGCTTACCATCAAGTAATCCATCTGCTCGTTTTCCGGCTTAATCCGTACCCAAAAAACATTCAAACGTTAGATTTTTCTACTTATCTATTTTCATAAAATAAGAGTCCAATTTACCATCCCCGCAAATAAAATGCAGCTGATTCATGTTACGGATTCAACTTAACACGAAACAAAAGATGGACGACCGACGATAGGTGTTGCTATTCTTCAAATAAACACCTCCGTGTAAGAATTCAGTGTTTAATTTCAAATACTTTTCTTTGATTTCCCCTCGCTTTTATTCCAAGAACTATTTTGTTCGGTATTCTATTAAAAAGAAGTTGGTATTTTACATTAATTATGCCAAACTATCTAGTGTGAAGGTGTAAGTAATATCAAAGTAGAATTTGTGCTAATGAGAAGATATTTATTACAGTAATCTGCTTATGTGAAAGCCGTCTTCATTTAATGTTAACTAGTGGAACTACTACTACTATTACTACTACTACTACTACTACTACTACTACTACTACTACTACTACTACTACTACTACTAGAATAGTGATACACAGCTCCTCCCCGTAGGTGATAGCGTAATAAAATGTAGTCTATATGTTGACTCGACCTGTTAGTAATATTCATGCAAAATTTGAAATAAATCTATGCAGTACTGTTTTGAGTATAGCCCGGACATACATACAGACAAATAATAATAATAAGCCCGCAGGGCACCTTGAGGCGAGGAGACGGGCATTAGCGATCCCGCGGGCTACCATCATCCCGAGTGCTCCAGGGAGAAGTCACCGTTCCTTCTTCTCCGGCTTGCCTTAATTGGCTGGCTGGAGTGAACGATGACAAGGAACAGGTCTCCCACCTCTGGCTTGCCTTCATTGGCCGTCCAGAGTGGAGTCGTGAGAGCAGTGATCCTGCTCGGAGGGTAAGAAACTATTCGTAAGTCGCGAGTGGGCCAGGGATGCAGGAGGCTTCGGCTAGAGCAGATGATCTGAGTAGAAAGCTGTGGTAGTTTCAGCCACTCACATTCTCATTGCCCCTCTGTTGCTATATCTAGCAACCATTCCCGAGGCCCGGTCGGTGAGTTGGCGAGTCTCCGCCTGCCATTTTTACGTGTAAAAATTACATTGTTTCGGCAGGTGCCATAGTCATCCATAGTTCCCAATTTACCAGTCCACAACAACCCATCCATAGCCCTACCTTTTTTTTCCATTATTCACAATAGTCCTACACTAACCGGGGACTGTCCTTGGGTGCATTTTCATAGTGCATACAGGGATAGTCGCCGGTTTGTTTGTCCATTACATTTAGATTAAAGTTGTCTAAAGGGCCTCTGCGCAGTTGGCTTCGGCCCCTCGCACGCCTCCCAAATGACCGGGACCCTGCGGTCCCGTGAATGGTAAAGACATACATAATAATGATAATAAAGCCCTTTATTCTGAATTTTTACATTACGAGTTGTTACAAAAAGGTTACAGTATATCTCTTAATTCAGTGTGCCTTTTGGCAAAGGCCTCCTCTAGCTGTCTCCATTGCTGCATTCAATGGAGACAGACAAATAGACAAATAGAAAATTCTAAGAGCCATATTTTTGGCTTCAGTATAGATTGTAGATCACGCCCCAAGCATTCTTTTTTTAAATATTCTATTTACAGTTTTGACTTTCCTACGATTTTATTATTATGTAGGTATTTTTTTTTTAAGGGGGGAAAATCATCGAATGACTTCTCCCGCCTGGGTGAGGCGGGAGGGAGTGTCAGACTCTTACTGACTAAAAACCACCCCGTTCCTTCTCCTGCACGTCGAGCCGGAGCCCCGGTTACCCGTTAGGTTCTCCGCGACTCCGAATCGGCATCGGCCGTATTGGGCCCCATCTGTGGTGGTCTGATGGCTCTTTGAGACGCGCGCGGAACGCGACGCGCCGTACGCTCGGGTCTGTTTCTGGTCGGACGGGGAGCCACCCATGCTCGCCGTCCGCAGGCCCGCGCTTACGGTGGCCGGAGATCGTCTCGCGATCCCCGACGCCCGGTGTGTCCTTCGCGATGGCTGGGTTGCGAGGAGGCAGCGCTTCGCTGCCTCACGCGTCCCGCCTCCTCCTTAGCTAGCATGACTGCTTCGCAAAAGGAGGAGACGGCATCCCAGTCCCCCTCGCTCCGCATCATGGCCTGCACTAGGCCCGGACGCGAGAGGTCGCCATCGCCGATCACTTCCCTGAGGACACGGCGGTGCTCAGCCCACGAAGGGCATTCTCCCACCGTGTGTTCCAGCGTGTCCTCAGGGCGGTCCTCGCAGTGATGACACCCGGGCGTTTCCTCCCGCCCCATCAGACACAGGTACCTCCCGAAACTTCCATGTCCGGTGAGGACCTGCGTCAGGCGGTAGGTGAGGACGCCGTAGCGTCTCTCAAGCCACTTACCGCTGCGATGGCAGCGAGCCCAGAAGATTATATGGATTTCATTTTGCGATGACCGCGAATTATAGAAAGTTTAAACTCCCATAGCGATTATCTTCTGAGTCTTGGTTTCGATTCCCGGGTCGGGAAAAGTATTACTGGGTTTTTATAAATTCTCAGTAGTAGCACGGAGCCTGTAATTGTGCGCGGTATATGGCAACAGGCTCACCCCCTACTACATGGGACTCATAACATAAATAGTGAAAAGTGGGTGTTACATTGTACAGTGGCATAATGTGCACCTCGACCTGCCCCTTCAGGGATAAAAGACGTGATGTTATGTTGTGTTATGTTATGTTAATGGAATAAGTAACGATAAATGGCGTCACGAAATTAATCAAAGTGGTTTAGGAAAGTGATATTTGACATTCGTAATGGTTTCATATCGGCAATCAAAATTTGAGGATCGAGTCCATTGGTAAGCTTTGCCCCCCCAGCAAAGCCCCAATAGTCGACGTAATATAATCTCATTTACCCCAATCTCTTAAAAAAATCTAAAACACAACCTTGCCTACTGCAAATAACAACACTACAAACTAAAAACGTGAAGTTAAAAATTACGTAACATACCGAACTAACCTTTACCCAACTACACCGCAGTCGCCCAATTTCTGTCGCCGCACTCTCTGGGCGTGTTCACATTAACTTTAGTGGTCACGACGCGGGCTTACAACCCACTATACATCTGACGAAAGGCCTCAATGGGCCACTCGTTAACCCTGCCAGAACGGATCGTGCGAAGTCCACTGTATACCACTACCATTGGTTTTTATATGATCAGATAGACTGTAGTAGTGCGGTTTTACCTGAACAGTACTTGAATACCTGATTGTCTCAAGTAGCAGGGATTTTTCGATTTTCCAAAACATTCCTAAGTTAAAGTTAAGTTACAAGTCGTAAGTCATTGCATAAAAAATTGTTGTTCAGACAACCATCGCTACATAGTATAAAACTAAGTTGCTATCCCCCATCTGTCTGTTCCTATGTATGCTTAGATTTTTAAAACTACTCAACGAATTGAGATGCGGTTTTTTTAATAGATAGATAAATTCTTAAGGAACGTTTATATTTATATAATAAATGCATATTGCACCCGTGCGAAGCCGGGGCGGGTCGCTAGTAACTTATAAAAGCCATAATAAAATCTGACGCTCCTCAATTTTAAGTCTGCCTTAAAATTATGTCGCTCTTAAATAGCTATAGTTAATCACAGAGATGGCGCGATACTTAAGTAATACCACAAATTGTGTGACCTTTCAGTATTCGGGCTTCAGGCACCTCATCATCATCATCATCATCATCATCAACATCATCAACAGCCTAAAAATACTCACTGCAGAGCAAAGCCTCTTCTCACACGTAGAAGATTTGAATATAATCACCACGCTTGCTCAAAGCAGGTTGTCGATTTCAAACTTATATTATGAGCCCAGGTTTCCTCGCGATTTTTCCTTCACCGTTTGTCAGTGGTGTCTAGATAATCTTAGAAAGTACATATAACTCGGAAAAGTCACATTGGTACATGCTGTTGGTAGGTTTAGAACCTGCACCCTCATGCATGAGAAGCGGGCGTCTTAAACCTCCGAGCCACAACGACCTTCAGGCACTTAACTTCACGAAAATATACAACGACAGTTAAATCCATACTCCTACTAAAACTTGTGTCCGTTCAGAAATGACACACTATTAACAAAAACAGTAAAACAAGTCCACATTACTATTTCATACACCGCAACTAATATGACATCGTATAACGATAGAAAATAATTGAATATCTTTTACAATCTAAGAACCAGATGCCAACTAATTTGAGGTTTAATAAAAACTTGTATTGTCTCCAATTATGGGAAGGTAGTATAAAGCTTTAATTAGAAGCAAATTTTCACTTAGCAACAAACACTATTGCTATAAATAAATAGTCATAAACAGTTCACGATTCTTAGGGTTCTGCAGCGAAAGCAGTCAAACAGTCTCTTTTGCTAAGGCTCCGTAATTTCTATCACGGAGCAGTTAATTTCATAACACGCTCAACCTCATAGCGAGTGAGACGGACTTATTCTACTGTTCTCTGAGTGAATTCACAAGGAATGCTTTGTTTGTAATTAGTTATAAGCAATAAGTCAGGATTAAATAGTTCGCATTTATCGCATTGGGTCATCCTGTAATGGTAAATGTAAGTAAATAAATAAATAAATAAATAAATAAATAAATTTGAAAATGGTAAATATAAATAAAGAACATCTCAATTTATCCCGAATAGATAAATAATTATTATGTTATCGGCTTACTCATGTTACTGTTTGACGAGGAACTCTACTAGTTTCGAGCCATGCTAGAAGGTCACAGAGGAGAAGAAACAGTTATGTGTATATATTATGTAAGCCGAAAACTTAATAATAAATTAGTATGTCTCACGAAATCCTTACTAATATTATAAATTGGAAAGTGAGTTTGTTTGTTTGTTCCCCTTTCACGCTGTAACTACTAAACCGATTGCTTTGATTTTTTATTTTTGATTTTTGATTTGGTATAGATGGCGTTGTGTGTATTGGTATATGTTACATAGGCTACTTTTTGTCCTTTTGTGACGCGAGCGAAGCCGCGGGTAAAAAAGCTAGTTTATAATATGAATGGATCAATATTATAAAAATCCAGGTTTCGCCTGCCTCCAGTTACTGACATTGACTAAACATCAACAGCCTACGACACAGCCTGGACTCTAGGTGGTATCCAGTGGACTCAGGAAAGACGGTGACACAGTGGTCACGTGTCGCCGTGCACAGCGAGGCTCAAGGGAGACACTCGTCTCTCTAGGGAGGTGCCGTAACAAACGTTGCACCGTGGGGGCTCCGAAGCAGGTCTCTTTTATAGGACCCACCGGGTCCTATAAAAGAGACCCACAGTTGTTGAGGGTAGCCACCGCGGTGGTTTTAGTGAAGTACGAATCCCACCCTCCTTAGTCTTTCGCCCCAAGAAGCTAGGCGCCATTTGAAGGTTTTCCTCCATCATCAAAATGTTATCAAATAAAAAAAGAGGTCAACAAAGTAGATAACTCTGCTCTCACACGGATCAAATTAGTACCTAGGTAATATTAGTATTTTTTTGCACTAGAACCCCAAACTGTAAGCATATGTCACTCTTGACCGCCATTTTAATTCCAACAGCCAATTAGAAGCGCGAACGAATTGAAGATATAAATTCAATTCATTATCAATAATAATTATAATAAAATTGAACTTTATTCGTGTAGCATGATTCTCATTAATAAAGTGTTCAAAATTATTGAATGAGTCAGTCATAATTGTTCATATAAGTTTTTCTAAATAAATTATAGGTAAAGCATTTATGGCAAGTTAAGCTATCGCGCACGTCTATCGAATAAAATTTTAATATTATTTAAATGTTTTTAACTTTATTAATTTGGTCTAAGTAATTATTGCTTAATTTAATGAAGTTTTCACAAGTTTCATTAGCAATGAATGTAAATTCTCTCATATTACTTATTCATACATTATTTCTTGAAGAAGTAGAATTGTATGCAGCTATATCTCCATATAGAACCAAAGTTTCAGAGACTTGTACTACTTAATACAGTAAACAAAATGTTTAACTGATTCAGTCGTTAAAAATCAACATAACAGCAGAATAATAACATCACGCCTTTCATCCCCGAAGGTCCTTCGGGGCCTCTCTTACTAAATCTCACAAAACGGCACTTTATGCCAGTGTACAATGTAACACCCACTTTTCACTATTTATGTTATGAGTCCCATGTAATAGGGGGTGAGCCTATTGCCATATACAGAGCACATTTCCAGACTCCGTGCTACCTACTGATATTTTTGTTTTTAAAAACCCAGTAGTATTTTGAATAACAGCGGAATAAAACGATCATAATAAGGTTCCATAGTGTCGTAAATTTATAGACAAATTAACAAAGTCATAACAAAAAGCTAAGACAAAGCTAAACAGATACGTATTAAATAACCACTAAAAATGATAATTGCAAATCAATCGTGCAACAAATAGTAGTGGATGTTATTCCCGTGAGCATGTCGCGTCGTGTAGCCGATAGCATCATGTTGCAGTGATTTCGGTGCCCAACCACCATAAGTTACGTTTCTAACATAGACGGTACTGTTCAACCATTCATTTTGGAAGCATGGGACCCATCGTATCAAATAAAGAGGCTCCATAATACTATATTACTGAAACAACGTCTTAATTTGGAAAGGAGATTTCTGTAGAAACAGGCGCTCGTTATTACATCCTAATGTGTATATGGAAAGCGTTTTAATATCTGTAACTGTGTATGTATAAATGCAAGAGTTTAGAGGAAGCAAAAGAGCAAAGATCATAGCAGATGACGCTCTGTTTCAAGTTCCTCAACAAAGGCCCAATGACTTAAGTATCCACCTTTAAGCTACAAACTATTCCACCAAATATAATGTTTATATTATAACTTTTGTAAGACATACTAAATTAACTAATATGTTTTCACCTTACTCACGCAACTATTTCACGAGGAACTCGACTAGTTTCAAGCCATACTAGAGGCTTATATTCATATGCAGCGTTTCGCGACGCACGACGCGGTGGCTGACGAGTTGTTTCTGCGTTAAAAATATTAAACTGAATAGGATAGCTCTACGAACGACTGTAAAATACGGAGAATAAAGATTTCGGCGATTTCGTACGCGCAATCCCGTTTTCTCCCGTTCCCGTAGGAATTTCAGGATTTTTTCTGTCTTAAGAACCTTCTCCTAATACAACAAAAAAAAACATATAGAACAAAAAGAGAATTAGTGAAATCAGTCCAACCATTCACGCGTGATACCGTGGCCGTATAGATAACCTTTCGTGTTGAATTGGAGATAGAAATTCAACTTCGTGATCCACAGTCGTGTAGTGTCAATAACTAGAGCAATTTCGTTCACAGCTATAACAGTTTATGTCACCTCAAATCTTACATCTATCCCACAATAAGTTTGAACCTCAGTAACGTTCAGCTCTTTAAAGATATAAAACTATTGAGGATAATTGGCCACTTTAGACCCACATTGATAGCGAAGAAAGGGTAACCGAAGCACTGGAGAAAGGTGTAATTTTCAACTGAGACAAAGTTCCTCTGATGGGATGATACGAAGCTCAAAATTATGGGAACTGCTTAAAGTGTAGTGGTAGTCTATAAAGCTGAGCTAAAGTAAGACATTTTGTAGTAGACTGGATTTTAGTTGAGTATTCGTTAAAACTTTTAAAGCGTTACAAAGTCACAGAGGCATTAATCCATTTCTATTTTTTTATTACATTTTAGGAACATGGAAGTAGCCAGTTGGCAGTTCAGATACCAATTCGAGATACACCATGAACAACCCAGGAATAGATATAATAATCCAGGAATGACACATGACATTTTGCTTATTATTTTTAAGTGGGTGCTTATAATCATCCAATTGCTTTTTCCGCCTTGGGTGAGACGGAGAGAGTGTCAGACTCTTACTAAATAAAACTACCCCGTACCTACTCCTGCTCTTCGACCTAACACCATCTAGTACTTACAACATCATTTTAAATATACCCAAAGCTTTATTAAGCCGTTTTTTAATACAGGAACAAGCACGTTAACATCCGGTAATGGAATTGGCACTAAACCGGTAATCGAATAGGTTAATACCGACACGGTAATCCTGTCACTATTACCGACCCAGTGTCGAGTGTCTCGTGACTTGTGATTAGACGTTAAGGTGCCTCCTACAACTGTCATTCATTGTGCCCACGCGCATGTTCACACTTGAGTGTTGCCAGATTAAACTGGTGAAATGGAATTGTATGTTTCTTAGCAGTAAAATACGGTTTGAGTTGATTGTATTTTTTATTCGTCGGTTTATGGTGAATTTTCCACTTATTCCATTCTGACACTCAAGAATATCTTAACAATAGTAGACTGAAGACAGACATGACATGATACCATCGAAATCACATTATAGCAGTGATAGACCCAACCATTGCAGCTAAATATTCTACGACACAAACCTTTCTTTTTGCGTTTGACACAGTAATTTGATAAACATTATTAGACACTTTAGACAACTAATAAACGTATTTTTTTTATGTTTTCGCGTAAATTTCTTACAACTACAGGTTATGCAGTTTCCACGAACGGATAAAGTAATAGTTTCCACGAGCAAAGCAGCGATCATAAAGCTAGTTCACGAAACAATCGTCACATCCCACACGGAGTGTTGTAACCGAAACATAAATTGTACATTTGACACGCGCTCCCTAACCTTTTGCCGATATCAATCGTTTGAATATTTCGAAATAAGATTTATGTCTAATCCGAAATTTACTGCCAACACTATTGTCTCTAATTTGAGTAGCTGCGTCGAGTATCAAGCTTAGTTTACATTATGCGCTTGCGATAGTAAATGTGAAGGCTTGATTTTGTTGTTTACATGTAGATAGGTAGCCCTGTAGATTTTGAAAGGTTACTAAAATAAAGATGAGTGAAGATTAAGGATTTTAGTCCGTTACTGAACTCTGTGCTTCCATTATATAAAAGACTAGCTACTTCCACGCGGTTTCACTCGCTCTACTCGGCGCCTATTAATCGTAGCGTGATATTTTAACCTATAGCCTTCCTCGATAAATGGGCTATCCAAGACAGAAATATTTTTTCAAATCGGACCAGCAGTTTCGGAGATTAGCGCGTTCAAATAAAAAAACAAACTCTTCAGCTTTATAATATTAGTATAGATGTTTGCTACTACTATCTCCAATATTTGATAAGTGGGATAGGGATCGAAAATATCATGCTGATTTTATTATTGAGATTCGGGAAAGAGTCCAGAACATCGGAAAAAATCGAATCTATTCAAAGGTACGATACAAAAACATATATGGAATAGATGCATCTTACTGCTTTGCAATCAAAATTAACCGCCTTAGAAACCGCCTTAGAAATTAACATAACGTTATGGTACGGTTTCATAACATTTATGTAAGCTGACCATGTAATGTTTTGTAAGATAGCTGTAATTTTATTCGAACAAACACCGCGTAGGTGACAGTAGTGGCTGAGTAAATCATTAGTTACTGAGCTCCAGTAGTCAGTGCTTTCACGCATAACATAACATAATATCACGCCTTTTATCTCCGAAGGGGTAGGCAGAGGTGCACATTATGCCACTGTACAATGTAACACCCACTTTTCACTATTTATGTTATGAGTCCCAGTAATAGGGGGTGAGCCTATTGCCATATATCGGACACAATTCCAGACTCCATGCTACTACTGAAATTTAAAAAAAAACCCCACTAGTAGTTTGCCCGACCCGAGAATCGAACCCGAGACCCCTTGCCCGGCAGTCGCACTTGCGATCACTCGGCCAACGAGGCAGTCTGTCAGTGCTTTCAATGGGAATATTTGTTTTCATTGAGGACACGAATGCTTCGATCTTAAAATCAGCCAAGTCTTCTGGTCGGTACAAGGTTATTGAGATTAACGATCACGAAATCTAAGTTAACTAAGTAAAAGCTTAAAGTTTTAAACTGCGAACAGATGCATTGTAATACACTGTCTTCAATTATAAAGACGTAATGCCATATGCAGATATACTAACAAAAATAGACGAAAGCACGCAAAGATTATTCAATGTAGTCAATGGAATAAAAATAATATAAGATCTAGGTGATCAAGCTTAATTGAGAGTCGAAAAATTCTTTCTCACGTTTTTTTTTAAACATTGCCCCACACTAGGATTTTCTCCTGTGTCAAACTTTCGTTTGTACTCAAAACAATATCCTGAAGACAACAATCCGTCTATTAAAAACGATAATACATAGGTCCTTGAAAGTTGTAAGAATGTAGCTAAAAAAATAACATCAGTAAATGCCGTACAATTTGCTAGAATTGCCGGTAGACCAATAATAAACATGTTATCATTATCTCTCAAAGTAATTTGACATGATTATGAAATAGGCCGGTCGGGGATAACACGCTAGTCAGAGGAATCATATTAATAGTCCATCGTTCCACTCATTGTAAGAGCAATTTTAAAAGGGGAATAATAAAAGTAGATATATGTGTCTGTCTATAGCACCTTGAGTGAGTCCGTTGCTCATTTCAAAATAGGGTTTCTTTATAGAAGAAAGATCTTTAACCTATTATGGTGGTAGATTTATGATTAAACGACTTGCATTGATTTTACTGGCATTTATTATTTTATTGCCGGACAAGGGATCTCCGGTTCGATTCCCGGGTCAGGCAAAGTATTACTGGGTTTTAAAAAATATCTCAGTAGTATCACGGAGCCTGGAATTGTGCCCGGTATATGGCAATAGGCTCACCCCCTATTACATGGGACTCATAACATAAATAGTGAAAAGTGGGTGTTACATTGTTCAGTGGCATAATGTGTACCTCTGCCTACCCCTTCAGGGATAAAAGGCGTGATGATATATTATTATTTTATATTTAAATTAGACGGACAGAGCACACGTGGAGTTCACACACTAGACTATGACAGATTCGCGGAGAACCTAACGGGTAACCGGGGCTCCGGCTCGACGTGCAGGAGAAGGAACGGGGTGGTTTTTAGTCAGTAAGAGTCTGACACTCCCTTCCGCCTCACCCAGGCGGGAGCAGTCATTCGATGATTTTCCCCCCTTAAAAAAAAAAAAAGACTATGACAGATAGACATTGTCTTTGTGACAGTTGTTGACTTTATATAGTGCTGGGGCTATCACATAATAAATAAGTGATATTTTTTTTCTTTTTCTTCTTTGGCAACCGAGTCTCCAAAACGGTGTTGTCAACTATAGAGGTACTGCCAGTGTCGAGTGGTGACGGCAGAATTAATGAACCATCGAACTTAACTTTGCGGTAGTTTTTAATTGTTAGTAGTTGAAAGGGCAAAACAATTGGATTAGTAAACAAAAACATTAGTAACTATTTTATTGGGAAACGTACACAATACAGACAGATTTTATTCGTAAATGTTCATACATGTAACATAACCTTTTTTGGATTGTAATAATTACCAGTTGTCAACGGAAAGTCAGCAGCCATAAGATCATAAGAGTTCCCTACTGGTTTGTTATCTCGTTTATAATAATGTATCTACTGTGTATGCATCGTTCGTATACACATTCACCAGTCATTGGAAGGTTTTACTGGCCCCACGTTTGGCAGGCAACCTAGGATCTCTGTTACGTCGCCAAAAATTTTGAAGATGCCGCTGCCCGATCTTCAAATGTTGTTTTTTTTATGGGACAACCCCGCCACAACCTCCCAAAACCGCTGCAACTCCTGTAAGCCAGGATCTACAGTAGATACAACCATGAAAACACCGGGACACTGAAGTATAGCGCGTCTCAGGGATCTGAATAACTGTCTTGGTTCCCGCAACAAAGTGAATCAGAAGATGTTATAAGAGGAGAAGAAATAAGATTTGACTGCCTCGTTGGCCGAGTGATCGCAAGTGCGACTGCCGGGCAAGGGGTCTCGGCTTCGATTCCCGGGTAGGGCAAAGTATTACTGGGTTTTACAAAAAATCTCAGTAGTAGCGCGGAGTCTAGAATATGTGTATATGGCAATAGACTCACCCCCTATTATATGGGACTCGTAACATAAATAGTGAAAAGTGGGTGTTACATTGTGTATTGGCATAATGTGCACCTCTGCCTACCCCTTCGGGGATAAAAGGCGTGATGTTACGTAAGAAATAAGAATATTCAATGGCTGCCTGTATATTATAATTAAAAGTAATAATTACTTCTAATAATACGGAAGACAGTAGCTACCAGGTATTACCAGTCCAAGTATGTACAAACCAAACGACAGATCGGATCGCCAACAAAATGGTAGCAGCCACAACTCATTCGTCGGATCGTTAGTTATCCGTATAAATAACGATCGCGTGAACGTTTGTCTGTTTGTCGCGACAGAGGTTGTCAAAGTTGTGCCCTGAGGGACGCCAACTACTTTGTTGATTAGTGGGCGCGGTAAGGGGAAACAAAGAAATGTTGTTCATAATATTATTATCTGTTGAGTTATGTGCTTTTGTTAATTTTGTTGTTATTGTGTATGTGTTTGTGATTGTGATTGTGTTCGTATTGTCTTGGTTGTTTTCAAGTGTATGGAGTCAAAAGTATAGCTAGGCTTGGTTAACATGTTAATTGTTCTAAAAATAGATAGACATTTCTTCGTGTCCATCGCTTCTACCTTAAGTTAAGTCTACTTTATCTACTCTAGATGCCCAAGAAGCCTTGACAATACTTCTCAACCTTTCAAAATGTAAGCTTTCTAACGTAATTAGATCAGAATGGAATTCTATGAAGTTTAAGAACATCTGTCTACGAACATTACTAAGAAGCATAGCGCGTACCCCCATGCATACCCTACTCTTAAGGTAATTACACAGTATACAGATAAATGCCTCGATAACACTTCATAACCCGTACACACTAAAAGTACTGACTACAAAAAAATAAAGCCAAATTATACCCGCTAATAATTAAGTAATTTATGTACGTTTTAAATTTTTAAACGGAGAATGTTAAGTTTGTTTTTGAATAACGACTTCCTGCGCAAAGGTAAATGTTAAACAGCCTATTTTGAAATGAGGTGGAATACTCTAATTAACTGGGCACATGGGCTTTCGACAATTTAAAATAGAATTTTATTTAAATTTTTATTTCGATTAAATTATAATCAGGTGGAATAACTCGACGGTACGAACGTATGTGTAAATAATAATAGGTTTAATTTAAAGAAAATAATCAAAACATCTGCTAGACAATGCGTCGTCGATCAGAGGTCGGCACGGGGTCATAAGCCACCCATTCCGACACTACTTGACGTAATAAAGCGAAATATTACCCAACGAACCATACGTAGATATTAAAACATGGGCGGGGTTTAATTAGAAATTTAACCTGTTAATAAATTACTGATGGTCTGCCGCCACCCAGGGTGTGGCAACACTCAGCGTATTTCCCTAGAGAAATAACGACGGTGTTGCCAACGCAAACTCGAATTCTGGATATTTTCGGAACGCGTTCGTGATGTTTATTATGTCATTTTCCCCGAAAACGAATTGTTACCCATTAGTGTCTTATGCGTTTGTAGATTTTTATTTTCATTAAGAACAAATTTAAATTTTCTTATAAACGACGCTATTTTTATTATGGATACGGCGGCTATATTTTTAAATTAATGGAGTTCACTATCATTAGGTTTAAAATAAATAAATCCATCGAGAATGTTCTGGAAATAAACAAAGAATAATAGGTATCCATTAAACAAGTTGAATAGTTTAAGATATTCGGTTTGTAGTTATTTCTTTTGTTGGTAGCTAATATAGTATCCTGTTAAAATTGTAAAAATTGGTTGTAAAACTCGACTTTGGACAGTTTAAAAAGTAATAAAATATTTTACGAGTGTTTTTGATTAGGTAAACAAGGTGTTCCGTTATTGTTTTTATTATCTTCAATAATAAACTTCAAAGGCATTATTAACATATTCTATTAATTCGATATAAATCAACAGCTCTTTGTAATCGTCTAATTTTATTACTAACACAAAAACCCTGATAGTTTTTACACCAACTAAATAACTGTATCTTCACTAAACAAAACTATAAAACAAAATGAAATCGTAGAATTACTATTCTATAAAAAAAACAAAGATGCTAGAAAATTCCACTAGATGCGGCAGAATGTACGAACATTCTCGACAATCGAACGAAAAAAAATCAATTTAAAAATATTCCCGCGGCCAGTTAATTAAGCACCGGTATCGATTATTCGTTTAAATCGATACCTACATGTTATACGAAGCGCCTCTAGCTTCGTTAAGGACGGTGTAATCGACTTAGACATGCATCATGGCTAATTCATGTGTTATTCGATTTTAAGATAGCCGATGGCTTTAGGGGTCCATTATAGAATTTTACTTTATGTATGACTTTGATGTGAGTCATAGTTCATAACATTACAAACAAAATATTGGTGTTAAATTATAATAATACATCTAATATACCTCATATAATAGAGATGAATACATACATTTACTCATTTCGACCTAGAAACGAAATTCGATACTATGGTGATATTAATTTCAATACTTAAATTAAGTAACACTAAGGTCGAAAATCCGCCTAAAGTAACTCCTAGACCAACAGACTAACTTATCTTCGACAATGAATAGGTACAAAATTTTCTACGGAACCCAACATCTTTAATCTATCTTGTACTACCATGCATCCGTGGCACAATATATTTTTAAACCACACTATAGTATATCTAGCTACACATAAATATAGCTAGAGGTACATGTAATACAACTCAAATCAAACGCAATTAGTTTAATAATAACATGAATTTACTTCAAACTGTAATAATACATTTTGTGTAATGAATACCTCGTGGGATTGCCTTGTTGGGTGAGTGGCTATAAATGCGGCTATAGAGCAAAAGAACGAAGACATTCCCAGGTTTAACCGATTTAGTGTTTAATTTTTCACTGGTAATTAACTAAGTAGGCAAATACCTACTACTAAATACTCAAATTAAACAGAAAAGAAGATTAAACTGTCCTAAAGAAAAAACATCAAAGTAAATAGGTGGAGTTGGCACCTGACAGATATTGATATCGTCAAAATTTTCTAACAAAACTATATATATCTGTATTTTTACCGACTATTTAAAAATTTGATTCACAAAAACACAATAAATCAAATATTATCCTGCCAAACACTAGGACAATCTTCACAAAAATATGAGTAAACAAATTGATTTTATCAACCGTTAATTAACAAGAAATGATTGATTAATAAATCATGGGTCCAAAGTTAAGTAATCTTGATTAATAACCAACCAAGTTGATATTTATAGGACTGCGCAGGCGCCACAACTTATTAGCTATAACACTAATAAATAACTGTTTAAAGTTAATTGGCTGAGCTTAGAGAACGACACTAGTAATCCAAGATTCCAAGTTTTAACTGAACAATACCTAATCAACATTTTAATTAAGGAGGAACTATTTCGTTTCATAGTTAACTTGCGTAACTGTGTTTTTAATTGTGGTTTTGAGATTTAGAGAAAATACTTTAGTCTGAAGTCATAAAGATACATTCCTGACCCATTCCGGGTTAAAAATAGTTTTTCCAAAAAAATACTTCATATTTTTTCTCACTGTAAATGCACGTATCGCACTTTGCTCGCCGTAAACATGGCTTTCAATGTTTTTAATTTTCAACGCATTCCAAATAGCAGAAATTAAAAAGAGAAATATTTTTTAAAATCAAAAATATCACTGTTAATTTTGGCATTAACTCGTCGAGTACCGGTTTTGTAGACACAATTATAGAACAATAGGTTGCGGTCACCGGTGACCGCTTGGTGTTTGACAGTTTAATTGATAATATATATAGTTTATTGATATTAATTTCACAGCTATTCTTCAACTACATACAACTATAATAAAGAACTACCACGTAATTAATACTAAATACGTAGATAGAACTAGATGTTATAGCATCCAGACAAAGTTTAACAGCAATTAGGAAGAAAGATTGTCTTAGAATTATTTAAAGGCGTATGCAAAAGGCGCCAGTAAGCTCATTAGCGCTTCTAGTATATACCTCTATATCCGTGTCGTTAGCAATATGGAAGATGTACCTAGTTGCATATTCTTACAAGTCAATTAATGCCTCCGACTTACATACTAAGTATAGTAGTGTATTATGTAGATAGTATTTTTTTTGGGTTTAAAATCATCGATTGACTGCTCCCGCCTGGGTGAGGCGGGAGGGAGTGTCAGACTCTTACTGACTAAAAACCACCCCGTTCCTTCTCCTGCACGTCGAGCCGGAGCCCTGGTAACCCGTTAGGATCTCCGCGACATGTAGTAACCTAATACGGGTACATACCTAGTTATCTAAGAGAATCCTACCTTGATCTAAGTTTTATTCTTTAGCAACACCTACAACAGTCCACTTCTAAACTATGAGTATCTTAGACATCACAGTTCCGCCCTGAGGACACGGTGGAAGACACGGTGGGAGAATGCCCTGCGTGGGCTGAGCCCTCAGTGAAGTGATCGGCGATGGCGACCTCTCGCGTCCGGGCCTAGTGCAGGCCATGATGCGGAGCGAGGGGGACTGGGATGCCGTCTCCTCCTTTTGCGAAGCAGTCATGCTAGCTAAGGAGGAGGCGGGACGCGTGATGCAGCGAAGCGCTGCCTCCTCGCAACCCAGCCATCGCGAAGGACACACCGGGCGTCGGGGATCGCGAGACGATCTCCGGCCACCGTAAGCGCGGGCCTGCGGACGGCGAGCATGGGTGGCTCCCCATCCGACCAGAAACAGACCCGAGCGTACGGCGCGTCGCGTTCCGCGCGTGCATCAAAGAGCCATCAGACCACTACAGATGGGGCCCAATACGGCCGATGCCGATTCGGAGTCGCGGAGAACCTAACGGGTAACCGGGGCTCCGGCTCGACGTGCAGGAGAAGGAACGGGGTGGTTTTTAGTCAGTAAGAGTCTGACACTCCCTCCCGCCTCACCCAGGCGGGAGCAGTAATTCGATGACTTTCCCCCCTTAAAAAAAAAAAAAAAGACTTCACAGTTCAAATGAGTTTAGGTTTTTCAAAGAGAGAAGCTGCCCGGTCATCTTGTGTTGTCCCGAGTCAGCTGTATTGACACCCTGATGATGGCTACGGTGATAACAAATGTTTTTTACCTAGCTACCCTCCCAGAGCTACCCACCCTACCGGAGGCCCAATTACCCTCCCCTTCCTCAATCTCCCAAATCCCTGAATCCCCAACGATCCTCAAACTCCTAATCCCCAAAAGGCCGGTAACGCACTTGTAACGCCTCTGGTGTTCCAGATGTCCATGGGCGACGCCGATTGCTTACCATCAGGTGATCCGTAAGCTCGTTTACCGGCTTATGCCATAAAAAAAAGCTACACCAACGAGATTTATATTATAAATAGCATTTTTTTTAAACGTTGTTTCAATCGTAGAGTGGGAACTCTACGATTTCTCCTGTGTCGTGGGTGCGTTTACAAACATAAAAGTTCACATATACATGACACCCAGACCCGATACAACAATTTGTGGATCACACATAGAGTTGTTCCATGCGGGAATCCACTAGCTGCATGTTGGGCGGCAGTCGGTTGCCCAGTTACCGCGCCAACATGCAGTCAAACTTCATCTAATACACAAAGACAAAATAACAACAATAACAAAGAGTAGCCAATGACTGCGTAACTAAACAACACGTGTAACTGCAGGCAAATTCCTTAAACATTTCTTTGTTCATTTATTTTACTACGCAACATTTAAAAAACGTTAATACAAAAAATTACCAAATGCGAGTGAAACTCACTCAGTGGATTCCGTATCGTTATTTATTAATAATTTTTATTTTATTTTATTTATTTGGGAAAATTAACAATTATACACTGTAATAATACATTATAACAAATATGAAAGTATATTAAAAATGTATAATCAACGACATTCTCCACAGAATACAAAAAAAAGTAGTTAAAAGAAGTCGTACAATTTAGGTAGGCATACTACATAAAATAATAACATCAATAAATCCTTCATTATTCTTTGTTCTTAGTAACTATATATATTATTTATTGTTAATACCAAACAGAAATACTGTGTAATCTGTGAAAGTATCAACTGTCCTATCCCGTTTCATGATATAAAGCCTGACAATAGAAGGACAATCAAAAATACAGACAGACAAACAAACAAACAGACAAACAAACAAACAGACAAACAAGCATACAAACAGACAGACAGCAGAGTCTAGGCAATTGGGTCATGTTTTACATTTTGAGAACGGAACCCTTACAAAAGACAGGCAGTTATATCACGAAATAATAATACAATTTATAACTGTAATAGGCCGCCATATTTTACCTAATTGAGTACAAACACTGACTAGAGGCGCAATAGCTCAATTCCGTATCTACGGAGTGACGCATGCGCAACAGACAAAGAAAAATTATCCATTGCACTCGCGACATGACGCTTACAATAAAAATAAATTAACTGCGTGCTCCTCTAATGAGGGGCGTAGGGCTGTGCTGAGTTTGTTATTGTTATTTTGTAGTACGATGTTATAATAATACATAGTTTTATCATCAATCTAATAAATACATTTCACGTAATAATATTAAAGTTTTACAATGTCTGATTAGGTTTATTTTAGAATATTAATATCATATTTCAAATAGATACGTTCCAAATACCTTTTTGAACCCTGAACCGAGAAAACTGTTTGTAACAATCACTAGAAGAGTGACCGACTGACTGACATTTTTTAATTTTGTTTGTCGTCGAAAAATGCCATATAGTCTATGGTTTAATAGGAATACATGAAAATTTACTTTGAATTTCAATTTAACTTTGGAGTATTACACTTCAAAGTCACCAGTAATTTTGCTTCTCAAGGTATTTTTTTTTAGGGGGCAAATCATCGAATTACTTCTCCCGGCTAGGTGAGGCGGGTGAAAGACAGACCTCTGAGTTTGTTTCGGCATTTCTTCTCAGAGTAGTCAGTAAAGAAATGTCGACCTCATCGTTCGCTTGATAAAATTGACGTGTAAAAGTGCTGCCCTGTAGCCTATTTGCAGAAATAAATTCACTTGTTTCACTTGTTTCACCTTCGCGGACTAGTTTGGGTTCGCACGATTGGAACCCCTTCACAAAATAATAAAAAAAGCCTATTTATTAACTAAATTATTTGTTTCTTATTGTGTTAAGTAAATTATTGTATTTAGTCAGCCAGAACCTTTTTGCAGGTAAAGGCCTACTCCAAAATTTGCCAATCCTTAAAAAATAATTAAAATACAGAGGTAATTGAACACTCAACTTTACATGTCAACCCTACACCAATGGTGTCGCCAACAATCTTTGATGATCCGAGACATTTCCCGAAGCCGTCGTAAGAAACGAGTAAAGATGTTTCTAATTTCGTCATTAACTTGCCCCATTTATATGTTTCCCACACTGATTTTGAGGAACGGGAATCTATGGTATGGCATATGTTGTCGTGAATAGTCATGACGTATGTTTGGCGCTGATAGGACGGAAAAAGGAGTTGGAATTGTGAAATTTGGTTGAGTCGTTCCACTTTTATTACATTACTATGACGTATAACAAAGAAAATGTAACCGTTTGTTCAGAACTGCACGGTTCAAAATAACTTTTACTGTCGATCAATAATCTCTTTGTTAGTAGGTAAATATAATTTATAACCAACAAAGAAATCTATACAAATCTAGAACTTCCGCATGAGTCAGTTATGAGTGGAAAACTGCTAGAATAGTTTTGTTGTACTTTTTTACGACATTAACAAGAGACGTAATTTGTTGTTTTGTTTTTATTTTTATACTACAATGGGACACTTTTTTTTCATCCTATAGGATACGTAATATTTGTTATTAATCGCCCACTTTCCATCAGTTATTTTTTTTTAGTACAAGCCGGTAAATGAGCAGACGGAACACCTGATGGTAAGCAATCGGAGCTGCCCATGGACACTCGAAACACCAAGGTGTTACAAGTACGTTACCGGCCTTTTGGGAATTGGGAATTTGAGGATTGTGGAGGATTCGGGGATTCGGGACGGGGTCTAGGGAGGGGTATTTGGGCCTCCGGTAACCTCATTCACAAGTGCCGAAGCATGGCTCTCCCACACTTTAAATAGTTATAGTTAAAATAGTCATACTTAGTTATGTTATGAATCCCATGTAATAAGCCATAAGGAATTGGCGCGCCTTTTTTGATGGGTGAAAATTATCCAATGACTTCTCCCAGCCGGGTGAGGCGAGAGAGCGTCAGGCTCTTACTGACTAAAAACCATACCGTTCCTACTTCTGCACTTCGAGCTGGAGCCCCGGCAACCCATTAAGTCTGTATCAGCATCAGCCTATTGGACCCCATCTGTGCTGGTCTGGAATGGGCGCGTTTAGTGTCCATGCACCGGGCCCATAGAGCCTACCGTATTTTTGCTCATCAGGTAACACTAGTGTATACCTTTTGTTCTATATCCAATAGGGAATTCGATAGTGTCACACCATTACATCTTCAATATTTGACTGCTACAGTGATACACCTCTTATACAGTTGCGAAATCTGGTGAAAAAAACTGCGGAATCCTTGTTGTTATCCTTTTTTTTATATTTACTTAACTGAAAAGTTCGATTGAATAGGAAAATACCTCAATAGTTACCTTTACTACTATACTTTAAAACATTGTACCTGAGTCCCGAGACCCCTTGCTAAGCAGTCACACTTGCAACCAACTCAACAAACAAGTCATGCTTCTTACACCCCTCCATAAAACACCTTAGATCATAGCTGACATTCCGTTAAATATTCATTCGTTATTATAATTATCTCTTTGATCAGTATCGATGGTTACCATAAATATGTTCTCGATATATGGTAACTCGACTTGCCATAACTTTATGGTACAAAAACCATGTAGATATCATAGCCTATCCATCTAGACTGGTATAAACTACGCTAGGTGTCCGTGTATGTAAGGAGTTGTAATTTGTACGTCGTTTTAGCCGGCTGCATAATAAAGAGGTTATGGTTTTTGAGTATTTATTTGAACAAGGGCTTCAAAATAGCCTATTACAATTTCATTAATCTAAATCTACATTCTACACACATTTCCAGGGTCTTACATTTTGTACAGAACCAGACCCAGCGTATGGCGCGTCACATTCCGCGCGCGACTCAAAGAGCCATCAGACCACCACAGATGTGGGCCGGTAGGACTGATGCCGATACGGAGCCGCAAAAGGCCTAACGAGTTGCCGGGGCTCCGACTCGAAGTGCAGAAGTAGGAACAGGATGGTTTTTAGTCAGTAAGAGTCTGACACTACCTCTCGCCTAACCCAAGGCGGGAGAAGTCATCGGATGATTTTCACCCTCAAAAAAAGGGTCTTACATTTTTGTACTTTCAAAAACATCGCAACAGTATGCTGGGGGATCAAAACAAACTAACACAGCCACATTTATAATATATAATTAGTAACATCTCCAGACACCAGCATATCAAGATATACCAAAGTCTTTTAATAAATTGTAGCTAGTAAGAATAAACCAATACGGTGCTTTATAACAAAACAATAGAGTTCAAAATCTACTACACAATAAACAGGTCAAACACCAGTAGTTATATCTTTCATGGACAGTGACTCATTCCGACTGAAAATGAACTTCAGTTCAGCAATGAATCATGCAACGAAACAATGGATTTGTTTAAGTCACATATCCCTATCCACTAGCCGAATATACTTCCGCGCGATTTCACCCTCTCTGCTCGGCTCCTATTGATTGTAGCGTGATGTTTTATAGCATATAGCCTTTCTCGATAAATGAACTATCCAACATAAAAAAAATTTTTAAAGTCAGACCAGTAATTCCTGAGATTAGCGCGTCCAAACAAACAAACTCTTTAGCTTTAAATAATAATATTATACAATAACTATCGTGAGACATACTAAATTAACTAAAATCGCAGGTTACTCACGTGAATATACTGAGAAAAGCTCTACTAGTTTCGAACCACAGAGGGGTTCTTTCTTATGAGCAGCATGCGCGGTCGCGGCGCGCAGCTCACTGACATAGTGGGAGTAAGAAGAAGAAGAAAGATTATTCACGTGAGTAACCCGCGATTTTGGTTAATAATATTATATACAATTTTCCCCATTTTTTCCACATTTTCCATTATTTCTTCGCTCCTATTAGATGATATGACGTGATATTATGTAGCCTAAAGCCTTCCTCGATAAATGGTCTCTTCAACAAAAAAGATTTTGCAATTCGAACTAAGGGTTCCTGAGATTAGGTTCAAACAGACAAATAAAGAAACAACTCTTCAGCTATAAAGCTATATTAGTATAGATAAGATTTGTCACCAACGCTACTCTTCCCGCGAGAGTCTAGTAGTGCCATATTAGGTCCATGTTCCGTACAGGAATAAAATCTGTTGATTTTAAGAGGTGGATTATTAAAATAAACTGTTTAGAATACAGAAAAATACAGTTTTATTGAGCAAGACTTTTACATACAACAATCTGTCAGACAAAAGAATGTGGGAGAGAGAATAAAAAACATGTTGCCAACCTAACAGTAACAATTATTGCCAACAGAACAAAATAAAGGTTGCGTTCTCAAATACCAACAAAACCCACGACTCGATTACACAGCAGTCAGTCGCCAAACCACTGTGCACTGCATCAACTTTACAGTCATTTTGTATCCCTATTATCTTTTAGACAATCGAAATTCAACTATCCATTATCAAGTCCTCACCTTACCTAGAAATCCTAGATAGTAGCCAGGCATAAAATCAAAGAGAAACAGTACTCATCTTAAGATATACTAACAGATATTATCAATCGACCATAAGGTTCACAAAGGCACGGGTTTTCTGCATCAGTAATAATGCGATGAAGCGTTAATTTCACTTAATTACTGAACATCTTCATTAATTTCTGTCTTAGCCTAATCAATAACGGTGTAGAGTAATTGGGTACGAAGATTTGTTTGAAGTAAAAATGGTCTTTGTGGAGACCGAATCGACGTGTATAGATGATTTACTATAAATTTTTGCATATTATGAGATTATGTAATTTTTGTATAAGATTTTGTATAAGATGGCAATAGGCTCACCCCCTATTACATGGGACTCGTAACATAAATAGTGAAAAGTGGGTGTTACATTGTACAGTGGCAGTGCCGTAATGTGCACCTCTGCCTACCCCTTCGGGGATAAAAAGGCATGATGTTATGTTATGTTATGTATAAGACGATACATATACAGAGGTATCGGAGATACCTCCAGGAATCCATGGGGAATATACAGTATTTTTTTAGGAATCAAGTTGTAGACCGTGAGACTATTGGGAAAGAAATATTTAACCTATGTTTCTCTTTTTCTATCTATCTATATAAAAATGAAACCCGTTTTCCGTTGTCGCGCCATAACTCGACCAATAACAAGAACGGCTTGACCAATTTGGCTGATTTATTTTTTGGTGGGTTTATTATTGTCAGGAGAAGGTTTTTATGATAGAAAAAACTCCTGAAAATCCTACGGGATAAGGAGAAAACGGGATTGTGCGTACGAAGTCGTTCGAAGGCAGAAGCTACTTTTTTTATAAAATCCACACTAGGATTGTCTCCTGTATCGTGGGTGCGTCTACAAACAATTTCACATAACAGTCCGAGGTAAGAGTCAGCAGTCGCATTTCCGATCACTACACCAACGAAGTCGAATTATAACTTCATATTTGCCCCTGGATGTCAAACTTTCAAACATTGAACACTTAAATACAATAACCGTTGTCTGTTTGAGTGTTGCATGTGACACCAAAATGATACATTGCACAGGCCACACATCTATTAATAGCACTGCAAATTAAAAGGACGCTCACATAGTACAGTGCACTGCAAAAACAAATGGTTGGTGTTAAGAAAGGAGGAATTTTACAAACAGAACTCTAAATGTTCAGAGCTAATTGCAAGAAGATATACCTTGTGGATCATCATCACCATCATCAACACCCTATAAATGCCCACTGCTGAGCAAAGCCTCTTCTCACACGGAGAAGGTTTGAGCATTTATCACCACGCTTGCTCAATGCGGGTTGGCGATTACAAACTTATAATTAAAAATTATAAGCCCAGGTTTCCTCACGATGTTTTCCTTCACCGTTTCAAAGTCAAAGTCAAAGTCAAAATCATTTATTTCAATTAGGCCAGAATGGCACTTTAGAACGTCAAAATAAAATTAATATTAAAAGTGAAGCTATTTGCTCATTCCAAGGTGTAGATTCCTATGGAGAAGAACGAGCAAGAAACTCCAGAGGTTACTCTTTTTCAATCAGGTTCACAATACAATTTACTAGTTACATAGTTTTGCTGTTTGGATTGTGCGAGAACAATGTAACACCAAAATCCAGTCAAAGTGATTAAGAAAGAAAATAACCTTAAGAACAATAATACAGTCTGGAGCTGACCAGTCCCAGTTGACGGCGCCCGTTCACGAACATGACACAGTTTGTCAGTGGTGTCTAGATAATCTTAGAAAGTACATATAACTTGGACTTGGTTACATTGGTACCTGCCGTTGGTAAGTATCGAACCTTCATGAATGATAAGCGGGCGTCTTAAACCTCCGGGTCACCACGACTATACCTAGTGGATATAATAAAGTAAAAGCATATTCATATAACCGATATAGATATCTTTTACGTGCGAGAAGAGACCTTTAGTCAGTAGGCTGTTGATGATGCTGATGATATTCATATAAAATACTTTCATATAATCAAATCTGGTAACTTATACTTCTCCTATATTACCTATATGGGGTAGAGAATGTTGAAAGTACGTTCAAACACAACGTTACAAGTCGTCGAATAAACAAAGCGTTCCTAAAAAAAACGTATGGATAATACCACTTTGACAGGTCAAAAATAAACAAATACTATATTAATATTTTTACCCCTAACTGTACCAGTCCACAATGTCAATCAGCAAGATATTCTAAGAACCATTACAATTTATTACGCGTCTCATGCTCCAAGTAGCCGTTTCTAGAAACATCTCTATTACTGCCGTGCCGGCTACTCGGCTACTCATAGATATGACAGGCTATATACTTTTATGATCCACTTTCGGTCGGTTGCCTCTCAACTTGCTCATTATAGCCTCTAAGTCTTGGAAACCAAGGTCATTAAGATTAGGACCTATTCACACGTTCGATATTGCTAATTCAGGTTGATAATAAGTGACCAGGGTAGCCGTTGGGAACTTGGTAGTTTCCTTAGGCATACTTTACATACAAATTAAATAGGTTTTGATGTGAAGATAGCAGATGGAGTAAAGATATAAAGCAATGGTGGTCAACCCAAAAATCAGTAAGTCAGAGGTTCACTTGATGGTGACTGATTCTCTTAAGCACTGTTTAGGGTATCGTGATCACCTATTGATATGTGACAAGAGCCGCCCTTTGAACAAATAGTAATGAAATCACTCATTTGTTTTGCCAGCCAACAGAAGATTATTCCTAAACGGTTATCATAATCACTTGTCTTTTCACAATCAAAAACATCATCATCTATTAACAAACACTAACTCAATTCCACAACAGATTCAGCATTATTACCCACAGGCTAGTTGCAGGCATGCCTTGTTGCATCCAATGTGGCAGAGGTTTTGTAAGTGTAATAGAGCGCAATGCCGAAAGCTAAGCTGCTAGGCATGAGGTGTTTTTATCACCACAGGTATTAGTATCTAACATGTATTACTCTAATAGCAGTTATTAAGGATAACTTAATATTGCTAGGCTATTCTGTAACTATTAATTCGAGAAATCGAAGTGAATTCGATTGCGAACCGCCATTTCATTAGTTGTTTTTTTTATGGCATAAGCCGGTAAACGAGCAGACGGATCACCAGATGGTAAGCAATCTGCGTCGCCCATGGAGACCTGGAACACCAGAGGCGTTACGTTACAAGTGCGTTACCGGCCTTTTGGGGATTGTGAGAATAATCTCGACCAATGACGGACGAGTATGTGGTCGAGCTCACGTCGAAAGTTAGAATTGACAGTTATAGAATAGCCTAATTCTTGAGTGTAACAGACACTCACTTAGTCTATTTTACGCCTAAATCACAATTACAGCTCAAATCATTATATCATTGTCAGTAATTGGAATATCCACACATATAAAAATAACAATGATGCACAATATATCTGTATTTTCATTATTATTGTACAGATAACGTGTATTTAGCAATAAAATAAATAAATAAACTAGATGTTATTTAAAAACAGGTAAAAAATAACTGCTCTTTTACGGAACAGTAACGGAAAGAATAGGTATCATTTTTGAATAGCTAAAACCCAAGTCTAAAGCGGGCTCTTTGATCGCGATAGCGGCGCTTGTGATGTCCACACGGACCGCCTAACGCGATGTATGGAACCCTATTTAGTAGGTCCAGGGATGCCACTGCAGCAAATGGACTGATACTGAGATTCAAAGAGGTTAATTTGTTTGTGAATTAAATAGAGTTAGTCACGTTACAGTGAAGACAGATCGAGTTAAGATAGATCGATGAATAGATAAAGTATGTAAGAGTCGTAGCAGTTGGCGTTCTATAGTAGAGACTATATACAGACTATAGGCAGAGGCCTACCCCCATGGGAGACCGACGTGAAGTTATTTATGTATACCTCTATAATTAGGTAAAGTCTCTATCTTTTATGTCTTATTTGAAAACATGGCCGCATACATTGTTTTTGTTCTGTTGAGTCGTGGGTGTGTATACAAAAATACCTTCATAATAAGATTCATAACAATTCGTGGTTTACTCACTGGGTTAGTCCATTTGGGAATTGATTGTCACACAATGTTACGCGGCAGCGACGCTGCTTCTGGACCCATAAGTTCATTATCATCATCAACAGCTGGAAGAAGTCTACTGCTAGACAAAGGCCTCCCCTTAGTACTCCACGTCGAATGACAAATCGCCACCTGCATCCACTGGCTCCCTGGCGATACTATTACGCGCGTTATGCAGTTAACCTATATTTATCATCCATAATAACTAATCAATCGATATTAAATTATTTGCGTACTTTTGATAAGTTACTCTCTTAAATACTCTATTAAAAAAATGTCAACAACTTCGAAGTTGTAACTTGATTGTGAACATCTATACTAATATTATAAAGAGGAAAGATTTGTATTTTTGTATTTTTGTATGTTTGTAATGAATAAACTCAAAAACTACTGGACCGATTGCAATAATTTTTTCACCATTAGAAAGCTGCATTATTCAGAAGTAACATAGGCTATATAATATCACGCTAGGTCCTATAGTTGTGGAGCAGTAACCAAAAATGTTTTAAAAACGGGGGAAAAGTATCGTTTCTGAGGCCTTCCGTGGCGTGCGCTGAGCATATACCTCTAGTTAAAGTTATACAAAAATGCTCTACAGACGAATTGTTCATGTTAACATTATTTTTAAAAAAGTCCGCGAGACTACCTTTTATAGTTTACCCATAACAATCGTTTATGTAAAAAATCTTAAGTCCCCCCGTGCGAAGCCGGGACGGGCCGCTATAGTAAATAATTTAGTAAAATTTCTTTACGACAGGCATTAGTACTTAGTACTTCACAGAAAACAGTGTGTTCTACGATCACTAATTACTTTCAGTTGTCTTTTTAAGCATGTAAATTCCCTTCTATGTCTAAAATTTACTGAACACTAAAACTAATTAATAGATTCAATTTACCTTCCATAAATGACCATTATGAAAAACTATATTTTTTATACAATTAGAGAACAAACAATCGTAATGAGGATTCACAATAAAATCTTAATCAATTTACCGATTTACCGTCACTGGGTCGTCAAACCTTAACCGATCGATTCGATATCATAATAAATATCAATCAAAACAATCCAAAACGCAGTTACAATCAGTTATATTAACAGCTACATTAATCTTTTCACACTCGGCGTTTTACGACACACGCACATTACATCGCCCCATAAACTTAAACCAGAATCGGCAATACAAACGAAAGGGTCAAATCGAGATCAATATCATATCGATTAAAACAAATCGATAAGCTTCTCCCAAGAATTCTCCTTCTGCGGGATTCATCGCAATAAATACAAGTAGCCTCAATTTGTCGACCATAAAGTCCTTTAAGATGCAATTTGTCAACGTCAACTCGCAATGCGTATCGATGCATCGGAATGGAGCGATCGAGATCGATATCTCGTCTTTGTATCGATGGTGACGATTATCAGATTGGCGATTGTGTAGTTGATTCTGCGCGCGCATGCAACATGAATGGTAAATCGAGGAAGCTATATTCGAATGCAAAGAGGTCTGTTTTGTTTATTCAGATTTCGAATAACAATAACTGTAGTTAATGCGCTAGGAATACAGATGTCCTACTGGTTATCGTATCGGGTAAGTGGCCAGTTATATCTACAATGTGAAGACTTCCTTGCTGGTCTAATTGCAAGTCTATTGTCGAGTTAGAAATTATATTTCTGCGTTGTAAAATTATACTTACAGCTGCATCGATTGGAAGGCAAAATTCGTTCTATCAACTAAAGATTTCATTATGATACTTTCTCAGACGTGAGATACCATCACTTATTGCAAGTGGCTATCTAAAAATAATATAAGATAAATTCACGAAATTAATTTCAATCTATCTTCACAAATAGCACTCTATCAATCAAAGTCTATATTCATTTAAATATTGGATTGTATTTCCGCAACTTTATTACTTACACGTGGACCTAACCTAACGGACGAAGGCATAATTCTGTCAAAAAATTCAAGATGGCGGCAAATCACTTCTCATTAATACTTAACTCGTCAACCGTTCACATCATTAATAATCTCTTATGAGAAGATTAATTTTATCCAGTCCAACAGTAAAATGTACAAATTGAAAGTTTTATTAACTATTACATCGGTAGATTTTACCGTTAATTTTAAATGTTATAAATATAAGAACCCCGTTACTAACGTGGTTAAAGTAACGGGGTATGGCGATATTGATGTAGCACTTCAAAGGCTTCTAACAACGTAGAGACAGGAGAGTCTGTCCTGATCAAATTATCACAAACTAACTTAAAACAGACTGTACTTCAAAGGAGAAAGGAAGTGAGTTATTAATACCTATCAAATTATGGCCTCGGATATTGGCGGGAGACTAAAAGTGCACCGATGGGACGACGGTGACGTTTTCATTTTTCAAACTCACCTGTCTCAGGTTTGATGAATTTTTATCGTCTATTTCGAATGAAACTTTATTATATGAGATGGTCCGGTAAACTATACATTTTCTTTAAAAGTTCTACAGGTTAGAACATAAGCTATAAAAGCTAGTGTAATTTAGGAGGTCCCATTTTATGATTGTTGGCTTCTACAAATGATTGTTCCTTGCACAGCCAAAATCTTGGCTCAAATGGTGCCATATACTTGCTAAATGGTAAATAGCTATTAATAAGTCGTTTTAAATCAAATAAAAGACATATTACTGTGTCCGATTTGTCAGACTACTAATAATTTTCGTACAAAATTGTACACTAGATGTAAAATCTTTTTTCCAAATTCATGAACCGATTACATCCAATTATGGCAGTATGTATCATACTATCATCTTTGCATTAAATATTCTAATCAAACGCAATTTGTAACCAAAACCAAATCATCAAGTGATTACACGGGTTTCGACTTAGAAGGCAGTTCCTCGATATGTTTAGCAAGCCTAGCGTGCCGGTATGTGCATATGTAATATGTATGAACATACACATTGTAAGATGCATCCCACACTAACCTGTGGTATGTTAAAAAGTCGCTGCGTTTGTTGAGGTGATGCTGTCTAAGTAGACTCTGTTTGTCTTGTATGTAATGTTTAATATACTTAAACAAGTTGGGACAAATTATTTAGTTTCCTTTTTTCTATGTCACGTAACGCATCTATGCTCGGAGGTTTACGACGCTTCTCATGTGCAGGTTCGAAACCTACCAACGGCTAGTACCAATGTGACGTTTTTAGAGTTATATGTCCTTTCTAAATTATCTAGATACCACTGACAAACAGTGGAAGGAAAAATTGTAAGGGAACCTAGGCTTATAATTTCTAATTATAAGTTTGCAATCGTCAATCCGCATTGATCAAACGTATGGTGATTAATGCTCAAACCTTCTCCGTGTGAGAAGGGGCTTTGTTCAGCAGTGGGCATCTATAGGCTGATGATGATTAATCCTTTAATAAATTTAATATTACCCAAGTTTTGTGGTCCACATTTGCGGGAGGAATATGTTCTGCTATAGCTTATAAAATGTCTAGATAACCCAAGTGTGTAACCACTTAATATGAAATTGGTATTTAATTGATTTTAGCATTTCTTGCACCAGCATCTACCTCTATAGATGTAAGCTTCACGTCTATTTTTGACATTTAACTGCAAATAACCATCGAGAATTATGTATGTACAATTTATGACAAGACACACACGACATTTAACACTGTAACTCCAAGATCATTAATTCTTCACAACATTGTATAAAATTAGATATTTTCATCTGTTTAGTTTAATTTATGCGCGTCATATTTCGTCTGGTGTGACGCTAATAGTATAGAAACAGAAGAAAGAGCTACTTTGGATTCCATAAATTGAATTAAATCTTTGAATGGATTAAATGAAGTCAAATGCGTAACATTACTTTATGAGCGGATGACAGTTTAAGGTGTGAGGTCTATAAGTCTTGAGTAAGCAATTGGACTGGGCTGAATAAGTGATTCGTCTTTTCTAATTGGTTGCTTTAAATTTGAATTGACTTAGCAATTCATATCATAGCTCCATTGCTATACTTCGGGAATAGACAGTGACATACGATGCTTTTTTTTTAAGGGGGGGAAATCATCGAATGACTTCTCCCTTCTCGGTGAGGCGGAAGGGAGTGTCAGACTCTTACTGACTAAAAACCACCCCGTTCCTACTCCTGCACTTCGAGCCGGAACCCCGGCAACCCGTTCAGTCCTCCGCGCCATGTAATAAATATTAGATGTCCATTACTTTTAAGTAAACTGAATATATAAGATACAACGGAGTTACCCAGAAACTTTATCATGAGAACTCAAACCCGGAACCCTAGTCAATCTAGTTTAAACACAACTAGATTGCATCTATACCTAAATATGAAAGGGAAACATTAATTTACAATCAGCTGCAGATCATCCATCTTGGTGTGTAACGTAAGAAAACCGTCGTAATCCATTTCCTATGACTACTATATTAATTATCGTCCTAAGGCGATCGGTGAGTAACCTCATTGTGGTATGAGGACAAGGATGAAGGAATCAGTGGAGGGTTAAGTATGTCGTGTGTTTTGTCAGGCGATTGTTGATGAAATGATTTTGAAAAGTATTAGGGTAGTATAAACGGATATGATTGGGGCAAACGGTTTTTTTTTTAATGATATTATGATATATATGTCTCACGAAAGTTATAATACAGATATGATAATAATACTATAACTGTTTCACAATAACCGTTTTTCATTTCAAATAATTATTTCCTCGGCGATTAGAATTGTAAGTTTAACTTGAATTATTTTCTTCTTGTTGTATTGTTAATCTTTCACGTTTACATTATCTACATTGTAACTTCAACTACTTAGAATGTCATGTGGAAATGCGGAGTCTCCTAGCACAAGCAATCCATTGCTTTAAAGGTGATCTCCAATAATTTTATCCAATGCCTGTTGTAATTGAAATAAACATTTTTATTTTTATTGTTATTTATACTTTAATTTTTAATAATCTTGGCCGTCACCGTTGCTTCTCCGAATGAGACCGTCTTTGAGTCGAATAAAGCTTATTAAATAAACAAGTCAATTTTTATCGCATCACCTAACTACGCTACTGATCTTGAAACGACTCTTTAATTAATGGCACTCCATTTACTAACTCCTCCATGCCCTAACCTCTATTGTGATCGTAAACTGTATAGATTATTACAGCTGCCTCGGAGCCATGTAACAATAATGAATAAGC
Source organism: Spodoptera picta (assembly GCA_038387885.1). Classification (NCBI taxonomy): domain Eukaryota; kingdom Metazoa; phylum Arthropoda; class Insecta; order Lepidoptera; family Noctuidae; genus Spodoptera; species Spodoptera picta. Next base: position 1,174,623 of record JAZHFQ010000003.1, on the reverse strand, counting down.
CAGGCTTCCATCCTACCTATAATGCAATAAAAATTAACGCCTAAATAAATCTAAAGGCTCAACTATTTGAGACATGTTCGTATCCTACCATTATTTTTCTTTATGTCTGTTCAGAGTTAAACTCTAAGTATAGGTACAGAATGAGCAGGGAAAGAACTATGTGGGAATCCTGTTCGGAGACCATAATAGCTTTTGTAAGAAGTATTGTGTATGATATCGTCAGAATCATTACTGGAATCGCAGATAGATAAGTGATCCACAAAACCGACAAATATGTCAGGAAATTTGCACTTTAATATAACTAATGTTTGTATTTAGAATAATACGCACATTTTATACTTCTGTTAAACTAATTGCATCCAAATAAAATATCTTTACTACTCTACAGCTGCAGTTCTGATGGCAGCACGCATGTGTCAGTTTCCAATGAGGTCAAGTAACAATTGTCCAAACACAGCAGCTGTCAAATGTTGAACGACCAATGGGCTGACACTAGCTAATTCCCTATTGGATGAAGAACGAGAGTGTCACACTAGCGCCATCTGTTGAGTATAAATACGGTAGACATCATTGGATATATCTGTTTGTTTGTATGTTTCAACGCTTCTATTGCTAAATGTACATTATGAGTCCTGTGTAATAGGAAATGATACTATTGACATACACAGGAGGAAATTTCAGACACCGTGCTATAATTTTTGAAATATGGAAAAATCTCTAACATCTCTATGTTAGACAAAGGAATAAAATCGAGAATCCCTTGCTCGGTAATCGACTGCACGGTTGGCGCGGTGGCTGGGTAACTGGCTGTCGCGCAACGTGTCGCTGTTTTGGTTCTCGCACAGAACTCTTTGTGTGATCCACAAATTGTTGTTCCGGGTCTGGGTGTCAAGTTCACGAACACAGGTACAACAAAGGAGAAAACTCTAGTGTGGGGCAACGTTGTAAAAAAAAAGATAAAAATTAGCATTTTTATAAATATTCTGTACACTTCTAATATGTAAAATAAATCGTAGTATAAAACAATCTATATTATGTGTAAATATGAAAATTGTCATACAAATGGAAATATTATTCAAATAGTTCAATTATCAGTTTGCGTACCTCAAGGTGTAGTCGTTTATTGCAGTTATTAAAATAATTAAAGATACCGATGTATCTCAGCCATTCCATGCCTATTAACTCAGAAAGAGATCATGATAAGCATTAGGTTAATCTATGTATGTACCAGGTACCTAGATACCTAGATATGTACATCTTTTATTCGACAAAGGGACAGACAGAATATAATAGTGCCTAAGTATCTACTTGTACTCGAGTGAATAACATCGTTCGTGATACCTTTTGGACTAACATTACAGATCTTCAAAGTATGTTACCTGTTTTACAGGATTATTTTTCGAGTTCGAAAACAAATCTTTTTTTTTTGGAACAAGCCCGTCACAACCTCCCAAAACCGCTGTAACTCCTGTAAGCCAGGATCTACAGTAGATACAACCATGAAAACACCAGAACACTGAAGTCCGGCGCGTCCCAGGGACATGAGTAACTGTCTTGGTTCCCGCAACGAAGTGAATTAGAAGATATTATAAGAGGAGAAGAAGAAAAAACTGGTTTCCACTTCCCTCGGTGAATTACTGCAGGAGACAGAATGAATTAAGCCTAAAAGCACAAAGAAGAGACTGTACAACTGGGTGAAACCGAGTCGCGAAGCACCACGGAAATTTGACTAAAAACTAAGTGGGTCCTATGTGTGAGCTGTTATACTTGCTTCCAATAATAGAAAACAAATCTATTGTAAACACAGATGCGTTTGAATTTTGAGAACTTTGCGTATGAGATTATTCCTCAGCAAGACAACAGTTTTTTTTTAATTTTAGTTTAGTTCCCTTCTCCCCAAAGACCACAAAGAAGGCAATTGCCGACCGCTAGGTGCATCAGGTGATCCATATGCTTGTTTAACGCGATGTCCTAGAAAAAACATGTTTTTTTATGGAATAGAAGGCAAACGAGCAGACGAATCACCTGATGGTAAGAGATCAGCGTCGCCCATGGACACCTGCAACACCAGAGGAGTTACAGGTGCGTTGCCGGCCTTTTAAAAAGGAATACGCTCTTTTCTTGAAGGTTTGAAGGTCGTATCGGTTCGGAAATACCGCCGACGACAGATTATTCCACAGTTTTGCTGTGCGAGGCAGAAAGCATCGTGAGAAGCGCACAGTTGTGGCCTGCCAACCATCTATATGGTGGGGATGTATATTCTGTCGTGAGGGTCGATGGCGAAAAGATGCGGCAGGTATCAGGTCAAACGATTCCTCAGAGCACTCCCCGTGGTATATTTTGCTTGTTCAGAACAAATCATAATACTTAGGTACTAATAATAAAAAACTGAATTATTCACACCAACAATTAGGTAACAAAAACGATGACTAACAAACGGACAACATGCAACCCGTTACTCAAAGTTATTTAAAAACAATGTGCACTTAACTGTAATGTCACTTGGCAAGTTACCAATCCTGCCTACCCACGTATGTAGGGATGCATGATGATACAACAATAGACTGACTCATCCTTCCTTGTTTACTATAAGAGTATTATTTATGGCTGAACAAGTTGTTAAGTGATGGGTGATGTGTAGTAAAACTCACAGAACATACAAAGAAGATAAAACTAATGTCTTAAAGATCAACAGTCTGTTTGATCTGTGGAAATATTTCTTACAAATATAATTACACCAATTTTAGAACTTAATATTACTCACTAATCCAGAGGAAGTTCTCTTATTGCTAAACACAATACACTAAAGAGAAGAAGATAGGATATTTGGCGTGATATTTGTATAAGTTCCTATGTAGGACGTTCCGAAAGAAGCTTGCGGGAGAAATCTTGTGGGGAAACTGAAGCCTAAAGAGATTCATCTCTTATCAGATTTTCCTGCAAAGGTAAGAAAGTAATTATACAAATGTGGACTGCATAAACATCACTAATTTAGTAATTGATGGCCCCAACACTATATCGTACTATTAAGATCAACAGCTGTCACAGAGTGCACTGTCTTTCTGTCATAGTCTGATGTGTGGACTCGACGTGTGATCTGTCCGTCAAATATAAATATAGTTTAATAAATGCCTGTAAAATCAATGCTAGTCATTAAATTATTAATTCAACAACATAACATAGACACACTCGTCATACACGCGTAAAGTCTGTGTTTATGATTTAATTTATATTCTGTGGAAAACGCCGTTGGTTACACATTTGTTCGAACTACCTGTGTATTGTGTCGTAATGTATCATGTAATGTGTCACTGTTTGTTTTCCCAAATAAATAAAATAAAAATAAAATAAAAGTCAAACCAAAAGCTAGTATGAAATACCTACATTTTGACAAGTAAACGCTTAGAATGACTCTTTGATGGATGGCCCTTGAAGAAGCAAGCAGTGATGTACGGTGCATCATTTAAATAATCGTTTTAAGGATTTAATGGCTACCGCAGTGACACTGACTACCTTATTGGTCTTGCGGTTACAATAGGTAAAAGGTGACTAGAAAAAAAATAAAAAGACAATAGCTTAATACTATGTGATTCACAGAAGTTGTGGCAATAATGTGTCATGCCATAACTGGAGAATCAAAGTCAAAGCATTTATTTAAACCTTTTGTTACTATTGAAACGTCGACAAATACAAAATGAATAATAGTCTGTATCAGCTAGGTGCTCATTCCAAAATGCAGATGAATGGAGAAGAACGAGCAAGAAACTCCATTCGTTACTCTTTTTTAAAAAAGTCTGTTTTACAATGTCTCTGATACTGTACGTATATTTGATAACAATGCAAAGACATGCTTGAAGCATTATACAAATTACGAAACTTGAAACTACGAATGGTGTAGTTACCATCTAAAGTCCGTGGCAGTCCATTGCTAGATGAGGCTCCGAAGCTATTAATGATCTAATGGTTTCGGGGGTTCGAATCAGGAATAGAACCAGGCTGGTTTTTGTCAGTAAGACTGACACTCCCTCTCATCTCACCCAAGGGGGGAATAGTTATTGGATGATTCCCCCCTCAAAAAAAAATAACTATGAGCCTCTTTTAAATAATATCCTCGCTTAAAACCCCCGATGTCGATACCCAGGTATTATACACCGAAGTTAACAACTAAATTATGACTAATCCCAATCATATAGAACAACACTAGTGCTAAGCACGTGTATCATGACTAACTGTGGTAAAATAGAACAGATTATATCTGTTTGTGATCTGATGCACTTAAATACATATGTCAGTAAAATTCAATGGTTTATATTTCATAGATCATAGTATAAATAAGCAGATTGGCGATATATTAAAAAAGGGCCAAATTAAAAGTACCCTTAACCGACGAGCATGCATGAAAAGATTGATGACTGTTGATGAAGCGAAAGAGGTATGTAGATATCGTAGTAATTGGCATTCCATAGTCTTTGCTTACCCCCATGGGAGACAGGCGTGAATTGTGAGGTGTATTCTCTATTACTCCGTTGGATGAGACGATGACCGACGTGTCAGGCTTAATTAATTCTCTTGCTAAGAAAAGTCTTAGGGTTTTCCAAATTTGAAATTTTCAGTGGTTGCATATCTTGATGTCCATTCGTATGTTGTTTTTCTTCACCGTTTCTCATTGGTGTCTAGATAATCTTAGAAAGTACGCAAAACTCGGAAATAGTCACAGTGGTAATTGCTGTTGGTAGATTTTGAACCCGCACTCTCATATATGAGAAGCAAGCGTCATAAACCGCCAGCAACCACGACATTCCTTAATGTCATATCTATTCAACTCTATCTACATCGTATAAACGTAATAAAAACATTATGTGTATCCACACTAAATATCAGAAAAGCTATTAAATATGTACAACCAGTAACCACCCTCAAGAATACTCCGGACAATTGCAAAAAGCTTTAAACCCAGTAATTTTAAAACAAATGTTAAGTTAAAACATAAACATTTGAGTTAACTGAGTTCGACTGTAACCATAGCCAGTTTAACAGAACAAACAAGTTAAACGAACAATATACTTTTATTTTATACAAACACAAACAAAAAGCTAAAATAAATGAACACAAGAAATATTCAATTAAGTAATAAAAGTTTTACGTCTTAGCTATTTAAATGAAATAAAATGCTCAGCTTACATTTATTTACATATTTTCTAGAACGGAAACTATTAAAATATTCTACAATAAATGCTATGAGTTCTAGAAACGACCTGGGTAATTAGACTCGTTCTTGATTCTAAGATAGTGGATGCAAAAGTTCTTCAATTGGATATCATTATGTAATTGAAAAACTTTAATTTTTTTATTAAGAAAATAGTTATCATTACTTTTTTTAATGTTCCACATTTGAAGTCGATTATAATGAAGATATGAAAAGGGGCACTCAATCCAAAAGGCAGATTTTTTAATACACTTAAACATAGGCCTCTCATATAACTTCTTTGCTGACTTAATAATGATTATTCTAGCACTAAAAATCAGTCACCGAGAAGTTCTGAACTAAAACAATGGAGATTATGCCAAATATTACCTCTATAGTCGTCTAGTTCGAAATCCTTTAAATCTCAATCCAGAAGAATCCACTCGACCATAATCAAGTAGTGATATATCATCGACTATAGATGCTTCTCTGTGTAAAGTTTTCCAAAATTAACTTTAAAAGTAGTAGGTAGAAGAAAGTTGAAGAAAAACACTAAAGGATAAATGCCTATTTTTATTTTAATGTCCGTCTGGTAGATTATTTATTATTTAAAATCATTAGACACGTATTTTTTATTTTTTACGGAAACGAATAGTTTCGGAGATACCTCTATATAGATTTGAAATGTCGCGTGACGTCACTTCTCAGTACATTTTATACTAAGAAATGACATGATGATAAGTTTTGTTCTATTTTACGACAAAATAAAAAAATACGTGTCTAATATTTTTTCATTACCTAACTTACGGACTAATTAGATTTTTATTTTTCGTACCCTGTCATTATTCCAATTCTGTATGCATATTTCTTTGTGTGATTCACAAATCCGGTTCTGGGAAATGTGTATATGAAATTAAGTATTCGTAAACTCAGCCACGATACGAGAGAAAATCCAACTGTAGTTTTAAAAGAGAATTAAATGATTTCAAAAATGCATATATAATATTCATCGGCCATAAGTGCTTTAACTTTAAACAATAAAAGGCTTTGTCATCACTACTTGGTACTTGATGCACTGCCAGTCGCGTGACGTCATCTAATACTGAATGCAGTCGCTGTAGTATGATCCTTATCTATATATTTATGAATATTAATGGGGATTGTAATGTCGGTGTATATGTCATACCTTTGTTTAGAATAATTTAGAATGCTTTCCACGACACGCTATGTTTAGTATTATTGTTTGTTTATTTTTCATTTCAAATTATGTCTTTTTAATTTCAATTTTTTATATTTCTATTTGCATAGCGTATTAATTGTTTAGTTTTGACAAGTAGGTTTGTAGTAGCGCTTGTATCAACGTCCTGACTTGAATCTGTTATAATTAATTTAAGTATGTTTTGACTGATTCATCGTTCAATATTCTCAAAATGAAAGAAGAAGTACACTGCAATACATAAATTTACACAAGCACGCATTCAAATTATTTTATAATTTCATCCTACCAAGTCCTGACTTCCTTAGATATAGTAAAGTGTAGGTTTCCTTACGAGACACCCTAACACTCAGTTCCCTAAGCCCCAACACTTTAAAAGACATTACAGCAATCAGACTAACAGTACAAGATCGAAGTCCAAGATGAACTGATTCCCGCAACCGTTATTTCAAAACGTGAGCAGGGAAAGTGTGACAGACGTACGAACAAACCGACGGAACCCATAAAAGGAAGGTTTTACCAATCGTGGAACGGAACTCCAATGATGTCGATATTATCGGTCCGGTTGGAGACCAAGCATCAGATGAAACTGCAGTAAAATTAATAGCAAACGATTTGAGGAGTTATGCAATTTTGAAATTTAAATCCATTTAAATATGGTTGGAGATTTTATAGAAGTTTAATGGCTCTGTTTTTATTGAAGTAATATTGACTTTGCATATACTTGGGTCATTCAAATCAATGAGAGTAGTAAAATTAAAATACTGTGGTTATATTATCGTGTTCCAAGTGAGTGGTCGCTAATTGCTAGTTTGCGCAAGTAATTGGTATCCTGTCGAACCTGTCAATAAAACGAGGAGACATTACGTCGAAGATATAATTGTAGGATTGTGTAAACAGTAACCAATGAGAACTCGTCCTTCAGAACCTTACATTGGTGAATAAATCTTGAAGTTACTTACAGTAGCGTTTATTTATTTAAGAATAACTTCATCTAAAGATATGCACAAAATATGACATACATACAGGATAATGAAATACAAACAATATGTGCACGGCTCTAAACACACAAAACCAATCACAGAAAACCGTCGCTAAACGCTTGTCGTGTGAATAAGGTGACTGGAGTCCCAAATAGACCCTTCCCCCAAACTCCACAATCCCTAATTCCCAATAATCCTCAAATTCCCAATCCCGAAAAAGCCGGTAACGCACGTGGAACGCCTCTGGTGTTCCAGGTGTCAATGGGTGAAGCCGATTGCTTACCATCAGGTGATCCGTCTGCTCGTTTACCGGCTTATGCCATAAAAAAGTAAATAAACAGAAAAACAAAATAGATATCGACAAATAATATTACAGTTGACAATAATACGTTCGAAGATTTAAAGAACATCAACGGGACTTTGTTACAACTTCATTGTCCATTTCTTGACTTGGGTTTGCTAAGTACTTCATTAATAAGAATTTTCATGAAAGGAATGAAGATTTCTTTCGGAAATGTTGCCCTTTATACCACGTCTCATGTCTTTTGTATATATACGACTTCGTATTATCACTAGGTCTACTTTGACTCATACCGAGGAAACAAATTCCGGTCACGTCCAACAGTTTGCCCGTCGCTTGCCTAAACGATGTGCCCATATATGGCACCAAACCAATACGAACAAATAACTATATTGTTAAGTAAATTGGTATTTTACAACGCCAACTTTATTCTCGCCACTCCATATAAGTCATCGACAATTTCACTTTTACACCTGTACTGTAAACTTTACAAACTATATTTGAACTTACCCTCCATAAAATAAAGTTGCAAATTGCAGTTCAGTTTAACAATTTCCAAGATAAAGAGGTATTCTAAAATTAAATGTCATTTTGAATGACAGTTGTTATAACGACATCTAGCGATCTGACGAACTTTGACGGTTTATGTTCTATTATAATTTTTGCGATGAGACCTGTAATTTCGGGTTAGATATAGAGGTAGTTAAATGGAATTCAATTTCTTGTTATGGTAACAAATAAACTCACTTTTTATGCTATAAAACACATTTTAAATGTAACACACACTTTATTGTCATAACTTATGTTTTTCAGGCTCAAAAATAACCTAACACCGCCAGACTCGACAGCCATACTTCTCATTACCATCAAAACAGAAGTCACATTAAAAAAGACAGATATTTCAATAATAAACGTATAAAGAACATAGCAGTTAGTTACAATGAGTGGTTTACGATCAATTTTTTACCCGCACCATCGTAACTCAACGACTGGAAGTCGCAGTCCCTTGCAAATTGTTACCGACTCCTGCGCAACAAAAACATACTTTATTTCGACGCCTCATACGATTATTGATGGAGTATGAATGATATGGAGCGCTGTAAACTGTAATACATTACGAATACAACTCTCTTGCCTTCCTCATCATGTGAAAATGCAACAGTCGGTTTCAAAAGAACATTCGGTTTTAGATTTTCAAAATTATCTGTAATATTAACATAGAATTTGGGGTTAATCATGGTATTTGACTTGCCTAATCCCGTATATGAGACTAAACTGGTTACAGCAAAGTGCGTGACAATATTGTAATTGCACTTGTACTAAACTGTCCAAAAATAGGAAATAATAAGCATTATTTATGCATGCGCACGATGTATAACACGCTCTACATCACCTTCATACTGCAAACCCCAATTCGTCGCCCGCTGAGCAGTGTTTAGGTAAAATTTATGTATGCTAACATAGTAGGAAATCATAAATATAGTATTATCATGAAATGAGGCATGATCATAAATAGAGAAGCCTTGTTGCCAATTAATGTAAATTTCTCAATGTCCTCTTGAAAAACAGTGTACATCTCTGATAAACATTAATTTAGAAACGTCGCAAGCAAAATGGATGCGTGTCCTACCAATCTTTGTAGGAAGCTGTGTATATTTTGTTCTGTAGCACCTATAAGCAATGTTTCTAACTGCGTGTTCTAGATTCTGTGATATTGTTTCTTGTTTTGCATGCTTGTGTTGTTATTAGGGGATTGCATCGGTATTTTAATGTGGCTGTCTGTTGTTGGAAATAATTATATGTGATTATAGTGACAGGTTTCACTCTTACATTGTATTTCGCCTATTACTTTCTTGACTGTTTATTCTCATTTAGTTACACAACCACAAAATAATCTAATAATACAAACCTATATTTTCTTTATGTACTTACTTTTTGCTCGTTATAAATACTAGGTACAGGAAGCTACCCGCTTTTCAGAGAATTTCTTATCTTATAATATAAAGCGGAAGAGTTTCTTTTTGTTCGTTTGTTTGTTTGAACTCGCTAATCTCCGTAACTACAAGTCTGATTTAAATAATTCTTTTAGTGTTGGATAGCGCCTTTATCGAGGACGGCTATAGGCTATAAAACATCACGCTACAACTAATAGGAGCTGAGCAGAGCGTGTGAAACCGCTCGCCGCTCGCGTGTGTGGAAGTAGTCTTGATAAAATTTAACCTGTTAAAGCCACACACACTAGGGGACAAAATGTCCTGCGTCGTTGGGTGAAGTAACGCAACGTTGCAAGACTTTGGTGGACATGTCTGGCAATATCAACCTCGCTGTGGACATAAGTCGCGCGTTGTCACCTTAAAATAAGTCGAGCAAAATCGGCAGGCTTCGCTTGACATGACACCGATACATGTCATCATATGTCCTCAGGTGCATCCTCGGCTTAGTTGTAATAGACACCTGGATTTATAAAAATTCTAATACTCATTTCTTTATGTTATAAGCCGGTAAACGAGCAGACTGATCACCTGATGGCAATCGGCGTCACCCATGGACACCTGGAACACCAGAGGCGTCGCAAGTGCGTTACCGGATTAGGAATTTGAGTAATTAATTGGGCCTCCGGTAACCTAACTCACACGATGAAACAAAACGCAAGCGTTGTTCACGTCGGTTTTCTGTGAGGCCGTGGTATTACTCCGGTCGAGCCTGCCCATTCGTGCCGAAGCATGGCTCTCCCACACTTAAAACTCATACTGAAAATCTGTCACCACAAACACCACTTGAATTACAAATAACCTGTTCAATGTGTTCGAGCTAATAATTTCACCCACACTACCATATCATATTACATTAGACCTGCCATTACTATAACTTACTTCCGTATTTCTGCCGTCTACTGTTTGCTAAGATGCCGTTATAGTTTTGTAGATATTGTAAGTGGTACTGCGTGTGATAGTGACCGCTACTATTGAAATTATGTTGCCATGTCCAATTCGATTCATAGGTAGACCAGTAAAATCTGGATTTTGAATTAGTTTTCAATCCTTGGGTAGCAAAGAATTATTAGATTCTAATCATTATCCCCGAATGGAGCCCGAGGTGCACATTACGGCACTTGATGGCACTGTACAATGTAGGACCTAACACCCACTTTTCACTATATTTGTGTTTTGAGTCCCATGTAATAGGGGTGAGCCTATTGCTATATACCAGGTACAATTTCGGACTCCGTGCTACTACTGAGATTTTTTTTAAAAACCCAGAATTACTTTACTCGTCTTTCACACAATAGTGATAATCGAGTAAAGTGACAATCGGCCATAGAGGCAATCTAGTCTAAAGAACTTACTACTGAATAAGTATTAAACGTGTGTCCAGATTATTATTTTTTTAAGGGGGAAATATCATCGTATGACTTCTCCCGCCAGTGTCAGACTCTTACTGACTAAAAACCACCTCGTTCCTACTCCTTTTTTTTTTGAGGGGGGAAAATCATCCAATGACTTCTCCCGCCCGGGTGTGGCGAAAGGGAGTGTCAGACTCTTACTGACTAAAAACCACCTCGTTCCTACTCCTTTTTTTTAAGGGGGGGAAATCATCGAATTACTTCTCCCGCCAGTGTCAGACTCTTACTGATTAAAAACCACCTCGTTCCTACTCCTTTTTTTTTTTGAGGGGGGAAAATCATCCAATGAGTTCTCCCGCCCGGGCGAGGCGAAAGGGAGTGTCAGAATCTTACAGACTAAAAACCACCCCGTTCCTACTCCTGCAGTTCAAACCGGAGCCCCGGTAGCCTTTTACGTTCTCCGCGGCTCCGTATCGGCATCAGCCCTATTGGGCCTTATCTGATGCCCTGATGGCTCTTTGACTCGTAACGCTCGGGTATGGTTCTGGTCGGGCGGCAAACTACCCATGCTCGCCATCCGCAGGCCCGTGGTCCAGTATAACTCAAGCTCTGCCTATCCTTCCGTCAAAAGGCGTGAATTTATAACAATATTAATCCACACTACACTCCTGAATGGAGGTCTATACACAGTGCGTCAGCTCACCGGAGCTTACTAATAGATCATCTATGATCTTAGCATTAATTAAACTCGACGCGTATTAATTAACTTAGCAGTTATTGGTAACTGGAACTCGATATAACAATAACACGTTATGTTATGTTGATAAGATAGTTATTAACTTTTTTTTTACACTTTTATAGGTCGACGTTTGACCACCATCTCGCCTGATGGTAAGCGATGATGTGGCCGACGATGGAGCACGCCTACCTATTGAGCTACCTGTTCACTCGGGACTTGAAGACACCCAAGTCATATTTGACGGTAAACACAGCCTCTGGCAAGGAATTCCAACTATGGATGATATTAGTGATTATTATTATTGATTACTATTACGCACTATTATTGCATTATTGATCTACCTCTACATTTGGTTTGACTGCACGGTTGGCGCGGGGTTGGACAACCGACTGTCGCGCAATGTGTCGCGAGTTCGATTCCCACGCGGAGATCCACAGGTTGTTGTTCCGGGTCTGGGTAGCTTGTGTATGTGAACTTGTATGTTTGTAAACGCACCCACAACACAGGAGAAAATCATAGTGTGGGTATATTGTTTTGAAATGTCGTGTGACGTCACGATTTACTACATTTTATAGGGTAGCGGGACGTAATGATCTAGGTCTTCCCTTACAACAAAATTAAAAAATATTTGTGTCATGTTTTTTCATTATCTAACTGACGGACTGATTACATTTTTAATTTTCATACATTGTCTACTACCCTATTGGAATAGTCTGGAATCCTGATCACTAGCCAAATTACATCTAAGAAATTTATAATACCTAATGAGTAGTAATGAGAGTAATTTAAAACATTGCTAACGATAACTGTAGAACGATTATGACTATTACTAACAAATACTTGCAACTTTGTTGCTTATACGAAAGATAAACGCCAGTGTGTCGGGTTCACACACATTTGCTTGACATTCTACAATCTCAAGATTAATATTGCAAGCGAAGACAAATTGTTATTTTTACGTGAGACAGTCAACGCAAAACGTTATACGCATGGGGCTCAGTTTAATTGTATAGTTAAATTTAGACTACAAGGCTCAAGGCAAGGGGTCTCGGGTTCGATTCCCGGGTCGGGCAAAGTATTACTAGGTTTTTAAAAAATCTCAGTAGTAGCACGGAGTCTGGAAATGTTCCCCGTATATGGCAATAGGGTCACCCCCCATTACATGAGACTCATAAAATAAATTGAGAAAAGTGGGTATTACCTCTACCCTTCGGGGATAAAAGGCGTAATGTTATGTTATGTTTAAAAATTTTATGATTTACGAAAAATATTTCAAACGTAGAAGACCATGCTTTGGTACTGATACGCATGGACCTTCTCGGCTGGAGTGATATACCAAGTCTTTAGAGAGAAACAACGTGAAACAACGCTTATGCTATATTATTCTGTACAGCACCCTGAGAGATTTACATCTGGAAAAATCTTAAAATGGAAATCGTTTGAAACCGGAATGGATTGTCACTATTTGCTTACGTTTAAATATAAAAAATGGTCCAGAATGGATCCGAGTAGCAAAAGACAGAGAGAAATGGAATTCTTTAGAGGAGGCCTATGTCGAAAGACAAGCTGTTTTTGAACCAAACGCCGATATAGGAAGACTAGTTACTTCCGCGCGGTTCCATACGCTCTGCTCAGCTCCTATTGGTTGTAGCATGATGTTTTAAAGCCTATAACCATCCTCGATAAATGCGCTATCCAACACAAAAAGAATTATTCAAATCAGACTAGTAGTTACGGAGATTAGCGCGTTCAAATAAACAAACAAAAAACAAACTCTTCCGCTTTACATAATAGTATAAGATATAAGATATAAGTAAGATGAAACATTTATAAAATATATGTAGTAAGCTAATTGATGTTAATGTTAGTAAGTTTAAACAGCAATAAAGGCTAATTTTTATTTTATTTATTTATTTTAAATATACAAAATAAACAATACATAAAACGAATAGAAAGTAAAATTTTACGTAACATCTACCTCTATAAAACGTATTACGTGAGTGATAAAAGCTCGCATCGCTATCAACATCACATTAAAGAAAATTATGCGCTTCTGATTAAGGTTGTCACTGTACCCACTAAGACAGGAGCGGAATCTAGCGAAAAATTTTCTCCCTTATTAGCGCGTTGGACTTCACTATTTCGATGCTTTTTGGTTGGTCTCTACTTTAGATTCTAGTTCCTAAAGTCACACTTACGCCCGAATACTGAAAGACTTTATGTTGTAGGTACTTAAATATCGCACCATTTCTGTTTTTTTCTGTTGCGGAGAACCTAACCGGTTACCGGGGCTACGGCTCGAAGTGCAGGAGAAGGAACGGGGTGGTTTTTAGTCAGTAAGAGTCTGACACTCCCTCCCGCCTCACCCAGGTGGGAGAAGTCATTCGATGATTTTCCCCCCTTAAAAAAATCTCTGTTATTTTACAAAGAATTTGTAGCGACAGAAGCCTTAGTACAAGTTTTTTTTACGTTTAAAGTAATCGTAACGAGTACGCGTTCGGTTCGTTCGATTGGTTGGTTTACTGGCGCCGGCCAATCAGGGTGCCGAACGCGTACTCGTTTCGAATACTTTAAACGTAAAACCAACTACGGCCTCTGAAATATACTTAAGCGCGACTTAAAATTGACGTTTGAGTGTTTGGATATAAAACACATTTAATGAATACTTAAACTATTCTTCAGTAACGATGTTCTATCGAAAACAATTGCTCAATACTAGGTTAAGTCATCATTAAACTGTCAAACACCACGCGGTCACCGGTGACCGCAACCTATTGTTCTATAATTGTGTCTACAAAACCGGTACTCGACGAGTTACATGACTCTGAGTACTGCGGTTAGACTTTAATTGTGTGCGTTATTTTTTACTGATGCCTTTTTATTTTTTTATGGTATAGGCCGGTAAAGCCGATGGATCACCTGATGGTAAACAATCGGCATCGCCCATGGGTAACTGAAACACCAGAGGCATTACAAGTGCGTTACCGGCCTTTTGGGAATTGGGAATTTGAAGATTGTAGGGGATTCGGGGATTGGGGCGATTGGGGAGATGGAGGGATAATTCGGATTCCGGAAACCTTACTCATGCGATGAAACAGATTGCAAGCGTTGTTTCACGGCGGTTTTCTGTGAGGCCGTAGTCGTTCCGTTCGAACCGGCGGCCCCTTCGTGCCGAAGCATGGCTCTCCCACACTTCTCTCATATTATTGCTCATTTGCTCCACAATTGGCTACACTAACTACGATCCTACAAAACAGTAAGGCACCCTAAAGTCCTAAAATAAAAAGAGTGTTACTATTACTTTAAAAGCAGCATGGATAAAGAGCAGCTGCAGTTGATGTCAATTGAGGCTAACTGATTTAATGGAGTCCGTGGCAGATGGCGCACAAATACCATTGCAGGCTGACTATTTTGATCTTTAATCTCGACATCACGCCTGCAAACGTTTGTGTGTAACTAGAAAGAAGAAAGAAGAAAGAAAAAACATTTATTTGGCAATTACACGCACAGAAAACAAAGAATATAAAAAAATAAAAATACATATATATAAACAAAATACTAATAATAAACTTACAAGAATAGAGATCAGAACAGAAAACATCACAATATAACAAAATAATAATACGATAATAACAGAATTTTGAATAGACAATAAAAAAAATCTAATAAACAAAATAATAATATTAATTTGCGCGTGCTAATGCCAAAAGGGCCTCCACCTCAGCATATAGTTGGACGTTTGTGCCCAACGCTGGTTTTCAGGTGGCACCCTGCAACTATTTAAATATGTATGCTTATGTTATTTGTGTATTTCAGTTTTTTATATAATTTGAAGTTAACATGCCTTACAAAACGTTAAAAAAATAAAAAGCACTAAATACTTAGGCCACCTCACTTACAACTAGACGGAAATCACTTAAAAATCATCGGGTTAGTCGTATGAAACTGTCTTCAGAAGGCTTAGTACGAGTTTATTTTACGTTTAAAGTAATCGAAATAAGACGGCGTTCGGCACTCTGATTGGTAGACTGCAAAGAACTGACCAATTAGAGCGCCGTACGCGGTCTCCAAAGAACCGACCAATCAGAACTTCGAACGCGGTCTTTTTTAAACCCTCTGGTGTTTTTGAATGTATTAATTTTAAACAGACACAGATGTTATAGCCAGTGACATCTTAGATTATTTATTTTCTTCGGAGAGATTTGCACGACTTAAAAACCTGGTAAAATGTATCTGCAAGAATCTTTTAACATAACCTCAAATTCGAACAAGCTCCACGACTCCATAAAATCTCAAAAACTCTTTTGTTCTCAGATGCACAGCCCTACAATCTCAAGGAATACAGTATTTATGTAAACAAGTAAGTAGTCACTGGCGAGTGGCGACCTCTGGTCAATGATAGGTTGAGATAAGAACTCATAATAGCATGTCGCGAGCTGCAGGTGTAAGGCGTGGAACAAAGCTTGGCTTGCAACACCCTGGACTTTCTCTTTGGTTAGTTATTTAGATGCTTTGAGGTAGCTAACTGTAAACACACATACATAAACACATGTTTTATCCCATGGAGATAGAAACCATAGAACTTTACTTCAACCTTTTTAAGAGGGAAAATCATCCAATGACTTCTTCCACAGTGAGTGAGGAAGAAGTCATTGGATAATTTTCCAGAATGTGCCAGAGTCTTACTGACTAAAAACCACCCCGTTCTTTACACCTGCTTTGTGCCCGAACTCTGGTAACCTGTTAAGTTGTTCACAGCTCTCAAATACTTATATAGTATTCACAGACTACCTCATTGGTCTCATCATTATCACATCAGCCACAAGACGTCCCCTACTGAACATAGCCCTCCACCGATTACCCCTAAATAGGCCAGTTGTAAACAACCTACGTCAGAATAGCACTGTTACAGTCGCCGTCGCCGGTCGCGTAATGCTGCTCATGAATATGAGCTTCTATTATGGCTGGAAACTAGTCGAGTTCCTCGTCAAATAATTCCGTGATTAAGCCGAAAAACAAAATAAGTAATTAACAACCTATCTCGTTGGACACAATTTAAAAAACTGAGGTGTATGATCATTTGGTTTTGAGTACCAAGTTTTTTTAACCCACAAAAGGTATTGTTGAGGTTTTCAATTTCAAAAATCCTATGACTTGGCTTCTAATAGTTTTGCACCGTCATATGGGACTCAATGTGAAATTATCCATAAATGGTAACACACGTCACACTATCATTCATCAATCAGTTGGTAAATAACGTTTATGGTTTTTTCCAGCACTTTTTACATTGAACAGTTCATTATACAGTTGACAAGTGATACTATCAGGTCCCGCTTTTGAAGTTCCTACTCCATGATTGTCATAGTAATAACTGTAGCTAATCCTTAAAATAAATTGCCCGTGCAGGTAACCAAGCTCCATCATAAATAATCTTCATCAATATAAAAGACTCAACTACAGCCACACCTTCTGAAGAGAACCGTTTCAAAAGCCTTTATTGAGCACTTGAGAACGCCATCGGCCTGTTAAAATAAATGCCTACAATGATATTATTTGCAAGCTACATACTTTGATATTTACTAAAGGTGTTTGTATATCAAAATGATTGAAGTATTCACGCCCCGTGACAGCGGCCCGACAGCCATCGACCCTCACTCATTAAGCAACACAGTGTACATGAGTAAATCCCGTGGCACACCGAGCCCAATGTTCCAATACTCATTCCTCGGTTATGCCCGCTATAGCCCCCAATCAAACCCCGCCAGAGGCAACGTCAGCCTCGCGATTGTTATCTGTCATTTTCATAGAATCGAATCGGTAATGGAATGCGTCAACTTCGACATAATTATGGTAGCGAGTACCGCAGACAATTATTTCTCATTTATATCAAATCTCGTGAGTTATAGTCGTAATCTTTGTCGGTTAAAAATGTTTCAATTCACAATGATTGGTCACGTTTTCCCACTAATACAGAGAATCAATTAAATCCATATGCAATGGATACATACAATCCTTGAATCAATTTTCTCGCAATAAATAATACTTTCAAATTGTAATTATTAAAAGATAATACGGCATTCAATATAAACACGGATGGAGACCTCTCACCTTTGGCCTTTGACCTCTTAATGGATCATTTTCACAGCAACATATAGCGTAAATATGACCCATTAAACGGCGATCAAAGTTCGATAAATCCCTATAACCGGCACCTAGTGTGCCTTGAGGGTTAATAGACAACTAACCTGTGACATTGAGTAGGGAGGGCGATGATTATCGAGCTGGCAACGCCCCGAGGACAGACACCACGTAATAATGCAACTAAGATCATCGCTGCATCATCAGGATTGATGACCTCGCCTCCAACGTATGTTCTGCATAATAATAAAGTTTTCCAATCGCTATTGACGTTGTCTGTTCCTTATACGGCTACACCTAGTTGCATGTAAATTGTCTGACAATTATAATTTGAATATTCTTTTATCCAGGTGTGCCCTTGGCTTTAGCGTCTTCGAGTTCTGATGTACTCTGAGGTTTTAATTAAACTGTGTGTAATTCGACCCAGAAACTGTTGTATGATAAATTGTATGGGAACTGCACGAATGATTCTTAATTACAAAGAAACAACTGCTTTCTTAATAGACAAAGAAAAATATAAATTGGTGTTTCACAAAATTAACATTTGATGGATGTGATTAAAATACGCGGTCGTGGCTTGGTAGCGGAACATGGAGTAACAAAACAAAATGAAATACTACAACTAGAGGTACAACTACAAACATGTCCACGAAAGTTCGTCACAGGTCGTGTGGTCGCAAGTTACGGCTGCTGAACATGGTTTATCTGTCATCTCAAGCTATGTTTCGACGGCTTCAAAGGCGCAGGCAAGAAAAACATTTTCAATAACATACCTCTTCATTTTCAATAATAGTCTCTAGATCATTCATCATTTACAAATGACAACAGCTCGCTGCTGAACCCTTTGAGAAGCTAAAATCGTAAAACCAAACAAACATCAATCGACTCGGGAGTCCCAAAGACTCGTCGTTTTATTGAAAAAAACCGGCCAAGTGCGAGTCGGACTCGCGCACCGAGGGTTCCCGTACAAACCTACAAGGTTTACAAAGTTCGTTCATTACGACAATCGAGTCATTAACTATAAATTTAACGTTTTCGGAATTTTTCCTTTATGTGTGCTATAAAACGTTGCTTCATGCCAAATTTCAAGATTCTAGGTCGACTGGAAGTACCCTTTAGGTTTTGATTCCCTTGCGAGTTTCAAAATATGCAGCTTAAATTGCTGTTTCTTTTGATTGCGTTGACATAGAAGTTTGATTTTGTTACAGCTTAAAGGTATTATAGACCTGAGTATTTGGTATGAATTTCAATTTAATACCTCTACGCGTTTATGAGGAAATGGGTAGTAAGTTTAAAATTATTAAAAAAATATATATTATGTGATGTAACTAAAAATTTATGGTTTTCGTAATTTTTCCTTTATCTATGCTATAAGACGTTGCTTCGTACCAAATTTCAAGATTCTGAGTTCACGGGAAGCACCCTGTAGGTTTTGATTCCCTTGCAAGTGTCGAAAATTTGCGGCATAAACGGCTGTATCTTTTGATTGCGTTGGCTTAAAATTTTTTCACAGCTTCAAGGGACAGTAGACCTGAGTAATTGATATAAATTTCAGCTTCATACCTCCACGCGTTCCTGAGAAAAAGAGTCTTGACAGACGGACGGACAGACGGATGGACGGACGGACGGACAGACGGACAACAAAGTGATCCTATAAGGGTTCCGTTTTTTCCTTTTGAGGTACGAAACCCTAAAAAAGTAGAGAGGTAAATAATCCAACCTTACTACTACCTAGAACGTCATTATCTCCGGTCATAAATCTCCACGGAGTCAAATTGGTCTCATTTCACACCAAATAAGTTACGGGGAAGCGGCGTGTGCGCAGCCTCGCAATTACGCATGGTAATAACGCCGGGGGCGCACGTTGAAATACAATAATTCATTGTAACGCCGTCCGCAGCCCGCACTCGGCCTGTGGTTACCGACGATTGGTGCAAACCTAATAATTGGGTTGAGCTCCTGAGTACAGGTACCCGAAAATGACCGATATTGAGTACAATATCGGTCATTTTCGGGTTTTCATTAAAATGTTCTAGAGTTAAATTGAAAATTATGAATTGATTGGCTTGTGGCTATTGTTTAGGTTTGCAAGTGTGATTTGTGGGGCACTAAGCCCGAGTCAAAAAATTATTTCGACTTACCTATTCTTATTTTTAAAGAAATTCTCAAAGGTTCTCGATATAGGTATGGCTGCTCTGTTATTTACGACCTGCAGCCTGCAGCATATCCTTTAGGGGCTTAGAGTCTTCACATTATGTTTATATATGACTTCATCATTAAAAGATTACTATCGACCTAGCAGCAAATGGCGAATTCTTCAAAAACCGTCCAACTTGAAATCTAAATGATAATAAGATTTTAATCTTTGATATTCACCTTCCATTTTAATTGGACCACACGAAAAGGTCAAATAAGTTTTGAACTACTGACTTAAAACCTCCTTTTAAACATACGATTACACACATAATAAAATTAAACGAAAAAAAAAACAAAATATGGCAACATCGGAACACGTCACAGTTTTTACTTTGTTTCAATATTATCCAGGCAATTATGTAGTGGCAACCCAGTATTATATTGTAAGACTGGCTGCCAACAAATTGATAAGCCTCATGAATAAAGATGGTTGCGCATGCGCATCGCAAGGAGGTGCTTTCTTTGTCCAGGAGCTTGAGACCCGTTCGGAATGGCATGCAAGGTGCACATCGACCTACTTACGTTACGGTAACAGAGTATAAACATTATTTTTAACTTTCAGACGTGATTATCAAACGATCAAGATCAATTATCAACACACGATCTTGTAAACGAGGCTTATCATGTCAGTTTATCAGTTTTTTATACAAACTGTAAGACTTCTTCTTCATTAAAGATTGTTTTAATTAAATTTAATGTGTATTAAGTTAAGAACCCGTTCTTCCCAGTTAATTGTGTAAGAAATGTAATTCACATAACAGAAATAAAGTTATATTTTAACACAAAAAAAACAAGATCGCGGACAGCACTCGTTTAACGAAAACGTATCATTACGATCCATGATAAATGTTCAAATTCAGCTTGCACATCGGAAATTTAAAACGCGCATTTGTACCGAATATAGATCAAATACATTCGAAATATAAAATTTTAAAAAGGGAAAAAAGTAAAGTAAAATGCTGTCCGATTTTAAATGTATCCGGCCAGTTATAAGCGTGGCATAGGATTATTTCATCAACCTATAAGTTTCCGCACGTAACCGCGATCAGTCAGCTCAGGCAGGTGCGCAAGGAACCGATCAAAACGCATGAATCAAATGAAACATCTTATACAATACCCTGTACAATAAAATACGAACCTTATCAATGAACAAATAGGGTTCATATTCTATTACGTTCTGTATGATCGTTGGATAATTTAAATTGCGAATTATATATTTTATCGACGTACGCGCACGAAGCAATTGCGGTAGCGACTACCGTCGGGTATATGCGTGAAGAATGACAAACTAGTATAGTTTTAAACTTGTGACACGCCCAACGGCTTCACTGTATATTTCAACGCTAACTGTATTTCATTTGAGAATTGAAAACAATGAAAACAACTTTCTTTTACGATATCGACTAATTGACGGCGATGACAAATGTGTTTGTTGTTATAAAAAATGTTTTTGCCTTTTATTGCTTGGATACATAACTGCTTGGGGTAATGATAGGTTTGCTCTGTAGCACTTAATTCGATAAAATTTATTTAAATGTTTATGTCTCTTTGTCTTTTGAGGAGTAAGCTGTATGTATGTATTGTATTTATTCGTTAATTCTGTTATGTGTCCCGTCTAATAAGAATGAATTATACGTCTCACACTTTTGCAATCTCAATGCTGTTTGATCTTATTTGGCTCACTTCATGTCCTACATATGGATTCCTACCGCACTTCAGTCAATCAAATGCCATTATCAACTAAAAAGGAAAAATTTCACGATTATAAACCACGACAATCAATTAAGATAAACAATAAAACAACACTAAACCATAGTTTACCAAATCCATATTACAAACTCTAGCATAAATCCTCTTTTCAAGACGAAGGTAAACAAATAACATGGCAACACTGGCTTCGTTAGTGTGGGGTCACAGGTCAGTGTTACAAGCACATTAAAACGACTAGTGCTGTCCTATTCAGAATACCGGCCTATTTAAGGAACAGTGGGATTTACTAGGTGTTGCTACATTTAACTTTGCTTTGTCGTTAATTTAGTACACAGTTAGATACTACTTTTAGGGAATGGTATTCTTTTGTTGAATTTGTGGAGTCGTTATGCAAATGTATGTTTTGCGTGTAATTGTATGGGAACATGAATATTTCGAGTTTGTTTCGTGCTTGCTTCTTGCATTTAACATATTACATTCTTCTTCTTTTTTCTGCCCTAATCCTAAGCTACTTTTATAATGAGGAACAATTTACCACTTCGTTCGTTTAACCACAGCTCAGGATATCGGAGTCAGCACAATTATATGTCTATTCTCTTCATTCTCCCCCATAAGAGGCCCAATTATCACACCCACACCCCTCGACATACTCCTTAATCCCTGAATCCCCAAACATTCTCCAAATTCCTTATCCCCAAAAACGCACTTGTACCGCCAATGGTGTTTCGGGTGTCCATGGGCGACGACAATTACTTACCATCAGGTGATCCGTCTGCTCGCTTACCGGCAGATCTCATAAAAAAATAAAAGCTCTTAGTACAAACTCCTTTCTCTTTTATATCCTTCTTTATACAATTCATCCATGTATACATTATCTTCACATTTACCAAAAAAACGCCTACATTAAGTTAACTCAATTTTCACCCATTAAACACACAATGCAACCTCACGATGATCCCATAACTTTTATTCACCAACAACATCTAAGATCATATAACATAACCGTTTGAATAACAGATACGTGTGAAAAAGCCCTAAGTATCAATGAAACAACCCGTTACTGTAATAACGTAACGCAGTTATATTAAGTAACCGTTATTTCTGACTTTAACACATAAATAATAACGTGTGTAGGGTTATCGAGTTTGTGCGTTTCATAACAGTGGTTTAGATGGCCGCTAGATGGATACTTAGTATTTAACTGCTTGATGGTTCAGTGGTCGCAAGTGTGACATGGAGGCATCTAGAGTTCGATATTTAAGTCCTACAATATTATTATTGTGATTGCAACGCCTCTTATTGAGCCCCTTAAAGTCAGAGATCAGTATATGCAAAAATAGTTACAAGAATGAGCTTAGTAAGAGACATAAAACAACAGCACGTACCTACTCTCCAATTGAATGAATGAAATATGAAGAAACGGAAGCTGGATGAGGCATGACAACAAAACTGATTACTTTCTAAACAAGAAGATAACAACTTGCATGTAAACTTCCAACTAAGGCACTGTTTACGGTAAGCTGCGAGGCCACCACCTAACTGCTGCCATGAGTGTCGTAAGAAGTAGCAGGGTAGCAAATACAGAGGCAGCAGTGATCAGCTTGCTTGCGTCTTCAAGGACCCTATCCATAAACGAGTCATACTAAGCGTGTACTTCAGTCTACATGTAGGTATCACATACTAGCTTTTTGGTTTGACTTAACGCGTGTAGAAATAGGTACATGGATATTAAATAGTCTATGTTATGTTAGTGGAATAATAATTGCATTGATTTTACTGACATCACACCCACTTCTAATCGAACTCTTTTACAATAATTCTACAGGAATAATGATAATTATAATCACAACCAATCCTTACCAGACATTAATATATGCGATAAATCTAACAAAATGACGCACCATAGGCTCACATTTCACCCAGTTCAAGAGTCAATAGCACCCATATGTCGAATGACAACCCTAAGCGTAGTGCACACTTATCTTGTGTTACAACACTAGCAACTTATCGATTCGCAACGGTAAGTACATTGGCCGAGAAATTAACTCCATCTAAGACAATAAATAATTGTTCGAAATTATCGCCGGTGTTGAATGCGTCCAGTCTCCAGTGTGTACCGCACCTTACTGTGGTTAAAATCCCTACTAAAATATTACAAACATAATTTTTCACGTTCTGATTGGTGTATGTGATGCCTATACTCAAAAACTGCTGATCTAATCTAGATGAAATAAATGTTGTCATCCTCCATAGATGAAATCCATGTCATCATCATCAACAGCCGAAAGATGTCCACTGCTGGACAAAGGCTTCTCCTTAGTCCTCCACGTCAGACCACATTTTGCCACTTGCATCCACCGGCTCCCCGCAACTCTGGCGATGTCGTCAGTCCACCTAGCGGGAGGCCTGCCCACGCTTCGTCATCCGGTCCTTGGTCTCCACTCAAGGGCTTTCCTCGCCCATTGGCCGTCAGTCCGTCGAGTAACGTGCCTTGCTCATTTCCAATTTGAGATACATGTAGACAATATGGCCAGATTTATCTCTATTGTCTTGCAGGTTTAACTACGGATAGAAAACCCCTATTTTATAACCTATTTTATAACCTATTTTATAACCTATTTTATAACCTATTTTATAACCTATTTTATACCCTATTTTTTACACATTTATTTATTCCAAATCTATCATCAGTAATAAGTAGGTCTGTCACTGATGAATATTCCATGCTACAAGTTACAATAACAGGTGAAAGAGTAGAACAAAGCTAGTGACAATAAATTTCGGCTTTCACCATCGTTAACTTATCTCAAACCAATAAATTAACAGACAAAACAATAAGTTCTTTATCTATTTTTGTAAGTAATTCATGTATTTGTGCTATGTACTAATAATTCAATGTTTATTCGCGATATGTTTACTGTTATAGCCTCTTATTTAACTGAGATGTCGTATAAATGGTTTCTGTTTGTAAAATTACTATTTAAATGCAAACACCTGTGCCATTTTGCGCTTCTTGAATTTATTTTCGTTGAAATTCAATGCAGATTATTGCCTTTGCTGGTTGTTTATATACGATGGGTCAGAGTAAACGTGTGTTTAGAACCTATTAAGATAAGTTACGCTTAATATTAGCAGTGTACTACGTAGTTTAGTTAATAGAGCTGCCTGCTTCTGAATGTGAGGTCGATATCCGATTTGGGAGAAGGGAAAAAGACAGTCTATTAGGTATTACACAAGTAATTGTTTATAGAATTATTTGATTCGAAACCTCATTTTTTAGAATTTATTGTTTTAGCAGCCTTTGCAAAATTAAAGCTTGTCTTGTCCATGTCGGAGATCGTAGAAACGTACTTACTTTCAATTTTGGATTTTTGCGCAAGAGACAAATAAGTTCTTTATTAAATGCAGACAGCATTGGGTCCCATGCACTAATTTTCACACGCTTTTCTGAATTGATAACCCTTCTTATTTCCAACCTTATTAGCAGAAGAAGTTGAAGCTACCTATCAGTAAATATAATAAACCAATCAACAAGCCCAATAAACAAAACATCACTAAACAACCGCACCTTGTCCCATCAAATATCTTTGTTGTAATCTTTGAAACTAAGACTTTATTATATACCTCCAATCGCAGACATGACACGTAGGCATTAACTCACCGATGCACTATCTTAGAACTTAATTGAATGTCAACGTTAGTGAATTTATGTCAACCATACTATATCTATGAGCTTCTCTGAGGCAACATGACAATAGGTATAATCTTAACGATGGTTGTAGCCACATTCATTTGTAAGTATAGTTTATACGATGGTTGGACCTCGCGGTCAAAGGTCATATCTTTATGAGCCGCAGCCATTGGTATGAAATATGTTCCCCAATAGATTCGAGCGAGGTTCGCTTGATAGATATTTATGATTACTCCATCGTAATCCCCGTCTTCACTTGTCTAATTTATTGTTAAGCTTGATTTAGAAAGCTTAGTCACACTACGTCACTTTTCAGGTGGCTGCGAGTGTGACCCTCGAGCTTGGGATTTCGGTTTTGATTCCAGTGTCGAGAATATTTGTACAGGCGGAATTATAAGCTAACTGGTGAAAAGAGGGTAGTACAACACAAATCTGACTGTACAGCTACTGCGCAATGCGTGGCAAGTTCGATTCCCGCTCGGAGTAACTCTTTGTGTGATCTACACATTCTTTCGGGTCTATGTGACGTGTGCATGTGAAATTGTATGTTTCTTAACGCACTCGCGACACAGGAGGAAATCCTAGTGTGGGTAGCAAAGGCTTTTTAAAAAAAACTACTATCTTTTACCTCAACCTCTCTCTCTTTTTAAATGTTAAGCTTACTTAGTTAGATTTTACTTACGAAAGTTTCTTAAGTTAGTTCATAAGATAACTTAATTGTAACTTGAACTTAAAAGCAACAATAAGTAAGTTCGGTTACTGCACCAGCTTTTACCATAAAACTGTGTTATCAAATAATTGCTGTTGTTATTTAGATACTATTTATTACTGGAGACATTTGCTTATCTTTAATAGTTATGACCGAATGGCGGGCAAGGTATGAAAAAAGGATAAAGGAGTCGAAATATACACAATTAGGTACTTGCCAACAAGTCAAATTCAATACTTTTTTCGAACTGTCAAAAACGTCAGTTTTCTATAAATTTAGTACGAGATTGTGAATTATGAAGTCACATTTTTAGCGTCAAACAGGACACTTATTTCTTAAATATTTGCTGAATAAATACTTAAATTAAATTGATCATAGAATCAATGGACGAAAGTGTGATTATTTTTTAATATTTTATTATATTTAAGAGTCGAAATAATTTATTTTTGACTAAGGAAAGTACCCAATTATGTTGGTTGGATGATATACCAGGAAACGGATGGGCATGCCATTTTTTTTGGATGGTTTTCATGGACTTTCATGTGAGAGAGATGCATAAAATGTATGTTTATCTCACACGATGAAACAAAACCACGGCTTCACAGAAGACAACAGACGTCAGTATTCCGTGACCTGTGGCCGTGGTTTTACTCCGGTCGAGCCTGCCCATTCGAGCCGAAGTACTTATCAGACCACCGAGCGTGTACTAAACGTTCCTTTACTAAGCCCTCAGGTAGCAGTTCTCTCTGTTAATCCTGAACCTAAAACGTTTCAACTGCGACCTCCAAACAGTCTGCTAACCTTAGAAACCCTTACGTAGAAGAGAACCTTCGTGTAGCAGTAGATTGTCACTCACGTAATCGTTGACTTGAGCCCATTTTTTTGTTTGTTTAATGAGGCAAGTCCACCTCATCTTCCTAAAACTACTGCAACTCCTGTAAGCAAGAATCTACAGTAGATACAGCCATGAACACATTAAAGTTCGGCGCGTCTCAGGGACATGAATAAGTCTTGGTACCCGAACCTTTTTTTTTATGGGACAAGCCCGCCACAACCTCCTAAAACCGCTGCAACTCCTGTAAGCCAGGATTTACAGTAGATACAACCATGAAAACACCAGAACACTGAAGTCCGGCGCGTCCCAGGGACATGAGTAACTGTCTGGGTCGCAACGAAGTGAATCAGAAAATATTAGAGGTATAAGAGGAGAAGAAGAAAAACCTATGGTTTTCACTTCCCTCGGTGAATTACTGCAGGAGACAGAATGAATTAAGCCTAAAGGCACAAAGAAGAGACTGTACAACTGGGTGAAGCCCAGTTGCCAAGCACCACGGAAATTTGACTAAAAACTAAGTGGGTCCTATGTATGAGCTGTTATACTTGCTTCCAATAATAGGTATGGCAAAAACGCCTAAACGCACGGAAATTCGTTCTAGATTCCACAAGGTCTGTATAATAAACTACACGTGACGAAACAATTGAATTATTTAACATAGTGTTACGTTCATATTGCCATAGATCACACTCCTAGAGTATGTGATGGGCCGACTGCTCGTATCGCAACTCCTCTGTCCATTACACAACAAGGAAATACCTTCAAAACATCCCAAACACACACACATACACATACAGTATTGTACTCAATCATAAAACCATTAAGGTATTACCTTCAAAGGTATAAGCTGAAACTAAAGTGCTTGAAACATTAATAACCTGCAGCTTGTAATTGCATTAGCTTCTAATCTGTAATTTATTGTAGATCCGGATGTACGGACCCGGTTGCCTTTAGGCCGTGCACAAACAAGGCGATTAATCGCAAACGATGACGACTTTTGATGTGTATAGACTGTTTTAATACTTATAAAAGAAACTTGCTTGTCATTTTAAATTGTAATTTATGAAACTGATATGTGATTAGTAATTGACTTTGTTCACAAAACTATGTCTCTAGAATTTACATTAAGGGGACTTTGGAGACATATTCAAAATTTTATACATACATGAATTTATTTGGCAAAATTTGACACTGAACCTTTAACAATTTTCCTAACTTGGTCACTTGCTTCGCCTCTTATAACACGCATAATTCTTATTGTCAGTAAAACATAACACTTCATAACATAACATCACGCCTTTTATCCACGAAGGTGTAGGCAGAGGTGCACATTATACCTCTGTACAATGTAACACCCACTTTTCAATATTTATGTTATGAGTCCCATGTAATAGGAGGTGAGCCTATTGCCATTTACCAGGCACAATTCCAGACTCCGTGCTACTACTGAGAATTTTAAAAAACCCAGTAATACTTTGCCCGACCCGGGAATCGAACCCGAGACCCCTTGCCCGGCAGTCGCACTTGCGACCTCGGCCAACGAGCCAGTCAGTAAAACATTAGTCACAATATCACAATTTAGGTTACGAACGCAAGTAGACAACTCGCCTAACACCTTACTAGCTGTTAGCTCGCGGCTTTTCCCGCTTCAATTAGTTCATGCACTTAATTTAGAAGCTTGCATCGATTTGTAATACATTTCCTTAATTATGCACAAAATAATTGCTTCATTCGCCAACATTTAGTTTAGTTTTCATGCAAATCTAAACGAATTACAAAAAAATGCAGCCATCGACTTATATGGTAGTCGTACTTGTGTCATAAAGTTTGTTATTTTAGAACTTAATTAGAATAATTAACTGAATTTATGCTTGTAATACTGCGGCTAGACAAGTAAAAAATTAAGTGGATTTCGTTGAATAATTTTATTGCAGAAATGGCTTAGTAAAATGTGTTCAACAACATTTTCGAGCCTTGAAACGCACCTTTTTAGTTTCAATATATTTGTACGCTAGTCTGCTAAGTGACATGAGTAAAGCTACCAAACAAGATTTCTTGTTTGATTCCCTTTTAATTATCCCGCTAGACATGTAGTATGCCTAGTGTTAATCGGCCCGAAGATAACACAAATGAATATTATATAACTCTTTATATTGATACAACTATGTGGTGACTACGAATAAAGTTTACGTCAATAAAGAAACCGCAATGAGAACAACTACTGACTTTTTTTTTTTTAAGGGGGGAAAATCATCGAATGACTTCTCCCGCCTGGGTGAGGCGGGAGGGAGTGTCAGACTCTTACTGACTAAAAACCACCCCGTTCCTTCTCCTGCACGTCGAGCCGGAGCCCCGGTTACCCGTTAGGTTCTCCGCGACTCCGAATCGGCATCGGCCGTATTGGGCCCCATCTGTGGTGGTCTGATGGCTCTTTGAGGCGCGCGCGGAACGCGACGCGCCGTACGCTCGGGTCTGTTTCTGGTCGGACGGGGAGCCACCCATGCTCGCCGTCCGCAGGCCCGCGCTTACGGTGGCCGGAGATCGTCTCGCGATCCCCGACGCCCGGTGTGTCCTTCGCGATGGCTGGGATGCGAGGAGGCAGCGCTTCGCTGCCTCACGCGTCCCGCCTCCTCCTTAGCTAGCATGACTGCTTCGCAAAAGGAGGAGACGGCATCCCAGTCCCCCTCGCTCCGCATCATGGCCTGCACTAGGCCCGGACGCGAGAGGTCGCCATCGCCGATCAATTCCCTGAGGACACGGCGGTGCTCAGCCCACGAAGGGCATTCTCCCACCGTGTGTTCCACCGTGTCCTCAGGGCGGTCCTCGCAGTGATGACACCCGGGCGTTTCCTCCCGCCCCATCAGACACAGGTACCTCCCGAAACTTCCATGTCCGGTGAGGACCTGCGTCAGGCGGTAGGTGAGGACGCCGTAGCGTCTCTCAAGCCACTCCTCAAAGAGGGGACTTACCGCTGCGATGGCAGCGAGCCCAGCCCTCGGTTGCGACAGTCGTTGCTGCCATTCCGCCATAAGATCGTGCCGGAGCTCATCCCGCCACGCACCTATTTGGCGCGGCAGCGGGGTTTCGCCCCGGCGACGTGCCTCCGCGCGCATGCCGTACACGCGCGCGAGCACCTTCGCCTCCAGATCCCACGGCGGTAATCCGGCAAGGAGGTTCGCCGACTCCCCAGAGATCGTGCGGTATCCGCGGATCATTCGGATCGCCATGACCCTCTGTGCCATGAGCAGCGTCCGAGCGGGACGCCGCAACAGGTTTGGCGCCCAAGCAGGGGCGCCGTAGAGGGCCATGGACCGCACGACCCCGGCGTATAACCTCCGGCAGGAGGCGTTTGGCCCCCCGAGGTTGGGGAGGATGCGTTTAAACCCAGCCCCCGTCCTCTCCAACTTTGGGGCCAAACGTCGGAAGTGTTCCATGAAGTTCCACCGACTGTCGAGGACGAGTCCTAGGTACTTCATCGTCGTCTCGACGTCGATGGTAACTCCTCCCGCCGTTATTTGGGACCCACCCGGAGGTGGCGCGTTCCCGCGGCCATGAAAACACATGGCCTCGGACTTGTGGAGCGCCACCTCGAGTCCCAACTGCCGGATTCTTTCAACGACTGTCGCAACCGCTGTCGCCATTAAGTCGGCCGCCGCCTGGTGCGACCTCCCGTGCGCTAGCACCAGCGTGTCGTCGGCGTAGCATATTGTGCTAACGCCGTTCGGGAGGTCGGTGCGCAGCACCCAGTCATAGCCGATGTTCCACAGGAGCGGCCCCAGAACCGAACCCTGTGGAACACCGCGTGACATCTCTCGCCGGTTCCACTCGCCCCGGTGACCGGGGTAGCTGACGGACCTGTCCGTCAGGTAAGCCTCGATTACACGACGGAGGTAGGTAGGCACCCGATGATATCGGAGTGCCTCCAAGATGCAGCTCCAGGGCAGGGAGTTGAAGGCGTTGGCGATGTCTAGAGACACCGCCACTACGACCTTACCCCTGGACACTGCAGTTCCCGTCGTGAGGTCTCTAACGCGCATGATGGCGTCCACCGTGGAGCGCCCTCTGCGGAAGCCGACAGCCGAACTGGCCGTCCGACAAGTCCGGCCCAATGTCCGTCAGGTGCGCGACGAGGCGGTTCGAAATGATTCTTTCGAAGACTTTCCCCACCTCGTCGAGCAGCACTATGGGCCGGTACGCAGACGGAGAGTCCGCAGGGCGCCCCGTCTTCCGCACGAGGACCAGTTTGCCTGCTTTCCAGAGAAGCGGGAACTGGCCTCTCTCCAGACATGCGCTGTAGAGACCAATCAATCGAGGCCCGAGAGCCTCTGAGCCTCTTGCCATGCAGGCCGTCGGGTCCTGGGGCGGTGTTCTTGGCGCCCATCCGGCGCACCGCCGCTCTCAATTCTGCCTCGGTCACCTCTGGGACGATGTTATCGTCGTCGTCGCTGTAGCCCGCGTCGGGCACCGCAGGGGGCGGAGTCATATACGGAGGGGTGAAGCCCCTCCACAGTCGGGGGAACAGGGCGCCAATCACCTCCTCCAAGACTTCTGGCCGGAGACTCTGAGTGAGCGGGGGAGCCCAAGCACGGAGCTTGTCGCGTACCATCCTGTACGGGCGTCCCCAAGGATCTCTGTTCAGAGTCCCCAGCATCTCTCGGCGAGCCTCCTCCTTGGCCCGCAGTATTTCCGCCTTGAGGACGGCTTTCGCCGCCCTGTATCCCTCGTACAACTCCGCCTCTCTCGCCTCCGCATTTGGAGGACGGAGGCGGCGCCTGCGGTGCCTAGTGTACTGGCGTCGCGCGGCAGTGCACGCCTTGCGTAGAGCTGCCAGCTCTTGCGACCACCAGTACACCTGGCGCTTTTTTTGCCTCGACCGGATCCGGGGCATCGCCACGTCACAGATCCTGGACATGGCGTCCTGGAGCCACTTGGCCTCATCGTCAACGTCGGCAGGCCTGACCGGTGGTATCACCCAGGCCTGCACGATGGCGGCTTCCAGGAGCAGCTCCCGGTCCAGCTGTTTCACCGCCCAACGCGGGCCACATGGGGCCTGTCTGACCGGCGGGTCTGCGGACTCGGCGGAGACGTCGAACCGGATATACCGGTGGTCGGAGTACGTCTCCACCTCCTCCATGACGCGCCAGCCAACAATACGCGGTGACAGAGCAGGGCTGGCGAACGAGATGTCCACCACCGACTCGCCCTGCATCCGCACACACGTGGGGACAGAACCCCGGTTCAGGACGACTAGGCCTGTCTCAAGGGCCCAGTCTTCTACCATCCTACCCCGGACGTCGGTGAACCGGGAACCCCAAGCCAAGTTTTTGGCGTTGAAGTCCCCGAGGACGAGCACGGGGAGGGAACGGAACCCGACGACGACAGTGACCAACTCCCTCAAGGAGTTGTGGAACTCGGCGAGAGTTCGGTTCGGTGAGAAGTACACGCCCACCACAGCGAGCTCTCCGAACCGTGCTGCGACACAACCCCGGCCTCTTTGAGCAGCCTCAAGAGTCGGGGTACCGGCGGCGGCCGACGAGATGATGGTCACCGAGCCGTCCAGGTCCGCCATCCAGTGATCCCTGGGCAGGACAAAGTACGGCTCGGAGACCACGGCGACATTGATCGACCACTGCGCCATGCTCTGGAGCAGGAGATCCTGAGCAGCGGCGCAGTGGTTGATGTTCGCCTGGAGGAGGCGGAATGGGGCCATTATTGGCAGTCCATTCCGACCTCCTCAGTGGCGGCAGCGGCGACTGCGGTGGCAGTGGCGGCGGCGGCGGCGGAAACGGCAGGGGCGGCGGAGGGCCTACCTTTGCCCTTGGGTTTGGCGGGAGGGGAGCAGCCTTTGCTCCCGACCCGGTGATTGGCCGGCTTGCCAGCCGCCGCACATACATTGCAGTGCAGCGGGGCGGAGCACGAGCCGGCCTTGTGACCGGGCCGACCGCAGCGGAAGCAACAGTCGCTGCGGTCCACCTCCGAGGTGCATTTGACGCTCACGTGCTCCCCCACGTGTCAGCGGTAGCACCTCAGAGGCCGGGTCTCGAGCAGCTTGACCTGCGCCGAGACCCATCCCACCAAGAGCCTTTTGCCCTCCTTTAATGTTTTGGCCGCTGTGACGGGGCAGCTCACCACCACCGTGCGCAGCCCCGAGTTATCCGGACGGATGGCGCCCACCCTGACCTGGTCAGCAGGGCACCCTCCCGTCCTGGCCATAGCGGCAACCACCTCGCTCTCCGTTACGGAGTCGTCCAGGCCCAAGATCCTGACATCCAGGCATTTAGTGGGCCTGGACACACAGGACTAGCCTGACCCGAGGTCGAAGGCTTAGCCGCAGCGGCCGCGTACGACCGCGGGACCGCGGGGGCGACCTGACTCGCCGCGAGCGGGGGCCGCAAGAGCCTGCCCTCCGCGGGCGGGGGGCGGTTGGGGGCTGGGGTCGACTGCCGCGAACAGCGGCGAGCTCGGCCCTGGCCGTCCGCAGCTCGACCTCTAGAGCCGCATTGGAGGCCGCCAAGCGCGCCAGCTCTCGCCGCATTTCGGCCAGCTCGGAGCGCACCTTTCCCGCAGTGGGCACCGCACACTGCTCCAAGGCCGCCTCCGTTATAGTGGCCGCCGCCGCCCTGAGGAGGCGGAGCCTAACCGGCTGGGATTTACCCATCGCTAGCTTGTAGAGCTCCGCCGTAATGGCCTGTTGGAGGCCCCCGGAGCAGCTCTCGCTCTCAGAGCCGCGCTCGCCCTCCGACATCTCCACGCCGGACATCTCGGCCGCAGAGGACTCCGAACGGGCAGCGCTTGAGAGAGCCCTGCCCTCCGCGGCCAGCTGCTCGGCTGACTCCGCGCAGGCAGCTGGTGCCGGTTTCCGGCGACCGCTGCCCTTGCCGCCCCTACCCCGCGCTGCCGTGAGGACCTTGGGGGGAGGCGCCTCCTGAGCGCCGGAGGACGGGGACAAACTGTCCTCCTCCAGCCTGGGGCGTTTGAACGTCCCCGTCGCGCGGCGGCGTGAGCCTTTCGAGCTCACGCTCAGCCGCTCCGCTAATGTTGTGTCGGACTCTGAGTCCGACCCCCTCCGACTGGACTCCCGTGTGTGGGGCCTGCTGGACGAGTCCAGCGCCTCACCACGAGTCCCGGAGCCACTTGGGCTCCCTTCTCCCTCTACCGCAGGCGAGCAGAGCTCACCCGCACTCTCCTTCCTAGATTGTGGTTTTGTTTTTGAATTAGTCTCCATACAATTCCCACGAGTATGGGGGAAATATTCGGTCCACCCAGGCAGTGCCCCCTGTACCTGGGTAAGTGTTCATTTGTTTCCCAACTAGAGGTTCCACTGGTCCCCTAGCTGGGGGTGCGCTCGCGACTGACACTACTCCTCAGCCATGCATACTCTCGCCGCGCACCAGAACTTAGTATTGGAGGAATTTTTTATAGAGGTTATCTTCCTCGCGGTCCGGGCGACCAAGCCAAGACCCTCGTCCCGTTCAGAGTCACAAAACATGACCGTGACCTCCTTACGGATTACGATATCGACGGCTGCAATCGGGGACAGCTTGTGTCCCGATGCTGCTCGCTGGCAGGGTGAGTGCACAACGAGCACCGCCCTTGCCTCTCCGCCACGCTCTCTGCTAATCAGAGAGACAGGCGGAGAAACGCCCCACGGAAGCGCGGGCCATGAGCACACAGCCCGCCGCCTCCAGAACCCTATCGGGTTCGCCCAGTCCAGAAGTCTGCTGCGGGCGACAGTCACTCCAACCCTATCACCCCCGCTAGGGAGACTGTCGCCCGCACCCAGGGTGCACCACGGGGAGGTCTTCTGGCACCGCACCCCAACAACTACTGACTGGGGACTCCCGGGGAAATTACAAACGTAATCTTATGTACCTATGGAGGTAAATAATACAAATATACAAATTCGAAGCTTACGATATAAACCTTCTAAGATTATATAACTTCACAACATTAACTGGAAGTCGTATGGAGCCTCTAATAAAGGCCAACATTACGATAGCTACAGTTAGCATTAAGCGCTTCGATTGAAGGTAACAACTGGCCATCACTACACCTTCCATTGCGTACCTTCGTGTAGAGAGATCAGAAGGTCCGTAGTTTTAGTAAGCAACAGATTTAATCACCTTTTGAGACGACGGCGACCTGCGGCAGGAGCATTACAAGAGCGTCCAGAAAATCAAATAATACCTGATGCAATTCTTTTTTGTACCTTGAATCATCTCTATAGCGCTTGTCAGAACTATGAGCCTCCTCTACGGAGAAGGACGTGCCATAAACTTACGCACTTACAGACTATTATGTCTCATTAGACTTGCTAGTGTTCTCTAAGAAGTCAGGAAACTCTGTATTTTTTATTTTCTTACAGAAACGAATACTTTCAATACATTTTATACGTAGAAATGACGTTTTAGCCCCCACTCCTAAACTTTGATTAGTTTTATCTAAGTATTGCTATATTATACGACAAAATAAAAAATACGTGTCTAATATTTTTCCATTGCCCAACTTACGGACTAATTATATTTTTAATTTTCATACCGTGTTATCAACCCAATTCTATCGACCTATTTTTTTATTTTCATTCCAAACTAAACCTTTTCACTTTCTCACCGAACCAAGGCAGCAGTAAGATGTTCTAGATAAACATGAGCGTAGACGCAGCCCGTTAACTTAAACATAACTGTATGTAAAACAA
This sequence comes from Spodoptera picta, assembly GCA_038387885.1. Taxonomy (NCBI): domain Eukaryota; kingdom Metazoa; phylum Arthropoda; class Insecta; order Lepidoptera; family Noctuidae; genus Spodoptera; species Spodoptera picta. Next base: position 1,138,882 of record JAZHFQ010000003.1, on the reverse strand, counting down.
TACGTGTAACGTGGAAGTATGTGAGATTAGTGATAGTGATGTCCCGCTGAGCGGCCATCTTGTAAAATGTAAACTAATGTACAACTTGACCATGTTATATTAAGGTTGATATTTCTTAATGGTGTAGAGTTTATGGTTATTGGCGCTGTGATTGGCAGATGATGTTGTTGTTGAGATGCGGAATTTTAGGTACTATTTTAGCTTAGGAGATTACTTGGTGCAAGAAGACATCTCATAACAATATAATGTCATACCCTGTTACCTCGAAGAGCCCCACTTTTCGACAGTTGTATGATCATAAGTCGTATTAGCTTAACTCCAGACTAGACTCCGCAAGATATGAGTAACTGTCATGAAACAAAAATCTTGCCATATATCTTTGCCGGACCCGGGAATATGACCCGAGACGTCTTTGATGTCGCACTTACAACAAATCCACTAACAAGGCAATACCTCTTTAAAATAATCACATTTATTACAAGACAGTAATAAAATTTAATTTCGTCAGTTGACCAGAATAAGCTCCGTTGACACAAAATTCCAATTATCAGCAGTAAATATTTCTATGTACTTAGCTCAAATACTGCCATTTAAATTGCTGTTTATTCAATACAACTATTTGTTTAAATATGTATCTTAATTCCCATTATGAAACTTGTTTGGTCTTAACTATTAAAAATCGCAAGTTACTCACGTGAATATACTAAGTAAAGCTCTACTAGTTTCGAGCCACAGAGGGGCTCTTACTTTTGAGCAGCTTGCGTGGTCTTGCCTTAGTCTTGATTGATCTTATTCCTTGGATATAATCCTGCGAAATCTTTAAGTACCCGTACATTAACTATAAAGTACCGGCCCATTAATAATAACCTACCACTCATATTTTAAGTGGAGTGCTAATTAATACTGCCTCTTTGGTTCAGTGCCCGCAAGTGCTACTGCCGGGCAAGTTATCTCGGGTTCGATCCCCGGGTCGGGCAACATATTACTCAGTAGAAGCACGGAGTCTGAAATTGTGCCCGGTATATGGCAGTAGGCTCACTCCCTATTACATGGGACTCATAACATAAATAGTGAAAAATGGGTGTTACATTGTACAGTGGCATTAAGTGCCGAAATGTGTACCCCTGCTTACCTTTTCGGGGATAAAACGCGTAATGTTATGTTATGCTAATTAATAAATTGCGTAAGATATCAAATATTTCAGTGCTTATACACAACTACTAGAAACCGTCAACCTTCTTTTTAAATACTTTTATAACTGCTCGGGTGTCACGGGTGTACAAGGGCGGCACTAATCGTTTACTTCCTAAAGCTATAAAAATACTATCAGCTAACCTGTAAGTAATAAAAAAACACTTAGAAATATCAATTCATAATTATAAGTCAATTAGGATCATCATCACCGTCATCATTATATAAAATCGCTAATCTGCCTTGAGCAAGCGTGGTGATTAATGCTCAAACCTTCCCCGTATGAGAAGAGGCCTTTGAGGTACTTATAATCTGTTGATGTGATGTGAAAATTATTATAAAATATCTATGCATTTAAAAAAAACAAATATTCCTATTGCACACAAATAGTAGCTGAAATAATGATAACTGTATGTACTTTATTTTAACTTAAATATACCTCTAGTTAGTATAATATAGATACTTCAATGTATATATATTTTAGTTTTTAGTTAGTTATATTTTAAGTTGTATATACCTCTAGAGGTATATATTTTTATTTCAATTAACTTTATAGAATACTCTTTAACCTCTAGTCCACACAAATTAAATTAAAATATCATTTAACACCATTATGTCGTACACTTTTCACATAAATCAACAAAAATTTTCATAATAATGATTAGTTAGTGATAATAACTATCGTGAGACATACTAAATTAACTAAAATCACGAGTTACTCACGTGAATGTACTGAGAAAAGCTCTACTAGTTTCAAATGAGCTGCGCGACATCGCTGCGACCGTGCACGCTGCTAATGAGGAAGAACCCCTCTGTGGGCCGAAACTAGTAGAGCTTTTCTCAGTATATTCACGTGAGTAACCCTTGATTTTAGTTAAATATTTTCATCACAATTTCTACCCAATCTCCAAAGTATTTTATCAATGGTCACACTGGTCAACCCTAGCCACACCTTGCGATGTCCCTTACCCAAGATACTTGAATATTTCAATGAATACATTACACGTCGAGCCCTTATACGTGCATTATTCACTAACAGCTGATAATAAAGCCTTATCTCTATTTCTGATCTCTGCCTCAATGGCTGCCCAGCGTTCCTTAGAGAAAAACTACGATGGCCGCTAGAGGTCGGTAATGATGTGTGGTGTGATTGTTGTGGTGTTATTGTGACCGTAATGGTGATTAAGGAGTAAATTGCGATTAATTGATGTGGTAGTTGGATAAGGGAGTGGACAAAGTAGTGAAAGATTTTACGTTCGTTGTTAGATTTTTCAAGTTGACAATAGGATAGTACCTACACTAAATTTTATTTCAATGTCCGTCTGGTAGATTATTTTAAAACATTAAACACGTATTTGTTATTTCTCACAAAATTAAATACTTTCGTTATTATGTTTTCGGCTTACTCACGTAATAATTTGACGACGAACTCGACTAGTTTCAAGTCATGCTAGAGGTCTAAGTGTCAAATTATTACGTGAGTAAGCCGAAAACATAATAATTTATTAAATACTTTCGCCGATATATTGATTTGAAATATCGTGTGACGTCACGATTTACTACATTTCATAATGTAGCGTGACGTAATGACTCCTGAACTTAACTCCGTTTTATCTAAGTATTGTTTCCTTATACGACAAAATAAAAAAATATGTGTCTAATATTTTTTTATTACCTCACTGACGGACTAATTCGATTTTTAATTTTCATACACTGCCTGCTACCCTATTCCTACTGTTAGTAAAAATTTTATTTAAGTTTTTTTTTCATATAATGATTTAATTTTTAAAGGCTGACTTGTGCTAAGTGGTATAACACAAAAATAAAAGCTATTAACTTTACCCACATCGTTACTAAGAATATTTTTAATTCAAAGTTAATAAGCATTACAATTCTAATGATTGAATCCATCTTTATACGTTATCAATTACCATCCATAAACCTTTTGCTTAGCAATTAATTACTATAAAACGACCACACAAACCTAGAATCTCGCTGAACCTCCACTTTGTACCTAAGAACCAGTTTCACAGCAATTATTAAACTGAGACCCTAGGTCCTAAGATTAGAGCTAAGACGTTAAATGTCTGGCTTGACTAATTGGAGTCATTCATCGTGTGTGTGGCGATCTTTACTTGTACAATGGCCTATTGTGACTTAGGCTATTTGTTGGCTATTTCTACCTCATATTTTAGGTACTTACTGGTAACTAGTAGATTATTATTCTATGATTAAAAGTACTGTCTAATGATATGGTGTTTATTATGCATTTGGTGGGAAAAGAGATAAACGTTATAAAATTACCTATTATGCATTAAAAGAGTATAGAAGGATTGAGTGTTTAGCGATGGAATCTCACCTTTTGATCCCAGATTTTGTATATAGACTGCCTCGTTGGCCGAGTGGTCGCAAGTGCGACAGACGGACAAGGGGTCTCGGGTTCAATTCCCGGGTCGGGCAAAGTATTACCGGGTTTTTAAAAAATTCTCAGTAGTAGCACGGAGTCTGGAAATGGGCCCGGTATATGGCAATAGGCTCACCCCCTATTACATGGGACTCATAACATAAATATTGAAAAGTGGGTGTTACGTCTGTGTGCACCTCTGCCTACCCGTTCGGGGATAAAAGGCATGATGTTATGTATGTATGTATGTTTAGTATATAACTAAAGTGCACTTATTGTTATTCGCAAGCCAAGAGAAGAACCGTGCAGGATTTGATAATCCAATATATCATTAATGGTATTAAAATCGGAAATCCTTAAAACCAGAAACAGCCCTTGGACTATATAATCAATGAGGCCACCGTCTAATAAAACAATCACAAAAATCACATTACCATAGTTACCCACCTGTGAGCCAGTATCGGTCCATCGAGCCTATCAGGTTGTGAAACACGTCGAAGGTTCGTGGCCTGATGTCATCAGCACACGTGACTTCCTGTAGCCCAGTGGGTGGATCTGATAGCCCTGATAGGCCCACATAGTAGGACCATGAAGGCTGATTAAATTAATCTCTAATTGCAGTTATATTTAGGAATGCCAAGCCATTACGTTAATGAGGTAGAATATTGAAGGTGGAGGAGGGAAATGGTTATTTTTATTGCAGTTTAACTTAATGAGGTAACTTAAAAAGCTATTGAAATGCTTAACTAGAAATGCTAAAGTTAATGTTAGTATGCAAAAATAATATTGTAAAATCATGCATCCGGTTAGCATACAAGTGAAAAAAAATGTTGATTAAAAAATATAAATAACTAAGTACTTTCCCTAATCAAAAATGAATTATTTCGACTGTTCAATACAATAAAATATTAAAAAATTATCACAATTTCATTAGTATTTTTCCAGCAAATTCTTAACAAATAAGTACGCTGTTTGACGCTAAAAAACGTGACGTCACAATTCACAATCTCGTGCAAAATTCAAGGAAAACTGTCGTTTTTGACAATTCGAAAAAAGTATTAATAGAATTTGACCACTTGTCAAATATCGTATTGTAATGATGACGATGATTCCTAAATCGTAAAAGGCTAACCAAAATATATACACACGGCTAAAGGAAAGGTAAACAAAAACATTTCTGAGCCCCAAAATTGACGTTCCCATTACCAATTCTCTATACCACCCCTGCAGACACGACTCGCATCACTTACCCTCGAAATAAAATTTTAAACAAAGTCCAAACAGGGCTTCAGTCACCTATCAAACGTAACTGCATTAGCTTTGGAGTATAATTACTGGAATGGTGCTACAAACACTGTTAATTGAACAAAAAGAGTGGCAGCCCGGTCTCTCACACCCCCAACCGTCGCGGCGGCCAACTCCGTCAAACCTTCGTCAAGAGAACAATTATACCCGGTCGATTGTACCGCATTTTGACCTTAAAAAGGGAAAATACCCCTGTAATTGTCTCTCATGGTCGACAATTTGGTATAACATCGCTAAATGTATGGTTTGTCCATATTTGATCATGTTTCGCTACTTGTAAGGTTAAAATTGTGAATCAACTGTTTTTCGAATAGTCTATTACGAACTACTAAAAAAATAAGTGGATTTGACAAAATTATTACGATCCTTACTAGAGTAATACATACATACATATGTATATAACTTCACGCCTGTCTCCCATGGAGATAGGTAGAGACTAGGGAACGCCAATTACTACGATTCCTACATACCTCTTTCGCTTCATCAACAGTCATCAATCGTTTCATGCATGCTCGTCGGTTAAGGTTAATAGTAGGTACTATTAATTTTTACTCTAATCAATTCCTTTTAAATCACCTTGGTATGGTTAAATTCCTAAAATATGCAGAACTTGCATCCATCTACTTGACTTGATATTAAAGTGAACCACGGTAAGATTAAATCATTGTTTAACTTTAAAGTGTTAAATCAAGTTATGAAATACATAGATATCTGCTTATAGTGTCTACGACCATTTTATGTTTCTCTATAACTCAGCGATATAATCCCAGCAGTAAAATGTTTTGCACGTAACTCATAGCGATAGTATAATTCATTTGACGCCATCTTGTTACGTTAGCTTTTATTATCTGTGGTGATTTCACCTGTCAAATATTTCGCGGGTTTTTTTTTTCTTTTGTCTATAAATGCCTCGTTGTACCGCGAATGATTGCATAGACAATTAAAAAGTAGACAATGGGTCGCGAAAATTTTTTGTCACATGCTTGGCCAAAGTTTGGAATTACGTATCTGCCAGGATTATCACTAATGATCATTGATTTACTAAAGAAATTGGATTTTTTTTCCACCACCGAACAAAGAAACAACACAGTCATATTTATTACACACAACATTCATTGATACCACAAAGACAACTCATAACATATTCCTACACTACCATAGGTACTTACATATTTCTGTCTTCCATGACGGTGACCTGATTACCTACCTACCCCCCCTCACCTCCCGTCCCTCGTCTCCAGTTAATTGATATTTCCCGTTAGGTACGCACCTAATTTACTTTTACAAACACGAACCATTACGTTTTTGCTCGTCTATTGCACAATAATATCTATTATTATTTACTGCTATCGTTTGCTGTATAATAAAAGTAATATCACGCTTCTATTGGCCGTAAGAGTAAGTACAATCTACACAGGTATCGATTTTTAATCGAAAAAAAATGAAAGGAGTCAGTACAAAATTGTTGGACGTCTATCACCTGTGTTCATGGTGTTCAACGTGGTAAAAGAATTGACAATTGAGATCCGGGATTGATTTCAAGGGAGTTTGATATAAAAAAAAATTCTGTTTTACGAATTATGTCGTGTAAAGAATGGTCCCATATTCATAACCTAACTTCGGTTATCATTAAACTAACTTAACCATTAGTACTAAAATCTCGAAAGTAAGAACTTTCAATCAAGAACCTACTTTATGTATTCTGTCCAATAACTGTTAACCTAATATAACTGGGTTGTTTATAAGACCCATCAAATAGTAGTTAACACACCCGTAGGTTTGTACTTTTAGCCGTTACGTGCTATAAACACCAACCAGACGGTCAGTTAGACCATTTTATAGCCATTTTGAAATAGCATTGGGATAATAGAGGTAATATCCGCAGTTAGCGCCTAGCTTGACGAAATGTCCAATAACATTTCACACAGTTTATTTATTTACTTAAAAGGAATAGTAATGTTACTCTGCCATAATAATGCAACACAGAATGTTCTTCTTGATTTTGAACCCTTAAAGCTAAACAAAGTCGTGCCATAAACAAATTGATAGATCCAAACCGATTGAAATATCGTGTTCCATAACCTTTGAACAAATATGGTCAAAAAGTCGTACAATGCATTGATCACTAAACTCTTGATAATATTCATTTTACAGTCGTTCTGTCAATGTTTAACCTTTCCATCGGCGGAGTCATGTCTTTACGACAAACCGTAATCACGACACCAACTCCGCTTTATACGTCAAAAATATCACGACCCAGGTTTTGTAACGAGAAAGGGCATTGATTAAAACTGGTGCCTTTCTTTTTTCTGGCGGCAGTCGATGATTTATGGAAAATATTATCTAGAATGACATTACAAAAGAAATTGTCTATGGGCTTATATATGGAAATCTCAGTCTGGACTGAGTTATGAGCGTTGAAAGGAGCTGGATTCAAACATTTTACTTCGGTTTTTTATTCAAATTATTCATAGTTTTGTCACAATTTCTAACTTGAAATTGCACGCCACTGTACTCCGGGCACAGGAAAACCATATCACACCACAATATTTCATATTGCCAGGCACTAATTTTTATTACCTATTTTCTCTCAGTCGATAACTTGTGGGATGCTTCTAGGAATTGTGTCATGAAGCTTCATGAGCGTCAGCTGTGGTACCAGTGGTGAGTTGAGTAGTGGTAGCCGTCCAAACATCTTAGTAAAGTATATTTTTTTTGCCATTGACTCCTGGTGGGACACTCATCTACTTAATAGTTAGCATAATCTTTTAAAGAAAGAAAACCGTCGACTTTAAAAGTGATCAGCGCTATTCAATCCGCTACCGACGCCGCAGCTGACAAACATAGCATTTCATGATAGGGCTCAGTAAAGTATTTTGCGGGTTTTTGACTGAGAGGAAATTGATCATGAAAATCTGTCATAGGCCATAAACCGTATACATATAAATTGGACACGCTATCCAATCAAGCGAAATGTTTCTTTTTCTTCAGCAGTGGTCAGTTAATGGTTCACTCTGTTATGATTCAGTGGCCTTATAACGAAAAAAAAAAAACAAAAAAAAGTAAAAAAAGTCCACAATAAGCTTTATTATATTCCTTGAAATCGTTTGCCGAGTGCCTCGTTGGCCGAGTGGTCGCAAGTGCGACTGCCGAGCAAGGGGTCTCGGGTTCGATTCCCGGGTCGGGCAAAGTATTACTGGGTTTTAAAAAAAAAAACTCAGTAGTAGCACGGAGTCTGGAATTGTGCCCGGTATATGGCAATAGGCTCACCCCCTATTACATGGGACTCGTAACATAAATAGTGAAAAGTGGGTGTTACATTGTACAGTGGCATAATGTGCCCGGGCGTCGGGGATCGCGGGACGATCTCCGGCCACCGTAAGCGCGGGCCTGCGGACGGCGAGCATGGGTGGCTCCCCGTCCGACCAGAAACAGACCCGAGCGTACGGCGCGTCGCGTTCCGCGCGCGCCTCAAAGAGCCATCAGACCACCACAGATGGGGCCCAATAGGGCCGATGCCGATTCGGAGTCGCGGAGAACCTAACGGGTAACCGGGGCTCCGGCTCGACGTGCAGGAGAAGGAACGGGGTGGTTTTTAGTCAGTAAGAGTCTGACACTCCCTCCCGCCTCACCCAGGCGGGGGCAGTCATTCGATGATTTTCCCCCCTTAAAAAAAAAAAAAAAAAAAATCCCTCCGGGATAAAAGGCGTGATGTTATGTTGAAATTGTTTATAAACATTTGTTACAAAATATTTCTGACAAGTAAATGAAGAAATATGCGTTGTGTACGGTCACCATCAACAAAATAACAGGAATAATATAGCACTATTTTCACATCTTTGAACTGATTACACCACAGTCGTGGTGGCCCGGAGGTTAAAACGCCCACTTCTCAGGCATGAGGGTGCGGGTTCGAAACCTACCAACGGCAAGTACCAATGTGACTTTTTCCGAGTTATATGTACTTTCTAAGATTATTTAGACACCACTGACAAACGGTGAAGGAAAAACATCGTGAGGAAACCTGGACTTATAATTTCTAATTATAAGTTTGAAATCGCCAACCCGCATTGAGCAAGCGTGGTGATTAACGCTCTAACCTTCTCCGTGTGAGAAGAGGCTTTGCTCAGCAGTGGGCATTTATAGGCTGTTGATGATGATGATGATGATGAACTGATTAAACTCGGTTCGGACTGTGTTTTTGATATAAGACCCCATATATTTTTTTGTTTGTAATGTTATCCTGCATCAGTTTTTCCACATCTGATCAACTGCCGCGAAAAAATTAAAAGGCACCACGCTCCATACAAATTTGGTCATTGTCATTTTGCCCTCGATCATTGTTACTAGGCTACACGGCTATTATAAGCTGATGATCGATTGTAGGACGCACACGCCCGACGTTTCACAACATCGCATTCTCTGAAGGGCTCAAAATCACAAGTCGAAAAGGTCACGCCCACAGCTTGTAACCTTTCTATTTGATCAGTCTATCGACTCGGAACTCGGACCGCAAACAAATGATACGAACACACGCGCGCAACACACCATTCTCGACTTTGTGCATTAGAAACTTTGATGTGACTACAAGAAATATAAAGTTTGTACGAGTACATGTTGAGAAGTTAATGTGCGTGACGCTTGCTTCGTTCATTATACAGACAAACGGACGAACAGGAACACGCAACAGTACGTGTGTGTTTATAGCACACTTTAGAAAGCTCTCTATTGTCTGGTCGAAAGGGAAATGCAAACTTTAGGTTTGAGCAAATACCTCTAAATGTTAATGTAGCCAAGAAGTGAAGCTGTTAAGTGGAAAGAGGTTGCATCAGAATGTAAGGCGATAAGTGCAGCGAAGACTTTGAGAACACACAAAAAGAGGTGTAATTAACGAATAGTAATTCGGGAACCGGTTGGTTCGGGCGACCGTGCAGTGCACGTGTCTCCGCGACTATGTCCGCGGCAATTATCGCGTTCCGCGTGCGAAAAGGAAATGCAGTGGTCCGTTATTGAGCGAACTGTACGCAGAGAATTTCCGCTAAATAAATTACAAAAAGGCGAACTACTTGATTACTCGAGAAGCTTCGATTTCTGCACGTGACGGTCGCCGTGTGATGCGTCCGTCAGCAATTACGGGAAAATCTACGGCTACCGGCTTAATGGATATCTAAAGTAACTTCTTTTTCTCGAGAAAATTGCCTGATAAATATGTCGATTAAATACGTGTCCGAACATGGCGGTGCCAGCTCGATCGACACGTGAGAACAGAGAATCTCCTTGCATTCCATTAGATATGTATTTTTAAATTTCACACTAGTTTTCTCGTAAATTGCTTTCCCGTAAACGCAATAAAAGTACTTTCTTCGGCGATAGAATGCAATTAGTGAAAACTGGTATCGGGACGAGCGTGTGAATATAATCTAATTTAATTACAGACTGTGTGAACCTGATTTATTTATATTAATATGTATGCACATGCAGCGAGCTCTAGTGCCCCACTTTATCTGACTGCCATTACTATAACCGGTACATTGATCGTGGGATAAAAGTATTAAATATGTGACGTGGTTCTGATCAAACGTCATCAACAGCTGTTGTACTCCACTGCTGCTAAATAATAATGGACCTCCTCTATGATATAAGAAGGTTTGTTTTGCTATAGCCTTCACGTTTCATCCTCAATCACTTAATTACTTGCTCCTGAGTTTATCACTTGGAGTACGTAAACAACTGAACAAAAGCTCAAGAGGGATTTCCTGATTTACATAACCCATATTGAACCGTTCTCAATAGCCTAACCGGTTCGACTCCAGCGCAACTAATCTTCCAGTACAGTGCAGTGACAAATAACTGCGCTTGCGGCTATCTGTTCCTAATCGTAGGCCGTAAGGAAGCTGTTCTAGCCATTTGGTATAGGCTTGAGCATTTAGTACATTTCGCAGCTACTTTGTCAATGTCAACATCCACTCGTTAACTGTTATATTTTTATGTATACATTAACTTGCTTCCCTCTAGGTCGGCAATGACCTGATTTGTAAATCATTATATCCCCCCTTAGGTAACCCTTATGAAAAATAGGTGGTACAAGTTACTAAACATAACATATCTAGAGTCGTTAAAGCAATATATTGTGTTGCGTACATACTTGTCTAAACTATACCTCTACATCCTAACTTTCCTTGAATTATAGCAATTAGTCCAACTGTAGCCGTGCTTACTTATTTACCATGAATTGTTCCAAACTTCCAAATAACACTGACTGCCTCGTTGGCCGAGTGATCGCAAGCGCGTCTGTTGGGCAACGGGTTTCGGGTTCGATTCCCAGGTCGGGCAAAGTATTACTGGGTTTTAAAAAAATTCTCGCCGCGACCACGCACGCTGTTTATAAGGAAGAACCCCTCTGTCATGGCTTTTCTCAGTATTTTCACGTAACTCGCTATTTTTAGTTAATTTCGTATACCTCACGATAGTTATTATAAAAACATAATATCCATGTTACGAATACAACAACATAATTTTTCCAATACTTCTAACCAAGCATCTATCCGTCAATGTGATGACAAATAGCCTGGCTGCCGGCTATCTGCGTTTAATCGCAGACACTAAGGAAGCTGTCGAGGATATTTAGAAACGGCTACAGCAGCTACAACCACTGCGAAAGTAACTAGCTAATTATTTCATGGAGTCGTGATGGATGGTCTTTTTTTTTTAAGGGGGGAAAATCATCGAATGACTGCTCCCGCCTGGGTGAGGCGGAAGGGAATGTCAGACTCTTACTGACTAAAAACCACCCCGTTCCTTCTCCTGCACGTCGAGCCGGAGCCCCGGTTACCCGTTAGGTTCTATGGATGGTCTACGTCGAGGATTCGCTTAGGCTCTTTACACACAGCTATTTTTTTAGTTTAGTTAGTTTAGCTGACGTAGCCTTTTTTTTACTTGTCTTCTGACAGTCAATTATTCAAAATAAGCTATGATAAGTTGCCTCATTGGCCGAGGTCACAAGTGCGACTGCCGGGCAAGGAGACTCGGCTTCGATTCCCGGTTTGAGCAAAGTATTACTGGGTTTTTATAAAAATCTCAGTAGTAGCACGGAGTCTGAAATTGTGCCCGGTATATGGCAATAAGCTCACCCCGTATTACGTGGGACTCATAACATAAATAGTGAAAAGTGGGTGTTACATTGTACAGTGGCATAATGTGCACCTCTGCCTACCCCTTTGGGAATAAAAGGCGTAATATTATGTTATGATAAGTAAGCTATGATGAGTTGTATTATGCCGTGGCGCAGTTATGCGCTAAATAAGCTAATCCCCTTTCTTTACCCTTCTATCAACTTGATCTTAACAACATTAATTGATTTTTGCTTAATTTTTGAGCGTTTAACATAATTTAGTTTTCATTCCGCACCTGAGAACGCTCGTATTAAGATCCTCTATACTTTTTGTAACAATAAGGGCAAACATAACCTCAACTTCGCGACGGTCGCGTGTTATTTAAGCCCATCTTACTTGCGTACAATGCAGGTTTTCGGTGCGTTAAAGAAGCATCATGTGCAGGAACCTTTATGCAAATACACGTTGCATCAGTTTGATGTATGTGTGTAAGTTACTTGTCTTTATTTATTGGCTAGGCTTTTACGGAAGATTTATAAGTAATTAGTCATTTTGTGATAAGAATATAATGCCTACTGTAACTTGCATTTGATTTTAATTGTTAATACATTTCGTTTGTTTGTTGATTTCGATTTATTTTATGAATAGGATAAGAATTATTACTTGTATGAAGAAGTGTTTAAATATATTTGTTTGAAGAGCCAAGAAATTCGAAGTTTGGAATCGAATTGGCACGAATAATCTCTGATTGGCCGGCTCCAGTGTACCCACCAATCCGAAAGCCGAACTCACTCGATATTATTACCGATTAAAAAAACGTTGCCCTACACTCAGATTTTCTCCTGTATCGTGGGTGCGATTACAAACATACAAGTTCACATACACATCACACCCAGACCCGTAACAACAATTTGTGGATCACACAGAGTTGTTCCGTGCGGGAAACGAACCTGCGGCACGTTGCACGGCAGCCTCACCTAGACACCGCGCCCACCGTGCAGTCAATTGTGTTTGTGCTTGGCACCCAGTTTCTAACAATACCTCTAAAGTTTATAATTATTATATCAATACATTTGCAAGTGCTACAAAATTATGACAATGACAACTCACCTAAGTAACATTTAAAACTTTCCTTTATAGATGTATATTTATTTACCTTTGCAAATGAAGTATTAATTTAAAACTTAAGGCTGTACCTACTCAAACTCTGCCTCCTTTGTAAACATACGACACACTACACACCAGTAGATCTGAGGGAACTTAACCGGATTAATATTATCGTTATGCATATATATATTATCGTTATGCATATATGAGTAGCTACATAAGATACTTATGTAGCTTATGTAGCTACTCCATCTGATTAGTACCCAGCCCTGGAAGGAACTGCACTACCGAGCTCTGTAGACGAGCATAATCACGCATAGAAATAGCATACTCAACCATTCTTACTGTAAATGTTTGAACAAGCTCATTTAAAATACTGTCCACGTGTCCTTTGCTAGATAAAATGACATTTTCAATCACCACTGCTCCTGTGTTCGAAGAAAATATCTAGTCTTAGTCTTTTCTTCAAGTCAGGTTTACTAACTGTAAACAGTCAGTAAAACAGGGCTGATTTTTCCAACGCCAGATAAATTGTAACTGAGAAATAACTTTAAATATTTTACAATTTGTTCGTACTTAAAACTGTCAATTTTATCCTACTGTTAAAGGTGCTCATTGTATTTCAACAAATTATAAAAAATTTATAGTTATAACTTGACATGTTTTTTTGTCTTTATTGCTCGTATCGTAACTTTTAAGTTTAATATTTCATTTGTCTCCGATACTAATTCTTCTTAGTTATTTTGAATGTTAAATCCATGTCAGTGGTTGGATTTGCCTGTCTCTGATCATAGTGATTTGTAAACCATTTAGTATATAATGCATGTTGTGCTTACCTATAATAGATTGATGCACTAGTTTTTAAGTTTTCGTAAATGTAACCCTATATTGTATAAGTGTAATCAATTGCTGGTGAGCCAAGTTAATAAAATAAAACATGTTGTAGAGTATGTTAATAAATGTTATCGTGTTATACAATGTGGTATGACGTTATACATATAACTACTGTTGGGTGCAGCACCTTAAGAATTAACTGATGAATCGGCCCTAAGAAATTTAAACTGTACCGTACTGTACTTTTTAAAACATATAGTCTACCCTTCACAAATATGTAATAATAATATGGACCATAAGAGACCTAAATAATTAAACTACATCATTTCTAAGTTTTGGTGGTAATCTAAATCCTCCTTTCGCATGCCAGGCTCATTATAAGTCCTTAGTTCAGCAATAGAGGTATGCTATTACGCTGACAAACATCAACTAGCCGCGTATGTCTAAGAAATCAGGTCCACGTCTTCCTCTAGTCTACAAGAATATGTATTTTCTGGTGCCCTAGTGGTTAGTGTGTTCTTCGTTGCTCTTTGTCTTATCATATAATCTTGAATACTGAGATAATTTTTATTAATGGGTTTGATGGGACCAAAGAACTCTAAATACTTAATACTTTATTGCTTTTCCATAAGTCTATACAACTAAAGTATAATATTAATATTAAACAGCCTACACAATTACACATGGCAATTGGGATGATGACAGGGTATGAAAATTAAAAATATAATTAGTCCGTAAGTTAGGTAATGAAAAAATATTAGCCACGTATTTTTTTTTTATTTTGTCGTATAATCAAACAATACTTACATAAAAAGAATCAAAGTTTAGGAGTGGGGGCTAAAACGTCATTTCTACGTAAAAAATGTACATAGAAGTGACGTCACGCGACATTTCAAATCAATATATCGTGGAAAGTATTCATTTGTGTAAGAAAATAAAAAACACATGTCCAATGATTTAAAATAATCTACCAGACGAACATTAAAATAAAAATTAGACATCTACCCTATTCTTGTTGTTGCTATAAATAATTCTCTGCACACTAAATAAAATAATGGAAATTGATAAACTTAATTGGCAGATTTATGTCTCTAATAACCTATTTATAAATATAATATGGACACGAATCAGATGTATAGAAGATTTATATTTATGACCAACAACTTATTGATAGGACCCTAAGTTATGGGTAAAATACATTCTTCACCTGTGACCCCTAAATAATTACAGAATGATTTACTACTTAATTAACATAAAACATGACGACACTCTGTACCGGTTCTGACCATCGTAAACAATCTTCATGCAACCTACTTTCAGTAGGTACTGCTCGGAACAAATTGGTGGAAGTAATCTAACAATATAAGTTAAGTAGTTGTTAGTGTTGATATCTTTTTAATACTGAAAGGCAGAGAATGCTATTAGCATTAAGTCCTCCCTAAGGAATTGTATAAAACTTAAATTAATAAATAGCAAATCTCAGTAGTAAGCACGGAGTCCGGAATTGTGCCCGGTATATGGCAATAGGCTCACCCCCTATTACGTGGGACTCATAACATAAATAGTGAAAAGTGGGTGTTACATTGTGCAGTGATACCTATTAACTGTTGTAATGTGCACCTCTGCTTACCCCTTCGGGGGTAAGAGGCTTGAAGTTATGTAGGTAATTTTATTTTAAAAACGACAATAGTATATTATTTTTTTCATACAAAATGGCAATTTCATAGGTAAAGACCTATTAATTATATTCTCCTTCCGTTGTAGGTATCCTGTAGACGATCATTACGCCACACAAGTACAACTTTATTTTAAAACATTTCAATAGAAATCATTTACTCATTCTCATGTACAGTGGGCGCCACAATCGCCACGTAACATGTTATTAAGTCCTTTTTTGTTTTAAACTGCTTTCAACGCTGTTCTCTTGTGTTTGGGGTTCCATACACAAAGAAACTTACTTATAAAGTACGTTTGAAAAAACCTACTCAGAATCCCTCCTTTTTGATTCGGTTAATTCGTAACTAAACCTCCTAATTCTGAAAACCGAATCACAATCGGTTAAGCCAATTGCGAGATTACCGTGCACAAACAAACATACAGGTCACACTGAGAATCTCCTTTTTAGAAGTCAGGTAAAAATGGGATACTAGTACTAAGTTCTTAAGTGTGGGAGAGCCATGCTTCGGCACGAATGGGCCGGCTCGACCGGAGTGATACCACGGCCTCATAGAAAACCGACGTGAAGCAACGCTTGCGTTGTGTTTCGTCGTGTGAGTGAGGTTACCTGAGGCCCAATTACCTTCCCCTTCCCCAATCTCCCCAATCCCTGAATCCCCAACGATCCTCAAACTCCTAATCCCCTAAAAGCCGGTGACGCACTTGTAACGCCTCTGGTGTTCCAGGTGTCCATGGGCGACGCCGATCGCTTACCATCAGGTGATCCGACTGCTCGTTTACCGGCTTATGCCATAAAAAAAAGACATGTAGGTACCAGTAATAGACTAGTCGGAGGAGATGACTGAACATCGTGAGGTGGGATACAGCAACTGATTCCGACTAATCATGTTACAGCGCGATCGTAGTACCACGCTGTCAAGAGTTAAATATAAAGATATGGCGGAGAAGAAAAAGAGTTACTAAGACTCCACTGTTTGTTCGCTGTCTGTCTGTCTATTACCAGGTTGTATCAGTGATGTTGAAATAAAAGTGACAGTTGAAATCACAAATGGTATATACTTATACCGCTGTAAAAGCAAATACTAAAAAAACAGTTTTTTAAATGGGCCCGTATAATTATTTCTAGTCCAAGTCCGTCCTAATCCAACTATTGGCCATTGTGGGCAAACGTACTTACTCTACTTACAAAATAATTGGAATCTTTGTTATTGTTTTTGGTATGATATTTTCAATACTTTCAATAGTTATTTTTAAAGACAGGTGCAGAACCGTGTTGTTCTTGAGTACAACTCATGCTTCGCCCGTTTACTTTTTTAATTCGTTTCCATCGTGCACAGAACCTCACATTACTTCTATAATTACTCGCATCTAGTTATTTGCACTAAGAATAAATATTACGCATTTAGTTTTATATAGAAATAGCGCAGATTAAAACTTGTCTGTAAGATACATATGGTTTTTGTAAAGCCTGGCTTTATACAAGAAAGAAATAAAATCTTTATTCAAAGTTGTATACAATTAATAATAGACTGTTAAATTGTCCAAGAAAACTTATACATATAGCCATCTACTATATTCTCAAATGACTGCAGTTAAAATCTAAACGCGCATGATACATCTGTAGTTCCAAGTTATTCATTAACTTTGTAATGTAGAAGGAAGAAGTCTTGGCATAAAACCGGGTAATTTGTATACTGGTGACATTGAACGATGTTTAGCTAGTTATCACTATGTAGATACTTGTAAACTATGCTTAGATTTAAGTTCTAAGCTATATTTAAGACTGACTTGTAAGTGGTCACAGGTGCAACTATGAATCAAGGGCTCGGATTCAGGCAAAGTATTATTATTCAGTTTTTCAAAAATCAGTCATGACGTCTTGGTACCCCAAGACGAGGTCCCTGACCTCTGGCGTTCTACAGAAGCTCAAGTTCGCTCAGTGCACGATGGAGAGAGCTATGGTGGGGGTTTCTTTGCGCGACAAAATCCGTAATGTAGAAATTCACCAAAGAACTAGAGACCGACATAGTTCGCAAAATCTGCAGACCAAATAGCAATGGGCAGGCCACGTCGCTCGACGGACTGACGGCAGATGGGCCAGGAAAGTCCTTGAGTGGAGACCACGGACCGGAAGACGAAGCGCGGGCAGGCCTCCCGCTAGGTGGACTGACGACATCGCCAGAGTTGCGGGGATGCAGGTGGCGAATTGTCGTTTGACGTGGAGGACTAAGGGGGAGGCTTTTGTCCAGCAGTGGATGTCTTCCGGCTGTTGATGATTGATGATGAGCGACTGTATAGTAATAGGACTAAAAGCGGTTATTATGTGCTAAGAGGTTTACTCTCTGTTACATCGAATCGTTATGGATCTTTAGACAGTCTAATAAAGTTATCTACAGATGAAAACCACTTTTTTTTCAATATACTTACAATATGCGCATTTCTGCCTATCCTACCGCGATTAAAAAGCTTGACATTATTATGTTATGTATCTACGTATGTGCTAACTGTAAAGCTATATTTCAATTTAACGAAGAGATTAAAAGCTTAAAGCTTGTATATATTTTCTTTGATATACGAGGCGTCAAATAAATGACTCGTATATTCAGCTCTATACGAAAATAGATTTAATTATCGATATATAAATGATGGTTGTTTAATACGTAATAACTATCTTAATCAGAAGATAAAATGGTGCTTTTATGGGCTGTGACGTTCTATGATTGGTGTATGAGCTTCCTCTACCTACGAAGGTTTGCCTTATTCTAGAGTTTAAGCTGTTGCAAACAAAGAGAGTGCTGTTATCGGGTTTCTGTCAAATGAGTAGACTATGGACCCTTAGAATGGCGTGGCGGATGGAGGCGGAATTTTAAAAACTCACGAGACCGCAGTTTTCTCCGTCCCGCAGTAGCTGCGGTTGTGATTATCGCTTCAAACTTGGCGGTTGATTATCGCAAGACGAGCACGGTTAAACAATCAGTTGAGTTGCAGACCAGCCGGCCATCACCTTGCGATCGCCCGAGAACTGACTGCAGAGCAGGGGGCTTACTCTTGAATCCAATCCCGATCGATCGACATTGGTATTGTGAAATTTCGTACTCTCGAGTTGCAATACTAGCGCCCATTGCATCCATATTGCGTGGATATTGAATGAACTAAATGGTATTGAGTTTGACTTTATATTCCGTACTCTGAATGCTATTTTAACAGCTATCATAAGGGTTGTATAGTTTGTATATATTGGTTTCAAGAGTTAGCGCCCAGGCGGGTGCAACCCGACGACGGCGACGACAGCGGAAGCCGCGAACCGCCGCGGGCGTAAGATTTGCCGAGATAATTGGTTTGTGTTTTTACATACATATCTTTATTTTACAAAGGGTGCGGTCGCGGAAGAAAATCGCACCGTGGGTCCTTAACCTTAGTCGGTCGGAATCGCGGAGAACCTAACGGGTAACCGGGGCTCCGGCTCGACGTGCAGGAGAAGAAACGGCGCGGTTTTTAGTCAGTAAGAGTCTGACACTCCCTCCCGCCTCACCCAGGACGAAGCAGACATTCGATGATTTTACCCCTTAAAAAAAAATAAGCCTTAGTCGGTCCTCGACACTCGCGAGAAGGGTACTAATAAAATTGAAAATTTATTCATCTATAACGTGACCACACATAACAAGAAATACCTATGATACAGAGGTACAATTTTAGTATATTAACCACTATGAAACCTAATATACAGATAAATCAGTTGAAACTAACCACAATGTTTCTTTCCGCCACCTAGTACGGAATAACCTGCTAACCAGTCCATTCATATAATTCCTAGAAGCAAGGATTAATTAGCCAGCACCGAGGAAAGACTAAAGAATTACGGTACAGTCGTCGTGTCTTATAATTTTCCGTAATTGGACAGAGATAATTAATGGCCATGGCGTATGGTTACCAGGCTCTCTGTACGCTGTGCTTGCCACGTTGCAATTTACAAATCCGTTTGCTAAATATTTGTGTTGCTAAAAGTTTTTTATTATATTCTCGTGATGATATTGATTAATTATTACATTTTTCGGCTTACTTACCATACTAGAGTCTCATTCAGGCTCGTATCAAACCATACTAAGGCCTCATAGTCATGAGCAGCATTCTGCGACACACGACGCGGCGATGTGTGTGTTAGAATTTAGTAGGTCTCACAAAAGTTAATGCAGATGATATTATTTATCATGAATTAATATGATATACAAATTAATAAGTCCTAAACAAGCTGTGTGATGATGCTAGAGTAGAACATAGAAACATATATCTCCACTTAGAGGTATATTCTTTGGTTAACTTATCTAATAAACAAGAACTATTTGATTAACTAAAACTTGTTAATTAAATGCTTCTAGTTTATGAGTTACTCACGTGATACTAAGAAAAGCTCTACTAGTTTTGAGATACAGAGGGACTCTTCCTCGTGCATTAGGTATGAATATTATTGTACACTGGACGACCTCCTTTTTTCTCAACTCCTTATTACTGGTTCCAATCAAAGGTTGTCTGTAAGAAATCGCATTCTACGATAAGACCGCCCACTGTTTTGTTTTTATTTTATATTTGATAAGTCCACGTTTGACCACTATCTCGCCTGGTGGTAAGCGGTGATGCGTTCTACGATGGAGCACGTCGTCCCATAAGCAACCTATTCACTCGGGCCTTGAAGACACCCAGGTTAAACCCTTCAGGAAATGGAATTCTTTGCCAGATTGTGATCTGGCAAAGAATTCCACTCGTTAGCAGTACGCACAAGGAAGCTTGATGCGAAGCGCGTCGTGCGTGTGGGTGGGACATCTATCATGAATCAGTGACGCTTCATTGTATACATTTTATTTTGTAATTTTTTCTATATGTTTGTATAGTGTATCTATTCTATATACATATATTAAAACCGTTCATGGAAATGAAAACTGTTCATTGAATATATTTTTAAAAGAATGCCTGCGGCGTGATCTACAATCGATATTGAAGCCAAAAAATGGTTTATACAATTTTTATCTGTTTGTCTGTATGTCCGGGATGAATTCAGGAAGTGCTGCATGAATTTCCTTCAAATTTTGCTTGAATATTACTAATAAATCGGGTCAACATATAGGCTACATATTATCACGCTATGACCTACAAGGGATGAGCTGAGAATCACTATTCCACGTGAACGACGTCAAGGGCGTAGCTAGTTTAACATAAGTAAGTGAAAATAAGTAGGCATTAAAAATTCCCCACACTTTGTGTTAAAGTATTTAATACAGATTATAGAATGTAAGCGCAGATTCACACAGTCGATTACGACTGGAAACGACTTGAGACCATAACCAGCTATCTTTCAAAATCTCCACATAAAATACCGACTTAATGAAAGTGCATTCCGAATTGTTTTTAACGCTTTATCAAAATAACCGTTCATTGTGCAGTTACCAGTGCAGTGTACGAAGCTGCTTCGAAATGTAACATATGTTTAAACTGTCAAACACCGCGAGAACACCGGTGACCGCAATCTATTGTTCTTTAATTGTGTCTATAACGACGGCACTCAAAGGGAAAATAGATTTCGGGTTTACCCAAAACTATGCCGAGCAAGGGTTCTCGGGTTCGACTCCTGGGTCGGCCAAAATTTTACTAGGTTTAAAAAAAAATCTCAGTAGTAACACGGTGTCTGGAATTGTGCTCGGTAAATGGCAATAGGCTCACTCCCTATTAAATGGGATTCATAACATAAATAGTGAAAAGTGGGTGTTGCATTGTATAGTGGCATTAAATGCCGTAATGTGCACCTCTGCTTGACTCTTCGGGGATAAAAGGCGTGATTTTATGTTATGTTAAAACTATGCCTTTAACCCTTTGCAGGGAATGCAAAGATACATTTAGCACGTCAGCTACCGCGACGATCACTGATAGAAATTATATTCTCTTTGGTCATTGTGTGACTGGTGTTAGTGAAGGATAATTTATGTAATTTTCAATTGGAAGTCAAATGTTAATCAATGTAGGTCCTACTTATCAACAGTCAAGGTTAGGCTATAGATTACCAAACACCAAGCACAATTCCTGATACTTTCAGAAAAATACCAGAGCGAGAATCGAGACCGAAATCCCTTGTTCAGTAGATAATTAGGTCGAAAAAGAAATTGGACAATTTACGGCTTACATAAAATATGAATACAAATAAAAAGTGGAATGTCTAATAACTTACTCTTTTATGTAATTCGATACGTGTTTCGATAAAAAACATTTGTTAACATGATGCAATAATTTACTTTCGGTTTATTGGTATTATGTTTCATTAATTGGTATTTACGGTTCGAAAACTCGCAGCGTTAGTAAAGACAACTGATGTAATCATTTGTCGGTATACATATGTATAATTCTTTTCCGGAAGTAATTATGAGATTGGTGATAATTGGTACCCTTTGGGGCACGGCAGACAAGTACTAACTACGAGCTAAATTTTTTGGTAAACTATATTATCTTTCGTTCTTTCATAATAGGTCGAAAAGCTTTATATCCTTTTGTTTGACCGTACTTCAAACGCACATTCGATCGTATTGATATAAAACATAAACCACTAGGTGTAATGTAGACACATTTTAATCAACCAATTCATAATTAAATCATTCGTAACAAAACAACGAGTTACATTCACCGTAAAAAAGTTACGCAAATCAAAATTTCACAGTTCACACACATGTAATCATGGGAACGGAAAACCTTACATCCCTAATAGCACATTCACCAGGTCGTAATATCCTACCACGTATCCTTACCGGCCCAAACCAGTAGTTACTTTACTCCCAATCATACTAATTTAATGTTATCACTTCATACTAAAGCTTACCTCTACCTTCACTGCTATAAATCCCCCCTGACCTTTCAGCCAAAGTATTTATAGCACAACTCTAATCGCTTTGAAATATTGATATTGGACAGTAAATTACATGCTAATGAGACTGGCAACACTGGCTAGAGGTGTGACCAGGAACTAGTGGGCATTAACAAGATGGCCCGCTTAGAATAATGGCACAGATTATATTTATTGGAGCATAGAGAATGAATGAGCGGTTCGATGAACTGTTGTGTTTAATCTATGCAGTCGATTGATATTGAATAATTTAAGATTGGTAACACTGTGGGTGTTGGTGTTGCCAGGAAGTAAGGACGACAATATTTATTAAAATATTTCGTGCTTTATTTATTTGGGTTTTAACAAACTTTATAACTAAATATCCTCCTAAGACAAGCCTTCAGGCAAAAATATCTTCTATAAGACGCTATATTTTAATCGAAATGTTTTGGGTCGTCAGAACTCCGTGAGTTTATTAGAAGATTTACAAATGACAACAGTGTATTTCCAACTGCCCCATAAACATCAGAATCAATTATATTCTAAGACAAAAATAGAGCAATAAACTTTAGTAACTTTGTAATCAAAGTCGAGAAAGCTTAAAATTTATCGCTTTCAGACAACGAACTAACTTATAGTCCAATATCTTTCGTTATATCACTGAACAATTTAAAACAATTTACTGTTTCAAACTATATTCAAGTAATTATTTATAATATGTTCTAAAATACACTAATTATTGCGTTAGTTTATAGTTCCAAGGTTCGATGCCAACGCCATTGTAAAGGCGTTAACACAATGCGAGATTATAATCACTTTAGATTTCATTGATAGCCTAAAACGGCTTCTGTATTATTAAACCATCGACTTTATTGTGTGAAACAATCGACCAGTACAATGTATAAATTTACTGCAATATCTGGTCTCTGGTATCTGTAGCACATTTTGATAGAAACCAGATTCCACAATATGGTGAATTTCAGTTGAAAGAACAGAATAAGAACATGTTTGTAAATACGTCATAGCAGTCAGTTTAATGAAAGTTACAAATGTACTGCCGATATTTGTACGTACCTAAGATTTACACGTGTACCTAGATTACATAAAAAAATAGATTTGAAGTACCTATTAAGGTATTTAAGGTCTCGCTTACATGGGACGGATAACAACCGTGACATTACTGGTGAAAGGTGGATGTTACATTATACATTATGCTGTCTGAGCCTGTCCCTTCGAGGTGTGATGATCGTCCCTAATCAATCTAAAGAAGCATGTTTTATATCGTAAGACATACTGAATTAATTAAGACAGGCTGCGCATCGACGACATCGCCTCGACCGCGCAAGCTGCTCATGAGGAAGAGTCCCTCTGTGACTCGAAACTAGTAGAAGCTCTACTAGTTTTCTCAGTATATTTACGTGAGTAACCCGTAACTTTTGGTTAACTACTTTCATAACAGTTCATTTTTTTATGGAATAGGAGGCAAACGATCAGACGGATCCCGATGGTAAGCGATCAGCGTCACCCATGGACACCCGCAACACCAGAGGAGTCACAGGTACGTTGCCAGCCTTTTGAAAAAGGAATACGCTCTTTTCTTGAAGGTTTGAAGGTCTTTCAAGGAATTAAGGTGTGTTGTTTATTAACTTAGAAACGACAACAAATAAACAATATTCAATCGCAACACAGTTAGTTCAAGGGAACACTTTGTAAGTACCTAAATAGTGAAGACAAATTAATTTCATCTTAAAGTTCATGTGTCAAAACTTATCTTTGATTGCAACGAAATGTTTTCAAATGCCAACCGTTTGTTCCGTGCCCTTGTTGTCGATTTACGAGTTTCTGTTACATCAGACTACTCGTATTTAAAGTGCTAATGGCATTTGATGAAAAGTTATTAGTCTGATAACTTGTCTATCCGAGATTACGGTATCTCCCTTTAGTTTTACAGTTGGAAAGGGCAGAAAGATTTAAATATTGACTATTAACCCGGAACGTAGATATACGCGAGACGCAATGTGTTTTCTATTGTGTCTTACATGCCACAGATGGGTAAGCCAAATATGGACAAGGTTTGATCCTAACTTTTTAAGGAAAAAGAACTACTAGAAAATTAAAAAAACCTGTGTCTTCTAGCATTGACAACTATAATAATGTTATTGTCCATAAGAGTCCATATGCATTCGGATTAAACCTTCATTTTAGCCGTATTGTGGAGGGTCCTGTAACGACACTGATAACACTCGAACGTATGATGATCTTGGTTTCGATTCGATTTTGTTCAAGCGTACCAACGGTTCGGGATCTTAGTAATCAAAAACGAATTCGAATTAAAAACAAAATCAGAATCGAATCAGTAATCCTGCAGGTCGTTTGGTGACAGATGTTACGGTTTCATATTGCGTTTGTGAAAAATGCATTTCCGAACGTAGCAGTGACTATTTGGGCAATCCCTTTTCTAAACAAATGAACATCTGCCATTTGTTACACGATAAAGTAAAACCGATTTATAGATTTCGAATTTATGATAATCATGAACACTATAAACAAGATGAGATAAACAGATCCTCAATACATAAGCAGCGAGCATACCTCTCATTTAACATATAAATCTTCGATATCAAAGCAAATAATTCAATTAATCACAGTTCGTCAGAGCGGGCCCTTATGGAATGGTGCACGAATTACAAACGACCTGGTTCTCAGGCCCATCCCACGAATACATTCTACGAGATCGTTAGAACAGCTATTGCAGTACCTACTACAGTATTAAAACATCGTTTATGATTGATTCTATACTGCTTTTAATTATAGAGGTAGTTGTGTGCTACAGTTCAGTTATCGCCTGAAATCTTGTGTCACATAAACATCCTCAGCCCATGACTGCCAATTCCTGGATTATGAGCCTCCTAGACAAGAGGTTAGCCAAAATGCCTCTATACATACAGGGTGGCCGGGGAGAGATACTTTACGATCAGGGTAATTTGGATACTCCTCATCATAAAGTATCTAAATTTTACACTTGAACGTCAACTCCCCGATTTAGCTATAGCATGTCGCCTTGAAACACAAGCGTTAGGTTGCAAGCGTTTCGGTTTTCTACCGGATACATTTCGGTGAGTGTGCGGGGGAATAGCACAACTTGATTCCCCCTAGTCCTTTTCATCATCGTATCACAGGACAATCGGCGAAGCGTCACCGATTCATGGTGGATGTCCCACCTACACGCACGAAGCGCTTCGCATCAAGCTTCCTTGTGCGTACTGCTAAAGAGTGGAATTATTTGCCAGAGTCTGTATTTCCTTATGATATAACCTGGGCAGA
The DNA here is from genome assembly GCA_038387885.1 of Spodoptera picta. Classification (NCBI taxonomy): domain Eukaryota; kingdom Metazoa; phylum Arthropoda; class Insecta; order Lepidoptera; family Noctuidae; genus Spodoptera; species Spodoptera picta. Next base: position 1,113,066 of record JAZHFQ010000003.1, on the reverse strand, counting down.
CACTCACTTTGAAGACTCAAAGCCCGACTGAATAGATTGCTTATGGGTCGACGTGCTCCATCGTAGACCGCATCATCGCTTACCACCAGGTACGATAGTGGTTAAACGTCGGCTCATCAAATATAACAAAAATAATTGTCGGTTAAAAGACTGCAGTTCAAATGTTTCTATCGAAGAGCTTTGCTGCACGGCGTCTGTCCAATGTGTAATTAAATCCTTATTCAGTTCAAAAGCCCATAAGATGGGTACAAAAGTGATGACAAATATATTTACCCAGCAAAACAAAGAACGAGAAGAACATAACATAACATCACGCCTTTTTATCCCCGAAGTGGTAGGCAGAGGTACACATTTCGGCACTTAATGCCACTGTACAATGTAACACCCACATTTCACTATTTATGTTATGAGTCCCATGTAATATGGGGTGAGCCTATTGCCATATACCGAACACATTTCCAGGCTCCGTGCTACTACTGAGATTTTTAAAAACCCAGTAATTCTTTGCCCAAGCCGGGAATCAAACCCGAGACCCCTTGCCCGGCAGTCGCACTTGCGACCACTCGGCCAACGACGCTGTCAGGCAAAACGAGAAGAAATAAACTACAATTAGAGGTATATTTTAATGAGATAGGCAACCCGTTTTATTCTAACGTTCACTGTCAAACAGCGATATGTATCGTCTATGTATAAGGAATTCATTACTTAACCTCAATCATGAAATATTAATGGCGATTGCCATCATACCAACTGTAAACGCTTAAATGTTAAATAATTCCAATTATCATCGAAATTACATGATTAGAATGTTAGTTATTGGCGCAAGCTTTTAATATTTATTATTAATATGTATGTAGTTCGGGTTCAGATACGCTTAACCGATAATATAATAGTAGGTCATTGTTACAGGTGTATTTGAAGGGACACTTAATTGGGACTTGGGAGTACAATCTTAAATGTTTTTTTACAATTAGTAAGTAATAAATAAGGACGTTAAAAAGGCGGTCAGTCTATTGAAACAACGACTGTGGCACCTGGCTACTATAGACTTACACGTAGATTACACACACATTGACACAAAGGACATCTGTCGCGTGACATGGTCCGTCATTACACTTCATACATTACGGTGTTGCACACGCACACATAAATACACCACTTACATTTTGGTGCTTCAATAATTTCTAAGTGATATTACGTACGCCTTTTTTCAACATCTTGGTAATTAGTAAACGTTTTGGTTGTTTTCGGAACAAAAGTACCTACCTATAATGTTGTTTTAAAAATGCCTATTGTTGTAATCGTAAATTAACTATATGTAATGTCGTTTTAAGAGTTTAGTTAAACTGCTGATTACCCTAACATTTTTATACCTTGATGGGTTTTTTATGCAAAAGCCAACATTTTTATTTTTAACAAGAGTTTTAGGTATACGCACGCTCAACCGTTGGAGACGTTGATTTGTTTTACTGCACTCTGAGTGAATTCACTAAAGTAGCACTTCTTAGCATTTGTTATGGTTACCTTAGTAGGTTAGTTAAAAATCTAGTTTGTAATTTAGATATTAGAAACCTCAATGTCGATTTGGATTAGTCTGTAAGGATATTGCTGGGAATAAAATAAATAAATAAAATATAGTTAATGACATTTTTATTATCAAAATATGGGATTTGCAACTCCTTTGGTTTCATGCGTCCATGGGCGTTAAAGATTAACTAGGCTATTCTGTAATATGTCAATTCGAACTTTCGAAATATGCTCAATCTCATTGTCACCCGTCATTGGTCAAGATTATTCTCACAACCAATGACAGTGCGAACTTAATTGCGGTCCGCCAGACCACAATTGTCAAATAGCCTAGCTGATCTGGCATGGTGATGCACTCTACTCCATAAAGACATTTCTTCAGACTTCGCACGGGTGCAATATGCATGTATTCTACATAAACTTTCCTTAAGAATCACTCTATTAAAAAAAACCGCATCAAAATCCGTTGCGTAGTTTTAAAGATCGAAGCATACATAGGGACAGACAGACGGCGGATGGCGACTTTGTTTTATTATACTATGTAGTGATTATAGCTATCAGTCAACAAAACTAATAACGATAGAGGTGCACCACTAACGGTTATTTCTCATAACTACGGATGATTTTACAAAGATACTATCTGTTTCTACTAAATGCAATTATTAATCGATTCCTTTGACCTTTACAAACCTACACTTAACATTTACAATTGTGTTTCAATTATAACAAACTAATAAATTGTTCGGAGTAAATATTTATTTGTGTATGTTTTGTTCGTGTATAAACATGTTATATATTAGTTCTGTGAGTAGGTAATGTTTCATTGTAATTGCTATTTAAAAAATATGATGAGCTTATGTGATATTGTACTTTTGAAACTTTATTAAGCTTAAGTATATTCCATTTGCAATCCACATTTTATAAGCAGATAGAAATGATCAATATAACATCATAACATCACGCCTTTTATCCCCGAAAGGGTAGGCAGAGGTGCACACAGACGTAACACCCACTTTTCACTATTTATGTTATGAGTCCCATGTAATAGGGGGTACGCCTATTGCCATATACCGGGCACAATTCCAGTAATACTTTGCCCGACCCGGGAATCGAACCCCTTGCCCGGCAGTCGCACTTGCGATCACTCGGCCAACAAAGCAGTCAATTATCTAGACATTTATATAAAGTTATTAGGTACAACATACTACATCTTATACTATTATAGAAGTATAAACTGGAAGAATTTGTTTTTTTGTTTGTTTGTTTAAACGCGCTAATCTCAGTAACTACAAGTCTGATTTGAATAGATAATTATTTTTGTGTTGGATAGCACATTTATCGAGGATGGCTATAGGCTATAAAACATCACGCTACGACCAATAGGAGCTGAGCAGAGCGTGTGAAACCGCGCAGAAGTAGCTAGTTAAGAATATAATGAAGTCTTGTCAAAAACATTAACGAAACAACTTCAATTGTCGGCGAAACAGTTATCAAACGGTGCAAGGCGAAGTGAATGGTCAACGAAGTTAATTTGATTAAGTTGAAAAGCCAGGTGTCGCTAATTACCTGCCTGATGTTACCATGTCAGTTAACGCATGTTAATACCTAATTAACTAATGGTTTAACCACGGATCTCTTACATTTATTTAAATACTAATTATAAGGCGAAATCGTTTGATAGGGGAGAATGAGGAAAATATATTATTATTAGTACCAGGTGAACCAGGTGAAAACTTATGTTTTAAGAAGAAAAATGCAACGGCAAACTATATGAAAAATGTAATTAGAACGAGTAGGTAATTGTGACACAGTTATTAAAACCTCAAATTAACAAAGAAATATTGGTTGCCAGCACAAATGTATTGACGGTCTGACGAATCTCGAAAAAAAGGGCGATGCATTCGACATGTCTTTTATACCGAACTAAATTAATAATAATTCTTCTACCTTCAAAGATTCCGAACAATATAATATGGTGCTGACTTGCTGTCTACCATGATAGTCCAGTAGTCGCAAGGGCGTCTTAAGGATTAATCCCTGGACAAGCATAGTATTTTATACTGGATATATGATACCTACTTATTACATTCTCTATAACTAGTTTTCACAAAAAAAGATCTATTATAGAAATTAATATCGATAATCATAGGCCATGTACGTTTTATAGAACAAAAAAACGAAGTAATCGAAAGGTGTTCATCGATTCCAAATATCATTATTGTATTAATCGATAAATTATAATTCATTTTGTATCGATAACATCAACAGTTTTATGTCGAAACAGTTTTTAACTGCACAGCGATTTGTCAAACGCCTCTACACGTCGAAATAAAAATGTAATGTTTTTAATATATCTTTCGACAGTATCAATTAAATAGGTCCATAGCAATAAATATTCCATAGTTTTTATTAACGTTTTAATTTTGTTTCGTTTGTTTGTTTTTAATTATAAAATGTTTGTTCAAAGCGAACCTATAGTCGGCCATCGATCGCCGCATTTTATTTTCATTATTCGATAAAATCGGTAATGTAAAACATTTAAATTGCTCACCGATTTATTGTCCCCGATTTTATATCACGATTGAATTAAATAAATGAACAAGTATTTTAGCCATCCACTTTCGTATGCAAGTGAGCACACGCTTGTAAAGGAAATAACGAATAAATCGTGAAAATCTTGTTCTCCTTTCTCGGTCGGTAGCCATATTTGCATCCACGATTATGACAAAGCTTTTCGTAAAGACTTAATTTGGTTAAACATTATCATTTGGCCGACATATCGGTACAACGGTTCAAGTATAACTGTCACGATTTATGCATAAGTTGAGTACTTAATGCGGCATTAGCGATTACAAAATGACGATATTTAGCGGAGATACAACACACGGAACGGTGGGCAAGGCAGATATTCAATTTATAATCTCATAAATGGAATAAGGTCGATGCGCCTGCGGCGGCGGCAAAGGTTAATCGGAACACGGCTGAACACGTCACATGGTATTGTCGTGGCACTCGTGGCACTGTGCCACTATGGCACCGTGGCGCCCCACTATCTATTGAGAAACTCAAATCTGAACACGAGTCGATTTATTGCGATATTTCGCTACGATTGATTGCTATCGGTTCTCCATACTGTACCGTATGCGACTGATTGTTTTGTCTGATTCGTTTGTTATTGTTTATGTATCTTGATCGTGTGTTGCAAAACCCATACAAGAGAACGCCTACTTACATATTATCATACGATAAAATATGTTATGACCGGTGCAGGTGCCGACTTAAGAATGAAAATACAATTTGTACCATCCTGTATATAATTTACATGTTTTCTTCGTACTAACGTGTAACTGTCAACACATTGTCAACAAAGTAACATGAATTAGATGACAGAGCTGACAGTAAATGAGTCGTAACAGATAGCTTGGCGTACCACCGAACATTTTTTTACATCCGCTCCAGACAGACTCCCCGCCGCGCGACGATCGATCATCCGTGGTGATCCGTGGAACATCGCTGTTTTGCTAGAAAAAAGACAATTGAATAAGCACTTTTCCATTGTACGTCACGTCAGCTTTGAGTCTCCATTAAGTAGATACAAGTACATGCATATTGCTGGTCGTGCGCGTGGACCCGCGGAGAGCGTTGTATGCGGCGCTCGTCGCGACCACATCGGCATTCTGCCAGTGATCACGCGCACGGCTGCATTATTCAGCGCAACTCACGCGCCGCTGTCGCATTATACCGTACGATCCTTAACGCCTCGCCTCCGACTCAACCCGCATATGGAGTAAGTACCGGAAAAACTAACAATATCGTACCTATTACATGACAAATTGCAACTATTAGCGTCTCAGCCTCGACGCACCGGCTTTGGTATCGCTCGGTTTAAGTCCGCTATGATTATGGAAACGTTGTTATGCCGTTCGCGGAAACCTTTTTGCTGGATGTGCCGTTTGTCGAGGTTGTGGCTTGTCCCGGTAAGGCCTATCACAAGCGCACAAGACAGCCCGTCTCGCGTTGTATTGTGCGTTTGCTGAGACGTTGCACCAGGAGCTGTGGGCTAAATATTGTACTGTAATAACAAAGTTCTGATCTTATCCGCCTACAGGCGTCAAATTGGCGTTATTGTCTGCATTAACGATGCCTACATTATCGCACAATTGTTGGAATGAACGGCGAATTAAGTTTGACATTAGAAACTGACAAACGCTTGTTAATACAGCGCTATGATATTAGCGTGCTGTACTTAAACATGGCATTTAGCTATCATTAAAGTAGTTGATGTTTCGTAGAACAATAAAATAGGATTTTACTTAGTAATAACATCAAGCTACCTGCCTATTAACTCGAAAGAGGTATTATACGAGCAGAATTCTGAGGAAATCAGTAACTTACGATCTAAGTAACGTCGTCACTTTGAGACAGGTGTATAGAATGTACAAAGTGCTGCGTTGTGCTAGACAAAGGTAACCTAGGTAAGTACAAACACAAACCTATTACTACCCGTAACGGGAAACAAACTTGGAACGCGTTTCCCATTACAGAAACCGACTACTACAATATGACTGCCTCATTGGCCGAGTGGTCGCAAGTGCGACTGCCGGGCAAGGGGTCTCGGGTTCGATTCCCGGGTCGGGCAAAGCTGGGTTTGTAAAAACCTCAGTAGTAGCACGGAGTCTGGAAATGTGCCCGGTATATGGCAATAGGCTCACCCCCTATTACATGGGACTCATAACATAAATAGTGAAAAGTGGGTGTTACATTGTACAGTGGCATTAAGTGCCATAATGTGCACCTCTGCCTACCCCTTCGGGGATAAAAGGCGTGATGTTATGTTAGGTATGTTATGTATTGACAACGCTGACACTAGTATAGATAGGTATATAGTGACATAGTCATAGGTACTTAATTTTGTATTTTTTTCAACATATTATAAACTTATATTTAAATTATCTCGTAGGTACAAGATGACTCTATCTCCTGTACTATTTATTGAGCAAAAACACAACTTTATCATCACAGATGTTTCACCCATACCGTCTAAGTCCTAAACCTAATGACACAAAGTCTACATCAATTTCCATCAAACCCAACAATGGGTTTCTAAAGTCACCTAATAGACCATTACACGTGGATTTATGTTTGAAACAATGTCTTAGTATTGATGTATCGTTGACTACCATTACCATGTACGATAGTGAATAAATAACATTGATTTTCTGTTGAGATTTTATTCGTAAAGACCTTTTCACACACTCCAGTCGCCGGGTATACTATCCGTATCCGGCCCGTGAAAATTCACTGCTAGATAATGGGCCTCCTCTAAATAAGTTTCGCCATAATCTCCGCACCTGGCAGGCGAGTACGATAGCAGTTTAAATATTCAAGTGTTCTGAGGCCTTAGTACAAGTTTGTTTTACGTTTAAAGTAATCGTAACGAGTTCGCGTTCGGCGCTCCGATTGGTTGCTTCATTGGCGCCGGCCAATCAGAGTGCCGAACGCGAACTCGTTACGAATACTAAACGTAAATGAAACTCATACTAAGGCCTCAGGTCTAACAGAGAAGGTAGCACTGCTACCCAGTCTCTGTTAAATGTGAAGATCCTTAGTCGGCTCTTATTGCACTCAAGGGAAGGGAAACACTTAAGGGTGGTCACAATTAAGTGTGTTTCACTCTACCGTCACCATAATATGGCATAATTCGCATATAGCCAATAATAGCCATGTAAAACCTTAACTTTTATACACTCGGATAACCGTCACCAGCTAACCGGCAACAGGGGCATGTGAAAAGCCCCTTACATCTTCGAGTAGTAATCACGAAGTTAAGCATTGAGTTGAGTTTCAATACGTAGGCTCGAATTTGAATGTAAATGGACAGTTTGTGTCAAATACATTGTAAGACACATTTCGTTACTGTTTTATATTACTTCTGTATGGCTGTGGGTTTATGATTATGTAAACGAATTGTAGTGATGTAGTTATTGTACCTACTTATAGGTGGGGCTTCTAGGGCGTCGCTGGCGCAGAGGTAAATACGCCCGCTTCTCATATGTCAGAGTGCGGGTTCGAAACCTACCAACAGCAAGTACCTACCAATGTGACTTTTTCCGATATGTACTTTCTAAGATTATTTATACATCACTGACAAACGGTGAAGGAAAACATCATGAGGTAACCTGGGCTTATAATTTCTAATTATAAATTTGAGTAAGCGTGGTGATGAATGCTCAAACCTTCTCCTTGTGAGAAGAGGCTTTGCTCAGCATTAGGCACTTATAGGTTGTTAATGTGATGTGTGATGTGTGGTATAGGTATCCAAATTTCAAACTCTAGCCCACCTGCTAATCATGCAGACTATGGCGAACCCTTTTACAGGATGGCACAAAGAGGCTCGTAGTCCAGATGGTCCAGAAGTCCACTGTCACAAGCTGCTGATGAGATGTGTAATGTCTATCCTCTCATGGAGTAATCGTCAAAAAGTAATAAATAAGGACAGCAGCAAGCCCAAAACATATGTAGCGACCAAACTTGATTAATAGAATTCACTAATACCTAATGATAATCGACTTTTTAAACAGTTTCTCGCTATGCAAGCTATGTCGATCGGACAAAAAATGTGTTCAATATATTCAAGCAGTAAGATTTATAATCCAAGTTTATTCAATATCGCCTTAGCAGGAAATGCGAATCGACTAAAAACTATAAGTTTATCGCCTAAAGCGAAACCCACCCAGTTCCATAGATCAATTAGGAATTTGTAGCAAAAAATGTTGCTAGGTGTAAAAAACAGCTGTCAAATGCAATTTGGATTTAAAGGGTTCTGTATACCTTCTGGTTTTACCATCATGCTTGTGATTTCCTGAAGGTGTAAGAGTAGAGATGTGGTGATTATAGTCTCATTAATCTTTCACTACTTTCACTATGACCATTTGAATAGAAGCAAACCTATCGCTAGATTCCAGACTTACTACAATCTCCAAAACCCCAATATTGGGGTTTGTATGTGTTAAAGATTTTTTTAAGTAGGAACATAGGTTAGTAGTCCAGCATGCCATTCTGCACATTAATAATCGACATATTTTCGAAAGATTGTAAGTCACTTGGAAACAGAATTTTTCTACAGAAATCCTGTTTAACCCTAAAATAACAGTTTCATTTTTAAATTATAAAACACCCACAAACTGTCTAGGAAATTCGATTTAATTTTACACAGATAATAATCTTGAAAATAAAGTAGCCGTTGAGAACACGGTCAGTCGATTTTATAATTAGTTCAGCTATTGATTAATTAAATAATAATCGTTTGTTTTAGTCTTTGACGTCTGTATAGGGACTGTGGTATGTGGCCACAAAATAAGTGGAAAGTCGCTCTCCTTACTTTTATTATGCGGAGTGGTCCCGGGTCAAGTAAATAATTTATAGTTCTTTTTGTATTTTTCAATAGTATCTAATTAATTTTTCTTACGGAGCATGTGTATTGTCATGCACAGTGTACAATTCTAAACTCCACAATTGTGACTTTCGGACAATCAAAAATGGCCTGACCCGGCAATCAACACCAAAAAATATTACCTGGACTGAGGTCGCGCTTGCGACCACTCTACTTATGAAATTGCCATCTGAAATATTAAGTATTTCAAAATGTATTTAGGTAAAAAACGATATACCACTGTCCTTTCCAATTCAGCTAACATAGACCAAGTTATTTGTCATATATTCAATTACAATAATAATCGTAGATAACTTAAGTGTAATCAGAAGTACCTGCTAGTGGGGAATAACTTTAATTTGCCTTGTCATAGTAGATACAGCCACACATCGACCTATACAATACCAGTTTATCGTGACCTCACTTTGTAAGATCCCTCCGCATATTCGACGGTCAGTTTATACTGGTGATGCATAGCTTGATGTGTTGCCAGCGTACGTAGATATTAAATTTCATCCATGGCAACCCCACGCGGTGAATGCAAATGAAACATTAATCACTCCTACACTTAGTTTATACTTATTTATGTTTACCTCACTACAATATTGTGCAAGCTATTGCTTGGAGATGAACAACAAAATTGCTATTTTACATAAATGTGATGTCACGGCTTTTAATCCTAGAAAGGGTAGACAGAGGTGCACGTTTTCTGTAAATAGGAATTGCTCTTCAATAATAACATAACATCACGCCTTTTATCCCCGAAGGGGTAGGCAGAGGTGCACACAGAAGTAACACCCACTTTTCACTATTTATGTTATGAGTCCCATGTAATAGGGGGTGAACCTATTGCCATATACCGGGCACATTTGCAGACTCCGTGCTACTACTGAGATTTTTTTTTAAACCCAGTAACACTTTGCCCGACCCGGGAATCGAACCCGAGACCCCTTGCCTGGCAGGCTCTTCAATAATGTCACCAAAAATAGATGATGCTGCTGCCCGATTCACAGTAGCTTGTGGACGTGGTTGAGCTAACTTAAACAAACAAATTCCTTTTTTTATATAATACTAGCTTCTCGCAGCGGTTCACCCGCGTTCTCGTGGGCTTAAAGTACCCTGTGTGTTGTTCCAGACTAACCTACCCTTGTTCCAAATTCCATTTCAATCCCTTCAGCAGTTTTGACGTGAAAGAGTATCTAACAAACACACATACATCCTGACAAACTGGCATTTATAATATTAGTAGGAAGTATGATAGGATAGTCGGATGTGAATAGCCGACGTTAGGCCATATCTCGCCTGATGGTAAGCAATGATGCGGTCTACGATGGAGCACGACTACCCATAACCAACTTAATATGATCATTTTCAAGTAGCTAGCTATTACCGAAAAAACCCGTGGGATGTTCAACTTGGCTATCACTAGATTAGTTTAATTCCAAATCTGGCCGAAAATAAATTACAATTTGTCGACACTTGACAAGACGAACTATAAATCCATTGAAACAAATTTCCCACGTTTAAAAAAACAAATTAAATGTCCATCTATCTACGATGCTTACGCCATTACCTCGTAAACACATTACCATACATTTTGCAATTGATAAATGAGTGCGATAACCTACGTCTATTTGACACAAGAGAACAGAAAAATTGACCTTGTTGTTTAAAAAAATAACATATTTGACCTACTGCACTTTAAGGTCAACCTTTGGGTCTGAGGTCATAGACCTTCAATCATACATCTCAAATTGGTGAATGTTTGTAATAGTTGTATAGAACGTATATTAGTTAATTATGTACGGTGCGTTAATCATCGTTTGTCGCTCAAATTGCAATTAACATAGAAAATACATAAATTATATTTTTGGCGCCTTCACTCTTTTTTATGGCAACGCACCTATATTTGTTTGTTTTTTTTTACCGTTGACTGCCTCATTGGCCGAGTGGTCACAAGTGCGACTGCCGGCCTAGGGGCCTCGGGTTCGATTCCCGGGTCGGGCAAGGTATATCTGGGTTTTTCAAAAAATTCACATTAGTAGCACAGAGTCTGGAATTGTGCCCGGTATATGGGAAGTGGGTGTTACATTGTACAGTGGTATAATGTACACCTCTGCCTACCCCTTCGGGGATAAAAGGCGTGATGTTATGTATTTAAACCGCTGGAACATCCCATTTTCTTTCAAGTTTCTCTACGCTAAACACATGGTAATCAAAAACCCTTTCCAGTAAAAACAGAGAATCAATCATAAATCGTTACGAATAACCTTCACAAAAACCTTTTACTTAATCTATGGTTCACACAGATAATAAATAAAACGGCCAATCATATTGACGTCGTTGTAATATAAAATACAGATAATAAATACATTTATAATGTCTATTCGAGTACTAAGTCTATGTCGACATTGAATTGTCCCTTAGAAAGGTCGCAGACAGCTTGATACTTCCACTTAAATGGCATTGTTGCGTCGTATGACTTTTTCTGTAAATTAAAATAGTTGTTGTTATTATATTGACTGAAAAAAATTGTACAGACTAGTAAATATAATAATCTATCAGTGATGGAAATTCATTATATTTTCTTTCTAAATAGTAATGTCAGACAACAATCAGAAACATGTTTAATTAAAACAAATCACAGATCACTCAATATCCTACACGAGTCTTAAAGTCACGGACTAATTGTCGCCAGCGTCTACATTGACCTTTGATAACCCCATACTTTGATCCCTTAATAAAAACTTTAATTAAACTTATTCTCAGACACTTAACCATGCTATAAACTTAACCGCACCTTATAGCTAAGCATAAAATTACGCAATAAATCTTCTTGATACTTTTTAATACTTATAAAATAATTTTATTCTCATGTCTAAAGAAATTTGTATAAAAATATAGGTATAAATAATCACAGTTAGTTATTACTTGACTAACTATCACTATATGACTGTACTAGCAGCCCGTCCCGGCTTCGCACGGGATAGACAATTTTTTATTTTTGAAAATTTGGATTGTAGTGACATAACTACAATAGTTGGACATAAAATATGCTACCGCGGACTTTTTTGTACACATTATGATGTTCGTCAATATTGTTGTACATTATTTTGTTCTATCGCTAATAGTTTCGGCAGCACATTCGACGAAAGACATTTTAAGACTCATTTTTCTACACCTTCGGATACATTGTTCAAATTTTACCAAGGATCTCTAATTTTTTTCAAAATGAAATGGAGCCTATGTCAAATTGGAAGAATGTAGGCATTCTATTGGTGAAAGAATTTTTTTAATCGGCCCAGTACTTTTTGAGCCTATTCATTACAAACATACAAATTACAAACATAGGTACAAATCTTCTTTATAATATTAGTATAGATAAGTCTGTATCAATTTTATATTGTTGTTCTTGCTGTCTTTTCCCTGTGAATTAATCTCTGTGCAATTGTTATATAGTCCCTACATCTATTTAATGAAGTTTCGAAATCCTAGAACTATAAAAATGGTCTTAGATTTTGATACAAAAGATTTTACAAAATAAATTCTTCTGGAATGTAATGCACTTAATCGGGAATGGCATTCTCGTATCTACAATCCCGCGAACAAGATGACGACGCACTTCTAACCACTAAAGCCTACAAAAAACCACATTCACAAACTACGTGTCCACATCAAATGCTAATCCAGTTCCAGAATGACACAAATAAACCAATTAAATGGATAACTAATGGGTAATCCGTTGTAAGTCAGTGTAATTCAAATCTAAGCTCGCGGCTATAGTTTTAATCCATTAATCTTCGGATAAGTGTAGTTTACAAGACTACATTATTGAGAAAACTATTCGTTTCGGTCTCATTACATCGCTAAATACTTTAAATAATTACTTGAATATTGTAATTACTTGTCAAATGGTTGTAATGTGTTCTAAATCGTGTTGGAGATACGCAATTGCAATGTTTAGTTTAGTGTGATGAAATTGCTTATAGACATTTCTGAAGTGATTTGAACGTAACCTTTGATGAGTGGCGATAAAATAAAATGCACTAAACGCAAAGACTGTTAACAAATTCTTGCAAGACTAACTAACAACTATCTTCTATACAACTAATTGAAATCCAAAATACAGGAAGGTTGAAAAATAACCTAACATTCAATAAATGACTAAACACGTACTGTTCGAAAGTGTTCGACAAGTTTCAAGCTAGGCAGGTTAGGCAGTATCGTGTTTACTATAGGGGCACTCGGGGACCGTGCCCAGGGCCCCCAACCTCGAAGGGCCCCGAAGGACCGATAATTTCTACGATGCAACTTATAGCGATTCCCGCACAGAACAAATCTTTGTGCGCACCGCAAGTGGTTGTTCCAGGTCTGAGGGTATGTGTATGTGAACTTATATGTTTGTAAAGGCACCCAGATACAGGAGGAAAGGATTTTCATACACATGACACCCAGACCTAGAACAACAATTTGTGGATCATACAAACAGTTGCTCCGTGCGGGAATCGAACCCGCGACGCGTTGCGCGGCTGCCGGTTGCCCAGCCACCGCACTAACCGTGTTGTCATTTATTGTGGGGCAATGTTAAATAAAAAATAAAAAAACACTCTAAAAGGCTCCGAATTATTATGAATGAGTGCTCGAGGGTCCCTGACATAATGATTAGTTGTGTGTCGACTGATGTACCGTAACGAATATATTCTAATTAAATAACAAAAATATATACCCTCGAAAGCTGTGCTGTATGATTAGTAGTTCCGAGTCACCATTTAGAGTTCAGTTTAAAAGAAATTAAACGATTAATTAAGTCGCTTCTCCATCGCTCCAGTATCCTAGTTTTATAGACATAATACTTACAAATATTTTAACAGCCTGTCTAGTGTGAGGGTCCCAGTCCACTCTCTGTCCGACCTCTGGTGTCCGGATGGGGCCTGAACTCTGTGACCCACCGATATTCCACACCACCCATAGAGCAAAGCCGTTTACCATTTGTTCTTCATCTTTCGATGGCTTACTAAAAATAAAATAGTCATGTTTTATTGGGATTAGAAAATCTCAAAAATTTCTTGTAAGACTAGAAGTCTAGTGATAACCACAAAAATCGGTCGTAGACAGAAATGTCACATCCAGTTGTTAAGGCAAAAATTAAATTAAGAGATTTTCAACATTACTACAAAAGCATAACATCACGCCCAAGCCACGCAGAGGTGCACACAATGGCACTTAGCACCACTGTACAATGTACCTAACACTCACTTTTCACTATTTATAACTGAGTCCCATGTGATAGGGGGTGAGTCTATTGCAATATACCGGGCACAATTCTAGACTCTGTGCTACTACTGAGATTTTTTTAAAACCCAGCAATACTTTGCTCGACCCGAGAATCGAACTGGAGGATCCTCGCTTACAAAAGCATTAGATTGAAAATCAATTAATCGAATGTCGAACCTAACAACCGATCTTTCGCTCTTCTACTTCTGCTCAGTCTATAAAAGTAGTCCTAACAAATTTGCTATACCTAAATAGTATACCTAATATTCCTTACCCGACTTCACAGATACCATCCATGGCATAAGCAGGCTTCAGATTGGCGAAGTCAATGGACAGGAGTTGAACCGGCTCCCCGCGGCACTTACAGGGATACTCCCATAACGGTTGCGCTTCGATATCTGCGTCACTTATATTGCTCGAATTCTGAGAATCAAGATTTCATCATCAGTTATTCAGTTCAGCATTTTTCTGCTAAAATCGATACTCTCTAAGGGACAGTAATCGATTTTTTTACAAATTATGTAATAAACGATTTTGCAATTATTGTGAAGAAAGATTTAGAAGGAAACTGAATACAAGTAAAACAACACACAGAAAACCGACGTGAAGCAACGCTTGCGTTGTGTTTCGTCGTGTGAGTGAGGTTACCGGAGGCCCAATGGGGTAGACGACTAATTTTTATTTTAATGTCCGTCTTTTAAAAACATTAGACACGTATTTTTTATTTTCTTACGGAAACGAATAGTTTCGAAGATATATTGATTTGAAATGTCGCGTGACGTCACTTCTCAGTACATTTTATACTAAGAAATGACGTTTTAGCCCCCACTCCTAAACTTTGATTCGTTTTATCTAAGTATTGTTTTATTATACAACAAAATAAAAAATACGTGTCTAATATTTTTTTATTACCTAAGTTACGGACTAATTATATTTTTAATTTACATACCCTGTCATCATCCCCATTACCCTCCCTTTCTCCAATCTCCCCAATTCCAGAATCCCCAACGATCCTCAAACTCCTAATCGCCAAAAGGCCGGTAATACGCTTGTAACGACTCTGGTGTTCTAGATGTCCATGGACGACGCTGATTGCTTACCATCAGGTGATCCGTCTGCCAGTTTACCGGCTTATGCCATAAAAAAAACACTTGCGTTGTGTTTCGTCACAAAACTGAGGTTATCGGAGGCCCAATTAGTCCCCAATCCCTGAATCCCCAACAATCCTCAAATTCCTAATCCCCAAAATGCCGGAAACGCACTTGTAACACTTCTAGTATTTCAGGTGATCTGTCTGCTCGTTTACCGCCTTATTTCATAAAAAAAAAAAAACAATATTAAAAATGTACGTACACTCACCTCAACAAGTTTGTCAAACACAGCCATATCAATTCCTTCACATCTTCCCAACGGTATCGAAATCTTGTGCAAATCTTGGAATTCTACGGGCATAGCCCAAATCTCACAACTGCTGGGTATGGCAGAGACACAGTTATTCAATCTACTTCTATACTGATACAGAAGGTATGCTACCTTCAAATTCTCCCAAGGCAGTATCGCACTGGGAAAATTAGGGTCTGTAACCACATTCGTAACTTGACTTAAAACTTCATCAGATAATTCAGTTATAAAATGTACATTCTCCAGCTTATTCGTGCTCATATAGTCTTGTAGAATCCCAAGGTTTAAGTTCAAGTTTTCTTGTATGTAAACGGCTTTAGCACCTAATTTGGCTGCGGCCAAACCCATGAGACTGCTTCCATTGAAGTCCAGAACCACAGATTCATTATTAATCTCTTCCTTTAATTGTTCTAGAAACTTCTTGCTTCGTCTGCCATCGTTTAGATAGGATACATGGGTCCTTGATAAGGCCATGTGCACACCGCACTCACAGTTTGGTCGCTTGTAACTCTGTCTTTTGAGTTCTTCGGTCTCTATGTAAAACCAGAGTGAATATTCGTCTTGGCATGAAATTAATGTGGCTTCTTTATCTTTTTCTAGTGTAGTGGTTTGTGGTAAGTAGTAGACAGCTTGCATCCAGTGATCTCTCCATGGTACGCTGTCTTGAGGGCGCTCCGATGCCAAGTCTGCATCTGGATGAGTCCACCATGGAGCACAGCTTAAGCAGATCCTACCTAGAAATTAATATTTTTCTTGTTCACTTTCTTTTTCAATACAGTATGAGATTAGTTGATAGTTTTACCAATTACTAGATAGACATGCTATCTGCTTAATACTATTAGTACTGAAATGAAAACAAAGACCAATAATATAATACATTGCTTAATAAAAGTAAAACTTGTCGGTAATTAAGAAGCAATTTCCTAACATAGCTGGTCACAATGAGTCTGATGTACATCATTTCTCTGGTTCTTATTTCAGAGAATAATAAAAGAACCCTGTAATTTGAAATCTCCCATTTTATAATTGAAATTACCTTCAGTATCCATATTAAGTTCCCACCACATAAAGACAACCTGCGCCTTTCCTGTGCTGCTAACAGTGAAGTCCTGCTTTACAGTCCTCTTCATGATAATAGGTGTTCTTCCTGACCAGTCATAGTAGAACACTGGGATCTGGTCTGAGAGCTCACGGAATGTGTTACGAGGTAGCTGGGATAGTTGTAAGTCATGTACTGCTGCAGAACCAGGGCAGTCAATCATCTGGAAATGAAAAGTCATTTTTAATCAATAGCATTCTTTGGTCAGTAGTAATATTGCTGTGTAGAAGAGGTCTTGGTTGCAAGACTAACTACTTCCGCGCAATTACACCCGCTCTGCTCAGCTCCTATTGATCGTAGTGTAATGTTTTATAGCCTATATAGCCTCCCTCGATAAATGGACTATCCAGCACAAAAATAAATTTTCAAATTGAATCAGTAGTTTCTGACATTGGCACATTTTAACAAACTTCAGCTTTATACATATAAAGAAGAATAGATGAAGTATTATTGGGTGCTTTAATTTCGAAATCTCAGCAACATAGAGTAAACAGGGTCAGTGCTGTAATTAATTTTCATGTGTCTAATGTGAGCTGGAATAACAGCTTAGTACAATAGGGTAGACGAATAATTTTTATTTTAATGTCCATCTGGTAGATTATTTTAAATCATTACACACGTATTTTTTATTTTCTTACAGAAACGAATACTTTCCACGATATATTGATTTGAAATGTCGTGTGACGTCACTTTTATGTACATTTTATACGTAGAAATGACGTTTTAGCCCCCACTCCTAAACTTTGATTCGTTTTATCTAAGTATTGTTTTATTATACGACAAAATAAAAAAATTTGTGTGTCTAATAGTTTTTAAATACCTAACTTACGGACTAATTAGATTTTTAATTTTCATACCCTGTCGTCATCCCAATTTTAATCCTTCAGGTACACTAGTAAACTCTGTGTCTGAATACCAAAAGCATGACCATAGTCACACCATATTCTTATCTCATATGATATTTATCACAAAAAATCATACTTGAATACCCTACCTTCTGAGGAGTCCTCAATACAATATCCAGGTCAGCATCAGAGAGATCATTCAATTTATTCCACTTCCACAAAGTTGGGCACTCTACAAGTTGAGCATAGATCACTGCAGAGTCAGGC
Source organism: Spodoptera picta (assembly GCA_038387885.1). Lineage (NCBI taxonomy): Eukaryota > Metazoa > Arthropoda > Insecta > Lepidoptera > Noctuidae > Spodoptera > Spodoptera picta. The sequence continues at coordinate 1,095,221 of JAZHFQ010000003.1, read as the reverse complement.
ACCACTATACAGTCCGGTTCTAAGAGACACTTGTGTGCATGTGCAAATGTTGACAATGCTCCTGTTAATTAAACATTTATAAAATTATGGACATAAATTGACAAATCTATCTAAAGATTTTTTTTCTATTCAACCTATCAAATTCAAGAAGATAACTGATTGGACTGATTCAAGGAATAACCTTTCACCCATTGCCCATTGTTCTGTAAATGGGCCTATCGGGCCTTAGGAACCAATATTTTACTGAAAACTGCATCCAAAGTTTATCATTGAAAAAATTTCGCACTAATGAAATAATAAAGACTGCAAATCCTAGCAAACAAACAAAAAAATATTACAACAATCAGAGACCCATACCTTCACCAATCAACTCTGTATCAAAGACCTCAGTAACCAAAATATTAGCTCTCTCTTTCATATCACCGTCTTCTCCAACCGTAACATCCGTGGACCTTTTCGGTATAAGTTTAATCTTATCTGCAACTCCATTGATCTCCAGGATCTTGGCACAACACTCCGCCATGGGTTTGAAAGCTTCACATGCAGTTACGGAGTCCGCACCAGAACGAACAGCCATTATTGACAATAAACCAGTTCCCGTACCTATAAATGAATGAAAAATTATCATTTACTGATTGTAATAAATACTTCAAATTTGTTGTGCCTTAACTGCCCAGTCCCCAAGCGGTCACAGATGACCACTCTCCACTTTCTCCCTACTTATTTCAACATTTAGAGACTGCTTTTGTATGAATGAACAAAAGTATTTTGTAGATTTTTCATAATCGAGGATTAATAAGTTAAAACAAATTCATCCATGTACATTCAAAGGCTTACCAGATACTTAAAGGGTAATAAAGCTACAAACCTATGTCCAAAACATTAGCCTTCTTTCCATTACTGTGCATCTTTTCAATAGCAAGTTGCAGAGCTCTTTGATATTTCTTATTTCTCTCAGTATCGTGCAACATGTCGGCAAATCCAGCTCGCGCTATTTCCTGATGAAAATCGTAGTTTTCATCCTGTACATCCCACTCAGTACTCCCCGTAATCGGGTTCCTCTTCTGCGTAAACACTTTCATAGTGGAAACGCACGATTTAAACCTGTAATTTACAAAATTTCTTCAATTTTGTTCTTTTCTAAAACGCCGACTGTTTAAGCTTATTACAAACATACCTTTTCACTGAAAAAACTACAGAAAATCTACGTGTACTAAACAATTGTACCAATTTCATCTATAACAACATTATTTTGAAATGAAATACGTATTTCTAAGATAATTTTACACAATACAGCACGAAACAAAAGTGCATTTTTTCTCTAACCTAAATGTCTGTGCTGTATCAGTCACAGTCAGTCAGACAGTCATTTGACATTGACTGTGACAATACAGACATTTTCGTTACAAAATCGAATCACCAAAATCCAAATCCAATGTTTCATAGACAAAACGTTCTATAGTTTTGCAAAAGAAACAAAGAAATTAAATAACAATAAATTCATGTGAATAAATAAGGGAAAAATAATTTCTTTGTGTATCATATGTATTTATAATTAACAAAATGTTAATAAAGTCATTACAAATGAAATAGTATTATATACTAATGAAAATGTATGCGGCCAGTTTGTTTAAAAAATATACGTCATTAGTGAAGTAAGTTGACATATATCAATAAGTAACAATATATTTACGAGATAACTAAACAATTTGTTAATTTATATTTTTGTGAATTTTTACAAAATACCGCATTGACAATATTTTTAATGGCAGTATGACTAAGAGTTGTCAGTGGAATCAGCTTTCATTACGACGTTTTTCTATCATGGCGTCCGCCGTCGGTAGGATTTGTGGGGCACGTCTTTTGAAAAATTATGGCTTAGTGGCACCCCAGGTACTGGAAATATGTCTAAACAATTTGTTACATAGTCTAAATTATAAGTAGATACCATAGGTGTGTTCAGTATGTTACCAATGACGAAGAAGTTCAAGTTCGAAGTGTCACCGAAAACTAATGTATTTTATCAATTTGTGCCGTACCATGAGCCTTGTAACGCGATAAACGTAATGACGTGGTGTTCAGGACCCTCTGGATATAAAATAATCACGAGTGTATCAAAATATTTTTTCATGGGCAAGTGATAACCTATTCGGCATTATGTAACAAGTACATAAGAAATCTAATGGAGGCTGTCCATTGCAGGTTTGTCAGCTGTCCACCGGCGCCCAAGGATGGACAAAGAACAGAAAACTGGTAAGATACATAAGCATTACTTTTAGTAAAAGGGAATAAATTGGTATTTGCCTACGTAACCTTCGCAAATACGCATTCAAAGTTAACGGTATTGATTTTGTGATGTTGTGATATTTCCTGGTGCACCTGCAGGCCTAGTATCAGTCTATTGACTGTCCTAGATTATATTTAACCTATTTTTATGTGAAAAGCTACCAAACTTGAGCAGGAAAATATCAAGCAAATGTCAAGCAAAAAAATGTATTGTGTAATAATAACATATCAAAGGCCTGTGCTTTGCAAATTAGGCTATAATGGCTATTATCTTTATTCAAATGAGGTTTCATTAATGAAGATAAGATTGTAAATACTAAATGTCTATTAAACACATGCCATTCGTTATAAAAGTTAAAAAAAACAACCCGTGTGGACTCTATATGTCCACTATTGAGTTATATACCCTGAACTAACTGATTTCCTGGATATACTAATTTGTAAATCATTGCTTTCATAACTAAACTAAGTTAAATATGTATGTTATAACATTTATAGTTGTGGCATTCTAAAACTATGCATGGCAAGGCATACTATGTATTTATGTTTATTGGTACTCTGCCCACACATATTATTATAAGTACAACCTTCTTTTTAACTAACTTAATGTTATAATTTTTTTTATATTAAGAATTTAAATAATTTACATGTTCTCTTTTCAAACAGTGGCTCTCAACAGTAGGAGTAGTTGGATCTGGTGTTGGTGCACTGCTGTTTGCTCTTGAACAGTCAGTCCAGGCTTCAGGATCAGAAGCCCATGCACCTCACCAACCTTGGAGTCACGACGGATGGTTCAAATCATTAGACCATGCTAGGTAAGTTAATTTTAAAACATTTTATATGATGTTGGCAAAGCCATCTAGAGAAGGGTTATATAGGTATCATATAAATCTTGTTTGTGTCTTTTTTGATATGATAAATAATTAAGGGAGGATTCCTACACAAGTTTATCTTTATCGGACTTTGATTTTGAATTTTGTAAAGTTTTTCCATACAAAACTGTCAGGTATTAATTTTATTCTATATGAATGATAAGGGCATGAACATGACTCCATGGAAAAAAAGTTTTATTCTATAAAATAAAAATGATCTATGCCCTTAGTTGATTTATATGTACCATCTATTCTGTAATCATTGTATCTACCTATGAGATGCTATTGATTGTTGGGCTTGTACAAAATGTAAAAATTCCAACTGAGTAGGTATTTACCACCTCGTTTTTCTGAGACCCAAGATTTTTTATATCAATACCTTAAGTATTTATTAGATTTAGGATTTACAGAAACTTCATTAATTTAATTACTTAAATGAAATTCTATAAAATTGATAATAATGTTTAAAGTTATCTACAAGCTTTGTGTTATCTTCACAACTCTGCAAACAGATAATCACATTTTCATCAAAATTGTTAATGTTATAGTATTGTATGCTTACATACCAACAAATCAAAGCTATGTATAGTTAAAGTGCATTTATCTAATGTAAATATTTATCAAGGGAAGATAACTTTCTAAACTATTCTGTGTATGAACGCTGCTAGTTACTGTAAAGTATGTACAGTATTAAAGAATAACTTTAACAATGCCACATTTTTAGGGTAAAGGTATTCATTGTCTATGACTGCTTGAAGATTTAGTATGAACTCTTACAAATAATGTTGAATATAATCAATGAATATGTGTGACAAACATATATGTCTAAAACCCAACACTGTTTTAAATTTCATATAAAATGCAGTAGAATGTTTGTATAGATAGATATTACAAAAACAATTTTGTATGACAGTGTTCGCCGAGGCTACGAAGTGTACAAGCAAGTGTGCAGAGCCTGCCACTCTCTGCAGTACATCGCCTTCCGAAACCTCGTCAATGTAACCCACACTGAAGAAGAGGCGAAGGCTGAAGCCGCTGAAGTAAGTATTCCATAGATGAGGCAATTAAAATTACTTATTGCAGATTGTTGTAATTTAACAATATATTGATCAATAGTGTATTCTAATCCAATGATCGGGGCTGCAGAGGACAGCAGAGATATTATTTTGGTCAATAATAGTCTTACACTTCCTCTTGCCTCACCCTGGGTTGAAGGAGAAATTTAATGATATTTGCCTCTCTAAAAAATTATATTATCCAATAAGATCTGTAGAGATACCACTACAATACCGGATAATAAAAATTCAAATGGGTCATTGCCATTAGATTACCATACATTGAAGTTCAGTATATTCCATGAGAAAAATTATGTAACAAATATGGCGAATTTTGGATAACACGTGCCTTGAATAACCTGCCTCAATGTGAATTTTTCTGAACTGAATAAATAGTTGGCGGTTGGCCAGGTCGCTACGAACTTAATGTGTGTACTTATATTTTACATAAGTTATATTGTCATATTATAATATGTCTTGCCAAAATACAGATGCTTTGTTGCAGTGTACATGAAAAATAAAATCTATCATTGCCAAATAAAAGCAGTATATTGACCCTAAATATAAATACATTGTTAAAATTAAATCATTTATTTGTTTAATTGAAGTAAATTTAAAATAGGCTTTAAATGTGAAATAGTAAAAAGTATAATTTTTTTATTTATTATTGACTCATACAGGAGAGTATTATACTAATATCTTAATTAACTAAAAATCGCGTGTTACTCACGTGAATATACTGAGAAAAGCTCTACTAGTTTCGAACCACAGAGGGGTTCATCCTCATGAGCAGCGTACGCGGTTGCGGCGATGTCGCGCAGCCTACTGAAGTGTATTCACATATATTCAGTATATTCACGTGAGTAACCCGCGATTTTTAGTTAATTTAGTATGTCTCACGATAGTTATAATTATAACATATACTAACATCTGATAATACTCTATTATTAACACTGTGTCTTAAGTTCCTGAATTTCAGTCTTTGTGAAAGTTTAAATTGATTTTATTAACTACAACTTTTTCGACTATGTTCAAGGCTTCTATTTAACACCTATAATTTTGTGTAATGCAGGCAATGATTAAGGATGGCCCCGATGAGGAGGGTAACTACTTCGAGAGGCCAGGCAAGTTGTCTGACTACCTCCCGTCGCCGTACCCCAACGAGAATGCTGCTCGAGCAGCTAACAACGGTAAGATTTGCTTTTGGTTGCTTTTGACACATGTTTGTAAATAAAGATTGTACATCCCACGGGTATGTTACAGTGATACTAAGTAGTCTAAATTATAATTTTAAGAGCTGAACTTGCATCTGTGACAAACAATTAATGCATTTGAATTTGAATGATTCACACATACATTATACAGTAGGTAGTTTAAATTAACTACAAATATCAAAATCACCAATATTACAAGCTTTTATTTCATTTGTCTGTAAACAAATTGGTTTTAATACTAGGTGAACTATATCTTGGCAACTAAACATTTAATATGGAATTATTAAAAATCACAGTTTCTTTGCTCCAAAAAACTAATAATTGTAATATTGACAGTAATTTATCATTATCATAGCTGATAGCTATGCCAACACTTCTAGTATGATGATTCATGCAGACCTAAATTGCTATATAACTGTGAACTTGAGACTCAGTTACAAGTTTTTGTTATTTTAAAACTATTCATTCTCGAAGGGGTAGGCAGTAGTGCCCATATAATATGGTGTGACACCCACTTTGCACCCCCAAAGCTAATTTAATATTTAAGTCAAAGTCATGCTATAATGGTATGGAGGTTATTTTTCTGAGAAGCGATAAAATAAATTTTCTGTAAAATATATTACTTCTCTGGTGATAACCTGCACTTACATACATTTAGTACATCGGACTGCGTGCCAGAAAACGAGCACTAAACCGTGGGCGTATACGAATTTTGTAAATAGACAATCTAGGCTAAATATGTTTGCTACATAATACTGCAGTTACTGCTCGTTTAGCAGTAATTTCCCTAAAAGCTTTCACTTTTTTAGATGAATTTAGCTTCATGTTAATTATATAACTAATTCGAACAGAAAAAGTTTAGAAGCATATAAATGTGAAATTAAGTTATTTGACATCAATAATATTCCTATTCCTTTTTTTTTTAATTTTTGTTCTATTTCACAATAGCTAATATACTGAGACTGAATTATAACAATACGTGTTACCCACTATTCAGGTGCCTATCCTCCCGATCTGTCGCTGATCTGCTCGGGTCGTAAGGGTGGAGAAGACTACATATTCGCTCTACTCACTGGCTACATGGACGCTCCCGCTGGCGTGGTGCTCCGTGAAGGACAGAACTACAACCCGTACTTCCCCGGCGGTGCTATTTCGATGGCCCAAGTACTTTTCGACGAGGTATGTACAATAACTAAGCTGGAAAATGTGAACGTGACCTCAACGTGAATCACATCCAAAATATAATTTACGTGAATATTTATTACGTATTGTATTGACATGTGAAAATGTACTATTCCAGGCCGCTGAGTACAGCGACGGCACGCCTGCGACGGCCTCGCAGCTAGCCAAGGACGTGGCGACGTTCCTCCGATGGTGCTCAGAGCCGGAGCTAGACGACAGGCGACTCATGACCATCAAGGCCATCGGCATGTTCTCCATGCTGGCTGCTGTCACCTACTACTTCAAACGACACAAGTGGTCCACACTCAAGTCTAGAAAGCTAGCCTACAAACCCGTCTCTAAGAAATAAACCGCCACCAAAACAACAGTAGTATAAACAAACGTTTTAGACAATTTTTTTTCGATAGGCACAGTAACATGTTATTTGTTTATATTATTAAATTAATTTATTATATATTTGATCGCGTTTATTTCTTTCCTCAAGTTTCGTAATCATGTTGCTTCGTTGTGACCGCTGTTACCATACGTATAAGGGGTACGCATCGTGTGGTGATAGGAGACTAGCCTCGGGGTGCGCTACTGTGTAATAATAATATTGATTGATAGAGCATTTCGTCATCGCGTATGTTGGATGATGTAGCACAGTGAAATTACTTAAATCTAGGTAATCCGATTATAACTGTGCTTGTGATTTTCCATTAAAGTTATAACTGTGAATCAGTGTACAGTTGAATAAATGAGTTATTGAAAATCAGAGTTATTGGACTTTTCATTAATATTTGTTTCAAATTCCATTTCCTTTTCCTCATAAATTCCTGTACTTGATCCCTAAAATAATACATAATAATATAATAAAACGAGCTATTTCCCGCGTGGCGTCATCCGCTGCTCGGCTCTCATTGGTCATAGCGTGATGTTTTATAGCATTCCTCGATAAATGCGCATACCAACATACATAAAAAATTATAAGTTGGACCAATAGTTCAGTTCAGCTTCAGCTTATAATGAATTAAGTAAAAATAGATTCAATAAACCGTGATAAAAGTAAATAAGTCGTCGTTGAGGGCAGTTTTGAAAATTGGCATTGGCAATTTTTAAATTGATTTCCTATGACGAGACGAAATGAAAAGCCCTAATAACGTTAAAAAACCCGTCCAATTACATAAATAACTTTTGGCTTGTTTTATTTTCGTCATTTTTAGGTACCCAAGTAACAACGATATAAACTAGTATAGAAACTAAATGTGGCACGGAAAGTGTTCCAATCGCCCATTTTTCTAATAATATCAAAATAAAGCACTTCGAATCATCACAGCTTGAGCAATTTGATCAGCAGTCGGAGGCATTATGTTCTAATTCTGAAATCATCAATAGATTTATGTAATTATGTCTAATAAAGGTAGAAAAATAAAAATAAAAATTTTATTCACCACTAAGGTATGTACCTGTTTGAACAAACTAGGACTTACTAGAATTTTCATCTATCCACTAACGAACGTTATCAAATCCATATTTCAAGCAATCTCGACTCAAAATCATCCAATTATCGGTTAGTTTATTTTTTGACCATCCGTCTTGGGGTGAGTGTTTTTTTAAGGAGGAAAAATCATCGAATGTCTGCTCCCGCCCGGGTGAGGCGGGAGGGAGTGTCAGACTATTACTGACTAAAAACCACCCCGTTCCTTCTCCTGCACGTCGAGCCGGAGCCCCAGTTACCCGTTAGGTTTTCCGCGACTCCGAATCGGCATCGGCCCTGTTGGGCCCCATCTGTGGTGTCTTGGGGTGAGTGTGTGGGTAGTTTTTTTTTTTGGTTTGATAGATATTGTTGGTTATTTTTGGTTTCCTATTGTCGGTGTCTATTGGTCGTTTTTTGAGGTTGTGGGTAGAGATAATGGTCAGGAAAAATATGGACGAGACCAGCACTAAACCGAGCAGAGTGGAAAGAGATGGAGGAGGCCTTTGCCGAAGCTGGGCAAACAGACGACTCACCACAGTCACAATTGTAAACTATTTTATGTAACTACTTTATCTGAATAAAGGCTTATATTATTATTTTTGACCACATTTCGTGCGCAGGCCTGTCCGGTTACGGTGGCTGGAGATCGTCTCGCGATCCCCGACCCCCAGAGTGTCCTTCGCGACCGCTGAGTTGAGAGGAGGATGCTGATCTCTGACTCACGCGCCCCGCCTCCTGCTTACCTAGGATGACTGCTTCGCAAAAGCGGCAAACGGCATCCCAGTCTTTTGCACTCGGCATCACGCGAGAGTTCGCCATTGCCAATTGATTGATCATATCCTTGAGGGCACGGCGGTGCTCAGCCCATGTAGGGCATGCCCCCACCGTGTCCTCAGAGCGGTCCTCGCAGTGATAAACCTCTTGCCCTATCAGACACAAGTACTTCCCGAAGCTCCAATGTCTCTCAAGCACTCTTCAGAAAGGGGACTTACAGCTGGAATGGTAGCGAACCCATGACCACATTCCGTGCCGCTGCATTTTTCGTTTGCTATAACACGTTCCCACCAGTATCCATAAAACCACTACATAATAAGTCTTATATTTTCTCCAATTAGAACTTAATTATAATATATTGCCCGACAGTAAGATTGCGGCTATTTTAATTTAAAGAGATTATAATTTCAATCGAGGTGCAGTAGCCATTAATCTATACATATAATAAAATTATAGAAAAGTGCTGTCTGTACATTGAAAATAAAAATAAAAAAAATAGCAGGGGCTATTGTTATGTCGATTTCGATCCCAAAAATGTAACTAACTTTTTTTTTGTCTGTTTGTCTGTTCACGCTAATCTCAGAAACGGCTTATCCGAGGTGGATGCGGTTTTCACGAATATATTGTAGTATGCTTCAGTTATGCTGTAGTGTTTGTTTCATGTCAATCGGTTCATAAATAAAAAAGTTACGTCAAATTAAAGAATCACGTCGAACACTATCTATCTATATCTATACATATAATAAAATTGTAGAAAAGTGCTGTCTGTACATTGAAAATAAAAAAAATAGCAGGGGCTATTGTTATGTCGATTTTGAACCCAAAAATGTAACTAACTTTTTTTTGTCTGTTTGTCTGTTCACGCTAATCTCAGAAATGGCTTATAAATATATATATATATTTAACAGGGTGCGGAAAAGGTGATAGTGGTTTTATTCCTCAGATTCCTCTCATTCCAAAAAAATTTCCGTTTAATTTTAAACGAATTCAGTTTCCAGTGAGCCTATGTTTCGCCATGACAATTAATAAAGCTCAAGGTCAGACTCTAAAAGTTGTGGGTATAGATTTAAGTATCAGCTGTTTTCCGCACGGTCAATTGTATGTGGCTCTGTCCCGTGTTAGCAATCCCAGCAGCCTGTATGCTTTCACCCCCGATGGCCATACGTCTAATATTGTATATAGAGAAGCATTACAGTAAAGTAGGATTTTTAGGTACCCAAAATGACTGTGATTATGATCCAAATCTAAAATAAAAATAAGTATATATTTAAAAAAAAAACGCTGCTCATAGTCACTATTCTACGCGAACGAAGTCGCGGGCACAGCTAGTATGAAATAATACGACAAGTACCTAACGTACGTCTAATGTCAATGTCATTGACTGTCATTTGAAATCAAGTTACTTCAAATGTCAAAATATTGTAAGATGAACTGACGAAGACGACGTTCTTGATGAAGTGAAATGATATAAAAAAAGCAATTAAAACCGCAATGAAATGAACGCCATCGTGGGTTTGTGTCATTTCTGCGAAGCTCATGGACCACGGCCGTTATTTTGTACGTTTACCACAGACAGTGATAAAAACACGACCGAATCTTCAAGAGCTAGTGTACAGTGCAGTGGCTGTACTTCTTTGGGTCCTGAGACCGTGTTTGTGTCCCGAGAAGATGATGGGACAATATACTGTAGCCGGGAATCAGTTCCCAACGCTGAAGTAACATCATTTTTGCGACAGGCCGCGATAAGAAGTATCACTTGCGAAGTAAGATCTACGCACTAATACACTCAATAACATCTCATATCCCTTCAGAATTCAGACCATTCACAGCTTGGGCGGCAAGTCGTTATGCCAAGGGAGCACAGTACACACTTCTTTTCTAATACTAAAATGGCAACAACTAAGAAAACAATAAAATTAGATCTCAAACAAAGTACAAAAATGCATTTATCACAATAATTATAATAACAAATAAACAAGCACTATGTTCAAATTGCCACTTTTCATCTTGTTTGTCAAAAAAATCAATGTAAACAAAGAACAGCTGTTTCCCAACCAATGTTTTTATTATGCATGAAATCCTGATGCTTAAATTTATTCATGTACTGTATCAAGTACAGTAACAACTATTATGAAATAAAATATACATTGAAGTTAAACTGTAAATGCATTTTTAACTGATCCCAAAGCTGTCACCGGTGACCACTCTGCACTAACTCCATTATAGACCTTATTTCCGAGGTTTAGGGACTACTTTTGTATGAACAAATTTTGGGGTTTATATCAGATAATTGTAAGTCTCTATTTATTGTTTCAGGTGAATTGGAATAAAGAAGGAGGTGTGGTCTACTTCAATGATGCTCATGGACATGTCCTAAGCCTCACATTCCAGCTGAAGGATACTTGGGCTCGAGGGTTGAAGAGATGGTTCTCCATAGTAGTTCTAATGAAGGACAAAATGTTATTACTGAATATTACACCCCTGCTCTCGGAACATATGCAGGTAGAGCTATATTAATGTCATCAATGTTATATTAACTCGTTGAGTACCGTCATTCATTACAGACACAATTATAGAACAATAGGTTGCGGTCACCGGTGACCGCTTGGTGTTTGACAGTTTAAATTGATACACAACACCTTTTAATCTCCGTGGTAAGCTGAGGGTATTTGTAAGTAATGTAATATTCACTTTTTGCCAGATAAGTCATGTCACCTATGTAGTGGAGAGTGCCTATCACCATGCATTAGAGTCTAATGATTGAAAATATAAAATGGTAGTCTGAAGTGTGTCTAATGATTAGACATACTTCAGAGTACCATTTTATAATTTTGTTTACAGTGCATCCTGTACTTAAATATTTCATCATTAAATTTTTTTTTTTTTTAGAAAATAGCAAAGGAATTACAAGAGTTAGCTGAAGTAGTGTTTGATGCTGAGCAAAAGGTTTGTTCCCAAAGAGCTCTCAGGCTGAAAACTGGAAGAAATGATTTTGTTCAATCCAGGTCATTGATGCATTTGACTGGTGAGGAACTTGCTTTATAAACATCTTGTGTATAATTCACACATAAAGGTTTCATTTCATTTCAATTCATAGCAGAAAGTCCCCATATAATTCATAACATTGCAGTTATGTAGCAAACAAGTAAAACACATCTGTATGGCATTGGTGTTTTCCTGCATATTGTCTAAGATCATTTTGAATGATACATTGCATAGTACCTAAATACTCCTTACCTATTTTCAGGAGATGACAATGTGTTCAAAAGACTACACTCCCACTTCACATGGATGTTAAAAGCTGGTGCACAAACATACTCCGAAACTTTATACACCAGTCACGATTTGCTCAATAAGTTACAACCTCATGCTGTGAAAAAATCTATATTTGAACCAGGCACTTGTTCTGTGTCTAGTGACAAAAGTTGCATGTCCCTCAGACTGTTGGAGAAGACAGTTTCTAAGGCAGTATTTAGGATATTGATGTACTGTACTTTGACTGGAGTTTATGTAAGTTACTGAGCTATGATACATAACATATAACATGACGCCTTTTATCCCCGAAGGGTTAGGCCGGACATTACACTGTAGATTGTAACGCCCACTTTTCACTATTTATGTTGTGTCCCATGTAATAGGGGTGAAACTGATCTTATGATTTGAGACTAAAATATCTCATATTGAATGTACCGAGGCCTTAGTACGAGTTTGATTTACGTTTAAAGTATTCGAAACGAGTTCGCGTTCGGCACTCTGATTGGCCGGCGCCAATGAATCAACCAATCACAGCGCCGAACGCGTACTCGTTACGATTACTATACGTAATTAAAGTCGTACTAAGGACTCTGTACATGTAATGTGTGCATGTATGACAGTAATATTGTCTTTGTCTAAAATATTTATAAACTAAAAATAAAAAGTTCTCTTACTCTAGAGGTACAAAGCCATGTAAATACTTAAATTGTCTAATAGATATCTCAACTCTAATAAATTCTTTGTTACAGATTGTCATAAAATCAAGTAATGTAGAGACAGCAACCATTATAAATGGCTTGGCTAGATTACTGCCAGTAAATATGACAAACAGCAATAGAATACGACAGTACAGAATTGACGAGCAGCTACCACCCACCGTGTGCTTATTGGAAGAAACTGAAAACAATAACTTTAGTTACAAATGGAGTGGTGCATTACCTGCTAAATGTAAGTATATATTTTACCAATCTCCAGCCCGCATGTCAAATGCGGAGATATAGATTCTGCTAGGAAGATCTTAGTCCAGCTGTGAACAGTCTCAAGGTGTTGATGTAGATTTTATTTTTATTTTTTCAGGTCCAACATTGATGACTAGAATAGAGAATTCAATGAATAATGACAAGTTCAATGATGATGTTCTACATCAGCATTTGAAATCCCTTCAGTTAGAATGGCTTGGGTAAGTGTTATCTTTATTTTAATAAATTAAATAATCCTTTAATTTGTGATAGCAGTGTCTTACTGCATGACGTGATGAAGACAAATTCTAATAATTTTTATTTACCTACTATTCTTGATGTACATATTTATGATTATGATTTAAACTTTTGCTTACAGAATAGCAAAAGCAGTAAAGGCAGCTATAGACTCCTCAGGTTCTAAATCTGATGCAGTGGCCAAATTAAAACAAGTGTTTGGAATAGGACAGCATGACGAATCTCTTGTAAATTACTGGATGACCGCATTTTGCAGCTGAATGTAGAATGAAACTTTAAATTACGCTTGTACGCTCTCCCTCACAGAGGTAGTGATATTCCTGTACTATTATAAATAGTAGTAATAAAATCTGTGATATCAAATATTTTGTTTTATTGTCTATTAAAGTCATATTTTCATTGAATTGGGTAGTTATTAAAAATCTAGAAATAATACCATAGAATTAGATTTGTAGTCCTTATATTTAAAGATTACACGTTAGAGCGACGGCGTGGCCGTGCGCGCTCGTGTCCCTTGGTGCGCACGTAAGGCTTAGTGTGCGAGCGAGGTGCTCCAGGAGCAGGGCCGAAGTGACGGACGGCCTCACGGGCGTTGCGGCGCCCCTGCAGCAGAACGGTCTTAGCGCCAGTTGGTGCGCGCAGAGCCAGCTGATCGAATGTCAGGATCTCTCCTATAAATTGAAATGTTAATTTTAGTAACTTGAAAATTAATGTTGTTTGTACAAGACTAAGTTTATGATATTTTAAACTGTCAAACACCAAGCGGTCACCGGTGACAGCAACCTATTGTTCTATAATTGTGTCTATAATGATGGTACTCGACGAGATGTTCTAAGCCAGTTCTTACAATGAACAAAAATATAACCCCAATTATTTATGGGATAAATGATTTCATTATTGGTAAGTGTAAAAGATTTAGACAACATCATAACAAAATTTTAAATTATAGATAGATGATATTTATAAAGTAATTATTCTTGTCATAGTTGGACACAAATCAGAGTAGAACAGGCTCCTATCCAACATTATAAACTTATATAACTATATATAAACATACATAACTATTTAAAAGTATATTGATTCTGATAATAAGAAAATTATATATTTCCTGCTGTGCCCAACAGAGTCCACAATGATCTGTATTATTCTATGTTATCACCTAAGTAAAACATTGTGGATTGCAATAAAGAATTTGAATTTGAAATTAAACAAGAAATAATAAAATTGTGTATAAAAACCAATATTAGTAACAGAATCAAGGTACACATTTGCATGATAGTTGGACACATGTAAGTATTTAAATAGAACATTTTGATTTCATATTGAATTAAACTTTACTTGTTATATTAAAAGCCTGTTGCAAATATTCACAATTTAACTGTTAACTAGTCTGTGAAAGGCTATCCTGATAGCATAAGAACCTGTTTCATTTTTTCCAATTAAGTTTTTGTTAACGGATATATTCTGCATACAAAATACATCAAATTATCAATCAGTATGAAATAATCTATTTAGGCATAATCCATGCCCAAAAAGTTGTGATTTTAACTTGTTACTTTTTTGTGAATCATCTCACTACTACAAATAAATGTAACATTAGATTTCATTGAAAAAAGTGTAGTAAGAGAAGTTATCTGCAAACTTGTGCAATATAATATTCTTCGTGTTTGGTAATCACATTTTTGCAAGTCCTTAAAATTTTGCCATGAATTATTGCAAATTCAAGGTACTTGGGGGCCGAGTGCTTACTAATTAGGCTTGAGTGTCACTATAATATTTACATGCATGCTTTCTAACCTCAATTACAATAATAATAACAACAGTGTACAGTACCTCCAGCAGCCAAGATGCGGGCACGGGCCTTCTCGGTGACGTGCAGAGCAGCAACTGACATCTTGGGCACCGTGTACAGCCTCACATCATTGGTGATGGTTCCTACAACGACGGCAATCATGCCCTCGCGAGTAGGTTTCTTCATGTGACGGGCCAACCGAGACAACGATAGTGGAGGTCGGTTGATACGGCTCATGAACAGCCTACGAAGAATGATCGTGTTGAACTTAGAGTTCGTACGGCGAGCCAAGTACCTGTATAGCTGGAAACAATAACAAGTTTAGGTTATAAACTGAAAGTTTCATAAGTTGATGTTTATGAATTGGAAAGTAATGAATAGGGTTAATACAGTATAAAACAATTTAGTTCGACTTACTTTTACAAGCAATCTCAGGTACACATCCTGAGACTTGACTTCGGTGCGCCTAACTTTCCTGTCGTGTTTATGGTTGATGTCGATACCCTGAAATATGCAAAGGAACACATATTGATAACACTGCTTTAAGTAAAAACCACCATGAACTCACACAACACTTTGTTTTCATCACGATTTTCAAAGATTTATTTTATTTTCACAGTAACCAAAACTCACCATCTTGACAACCGGAAGAAAAAGAGACTATAGACAAAGTAGATTGTTGACAGCTAGAAAAAATACTGCCAGTACCAAAAAATACAAAGGCGATACTCTTTTGTGGTCTGGCAAGGGTAAACATTTTGCCATAGACTAGACATTTGATTTAGCTAGGTATATCAAATAAAACTTGTAATGAGGCAAAAAAAAAAATCAAAGGGATGAGGATAAGTTTTAAGGAATAATAATGTTAAAATAAAGATTTGAACGAAAAATTATTATAAAATCTAGTGTTTACATTCTATAATAATAAGTATTTTATTTTTATATCAATACTCTTTGTAATACCTTCGTTCACAGTTTGAACGAAGGTATTGTAGAAAGTTTAAACCATCGATGTCCAAGACGTCGTTCAAACGTGAAATGTTTATTATACAACATACCGGATCACTGTCTAGGTACTCTAAGTATCATTTCAATGATGAATGAATATTCTACGTATGTATTTGGATAAGGTGCAAATCATTTTCTTCACTTCATATTCTTCATGCTTCATTGCCCATTGGTTGGGTGGTGTCGAGTGCGACTGTCGAAAGGAGGCAAGAGGTTTTGCTCTCTCAGATCTGGTAAATGCACCAATACTGCCTTAGTGCCCTACTGCTGCTGCCGTCCCGCCGGTCACTTAGCGCACAGCTCACCGTCTTCAGGTCTGGACAATATAGTTTTTTCATAATAAAAAATAAGTCAGGCAGGAATAGAATTGCATAGAAGATAATTTGAATTGATGTGCCATAGGGAATTTGAACAAATGAATCTCAACTGTCGCCAAGTCTGTCATCGCGACAGATAACAAGTTTCGACCGCCGTTTTTTCGAAAGGAATGGAATTTAATTCGAAACATCGAAAATTATCAAAAAATAAAAATTCTGTTCGTACTCCTTCATCCTCGAAACCCAGATTGACCAAAAAAAAGATAGTTACGCGAAAACGAAAATGCGTTTGCCTCCCTGAAAATTATTCAGTTGTAGAGTTCCCTACGATATGGAATGAACTAAGACAGAACGGTCAGCTGTGCGATGGCACTATCGTGTGCAGGGACATGAAAACAATTCGAGTGCATCGGGCGATACTATCTGCCGTTAGTCCATACTTCAAAGCCATATTTATTAATTCGTTAAAGAAAGGAGAGCCTGAGGAAACGGAAATTTTTGTCGATGTCCCTAGCTATTACATGACCTTGATCCTCGACTATGCCTACACAGGTACTTGCACAGTGACTGCAGAAAACGTGGAATATCTCTTACCATATGCGGATCAATTTGATGTTGTTGGTGTTATACAGCTATGCTGTCAGTTCCTTTTGCACGAGCTGAGGCCGCATAACTGTCTTGGAATATTTAAATTCGCAAGATATTATTTCTGTAGTGAGCTAGAAAAGAAAGGAAAGTTGTATATAAGACAGAATTTTAGCAGAATACTTAAGGAATGTATTGAATTTAAAACACTTTCATATGATGAATTAGAAGATATTTTGAGAGATGACGAACTGAATGTTCGAAACGAAGAAATAGTATTCCAAGCAGTTAAAACTTGGGTGGAACACGATTTGGAAAACAGAAGGAAATGTATTCCACCATTACTATTATGTGTACGGTTTGGTCACATCAGCTATAAATATTTTAAATCGAAAATATTGCAATGGCAGCCGGTTGCTGAAGACGAGGTAAAACAATAAGAATCATATCTAGTCTAAAATGTCGACCTATAGTCTTCACATGCATTAGTTTTCTGTTTCTTTACAGAAATGTCAAGAAGCTTTGTATCCAGCCGTAGTATTCCTTACATTATTGGATTCAAGGCCAGGGACAGAAGCAGATCTTAATGATCCTTTAGCAAGGCCCCGAATACCTTTTGAGATACTTTTTGCAGTTGGTGGTTGGAGCGCTGGCAGTCCTACTAGTTTTGTTGAAACTTACGATACAAGGTATACTTTGCTTATTTTTATTCTTACTAAACATTGCCAATATTATGCTGCAACGATATCGATAGAATTTTAGAATTTATATGGAGGATCTCTCTAGACCTTCTAGCTGGCAGACTGTCTATGGGCAAAACCGCGCGATTTTTAATAATTTTTTTGGTAACTTTTGTGAATAATTTAATTTTATTCAATCAGGGCGGACCGATGGTTTCTGTCTATTCATATGGACCTGACACCTAGAGCGTACCATGGCCTTTGCACATTGAATAACTTAATTTACATGATCGGTGGTTTCGATGGGAGTGATCATTTCAATACTGTTCGGTGCTACGACCCTGTGGCAAACACTTGGCATGAAAGGGCCTGCATGTACCAGGCGCGGTGCTACGTTAGCGTTGTGGCTCATGGTAAGTTAAAATTTATTAACATCTCACGAAATTTAATAAGTACCTAAATAGGTACCTATCTACTCTACGCTAGTTCAATACAAAGCTTATTAACTTTTGATATTAATATCAGCGACGTTTTATAAATTAATTAATCGGCTTATTTGTTAGGAAGGTTTAATGTTTTATGCGTCGTACTTTAAAGATGGTTTAATCTACGCCCTGGGTGGTTACAACGGACGTACGCGCATGTCTTCAGTGGAGCGCTACTATCCTGATAAGAATCAATGGGAAATGACTACGCCGATGAACAAGCAACGATCGGACGCTAGTGCCGCGTCTCTTGGTGGAAAGGTGAATGAATAATGGATTAATGAGGCCTACCGTATTTTTGCTCACCAGATGTCGCTAATGTGGATCTCGTTCAATATTTGACAGTTGCTGTGATTGGACTAAAAAACTCCTTCCTACTTTTGCGCCATCTCGTAAGCCGTTAACGTTAGCCCCATTATGTTGTACGTTTACTATCTTAAATGTTCGACGAGGTAGCACGAGTAGTATCAAGTCACGCCAGGTGCCCATAGATTTAAACTTAATGATGAACAACTAGTATCTCCTTAGCTAGAAATTAAACCCACTAATTGTTTTATAGAAGACATAGCTACATATTCTGAGACAAACTATTAACTGCAACCAGGGTATTTGTTCAGAATTAGTTTCAAGATGACGATGATACTGCCACTTCAAGAGTGAAGTTTTTGGTAAACCCCACACATTGCGAGGCCAACGGGTTTGTTTTACAGTGAACGTATTCGGATGATGATGACAAATTCATAAATGATATAATTTATTCAGATATACATCGTTGGTGGGTTCAACGGCCAAGAAGTGTTAAGTTCCGCCGAGGTGTTCGATCCAGACACAAAACAGTGGAGCTTCATCAGATCGATGCTCAGTCCCCGATCCGGAGTCAGCCTTATCGCTTATAGGGACTGCCTGTACGCACTTGGGGGATTTAATGGATACAGCCGATTGAACACAGGTAAACTCTTAGTAGGCACAATCCTTGTTACATTCTGTAGCACTATAACATCAGCCCTCAGCCTTATAAGCACTACCTTACACAATCCTACTTTATGCTTTTACTTAATTCAGGCCTATAGCCACAAGTTAACTTGTAAAGACGTAATTTCTTCCTTCAAAATTAGTAATTGTCCAATTTCTTCTTAGGCGAAAGGTTCAACCCGCAGCGCGGCGGGGACTGGCAGGAGGTGACGGAGATGTTCAGCGCTCGAAGTAACTTCGCTACGGTGTTACTTGATGACATGATCTTCGTTATTGGAGGATTTAACGGTAACTGCCAAGGCAATAAATTACTCCATTATCTTTCTCTATCCATAAACCATGAATCTAATTTTACCAGGGTCAACTACGATACCCCACGTGGAGTGCTATGATGGTGACACGATGGAGTGGTACGACGCTGCACCCATGAACTTGAACCGATCAGCGTTAAGTGCCTGTGTTTTAGCTGGCCTGCCCAACGCGCGGTCGTTCTCATACCTCGCCAAAGCCGTGCCTGCCGCCGGCGCAGACCAGGCACACCACTCCTGACCATCCCTCAAACCAAAACCAACCACACAAATACACTCCACTCAAGATGCAGCTACTCCCCATCAATCCTTCGCTTCCTCCAAAACAACTACAACGCCAACGATGATCAAGATATTTTCAGATACATTTTCAAGTTCTCCAATTGGCCAATTTTTGAACCAAAATGGTGGCCATTGTGTGGCTTTTGTGATTGATACGTATATCTCTGTGATATTTTCATTGTACATAGAGTTTTGTGATCTATTTTATGTATCGAAAATCATGGTGGTATGGGCTTATTTTATTGTACAGATCATGTCCAAGCATATTTTGTATTTTATTGTTTTAAGTACAGGCAAAATGATTTGCCTTACGATAATGAAGGGAATGCAGGTCCCTAAAATAATATTATGGGTATTTTAGATATTGTTTTAAAGCGAGGGATTTGTTGTAAATTTCAAGTTTTTTATAGTGTAGTTTGTGAAAAATTTTATTTTCGTATATTTGTGTACAGTTCGCGTCCGTGGGAAATCAGAGTGGTCGCGTTTTGGATGTGTGTACGATATTGCGGTGGGCGGAACCTTCGCGATATTGTTGTATCTGTGATATTTTTCACTTAGTGCTTGAGAAAATTCAAAAAAATGTAAAATTGTTAATTTTTTTAATTTACTGAAAAATTTACTGTACCTGATTGAAAGATAGAGAAATTGACAAATAAAGAAAAAACTATGACTATTTCTAGTTTTATTTTCTTAGAATATATCTACATGTAAATAATTTTCGAAACCAACACTTGATTTTTCCGGGAAATATCTTTTCCGGAAGTGCTGTATTTCATTAAAGCCAAGCCATCCGTTACATTATCCGCCCATACGATCACGTAGAAACAAATGTGAGTGGCGAGTAGCTATATAGGGATGCCCTATAACAAGCCTGAATCAACGGGCAGGCGAGAGTGTAGTGCAATCGTGCGTATATTTACTACCGGAGGGGGAACTAGGGAGAAAACGGGAGAGACCGCCCCCTCCCGCCGTGCGGAGTTTCCGTCGCGATCGAACCACAACGAAGGCGGTAGTGAACGCGGTCGCTTCGGGGCGCGGCGCATTTTCGAGCAGTAAATAATTAGACATGGAGCTCAAGGGGAAGGTAGCCCTCATCACCGGCGCCGCGGCCGGCATCGGCCTCGCTTACAGTCAGGAGCTGCTCAAACAAGGAGCAAAGGTATGTTCAACTCAGAAAATATTCTTCTAAGACTTCCTCTGCGCATGGCGTAGTTCTCAAAGAAATATTAAGTTCAAGGTAAATAACTGTTGAATGGAGTGTACTGGATATTCGCCAACACTACACAAGTGACGTACTTGAGTATGGGACAAATGTTCTAATTGATAGTAAAGAGGATCAGCGGAGAGCCGGCGCTCACTTGTATTGATTTTTGCCGGCGCCCCGGTCATTGGTGTGATTGTTTTCCTTTTAAGTTTCTTTGTACTTCTCTAGGTACTGCGTTCACATAAATTTATAGATATTGATATGCCCATTCAGTGTGCTTATGAACGATAATTATTGAATTAATTAAGTATCTTAAACTCATACGTAGCTATTCTGAAAACGTGTTTTATGTATAGGTAAACTGCGCATATACAGTACTACACCACTGCGCTACGATCATACCCCTTTTCGATTCATTCGATTTAAACAGGGTACCTACGTACTAATTTAGAGATACTAGTCAGCTCTATACCTATTATCGTGTATAAATACGCGATCAAAATAGGGAAATACACTTTGTAGCCACTGAATATAGAGGAAAATAATAGTAACGTGAATCACCTATGGATTTATAGCGTTGAGATCGACATTAATAATGATAGACAAATAAGACTACAATAGATACCTATCAATTAAAGGTTATAGGTAAAAAAATAATATTAATAAAATCTGAATTTTTCGCCGCTACATCCTCGTGGCACTTTACAGGTTGCGATTTGTGATATCGACTCGGAAATTGGCGAGCAAGTGGTCGACGATCTAGGCTCCAAGTATGGACGGAAGAACGTACTGTTTTGCCGCTGTGACGTCACCGACTATCCCCAATACGAGGGTAAGTTCAGGGCATTGCGTGCAAATATAAAATTTAACCCTTCACTTTACCAAGTAACGTTAAAATGTGAAGCGTAAGAAGTTATTTTTAGACATAATTCCGAAAAGGGGGAAAACTTCACTAAGGTATTTCTGAACGCATTATGGAGGAGAGAATAAATAACTTGTTTCACTTGTTTATTTATAAAAACAAGTTTAATAACAAGATTAATAAATAATATGCAATCAAAATTCATTTTATAATGTTATTCGTCGGTAAATACTAAACTTATATTTACTATATTTTTCAATATTATCTTACAGAGGCGTTCGAGATGACAATGGAAGTGTTTAATCGCTTGGATATAGTGATCAACAACGCAGGAGTAATGAACGACCGTTTCTGGGAATTGGAGGTTGACGTTAATTTAGTAAGTTTTGTCTATTTATAGTCGTTTGACTAAATTTAATTTTGGAAGAAGGAAGTTCACTTCTCTATTTCTTCCGGTAGGTAAACTACAGAGCTATTAATTTTGTTTTCAATATTTTTTATAGCTTTTACTTTTCGGAAGCGCTTGATAAAATTTTCTGAAATTAACTATAATTAGTTCTATTGATTGTTTAACTCTCACATTACAAATATTTTATAAAATCCAGATGAGTATTGCAGATTGCACATAATTAAAAGTGCATACCAACTAGACCAAACTTAGATAGGAAAAATTACTTGAGATAGTAATTTTTCCTGTCTAAGTTTGGTCTAGGTATAAATATATTATATATTATCATAGACATAAATATATTATCATAGACATACTAAGTAGTTTAAAAGGAATTCTTTTGTATAATATAGGTACGGTACCTAGCACTCCACGGTGACTGTGCAACTCAACTCCAAAAGTCTCGCGGGTTCGGTTCCCGCACGAAACAATATATAAAAAACAAGACCCCATCACTCACATCACATCATTATCCCCGAAGGAGTAGACAGAGGTGCACATTATGCCACTGTACAATGTAACACCCACTTTTCACTATTTATGTTACGAGTTCCATGTAATAAGGGGTTAGCCTATTGCCATATACCGGGCATGATTCCAGTTTATTATAAAAAACAAATCACATTCAAATCAAAGTTATAAGATCCCACCTTTTACCTGACAGAACGGCGTGATACGTGGTACTCTGCTGGCTTATCGCTTCATGAGTAAGGACCGCGGCGGCCAGGGCGGCACCATCGTGAACACGGCGTCCACTGCATTCACCAGACCCCAGGTCTCCACGCCCATCTACACGGCCACTAACTACGCCATCGTGGGGTTGACCAGGGCTTATGGAGTAAGTTTAACTTTTCAGCACCCAAAACTCACGATATACACACGTCAACTTTAGCCAATATCACTACCCACAGTTAAGGTACCTACTGTTATACATGCTAATCTCAAGCACGAAAGCATACACTTGCCACTTAGATTCTGAGCTAATTTTTAGCAACATTCTGACATACATGCTGTCAGAATGTTGCTAAAAATTAGCTATAATATTAATTCCGAATCGACAAGCGTTTTTAAATTTTTGAGCATCTCAATTAGCGTGTGTACCTTGAATTACTCACTAATGGCCTTTGAAAGATTACATTATTCTTCACTAAATATTTCTCTACACTTTGCAGTAGGTAGGTATACTATAGGTACAGGTACATTGGTACCGTGCCACGGTCCTTACAGGAATGAAGTTACACTCAGAAGTGCGACAAATTGAATTTCATGATTCGATCACGAGATGTAACGTGTCGTACGGTCTGTTCTATGATAATAATAAATCTGATGAAGGTGGCTGGAAGCGAGCTACAGTATAGAAAGGACTATAAACCTCTTCTACAAAATAGGGGTTGGAGGTCGCAGTTTAAGCCAGTGCTCCTGACTCCTGTCTTATCTCTGAAAAACAAACGTGTCTACGTTTCGTGGGAACTTTACAATTGATTTGCATTTTTTATTAGGATCAATATCACGTGAATCTGACTGGTGTGCGGAGTATGGTGATTTGCCCTGGCCTAACCGACACTGGTCTCGTCAAGGAGATCCGTAAGCAGCTCATGTCATCAGAGTACGAGGCCGCTTGGCAGAGGGATAATGCTAGCTGCAAAATACAGAGGTATGGTAACAGATGATAATTACCTACATACGTAGGTAGGTTATGCTTTACTGTACGGCTGGCGCAGCGTCTGGCTGCTGTGTAACTTGTGGCGGGTTCGATTCCTGTACGGAACAATTCTGTGTGACCCACAAATTGTTTTCTCGACTCCTGGATCTGGGTGTGATATGTCTGTGAATGTTTATAAATGACCTTACGATATAAAAGAAATATCCTAGTATTAGATAGTTTTAAAAAATCCGACTTTATAAACAAGTCTCATGATCGGATTTCCATACTTCTGTTGTACTAAAGTCTTCATAATATTTTCCAGCTCTGAGCACGTGGGCCGCGCGTTAGTGGAAATCTTGGCAAAGGGTCAGAGTGGCTCTGTATGGATCGTGGACAATGGAACACCAGCGCGGGAGTGGCGTGGTTAAGTCTGTCATGAAAACCCCTTTATTTTATCACAATATGCGTATAATCGCATTTTCCATTGTGGGTCGAGACGAATTAGGAAGCCCGTGGATTGTTTGATGGTGAAAATTGTAGAAGACTTATGATAATAAGAAGTAAGGACGTAAGGAAT
This sequence comes from Spodoptera picta, assembly GCA_038387885.1. Lineage (NCBI taxonomy): Eukaryota > Metazoa > Arthropoda > Insecta > Lepidoptera > Noctuidae > Spodoptera > Spodoptera picta. The sequence continues at coordinate 1,070,745 of JAZHFQ010000003.1, read as the reverse complement.
GGCTATGTACTCAGTGACCCCTTGCTTATTTAGAATTAAACATTTTTTACCTCTTTTATACCCTCCCAAGTCCCAATATTTCGATCACAATGGAAACCATTACTAAGGCCACATTCAGACATACAGTTTAATAATGCGAATGTGCCTAGTATTTTCTTATGTTAAAATCGAAGTCACTTAGAAATTGGGGCATATAATGTAAGCTCAAAGAATACGATAGGATAGGAAACGCTTCAAATATACTTATGGATTATGGATAAATCCCTTTTACTTCATGTATGTATAATTGAACTTGCATAACACTTTGTAGAGGAATGGTCGTGGTTGTGTAAATATTTCGTTCACCTAGTCGGTAAAGCCTACCAGCGTGAGGCATTATGTTTTTTAAGATATACTTTTAAAACCAAAATAATGTGTAATATAAAATGTCGTATGTCGTGATATATATTGTGTACTTTAATCATTGTAATGAATACTTATATTGTAGGTATACAAACAAGTGTGTATTTTAAGGATGTGCATACTTTGTATTTTAACTGCTTGGAAAATGCAAGTTACGGATGTGAAACATTTTGGGTTTATGCTGACGAACTGTCTGCAGTATTGGGTAGCGATTATATGCGCCAGTTGAACTGATTACTGCAGGCAGGTCTCATGTATGTGCCCTCCGAAGATTGTAAGATTGTTTCGATGTTTTTAACATTTTGTATGACATATTTGTTGATTTATTTGATGAAGTCAAAAGCTACGCTATTTTGCTTATTTGCAATAAAATTGGAAATTAACTTGGTTGTTTTAAATGAAATCACCCATTGGAAGATTTGTAGTAAAGTTATATTTTTATATTGATACAATCACCAGGTACAGCTTTCGAGTTACAGATTTTTACAAATATTATGTTTGTCAAAATTTATTGAAGATTTTATGCATGAAAAGGACCTGCCAATATGAACACACATTGGTTAAAATTGATGATTCCAAATAAAATACAAGAAAATAAGATAGTCCTTTTCGAGAACAAAGTTTTACAAAAATTTAATTAAATTGGATAAACATGGACTTTACTATTTCACGTGTTGATGTAGGTCGAGTATAGAGGAGAGAGCCGCCTCGGACAGGCCAGCCACCAACACGTCTCCTACACAATGTGGCAGCAGTCCATCTATCACATTTATTTAGTACTAACTACAAATGAACGACAGTCAATAAACACTTTACATTTAATAACTTGCCGAGGCAGCCTCTAACCCACAATGATTTATATAATTACACATCAAACATCTGGCCAGCAGGTAATAAACTAATTTATCCTCATTTTAATTTACTAACACTTTAGTAGGACAGCTGCGTAGACTGTCGCATGTCATCGCTAGTTAATAAATAAAGTTGAGGCGCAATGACCATTCGAGTGATAGCAGACTGTTTTAGTACTTTAAATATATAGTTTATAACTAAATAGGCACAAATAATCATACAGGTGAGGAGGTAAGCTTTATGAAAATATTTATAATTCATTGCATAAATATATGTTGTATGCAATCTTTCATTGCACAGCCTCCCTGAAATTTACAAGTGGCTTCATCTCACTCACCAACAACATTGGCATCGTTTGAATTACATAGATAAGCCTAATATCATCCAGCTATTGGTCGACTTGTGACATTATACAATTCAATTTAGTAGATGCCAACATCTTGCCTAATTGCGTTATCGCTCACGACACTCCTATACTTACATTATACTAACTGTGAGCCTTCTCAGTGTACCGACATTTTGTTCTGTCGTGCGGTTACGGGAAATTCCATCTTTATCCTTCCATTATATTGGATACAACACTATCACACCAAAACAATGTCCATCAACTTGAATCTCCACAATATTTTAACTTCCCGCAAAGACATTACTTTTCAAATCAATACAAGACACTTTATCACCAAACTAACACTTTTCCGTCACTAATCCATTTTTGAATAGTCCCTGCTGCGATAAAAAATTCTTTCAGTGTAGCGGACGCTCTTCAATAAACCCTACTTAGCTGTGGACAAAAAGAAATCTCATATGAGAAACATTTCGTTCAGGTGAGGTATGAGAAGCAGAGTATCAAGTACTGTACATAGGTACTACATACCCGCAGTGGGTGCGGGCTGCGGTTGCGTGGTGGAGGGCTGCGCGACGGGCGCGGGCGCCGGCCGGGGACCTCGCCCTCCGCCGCGCGGGCCGCCACGGGGACCACCGCGCATCGCACGCCATCTACCGTCGTCTGAGAAACTGTGTACGTAGTTACTGTGGACAAACATACTTGGTTAAGAGTCATTGGAAAAGTGTTTTACGGTGCATCTAGATGTGAGAAATAAATCGCGAGCGACTCATGACCGGTGTGCTTTTGGTTTAAGAGCGGTATTTGTTTGCATTATTAGTATTAAAATTTAGTATATGTTTATCTGCAATTCCCAGCTATAAGCTAGGAAGGATTTGCAGTAGCCACCCACCCAAAAATTTAACAAATCTTGATGCATTTAAGGGTCAGCTACAACTATTTTAATTGGATAAATAGGAAAGATCATAAGAACTTAGTAAAGTTATAGTGGTTTGATAAGTAACTTACGCGTACTGTTGATGCTGAGGGTTGTGATGACGCCAGCCCCCGCGGCCGCGCCACGCTCCCCTGCGCGCGGACGCCACGCCGAACGTCTCAGAATTCAACTTGCGCTCCGTCCGCCAGTCTGTTCGCTGGCTCCTGCCCTTAGACCTGCAAACGATTACCATTAAATAAGTGTCTATTGAAAAATTGCTATAAAGTTAATCAGTATGGTAAAAGTTATATTTCTAGATTGTAAAAAACGGATAGGAATCATGAGCAAACTATCTGATGGATCATCCTATGCTAGAAGATCACTGTTACACATTGGTCAATGTTTAAATTGTAATCTGATTTATAATTTTGCAAGTGTAATAAAGTTACTCACCTCTCAACAGCCTCACAGGAGATGTTGTCAAAGAAACTCTTGTTCTTGTCATATCCTGTATAACCATTCTGGTCTTCATCAACTTCGGGTTCACCCGCGCCAGTCTCATTTCCAGAGTCATCCTTCTTGTCAACCTCACCCTGCGTTATAATAATTACTTCAGACTCCTGTGACGTCCGAAATATAAAAAAAAATATTAAAAATTTTGATAAATACACAAAACAAATAAAAAAAAAACAAAAGACAAACAATAAGTAAAAAAATAAATAAAAGCTTTTGGGAGACATGCTAGATGAGTAAGTTTGTGTTATTTATTTGTTATATATTTAAGAAGAGAGAAGAACAGAAAATCTGAACCTTTCTTGCATGAATGATAAATCAAACAAAATTTTTTACTGCAAAAATTATGGGAATGGCACTTTGTACAATTTGTAATTTCTTATCATGTTTTGATGATCACAATTTTTATAATCAGATTAGACTATCACCTAAGAAATTGCATCATGCAGTACAGTTCTTTTTGAAAATACTTTTATGCCATGATTTGAAAAGTATTATGAAGTACTAACTTGTCAATCTTATTCGCAATTGTTAACTTATTATCGTGGCAAAAAGTGCCTTATAGTGAACGGTTGATTGAGCGTGACGCGAACGCTCGCTGAAGGATAGGCAAATTGAAAACAAGAGGAAATTATCTGATTTATTTTGTCTCCAACATCATCTATTAGGTGTTCGTGAAATTTTAATGAAAATATTTTATAAAATCTTGGGATTTCCAATTCTACCCTATTGAAAATCACACCAAAATACTTTCGAGTGCATCCTAATATGGAATAAAATACTAATCTACCACAAAAATAATTTACATTTTATAATTGCGTATTCTTTAGAAAAACAAAATAATTTTGCGTAATCTTATTAGACGTCAATGAATGATTGCATAATTCAAGCTTAAACGCAATCTCGAATCAATGAACGGTCGTAATTTGTACGTAACACAATAAATCGACTATGACATAATTGTAACGACGCGTGTTTTGCAGTTATTGTATGGAAACACCTGATATGACGACAGGGAATTCAAGTTAACATTCTGATTTAAATGCTAATTATTTCCTTCATTATGTTTGGCCAGTTTAAATCTATCTCTACCTAAGTTAAATGTTTTTGTAGTAAAATTTATGCAATTTTAGCATGTCTCCAGGTTACTACTACAGTGATCAAGGTTTTGTCAATTAAATATGGATAGCATTATCACTCAAATATGGTTATAAAGAAATAAATTTAGAAAGGTACAATTGTTTATCTTACCTCAACTTTCACCTCTCCATCAGATATCTTAGTCTTGGCAAGTTGGCTACGTAGCTCCTCAAATTCAGTGTTAGCTTGCTCAAAGTCATAATCCTTGTCGAACTTCAGGGTATTCTTGTTGCGGGGAACGAAACCACGACCGCGACCACGGGGCCGGCCTCTCCAACCGCCACGGTTGTAGCCCTGTCCGGCTCCAGAGAAGTTACCTGATGACAAAATAGGATATTGAACAAAACATTCACAGAAATATTTAACATACAATACCTAATGTAAGTACTGAAATTAATAGCCGATAGACCATTTTATGAACAGAATAATGATTCGCCTATGATAGAGGGTAAAATAGGGCCTGGTATTATTGAGTGACTCATGACCAAAAAAAAGTCTTACCAGCTTGGTGATGGTGATGTGCCTGCTGGTTGGTGGAGGGCTGACTGTGTTGGCTGTGCTGCGCATGTTGCTGCGAGTGTTGCTGGCCCTGGTGCTGCGGCTGGTGCGTGGATGGGGCGCCGCCGCTGGGGTAGCGCTGCCGGTTGCGTGAGTTCGTGCGGTTGCGGTTTCCCGGACCCTTCTGCGCCTGACCGTTGCTGTTGCGTCGGCTGTCTCGCTGCTGGCTAGACCCACTAGCCACAGAGCCGACCTACACAACCATGTCATTTAAACACGTAAGTTCTACAAATGGGAATATAGAATAAGAATCAGATGGATAATACACTTTTTGGTTGAAAAAAGTGATGTAGCAGCGAATACTAGATGATGATGAGTTCTACTGTTTTCTAATTCAAGTAATGAGTAATGTAATCTGTTATGAGTGAGCAGTAAGCAAAATGTTTATTTGGGAATTTAGCTTGTTCTTTTTCTATAAAATTCTTCTATTACATCTTATTGTCTTTTTCTTGATTGCAGTAATTAATTTATAAAATAGAAATAAAAACGAAATAACAAATATAAGTTATTCAGGAACGCCACTTGCCTTAATATATTAATTAAAGTAATTAACATTCAAACCAATGCATGAATACACAAATAATATTGAAATGCAGGTCAAAATAACATTAAAATTAAACAGATTCTCCAGCTCATCATTCCACTAAAATAATATTAGAAATGGAAGATGACTAGTCTAATTGGGATATAAATAAATAGGTGTAAGCAACATTTAATTCACTTGCCGCTTGTAATGTTTGCGAGAATATCCCTCCAGAATCTGCTGTTGTAGTCTATGGCAAGGCCGCATCCAGAAAAACATTTATTATTTACTTTAAAGTCTAACTTAATCTACTATCTACTGTTATAACTATGTACCGTGATTTTTACTATATTTCGGTAGATGTTGTGGTAATTTTTTAGAAAACAAAGAGGTGTTATGAACACACCTGCGTGCCCTGGTCTGCAGTAGGGCTCTTCCTGTGCGCGCCCACGGCCGGCGTACCTGACCGCGACGCGCTTTGCTGAGATCCTCCTCCAATAAGATCAAGCATTGAGCCTAAAAAACAAAGTTTGTAGACACATTGTATATTGTAATCACAAAAAAAAACAACATTAATTCATTAAGTGCTGACGCTCTGCATAAGCTTCTGATGACAAACATTGCTTCTTCATTTGCAAGCAACAGACCAAGGAGGAATGATATATGCATGTTGCGATTTTTTTCTTTTTTGTTAATGTGATTAAAATTGCATGCTGTATATTTTTTATTAATATTGCATGCTCGTTGTGACAATTTTATTAAACCACCACCATTATGTTGATTTATAATGATTCTTTGTTTTAGTTTAGACAATTTCTGTCATGAATGTAACCAACACCACAGAATGAATAGTTATCGAAAGGAAACTTTATAATCCTGTAAAAAATTTTGGTTCAATATAGGTCTAACTACTTCTACTAATTATTTATAAATATATTCTTGAATTATAATAATTTTCTCTTAATCAGTATTTAGGCCCTTGTTAATGCGAGGAAGGTTAGGTATATATTTAGGGTATTTAAAATTTTTGAATAAATATGGGCCCCTCACAATGAATTTTTTTTATTTGCAATAGTTTTTAATGTTAACTGTTAACGGAGTTAATTTTATTTAGTCATCAGAATTAGAATATTATTTTTAAGTTAATAAAAGGAATACACATAATACATAAATAGGTACTAAGAGTTCCAGTTAAGAGATTTGGAAAAATGTTAGATAGCATGCATAGATAGATCAGTTACTTTGTTAAAGCACAGGTAGTTTGATCATAAATAGATACTTTATTACATTGTTCAGTAAATTAGTAATTAACCAGAGAAGAAATCCAAGAGTGAGAATTGCAAAGTATCTATTTATGACACTGCAAAAATCGCAAAGTAGCATGTGTTGAAGCAGAAGCTATAATTATCCAAGAGCAAAAACCTTGGTCTTTCACTTGATTGGCGTGATGCGCCACTCCTGAGCCAATCGGACCCGTGACAGGCGGGGGCTGGGGTGCCAGCTCCACTGAGGTTTGCGGAGACAACTCACTGGTCTTGTTGATCTGGGGATGGACACCTCCCGGAAATCCTGCCATCGGGTGGTACTGGGGGTAAGGCGCCTGCCCGACCACGGGGTGGTTGTATTGGCCCGTGAACTGGCCCGGTGCGCTGCCCGCACCCAGTGTGGGTGGCACAGACATCTGCATGATAGCCGGGTCATTGGGTATGGAGGGGACATTGTTCAGCACTCGAATATCCTTGATGTCAGAACCACGGAACAAGATGTAGTCATACACCTGGCTCTGTGGTGCAACAGGGTACTGTGTCTCACGATCCTCCGTACCGAACGAGCGCACTGTAGACAGAAATAACACTTTTAGTTTCTCATAACATAATTCAATATGTAGGGTAGGTGGAAAAAAATTTGTTCTTATTAAATTTTTGTCTGCTTTATATTTTACACAGATGGTAAGTTAAAAAACAGTATTACAATCTAAATTAGTTCAATACAGTGGAACTGTTCACATAATAAAGTATGTAAGTTTAATTTAATTATCAACTACCTACAAGATTCTGAAAATAGTGAAAGTACTGATTATTACATTATTACAAAGACGGTATTCAGCTGATGCATCGGCTGCTGAAGAAAACAATATTGTAGCATACATATAGACGTTATCAACGTCATCAATGTGAAACCGCGGTCATAGGCGGGACCAACAATTTCTCTTTGAGGGTAGAAGAAAAACAATGAGTAAAATTTAGTTAAAAACCATGGAAAATTACAAGTAAAATGTCCAATAATAAACATATTGGAGCGCTTTCCCAAACAATAAACAAAGATGGGCATAAATCGGGAGGGAAATTGAGAACTGGCTTCTAGAGACGTCGATCAATGTTCCTGCACGAAAAAATCAGCATCACAAGGAAATTAAGGAGGGAAAACAGGTAATTGCTAGAGCTTAGTGGGAAAGAAAATCTTGTTAGAAGCTAACAGGATCCATTTGTCAACTTACCGCTAGCCAAAGCGATGGTACATTCTTGAGGATCAACGGTGAAAAGCCGGCCTTCGTAGCGAATGTCTGCTTTAGATATTAGGCTTATCTTGGAGCCCAATTCAGGCATTCCAGAACTCATAATGTCACTTTGGGAATTACTCGCCGATGTTAAAGATTTTTAACGATATCGTCGACCATAGAAATCAGCCACTGAACAAAATGACTGACGGGAAGTTGGCAACAAGCGATGCGTTTACAAACAGCTGTAATGAGTGGGGGAACTTTGAAACCTTACTATTTGGCTTTAAAAAGTTATAACTTTGTAATGTTAATATAATACATTTGTTATGGCCTAATATAAAATTACATTAGTAGATAACCTGATTATACAATAAAAGACTTAGATAAGCTTTTAAAATAAGTTTAGTAAATTACATTGACAAAAGTGTACTGTCATGTTTAAGCACGTCGTACAGTATTTCGTGTATTACGTAGTTTTAACTTAATTTTATTAAAAACATTAAAAAATTATTTATAAATGATGGATGAGAGACATATTAAAATAAAAAAAACCAGTCAAATAGTCATAGATCATTTTTCATAGGGAATAGTAAGTTTCAATATTTTTTTTTCTGTCCGGCACCACTATTTTTTTGGGTCCGTTTGAAACTTCAAACTTCAAACTTCAAAGATCGTTGATTTTTGATTTCGATTGAAGCTTGACTGAAATATTAGAAAAATTGTAAATACTGTAGTGTTTACTGTGTTTATTTATTAGTTTAATGTGTTTTTTATTTATGTGTTTGTTCTAGTATTTGTTTGCATAGTGGTTTGTGTTACGTATGCGCAACTATGTTAGAAACTCCTCTAAGTTCTACGCCTGGTCTAACCAGGATAAGTATTGGCGGGAGTAGCAATAGTTCTATTCGAAGGCGAAGTCTTATACCACAGAAACCACTAGCAAGTAATAAAAATGAGGTAAAACCTGTTTAACATTAACAATTCATATTATAATATCCTAATGTTTACATATTGTAACTAATCTAGTTCTAGTACAAGCCACAGTTCAGTTTTTTAGATTATAGTTTACAGGGATTTGATCAATATAATAGTAGTTTCTGTTAAAATTATCGGTTAGTTTAATATACTTTTATCAGTCAATTAAACTGTAATGTATGATATGGTATAAATGCTTAAGGGATTTCAATAACTTTCCAGGAGCGTAATGACGATGATGCTGAAAGGTCATCGCTGGTGGCATCAGAGCGTGCCCTGGCTACATCGACTCCTCACACTGCCTCACCCAGAAGAGGCAGAGACACCATGTCTTCATCGCCACAGAAAGAGCATTTTCAAGGATGCCTTAAACTTTATGCTGAAAATGTAATTACGAAAATATGTCTAAGTACCTATGTAATTAATGAGCCTGTAAACATTACTAGGGAAACTATTTGGAATTATTTTTTTTCACTCTTAATCATCTATCATTCTTTCTACATGCTTCTGGAATGCACACCTGGAATTTAATGTCTGAGTAAGTTACTGCTGTACCACCAGAGCAATGCCTATCAGCTTACTCATAGATGTTTTATTCACCTATCCTTACAAGTTTAGACAGACAGCAAGTGCACAAAATCAATCTAATTATTAATTTCAGAAAATAACAAAAGATAATGCCTGGAACCTCCAGCTGATTGATTTCATGACGTCTATGTTGCGGCGACATGACTCTCGGATGGATAATCTACAGACTGCATCAACAGTAGTGGATGCGTCGGCTAAGATATACTCATTTAGAGTTGATGCTGTCCATTTTGATGTTTTGAAGATGGCTGGTGGGCTTAGCAAAGCTGCTCAAGTAAGATAAATCATTTATTATAATTTTTTGTTTTACAATTTGATTTGAGGTTTTAGAATGTGTTTGTTTTACGTTGAAAGTAATTGAGTTCAGCACTCTGATCTGCTCTGATTGGTTGACTCCGATGAACCAATCAATCATACTCAAATGCGGTCTTGATTTCTTTAAATGTACTTAAACGTGTTTAAACTCATTCTAAGGCTTCTTTTTGAATAAAGTATAACTGAAAACTGGTTTATTGTACTATTGACCAAGATAAACCAACTTGTTTAAACTTGTCATAACATGTCTGCTCCACCTAAAAATGGCAGTTAAAGGTTAAACTGATCAAAACAAATATTTATAAGAGGATAGTTTATAGACAAAGCTGAAATCTTGTTGCTAGACATTATTCAAGTCAACATTAACAATTTTTTTACCTTTATGAGAATTTGTTGAATAAGATTGAAGAAGAAAAGAAAAGATTAAGTGGGTGTTACATGTATATGACCACCTGTCCCTGTTCCTTCGGCGGAAAAGCGTGACATTATTTTGTTGACCCAGGCTTATCATCTAGCTACTCCCGCGCAATTGTCTGCTCGGCTCCTATTCATCTCAGCGTGATGTTTTATAGCCTATAGCCTTCCACGATAAATGCACTGTCCAACAGAAAAAGAAATATTCAAATCATACCAGTGGTTCTGGAGATTACCTTATTCAAACAAACAAATTCTTCAGTTTTGTATAATAGTATAAGATTGCATTTTAACTTTACAGGCCAAAAGAGGTAAGAAGGATGATGATGATAATAACACGCAAGATGAGGGAGCAGCCGATGGAGGAGAGGCTGCTGCACCTGTTAAGAAGAAGAAAAAGAGGGCAAAAGGTGCCATAGCTGCCAACCCCGCTGTGTTCAACGGGGATTTCGATACTAATGATTGTATAGGTAAGTTTTATATCATAACTAGCTTCTGCTCGCGACTGCGCAATCCCATTTTTTTGTCGTTCCTGTTCGTGATTTTCGGTAAAAAGTAAAAAAAAGTATTGAATAAAAATTACCCTATGTCCGTCTCCTGGTTCTACGCTACCTCCCCACCAATTTTCATCCAATTCGATTCGCCTTTCTTGAGTTATAAATAGTGTAACTAACACAACTTTATATATATGGATTCTGCTATTTTTTTCAATACAATACAAATTATAATAACTATCGTGAGACATACTAAATTCACTAAAAATCGCGGGTTACTCACGTGAATATACAATGTGACAATAAAATTTATCAAATAATGCTGGGATGTTGCGAATATTTGTATCCGCATCCGCCATTCCGGAACTTGTAACATCTGCAAATATAACAAATTCAGCATCGGAAATAAAGTAGGCGTTATAGTACATTATTTGTCTGCCTGTTTACAATAAGGCCAATAACTACTGAACATATTCTGATGCTGTTTTCACCAGTGGATTGATCTCTGAGTGTTATTTTTCAGATCCATTTTTCGAGAGGCTGGCAGCGACAACCGGTGATTTAACATCGTCAAATAGAGCTTTCAACGCAACTCTACCTATACACGACAAAACACTTGCCTTGATATTGAGGTAAAGTATTAAATTATTATGCTGCAGATGTTTTTGAAAAAGATACTTCAAAATAAGGGACCTGCAACAAAATAATCTTTAAACAAACGTATTTTAAATGATGTTTCAGCTATCTTTAGCAAATATTACTACTTTTTTATTACCATTTAAATTCCTTTATTTTCTTTTCCAGAACTGACGATCGGTTTTTAGAAGAAATTAAGGAGAATATTCCAGAAGAGCAGAGCATAGACTTATCAGAGCGCATCACGATAGCGGCGAAGCTGCTGCCCGCGTTTACAGCCAGTGCTCACATTTGTGAACCTTTCACTGGCTTCTCTATCACCAACTGGGATCCTGATACGGAAGAAACGTGAGTTGTCAATTTTATTATTTTTTGCCATTGAGGCTGTATGGGGCGCGGACCGATTCAGATAGGGTTGCATTCCTGGGTGCAACGAGGATTTTATCCTGTTTTTGTAAATCTCAGTACGAACAGGAAGTTAGCAGTAGCGGCTGGGAGTGTATTTGCGACAGTAAGCTCGCGCTCTAATGCAAAGAATTTGTAAAATAATAGGCGCAAATGGAATGGAAATATTTCTACACATGTAACTTACATGTTCATGGATTAATTGATATTATGTGTAGATATTTTGACCTAATCACTTCTAATAACATATGTTGACATGTTCAAACTATCGTGTGCGTTACCCAGGCAAGATGTTTTCGGAAATCGTCATTTGAATCTTATAGATAATTAGTTGTACGGCTTCTGTAATTGTTGCGCTTATAGTTTTTTAATTATTTCACAAAAACATTTCCTGCTGGGGTAACATTACCCCAGCCAGACCTTTTTCTTTGTAATGGGAATATTTAAATAATTACTAGCTATAAAATTAGTTGTCTAGATGAAGTAAATGTTGTGCCTTAATTTGTATTTGTTCTTTCATTCGAGATTCTGCTGGGGTAACGTTTTTGGTTTTGCTAGATCTTTGAAATGGTTAAGCGGATTCTTATCATATTTTGTACATGGCTTCTTAGGAATTTAGTTTAAATTTGTACTGCAATAAAAAAAACAAAATAATACATAGCTTATAGGTTATTTCATTAAATAAAAAAACACTTCAATTGGTCCCAGCACTCCCAATAAGAGCTCTAACGACTTACCTTATTTAAATTATAATTATTTTAAGTTATTTTAAAGTTTGTAAGTGCCTTCAAATGTATGTGAAGTTTTATTAGTACCCTGTAAGTATTCAACCCTGTAAGTGTTGCATTGTTCTCACACAATCGAACCAACAAAACTATGTAATTACAGAATTGTATTGTAAACCCGATTGAAAAAGAGTAACCTATAGTTTCTTGCTAGTTCTTCTCCATTGGAATCTACTCCTTGGAATGAGCAACTAGCTTCACTTCAAATTTTTTTTGTTGTTGACGTTCAAAAGTGCCTTCCTGGTCTAATTGAAATAAATTTTGACTTTGACTTTGACTTTGACTTTGACCAGTGACTAAATAACACAGCGCGCATCAAGACCGTGCTCGTGAAGAACTTAATATCATCATAACCTGTTGAATACTTACAGGATACTAATGAAACTTCACATACAAGCTTTAAAATAACGTTTAAAGTACGACTTTAGAGCTCTTATTGAGAGTGTTGGGTCCAATTGAAGCGTTTTTCTATTTAATGAAATAACAACAAATTTAAACTGATTCCTAATAAGCCATGTACAAAATATGATAAGAATCCGCTTAACGATTTCAAAGATCTAGCAAAACCAAAAACGTTACCCCAGCAGAATCTCGCATAACTTCGCAACTGATGAAAGAACAAATACAAAATAAGGCACAACATTTACTTCATCTAGACAACTAATTTTATAGCTTGTTACGTATCGGTGCCGACACATGTACCTACACCGTGATCAACGCCGTGCCACGAGGAGGATATCTGCTGAATCAGGACGTTAGACCAACTTTGATGCAACGAAGTATTGCAACACCTAAACTGCTGAGTCGTCTCCTCATGTCACCGCCTCGTGCCCAGCTGCGAATCGCTGCATCATCAATCACCCCACTAAATTTAACCTCAATAGGTTTTATTGAAAACCTTCTTTCGAAATAATTTTAAGAGAAGAAGTTAGTGTTGTTCTAACATCGAACGCATTCGCACTTAGGTTAGTTAGATTTTAGGAGTTACCATGTAATTTTAATTATAATAAATTTAGTAAAATGATCATAGTTTCCATTTGCACCCTCTGTCGCTGGCAGAAACATAACTAGCTAGTAATTATTTAAATATTCCCATTAGAAAGAAAAAACTCTGGCTGGGGTAACGCTACCCCAGCAGGTAATGTTTTTGTGAAATAATTAAAAAACCTATAAGCGCATCAAATTTAAAAATGTGCGCAACAATTACAGAAGCCACACAACTAATTATCACCATATACCATTTTCGACAACATCTGGCCTGGGTAACGCATACCAAACTATCTATCTAATATGTCTTGCTAATATGTAATTTTATCTTTAATATTTCTGTTATTCAGTGACAATCGGGTAAATAACTGGGTGGAAGAGAACCGGCTGAATTTATCACAACAAGCTCTTGCGTTCGACGTAAATGCAGAGGTCGAACCAATACCGCAGGATGAACAACACAATGATTTGTATGGTATGTAAATTATGTACTATCTACTTATCTATTTCCTTGCAGTGGAACGACCATGGCTAAAAATAAAATAAAATAAATAATAACAGTTATTTTCGGGCTGTGACTATTTGATTGTTCGCATTGAATTCAACAACTCCTAGATGAATAGTTTTTAGCGGTAGATTGAGAGAGTGATTCGTCTAAGTTTAAGAAGCACTGATGAAATTCCTGGCCAAAATTTCAAAATTCCTTGGTATCTGTACGCACATAATTTCATTTTATATGTCATACTAAACTGTTCTTTAATGTTTAATTTACAGACGATGAGCCGCTAGGTGGTATAGAAAGCGAAGAAGAAGCGGATGTAGCGGTGGCGGCGTGCGTGGCCCGCGCGGGCGCCGGCCCCGGGCTCGCGCGCATCACTGACATGCGGCCCGTCGCGCCGCACGATACCAGGCTCGAGTACTCGTACTGCGGTGCTATAGTCGCCGCCTGGGCTGGACCGTCGCATTGGAGGCTTAAAAATAACAGAGGTATGTTTCTGTCTCTTTAAATTTTAAACACAGTAGATGAAACAAGTCCTTGAATGCTATGGCCAGGAGATTTTATTATCATCAGCACGTTCATCATCGCTGCTAAGCACAGGACTGTACATTAGCATACCAGCGAGCTCGATGTTTGGTTCTTCATAGACAATTTACTGTCTAGCAGATACATTTCAGCGACACCGATTGTTTAATATCAGGAGATCCATTTGCTTGTTGAATAAAATACCTATAAACATTCGAATATTATTTCTACAGCCTCGAAGATGACAGAACGCACCCAATCTACAGCTGGTCGTATAACAGCAGTAGAGGGCAAAAAGCCGACACGTACAAAACGTCAGCTAGACTTCTTAGGAGCAGGTCTTGCATTCGATTGCCGGGCAGATCCCGTAGGAGAGTATGAGCCTACCCAACCAGCCAAGATTATGATCAGTAGGAAGACACTGGCTACTGGACACACATGGAATGAAGCTAACTTCAAAACTCCTATTGATAGGTAAGTTGGATGTCGTTTGGTTGCTGTTTTTGTTATGCAAAAATGGGCTTTTGACAAGCCATATGAAGAATGATCGACATGTCAATATCAATATGCTATGAATTTTAAAAACAACACGATGCACACGCGACTGAAAACTAAGTGTAAAGAATCTGTGAGAGCAATCTCACGTTTTCTGATTACATCTTTCTTTTACAGAGGTTTAGACGAATCTCATTTCCGGAAGCTGTTCCTTCGTCAGAATGTGATGTTATTACGCAAGCGTGACTTGGAGCAGAGCAAACAACCTGATCCAGAGCCTGTCACAGTGGAGGAGGCCAGAGATTATGACTATAATAACGAGAATGATGCCTCTTATTGTCCTAATAACATTCCTGTGAGTATTTTAACGACCATTCTAATTTGTAAGCGTGGTATGAAAGGACACACCCCTTTTATAGTTACTTTATTTTAGTTATGTACTGCCAAAAGAAAGTTTCAACTACTAGAAAGACTGAAGTTGCAGAAACTAGAAAACTCATTGTTGTACTTTATTTTAGGATGGCGACGATTGGGGCAATGAAGACGCGACAGCGGCAGGAGATCTGCACGATCAAGTGAAAACAGCTGAACCAGAGGAGATAACAGACATGTTGGAACCACCTACTAAGGTAATATTTCTTTACTAATTTACCAAAATAATTCCATTCTAATTTGCACTTTTTGAATGTAATTGTGAAAAGTTATACAAGCTTTAATTTTTTTTATACCTACCTTCTGCAGGTCGCGAAAATCTTTATACCATACGCAATGCGGGCGAAAAAAGTAGACATGAAACAGCTCAAACACTGCACATGGAAACTGCTCGCAGATAAAACGGTGGACGACCAAAAAGAGGAAGTTAAACAAACATCTTTTGCTAAAATATATAAACAGTTGCCTAACAGATTGACACCAAACATGCGTGAATCACTCAGTATACCTCTAGCATTACTTTCTTTACTCCATTTAGCAAACGAGAAAGGCCTGATTTTAGAAAAAAGGGAAGATATGAAGGATATTGGAGTAATAGGACTCATAAAATAATATTTTTTTTGTATATTTCATAGTTTTAAACTGTTTGAGTTATCAGTTATAGTGTGGAGTCTAGAATATTGTCTTGTATATTTTTGTAATTACTATTTCTATACAAGCATACAAGTAACGACTCACGTTTTTGCAATGCAAATACTAACTCAAAAACTTCAAATGTATACATACATAACTTCACGCCTGTATCCCAAGTGGGTAGGCAGAGACTAAGGAACGCCAATTACTACGATTCTTACATACCTCTTTCGCTTCAATAACAGTCATCAATCTTTTCATGCATGCTCGTCGGTTAAGGGTACTTTTAATTTGGCCCTTCTTTAATATATCGAACTTCAAATGCATGTGAGGAAAAACAAGTATTTTCCTCAAGACCTAGAGTCAAGATTGATAGTTAGCAAATATTGGTTAACAAAATAATGCTGTTTTATGATATTAATTATGTTTATCGAGACCATAGCATGCTGGGTATATTTTGGCTTTGTTCCCAATACGCGAAAGTGGTCATACTGGTCATAAGTTCTAATAATTAGAAACTGCATAATGTAACATAATTTGAAATTAATTCCTATCTAATATTCAATCCTAACATACATATCATTTTACTTTTTTTATGTAATTTTCATTTAGGTAATCTCATATTTTTTGTAAGAGCAATGAAATAAGGCCATATTAGTAACATTGTACAGATGTTTTTGTTATATTTTGTTTCTACGTAATATTGTTAATGTAGAATAAAACCATTCAACAAGACTAATATGTTTTTTTAGTCCCCTAAGAAATTTCACTTTAACATCGCTACATAGTATAAAACAAAGTCGCTATCCGCCTTCTATTTTTTTTTAATAGATAGAGTGATTCCTAAGGAAGGTTTATATGTATAATAGATGCACAGTATACTATAGTCAGAATTTTAATTAGAGAAGATTCCAGGTTTGACAATAGCTACTGTCATTTTGTGAAATAATGATACCACATATAATAGTGTAGTGATGAACACAAAAATCGATAAACAATCGGTGTGTGTGTTTTATAATAAATGTTACAGAAAGTGACAGGATAGCGATAGCGATGACGGCGAAAATTTATAAAATAACTTATTACCATAATACATCTATCTGTTTTATTTGTCATGTTCCTTCATGATTACATTTTTTTATTTCACACACAATTATTAAAGAAAAGTCTCAGATCGTTAATTAATCGTCAAAACTAAATTATCGGTTCAGAAATATTTAATTTCCTGATATACTTAGTTTACAAGAGTAAAATTATAAACAAGAAGAATCGACCCAAAAATATTGCATTTCCATATCGAATAATTTCGCAACGTCAGTATTTAGTACTTGTCATAACGATGCAACACTGAAATTGTCAAATCTGGAATCGAATTAAAATTCCGAGTATAGAAAAACACTGATAAATTTAGAGGTATCTAATGTGAAGTCGTAAATAGCACGTTTTTTGCGCTTATATTGCAAACGCTTGCTGAACCCTACGAGATAAACCAAAATAATGTACTACAGTACTGTCCATATTAATTGTCTAATGACAAAAAGCTGTGACCGTTGTGTATAAGGACATTCTGTATTAGGTATCCCACCAAAAACATTCTGTAAAAAACTAGCCTAGTCTCGATGGACCTGCTAGTTTATCTCTAAAAAGTAATGAAATATAACAAAGTCGTGTCTAGTCTAAGGTTCCTTATTGCGATTTTGTTATTAATTATTATTATAGTTTGTTGTGTGAGTTTGCCGTTGAAGGGTACAAAAGCAGGTGCTCCATGACAATGTTGTACCAATCTGTCGCCAGAACTGCTACCCATTGACGATGGAAAATTGCCACCTGGAAAACATGGTGTTACCCTTGCAAGAGTTTTACACGATGTTCATATAAGTGTGCTTTGTGCATCGTGTCCGTTACCCAGGCCAGATGTTGTCGAAAATGGTCATTTGAATCTTATAGATAATTTAAAGTTTTGCGGCTTCTGTAATTGTTGCGCACATTTTTAAATTTGTTGCGCTTATAGTTTTTTATTTACATCACAAAAACAATTCCTGCTGGGGTAACGTAATCCCAGCCAGACCTTTTTCTTTCTAATGGGAATATTTAAATACTAGCTATAAAATTAGTTGTCAAGATGAAATACATGTTGTGCCTTATTTTGTATTTGTTCTTTCATCGGTTGCGAAGTTATTCGAGATTATGCTGGGGTAACGTTTTTGGTTTTGCTAGATCTTTGAAATGGTTAAGCGGATTCTTATCATATTTTGTACATGGCTTCTTAGGAATAAGTTTAACATTATTAAAAAAATCAAAATAATACATAGCTTAAAGGTTATTTCATTAAATAGAAAAACACTTCAATTGGTCCCAGCACTCTCAATAAGAGCTCTAAAGACTTACTTTAAACGTTATTTCAAGCTTGTAACTGTCTTTACATGTATGTGAAGTTTCATTAGTGTCCTGTAAGTATTAAACAAGTTATGATGATATTGAGTTCTTCACGAGCACGGTCTTGATACGTGCGGTGTTATTTGGCCACTGGATTGGAATTTGGATATATGAACTGAATGTTATGTCAATTATTAGTTTTTTAGTCCAGATGTATATCAGTTCAGTACATTGGATAATTAATGAGAAAATACGATTAAAGTCATTAGGAAGTAATTGACCGTGGTAATCCGACCCAGTTTAGGTGGTTACGAAAAAGCAAAAACGCAGAACATTATGATACCTTCTAAAGGTTATGGTTTACTTAGGGTCTCACGAATGTAGTCGACAGCACAAAGATTTTATGTTGAAATTGATTAATTTAGGGAATGTTTTGAAAAGCTGTTCCACTACCCAATTCCTATACCCCACTATCGAAATTGTCCTGACAGATTGACATCATTCGTTTTAAATTTTTAGCTTTTTTTATTTTATTTATTTTTTAATTATGCTGTGTGTTTTGCGCAAAATAAATGGTTTTTCTTTCTTTCTTTCTTCTTCTTTCTAAGAATTATTTCCGCCACACCTGTGACAGTTGCGTCTGCTGTAAGATTTTCAAGGATTGAAATTATTAAAACACATTTAAGAAATTTAATGACACAAGATCGGCTTTCAGCCCTTGCTATTATTTCAATCGAAAATGACGTTGCTCATTCGTTAGATTATTGTGGGTGAATTAAAGATTTTAGTCTCAAGAAAAGCCGCAAGCATCAGTTTTAAAATTAATCATTTCTATATTTTTTTTAATTTGTTTTTCTGACATATGATTCTGAGATATGAACATATTTTAAAATTAAAATTTTATTGCACAATTTGTATAACTTTTGCTTTTCTCCTCAAACATCTAGACTTCACGAAGGACAAAGGGCCTTGCAAAGACCTGCCGCACATAGCCTCACAATGGGTAAGGCCGCCGCTGCCTTTAAGCTATGTATATTTTTTATTGCATAACAAATTTAAACTAATTCTTAAGAAGACAGGTACAAAATATGATAAGAATCCGCTTAACCATTTCAAATATCTCGCAAAACCAAAAACGTTACCCCAGCATAATCTCGAATAAATTCGAACCGAATAAAGAACAAATAAAAAATAAGGCACAACACTTGCTTCATCTAATTTTATAGCTAGTAATTATTTAAATATTCCCATTAGAAAAAAAAAGTCCTGGCTGGGGTAACGTTACTACAGCAGGAAATGATTTTGTGAAATAATTAAAAAATTATAAGCGCAACTATATTAAATCGGAAAGTGAGTTTGTTTCTTTGTTCCGATTTCACGCCGTAACTACTAAACCGATTGCTTTGAATTTTTGCAGACCTAAAGTTAGAAGACTGGATTAAATAATAGGGTACTTTTTATCCCGGAAAAATGTGATATTCCCGAGGGAAAACAAAAGTATTGGTATAGATGGCGCTGTATGTATTGTTATACTTTTTATCCATTGTGACGCGAGCGAAGTCGCGGGTAAAAGCTAGTTATCTATAAGATTCAAATGACCATTTTCGACAATATCTGGCCTGGGTAACGCACACTTGTGCGCATCGCAGCTTAGCTACATACCACATCTCTGGTAGGGAAGTAGCATTATCTTATTTATTTAACGGCAAAAAAAACATTACGTTATAACACAATCTTGTACAAAATTGATAGAAAACTATCGTTTTAAGAGATCAGATATAAGCATTGAATGTTGAATAGGGCATATAATATAATTATATTCGGCAAGTGATAGACTTCAGAGGTTGATGATATTACCAGTTTATGTCCAATATAGTTATCACATATCAGCCTATAAGTGGCCACTGCTGACCAAAGGGCTCTTCTCGCAAGGAAGAAGTATGTATTAATCACAACACTTGCTCAATGCGGGTTGGGGGTTTGAAATGAAATGAAACCTTTATTTGTGACACATAGGTAAATTTAGTTGGTCTTTGGATTTCAAACTTAAGTCCAGGTTTCCTCACTATGTTTTTTCCTTCACCGTTTCTCAATGGTGTCTAAATAATCTTAATAGTATAATTATAGGGCAGTTGAATAAAAAAAACGAATACATTTTTGCATATCTTTAATAAAAAAAAAACTTAACATCCTTCTCTGGACAAGACAGACATCAGTCCTATATCTTATAAGATGATTTACTAAACAAAAACAACAATAATCAATATACCTTCGGTATGTAGTTGTGGTGACATGCGCTACTAACGTTTCATGAAGGGAATGTGTTTAATTACAATAAATTATGTATGTACATACACAGGTTCCAGCTGTTACTTAAAAACTGATAATGAAATGAGCCCTAATAGCAAACTCTACTAATACCGACATAACATACGATAAACCTAAAATAAAATCAATCATGAGTATTTATATGTGTGTGAAAATAATCACTATAATATACTTTCATTAGTGTACATTTATATTCTCTTCGCGATAACATTAAATCAATTTAAGCACACAACAAAAACAGACATTAAAATGATGTTTCCTGAAACTTTCATAACATCAACTTACGTGATTCGAGAAGCAAATAATTAAACAACGTTAAAAAATTTAAAAAGCAACCAATACAATCATACGCCGAACCTTAACTATTACATTTTAGTCTTTATGTACTTCGTACGACAATGTATAAAATACTAAGCTGCTTCTTAATGCCAAAACAAGATCGGGCATTTGGTTTTACCATAATACGAAGCAAACTAAAGTCATGTCATATAATTTCTAGCAGTTGTAAGACACTTTACATTCAAAAAGATAAATATAATACAATGTAATTTGACTTTACTCACTAAAATATCTTATTTTGTCGTATTTACATCCTAAGTCTACTTAACAGGTTCTGTGTCACCGGCTTTAGTCACTTTTTCTGTTGAGTCAGTCACATGTTTTACTGGGCTGCCCAGTGCCTCTGTCACTTTTTCAACAGGCTTTTCTTCGTCATTTTCTTTGACTACGAGTTTTTCTACGTCATTTTCTTTGTCTACGGGTTTTTCTACATCATTTTCTTTGACTACGGGTTTTTCCGCATCATTTTCTTTAGTTTTGGTTTTTCCAGCGTCTTCTTTCACCACAGGTTTCTCTGTGTCATCTACGTTATCTAGGTTCTCTTTTTCCGTCACAACATCCACAGGTTTACTTTCTTTTTCAGCGACGGGTATCTCTGTTTCATTAACGTCAGATTTTGTTTCGGCAGTTTTTTCTACTGTTTCTACTTGAGCAGTGGCTTGTTCAGTATTGTCAGCCTTATTTTCAGCTTCGTCGACAATTTCTGCACTATCATTTTTCGTATCACCTAATTCATTTTTCTCGGGAACTTCTGCGTTTATGTCAGAGTCTTGACTAGTTTCTGTAGCCTTTGCTTCACCGGCGTTAATTTCTTCAATCAGATTATTATGTTTAGATTCGAAAGATTTGTTCTCAATAACAGTGTGGTTGCTCTCCGTACTTTCATTGAGATCCGCTTGTGATGTATTCTGTTCATTTTGAGTTTCTTCTGATTCTAATGTGTCTATGTCATTGGTAGCGACATCCGAGGCTGTTACAGCTTCGGGTACACTAGTAACTTCTTTTACAACTTTGTGTTCGATAGACGGAAGAGCTTCTTCTTTTGGCGTTTCTTGTGCTTGGTTGGTAGCATTACTATTTTTAAGGTCTGAGTAAAAGTCCTGTCCACCATAGGACAGCTTAACGAGACTTGGACTAACTGTACTATCCAAAAATTCTATACGTACAGTAGTGTCATCTAAAGTGAGCTGATCTAATTTATTTTTACCTTCTTCTTGCAAACTTTCGTCACCACTTTCCAAGATAATACGACAGCCTCTTGCTAAAGGTTCAATTGATGCTATATCGTCAGGGAGTTTTCGGAATTCCTCGCATTTAGCTTTGTTACCATAGTCAATAAACTGTACATGGTAACCAACGTCACAAAATTCTAATATTTTAGCTCTATACCACTGTTCGTCGTCAGCCCAAAATGCAGCGCATATAGATCCTATTTTTAGATCAGTAGCAGGTTCAAATTCTTCAAAATCGTTCATTCTTACCGTCACTTTATCGAGGTCAGAGTTAACTTCGTCTGGTTGTACATAGAATTCATCCAAATCTTTGACAAAGCAGATTTTGCCGCTACCGAATATGTCTTGACCCACAGGAGCTGGTCTCGGAGCCGGAATTTGTTCACAAAGCCCTAAAAGTTCTTCAGTCACGGATTTTCCTTCATGGAACAATTCAACGATAGATATATCACCAGACGCTATGAATTGGACATTAAATATAGTGGCCCCTTCTGCAGCTAATTCATTAAACCTAACTTCAGACTGACGTGACCATTTAACGTCACGAGGTTTCTGCAAGGCACATTTTCTCGAAAGCGCAGGCTTCACTTTAAGTTCATCTGGGAGACTTCTTAATTCGTTAGCTATAGATGCATTTCCATAATCCATAAATAGCACCTCGGTTCCTTCCGACCCATCCACAATGACTTGTGCTCTGTACCACGCTTCGTCTTCAGGGTATTTAGCTGCACAAATAACACCTTCCTCTTTGTCTGTCAACTCTGGGAAGTTTTCTGCATCTACCATCGCAGCTTCCATTGCTTGTAGCTCCGCGGTCGCAGTTTCTAACTGAATCCAGAACTCGGATGGTGAGTTTACATGACTGGCGAAGCAGGACGGCAAGTCACCGCAGTCAGGTTCTTCTGATCTAGTGGCATAACCCGCAGTTACTAATTTATCAGTCACATTGTTCCCTTGAACATAGATATCTACGTACGTTATTACGTCTTTGAGGACAATAAGAGCATCCACTGCATTTGCTAAATCGCCTACAAGTTGCGTGAAATATTCTGAGGATGCCTCTGACCACTGGCCGGTACCCGTGGGCACGGCGTTAATGCTAGATTTGATCGCATAAGCTTCCACATCTTTTAACGCTGCAGGCATTTCCTTCAGTAATCCAGGCTGGTTGTCAAGCACATCAGTGTTGCCGTAGTCGATGAAGCGAATTGTAATAATGTCAGAATCCGAGTCAAGGATCTCAGCTCGGTACCATTGATCGTCAGCCATGTATTTGGCGACACACCACGTACCCAATTCAGGATTTTCCAGATCACTAAATGTGCTGGCAGTAGTTTGCAGCTCTGCTTGGAGTTCGTCGAGCTTGCTTATTTTCTCGGCCATTTGCAGCCAGAAGTGGCCAGGCGTGTCGATATGACTGATGTACACCTGAGTACAACCTTCAGGCAAAGATATCGGCTCAGAAAGCGCAGGAGTCTGGATTTCCTCAACTTTCTCTTCTTCAACTGCGTTTATTTGTGGTGTAGCCAATTTCTCATTTACCAATTTTACTGACAAATCTACACCATCTAAATGCAAGCTGGCAAGCCAACCGTCTGTGCCTATAGCAAGTGTGACTTGCACTTCCTTTTCATTGGTCCATTCCTTAAGTTTATTGAGAGCGTCTTCTTGTAGAGCGACAAGACCTAAGCTAGCTACTAATGCTAATGCACAAGGTTCATAGAACTTGGGATCAAGTATTTTAAGAGATTCCGTGGGAAGTGTTTCTGTGTTACCATAATCAGGGTATTGTACTTTGACTTGAGTATCTTCGACGCTGATGATAGTAGCTCGGTACCAGTTGCCGTCTGCAGAGTGCGCAGCGCAGATACCGTCCACATCGAAAGTAGCGAGGGCTTCGGGAGTTCCTGTTAACAAACATAAAGCCATTTTGAATAATGAACATTGAACCAAAACTCTTATAACCAAGTATAAAAAAACATAATATGAAAAGATGCACTGATCAGTTTATACAATATGTCAATAAATCATTATTCATTTACCTTCTTCATAGAACTTGTAGAGTTCATCAAGTAACAGAGCGATTTTGTCGCCATCGCTTGCTTTCTGTAGGTAGAATTCGTTCAAGTTTTCAGCGTGGACAATGTACGCCATTCCAAAGTTGTAGTTGAAGACGGATCTCGTACACAACTGGACCACTTCGTCATAGGCGCCTTCATCCGGTTCGAACACGGCAATCTTTTGACCGGTCACGTAGTCGTACAGGGTTGTCACCAAACTGAAACCATTCATGTCATTAATTATTATGTTTTCGGTTTACTCACGTAACAGTTTGACGAAGAACTCGGCTAATTTCAAACCATGCTAGAGGCTCATATTTATGAGCAGCATTCCGCGACCCGCGACGCGGCGACTGTCGCGCTTGTACTTCATGTTATCATTTTAATAATAATAAATCTTTATTCATACAACAATGGCCAACATAGCACAAAAATATCTTAATTAAGTGGCAAGATCTTACAAATATCAGTATGTTCTTGTATAGGTTGAGAATTACTGGATGATTTGTCAGAAAAAGGCAGAGATGGGATACCACTTATATCTAAATCAAGACTTAATACTGCAGTACCTTGCAGAATGTACAATAGGTAAGGTTTTATATGGCATAGGACAGCAAACAACAGTGAGATCACTCATAAACATTGGCAACACAAGTGCATTGAAACATTTTGGGGTTTTATTGAACTAAATTCTGTGTAAAAGATGATATTATAAATAGAACATAATTACGTGATCTCTTCCACATGGTTGATAAAGACGATGACTTTGTTTCCTGTAAGCTTGGTCTTCAGTTCGTCAAGGGTCATTAGCTTGTTAACGTCATTTGTATAGTTGTTTAGACTGCACTCTAGCGACTGATAATAGTATACGCTTAGTTCCGTTGGTAGGATCATGAGCTGAAATAAAAATATTACAATAGAAATTGTATATATCATTGTATTTACATCAGTACTATGTATCAAGACACACCAACTTAGCTAAAAACATATTATAGAGAAATAAACATTTATCCAAAATAGGTAAGCGATAAATCATATTAATTTAGCTACAGAATAGCAATATTACTCATCAAAATAAAAATATGTAAGTATATCTAAATTAGTATAGCATGATTATCTATTTGACAACTCTTAGAGAAATATCGAAAGATAGTCGAAAGTCATCAGAGAGGGTCCAGTTCCACTTACATTTTCCAAAGAAGTAGTAATAGATTTTCCGTAGTCTGGCAACACAGCGGTGATGTTGGCTGGGTCAGCAACACTTTCTAGTATAGCCCTGTTTATTTTACCGTCATGCTTCACCGTGCAGTGGATCCCTTCGGCAAGGTTGTCTGCGGTCAATGGCGTCAACTGCGGTGGAGAAAATAATAAGTCAATGAAATTAATAAGAATTATACTGGAAACTAAAAATATAACATGGGAATCTTTACTCACTTTAGCAGTGTCAAAGTTAGCGATAGCTTCTTCTACCAGCTTAGCTTTGTCCATATCGAGTTGGACAAAGAATTTCTCATAAGATTCTACGTGGGTCACACGGCACAATATCTGCTGACCTACGATGATTGTGAGGTCGATAGCTTCGTCTGAAATAAGTAAAAAGTTTAGTTCAAAATGCTCCAAGAGTTTATACATTGTTGGTGAACATGGCCATGTATCTCGGATCTTACCTTTCAAAGTAACAGACGACTGATGTTCAGATAATTTAGCCAGTTCCTTCTCGACCAACATATCTGCTACACTGACTCCATTGTTCCATAGCGACACCTTGTAGCGGTCTTCAACAAACTCCTGGAATATACATTGATACCGCGGCGCGTTGAAGCACAAGTCCATATCCAGGTTGTTGGGCTTCCATTCACCTTCCACTGGCATTACGCCCGAAAGAGAGCAACAGACCGCCATCTTAGGCAACTCCATCATTTGTTTGTCCATCTGCCAAATATCTTTAGCATCCACTAGCTGTTTGTTGCCGAAATCTACATACCGAACGATAAACTTCGAGAATGGCTGTACAGATTCGATGGTAGCTCTGTACAATACGCCATCAACGGGATAACGAGCTAACACTGATCCGCCAACTGGCACTTCACCAGTGTAAGATTTCACGCCTTTGTATATCTCTGGTATTTTGTGCATCATTTCAAGGAACTTAGGCTGCAGCGACATTATCTGGGCGAAGAAGCATTCCGGGTTGATGATCCAGGTGACGGAAACCTCGTGTTGCGCGCCGGGTTCCACAGACGTGGGCTCGAGGAATGGAGTTTCGAGCGGCACAGGGTCGGGGAGTTCCTTGTACTGGACCTGCGTGAACTTGCTGCGGCTCTTGTATGGCGGGGCGCGACCCGAGCGCTCTCCCCTGCCGTTATCCTGAGATCTGAAGCTCTTGTCAGACTTTTTATCGTCTGATCCGAATGAACGATCCGCGCGGTCTCTTGGTGAGAAGTTGCTCCTCGGCGCTCTGTCATTCGGTCGGAAATCTCTCTTTTGGTTCCAGTTCTCTTTCTTGTCTCCCCAGTTATCACGCCTGTCGCCACGGCTATCCCGGTTATCACGGCGGTCAGGCCGGTCAGACCTGTCAGATCGGTCGGGGCGGTCAGAACGATCGAAACGGTTCTCCCGTTGAGGTCTTTCATCACGGTCATCATGTTGGCTATATTTGTTATCCCTGAAACCATGACCAACGTTGTAGAGAAACAATACCAGTTTCAAATGTTATGTTAATGCATGTTAAAATAATATGTTAACACTATGGATATTAAGAGCCAGTTTCACAAGTTCCTAGCAAATAATATATACAATTTAAGTTCTTTTTACAGAACCTGTGAAACTGATGGATAGTGAAATAAGTTTAAATGAAATTAGTTCTTATTAATAGAATAACGAATCTTTAAGTACCTAAAATGTACACAAAATTACAGTGCTGACCACACCAAGCATCTATCGTGAATACAAACCAAATCGAAGAAGAATTTGCTGTGAAAATCTACAATTATATTCATGAAATGACATAAGCAGTACAGCAGTGCTGCTATAACTCTTTACAACTTCTCAAGACGTCATTGTGCAATGGAATGTTATAAACAAGAGCCGACATAGATGCAACGTATTGAATACGCTCGATACAAATGTGCGGCGCAAACCAAGCGTGGCAAGCAAATAGGGCGAGACAACGAGAACGACGCTGATTCAACCATTAATGCTTTAGTTCCTAATTGCTTGGTATCGCGCAATCTAACGTGCTGCAATCACCAGCTACCACATACAACAACAAACTACTGACTCGCCTCCTTTATGATGGAGTGAGAGGGAGAATCGGTGGGTGTTACAAAAACGCAAACAAAAAACATAACACTTGGGCAAATGCCGTACATACAATGGCACACAATGATCAAACGATAAAGCATTAATGTTGATGGAGCAGTAAGCGGAACAGCCGGTGTCGAGGGCGTGTGATGTGTCGTGTTACATACACCACAGTACCGTTTCAGTCTATCCTGTATGGAAGCACCCTTCGTAGGAGCGTTTTGAGCGTCCAAGGAGGCGGCTTCAGCGGCTTGCCTTAGCCTTTTCCCCACTCCACTCGAATCCTTCTTCCAACCAGGTCTTTGACCCGGCTTATCGTGTTGATTTTCCGACCTAGGCTTTCTTCTGTCGAATCATTGCAACTGTTTTATAAAACAGCCTAATTCGTAATTAACGCATTGCATTGGGGAAAGTAGACGTTGAATTTTGAAGTTAATTTATGCGTTCACTTTTTTGTTGGGAAATTACGTGTTTATAAATGGGTAGTTCTAGTTTGATGTTATCGGAAGCAGGTCTATACTTTCGGAAGGAGTTTTAACGTTTAATAACAATTTATATATGTAGGGATGTTTATTACAATGGGTGTTACATACCTGTCTCTAGGGTTGTTATCTCGATCTCTCGGGGTGTATTCCCTAGGGTTGTTGTCCCTATCTCTATTTTGTCTGTGTGGAGGTTGGAAGGTTGTAGGTTGAGAAGGAGTCTCCTCCCACTCGTCGTCAGCGACTGAGGACGGCACATTCTCACGAGGCTTTGGCGGCCCTCCGCGTCTGTCGTTATGAGGACTGTTAACGAAATCAATATTTAATTACTCACCATTAACAATTAGTAAATAAAAACGTCATTAACCTAAAACAGTAATTCATTTCTTATATAATGGCAAAGCACAATTTTTATGGCTTTTACAATACTATTTGATTATTTAAAACTACACCACAATGGAGACAACTAAGTTATCAGCAGATCTGTAGAATACGTTTATAATGAGCGTAGTCCCGATTAGCACGAGTGATCACTTTTTGTACTGACAATTTCTCTTGATACATATTAATGTGCAGTCATAACTGCGCTGTATGTAATTCGATATAATGCATACTTTGGAATCACAAGCGTGGTTTCTAATATTGTGTCAGATTTCAATAACATACATAGTAAGGCACTCAGGTACTCATTTTTAGTGTACTGTGTCCAAAACTTTGCAAGATTTAAATTACCGTTATGAATAGCGTTAAGATATCGCTTCGCAGTTTTGCATTTAACTAAGAAATCATCAAAGACCAGTGAAAAAATGTTGAAAAACTTAATTACCAACTTAAAAATTGTATTAATTAACAAATTAATTAAAGCACGACGCATGTGCGGAAAACGCCATAGCGACCGATATTACGGCACGATAAATTTTCTCTTTACAAACTAAACTAGCATTTATAGCGTCTGTTCTTGAAGTTATAACAAAGAAAAAGGTTTGACAAAAGTATAAATAGTATGCACTCACCGCTCGACTCGCTCCGGTCTGCCGCCAAACTTTTCGCTATGCCGGCCCGGCCCAGACCTGTCGAAGCCGTCCCTGTTGTCTCTGCACATAAAAAACAGGTCCACACGTTACAAAACACACGCCCAACACTTTACAACGTACCTTAATCACCAAGGAACTAATAAATCATAATTTTAATCACAAAACAACAGATTACCTATACATATCTGTAGCTAGTCTCGCTTCGACTAAACTCATGGGTTCAAAGAACCGATGTGAAGGTCAAACTGTCCATGAGTCCTGAGTCATGCTCTGTTATTACTTTTTTGTTGGAAAATAAAAACTAAACTATTACGTATTGAGTATTGCATAGACTCGATTGTATAATAGTGTAGGACTGACTGTAAGGGAACACAGAAAGATAGATAATCTTTTTTATACTAAAGGGATATCCTTACTGACTATAAAATTTCTTGTCCGTCTTTTTATAGACAAAAATGCTATTACTGCAGTAGTTAGTAAATAATAGGGTTATAATGTAGTTACAATTAAATCATCATTAGATACATTGCATATTTATTCACCTAGTCACATTACAATTTGTTACACGATATTTTTATCTCGATTCTTCAGCTGTCATGCAGGGATTTCGTCATGTCGGATTAGAGAAATATCACGCATTAGATTTGTTCTAGGCCTGGCTTCTGAGATAAGTAGTTTCGGTGTAAAGAGTATCTGAAGCCGTTTGTATTAAACTAAGTATGAAGTTAGGTACATGCTTCAAAGATGTTTTTCATGGATGTAAATATTTATGTACCTAAATAAAATTTGCGAAGTTTAATGCAAGTAATTATTACTATTTAATATTTTCTTAATGATGCCTAATGTTATGTTTGCAAACTAATGTATTGTTTACCGTTGTCGTGAAATTAAGTAATGATTCCTTTGAATAACGTCAATTTGACCATTGAAAATCGCAGTAACACAGCGTAAGTGTGTGAGTTTCGGTTGAATATTGTTAACTCCATGTGTGTATTTTATTTAAAAAGGAGACTATATCTTAATCCTGTAAGTTCTACCACCCGACCCCTATTACGATAAAATTGGATATAAGAATCTATGTGATATAATATTGATAGAAGGTCAAAGAAATAAAACCTTAGTTACGTTATTATTATTGGAACAGTACGCAGGATTTGCAAGGAAGAGTTTAGTGTTTGTTTTCATGAAATCGTATTTTTAAAGCAATTCTTATACTCTACCTAAGTAGTCAATTTATTTATTTTGTAAAATACTCGATGAATTCGTTGAGTGCACTCTTACAGACTGTAGGTAATCGACCAAATCGATTAACTTCGAATCTTATTTTGCAGTTGTTATGTGCTATTTTTACAAGCCAGAGAAAGTCCGTTTACATTGTTAGGTGTCTAGATTCTACGAAGTTTTTACGTTTCAACGATTCAAAATGAGCATGGTATTATTTTTAGACGCCTTCATAATTAAAAAATGGGCATGGACTTACTTTATCGCCCAGGTTCAATATGCCGATTTGAGTCTTTTAAGGTACGTCTGAGTTCAGTAATGGAAGTCTTATGGCAGATCTGATGACTTATTCTAATAATGGTGTATAGGAGCTATTTAACTATGTATTGTAAATATCTCCTGTTTGCCCTTGAATATCAATGATGTCATTTCGCTGTGAATCACTGCATTACTAACAATATACTTAAATGGTTGCAATATCAATTACATCATGGCAAGTCCGGATTATAATAATACGCATCGGTTGCCGCCGCAATATCGGTTAGTGATAAAAAGTAAAGCGAAAATATTATCAGATCAAATCAATTGACGTGTCTACTTTTGTTTTCAATTTGAATCAACTTAAATACCCGTGACAATCCACTGGGCCATAGGCAAGGATAGTCCAGTCCATAGGATTTTGCAGACGCATTTTCTAAGCTTTGACCATAATGTTTAGGCATGTCTGGCAAATTGGCGATAGCAGTTTAAAATTTGTAATTTATCAGAGAGCGCTACTGGTCTTTGTCATGTGTGTAGCTGTCTGTAGTCTCTACATCAATAGCCTATAAATAAGCCTCTTCTCACACGGAGAAGGTTTGAACATTAATCAACACGATTACAAACATATAAATAAAAATTATAAGCCCAGGTTTCCTCACGATATTTTCCTTTAACGTTTGTCAGTGGTGTCTGAATAATCTTAGAAAGTACTTGCCGCTGGTAGCTTTCGAACCCGGCGGACCCGGAATCTGTTGCACGAGAAGCGAGTCTTAAACCTCTGGGCCACAACGACCTCTATAGTCTCTTGGTTGGTTTTTATGAAACCCAGGGAAAGATTAGAGTCGGTTACAAAATGAATTGTACTCTGCTCAGTCTGCTCTCATCACACGTTAATGTGTATAAAGCTGTCAACTCTAAATCTGAAGATAGTCTCGGCTAATGTTTGCCAACACATAATTGTAAATATTTATCAATAGATTAACAGGACTAGACGGCCAAATCGTGAAGTGAAAAGTAAGTTCATTGTACTGCTTTTTTTAAGGCAGTTGATTTTATGAACTTATATTTATTATACAACAGACATAAGCTAAAAAAGAATAGTATTCGATGTGTACAATTTTACATGACCCAAGTACTAATATTTACAAACTTGCGTTCTTCTTCGTCTATCAATCATTACTATTGTCAGTTTAAACTTTCCTCCAAGCTCTAGTGTCAATATCCTATATAGACTGAATAATCCAAAATACGATATCCAGTCAAACAATTGTGCGCAAGTCGTACTGGCGATCCAAATTGCGCAAGCTACTTTCTCAGCCACAACGACAAAGTATGTTTCATGTCATCAACAGCGTTTATTGTCCGCGCAGCCACTATTGAAATCTAGAATAATATGATAGATAGTGCGTAGACACACAAAAATGCATTTAAATTTGAAATTTCATACTCTGTGGTTGCAATCAACAAGTAAATTGATGGTTTTTGCCGTTTGAAAGTAGCACGTATAAGTATTACTTTCCAAAAACACTTTGTTGTTTTTGAGGTTTTATATTAACAGTTTTGTTTATTTAACATAACATAACGTCTAACGTTTATTTGCTGCATTTAATGCTGCGTTTATTTGCTGCATTAAAGCAGGGATGCGTATAAACAAGGTAACCACCAAAGTTTACTAGTTATGTTATGAGTCCCATTATTAATAACGAGAACCTCGCACCATTTGTCATAACTTTGGACTCCGTTATTAATAAGAATTTTTCTAAACCTAAAGACGCTTAGATATTTACATAGTTAACAATACGGCGTTAAGAACTTACTTATCAACGATTTTGCATTGTATGTGTATCTACTATGTATTAACTGCACGATATGAATGTATCATTATATCCATTATCTAAACGCAGAATAACGGTGAAACGTTGAAACAAAACACAAGTAACAAGCAAGTATATGGTATAGATTGCTTTCAATCAGTCGAGCGGTGTAAATAAGAAGTAAGAACGCAATCACCTACTTTTCCTCTTCGTTATTACAATTATTGTATAATTATTTTAATTAGTGTTCGTTTCTATTGTCCTATTAGTTTAGTATGCGCAAGTGCGTCTGTTGAGTCAGCTGGGTCATATATTTGTACCTAATCATAACATGACTACTAGACCAGATTGATATTACATATAATTATATACAATTTGTAAGGGATCCGATAATGTATCAATGAGAATATAAAATTAAAATTAAACTTAAAAACGCCTAGTTACAGGGACGGACAATACAATTTTGATTTGAAAAAAATGCTTTGACTTTGATTAAAATTTTTTGATTCAAAGTTTGAATATTTGAGGTTGGACTGCTCTATGAGTACCACACACATATTATGCCTTCAGAGTAAAACACACTAACAGCTACTATACAATTAAGGCGTCAGAACTGATAGATTGTAAAGTATTGCTCGATTTAATGACCGGTATACACGAATTATACCAAGTAGATATAGGTACTCTTTCCGACACAGTTTCGTTACATTTATTTTAAGATCAAGCTCATTATTTTCGGCGAACGATATAATCATTATGTTTACACTTTTCCTGTGAAAACGATTCCGAAAATAGCTTTTAATGCGTAAGAAATAAATAAGGCGTATAAATACAGCTGCAAGATGCGATAAGCAGAGATTATTGGTGAGTTGGAAACGAAGGGAAATACCTATGTAAACAGCTGTTTACACTTAAAAATGAAGTTTTATTTGAGACATATATACGTAACCTCACGTCTGTCTTCCATGGGGGTAGGCAAAGACTATTTTAATTGACATCTAACTATAACATGGATTACAAAATCATTTTCTATGATTGAAGTATTTCTTTTAAGTAATAAAATTGTTAAGTCAAGTAATTTTTTATCTATCGTCTTATGGTCAAGTTAAATTGTCAGTACCACTAATTTTAAAAGTTCTTAAGATAAATTGTTAAATATACAAATTCTCAGTAAGTGCATTAACAACAGCAACATGCACTTACTATTTCCAAAAATGAAAACGGCAGACAAAATTCTGAAAACTGACGTTAACGAGCACACGTTCGCTAATTTTTGAGAGGTAGTAGCTCTGTAAAAAAATACCTAAATGAGTGTTCTTTTGTACAGTCTGAACAAAGACGTTGACTAGTTTTTGACGTGATTTATTTCAAGTTTTGTTAACTAAATATCTAGTGACATGACTAGTCGATTAGGCATTGTATGTTTAGTTTAAGTTCCATTATCAATTGGTAATAAGATAGGACCTTGTCTTCTTGTAACATTTTAAATTTTATTGGTATCTCCTGAATCTCTCACAGGTACTGCAGTTCAAAAATCCTTGAACTTTAAAAGGGACATTATTTACCCCGAGGTTTAGTCGCTACGAGATAACGGGCGATAACCACGTGCGAATGATTTATGGATTAGATTAGAGACAGACTTGTAGCTGAATTTTGGTCGCCTACATTTCTTGTGCCGATATTGACAAAATTAAATATTGCCAAGAAGAATATTTTAGTCACATATTTAAATCTTAGTTAGGGATCAGGAGACGATCTTTAGCCACCGTAAGCCCGGGCCTGTGGACGGCGAGCACGGGTAACTATCCGCCCAATCAGAACCAGATGCGAGCGTACCGCGCGCGCCTCACCGAGCCATCAGACCACAGATGCGCCTAGTAAGGCTGATGCCCGAGGCGGACTTAACAGGTTGCCGGGGCTCCTACTCCAAGAGCAGGAGTAGGAACGGGGTAGTTTTTAGTCAGTAAGAGTCTGGCACTACCTCTCGCCTCACCCAAGACTAGAGAAGTCATTGGATGACTTTTCCCCGTCAAAAAAAAAATGCAATTTACACAGTTAGTTAAGTTTGAAATCCGATCCTTAGGGGACTTTAATTTGATATTCATATCAGCGTCAGAAGTTTGTTTCAGAAAAAGTCTTTTTTTTTTTAAGGGGGGAAAATCATCGAATGACTGCTCCCGCCTGGGTGAGGCGAAAGGGAGTGTCAGATTCTTACTGACTAAAAACCACCCCGTTCCTTCTCCTGCACGTCGAGCCGGAGCCCCGGTTACCCGTTAGGTTCTCCGCGACTCCGAATCGGCATCGGCCGTATTGGGCCCCCATCTGTGGTGGTCTGATGGCTCTTTGCCATCAGACCACCACAGATGGGGTCTGTACGTACGTACAGACCCCATCGTACGTACGTACGTCCACCGTACGCTTGGGTCTGTTTCTGGTCGGACGGGGAGCCACCCATGCTCGCCGTCCGCAGGCCCGCAACGTCTGCCGCAGCATAATTAATAGCTACGCATGCTTAGGTACCTAGTTGCTGAGTTTATTATTATTAATTCAATAGTGATGTATAGACTAATGGGCTAGGGGCCCATGGCTTGGAAGAATTTATTAGGATTGTATATCAATATCACATTATATCTTGCTTAATTTTAATATTACGTTGAGACCAGTACCTAGATACTTATTTAATTATTTTCAATGCTTTTTGGCAACATTATCTTGTAAAGCGACGCGAAAATGTAAACATGAAGAAATAAAACGCATTATGAATGTATTTACTCTATGTCAACGTCACTACTACAATGTTGGCAGTTCATAAGAACAATAATAGGGTAATTCCCGATTTGCTTAACACGCGATAACTTATCAATATTCAATAAAATAATAACATGAACAACATCCTATCTAGAAATAGAATAGAATATTGCGCATTGTATTTTTCCACGTTTTATAAATTTTTAGTTAAAAAAGTGAGTCTAGTATTTTTAAGGCTTATTATTTTGATATCGAACCTCAATATTATGAAGATAACACATTACTTAGAAAAGCTCTTGTTAGAATTTAAACGGAAATGGTTATTAAGAGATCGATAAGGGCCTCACAACTTCACGACACGCTTTGCATAGGGGCCCAGATAAGAAAACTACAACCCTGTCTAGCGAACTTAATACAGTTACAAAGAACGCCGTGTTATAACTTTATTAACAACTCATTGGTTCCGATTATTGATAAATCAATCAAACAGTAACTTCGCTACACTTCATTGAATATTAGCGGAACATAGTACCTATGTCTAATGAGAACATGGGAGAATCGCATTTACTACGCATACAATAAAGTCGCATTTATTACTAAAGTTAGCATAAAGATAGGTAAGAAATGTATGGGTTTAATTCTAAACTCACCTGTTTCGAAAACTGCCGCCTCTTTGCTGGAATTCTTCATTGCCCTCTTTTGGTGGTCTCCATTCTTCTTTGAAGCTCTTTTCTCGTCGGAAGCCTTTCTTTTTGCCATCATCAGATGCACTGTCCGGAGAACTGAAGGTTTCTGGAGCGTCTTTCCTTATTGGGGTTGTTGCTTTAGCCTGCAGGGATGACAACCGTATTTCAATAACAGACTGACTTATTTCTAGACGACTGATTTGTTACAAATAATTCTAAATGTAGGTAACTTTTTAATTTTCTAGTTTACCTATATTTCTAGTTTTTATAAACCTCTTGTGCAATTTGTGAACTGACTCCAATTTTACGAAACATTGTATTACGCGAAAAGTGTTTTATTCAAACTAAAAACGCAATTCTTGTAGCACAGTTTTTGCGTTCGATAAACGATGCACTTCCGTTATGAAGAAAGGAAAATCGAAGACTAACAAAAGGATATTCGTTTATCGATGCTCTAATTTTATACCTACACAAAGTTACTTATAAGTTGGTATAAAAATAAAGACTATGAGTCTGTCATAGACTTGTTAGGTTTTTCGGCAATCTGAGTCACCAAGCAGTTTCAATGCTAATTATATTCTAATAAGTATTCAATGCAAGTTTCACTTATCTTTACAAGTAGGTTCAAACTGCTGACTCAATCAAATACATTAATTAATATACACAGTGTAACACATGAAATAGGGTCAGCAGATTATTTAGTCTTGCTAGCTAAGCCTTGAGTTGCTTTACTAGTCATTAAATTCAGGTATTGATAGCATATAATTGTTGTAAAGTAGGTTACTTAGAAATTCATCTGCACAATATAACAATTAGGTATTTAAAGTAATTTTTAGTAGAAAAGGATGGATTTTAGAAGAGAACTTACCTCATGAGAGCTCCTAGGTTGAGATAGTTGTGTCATCTTTCGGGCTACATCCAGAGGTGGGGTTACAGTCTCATCAATCAATGACACTACCATTGTGGTAGACAGCATACCCACTATGTGAGCAGTCAGTGTCTTCTCCAAAGCTAGCATCTCCAATTGGTTTGATGTCTTAGTTTCTACTGGTTTGTTCTCATAACCCTAACAAAAAATGTATTATTTATTATAGATACCTATTAAAAAATATCCTATTAGAATCTTACTGGATTTGCATTGTAATATTCTTGTGCAAATATTACAAACTAATTAGATTAGAGCGTATTAATCAGACAACTTACCTTCAGAGCACACATCATAGCCTGAGCTGGAAATCTTATCAAATCAGGAGTAATGGTCCTCAAATCTGATACTTCAACCTCTTGTTCATTACCATAGTCCACATACATAACAACTATTTTGTTCTTCTTAGTGTCTCTAACTGTCGCTCTGTACCAGTTGTTATCATCTGGAAATCGTGCACAGCACGCTGCTCCCACTGGCAATTCTCCAGGAGAAGAGCTGTTCTCACAGTGAGCTCTTACAGCTTCCATTACAGCATTCAACTCATCAATGTTATCTGACAACTGCACAAAGAACTTGATACAGCTATCCACATAAGACACAAGAACAGAGCGCCTCGATCCCAAAGGAAGTATATCAATCCTTTTAAACTGCAGCTTGTCCTTCATATTAGCCATCAATAATTCAAGCACATTCTTATTGTCTAAGTAAAGTTCTCCATACTGAATCAATGGTGGCCCTTCAGGTGCCACTACTTTCAGGGTCATCACTTTTCCGTTAACTAGCTGTTTGAAAGTCTCATTCAAATGAAGCCCCTTTTCCAATTTCTTTACACCAGATAAACAGAATCTCATAGCAAATACATTAGGCTTCACAAACTCATCAGGTATATCGAAGATATCATAGTATGATACCATTTCTGTGTCCCCAAAGTCAACAAAGAATAACTTGCATTGAGATCCAGAGAGATTCATAACAATAGCCCTGCATATAATACGGTCACCTGACATTCTGCCCAGGCAGACTGTGCCTATCATAGGTGGTTCAGTAAGACTGCTATGTGGCCTCTTATTAATGTCATCCATCATATCCTGCAGTTTCTTGGCATCACTAACAAGTTGCACTGCAAATAATTCTGGTCCTTCTTCAGCAAATGACACAAAAACTTTGTGTTGAGAGTTCACTTCCAATAATCTGCTCTTATAAGTGGATGACTTTTTAGGAGAACCAGGCTTAGGAGCTATCATTAGAGCTGGAGGAGGGGTTGAAAGGTTGATGCTATTAGTAGGGGCATGCTGTGGCTGGCGTACTGGGGCCTTTAAATTCCCTGGGTTTCTAGAAGCTTTGTTGAGTAACCGTTGTCCAATCAAAGATGGTGCCATCTGTATACTTCCATTAAATGGTAATGATGCATTTTGTTGAATGCGCATAGTGGATGCTGGATTAGCCGGGAAATTCTGATTCATTAAAAATGGGATGTGTTCGGGGAAATTTGCAGTTTCATTTGAAACACTAGGCTGCCAATTTGATGGTTGAGTATTATCACCAGATAATTGAATTAGTAAGACTTCTTGCTTTGCAAGAGGTAAAGCTACACCAAAACGAATCGACACAAGATGTGTCGATAGATCCGTGCCTTTAAATTGTACAGATATTATAGGTATTGTCCGAGTTTGAGCTTCAATAGTCGCAATATAATCAGAATAGCACACTAAGCTTTGCAGTTTTAGTAATAGTGGTTCTTCCCATCTTCCAGACGGATTCATTACCCCAGATAGGTAATAGTCAGACGCTTGACCACGTAGTTGTAAGAATAGCGGGTCGTAGTTGTCGAGGAATCGTATAGCGCTCAATGAAATTATGTCTTTGTTCCCATAGTCAATGAAGTGGACTCCAACCAAACCGGTAGACAAATTATTTGTGCTCACAACTTTAGCTCGGTAATAAATACCATCTTTGTATTTGGCGGCACAAATGACACCTTCATGAATAGCTGCCAGTGGCACCGCTCCGATGCCTTTTTCTAGATTATCTCGGGAACTTTCAAACAGGCTCTCTATCATCAACGAAGCCTGTTGATCTACTTGACCACTAATTTTCAGAAAATGAGAGTCACCGTCTACATGGGTCACAAAAAGTCGAAAAGACCTCTGGTTTTCAGGCGGCCCTGCCATTTTTTCAACAATAGTATATAGAAGAAACTACAATAGTACAACTCACACTTCTTATTAGAAACAGAAATATCAAACTGAAGTAAATACCATCGCACTTTCGCTAAACTAATTTATAAAAAACAACACAGCCAGCTTTCTTTTCCGATAACGTTACGTTTTCAATAAACATGGCGCTTCGTCCGCCGCCGTTTCAACTTCAACCATTTTAAAAATAGAGTTGTGAAACGACGAAAAGTATAATTTAGTCGATTTAATTATGTTTTCCAAAAAAGGAATCTGAATTTTCAGTAAATCTAATGGTAATATTAAGGGTAAAACATGGAATAATTAATGACATAACTATTGTTTCATTATAATTTCCATTATTTCCACCATTTCATCCATCACACGTTTCCAGTTTCTGTAAACGTCATTGTGTATTACTGTCATATCCATATCGATAAGTCATTTGACATTAAATGTCACTGATATGGAAATACTTTGTTTTTTAGTTTCTTCGTAAATTGTGTGTTTTCGAAAGTATCTCTGCAACATAAAGGTCTGTTAGACTTATCTGTAGGATGTATTTTCTGATATAATACAAAGAAACAGCAATAATTCAGTGGGCAAAATGATTGAAACTTGTTCTAAAAAATGCATGTTATTTGGGACCGTCTGTTTAGGAATGTAAGTTTACTTGTTATTTTTTACGCACTACAATTTTGCACAATATGTAGTCTGATAAACATTAATGAGATCAAACTTGTTATTGTATTTTGCAGATTGACGATAGTAGTGCTAATACTAGAGTCCCATTTGGCTGACTCTATGTCTGGTAGTTACAAAATGAAGAACAAGACATTCCCTACAGAAAACAATTCAACATGTTGGATGCGACAGAAATATTCAATTGTTAGTGAATGTCATCCTTGTTCAGGTAAATTATGATACAAAATTACTAGCTACATAATAATTATAAAATGCAGTCACTGAAAGTATCAAGGCCTATTTCACAATGTCCAATAAAAATGCGTCAGTTGATTTGTCAGTTAGACTAACTTATCATAAACTACACCAGAAAATCAGAAATTCTTATACAATACCATACTTTTATATTAAATGTCGAATTTGATATTATTTTAGTTATTGAAACAATACTTTTTCTATTGCAGATTTCGAAATACGAAGTAAGAGCATAGGAGTATGTATACACACTAGTTTTAAAGAAATACTTAAATGTGAAAATGGTGAAACGGTCACAAGGAGGTTAGTACCACTATTAAGTCACAGTTCAAAATAACTGAAAAGAAATAGTAGTAAAATTGACCTCAAATTAATTTCTTGCTTTCAGTTGTGATCGAGTAGCATATCTTGAAGAAAGAGCTTATTGGAAGTTCACAATATGGTCATTTGCTATTGGAGCAGCTTCCTCAACTGCTGTTATGTTACGATTACGAGTTCTGAACTACCATGCAAAACGAAGAGCTAGACAAGTCCTTAGCAATGGGGCTATTTAACTCATCAAGTACCGTCATTATAGACACAATTATAGAACAATAGGTAGCGGTCACCGGTGACCGCTTGGTGTTTGACAGTTTAATTTATTAGTATTATTTTTGAATTCTAATGTATTTGACAGACCACTGTCTACATAGTTTAGTTGTATATGGGCTGTAAAATATTATGTTTACAAGATATAATGACCGCTATGCCCATTAATGTGATAAATTAAGTCTAAGCTGCGATAGAATACTTGTAAGACTTAAATTAGAACAAACTGAGATTAGGTAGAATGGTGACTGTACTAAATTGCCAAAAGTTATCAAACTATCCTAATTTTTATGATACTGCAAAATGTCATCATCATCAGGCATCACATTCACTATCATTTTAATTCAGTAAAAATTTAGTAAAACAAAACATGGACATTGTAAAAATATTAAATAAATATTTATTATCATTCAAACAGTATTTTTAACAGTTCACTTATAACTTTAACGTTAACACTATTACCTAACAACCGATAACATTGCTTCATAGATATATTTGTAGGCAGAGTATAACTTTTAGGAAAACACATTAACATTAATACTTCTTTCGGTGTAAAGTACCGTAATTTCAATTCCTTAAATAGTTCAACAAACTTTTCACTACCAATTTCGTTTTGTTTAGCTTCTTCATAACATTTTTGTACTACTTCTGGAGGTTTATCTGTGTATATAGACCCAGTTCCATCAGCGTAATGAGTGTAAGCTTTTGTAAAGCAGCAAGATCTCTTTGAGGTTCTATAGCAGATGTCAAACACTTTAGCACATCTCAGTATTTTATCTGGTACCAAAAATTTTTCATCTACATCCTCTTCGATTATGGATTCTAAAGAGTGTGGGACACCAAAATCTATTGGTAGTCTTGTAATCTGCAAAAGAAAATAATACTTTATTGCAAAAAATTGCTATAAAAATAAAATATTGAGTATTTGAGCTCAAAGTATATCAGTTTAAACTTACAATTTCATCTCTTCTTTTAAAAGGCCAAGTCAATTTATTTCTTCTTGCTGTGCAGTAATATCTTAGTCTAGAATTAGGCACCCCAACGGTTGATGGACATAGCAGAAACTCTTGGTAAATAAAGTCACATTCTTTCAACTTGTCTATAAATAAATTTCTAACAGTAGAATTCTCAAAGCCTTTAACATTTTCCATAAGAATATAATCTACATTGTCTAGCTGATCTAGTATCCCTATTATGTATAAAAACGAATTAGTCCTAGGATCATTGTCATCTAAATATTTCCCATTCCTTGTAAATGGCTGGCATGGAGGTGACATAAGTATTGTATCAACATTCCATTTTTTTATTACTTGAGGTGTCAGTTGTTGAATATTCCTATTCAGTAAGTTAGTTTCGGGAAAATTATGTTTATATACTGAATTAGCTACTGTATTTATATCCACTGCTGCTACTATTTCTCCGTCTAGACCAGATTCTGAAAATAAAGACTAAATAAGTTAGTGTATTTGAATATTATTCATTCTTCAAACATCAAAGGATGGGTAGAAGACTACATAAAAGTATTTAAAGGCCAGTAGGCAAATTACACCCAACTGGGCTCAGCAGTATTCTCAGCAGCCTTAGTCTCACTGTCACTGCAACTTGTAGAATATTTGAAATTATTCATGACAATATTGTATCTATTACCTTTCCATGCACAGTGCATGCCCCCAATGCCACTATAAAGCTCTAAAATTTTATGCGACATTATAACTACTACAGTTAACAATTTGTACTATTCATCTTATAACTCAAAAATATGTTGGCTACAAAATTAAAATTTATTTACAAAATAAAGAGGTTAGTTTTTGACAACACGCATGCAATGCTGAATGCTGGTGCTGGCAGCTGGCCTGCCTGACACTGACAGTCATAGAAGTCACAGTCACAGTCAATAGTCATGTCACAGTAGAGATAACGACATGACAGTATTATGACATATTGACACTTTGACAGTTTAATTGAGTGTCAGTGAACAATCTTAAGAGAAGAGCCCTGTCATGGACTCGCCGCACTATGAGGTCCAAAAATATTACTTAAATCAAGAACGATGGCAGTGGTATATTAATTTGTGCATGTACTTCCAACACCATAATAATTATATGAAGTGTAATGACGGGCCATGTCACGCAATAGATGTCTTTCTTATCAATGTGTATATTCTGCGTAAGTCTATAGTAGACAGGTGAAACAGTCGTTTTGTTTCAAGAAACTATATCCGACTTTTTTAACGTCCTTGGCTAAAATATTATTAATCAATTACATACTTACACAATACTAAAATAAAAACTTGTCAGATATTGTGTTTTTTGGCGTAAATGTTAATTTACAAGAATACATTACAGTATTTTTGAGCAAATGGTACCATTAGCCTAGTTTGTAAATTCAGTGAACGCTACTGTTTCTGTTTTTGTCAATATGACTTTATGCTTCACTACCTATAGTTTGACATAATCTCTATGTAGCGGAATGTCACCACTCTACGGAAAATAAAAAAAATAAAAATTAGTCATGGCGGATCTAAAGAATAGGAAGGACGTGTCAAACGTCGGCGAAGGTGACTCCGTTTCGAAAGATGTTGTTTATCTCGAGGAAACATTTTACATTCTTTCTAAAAAGAACTCAGTATTTCGTGTTCGGTTGACTCCTAAAGGCTTGTCTCTAACAAAAGAAACAGATGGCAATTCAAAAGAACAAACTATACTGCTAGCTGATATCATTGGCAGCAAATGTATGAGGAGCAAACGACGACGCCCTGGAGCCGGCTCATGTGTCTGCAGTTCCTTCGTTGGTAACCAGCTTAAAGTTGTAGATGAAAACAGTGGCGATCTTGATGAAAACGATATCAGCGCCTACCTGTACATTTATGCTTACATACTGAAAAGAAGTCGACGTACCTTGAAAAGAGAGAGGACAACAATAACACTGCGCTTCAGGTCTTTTGATAAGTATGAAGATAATAATAAAGAAGCACAGAAATGGAGGACTACAATAAAGTGTTTGATTGCGCGCCAGCCGATAACGTCCTCGCCGCCGACTAACGAAAAAAAGATACTTGTGCTTCTAAATCCTAAATCTGGGCCGGGTAAAGCTAGAGAGCTGTTCCAGTCGAAAGTAGTGCCTATTTTGCAGGAAGCTGAGGTTCCGTTCGACCTTCATGTCACGAAGTATGCTCAGTACGCGCGGGAGTTTGTGCGCACTAGGAATGTGTATGGTTGGCGCGCTATTGTGGCTATTGGCGGAGACGGCGTACTGTTCGAGGTGATGAATGGCATGTTTGAGAGACTAGACTGGCAGCAAGCTCTAGCTGAAGTACCATTAGCCATACTACCCTGTGGCTCAGGCAATGGATTGGCAAGGAGTATATGCCATCTGTACAAGTGAGTAACTTTACATTTGTTTATTCAACTGTTTAACTGTTTTTATAGTCATGGAGTATGGGTATGAATTTATATAGTGAGACATGCAAAGTTTTGCTTCATAATCATAATAAGTAATGTTAACTTACAAGAGCCAATTGGAATTTAGTATCTCATCATGTTGCTATTGCAGGTGCACATATTATAATAACATAATGAATTTTCTTTTAAGACAGAAAGGTAGTGCAGAATAAAATTTATTTCCCGCATTGATATTCTCATAAAAGTACCCAAATTTTGACAGAAGAACAACAGAACAAGACACAGGTTCTGGTAATTTGTGATAAGTTATGCTTACAATCTTGTACCTATTATTATCAGTCTTATTTTCCAATAAAAGTCAAGATAATTAATGCAACACTTAATGAACAACATAATTAATGTAAGTCATTGGAATGCTTCTTTACACCATTTCCTAGTTCCACTGGCCATGAACATTCTATTATTAACTATTACACAAAA
Source organism: Spodoptera picta (assembly GCA_038387885.1). Classification (NCBI taxonomy): domain Eukaryota; kingdom Metazoa; phylum Arthropoda; class Insecta; order Lepidoptera; family Noctuidae; genus Spodoptera; species Spodoptera picta. The sequence continues at coordinate 1,026,421 of JAZHFQ010000003.1, read as the reverse complement.
AACAACAATTATTGATATTATCTGATAATTTCACTCATGACTCATTTAGATTATAGTAATACTTCATGCAAAATTATTTGGATGAAAGTAACCATGATACAACTGAGTAAAACTGAGATCTTATTGTGTTGCGCATGCATGTAGCTTGTTGAATGTATGTGCATTGAGGAATTCTATTGTTTATTAAGTATTTGAATGTCACCCAAGAGTATCAGCTTAACAAGCTGCACTTGTTCGATGAAAGCGCTATTGAAGTTATCTTAATATCAATTTATTTTTACACTTCGAATAAGAGTTCAAAGTATCATGTGGCTGAGCTCATGTTGTAGATAATTTATTTTTGAGTCATATTGTTGTTACTGAAAGATAAAAACATGTATTGAAAATATTGATATCTAATGACCCATAGTGAGGTGCTATTATAACTGAAAAAAGAAAAAAATTAACAAGAATCTAACACCCAGTATGAATTTTAAATAAATAATAATAAGCCTAAAGTTATATTAGTTTTTGCTCAAAGTAACTAATTTCATATATGCAACAGATTTGATTGTGCATGGAATAGATTCCCAAATTAACTCGTCGAGTACCGGTTTTGTAGACACAATTATAGAACAATAGGTTGCGGTCACCGGTGACCGCTTGGTGTTTGACAGTTTAATGCACTGGTGTTAAGAAACCATTCTTAGAAGGCTTACTTTACGGGCGATAATCTAGGCTACTATTCCTTTGGGATCAAGAGAAATTTATAAAATATATGAATATGAATGCTAATAAATAAGGTTTATTATAAAACCTACTTCAAATGAAATAATAAAACTAGATATTTATAAAATTAAATGAAACCATTCAGTCGCTTTATTTAATTTAGGCTATATATACATAGCTAGAGCAGTAATTGATCATTGTCTTGTAGGTATTTAATTTATCTAGCTATTTTGAAATCAACAAATTGTATGATAAGAACACATTGAACTGATTACAGGTTTAATTGTTTCCCAACTGTTCTAATGGAATTACTAAATTATGTGGCAAGATTATCTAGAGCATAATAATTGAAAACAACAAGAAATGTAGTGTTTTAAAAAACTAATACTATATTTTTTATAATTGATTTCATTTATTGTTGGTACCTGAGTAGTTATGAATATATATATCCATTAAAGCCTCGGCTCTCTATCTCTTAACCACTGAACTTATTTTAAAGAGATTTGGTACAACAATTTTTATCACTAACATCTTGCGGCAACATGCACTGTACTGGTAAAACCCTGCGGCATTATTTATTTTCTGATACTATGATAAATTTGTTTCACAATAAATCTCACTTAGGCACTAAATCGATTCTGATGAATTCTGCCAGATGTCATTATTTTACGCGGACGAAGTCGCGGGCAACAGCTAGTGTAGTATAATTTTTATTACGCAAAAAAATAAATCATACATTAATTTGATACAAGTCATAGTGTCATAGTCCAAAATTAAAAGTAAGGAAATATCTGTAACACAGAGATCAGTGCCTTCATGTATTGGTATCATTGAGCCTAGTGTTCTAGTATAGACTTTACATAACAAAATAAATTAAATTGCGATTAACAAAAAGCAAACAGAAAAGTTGTAGATACTGGTACTGAAATGAAATGAAACATTTATTTGTGAATAATACAAAAAAAAATACAAATCACAAAAAATAAAGGCTGATTTGTTTTATGTTTAAAGCAACACAGTATATAAACAAAAAAAAATGTATTGTGTTATTTGTCTTTTGTGTTTAAGTAATTATGACAAATAGCTGTGATCTCAATTCTGTCGGCACACTTTGGAATTGCAAAGTTTTCACTGTACACAATAGTTGCAAAAACTTTGGTAGAGTTATTTATTACTGTAATCTTCCTTTAAATATTTTGTTTGTTTATATAAAACGTAACTCAAGTTTTATATAATAAGCCAGATATATCTTATAGTTCTTATACTTACTTACTGCCTGTTGGTCGAGTGGTCGCAAGTGCGAGTCTCGGGTTCAGTTCCCGGGTCAAGCAAAGTAAAATTGCGTTTTTTGAAAATTCTCAGTAGTAGCACGGAGCTTGGAATTGTGCCCGGTATATGGCAATAAGCTCACCCCCTATTTTCTTTTTATCTTTTAAAAAACGTTGCTCCACATTAGGATTTTCTCCTGGGTCGTGGGTGCGTTTACAAACATACAAGTTCACATACACAATGACACCCAGACCCGAAACAACAATTTGTGGATATCACAAAGTGTTGTTCCGTGCGGGAATCGAACCCGCGACACGTTGCACGGCAGCCGGTTGCTCAGCCACCGCACCAACCGTGCAGTCAATATTACATGGGCCTTATAACATAAATAGTGAAAAGTGGGTGTTACATTGTACAATGGCATAATGTGCACCTCCTCCTACCCCTTCGAGGATAAAAGGCGTGATGTTATATTGTTATGTGTTACATATAACTACTGGTCCGATTTGAAAAAATCTTTTTGTATTGTATAGTCTATTTATCGAGGAAGGCTATAAGCTATAAAACATCACGCTACGATTAATAGGCGCCGAGCAGAAGCAGTGCGTCATAAACTCAAAAAAAAAAATAATGTTGAAAAATTTACTCTAACCATTCTTTGTAATATTTTTTTGCATATTACTGAAAAAGAAGTCTGGTTACCTAGCACCTAGAGCTATCCATTCATCACCCATTTACCTATGTGCCTAGATAAAATTGGGAGACTGTTTTAAGACTATTAGGTATCATTACAGTATGTATACGTAAATCCATAGCTTAACCGAATAAGTAAACAGTATCTAAGCCTCATTATGCTGTCATTTATATGATAAACCTTCACAAAGACGTTATTGTTCTTCAATTTACTTCATATTAAGTAAATTGATAACATACGGGATGATCGCTTGTTATTCCTAACGTAAAAATGATCACGCCAATCGGACGGTTTTGAAAACACTGTAAATCCATCCATCCACTCCAAACCCTTTTTTAACCAACTTCAAAAAATAAGGTGGTTCTCATTTATTTATGTAATAGAGTAGATGACTAATCTTTATTTTAATGCCCGTCTGGTAAATTATTTAAAAACATTAGACACCTATTTTTATTTTTTTACGGAAACGAATAGTTTCGAAGATATATTGATTCGAAATGTCGCGTGACGTCACTTCTATGAACATTTTATACGTAGAAATGACGTTTTAGCCCCCCCACTTCTAAACTTTGATTCGTTATATCTAAGTATCATTTTATTATACAACAAAATAAAAAAAAATACGTGTCTAATATTTTTTCATTACCTAACTGACGGACTAATTACATTTTTAATTATCATACCCTGTCATCATCCCTATTGTACCGACATGTGATACATGCACTTTGTTATTTTTTACGTTGTTTCGGAGCACTGCTGTAATATGCTCCTCAAAAATATACTGCTATAAAGCAGTATAGTTTTTAATAATAACTTAATAATAAGATATATTTTACAAGCGGATATTTTCGAACAAATTAATGGGTATTTAAAATCTTTAATGCAACTAGCTTGGAAGACCTTTGTCTTCAAAAAACTAGTTCGACGAGGTAAAACTTGTTATTTTTATTAATTACACTAGTAGCTCTTTTATTCTAAGAATCTAATTCTAAGACAAAATAGGTAGTAAACTACCTACTTTGTCTTGTTATTTTTATTGTTGTTATTATTAAACTTACTGTTATTTTTAAACTTCCAGAAAGAAATTTATGCCAAATATCTACATCGGTACCGCATTTTATGATGGAACAAGCCAATAATACTTAATCATAGTCCGGTCAATTTAGACATTCGAAGTTACATAAACTCCCAACAAGCTGAATTTTTGTGAAGTTGTTCAAAACATAATTACAAACAATGTCTAGAAGTTCCCCATCATTCCCCTGTAAGGAAAAAATTTAATTCAAGGTCAAAGGTCAAAAAATGAGTTTTTCGCGATTTTCAGCAAAACGGTAAGTTTTATCATAAAAGTACCTCAGACAAAAATTGTAGATCATAAAATTATCTATAAAAAAGTATTAATACTTTTTTCTTACAAGCCATCGTTTCTGAGATATAACGATTCTAAAAGTTATAAAAGTTGTTATCGTCATAATAAATGCACGCGTTTCCACGCCACCTATGAGGTAGTGTACTTAGCGCGTTTTTGTTAACGTTATTTCCCCAGTAGGCCACGGGTCAGTTGTGAATTTGTGATCATGTTTAATGTAAAACTATTGCAAAATAACGGATTTTTTTAGAGATTGGGATAAATAAAAGCGATGTAAATGAAAAAAAAAATGTTGAAGTTTATTCGTAAGTTTCAAATTCTTGTTCTTCTTCTTGATCTTCTTCTTGTTCTTCTTCTCCTGCTTCTTCTTCATCTTTATTTTGGATGCAAGTAAATTGCGTCAATAGCGATGTATCGCATGATACTTCGTCGGAGTCAAACGTATCCTCCATTGTTTGTGATTCAATATTAGAGCACGACCGGCCTTGACAATTTGTGCATGCCTAAGAACAAGACAGTCCGACTTTTTTGCAACCACATTTAGCACTGCATCCCTTTTTGCAGTTGGAAAAAAATAGTATTTAGCAGTTTTTCCGGCGCAGGTGGAAGTAAAGTTTGAACTGGCTCTAATATATTGTTGACCAACTTCCAACCCCAGTCTGTAGGGTCTAGCTGATAATCAAGCCACACTTGAACTTAGTAATATACTTGAAGAAGATGTTGGTAAGCAGCAACTGAGGTTGGAGGAAGACAACCTAATCGAACTTGTTTTTTATTTTTAGTATTTTTAACGAAACATACATATCGATGTTTATCTAAACAGGTAGTTTTTTTAGGAATATATATATGTATATACGTGGCGTACTCATGCATATTATGACGATAACAACTTTTATGGCGTTCCTTAGTCTCTACCTACTCCCATGGGAGACAGGCGTGAAGTTATGTATGTATGTATGTAACAACTTTTATTACTTTTAGAATCGTTATATCTCAGAAACGATGGCTTGTAAGAAAAAAAGTAGTAATACTTTTTTATAGATAATTTTATGATCTACAATTTTTGTCTGAGGTACTTTTATGATAAAACTTACCGTTTTGCTGAAAATCGCGAAAAACTCATTTTTTGACCTTTGACCTTGAATTAAATTTTTTCCTTACAGGGGAATGATGGGGAACTTCTAGACATTGTTTGTAATTATGTTTTGAACAACTTCACAAAAATTCAGCTTGTTGGGACTTTATGTAACTTCACTCTCATTTTTTAGTCTAAATTGACCGGACTAATCAATAATGTCCCGCATTAATTGTCCTAAAATAACTAATATGTATGTAGTTGGGTAGTTTCCAGGGTATCAAAATTAAAAATCTAATTAGTCCATCAATTAGATAATGAAAAAATATTAGACACGTATTTTTTTTATATTCTCGTATTAAGTTGCAATACTTAGATAAAATGGCGCTAAGTTTAGGAGTGGGAGGTCGTTACGTCATAACGTGCTACAAAATGTGACACGCTGTGACGTCACACGATATTTCAAATTAATATATCGTCGAAAGTATTTAATTTTGTGAGAAAAGAAAAAATACCTGTCTGAAGTTTTAAATTAATCTACCAGACGGACATTAAAATAAAATTTAGAAAAGCCCTGCCCTGTTGCAATCGAATTCGGTGGTAGACAAACTTTCTTCATAAGCAGCTAAAAACCTCATACTAAACAACATTTATTGTTCATCAAAGTACATATTATTATTATATCGTAGACTATCCATTTCTATTCCAGGGTGGTCCCATGGTGCTCGGTGGGTCTGGTAAATATTTTCGTAGGCCGTAGCTTACCCAACTCCAATCCTGTCTATTGCTTTTCTATGAATGAGTGTTCTAAATGACCCGGTCACTAAAAGCAAATAAGTCATTCTTGTTTATTTTGCTATTAAAACCTAATTAATTTTCGACACACTGACTTAACTATAAAATGATAACCTACTTTGTTTCTGTTATCTGAATATTTATCTGTTTTCCATTGATTTATGACCAGGTGTTTCGATTAACTTAAACATTTGTTTATTTAAAATATTTTAAAGTCACCTTGAACACCTTGTGGCAACCAGTTATGAAATTGTCAGCTTCAAGAGTAATTAACTAAGTCACAAAGTAATGAATATTATTTTGTGTTGTCGTTTTGTTTTTGAGAAGTATGTTCACGTAAGACTTTTTGCGTTATTTATATGTTAATTAGTTAATTTACGTAGAGGCCATTCTTTTAACAGGTACAATGATGTCTGAACAGTCGCAAGTTTTTGTATATGAGACCGTTCCTGTACTCGGTCGTTAATTTCTATAAATGTTAGGAGCTGTTCATAGATTCAACAAACAAGAATGCTTCTTACACCAAATAAAGGTGTGCGTGGTACGTCAGTTGATTTGACCGATATCGATATCTTTGGCAAATATTGCGAATCCACTCGATCTTTCCAAACCTCTTTTACCTAATGTGGTTATCTTTATTTTCTTCATTCCCCATGATGTTGACGATTAAATCGATATTGCTGTATTCCGCGGTGTCTGGTTAAAAAAGTCTCGAAGGTCTGTCCTTAAAATGGATACATACTGCAATACAACTGATTTAATTTTAGTGCATTAATATTCTCATTATTGACGAATCAACAGTTAATTGAGAAGAAAGAAAATTGGGAAAGTGCCTGTTACAAAGATGAACTTTTACCATTGATTTTACGTAATTGTCGTTATTGTTTATTTTGTATATCTACAGACCGCGACAATTTAATCCGTACAATCGAAATGTCGTTCACGCAGCTCTGTTGATGATGCAAGCAGAAGGGGGAAATGAAGCGAAGGAAATTACTTGCTTGCCGTGCTGTCATGGCCGTCTGCTACTATGATTTTATGGTAATTTACTATTCAGTATAAAAAAAATCGTATATCGATTTCCGCTTCGATTTCGTTAGCAAAGGGTTTTTTGTGAGATTAAGAATATCATAGATATTATTAATATTTAGCAGTGTGGATATTTGGTTATTGAATCAGGAATCTAAGTCGAAAACCATTTTTTTTAATTAAGCGTTCATCATCGGTACGTATCCGATCCATCCACTACTGAATCTTTCTGATCTGATCTTTCTAATTTTTACCCTAGAATAGATAAAATCAGCCATGGCTAAGGCATTATACTGCTGATTTCTTTTTCTCTGACACCATGTGTTTTCCAATCGTCACCTGCCAGACTCAACACGTCGAATATCACAAAACGCACTTTAGTCGCGTTACGCAGTAGACTGTCTTGAAGCGAAAAAACAACAGTGATTTCATATACCTACCTGCTCAAAAAATTATGATGCGGACGGTATAATGACTAATTGAAGAGAGATCCTGTTTTAAAAATTACGAAGCCTTTCGTAATCTGCACCGACTGGCTAAATCGTATCAAGTTTACACAGATTAGTCGTCCAAAACAGATATTAACTTAAATATTCACATTTTATCGTATGTATGATTATTATTTTCCATACCAATTTTACGCACGTTTATTCAATTGTAATTCTTATCTCTTTCGGTTTAGGATTGTAATTAGTGTGGATTTGTTACAACGTATTTAATTTTTGCATGCGTAATTAGACCTAGTTTTGTTTAAATGATTATGCACCGTCTAATGAGCTTAGAAATAGATTTGTCACAAGGACACATTTATGAGTAGCCATTTAACACGTGATCCTTTAAGATCACCAACATTGTGTTACCTATTAGTTAAGGTATTTATAATTTAGGACCAAGAGTCGTAAAGTATAAGTAAACGACGGATTGTTTTATTTAATCTCGGAGTTATTACTTTGATAACGACAAAGGAGTAATAAAATTAAAGTTAAAACATTCATTTTCCTCTTTATACGACTTCAGCTCGTTGAGCGAAAGTGGCAAATAGCAAAAGTAGTTGCAAGTTAGATTGCAATAAAACACGTATCCATAATTCATATGGCCATGTACGGGCTGTTTCATAATCGATTCAGTTTCGATTCGCTGATTTTCTGCTTGATTTTATTATTGTCGGAATAAAAATCAGTACTGTTAATTAAATAATAATATGGATTACGGCCGGCGACTGCTAATCGCCTTGGAATCGTATCTGTATCGCTTCCCCCAAGGTTGTGTGGACAAATTGTATGAGAGGGGTCTTGTGAGTGTTTTATGAATAAGGAAGCTACTCTATATGGTCTTAATTTACTGAATACTAGTTGTTGCTCGCGACTTTGCCTGCGTAGAAAATGATTTTTAGAAAATATATATTTTTTAATTTCCTAAAATAAATGTAGTCTATTTTACTCCTTAGTAAAATAGACTAACTACCTGCCAATAAAAGTCTTGCAAAATTTGGTCCAGCCATTCCAGAGATTAGCCAGTACAAACAGACCGACAGACAAAAATTGCAAAAAGAATATTAAATTACATATATGTATCGTATGTATATTCATGTAGTAAAAAGCTGTTATTTTAATATTAAAAACCGATACTCCAATTTTATTTATCTGTATAAATTTTATAGTCATCTATTGTATTCGTTTCCATCAATTTCTTCATTAAAGCCTGCTTTTATCACTCTGAGAAATTAATCTTTCACGTTTCCTCCGATAAGTTTGAGGCGCTAACATTCGATTAGCTTTTAGATTAGTCTTCATACGCTATCTAAGTACAGTCAAATCATATCTTGAATTAATTAATTATTTACGTTGTGTCTCTCTTGATAACAATTTTAAATATTGAAATAGATATAGAGTTTAACACAAGAGTGAGTGAGACAATAAATGAGCATATTGAGGCATTTAAATGGAGACTGATGTCACTTTTAAACATAACATATTGGCATTTATGAAGTAGTCGAAATGCTCAATGGAAACTAATATGATATCTGTGTGCGTAATGATCACAAATGAGTCTTTAACGCATTGGCTGCCGTGTCGGACGGTCGTTTAACAGTTTTTGTCGGCAGTTAAAGGCTTAATAAAAGGTTTTCCTCTGAATTGGCAGAGTTGATTGATGGAACAAGTAATGAAACCAGTGGTTTTAAAGTACAGAAATTGTTTGGTATAGAAAATCAATAGTCTTTCGTGTCGAATTGTCACATGACGACAATAATAATAATACAATGTTATTTTATGAATAATACTTCTTTAACATGTGATTAAGGATTATCAAGATCATAGGTATGTGACCGTATGTGCTTGTCACAAAAGATTTGTGTACAGTAGATAATGATTTACTATCATTAAAAGGTACATACTAGCGGCTCACCCAAGCCTCATTAAGGTGCTATTTCCCGATGACCTCCTGATGAACGAGTTGAATTTTTATCCGATATGGTCGAGTAGTTCGGAAGTTATACGCTTACATACATATTAGTGATTCAATTTTATTTTATATCTATAGATAATAAAACATATTAGATTCGCAATCACAGTGTGTGATAAACAGTAGAAATATACTACATACCTATAATGTCTTATGTGCTTAAATGCGACACTAAGTAGGTACCTGGCACTGACCAAAGGTCTACTGTGTTGATAATTATTGAATAATGGTCTGAATTCAATTAGTCATTAGTTTGTTTTATAAACTATGAAGTGTAAAGGTGAAACAACAAACGACACCATTGTTACATTTTTTAATGAAAATTATTGAATGTAGGTTGCGGTTTCTAACACTTAACACTATCGTCGATAAATAATGCGCAGTAATTAAGTACAGTTATAATATGGCACGAAATAAAAATCTAATTAATCGTATTGTTTGAAATGGTTTGATTAAAATCACTCGATGATAAAACAAGTTAAAGATAAATTACCTTATTACCGGATCTTTTACTACGATGTACACCATTAGAGTATGATATTGTTGAATGGATTCCAAAGTTTCACGCGTACAATGAACAAAGGTCCTATCAGTGTGTTAGTACAGAATATTGAAATCCACATGTCCTAATCTGCTCATTGGCTGTTATCTAATCTGTTGTGCATCATCATAACAGATGTTTGTATCGGACAAAAATAATGTTATATGGCTCCTTTAAACCAAGTTTTTTGGCGTCCATTGTAAGCATAATATGGATAATCGAAAACCAAGACGTCATCACTATCGTTGCCCCAACGAATGTACATAGAAGAGATAATATCAGATTGTACCTCTATACAACTTTATCAAAAATGCAGATATATTTAGTTTTCTTGTTTTGTTCTTAGGTTATGTTTAATCTGGTGTCTGATTTTATTGGTGTAATCATATGACATTTTCCAATTCAAGCATTTATTTAGGTTTTTTATGAAGGCTCTCAAAGTTTTAGAACATTTTCTTAAATTATGCTTTAAAAAAATAGGTTTCTTTTGTTACGATTTAGATTTGCATGTCTTCATGGTCCTAGGGTCCGTAATGAACAAATCCATATTTAAATTAAATCTTGCGGTTATTATACAAAAATGGCTAGAATTTATTAATGTAATAACAATGAACGTATTATACTTAAATAATTTGAAAAAGGTATATGACTGTGTATAATGTAATTGCAAAAACCCATATGAGACGAATCTGCCACGGTGTAACGCTTACTCTTATCGAAGGAACCCAAGGCCTTATACTGGTTCCATATCTGCAACTGCAAACTGCTTTAATTCGTTTTACTTATAATATATAGTTTTAGTATTTTGAACCATTTGCTAACTTTAAAATTAAGTTTAACCTAATTACCTGAAGTAGCATTTTTATTAGCTACTCTTAACAATAAAGATGACGACGAAGTAAGAAAATTAAAAATCTATTTAGTCCGTCAGTTAGGTAATGAATAATATTATATAAGACACGTATTTTTTTATTTTGTCGTATAAGAAAACAATACTTAGATAAAACAAATCAAAGTTTAGGAGTTAATAAAACGTCATTTCTACTTATAAAACGTACATAGAAGTGACGTCACGCGATAGGTACTTCAAATCAATTATATCGTCGAAAGTATTTGTTTCTGTGAGAAAACAAAAAAATACGTGTCTAATGTTTTAAAATAATCTACTAGACGGGCATTAAAATAAAAGTTGTTATCTTCTTAATCTTAGGTCACTCCAGATTTTCTTTTTTATGTCTCTTGAGTTGAGACATCTTACCTGTTAGTCAATCTTGTCTTGTTATGAATAAGAGCCTCTACAAAATAACCCTGTAATAAGTAACATGAGGTCACCATCCTGTTTATGAAAAAAGTGTAACGTCTTAGCGAGAGTTAAATATTTGCACAATATATTAAAATTAAGGTAAAATGCGTTAGTAGTGCTTGTGTACTTAAAATGTACCAAGAACTATGTAAGGATGTATCTTAATGCAAATAATATAAGTCGACGACATGACACAGTCACAGGTATGCAAAATGACTAGATATCACACGTTACCATTTAGAAATGAAACCGGTATTTCTAGTGTTAAATAATGTATTTTGATGTCCTCGAATTCGGATTTTCGAATAATTGTGTACATTTTGCGCTTTGCCCTTTCGTTTGTTAATAATTTTAGCTGATATTTAATGTCTGTTCAAATGCGATGACTATATAAAATCTTGATCTTAACATTTTGCAGCGTCATTCATGTTTGAGTATTTATTTTGGTCCTTTTGCTCTTATCCGTAAGCGGCTCATAAGGGGTCAAAAACAAGTTTCTTCCTTTGAATACTTTCGTACCTTCGGTTTGTAATGGCCATACCATTTGTTATTCTTATGCAAAACCTTAGGTGGCATGAGGTCATGCTAATACCTTTCATTCTTAGTTCATACGTTTTACTTATATTGGATGTATTTTCATAGACAATGTATGCTTAGAAAATACTAACTAAACTTTTATTTTGTTGATAAAATAAATGGGAATCGTATTTCATGGTTAGCTATAAAATTCATAAATGGCAATTTTGACTTGAATAGGTAACACCGATAGCGACGTTGGCTTGCGACGCAGTGGCATAAGTTTGAATGCTGGTTAGCTAGGACTATTTGACTGCACATTGTCTGATAATTAACAGCGAAGCCAATAAACATTATTCGTTATTTTGAGTTGATATGTATATTTTTAAAGCTAAGCCAAGATTTGATAGTTTTCTTTATTGTGCGATTTTGTAGACTTAATATTTTTCCTTTTATTTTGAAAAAAAAAAGCGTTTCCCTACACTAGGATGTTTCCTGTGTCGTGGCCCACGACGTTGGCGTTGCTTTTAATACAAGTTCACATACACATGACACATAGACACGGCACAACATTTTGTAGATCACACAAAGAGTTGTTCCGTGCGGGATTCGAATTCGGAATTCGGTTGCCCATTCACCGCACCAACAATGCCGTCTAAGAATTAGATACATTCATAAAATTACAAGAACAAGACGTATAGCAGTAGGCCTTCCGACATGGTCTAAGAGCTACATTGGCTTACAGTCACTAAAGGTACAACCATATAATAAACCTTCGTTTACCTCATCAGAGAAAACGACTTGTATTATCTTTCCTCATGAATATGATGTCATTGAACCATTGAACTTTTACTTTTTCCTGTAATCGTTATACTGCGTTCTGTATTAGGGAAAATACTATGAGTGTTTCCTGCCAATAGTCCTAATCGGTTCACCTGAATATTTTGAACTTCGGCTACAAATATAAGCCACTTAATATGTACTAAGGTTTCCTATGAATCTAAGTTCACTAAGTTTTAACAATTTTTATAGTATTGACCGTAGATTAGATTCAACATCTTCAGATATCGATCGAAGTGTATTTTCTTCCATGCCATCTGTTGCAATTCTCATAGACAGCGGTATTTATCAAATATTTATTGAATACTAACTTCTGTCGAGTTACCAAGGTAAGAAGTCAATTGCACTCTGATCCGTTGAGTCGTTTTTGAGTGAAAGAGAAACAAACATACATGCCTACATCCTCACAAACTTTAACATTAATTTTATCCTGCAGTACCTACAATTTATGATGAGTAGGTCTAATACTCAACTTCACGCATTATTGCGATTTTGGTCTCCGTAAATCCACGCAGTTTAAATTACGTTTACAATCCTTCAAACATTAAGGCATTTCTTAGGTACACTAGTAAAAATGGCTTATATAGTTGTTTTATGTAAACCCATAGATAAAGAGATATTATATTTTTCTGTCATTGTCTGATATGAAAATTACTACGGTTGTAAACTATCATCTTCATACAACGTAATTATGGGAGATAAATTGTGTGGCCGTAATTACTACAACATTTTATGGGGTTTCTTTGAGATTAACGGAAAATCCCAAAACATTGTTTGAGGAAAACTATACATTTGTTGATTTTACTACACCTTGATGCGTTGTTTGTAAAATGTTTGCATAACATAACATAACATCACGCCTTTTATCCCCGAAGGGGTAGACAGAGGTGCACATAGAAGTAACACCCACTTTTCACTATTTATGTTATGAGTCCCATGTAATAGGGGGTGAGCCTATTGCCATATACCGGGCACATTTCCAGACTCCGTGCTACTACTGAGATTTTTTTTAAAAACCCAGTAATACTTTGCCCGACCCGGGAATCGAACCCGAGACCCCTTGCCCGGCAGTCGCACTTGCGACCACTCGGCCAACGAGGCAGTAAAATGTTTGCTATGAAATAAAATGTCTTTACCCATAAATCCCCAAGCGGCCACCGGTGACCGCTTTCCACTAATATTACATTACATTATAGACCTTTTTTCTAATGTTTAGAGACTACTTTTGTATGACCAAATTTAGGGGGTGGATTTCAACGGGTTAAATTATGCTTTCCCTCTTTATAATTACTCAAATAAAATTACTCTTTTGTTTCAGTGAACCGTACATTCCTCAGAACCTGACTGGTATAACGATGGGAATAGTGAAGGGCGAAGCAGCACCTATGGATGTTGTTCGAATCGAAACAAAGTCCAGTGTAAGTATACATGAGAGTTGCAGTCTATATAATGTGTTACAAAACACGGCCACCGTGGGGTGTGTTACGTTACAATATTGAATTGACTACGACCGTCACAACAAACAACAGGTCGCCTCACGGATACAATTAGCCCCACGTTGATATTTACGACACTGTTGATATTTACGCTTGTTATTATCTTATAAGTTAACCCAAACGCCAACCAATTGTGAGGTCCAGCCGGCCTTTAACTGACAATAACAAGTTCTCTCGACCATAATATGACGTCAACAGATCCGCTTGTGTTTATTTTTAACCGACTTAAAAAAAAGGAGAAGGTTGTCAATTCGACCGTATATATGCTTTTTTTTATGTTTGTTCGCCGATATCTCCGTCGTTTATGAACCGATTTTAAGAATTCTTTTTTGTTGGAAAGGAGATAGTTCCAGAATGGTCCCATGATAAGGAAATCAGGATCTGATGATGGAACACCAGGGAAACCGAGGGGAACTTTTAAAAATTATAGGGGCGACTAGGGCATTTGGTAATTTTTTCATTAAGTATTGAAAACCACTACAATTTGATAAAAGTCTGGAGCCGATCTGATGATGGAGCCGAGAGCCAGTTGAGGGAACTCCTCAACGGTTAACAGTAGCTACCTTGTGTTTGGGTTTGATTAATTTGTATTGATGAGTACTTTACACCTGGGTGGGGTGTAATTGTCAATAAGGGTCTGATGATGAAGTAGTACGATAGTTGAGGGTTCTCCTTAACGGTTAACAGTAGCTATCTCGTGTTTGGGTTTGATTAATTTGTATTGATGAGAACTTTACACCTAGGTGGGGTGTAATTGTCAATAAGGGTCTGATGATGAAGTAGTACGATAGTTGAGGGAACTCCTCTCAACGGTTATCAGTAGCTATATTGTGTTTGGGTTTAATAATTTGTATTCATGAGGTCGTTACACCTAGATGGGGGGGGGGTGTGATGGTTATTAATGGCCCAATGATGAAGTAGTATGATAGCTAAGGGACTCCTCAATGGTTAAGAGTATCCATCCGGTGTTTGAACTTGAATAATTTGTATTGATAAAAACTTTGCATCCATGGGGGTTGTGTATAATATATATATCAAAGTACTAAACTAAAAAGTATAAAATAAAATTAAAAAACTGCGTTTAAAAAACCAATTTCAAAAACGAATGACTAACGAAAAGTAAAAACTAAAAAAAGGAAAAAAATAACTAAGTATTATAGCTTACACACCCACTGATAGGTTAGAAGTTGGTGCCACTAACCCACAACAAAATAGTTAATGGACACAGTTGGTGTAATGCATAATAAAATTGTAAACAGCTTAATAATGTTAAGTAGGTATCTATTAAGGTTTTAATGAATAATTTTGTTGTGGGTTTGTGGCACCGACTTCTAACCTATCAGTGGGTGTGTAAGCTATAATACTTAGTTATTTTTTTCCTTTTTTTTAGTTTTTACTTTTCGTTAGTCATTCGTTTTTGAAGTTGTTTTTTTTTAAACGCAGTTTTTTAATGTTTGATTTAATGAGTGTTCTTTTTTCGCAGATTATGTTTTCGTTTCTTTCCGTTGGCTGGGGCCTCCTATCAGACATTGATATCGAAAGCGAAAGATTACGAGCGATCGGTGGCCAAAGGTTCGCCGTCTGGGCACTAGCCAGACTCGTCGGACTGAGAAAATACAAAGGTGTATTGAGTTACGCGAAAATTAAGGATGTGAGCAATCTACCTAAACCAAAACAACCGCTCACCCTCAGTCATAGTATCAGTCAGGACGGTGCGCTCGACTCCCCTGATGCGGAAGCGTTCATTGATGCGGATGAACATTCCGAAGTGTTCGTGAACGCTATTAGCGGGAAACAACATCAGAGGGTGGATTCGTGGTACTCGGTCAACTCACGGAGGAGCGCGTTCTACAGTACTCGCGGGTCGGAGTACCACAGCGTGACAAGTAGCGGCTCGGAGATGCGGTCGCCGGTGCACGCGTGCATGCACGGGCCTGCATCTCACCTGCCCTCACTCATGTCGCAGCTACCCGAGCACTGGGTGCACGAGCACGGAGAGTTCGTCATGGTGCACGTTTCCTATCAACCTTACATTGGTGAAGACTTTTTATTTGCTCCGCGATCGCAGCTGTCTGATGGAGTCATGTGGATGTTAATCATCAAAGCAGGGATTTCTCGATCTCAACTACTCTCGTTCCTGATGGGCGTGGGCCAAGGCACGCATGCCGATATGAACAATGAATACATTAAGATGGTTCCTGTCAGTGCGTTTAGAATAGTTCCGGAGGGTGCCACCGGCAACATCACCGTCGACGGTGAAATTGTCGAATACGGACCCATACAGGCTGAAATATTTCCAAACATAATTAATTTATTATTGCCAGAAATGAAATAACGCCGCGTAAATAAGTAAAAGGTATTCTTAAAATGACTGATATAATTATTTGAACCATAACCGAGCCGATGCATGTGCAATATATGGGAACATCACGATTCCGAGCAAAGGTGTAAATTAATGGTTGTGTGAGAGATATCTTATTATATTGTTAAATACTTACCAAAAGTTATTGATTGCGGTGGCAATTGAGTTGATCATTCCATGAATGTTGTGATTTATGTTAAACATTTTTTTTTGTTATGGATTGGTTTAAAAACTGAAAATGTGATATAATTTTGTAAGAGAATTAAGAGCCTAAATATGAGCAAATAGCTGCTAGTCCGGGCTTACACTTCTACAATGAATTAGTGCCAAATGTTAGCACTCTAAATACATTCATTTTAAATTGTAATGAGGAATTGATCATTCACAGTACTTGCTCAATTGTAGAGCAATTGTTTGCACTTTTATTCCTACTTAGGATATTTATTGTTTCAGCAATCGTGTTACTTATAACTATTTTAAATGTAAAAATGTATTAAGTAATAGTATGTAGCTCAAAGCAAACTATATTAATTATGTAATACTTTATAATAGCATTTTAATGATAAAGAGAGCATAATTTACGCTCTCTTGGTAACATTTAGAATATTTTAGAAAATCTTACTTTTATGTTAAAGTAATTTTTCAAATCAACTTACTGAAGCTGTTGCATGCTTTGTATAATAGTTATCATAAGAGTTCAAAATGAATCAGATAATTAGTAAATACAAATATAACTTGCCATACTTATGAAGTTGAAGTTATAACTTGCCTTTTGGTGTTCTGGACATAGGGATGGGGAGCAACTCTTTTATATAATTTAGTTTATTTATTAACGTTGAACTGGTTTGGGACTGCTGGTATAACTTAAAGTAATTTATTTAGCAGTATTAATTAATTATTATTATAGCAATTATGTTTTCTGTGATAATAACTATTCTGCCATATTTCATAAACATTGATTACATGAGAACTGTCTAACAAAACCCCATAGAATGAAAAGAAAGATTAAACTTTGTGATAATTCCGGTTTTTTATACTTTGAAATATATTATGTCCATTTTTAAACATAAAGATGTAATGTACAAAAGTAAGTGCTGCTGTTGTCTATAGAGTTAAAGTATTACAGAAGTAAGTTTCCGTATACATATCTAGTAGCATTGTGTCAGTGGTATTGTCTATGAGTAGTTCTTCTCTGCACAAGACAATTATTTTATGTATCAACTTATAGTGTTCATTTGCACATTAAAATAAAATATTACTTAATATTATAGTTGTTTGTTACCGGACAAATCTTTTTGTGCATTCCGTAATTTTAGGTGTCTTTGGGCTTTTTAATACTTATTCAAGTGTAAGAATTTTAGATATAAATACAGTAGCATATTAGCAAATTTTTAAAGAGTAATGTTGTGAATAAAAGTTATATAATTTTCAATTTTATGAAACTGTTGTCAATAAATGATCATTTCAAAGCTGTTGGAGTTTTATATGAATAAAAAAATATGGAAATAGTAATAACTCTTTATTATAATCTTCATCTGATCAATTACTAAAGTATACTTATTATTAATATGACTTGTTTGTTAGTCATTACAAAAGAAAATAGGTAATTATAATGAAAACCAACACACATTACAAAATCATAGCTTTGTGATTACAATTAACTTATATGGCAATTTTACATACATAGACTATAAATAATGAAATATAACAAATTGCCAAAAAATAAGTTTTAAATTTCAACATTATTATTTATCTTAATTAATTATTATGTTTTCGGTTTACACACATAACTGTTTGTTGAGGAACTCGGCTAGTTTCAAGCCAAGCTAGAACCAAAAACATAATAATTAATTTAGCATGTCTCACAAAAGTTATAATATAAACATAATTTATCTTATCAATAAAATAGTTTAGAATATCTAAACATTTCATTGAGCTCTCTTAATCTTAGACAGTTACATTCAAAAACAGTCTTCATAAACATCTGTAAAATTTTAAACAATTATCTCAATTTGAGAGAATCTAAACTGTCCAAAAGGTTTTGTACTTCAGAATCTACTTGTTCACGAGTACTGACACGCTCTAGCCTTTGGCAGACAGATTCCAAATCGCTAGCATCAGCTTTCTGCATCTTCATATACTTTAGCATCATTTCAACAACTAAACATATTTCTCCAATCAGGTGTTTCGTCTCCTCAAAGTTTCCAGCCCCACTAGGACGCATTTGTATTAATTTCAGTTTGCTCTGGGCTAATTGTATAGGATTGTGTCCATTCTTGTCGTGCAAACTGACATCTGTGCCAGCGTCAAGAAGTTCGATCACAACAGGAATGTGATTGGTGCATGCTGCAAGGTGAAGGGGTGTATTGCCCAATGTATCTTTAATGTTGGGGTTAGCACCATGTCTTAACAAGATTTTAATGACGTCGACATAACCACGACAGGCAGCTAAATGCAATGGACTTCTTTTGTGTTCATCTGAAGAATTTGGGTCAGCTCCTGATAACAGAAGTTTCTCCACAAGTTCTGTATTATTAGTAGAAGCGGCGAAACGTAATTTATGATTTTTGGACGAACATTTTGCACCACTGTACCTGTATTTCAGTCTGTATTGTCTGGCTTTAGTAGAACACTTAATTTTTCCCACATGTTCGTGTGGTTCTGTCAAAAAGTCTATTGGCATCGGCTGGCCAGCTTGATTTATGGGTATAGCTGGTGGGCTGAATTCTAAAATGCACTGGGAGTGGTCAAATATTGGATTATCGCTGCTCTCATTACTGGTATCTACCCCAGAGTCGGCCATGGTATACCAATATCTATTCACCACAAAGTAAAAACAATGATCTCGACAATTTAAAACTTTCTATGTCAACTTCTTTTCCACAATTAATAAAACTTGCACTTTATAGGAAATAATTAATTAAGCGTAAAACAAAGTAGAAGAAAGTTGTAATCGACTTGTTTATACTAGGCGAGGAGCTGTCATATTTTTTATTTCTGTTTCTTTCTTTCTTTCTTTCGCAAAGTTTCACCTGATAGTTTTTTGGTATTGTAACATCGATCACATGCAACTTTTTTTTCGTTTTGTTTGTTTATTTGTTTTTATTGAAAGTGATAAATGGTGTAAGATTGTCTCACGTGAACATAAATGAAAATGAAGAAATCATTGTATTAAATTGTATAATTCATAACCATAGTTCATAACTTTATTTCTCATCTCAATCTGTGAAACAAATAAACTACTAGATGACTAGAGTACTCCACCTGAGTGCAATGTGCATAAAAGTCCAAAGTCCAAAATAATAGTCATAGACAATTGAAATACTAATGTGAAAAGGGGTTCACAGCACTAAGATGATATTTATTTTTATTTTAGGGGTTTTTTATAGGGGGGGGGGAATCGTCGAATGACTGCTCCCGCGTCCCGCCTGGGCACAGAACATAAATACTCTACGAGCGCCTGGGTGAGGCGGGAGGGAGTGTCATACTCTTACTGACTAAAAACCGCCCCGTTCCTTCTCCTGCACGTCGAGCCGGAGCCCCGGCTACCCGTTAGGTTATCCGCGACTTATTTTAGGGGTAGTTACTAAAAAATTAATATAATCATACTTCTATTTTATGTTTGGTAATTACAGTAATATAACATATTGTTGAATTGAGAGATTGAGAGACAAAATAAATAGTACTCACTGGTGATAATGTTGCAAAACATTAACGCCAGTGAGAACGCACCAATACATACAGCTCCAATGAAAAAATAAAAACTCATTCTTTCATTGACTGTGGACCAAAGAGTTTATTAAGTATAGCTGTGGACGAACGGGAGCTTCAATGACAGGTGGCGAACTGACAGCGTATTCGGCCTCGGGAGAAATTTCGAACGTTATTTTTACCAACAATACTGCGTAAATTAGAGATAAAACATGCAACAATTAACAGTATTCATGGTAAGTTAATGATGCCGATGTTGTGGTTTAAACTTATGATTGATCATTTATTAAGTGTTTAACCTAAAACATTTTGCCGATAGGATATTGAAAGTTCACGTTCGTATATCGACGAGCTGTACTCATCAGATACGCCAAAGGTTGTAGAAGCCTTAGTGACGCTAAAGAATTCAGTAATAGGCAGCAACCGTCAGAAGAGTTCAGTGATACAGCAAGGAGTAGTGCCGCGTCTTCTTCAGTTAATGTCTGATGAAACATTGGACCCTAACATAAGACTTGAAGCTACTATCACAATTGGTAAGCTTTTAAATTATTAATTAAAAATTTTTATGCTATAATGATCACTCACGTTATAAATACTTTCATGCCGAGGTCCAAACTTAATGAAATTCAAGTCCTTTAAGATTTATGATACTGACAAATAGTTGACCTAAAAAATTACATCGTGACATTGTTTACATGTTTTTTGTTACTATTTTTCAAGAATATTGAAACAAGATGACACACCCAATGTCACCAAAGTCCGATATCCATAACTAAAATTCTATGTTTTATTCACACAGGTTCCCTCGCCAAAGGTACAGAAGAAAATGTAAGATCTTTAGTAGAACAAGGCACAGCGACAGCACTAGTGGACCTCTTAAGGAATGCCCCTGTTGGTACAAAGTTGGCAGAAGCTGGACTGTGTGCCCTAAGGAGTGTGTTCCTGCATCCACCGGCACCAATATCGGCTTTACCTGCAGATATGAGGCTATTGAGCAGACTTACGCGTAAGTGAGAAACTTGATTTATATAAATGCGAAATTTGTATGTTTGTTTTTTATTCCTTCACATAGAAATGGGTGAAGAGATCGAAATGAAATTTGGAACAGGGGTGATTATGGTCTAAAATAACACTTTTTATTCAAAAAGAATGCGGCTAATGCTGCTGGCAGCACCTA
The DNA here is from genome assembly GCA_038387885.1 of Spodoptera picta. Lineage (NCBI taxonomy): Eukaryota > Metazoa > Arthropoda > Insecta > Lepidoptera > Noctuidae > Spodoptera > Spodoptera picta. Next base: position 1,005,073 of record JAZHFQ010000003.1, on the reverse strand, counting down.
GTATTTACATATTTTGTAGGCATACAATATTATTTATCTGAAAGCAATGTCTTTTATTTTTATGAGTGTAACTAAAACTGATAGATGTTTGCATATTCAGATACTAGCTAAGTCCGCGACTTTGTCCGTGTGGAATAGTGATCCACTGCTCCTCCCCGTAGTTGATAGCATGATAATATGCAAAGCATGGTTTAGGCCTTCGTCGATATATATTTATGTATGTATTCATATCTATATATTTATGCATATGACTATATATATTTTTTAGTATTGTATAATATATATGTAATGTAAAGCTATATTATTTAATATTTTCTTTTTTTCTCTCTCACACTCTTTGCTGTTAGTTTATTCTCCGTACCTTCTTTTTCGCTGATTTTCTACTTAAACCCTAAGGTTAACTGGTAGAGAATGCCATATGGCATTAAGTTCGCCTTATGTGCCATAATAAAATTGTGTACATAAAAGAATAAATAAATAAATAATATGTAGCCTATATATTGATACAACCTGTTAGTAATATTCATGCAAAATTTGAAGCCCATACAGCACTTTTTGAGTTCATCTGGAACATACATACAGACAAACAGACAAAAAATCTAAAAACCATATCTTTGGTTTTGGTATCGACTGTAGACAATGCCCAAAGAATTCTTTTAAAAAAAAATTGCGATGTTCAGTTTTCACTTTCCTACGATTTTATTATAATTTATAGATTTGAAATGTGATTTAACTCTTTGAGTACCATCATTATAGACACAATTAAAGAACAATAGGTAGCGGTCACCGGTGTCCTTGCGGTGTTTGACAGTTTAAGAATATGTAATTGTTTTGGTATAACATCATAATAACACTTGAATTGAGACTTTACATACTAAGTAAAGTATTTCTGCTTAGTAATGCAATAGTAATGCAAGCTAAAGAGTTCTAAACCAATATTATCTTCCTGCATTCTTGAGTACTATTAACAGTGAGTAGGTACTTATCTATTCAAATAATAGTTTAATAATAAAATTGTTTAAGAAACATTTCAATTTAAATGGTCTCTTAAATGGGACCTCTTTGTTTTCGTCTCTTTTCTACACCTTCTTTATGATTCATTGATAAATGTGTTGTTAAGCACAAATCTCGAAAACAGCTGAACCGATTTCACAAACCCTTACTTTTTGGGTCTATTATAGTAAGGGGAAGATCTTATGTAACAAAGTTCGCCGCATCCACTAATAATATTAAAATAGTCAAAATAATAATACAAGCAATTATTCATCCAGTCCATCAGCTTTGCAATTAAAGATAATAGTAGTTGCAGATGTTGCAATGTTCTGATCTCACTTCGCTGAAGGTTGTTTCGTAAACGGTGAATGTTTTCTATGCCACAAGGTCACATAATATAATGTTCTTACATTTCTCAATTATAATGCACATCATATTACATGTAAGATTGCAAGACAACTAGATAGGCTGTATGTGGTAGTAGTTGATCAAAGATTTATATTAATTACATAATGTCAAGAGAAGTGAGGCGAATACATAGTTTTTTGTTGACCCCACACTGGTTAGAGATACTATGGGGTATTAGACTATTGGGTATTACAGTACCTAATACAGTATTAATTAATTGATCAACCCACTAGTGGTCACCTGTTACTGCTCTTCCCTAACTTTATTAAAGACCTTATTTCCGATGTTTAGAGACTACTTTTGTATGAACAAGTTTTGGGGATTTATATCAGGTGATTGTGTTAGTTAAAGATACTAAATAGAAATTATCCTTTGCTCAATTTTGGCATACACTTATACCTCATCGGGAAAGGTTGTGACCATTGTATGGACTTGGATTGACGTATGGATGTATGGATTCTTAGTGACTAATGCCAATAATGTTTGAGAAACTAAAATAAAACACAGGTCTAATAAATAAAAGCATCTCACATTGGCCATTAATGTGTTGTGCAGTCTCAACTTAGCATATTGACAGATTTTTCTATTGACTTCCTAGTTTACTTTTGCTGACAGTCTATAATCTATGCCGAGGATTCCAATGTAAACATTTATCTCAGTAAAAATGTTTGATTATGCAATAATTTCAAATAGTGCTGTTCAACTGTCTAACGATCTCGTATTACTTTCTACTAGAGCAGTGGAAAATAAACTCTAAATTCTACTCATAAAGTTTAGTTTTAATCAATTATGACATTTTAGAAATACATAACATCACGCCTTTTATCCCCGAAGGGGTAAGCAGAGGTGTACATTATGCCACTGTACAATGTAATGTAACACCCACTTTTCACTATTTATGTTATGAGTCCCATGTAATAGGGGGTGAGCCTATTGCCATATACCGGGCACAATTCCAGACTCCGTGCTACTACTGGGAATTTTTTGAAAAACCCAGTAATACTTTGCCCGACCCGGGAATCGAACCCGAGACCGCTTGCCCGGCAGCCGCACTTGCGACCACTCGGCCAATGAGGCAGTCATTGAAACATTTTAGAAATCTGTGTATATTTTCATATAAAAACTTAATTGAAAAATTGAAGATTATGTTAAGTATGTTCAATGTCATGGTATTGTTTACTCTTTGTTTATTTATTTATTTATTTATATTTACACACATAACATACAAATATCCTTACAGGCTAGACCCAATGCGATATTGCAGCAAATATTAAAATAACAATAATAAACAAAATATACAAACAAGAAATATCCATATACTCTATAGAATATATAATAAGATAAAGAATATATTATAAGCTTTTACTACATATAGCAAATCCTATGCATGGCTGCTCGTGTAAATTCTCCTAAAGAGCAACAGAATATGTCTACGTCATTAGCAACGAGGTTCAGAGTGCGAAGCGCACACGTGAGCGGTGCCTCCCGCAGCAAGTTAGTTCGCGTACGTGGTTCTGCCAGTAACCGCGGCTGGTGACGACGACTCACGTATCCATCGGCCACGACCAGTTCAACCATTCGCAATATATTCGGATTGTGTATCTTCCCCCTAATTATTTTAAAGATATAAGTCACCAATGCGAGTTGCCTCCTGACCTGTAGTTCATTATATCCAACCATACCCAAGACAAACAGAGTTGGATACATTAATGGGTAGAATGGATATACCCCGAACTCTCTCATAAACTTATATCTAATGAATTTATTCTGTACTCGTTCAAGCATGAGACTTAGTTTCATGTGGAGCCCAGATCACTGCATTGCATTCAAGCTGGCTTCTTACTAAAGCATTATATAGTGTCGTTATAGCTCTCATATTTGTGAAGCCTCTAACCATTCTAAATACAAATCCTAGATTTCGATATGCTTTCTTGCATACCTCGATTATATGATTACGAAACGTGAGCCCAGAGGTAAAACGAACTCCTAAGTCTTTAATCTCCATGACCCTATTCAGCGGTACCCCATCCACCGTATAAGTATGTGTGACGGGTGAGTGTGCGCGTGAGAAACTTATGGTCACACACTTAGACGTGTTAAAATGCAGGAGATTACATTGACTCCAAGCAACTACTCGGTCTATATCGCTTTGCAGCTTTTCACAGTCATTTACGTTTGTGATGGGGAGGTAAAGGTTGAGGTCGTCAGCAAACAGTAAGCACTTAGCATCCTGAACAACGTTCGGCAAGTCATTAACCATTAGTAGAAACTCTAGGGGCCTAGATTTGTTCCTTGACTTACTCCCGACCTAGTGTAGTAAGTGTTCGATTGATGCCCTGCGTAGTCAACATACTGCTGCCTGCCACTCATATAACTCGCAATAAACTTAAGCAAGTTTGGAGTGAAACCGACCGCAGCTAATTTTTTAAGTAAGACGTCGTTATCAACCAAATCGAACCCTTTTTTAAAATCAAAATATGCAGCATCGATTTGCCCCCCACTGTCCACTGTTGGTACCACATCTGCCATGTAACAAAGTAGGTTGCTGGTTGTATTTCTAGTTGGCCGAAAACCATGCTGCGCATCTGTGAGTTGCACGCTAACTTGCCGATAAACATTCGCATAAATACTTGACTCCAACACTTTAGCCATAGTTGACAATATTGCAACCGGTCTGTATTCTTCAACTTTAGTTCCCGAACCTCCCTTCGGCACCGGTATGACTCGGGTAATCTTCTACATTTCCGGAAACTCTGATGTTTTGAGGCAAAGATTGTAGATATATTGCATTTATGCAATAAGCGTTAAGTTATACACGTATGTAATAATACATACATACATAACGTCACGCCTGTCTCCCACGGGGTAGGCAGAGATTATGGAATGCCAATTACTACGATTCCTACATACTTCTTTAGCTTCCTAGGTAACAGTGGTATTACCATACTAGCTAATACTACCTATTTATTTCTTAACAAGATTGTAACTATTAAAATAAATTTTAATAATCTTATTTTCTATAATTTTTTTATCTCATTCAACCCATACTCATAATTAGACCTTACTTGTCAGTCAAAAATAACAATGTTTAACAGAAATAGCGCGGGACGGATCACCAACGGCTAGAGCGTGTGTGGTGAGGATCCTCTCGATCTGGTGCACGGGCGCAGGAGAGCAAGAGGCGCTGTGTGCTGCGGGAGCTTGTGAAGCTGCTGCAGCATTGCTCGCCGCCACTCCACCTGCCGCGCCAGCTCTTCCAGCCCTCGACCTTCTAGCTGCTATGTGCTTTGAAAATACAAGTGTCTCGCAGATTGCTTTGAATACTAGGTAAGAATATTTTTGTCTTAATCTTAATATATTTTAAGGATGGAATAAATAACGAAGATCCAAATTTAAAATCTCTGAATTGATGGAGGTTTTGACGGAAATAGAAGTGATGAAATCTATCTATCACAGATATATATGTGTAACTTAGGTATATATGATTTAGTTTCAATCGCACTTAAATTTTACTAAGCTAATTTTATATTACAGTTAGGATGTAATATCATAATCCAATTAAGAAAACACGTCATACTTTAGGACCAATATAAAGATATTTGATAATGTAATGAATAGACTAATTTGTACAAAATTTACCTTTGAACTTGCCGAGTAGAACAACCATCACTGCTCTTTCCTCGAGTATACAAACCAACCAAGGGATAAACAGAGAGACAGTAGCACTCTTCGATAATCCTATCGCAATTCCCTCTTACGTAGAGGAAGCCCATGTTCGTACACACTGAAGTTCAAATAACTTTGAAACAATGTGTAAGTGTGGGAGAATCATGCTTCGGCACGAATGGGCCGGCTCGACCGGAGTGATACCACTGCCTCACAGAAAACCGGCGTGAAACAACGCTTGCGATGTGTTTCGTCGTGTGAGTGAGGTTACCGGAGGCCCAATTATCCCCCTCCCCTTTCCCAACCTCCCCAAACCCTGAATCCCCAATGATCCTGGAACTCCTAATCCCCAAAAGGCCGGTAACGCCTCTGGTGTTTCAGGTGTTCATAGGCGGCGCCGCGCCGATTGCTTATCCCATAAATAATGACTAATATATTTTTAAGTTAACAAATATACCATAACCAAGGCAAGTTATCAAGAAGTTGGTATATTTAGTTTTTTTTATACAGTAATATTTAAAGGTGTGGCCTTGGCCTTGAAAGTTATGAGTTTTGAGTTGAACTTGATTGACTTCTACTAGTGTTAACTGCGCCTAAAGGTACTTTGTATTATTATGGTATTTAGTTCTTTTATCTCACTCTCTCTCATAGGTGTGAAAGAGAAAAGAGCTACGTATTGATTTATGTTACTTATTGGAGTTATGGTGATGATGTAACTGCATATTATGTCACGATTTTTTTGTTTTAGGAGATGGCACTATGGCTCTCATATATTTTTTAATTGTTGCTATGCTATATTATTATTTTTTAACTAACAACATAATAACATAACATCACGCCGTTTTTTCCCGAAGAGGTAGACAGAGGTGCACATTACGGTACTTAATGTCACTGTACAATGTAACACCCACTATTAACTATTTATTTTATGCATTCCATGGAATAGAGCTTATTGCCATATACCTGGCACAATTCCAGACTCAGACTACGAGCTACTACTGACATATATTTTAAATTCAGTAATACTTTGCCCGAACTTGAGACCTCTTGCCCTGCAGTCGCACTCGCTACCACTCGACCAACGAGGCATTATTTACTAAATAAAATAGTATTTATGTTTGTTACAATAATTTGTCTTAAAATGTAAAATATACATACATAACATCACGCCTTTTGTCCCCGAAGGGGTAGGCAGAGGTGCACACAGAAGTAACACCCACTTTTCACTATTTATGTTATGAGTCCCATGTAATAGGGGTGAGCCTATTGCCATATACCGGGCACATTTCCAGACTCCGTGCTACTACTGAGATTTTTAAAAACCCAGTAATACTTTGCCCGACCCGGGAATCGAACCCGAGACCCCTTGCCCGGTAGTCGCACTTGCGACCGCTCGGCCAACGAGGCAGTCTAAAATATATATTAAACTGAAAATAGTTTATAATTATCTCGAGACATTATTTAGTTGGAGTAGCTATTTATTTCTGCAGTCATTTATTATTGCTCCACAGAACATTGCGTCGAAGTTGTTAATCTATTAATGTTTATAATTAATAGCTTTCGCTATTTGCAACAACTTGATAACTCTAGTTACCAAGTCGAATAATAGCACACGGTTTATAAGTATCTACTATCGGTACTTACACAGTACCTGACATGAAGCGTTTACTTGAATTTCAATATGATAATTTAGTAGTCAAATAATAAATTGTACTTCTGTCTATTGACTTCAGAAGTTTAATCATTTATTTATTAACTCTTTAATGCACACAAAAAGAAGGTAAATACGGCGGATTTAATGCCATTATGGCATTTTATTCCAATCAACCTTTGAGTTAAGTAGAGAATCAGCAAAAATAGGCTTATATAATATGCAGAAAAATTAAAAAAAATATATAACTATTAGTAATTATAAAGACTAACATATTTAAAACATATATAGCTAATTATATAATAAGTATGAAATATGTACATAAATAACTACACATATATAATTATAATATAATTGTAATATAGTTTACTGTTTCTTCTTAGAGTAGATAAATAGGAAATGTCGGCTTCATCTACATAATATTGTCGTATAAAACTTCTGTTGCCCTAGCCTAGTTACAAAATATATTTTGTTTTATTTATTTTATCCATCAAGTCTGTCTAGAGAAGATAAAGTCAATCAAGTTTAGCAATCCCATACTTAAAGATCAGCATACATTGTAGGGACAGACAGCGGACAGCAGTAAGTGAATTTGTTTCATACTATGTAGGTAGTGATTCTAAATGTAACAAACTCTTTAAGTCAAAACATAAATTTGTTACTGTTAAGGAATATTAAGATGAAAAACTAATCTTGGATCGTTACATTTTTGCATAGGACCGTTTTGTCATTGATTCGACTTTGACAAAGTTCATTGTCAGTTGCCAAGAAAGGGAAGGTATTTAAATAACAAATGGGAGCGATTGGCATGAGAATATACATTGTATAAATTATTATGTGAATTTCAGATCTTATACGCGATTTGTGGTGGAAATGGTGAGGTGTAAAGTGGACTGATGCATTCCACCAAAAAGTATAATAATATGGGATACTGTCGTATCAATGCAGGCTAAACTAAACTTAAGATACATTTATTATAACTTTTAATATTAATTTATTGTATTGTTTATTTGCACACCGTCACAAATGACGGTGTGCAAATAAACAGATTTTCTTTCTTTCTTCCTTTCTTCCTTTCTTCCTTTCTTCTTTCTTCTTTCTTCTTTCTTCATAATGTATCGGGAATTATGAATCCAGCCAGTGACAGTTCAATGCTAGACTGAGCCTTCTCTAATACCATAATTTCCATGACAGACAGGCGGCTGGAGATCGTTTAAAAAGTTTATATCTATCGGTGAGTGTTACGACCGGTTTATGTCAAATGTGTAGCTTTCAAGTCGGTTCTTAGGACATCCTCGGTTAGTATTTGTGATTTTGTTTCTTACGTATCGTGTAGTTTCTAACAAATATTTTTGTTTAAAGGCACGGGGACAAGACGATACCAGAGCTGCTGTCTACGTTGGTGTGTCGCGACAAGCCGCTGCCGGTGGCGATGGGGGCGGCGCGGTGTCTTACATTCATGCACCGCGCTAATGCCATACCTGCTGACGACACTCGGTATGTATAGTTATTGTATTATCATAGACCGAATGTCTGCCACACAATGAGTACAATTTCAGATTCTATGGTGTTATTGGTTGTTGTTGGACATTGAAAAAAGCAATGAATTTTGAGAACCTATTATGTGGGATTAATAGTAACGTCTCAATCATGTAGCATTAATTTGTAATAATACTAAAAGCAAAATATTTACTAATTCATTCTGTACCACAGGTTTGTTAATTAATCAGAACAAGTATAATAATAACCAAGCTAATGGTTTTAGAATTTTTATACACTAACTAGCTTCTGCCCGCGACTTCGTACGGCCAATCCCGTTTTCTCCTGTTCCCGTAGAATTTTTAGGACATTTTCTGTCATAAGAACCTTCTCCTGACAATAAAAAAACAACATAAACAAAAATCAGCCAAATCCGTCTAGCCGTTCTCAAGTTATGGCGTGACAACGGGAAACGGGATTCATTTTTATATATATAGATTATTTCTTCCATCATTTCAATGACGGGAGCGTTCGCATATTCACATTAAAGATGATAGTACCATCAACCAGTCATCTAAAAAAGTTAATATGGTCGCTATAAAATTAACTGAATCAATAATTCTGTACAGAAGTATCTCTATTTACTTTGTGTGTAGGTATTCAACATTTTGTTATGTTTGTATAAACTTAGATAGGTATCAGCTCGCAGGTCAATGTCAGATTACTATGAGCACCAAACAAATGTGTCTTGTACATCAATATAAGTGTAGTCTAGAGTCTAGACTTCTTGGCTTTTCATATTTTGAATATTAATAAAGGACACTTTGGACAAAACTTGTCCTGAAAATAAAAATAGTTATAATTAAATTAAGGCCATCAATAGATTAGAGGGCTTAGTACCTTTTTTTGTTTAACGTTCAACGAGATCGAATACGTCTGTTTTAGGTAGACCGCAGTCGATGCTCTCATTGGTTTGGTCATTAGAGCCGGCCAATCAGAGCACCGAACGCGGTCTCGTTTCGATGTCTTTACGTAAAACTATTTTTTTTATTGCCCCACACTAGGATTTTCTCCTGCGTCGCGTCGTGGATGCGTTTACAAACATACAAGGTCACATACACATGACACCTAGACCCGAAACAACTATTTGTGGATGACACAAACAGTTGCTCCGTGCAGGAATCGAACCCGCTACACATTGCGCGGTAGCTGGTTGCCCAGCCACCTCGCCAACCGCGCAGTCAACTCGTATGAAGCCCTCTATATATCACTTAGACCAAGAAAATATTTTGGTTCACTAATATGTAGGAGCTATATGATAAATAGGATACTTAATATTATATTCATAACACTTTGAGGGTGACATTTCGACATATATATTAATCATCCATGTATAAAATAGTAAAATATTCCTTATTTACAAAGCATTAAAGATGTTATTCATGTACCCTATATGTCTTTACATCATAGAGTCGGTTTTCGAGCATTCATGTTGTATAAAAAGAATATTGTAAACCTTATTTACATGCAATAAAGGTGTTATTCGTTTGTATTCCAGAGTGGTGTTTGGTGCTCTCCCTTGCCTCGCCCGACTGTGTACGAAGGACATGCCGGAGGACATCAGGGCGTCGGCCGCCGAGACCTTAGCTTACTTAGCAGAGGTATGCTACAGTTGCCTCATGTAAGAACATCTCATTCATGAGTAGACTATATCTTATTCATGAGTAGACTGTATAGTTAAAGACAAGTCAAAGTCAAAATCATTTATTTCAATTGGACCAGAAAGGCACTCATGAACGTCAAATAAATATTTAAAAAAATGTCAGTCCTCTAGTGAAGTTCATTCCAAAGTGTAGATTCCTATCGAGAAGATCGAGCAAGAAACTCCATAGGTTACTCCTTTTCAATCAAGTTCAAATACAATTATTGGTTACATTGTATAGTTGATTCAATTATGTGAGAACAATGTAACACCAATATTCGGTCATAAATTTGAGAACAATACAATTGTACTAATTGTCATTACTTGCTTTAGACCAAGAATGATACTCAAGCGGAGAAGCTCAAGCATAGTTGGAAAGGGATGCACATATCCATTAAATGTATTTACATCCCTTTTTAACTGAACTTAAAAGATATCTCCGCTTAAGTATATTTAGACAGTTAAAAAAATAAACCAGGCTTGGTACTTAGGCATTGGCTTTATACTACATTAGCCACTGTAGTGGAAACTATAATGCTTGGTTTATTATTTTGTCTAGGTTTCTGTAGTTTGCAGGTATTTTAATTGTTTAAATACAGGACGTTGTAATTGCAGACTGCATGGTTACTTGCAATTACATATTCTTGCAAATACTCTATTAATTATTTATCTAATACTCTTGTGACAATAGGTCATGCAGCTGTTCATTTTGTTGAACTATTGATCCTACTAGCATTAACTATTAATCGTCAATAATTTTGGTAATTATCTTTACTTGCTAATAAAATATTAACTGGCATTGTAAAATGAATCATAATGTAATGGATAACAAAGAAATTAATAGAGGGTCACAAAATAAATCACTGTTTAGGTTTTACTTAGTAACGAGTTTTGAAAAAGAGCCCAAAACAATTTTAAAGACTTTTCCACACCGTCCAACGATTGGTGCCAATGACTTGGGGCAAAAAGTATAGGTAGCCATGTACCTCGTGTGTTCATAAGTTTTGAGACAAACTTTTTGCTTACAAAAATAAAATAAAAATTACTGGCTGCTGTATATTTCTTTTTCTAATTTTGAATTTGGAATGTTAACTTTTAATATCTATGATTTCGGATTATTTTATTTAAATTTTCTCGTAATGGAGGGAACAAAAGAATTACGTGCGACCGTCATTTCATTATTTAAGGTGGGAAGAAAACCTTCGTCAATTGCGACGCGAACGTTGTCCAATACTGCTTAGGAGACACGATGCTAGGAAGATACTCTTCACCGACGAGAAAATCTTTACCGTCGAAGAAAAGTTCAATCGACAAAACAATAAAGTGTATGCCAAAAGTAGCAAGGATGTCCCACCTTCAGCACGGAATGTCTCGCGTACTCATCATCCGGCTAGTGTCATGGTATGGTGGGGAGTTTCGTACGAAGGTGTCACTCAGCTTCATTTCTGCCAACAAGGCGTCAAGGTGAAAGCCAAAAATTATCAAAGTGACTTTCTAGAGACTGTTGTGAAACCCCTGTCTAATACCCTATTCCATAACAAGTATTGGGTTTTCCAGCAAGACTCGGCGCCATCCCATAAGGCTAAAACCACCCAAGCTTGGCTGAAGGAAAATGTGCCGGCCTTCATTGCGGCGAACGAATGGCCCTCCTCCAGCCCCGACCTCAACCCGCTGGATTATTCTCTATGGACCGAATTAGAGCTCGGAGCCTGCCGAAAGTCCCACCCAAACTTGGAGTCACTTAAGCGAGCTCTTGTCCGAGAAGCGAAGCGAATTCCTCTGGAAAAGATTCGTGCCGCCATTGATGACTGGCCAAATCGTCTAAATACATGCGTATTAAAAACAGGGGTGGTCATTTTGAATAATAATTATATTTAATTTTTACTTACTATCTACTTAATGTTTGTTATTGTTTTTAATAAATATAAGGTTATGAACACAAGAGGTATATTAGGTTTCACAAGTACCTTTGTCACCGGGCACACGGCACCAAGCAGAATGTATCAAAAGGCACTAAATGTGATGTAAGTAAAGAAGTCTTTGCTCTAAACGAGCCAGAACAACATACATATCGAACATACAACATTATATAGACTGCATATCACGGGTAGGTAGAGATAATAGAAAGTTAAATGACACGATTTCGACATACCTCTTTCACTATTATGTTAAACTAGTTTCTGTCAGCTTCGCCCGCGTTCCCTTAGGATACAAACTAGCCTATATGTGTTATTTCAGACCATAATCTACCCCTGTTCCAAATTTCATCGCGATCCCTTCAGCTGTTTTGACGTGACGTAACAAACAAAGAAATAAACATACAAACTTGTGCATTTACAATATTAGTAGGATAAAATCTAAAACTAATCTGTTCTCCATACTTCTAGGTAGACACATCCCTTCAACGGTTGGCGGCTATATCCAACCACCTGATGACGTCACTAGCAGAGATAGTCAACTGTCCGTCTCCGGCCGCCAAGCAAGGTGCCTTCAAATGCTTCGCGTCCCTCGGTGCCAATGATGAAGACATTAGAAAGAGGATCATTGAAACTCACGGTCTGATGGTCCATGTTGTCAATGGAATGAACAATCCTGAGGCTTCGGTTAGTTATTTTGTTTTGAACTTGTTAATGTAATGTATTCTTTATTTTTAGAAGTAGAAGGTATATTTTAGTATGAAATTGTTGTGTAGAGATGTCTGTATGAGATTTATCTTATTATTGTTTAAGAATAAGGTTGAAAATCAATTAATGCAGTGAGTCTGGAGTCGATACCATAAATTGACTTTATTGAGGTATGATACAAACTATTATGAATAAAAATTGTTCAACAGACAATGTCTTCTATATATTTCAGGTACGGTTAGCAGCAGTAAGGTGCTTACACTCACTTTCAAGATCTGTGCAACAACTACGAACAACATTTCAGGTAACAATTTAACATATAACTTGTTCTTATACAGGATAAAGTTCAAATTTGAATGAAGAAGTACTTCATACGTTTTTGTTTTCAGGATCATGCCGTATGGAAACCTCTAATGCAACTGTTAGGGGACTCGCCTGGAACTGAACTCCTTACTGTAGGCTCATCAACACTATGCAATTTACTTCTGGAATTTTCACCAGCTAAAGAACCAATGTTGGATCAAGGTTTGTAGTAAATGTAACCTAATATTTTTTTTATGGAATAAATCGGTAAACGAGCAGACGGATCACCTGATAGTAAGCAATCGGCGCCGCCCATGGATACCCGGAACACTAAAGGCGTTACCGGCCTTTTGGAGATTATGAATTTGAGGATATTTGGGATTCTAGGATTGGGGAGGGGGGTAATTGGACATTTGGTAACCTCGCTCAAATGACGAAGTGCCGCGAGCGTTGTTTCACGTCGGTTTTCTGTGAGGCCGTGGTATCAACCCGGTCGAGTCAGCCCCTTTCTGAAGCATGGCTCTCCGACACTTAAAATTGTACACACATATTAAATATTTGGGCTAATTGTTTGTCTTGTAGTATGTAAGTAATAATAAGAATAACGAATATATTTTACGTCAAGAGTAAGTGATGTCCTTCGTATCTACTTAATTTGTTGTTATTTTTGCAGGTGCAGTAGAAATGTTGTGTAATTTGACGAAGATGCCCGAAGCAGCTCTGCGACTGAATGGAATTTGGGCGCTTATGAATATGGCTTTTCAGGTAAAGAACGAAATGTATGTTAACTGTAATAGCATGTTTGAAGATAAGTTTCAGATGCTTTAGACATGAGTGTATATTAAAAAATGTATTAAATTAACTAAAAATCGCTGATTACGTGAATAATATACTGAGAAAAGCTGTACTAGTATCGAGTAAACTGCGATTTTTACTTAATTTAGTATGTCCCACGATAGTTATTAAAAAATATATATTACCTTCTAGGCTTTTGCTCGCGACTTCACCCGCGTGATCAAAACCATAATAAATTATACACAAAATCTTCACGGGTTACCCTATTTATTAGGGAAAATTGTAAAACAATCCAGTAGCCTTTAGTTAATTGTATTTATAAATACAGACAGACAAAAAAAGAAAGTTTTTTGTTCTAAAACAATTACACAACGATTAAAAAGTGATTTTATTTATTTTCTCAGGCCGAACAAAAAGTAAAACAACGCATCCTAAGTTGCCTGGGCACGGAGCAGATGTTCCGTCTGCTGGGCGACAGCGACACGCGCGTCATCATGAAGACGCTCGGACTACTGCGGAACTTGCTCTCTACCAGGCATCATATCGACGCCATCATGAGCGAGTACTCCTCGCAAGTCATGCAGGTAGCTTCATAAAGATGATCATTTATACACCGTGATATTTTAATGGTTGTTTTCCCACAGTAAAATGATTCTATTTTAGTAGTACAATAGATTGAGAAAGTTATTTTTAATTCAAATAAAAAAAATAGCAGTTTTACGATAGTCATACACGAACCTTGAAAGAAACCGCGAACCAATAGTACCGCCGCGACCGACCACCGGCCGCTGTCATTGTCGCTCGCGCTTATCAAAAGGCTGATAACTCAGTATTAACTAACAAGTGATTTCTATTTTCCCTTCATACTTTAACGGGCTTAGGACATACCCTCGTAAATACTTTTTAACTACACTTACTAAACACAAACATTAAACAAAATTTAATCAAGAGATATTATCTTGTTTATTACTGAATTTGGGAAAGTATTTAAGGCGTATTTAAAAAAATGGGAATCAACGTATTTACAATGATTTTAATCACATAACTTATTGTTTTATTTACAAATGTACAAGTACTTACACTTCCCGGTAACGGAGCAATTGTTCGAAGTGTAAGCCACCGCGTTCCACACACAATCGTGCACGTTTTAACTGATTGGCTTTCAATTTTAATAATGTGTCTCTGTCACGTCTAATCACATCAAAAGCGTCCACTATCGCACTTTTTAACGCGTCGCGAGTTTCGTACTCTTGCCGATACACAAGGCGTTTTCGAGATTAGACCACAAATAAAAGTCTAGTGGAGTAAGATCCGGGCTTCGTGGTGGCCATGGCACTGGCCCGCCACGACCGATCCAGCGCTGGGGAAACACCGAGTCGAGGTGCTCTCGCACGGCGCGCTGATAATGCGCAGGGCACTGCTAACGGAATGTCATCTAGTAAGTCCGGGATAACACTACGTAGCATTTGTAGGTACGTTTCACCGGTTAAGTGTCCTGTCACAAAATGCGGACCAATTAAGCAGCCGTTTATTATACCGGCCCACGTAGGTACTCCACATTAGAAAAAAACGTAATGGCGATCCATTTTGGCGGCAACAATATTGTATTGCGCTTGCGTGGTTGCGCAGACGGCGTTCGCGGTGCGACTGGTGCGAATGAAAGCCATGCGAGGCGATGCGAGCCGATGCGAGTGACAGAGAGCGCGGTGGTTGCCTTTGTTGTTTGTCGTGAGGCGATCCGAGCGCGCGCGTACATTGCAGTTTATGCTGTATTACTTAGTACGAGAGACTATTTTACTATGAACATTGATTTGACGTCACATTTTAGAAGAGAAACTATCGTTTCTCATGCTTTCGAGTTGATGATTATTTTTTTGAGTAGATGAGGAGAAAAAAAAATATTTTTTCAAAAAGTAACTTGCATTATTCGATAGTACTACTAAAGGGAAATCGTTCTGCTGCGGGAAAACAACCATTAAAATGTCAGCGTGTATAATGTTAATATAAGCTATCTAAGTTTTGTTATGCTTTTAATTACTTTCTAAGGTTCGATTACCAGTTTTAATAGTTCTAGTCTTACTGTTAGGCCCACGGATAGTCCCAGTCTCACTCATAGTCCTACTTTTAGTCTCAGTTAAATTTTTGAGATCAGTCCAAATACCAGTTCCGATGCCACTTTTAAACTGTCAAACACCAAGCGGTCACCGGTGACCGCAACCTATTGTTCTATAATTGTGTCTACAAAACCGGTACTCGACGAGTAAGTTCCAATATGAATTTTAGTCCCAGTCCCACTTTTGGTCCCAGTAACGTTTCTTAGTCCCAGTCATACTACAAGACTTCTAAAGAAATTGTCGATTAAACACTTTGGAGTAAGCAAAATTCTTCATTAAAAGCACCGACTTGCAAACACACAAATTGTCTTTCTCGTCTAATGGAAATATCTGACGTAACTTCAAACATACCTTTTCATCTTTCCAGGCTGTGATAGTAGTGCTAGAAGGATCCTACCCTGCCGAGGTGAAGGAGCAAGCGCTTTGCATCCTTGGCAACATCGGAGACGGAGAGAAAGCCAAGGATCTCATCATGGCCAACGAGGATGTACTTAGAAAACTGGTGGACTATTTGGTAAGAAAATTGTTTATATTTCTGTCATGTATTTTTCATCCTTTAGGTATCATTTTCATTTTATTTTGTTCTTTCAGTTTTATCATATGTGCTTCTCATCATTTTGCTTAGTCGACGATTTGTGATTTTTTGCGAAAAAGGGACATATCTTTCAGTTGCAAGTAAATGTTGTGGACTTAGTTCTCGTATTTACCACGATGTTAAGGTCGTTAATTTTGAGCCATTTATTGTGATAAATGTTATTTAGTAAACTAAAGATACATTTTGTTTATCGACCGTCCGCAAATATTGGCATATATTATTCCACCACTCAATTTTGTTATTTATAAATTCACCATTATTCATTGTCCTTGATTGACATGTAAATTAAAATCATTATCCCATGCATGACTGCCTTGCTAAATCCTCAGTCGATAGATTTATCAATGGCGGCTAAGTAGAAACGACATTTTAAACGAGTTAATATCGACCTTACTTCTACAGAATAAGAGTCAAATGTCAAGCCACGTTTATGCGATTGATCTGTTGATTTTACAATATTAAAATTGATTAAATTTCGTATATCTTTCTTGCTATATCTTCGCTAGGCTTGTCTAACCAATGTGTGTTGCATAAAGGATGAATGAGTGATTTTTAAATTGCGAGCAGTATGACTGGAGTGTATACATTTTAAAATATTGAGCATTATAAATAAATAGGATCTATAAAAGTGTGAAAGCGATGGACGCAAGTAAGGATGATTGGTAAACCACAGTAGAAATTCATAAACCCTTTTAAAACACCAGATCTTAACAAAGCCCTTACCCCTTCACTCTTAACAGTCGATAAATTAGAGACGTTTCTGTTAAAATGAATGTTTGTGTTCATTTTTGCAAGAATGTCTGATGATGTTGGGATGTTGGCCTTAGGTCCAGGCCTCGAAACTGTCGTGGGGACAATCCTCCACCGAGTACGTGACGAGAGCGATTCAGTGGGCCGTGCAAGTGACGACGGAAGGTATGTCACTTTGTAAACGATGCCAGGGGGAACGAATGAATGAACCGCGATTTTAATTTACATTGAAATGTCAACCTTAAAGCTGTCTGCATTATGACGTATTTTCAATCGAACGAATGGGTCGCGATGTTAATTGTCATTGAATATTGAATCTAAAGTTCTTTCTTTTATGATGTATTTTGAAATTGACATTATACGGAGATGTGAATTTTGTGTGTGAATGGGAGTGCCGCTTTTTGTCAGTGTATGCTGTGTTAGATATAAGTATAATGTTTATTTATTCAACGTCAATTTTATATGTTTGTTTGAGCCTTAGCTTAAGATTAGTTCTTAGCTTAGATATTGGAAAACAGTAATATCGAACTAGAGATGTATATCTTCCAAGCACTCTATATAATGAGATTTGATAGGTTGTTTTCTTTTTTATCATGATCGTAAGCATAGCAAAATGACGATTACCGTTTACCGTGCTCATTGCGCTAATACAGTATGTTACTATGATGTTAATACACTAATTGTATTATCGGTAATCGATTGCTTGACAGTCCTACATCAAATGTTTCGGTAATCCGCCAATTCAAGGGCTTAACGTGGCCCGCAAACTGGATTAGTACTGTATTAGTGAGTAGTGTGTGAGACGGAGTAGTGAGTGGAGGCGGTCGCAGGCGCACCCGGAGAGCAAGCTGCAGGAGGCGGCGCTGTTCGTGGCGGGCAACCTGGTGTGGCGCGGCGAGGCGGGCGCGGCCGCGCGCCAGGCGCGCCTCGCGGACCTCGGCGTGCTGCGCGCGCTCAGGCTACTGCGCGCAAGGCACGACGCCGCTCATCTGCACGACAAGTACGTACTACAGTATTCACAATACAGGCTGGAAACGGTTCGTTTCCGAAAAACCCAGACGTGATGGTAAAAAACAAGTTGTGCATAACATAACATCACGCCTTTTATCCCCGAAGGGTTAGGTAGAGATGTATATTACGGCACTTAGTGCCAATGTACAATGTAAAACCCACTTTTCACAATTTATGTTATGAGTCCCACTGAGATTTTTTTTAATACTCAGTAATACTTTGCCCGACCCGGGAATCGAACTTGAGACTCCTTACCCGGCAGTCGTACTTGCGATCACTCGGCCAACGAGGCAGGCAAACGAGTTTATTTTCATAAAATTAAGGAATTATATGTTTCTTTTATGTAATAATTGTTGTAATCAACTGCTTAAGGCTGATGTTGCACGAGTAATACGAAAACAGAAACGGTTCAAATTGTTAACACAATTTCTTTTTGTCAGCGTTTCGGGAGCGTTTTGTTTACACCCTGTATATCCTTATTATTTGAATGTATGAAATCTTTCGAGAATAGAATTGACTAAACATTGTCTGCCAGACAATCAAGAATACACAATACCCATAGTTTCCTTTTGTGATATGTGTCTGAAACTTATCTATTAAGCATTTGACTGCTGACAGAAAACTGTTAAAGGCAAATCCTACGTTAACGTGTTAATAATAAGGCTCATAAGGATAAATATTCTAAGTAAAATTCATACAAGGTCAGTGACATGTTATGGGAAATACTTATGCCTAGCAACCGTTGGAAATGAGCTGATGATGATGAACAAAAGTCCTAGTATACCACAGACGCTTCAATAACTTTAATTGTTTTGTTGCAGAGTGAAGACGGCCCTGGCGCAGTTTAATGACTTCACATAATGCCGCAAGGGCCACAGACACAAACGCATGAGGCGATAGTGTCTGTTAGTTGTATAGTAACGCTTGTGATTCAGTCGACACCGACTACCGACAGTGAGTTATCCAGTCATAAACCTTATGATATTACGACACTACGACTAGCTTTAAGTATTTAATTGTACATAAAATAAGTTCACAAATTGTTAACTCGACGACGCGACGTGTGTTATTCAACTATTTATTGAATTAATTTATCCTGTAGTCGTCATTGTACATCGTCACTAACCTCGTAACTTTTCATACCATTTTAATGTAACATTTTGACGAGTATCTCCCAAAGATATCGATACGCGTTTCCAACGACAGAGGTGCTAGAATCCCTCGCAGAATGGATATTTTTGTGAAACTAGCGGAATGTAGTGAAACTACAATAGCGTAATTTAGTTAGTTGTTGATATTACGACCGTTTTTTATGCGTGTGTTTTACGAAATCAACTTAATTGGAATACATTGTCCGACAGTGGATGTATTAATATTGAAATTATTGCTTGAATGAATCAGTATTGTACCTATATGTACGACGTTTTGGTACTATTTTAATACTCATATTATGTAATAATATCTTTTTGCTTTACATCAAATTCATAATCATTGATTTACTAATATATGTATGTATGACTAAATGTGTGGTAGAACCAAATCAAATATCGGTGTAATAAATTGACGTAAAATATTTTGGGAATAAATCTCTTGTGATTATTAAATGCGTCTTTAAAATGTCGTTATGACCGCGTGTGTGAAATCCTAGGTAGAATAAGGCTCGGTATGAAGGGTAATTAAAATATGGAAAGGCTGTGTCGGTCAATGTGCTTCTTAAACAAGTAACACCATATCCACGGTCGGACGAAAAAACGTGAATTGGAAATGATAAAATGGCGAACTCATTTCCTTGTACCTAAGATAATGTATGTGTAAATAATTGTTCAGAGACAAAAGGAATGAGTTTTGCCAAGTTGAGTCGAGTCTCTTAGACGATGGTAAACAGGTAGCTTTTGATAACGCATTGAATGTATGTATGACGGTATGTATGTAATGTAGATAACCTTTACTAAATAAATAAATATTGGTTATTACTTGACGGCGTATATTCCTGTCTATGTCTTGCATATAATTTGTCACGGTTGTGCGATGGGAATACAGCTGGGTTAAGCAATATCTATTTATCCATCCTTATAGTTTCTTACCTTCGAAATAATAGCTTATACGCATATACTTTAACTACAAAATAATAAATGTATTTGATGCCAACGCTGTGTAAATGTAATTCTTCCATTTCTGTGTATCTAAACTATATTTATATAATCAAATATTTATACCGGTTGAGCTTTGAAAGGAGGGTCGAACGGCGTGTCTTTACCTTGTAATATTCGTTATAAGTTTTTGAAACTTCTGTAACTAGTTATTCATCTTTTCTATACCCGTTTGTCGTTTCTTTTGAAGTCCAACTGATCAGTTAGACTGATGTGATTTCTAACTTTGATGTATCTGATGCAAATTAACTTATAAAATCCAATTTTCGACATATTTATTCTAGTATTTCTCGATATTGAAAGTTCCACGAACGAATTCGAACACGGGTAGATTCCAAACATTGTTTGAAGAGCTAAAATATCGGAGAATATCTTGAATTTTTATATGAATGTTGGCAAAGCTGTTTATGTGTAGTGAATAATGAATCAAGGTAGCTTTATAAAATTGTTTTGCTCATTCGATTATGTTAGAAAAACGCGGTTTATCGTAGTAAAAATTACTTTGTTTTGGTTCTTTTTGTGTTAATACGAATCTGTGGTTTCACACTTGGTTGCTAACCTTTGTAATTAGTTGTACGTAACTTATCTGATAAGAATCTGTGTCGTTGAATGTTGTCTTCTGCAGTAATTCAAGTTTTTAATACATATTCAAATAGTGTAAGTAATTCAAGCTCAAGAACATTTTGTCAAGATCGGTATCAATGCATCGTTGTAATCAATGCAATCAAGTGTGGAAAATATTTCATTTTTGATGAATTTTTAGTAAATTATAAAAATTATGTTCAAATGACTGATAGATTAGGCTAATTCTTTGACGAATGTATGGCTGAAATGTTTATTGAATGAGTCGTATCATCAATTTCATTATTTCTCTATTTATTTGAAGTTGTCTGTTCTGTTCAGTAACCGAGATGTTAATATTTTCTCTTATTACTTTGACATTGTAAATTCTGAAATTGTAAAATTTTATTATTTATGATAGGTATGTTACGTTTTTCATGTTAATATGAAGATAATACGAAAACTATCTTTGTTTTATTTTTAGTTACCCTACTACCATTTGTAGACATATTATTTTCTATGGTTAGAATTAGAAACACGTAATCTTTTAGGTATGGCACAAAATATAGCTTAACTAGGCATATTCCTTAATCACTAGTTTTTTTTTTAAATTTTACTATGAGTTATTTTTCTTTCGTTTACAAACATCCAGTTCATATGCACATAACATCCTGATCTGAAACACAAATTTATAGATTGCACAAAGAGTTGCTCCTAACGGGAATCGAACCTAATACTCGTTGCACGAAAGCTAGTTACCCAGCCACCGCTCCAACCGTGCAGCAACTAGTAGATATAATTTCTATCTAGCTACACTGGAATCACTAGTGTAAAATTAAGTTTCTCATCCCACAGTCCACACTACCTACACAGATAATATAAAACAATAACCATTTCGTTCCATTATCCCACCTTTTCCCAACACTGGTCGGTTTGGTGCAATATTTCTCCTGTATGCCTATAATAGCTCGGCTACGGCAGCGGGAAGCGATCGTCACGTACTATCGGACCGACCCACGTAAATAATCGACATGCAGGTAAACTATATTTAGTTTTCTCAGTTTATTTTGGTCACAGGTCTGTTTATTTTGTTTTCTGTCGTGTAGTTGAGATGGTTTTTTTTATTGTAAATAGGATTAACTCTCCTCGTGAGCGATTATCTTGGTTGGTCAATTTTATTACATACGATTCATTAAATTCTCTCAAATTTAATAGCTATATGAATCCAAAGATTTTACAGAGAAAATAATAAAATAATGAGTTACCTAATTAGGTAAAAGCAATGAGTTTGGTTGAGTAAAGTAACTTTATCTTACAAAGGGATCTTAATTTTAGTAATAAGTGATGTTTGGGTACAATGTTCTTATTACCCTTTTGTCGCTGTAACAATCCAATTTGGTCGTAGCCATAGGCATCTACAATGTGATGAGATAATAAGATTTTCATAAAGAAGTAAGTTTATAAATCTCGTCAAAAATTATGTTAAACTTGAGGGCTAAGCACGCACAATCGAAACGAGACCACGTTTGGCGCTCTGATTGGTCGGCTCAAAAAAACCCAACCCAACCAGTCTCGTTTTGATTATCTACTTTTAATGTAAAATAAACTCGTGCTAAGGCCTTTGTATAGTATAGTCTATGAAAGAGTTTAGCCTTCAGCTCAAAAACTCTTAAATATCAAGAATAGCTTCGAAATCTTATAACAATCTTGAAATCTGCAACTACTTGAAAACGGCAACGTTTTGTGATCTTCCCGGCCATTGTAGTCTCATGCATATAAGAGCTCTCTGTGTATATTGACCTTGCGATGCATATCGAGAGAACTAGCGAAGTAAGCCGTTTGATCAAGGCAAAGAGGGATGAAATGACCATTAGCGGAGAGTAGGTGGGTTAATATGTATTTTAGTGTCAAGGAAAATTTAGTCGATAATCATAATATACGTAGGTAAGTAGAAGGAAAATTCTATTAACAGATTCGTAAGTCGTTACACGTGTTTTTATTTTTATGGAGATAGGTTTGTCAAATAAAGATAATATATTTCTATCGATTCGGACCGGAATCGAGTTTAATCATAAATCGTACGTATCGTTCACCATAGTATTTGGAAACTACATGACGTAGGTACCTATCTACATAGGCGTACAGGTATTTTTTTGTTAGTAAAAACTAAGTTCTTATATTTTTTCAGTTATTACGGCGTTAAAGGGTCCATATAACGAGTGAGGTGGGAAACTAAACCTCAGGATGTACCTAATCGATACCTTTGGTGGGAAATTGGCAATATACATAATTGCCATTAGGACCCCACGCGTCTAAAGGAACGGTTAAGTGCGGTTACATGGGTAGGTAACTGATATATTATAGCACTTATTGGGTTTAAGTAATCGATATCTTATAAATTATATTCATACTGTTAAATAAATAAAAAGTATCAAGTGACATTGTACCTCTAATTCATGATAATAACGGCCAAAATCAAAAACCGATCTCAAATCTTACTTGTATTGAATTTCTATCAAAAACTTCAATCGATCGAGAGAGTTTAAATTAAGATCCTGTACCTATAATTTACGTCACTTACCCCGTACCCGGATTTTACAACACCAATGGAAACAATAAGGTTTGAAGACGTCTCTGCCACTATAATACGCCTGCATAATATGCGATAACTTCTAATTTACAACCACTATTCTTATCTATCCCAGCAACGAACAACCTAAAATCCCTAACACCCACATACCTAGACACGTAACTACTTTAGTTTGTACTTGAATTTCAAAAGTTCTAAGTCAGCTTATATAGTTGATGTTGAATTCAATACCCAAGTTGTGACTCAAACGAGTTCGATAACTTCAGGCGTTAGTTGTGGTTCCCGAAACATTTTGAAGATAACTTCGGCTCTGAAGCCAAGTTTCGAGCTCGTCTTTGGAATTTGAATACGAATTTTGTTACGTTCAAATTCTTAAGTAAGGTTTTAAGAATAAATTAGCAGCGTTAGTGGTTGTAGTTTCTTTTTTTTTAAGTGGGGAAAATCGTCGAATGTCTTATTTATTATGAACTAGCTTTTACCCGCGGCTTCGCTCGCGTCACAAAAGGATAATAAGTAGCCTGTGACATAATAATATACCAATACACACAGCGCCATCGATACCAATACTTTTATTTTCCCTCGAGAATATCAAATTTTTTCTGGGACGAAAAGTACCCTATTATTTAATCCGGACTTCTGAACTTTACGTCTGCAAAAATTCAAAGCAATCGATTTAGTAGTTACGGTGTGATAGCGGAACAAACAAACAAACTCACTTTCCGATTTATATTATTAGTAAGGATTATTATGAGTGGTTGTAGTTTAGGTGAAATGTGAAGTTAATTTGTCTGTTGATCATTACTAGAGAAATTGTGTATTGAAAGACGATGTAGTGACAAAGATTGAAAAGGGAATGTTACGCTGGTTTAGTCATGTAGAAAGTGAAGTAATGAAAGAAGTACTTATACAGAGCGGATATAAATGGGGCCGTCGGTAGAGGGCGCCCTAGACGGATATATACTGACCAGAATTAAAGGATATTATTATAATATGATGCCCCGTATTCTTAGAAGAGATATTAAGTTACAAAACCTAATAATAGGTACCGGTCGCCGCCAGTTTCGGCACAAACCCCAAATCTTCGGGCTTTTTTAAGGGGCGAAAATCATCGAATCACTGCTCCCGCCTGGGTGAGGCGGGAGGGAGTGTCAGACTCTTACTGACTAAAAACCACCCTGTTCCTTCTCCTGCACGTCGAGCCGGAACCCCGGTTACCCGTTAGGTTCTCGGCGACTCCGAATAAATCTTCGGTTTGGCAACCATTTTTTTAACTAATAATACATACAATCAAAACAATTGACCGTTATCCATACTTTGTTAATAAAATAAACAACATCAACAAAATGCATGTTCAGAAAAAAAAACAAAAAGCGATAATGATTCCATCTTGAATACAGACAAAAAGGTATTTCGAATTCCCAGCCACCGTGAGCGTTAGCACAAACACACAAACAGAGCAATCATGATTCCCAGGGAAAATAAAACTGAGCGTGCAATGTGATTACAGCTTCCTTTGACGTCGACATTTTTCACTTTGCAAACTGACTTCCCAGGAGTGGCCTCTAACTACTCACAGATACACAGCGCCATTTTTAACTGAGAGATAGTGAACTTAGGTAGTCGTTACATTTACATTTTAGTATAATTATTGTTACATTGTTTAATGCTTTTGTTTGTGAATCAAGTAAGTGCAATTCTGATATGTCTACACGTGTGTCTGATTTTTTCAGAAAATGTTTTTGTTGTAACTAAATATTAAAACACAAGAACCTTATTGCTTACATATTAATGGAATTCTTTACTAAAAAGGTTCTTTACTAAGATTTTTAGCTTTTAGGTTATAGCTTTTAGCTCTGTGTGTACGAATTCTGCCAGTGGTCAGCCAAGAATCCTTGGTAATGATATCCGTCGTCAGATACTACGGAAGTTAAGACTGGCTTTGTCTGCTTTGGCTCCATAAATCCTTTGATTAGGTCTTAACTGTTGGACCTGACATTAGACAGACTTCCTTTGATGATAGCATGGTTGTATGACCATACTGTTACAATATATGAATACTAGCTACTTCCGCGCAGTTTCACACGCTCTGCTCAGCTCCTATTGGTCATAGCGTCATGTTGTAGCGTATAGCCAACCTCGATACATGCGCTATCCAACACAAAAAGAATTATTGAAATCACACTTGTGGTTACGGAGATTAGCGCGTTCAAACAAACAAAAAAACAAACTCTTCCGCTTTATACCTCTATAATAGTATAAGAGTATAAGATAAGATAAGATAAGATAAGATAACATAAGATAAGATAAGATAAGATATAAGATGACCGTAGATATTCACTACCTAAATAATGATTAGCTAATAATTTTACACCAAATAAATATTTTATTATTATTGTATGTCTTTACCATTCACGGGACCACAGGGTCCCGGTCATTTCGGAGGCGTACGAGGGGCCGAAGCCAACTGCGCAGAGGCCCTTTAGACAACTTTAATATAAATGTAATGGACACACAAACCGGCGACTATCCCTGTATGCACTATGGAAATGTACCCAAGGACAGTCCCCGGTTAGTGTAGAACTATTGTGGATAATGGAAAAAAAAGGTGGGGCTATGGATGGGTTGCTGCATGTGGACTGGGAAATTGGGAACTATGGATGACTATGGCACCTGCCGAAACAATGTAATTATTACACGTAAAAATGGCAGGCGGAGACTCGCCAACTCACCGACCGGGCCCCGGAAATGGTTGCTAGATATAGCAACAGACGGGCAACGAGAATGTGAGTGGCTGAAGGGTTAAGAAACTACCACCGCTTTCTACTCAGATCATCTGCTCCAGCCGAAGCCTCCTGCATGCCTGGCCCACTCGCGACTTATGAATAGTTTCTTACCCTCCGAGCAGGAGCACTGCTCTCGCGACTCCACTCTGGACGGCCAATGAAGGCAAGCCAGAGGTGGGAGACCTGTTCCTTGTCATCGTTCACTCCAGCCAGCCAATTAAGGCAAGCCGGAGAAGAAGGAACGGTGACTTCTCCCTGGAGCACTCGGGATGATGGTAGCCCGCGGGATCGCTAATGCCCGTCACCTCGCCTCAAGGTGCCCTGCGGGCTTTATTATTATTATTATTAATGTTTTCATATTTTCCGTACAAAAATGGTGCTAAAGACAATAAAATATAGAGGTACAAATGACGACGTTTATTAGTTTGACGAGGACATCCATCCGTTTCAAGCCATTCATATCTTCATCCATAGAGGCTCATATCTAATTTACACAGTTCCTCATCGAACAGTTACGTCATTAAGCTGAAAAACATAATATGAAATTAATTAAGGGCCGATTTTACAATTTTCAAAAAATTCTTAACTGTAGAATACAAAATAAATAATAGTCTGTCAGTCAGTCCGTCAGTGAAGCTAGGTGCGCATTCCAAAATGTAGATTCGAATGGAGAAGAACGAGCAAGAAACTCCATTCGTTACTCTTTTTTAAAAAAATCATTATTCATTATTGACTACTTCTTGATCAAACAATACATCATCATGCGTTCCGTAATTGATCTTACCTATTCATCAGTAGGTAGGAATATGATAATATCCCCTTACTATCTATTATACCAGTGCCTATGTAAACTAACAACAATGTAAACACGAGCTGGCTGGCTGTGTCCATCTAATGGCCTCGATACACGAATATTCATTAGCAGGTGTCGTGTAGTTAATTAACAAGTAATTGGACGTAAATACATGGTGTGAAACAAAAGAGAATGTATCATAAAGTGTAGTTTTATTTTGAACTATTATAGTTAACGTCAGCGGTCCTGAAGGATTAAAAGCACCCTATGTATTACTTCAGACCATTGCTTACCATCAGGTGATCCGTAAGCTCGTTTGCCTCCTATTCCGTAAAAAAACTACCCCTGTTCCTAATTTCATCCTGATCTATTTTGATGTGAAGGAGTAACATACAAACAAACAAACAAACATCTGTACAAAGTTTTGAAATTATGATATTACTCGGACTAGGACTTTTTCTTAAGAGTAAAATCATCGAATGCCTTCTCCCGCCTGGGTGAGGCGGGAGGGATTGTCAGACTCTTACTGACTAAAAACCACCCCGTTCCTACTCCTGCACTTCGAGCCGTAGTCCCAGCAACTTAATACGCTAGGATTAAAATTGTTTAGCAGAAGGTTTGGAGGTCACAGTTCAGGTTTATCAGCTCACTTGAACACTGCTCTTCATCGGTCTCAGCCCAATGAGTGGTCGACTTGAGAACCGCAGGATGAGCAGGGGTGATGACAAAAGTGTTCAGCGGGCTTAGTACGAGTTTATTTACGTTGAACGAGATCGAAACGAAACCGCGTACGGCTTTTTGATTGACTGGTTCATTAGAGCCGGCCAATCAGAGCGCTGAACCCGGTCTCATTGTAAAACAAACAAGTATTAAGCCCGGTAATCTGTTTTCACCACAGAAGGGTCATAAATTCGTTATACATAAAATATAAGTCATTTAAATATCTATCACTGCTTTAAAAGCTTTTCAAAAGACAAAAAGAAATCGTTGCATTATACGGCAACGCGAAGTAAAGTGAATTCCTGCTCAGCGTGAGAACTTAGCTTAAGGGCTTGGACACACGAGGGACTTTAACTTCACGATCATTAGGCATGATTTGATCCAACTGCATTAAGCGTTACTCTTATAACTAGTTATATTTTATTTTTCGTGTTTTATTCCATGTAATGTAGTTTAAGGTATATATATCTGTTCACGCATCTAACGTGTGGACCACAGCGGCGGGAGACGCGGCGGGCGGGGGACGCACACAGCTGATCGGGCGCACCGCCGCGCCGCCGCGCCCCGATCGGCTCGCCTACAGATTTGGTCAGCGACAGACGTGTCGTGCTCTAAGAAATTACTCATATATTTAATCGATCTGTATTAAAGTAATTATTTACCTAAAGCGAGTCGTTCATCATTAAAATCCTGAACAATATATTTATTGGCACAAAATTATCCTCTAATGCGAATTAAGTTTGAATCCAATTAAGCATACCCAACAACTACTACCAGACGACCCATCGAAGGAGCATCATGCTTATTTTCGGACCAAACGTGGGAATTATGGCAAGGTCCATGATCTGGCTGACAATGACAGTTCAGTCAAGCTGTCTGTTGATAATTTTCACAATCTCTAAATTCATTTTGTTGGTCAAAAGTTCCTTGTCTACACAGTACCTTATAGTGGGGCAGCTTAGAGCTCTATTTTATAATGGACCAGTGTGACGCTAAGCTGACTAACGAATGACGCGGCTAAGTTTTAGCTTACTGGGCTTAGCTTACTGAGTAAATATGAGTATTACCTACTGAGTAAATATCAGTATTACTCAGGCTAACAGGCAGACTTGTAACATGTTAGTTGTAAATTGTTTCTATGATTAATGGAAGTGGAGTATAATTTGATTTATATCTAGTACAGTTGTAGTGTTGTGTGTTGTATGTGAAGTCTGTTTAATAAGGTTTATATTCAATGTTTGTTCTAGGCCAGAGATGGTGAATTATTGGTACGCGTTTGTGAGAATTGGGGTGATGACGGGGAAATAAAAATAAATAAAAATCTATTTATTCCGTAAGTTAGGTAATGAAAAAATATTAGACAAGTATTTTTTTATTTTGTTGTATAATAAAATAATACGTAGATAAAACGAATCAAAGTTTAGGAATGGGGGCTAAAACGTCATTTCTACGTATAAAATGTACATAGAAGTGACGTCACGCGACATTTCAAATCAATATATCGTCGGAAGTATTCGTTTCTGTAAGAAAATAAAAAATACGTGTCCAATGATTTAAAATAATTTACCAGACGGACATTAAAATAAAAATCTACCCTATCATCCATCATCCGCATCTACCCTATTGTAGCTTACCATCAGCGGTAAACTTTATTGCTACTGCTTCGTGATAAATATAATTAATTTGATGACACATTTACTAAATTCATTTAGAGGTATAAGCTCAATACATATTTCTTGAAAGTAATTGGCACGTCAATCTGTAAAGGTTCGCCATCCCTGTTCTAGGTATTTGTTTAGATAGTGTATGAGTAAATATGAGCCTAAATAAGCAGTATGAGTGATGTAGGTTCACATTTGCCTAGGAGTGTCTAGTGTTTGTCTGGTGAAGTGGTGACCGTAGAGTAGGACACATTTGTCGCCATCACTTCCCTTCCCGCAGGTATTTTTTTTTGTTTACGGGACAAGCCGGCAAACGATCAGACGGATCACCTGGTAAGCATGGATGGTAAGCATTCAGCGCCGCCCATGGACACCCGGAACGTATGGAAACCTCTAATGCAACTGTTAGGGGACTCGCCTGGAACTGAACTCCTTACTGTAGGCTCATCAACACTTTGCAATCTACTTCTGGAATTTTCACCAGCTAAAGAACCAATGTTGGATCAAGGTTTTGAATAGAATGGAATTTGAGGATTCAAGGATTCAGGGGGAATTGGTTAATTGGGCCTCCGGTAATCTCACTTACACGACGAAACACAACGCAAGCATTGTTTCACGTCGGTTTCCTGTGAGGCCGTGGTAATCACTCCGGTCAAGCCAGTCGGAAATTATGGCAGACCCTGACATGACATGAATTGAAATGATATTTATTTCTACAAATAGTCATGTCACTACTACTTTTACCCGTCAATCTTAAAATAACTAGATGAGGGCCAGCATTTCCTAACTAACTACTCTGAGAAGATACGCCGAAACAAACTCAGAGATCATTGTTTGAGGGCATGTAGAGTATTGTAGAGAATGGTCATAGGACTGTTACAAGTTGGATGACATTCATACATTTTTTCTACTATTTACGTAACAGTGCTATCTAGAATTTTTTTAACAAATAAAGCTATCTATACAGATCAATAAAATTGGAGTGTCCATTTGTAACATTAAAATAACCGCTTTTTCTACATGCATATGAATATACATACGATACACATACCAAAATTACATTATTTACAATTGTTGTCTGTCCGTCTATCTGTTTGTATGTACTGGCTAATCTCTGGAATGGCTGGATCGATTTTGCAAGACTTTTATTGGCAGGTAGCTGATATACTAAGAAGTAACATAGGCTACTTTTACTATCGGAAATTAAAACAAGAAGATAGTTGTGCCCTAAAATTCATATTTTACGCGGACGAAGTCGCGGGCAACAGCTGGCCTTTATTATTAGCGTATTTTAAAAATAAATTTTAGATCCTAGATTTTTGACTTCATTATGCTTTACCACAGGCATAGCCTTACACAAATTAACCTTTCAGTCTAGTTAGACTTAAGGTAAATCTTTTAAACATAAAGTCAGCAAGTTTTTTCGTTAACTATTTATCTAAATAAAAAATAATCTTAAATATCAGCATGGATGCCGAAAATAGGATGGGTTTAACCCCAAAGTTCTAATTCTGCCACTCAAATCCTTAATAAGAACGGTTTACGTCATTATTTTTTCCAAATATTTTCCTTTTAATTCTTTTCTTTGTTTAGTAGGTACCGGCGTGGGTGAGATCATGGAAAAGGTTAAAAGCAGTTAAAAATACCGTTCGGATAATTTCAACGAGTAATGCTTATAGATTATGTTTTTATCTTCACTTGTTTTTTAATGATTTTCATAATAAGCTTGTTATATTACAATATATTTGCCTTTTTCTTTTTGTTTATAGAAAAGTGCTTAATTATTATCGACTGCCTCCAGTGGTCGCAAGTGCGATTGCCGGGCACGGGGTCTCGAGTTCGTTTCCCAGGTCGGGCAAAGTACTACTGGGTTGTTTAAAAAATTCTCAGTAGTAGCACGAAGTCTGGACTTGTGCCCGATATATGGCAATAGGTTTACCCCTATTACATGCAGGAGAAGGAACGGGGTGGTTTTTAGTCAGTAAGAGTCTGACACTCCCTTCCGCCTCACCCAGGCGGGAGCAGTCATTCGACGATTTTCGCCCCTAAAAAAAAAAAACCCCTATTACATGAGACTAATAATATAAATAGTGAAAAGAGGGTGTTACATTATACAGTGGCATTAAGTGCCATAATGTGCACCTCTGTCTACCCCTTCAGGGATAAAAAGAACTGATATTATATTATGATTAAGTTACCTAATTATAATTTAACAACATTTAATAATGTTAGGTGGGTTTTTTTCTTTCTTATATTTTCTTACACTTCAGTCTACGTTCACAACGCTTATGATAAAGACATTGCGTTAAATAAAAGAGCAGGAACACGTTGGAATTTGTTATATCTTTCGTGCTACGGCGTAGCCGACATAATTACCTCTATACTACGCGGCTACGCGGCTACGGGACTATGTGACTACGCGGCTACAGTAAGTGTCAATATTTTACATTTTACGACTAGTTTAAGTAATGGCTACATGTTAGAGTTGGCTACTATTAAACGCAGAACTTTGATACAAGCTATTGAGCTTATATCACACATTATCATCATCATATCAGCCATAGGACGTGACTTCCAGATAGGCCGGTTGCAAGCGACCTGCATCTAGCGACATTACACTCACATATTATGTACTATGTACCGACATAATTTGTCAAAATTTTCTTTCTAGCAGTCAGATCTACAGACAGCTGTAAGACTAGCAAACATGAAATTTGCTGTTTACCTAAATGACAAAAAAGGGTGACATACAAATTGTACTAGCTACTGCCCGCAGCTTCGCCCGCGTTTCTGTCAGTAGAAAAT
Organism: Spodoptera picta; assembly: GCA_038387885.1. NCBI lineage: Eukaryota > Metazoa > Arthropoda > Insecta > Lepidoptera > Noctuidae > Spodoptera > Spodoptera picta. The sequence continues at coordinate 972,919 of JAZHFQ010000003.1, read as the reverse complement.
GCCTACGTGTTATTCCAGAGTATAGTCTACCCCTGTTCCAAACTTTATTTTATTTAGTAGCACAGAGTCTGGAATTGTGCCCGGTATATGGCAATAGGCTCACCCCCTATTACATGGGACTCATAACATAAATAGTGAAAAGTGAAAAGAAAAAATACTTTGTGATGCACAATGTACCTATGTGACTGCCTACCCCTTCGGGGATAAATAGGCGTGATGTTATGTTACGTCCAAATTTTATGCCTTACGAATTTATAATATTAAGTAAGATGTGTATGTTTTATGTAACAGATTATACAAACTACGATTAATAAAATCGACTTCAACCCCCCTCTTTTTGTGAAATCGCTTAAATAATATACTAAATTCCTAAGTGTTACTAACACTTTTCTGAAATCCGCATCCAAATCGGTTCAGCCAATCGCGAGACAATCGCGCACAAACACACATACATACATACACACAGTTCAAACAGCGAACCTCCCTATTTGTTTCATTTCGGCTAAAACAACTATATACATACACCTTACAAAACTCTCGAATGCACCCACAACAAATGAAATTACATTACCGACCATTGGACGGTAACTGCAGATAGAAAACACGTAGTTCCGTACTACGTGGTACACGGACACACCTCAACCTATACAAAACCAATTTATCATGGTCTCGCTGTATATGATCTATTCGCACAATACAAGGTCACTTAATACTGGTTCTGTATAGTATGAAGTGTAGTCATGGGGTACCTACGTGTTCGTGTTGTATCGTACTCGTACGTAACTCGTACGGACATGGAACCTCTCGAGGTGGAATATTTGATGCTGTTCTTTGTTTATGTTGTGTACCTGCGTCCTGCAAGGTTGGCTAAGTAAATAGTAATAGCAGAAAGAGGAATATACACTTGGGAGCAAACAAATGGAGCCACTACTAGCATTTTTTTTTGGTTAACTCGGTAAACGAGCAGACGGATCACCTGATGGTAAGCAATCGGCGTCGCCCATTTCTAATAACATGGTTAATACGGTGGCTGGGCAACTGGCTGCCACGCAATGTGTCGCGGGTTCGATTACCGCACGGAGCAACTCTTTGTGTGATCCACAAATTGTTATTCCGGGTCTGGGTGTGATGTATATGTGAACTTGTATGTTTGTAAATACACCCACGACACAGGAGAATATACTAGTGTGGGGCAAAGTTTATTTAACCAAAAAAAATGTATTTACTGAGCTTGTTGCCTTGTCGTTAATATTATGACGGTCGTAAACCAGGTGTTACTCAAGCGTCATACGAGAGCCATTACAGTGAATATTCACACACAGTAGACAGTATGCAAATGGTTGCAAGCAGTACGTGACTGTACATACCTTATATACTAGAACCTATCTGTAGCTAAAGAACAGCACATCAACGTATACGTCCACTATAACTTGACCTCTCAGTTTAACTAGACTTCAAGTGATGCAAGGTTAAGTGAGACTGGTTAATTCAGTATTGCTGTTATCGTATACACCTGGTTTGTATCTCTGCCTACCCCAGATTAATGTGCCGTGAACATAGTCCACGTACACAGAAATACCGCTGAGTTAGCACGTGCCTACTATTTGAAATATTGCGATATTGTTTTTTTTTGTAAAATGTTCGTTCGACCAAATGTGTGAGCTTTTGACTTCAGTTTTTACATGCGTTTGTGCAGTGGCTATGGTTTTTGATATCTTTGTATGTTGCTTTGTAGTTTGTAGTGTTGCGTTGGTTATTGATGAACTGCTGTAGTTCAACGAACCAGTTTTATAGGTATGGAAAAGGTGAATGACTAACCGCTGATCTCAGTCATGTAGTTACTTAACGCAGTCCTTAGCAATAGGGTAGTTTCCTAAATTTTATTTCAATGTTCGTCTGGTAGATAAATTTAAAACAGACTAGTATTTTAACTAATACATAACATAACATCACGCCTTTTTATACCCGAAGGGGTAGGCAGAGGACCACATTACTGCACTTAAAGCCACTGTGCAATGTAACACCCAATTTTCACTACTTATGTTATGAGTCCCATGTAATAGGGAGTTTGCCTATTGCCATATACCGGACACAATGCCAGACTCCGTGCTACCACTGAGATTTTTTTTTAAAACCTAGTAATACTTTGCCCGAATCGAATCCGAGACCCCTTGCCCAGTCGCACCTGCGACCACTCGGGCAATGAGGCAGTATTTTAAAGAATAGTCGCGGGTTATTCATGTGAATATACTGAGTAAAGCTCTATTAGCTTCGTAGGCTGCGCGACATTGCAATTGCGTAAGCTGCTCATGAGGAAGTGCCCCTCTGTGGCTCGAAACTAGTAGAGTTATTTCCAGCATATTCACGAGTATCCCGCGATTTTTAGTTAATTTAGTATGTCTCTCGATAGTTATTATAAAAACAAAAACTAGCCAGTATTATATCTTTTGACACAAAATGCAGTAGGTACTTTCGTCGATATAATGTTGATTTGAAATCGTCCACTTCTAAAATTGACGCCTTTTTTTTTTTTTTAAACGTTGCCCCACACCAGGATTTTCTCCTGTGTCGTGGGTGCGTTTACAAACATACAAGTTCACATACACAATGACACCCAGACCCGAAACAACAATTTGTGGATCACACAAAGTGTTGTCCCGTGCGGGAATCGAACCCGCGACACGTTGCACGGCAGCCGGTTGCCCAGCCACCGCACCAACCGTGCAGTCAATCTACGTATTGTAACTTTACACAAGAAATAAAAAATATAGTGGCATTAAGTGCCGTAATGTGCGCCTCTGCCTACACCTTCGGGGATAAAGGCGTGATGTTATGTTTATGTAAATAAAAAAATACGTGTCAAATGTTTTTCATTATCTAACTCTCACTTTCTACTCTCTCTCTCTCTCTCATTCTTACTCACACAATACCTTTCATTGACCTCGAAACTTTTAATATGGACATAATTTTAAATTAGATCTATTTATATTTAAACAATTTATTTTTAAGGAAGCGGGTATTCAAAAGCCGCTTGTTAAAGGAATCTTCTATCTTCACAAATTGTTTTCTAACGTTTACAAGAAAACACAGCGTAAACTATATCGATCGCAATATCGTACACAGGATCATTATGAAAGAATTTAATATATTAGAGAGCTTATCTTTGATATACGACTAGCTTCGGTTATTTCAGTTTCTTGAGATAAACTCGCAATCTGAGAGGAAAACTGTACAATGAGTATGAATGAGACAACGTATAGATATACCTGTACAATGAGTATGAATGTGACAACGTAAGATATACAATACACAATCTCTTCGTTGTTGTTCAGCTAAATCCGTCTTTTTATAAAGGATTGTTACGTAACAATGGCCATAAATCCAAGTAAGTATCAACGGTTATCTCATACTTGATTCGATTCAGATATACATATTGTAATACACTGAAGTAGATTGGTAGATTTCACTTACATTATCAAGGAAAACGAGGAAAATGTTGTTGGTTGTTTTCAAATCACTTTATCTAAGAATTTACGTATGCAATTGTTATTATTGACATATAATATGTAGTTTTCAATTTAATGTTATACTTACTACGTACTACATATATAAATCTTGAAACAATGTGCTTTTTTTATGGCATAAGCCGATAAACGGGCAGACGGATCACCTGATGGTAAGCAATCGGCGTCGCCCATGGACACGTAGAACACTAGAGGCGTTACAAGTGCGTTACCGGCCTTTTGGGGATTAGGAGTTTCAGGATCGTTGGGGATTCAGGAATTGGGTAGATCGGGGAAGGGGAGTGTAATTGGGCCTCCGGTAACTTCACTCACCCGACGAAACACAACGCAAGCGTTGCTTCACGTCGGTTTTCTGTGAGGCCGTGGTATTTCGTAGTACTCCGGTCGAGCTCGCCTATTTGTGACGAAGCATGGCTCTCCCACACTTAAAGTGAAAAAGTGCATTTAAAGCACTGCATCTCGTATACATACTCAAAGTCTACCGTAGATAAAACATACATAGGTCACGTCTAGGAAATATGCAGGCAGCACGTGGCGCCTACGTAGTGCCTACATATTACCTACATATAGGCTACATAGTGCTTACATATTGGGGTGTAGTCGCTACCGATAGTTTAGATAAAATATAAGGTGAATGTTTTGATTATTATAAAAAATAAAACAATAAAATATTGAAAGATTCGTTGAAGAAAAGACTTTTGTTTCTTAGGGTCATAGGCTAGACAGAAGGTTTAAAGTATATATACGTACATTTTTAGTTCTGTCACGACCGGTCAAGAAACACTTGCAGATGTTTCTTACCTGACATTTTTCTTTACATTGTACGTTGTTTATTACAAATGCCATGTTCCAGGTGTAAAGAATAGAATTAGGAGCCTACTCTTAACATTTATTAAAAATGAAAGTCCCAGAGATCAAATAAATAACAACCGAACAATAGCAACACAACACAACGTTTTGGGCATAATCCTATTCTAAACAAAAAAGCATAAGGCCCATTCATCAAAAACTCGGTGATTTGTTATTCCCTGAGCATCACAACCGCTGCGCATTTTCTTCACTCCACAGTAACCGGCCACTTCCGATGCAATAAGTCAGTGGGAACAAAAACACTCGAGTCGAGGTGTAATGGTCCGTCACCGAGATAAAAGGCATCCACCACGATTTACCAGCACCACTGCGAAAATAATACGCAAATTCTCAACACGATCACTTAGATTTTGGTCGACACAAATTGGTATTTCAACATACATTGCTGCCTTTGTTTACTGATTAATTGAAGACTTATCGCGTTTGCTGTGAAAGTGAGCAGTGTATACTCTTATGGGGAAGACGTCGTTTTGTTTATTAAACAATAAAGGTTGTAAGTTAGAAGTGGAGCATAAATTGGTTCAGACAAAGGTCTGAAAATTGTTGTGACGTGAGTTAAAACTCGCGAGGTCTATCCGTCGCTTCGTGAATTTTCTGAATGTAACCTTGAAAGTTAAGGTTTAATAAATGTCCTGGTTAGGTTTTTAGGTACTTTGCAGGGAGGCTTTGTGTGTGGAATTAGGCTATTTTGGGCTCGCAAGGCTCGAGTATTCAGGCCACTGAGTTACTTCACAGTAAGTACACATTCCAGTGTGTGACGACGATTAAACGAGCGAGCTGATGTTTCAGGCACGCTCATGTTCGCTTTAGTGCCTTACTAAAATTTAAAATGATGTTATCCTTCATTTATATGACACATACTTGAGTTAATCAGAAATTAACAGATAACGAGTCACAACAAAGCATATAATCTTATCATTAATTGAATGAAAAATATCTATACCTAGTTAGTAATTAAGATAAAAATAATTTATTTGATTACCATACCAGTCTTGATGTAAATATTGCAATTTTTATATAAAATTAAAAATATATTTAGTCCGTAAGTTAGGTAATGAAAAAATATTAGACACGTATTTCTTTATTTTGTCGTATATATATAAAACGAATCAAAGTTTAGGAGTGGGGCCCAAAACGTCATTCCTACGTACAAAATGTATGTGTATATATATCTTCGAAAGTATTCGTTTCTGTTAGAAAATAAAAAACACGTATATAATATAATGATATAAAATAATCTACCAGACGGACATTAAAATAAAAATTAGGCATCTACACTATTCAAATACAGATAAATGGAACATCAACCAGAAATGAAGGGTCCGTTATGCGGCTCAGCTGGACGTTGAACCAGTCATAATCCTTGCACAATACAATCTATGCGATAGGCTCACGTGATATAGGTTTTGTAGTTCCCATTGGCTTATGAAGGTGTTAATTTGCCTTTAAATCATCGGGGTTGTGTGAATCCTGTTTTTGTTTTGTATAACTATGAAGTACTATAGCTTCTGCCAGCCACTTCGCCCGCGTTCCGTGACATAAAAAGTGATTTATGTGTCTTTCCAGACCTTAATCTATCCCTGTTTCAAATTTGATCTCGATCCCTTCAGCCGTTTTGACGGGAAAGAGTAACAAACACAAACACACACACACACACACACACACACACACAAACATACATACTCATAATGTTTCGCAATTATAATATTACTAGCGACCCGCACCGGCTTCGCACGGGTACAATATTCATGTATTATATTATACATATAAACCTTCCTTAAGAATCACTCTATCTATTAAAATATAACTGCTTCAAAATCTGTTCCGTAGTTTTAAAGATCTAAGCATACATAGGGATAGACAGACGGCGGCGACTTTGTTTTATACTATGTTGTGAATAAAAGTAGGATTGGATTGTTGATCGAGTATGAGGGGAGATCGAGGGAGGGGTTTGATTGTCATGTCAACTAAAGGATTGTTTTTTGGTTTTTCGTACATCAGGGATTATTTATATATTTGATATATACCTCTAGATATCAAAGTATAGCCTTGTTTACATAACTCATTCTGCACCTTCTATGTAAGAACATAAGGGTGGGTACCTATATACAGGAGTCACCTATATAGAAAGATCCCTTTTGCAATCCCCGACACGACATAGCTATGTGTTAAAAACTTTTTAAAATCTTAACCCGAAGTGAAGTAGGGTTCGTAGACAACAGCACATCAATCTATCCTAATCTGTCAAATTGATTTTCTACCTAATTCTTATAGTCATATGGTTGAAATTCCACAGTATTGAGATTAGCTTCATATGCTTCGTACTTGAATATCGAACAGCACTTTTCCACTACACTATGCTAGTTATTAGAACTGGGTCACATTTTGCCACCTGCATGGTAGATGTGCACGCGAATTTCATTGGTATTGTAAGTGGGTTAGGGTTATGTTTGATTGGCATATGTGAGCTTGATATTAGAACTATATGGCGACAGTTTCTGTTGGTATTTGAAGATAATTGGTTTGCATGCGAATTGAGGTAGTGCCGGTGTGATGTACTTCTTCGGTTTAATTGACGGAGTATACCTATTTGTCTCTCTCTGTCTCATTGGCCGAGTGGTCGCAAGTGCAACTGCCGGGCAAGAGGTCTCGGGTTCGATTCCCGGGTCGGGCAAAGTATTACTGAGTTTTAAAAATCTCAGTAGTAGCACGGAGTCTGGAAATGTGCCCGGTACATGGCAATAGACTCACCCCCATATTACGTGGGACTCATAACATAATACATAAAAAGTGGGTGTTACATTGTACAGTGGCATTAAGTGCTGAAATGTGCATGTGTGTGGGGTAGGCACCTCTGCCTACCCCTTCAGGGATAAAAAGGCGTGATGTTATGTTATGTTATACCTACTTGGTGTATTACAGTTTAGCAAATGATTGGATAGCTGTCGTCTTCAAAATGTAAGACTACCTTAAAGTCTTCAAAGGATCATCAACGGTGCATAACGCCCACTGCTGGGCAAAGCCTCTTCTCACACGGAGAAGGTTTGAGCATTAATCACCACGCTTGCTCAATGCGGGTTGGCGATTTGAAATTATAAGCCCAGGTTTCCTCACGATATTTTCATTCACCGTTTGTCAGTGGTGTCTGAATAATCTTAGAAAGTATATATAACTCGAAAACAGTCACATTGGTACTTGTCGTTGGTAGGTTTCGAACCCCCACCTGCCATCCCCACCCCCACATGAGAAGCAAGCGTCTTAAACCTACAGGGCACCACGACAAAGGACTAGGGGATAAATTTTACCCGGACACCATGGCAGCGCAACCAGTCGCCGCCACCAACAGAACGTTCTATAGAGTCTGGTGGCACCACTATTTATTATAGCGCTGTATTATCATGTGTTTCTCACTCGGCTGCCAGTTCGGTCGCCATGTTGGCGGGACTGGTTGCGCCATGAAGTCTCGGTAAAATACATAACCCATACAGTTTACATTACCTAAGTTTTTATAATAATTATTGTAAGACATACTAAATCGACATAAAAAAATAAAAATCGCAGGTTCCTCATGTGAATATACTGAGAAAAGCTCTACTAGTTTCGGATCGCAGAGGGGTTTATCCTCATGAGCAGCGTGCCCGGTCGAAGCGATGTCGCACAGCGAGCTAGCAAGCGAGGAAGAACCCCTCTGTGAATCGAAACTAGTAGAGCTTTTCTCAGTATATTCACGTGAGTAATAAGTAAGAAGTACCACAGTAGATAGTTTAATTTTAAATGAATAAATAGTAGCATAGCCAAAGAAAAATGAGCTCAAGCAACCAAAATCATATATTTTCACTGCAGTCTCAGGAGAAATGTTTAGATGAGCGCCGAGAAATCTCTGCAGCGTTGGAACTTTCTCAATTTTTCATTTGCACTTCGGAAATCTGTCTTCAGCTCACCTGGACTCTGTACGATTCTGAAAATGAACTTTTGTAACTTAACTCATAAAGTTACGGGAACGTTTGTTTTGAAAATCCAGTGAAATATAGTTTGAAATCTTTTCTGTAAAGGCTTTTAGTAACTTTTTTGAATTTATTAAGTGCATTCGTTATTTGTCGCCTAAAAGCATTCTGAAAGGTTATTTCCTCGTCATTCATCTAAAAAAATTCATTTACTTATATTTTATTAAAATTATAAATTAAAATTCCACACTGCACTGTTTTCAAATATCAAAATATCCAATAATACCTACTTTATCTGACACCGATTTTAAACTCGCTACGTAATCTTTTGTTTCTCAAAAATCCTGTTCCGCCACTCGCCGAACGTCCATTGGTTGCAACTTGCAAATTCGAAATTCAATTTAAATTACTATCCACAGAGTAGTGCTAAAGTCAGAGAGCTTTTCTTTTTTTCACAAGAGTAGCTGCAGTTACACTAGGTACATACAGTCTTCTTTTTCTTAACACGAATTGCTTTGAGCACAGAGTATCGAACGTTCCACATTATTGGAGCTCGCAGAAACTAGCTGTGAACATCCTGACACACAGATGTAATCACGTTACAAAGGGAACGAATAGAATACATTAGGATATGAGATATAGGATCTATGGATGCTGATCTGCATTATCTATGGATATAGATCTGTATACGTCATGTAGTGTAGGTGGTTTAGATTAATTAATTTAAAGCGCAAATGGAATCAAATTCTATATTATACTTTTCTACTTTTAATATTTATAAATTTATTTATTTATTAAGGAAAAACAAACAGTAACATATTACAAAATATACATAATTCAGCTTACACATTATACTTGGCAAATATGTTACCCACTACGTTTTACACATATTACCTACTTTTAATATTAGATCTTGAGTGACACAAACATAGGTATATTTTACAAATAGAATAAACTAATGTGAAACAAGACAACAAATTCGATAGGTTCACGATGCACCACTTACGCGTATAATTAAAATCGTCACAAGAATGAATGTAAAAGTTTCAAAATGAATAAACGTACTTATAGATTATTTTAGTCTGGGAACCGCCAAAAAGTAGTTACTAGTTTTTATACTTCTATATAATCAATTCATTCACTTGTAAACAATGTCTACAAATGTTTACATAAGTACTTACTTATTAAATTCCACAGAGAAGAAATATAATAATAAGCAACATTTGAAAGGTATTTTAAATTGATTTCTTTTTAGATTTTCTGAGAGTGAAAATAAAACGGTGTAAGTAGCTGCTTGTAGCTTTCCACAGAGCGTTTGAGAATTTTCTACAAATCGTATTGGCTTCTTTAGATAATAAATAGCGGTGACATTTACAACAATGAACACTGATATAAGAATCAAGTTATTGGTTTTCCTTGAAAAGTCTTCAGTTGTGTAGGTAGAGTCTTAACTGTAAATGAATAATATCAGTTTATTTATCATTCTTGTATTAGTATTATTAGATTTTCAAATATTCTTAGCAAAGACAACGGGTCTATAGACTGTTTTTGGATGTTACAAGTCGCAGAAGACTTGCCGGTTGCCGGGGATCTGGCTTGAAGAGTAGGAGTAAGAACGGAGTGGTTTTTAGTCAGTAAGAGTCTGACACACGCCTCATCCAAGGCGTGAGAAGTTATTGGATGATTTCCCCCCTTAATAAAAGGGGCTGTGACATAATAACATTATATTTTAAGGACAATTTTGACTCTGTCCATAAATATCCTCTAGGATTAAAAGTCTGTTGTATTTATTAAGAATGGGATATACACATAATATAAGGCTACAATATATTCTTGATTCAGATCAACTTGTAGTTAATGAATGGCATCGTGCCAGGAAACCTCTCACGTTGCCAATACCTGCCTCTAATACTTACCTGCCAATATCATCGCGCCAAGTTATTTCAATATCATTGGCAGGTTGTTCCTCATTATCTTTATTCATTACTTAAAAGTGTATGTGCTTGTTATGGGTGTGTAATTTTGACACATAACATCACACCTTTTTATCCCCGAAGAGGTAGGCAGAGGTGAACATTACCACAAGAGATGTTAAGTGTAACAATGTAACACTCACTTTTCACTATTTATGTTATGAGTCCCATGTAATAGGGGGTGAGCCAATTGCCATATACCGAGCACAATTCCAAAATCCGTGCTATTATTGAGATTTTTTAAAAACCCATTAGTACTTTACCCAACCCGGGAATCGACCCCAAGACCCCTGCTCGGCAGTCACACATGCGACCACTCAGCCAACGAGGCAGTCGAATTTTGAATTCAAATAAAGTTGGTTTTTAACCGACTTCTGTAAAATATGCGTCAATTATTAACGTTGGGTAATAATAATAATTTATAGGCTTCTCTTTATCTAGAAACAAGTAATACATAAAAATATTTTTTATGTCAAATGGTTTCAAATAGGTCAAGCCGTTTCGTTTGATAGTGTAGGTAACTGTTAAAACAAAAGATTAGTATAATAGGTATTTTTTTTAAGGGGGGAAAATCATCGAGTGACTGCTCCCGCCTGGGTGAGGCGGGAGGGAGTGTCAGACTCTTACTGACTAAAAACCACCCCATGCCTTCTCCTGCACGTCGAGCTGGAGCCTCGGTTATCCGTTAGGTTCTTCGCGACATTATAATAGGTATAGTTTGTTCATCAAGACTAAGCGTGTGTACCAAATATCAGAAAAATTATCGCCAGGAAGGGGGTAATATTAAAATTCTAATCACTAAATTTGACCCAAACAAGAAAACGGGCAAGCAAAATAGAACCGTAATGTTGATAAAAATAAGACTCACGGTAGTATTACAAAATATGCATATTGCATTTCATAATGCGGTCTGCCAATTCCTATTCGAATAAATAGGGGTGCGGTGCCAGAAGACCTCCCCGTGGTGCACCCTGGGTGCGGGCGACAGTCTCCCTAGCGGGGGTGATAGGGTTGGAGTGACTGTCGCCCGCAGCAGACTTCTGGACTGGGCGGGCGAACCCGATAGGGTTCTGGAGGCGGCGGGCTGTGTGCTCATGGCCCGCGCTTCCGTGGGGCGTTTCTCCGCCTGTCTCTCTGATTAGCAGAGAGCGTGGCGGAGAGGCAAGGGCGGTGCTCGTTGTGCACTCACCCTGCCAGCGAGCAGCATCGGGACACAAGCTGTCCCCGATTGCAGCCGTCGATATCGTAATCCGTAAGGAGGTCACGGTCATGTTTTGTGACTCTGAACGGGACGAGGAGAGACGCGACAAGCCAAGACGGCTTGGTCGCCCGGACCGCGAGGAAGATAACCTCTATAAAAAATTCCTCCAATACTAAGTTCTGGTGCGCGGCGAGAGTATGCATGGCTGAGGAGTAGTGTCAGTCGCGAGCGCACCCCCAGCTAGGGGACCAGTGGAACCTCTAGTTGGGAAACAAATTAACACTTACCCAGGTACAGGGGGCACTGCCTGGGTGGACCGAATATTTCCCCCATACTCGTGGGAACTTTATGGAGTTAAATACTAAAATAAAAACCACACAACCGGAGGAGGAGAGTGCGGGTGAGCCTGGCTCGCCTGCAGTAGTAGGAGAAGGGAGCCCAAGTGGCTCCGGGACTCGTGGTGGGGCGCTGGACTCGTCCAGCAGGCCCCACACTCGGGAGTCTAGTCGGAGGGGGTCGGACTCAGAGTCCGACGCGACATTAGCGGAGCGGCTGAGCGTGAGCTCGAAAGGCTCACGCCGCCGCGCGACGGGGACGTTCAAACGCCCCAGGCTGGAGGAGGACAGTTTGTCCCCGTCCTCCGGCGCTCAGGAGGCGCCTCCCCCCAAGGTCCCCACGGCAGCGCGGGGTAGGGGCGGCAAGGGCAGCGGTCGCCGGAAACCGGCCCCAGCTGCCTGCGCGGAGTCAGCCGAGCAGCTGGCCGCGGAGGGCAGGGCTCTCTCGAGCGCTGCCCGCTCGGAGTCCTCTGCGGCCGAGATGTCCGGCGTGGAGATGTCGGAGGGCGAGCGCGGCTCTGAGAGCGAGAGCTGCTCCGGGGGCCTCCAACAGGCCATTACGGCGGAGCTCTACAAGCTGGCGATGGGGAAATCCCAGCCGGTTAGGTTCCGCCTCCTCAAGGCGGCGGCGGCCACTATAACGGAGGCGGCCTTGGAGCAGTGTGCGGGGCCCACTGCGGGAAAGGTGCGCTCGGAGCTGGCCGAGATGCGGCGAGAGCTGGCGCGCTTGGCGGCCTCTAACGCGGCTCTGGAGGCCGAGCTGCGGACGGCCAGGGCCGAGCTCGCCGCTGCTCGTGGCAGTCGCCCCCAGCCCCCGGCGGAGGCCGACGTAGTCGGACTGCTGCGGGCGGAGATGGCTGCCTTCCAGCGACGTTTCGACGTGCTGGAGGGCAGGCTCTTGCGCCCCCACTCGCGGCGAGTCAGGTCGCCCCCGCGGTCCCGCGGTCGTACGCGGCCGCTGCGGCCAAGCCTTCGACCTCGAGTCAGGCTAGCCGCAGCTCCCAACCGCCGGCAAGGGCGCGACCGGCTGCCCCAGCGAGGGCCTCGGCGCCCCCGCCGGCGCAGACCCCAGCTGCGCCGACGGCGCCAGCGCCCGCAGGGCGCAAGGAGAGGAGAGGCGCTCCAGCCCGGCAGGCTGGAGTTGCGGCAGCGGTGGTGGAACCCGCCCCGCGAGCGGAGGACGGCGGCGGGTGGCAAATCGCCGGCGAGGCGAGGAGAGTCGCCAGGGAGGGCCGGAAGCGCCGCAAGAAGGCGCAGCGGCAGCGACGGCAGCAGCAGCGCAGGGAGAAACGCGCTGCTGCCTTGCTCCTCGCCCCTAAGACCGCGGCTGTGGTCATCACCCTACAGCCGGAAGCGGTCAATAGGGGCGTTACCTACGGCGACGTCCTCGCCAAGCTCAAGGGGGCGGTGACTCCTGCGGAGTTCGGGGCCCCGGACGGGTTTGCAGTCAAAGTGACTGCCACTGGAGCCCGTCTCTTGGAGGTCCCCGGCGCGACCAGCGGCCCATCGGCCGACGCCCTGGCCGAGAGGCTTAGGGCGTGCCTCGGTGCGGACGAGGCCCGCGTGTCCAGGCCCACCAAATGCCTGGATGTCAGGATTTTGGGCCTGGACGACTCCGTAACGGAGAGCGAGGTGGTGGCCGCTGTGGCCAGGACGGGAGGGTGCCCTGCTGACCAGGTCAGGGTGGGCACTATCCGTCCGGATAACTCGGGGCTGCGCACGGTGGTGGTCAGCTGCCCCGTCACAGCGGCCAAGAAGCTGAAGGAGGGCAAAAGGCTCTTGGTGGGATGGGTCTCGGCGCAGGTCAAGCTGCTCGAGACCCGGCCTCTGAGGTGCTACCGCTGTCACGTGGGGGAGCACGTGAGTGTCAAATGCACCTCGGAGGTGGACCGCAGCGACTGTTGCTTCCGCTGCGGTCGGCCCGGTCACAAGGCCGGCTCGTGCAATGCCCCGCTGCACTGCAACGCATGTGCGGCGGCTGGCAAGCCGGCCAATCACCGGGTCGGGAGCAAGGGCTGCTCCCCTCCTGCTAAAAAGGGCAAAGGTAGGCCCTCCGCCGCCCCTGCCGTTTCCGCCGCCGCCGCCGCCACTGCCACCGCAGTCGCCGCTGCCGCCACTGAGGAGGTCGGAATGGACTGCCAATAATGGCCCCATTCCGCCTCCTCCAGGCGAACATCAACCACTGCGCCGCTGCTCAGGATCTCCTGCTCCAGAGCATGGCCCAGGGATCACTGGGTGGCGGACCTGGACGGCTCGGTGACCATCATCTCGTCGGCCGCCGCCGGTACCCCGACTCTTGAGGCTGCTCAAAGAGGCCGGGGTTGTGTCGCAGCACGGTTCGGAGAGCTCGCTGTGGTGGGCGTGTACTTCTCTCCGAACCGAACTCTCGCCGAGTTCCACAACTCCTTGAGGGAGTTGGTCACCGTCGTCGTCGGGTTCCGTTCCCTCCCCGTGCTCGTCCTCGGGGACTTCAACGCCAAAAACTTGGCTTGGGGTTCCCGGTTCACCGACGTCCGGGGTAGGATGGTGGAAGACTGGGCCCTTGAGACGGGCCTAGTCGTCCTGAACCGGGGTTCTGTCCCCACGTGCGTGCGGATGCAGGGCGAGTCGGTGGTGGACATCTCGTTCGCCAGCCCTGCTCTGTCACCGCGTATTGTTGACTGGCGCGTTATGGAGGAGGTGGAGACGTACTCCGACCACCGGTATATCCGGTTCGACGTCTCCGCCGAGTCCGCTGACCCGCCGGTCAGACAGGCCCCATGTGGCCCGCGTTGGGCGCTGAAACAGCTGGACCGGGAGCTGCTCCTGGAAGCCGCCATCGTGCAGGCCTGGGTGATACCACCGGTCAGGCCTGCCGACATAGACGATGAGAAGTCTTGGAGGAGGTGATTGGCACCCTGTTCCCTCGACTGTGGAGGGGGTTCACCCCTCCGTATATGACTCCGCCCCCTGCGGTGCCCGACGCGGGCTACAGCGACGACGACGACGACATCGTCCCAGAGGTGACCGAGGCAGAATTGAGAGCGGCGGTGCGCCGGATGGGCGCCAAGAACACCGCCCCAGGACCCGACGGCCTGCATGGCAAGGCATGGGTCCTGGCCTCAGAGGCTCTCGGGCCTCGATTGATTGGTCTCTACAGCGCATGTCTGGAGAGAGGCCAGTTCCCGCTTCTCTGGAAAGCGGGAAAACTGGTCCTCGTGCGGAAGACGGGGCGCCCTGCGGACTCTCCGTCCGCGTACCGGCCCATAGTGTTGCTCGACGAGGTGGGGAAAGTCTTCGAAAGAATCATTTCGAACCGCCTCGTCGCGCACCTGACGGACATTGGGCCGGACTTGTCGGACGGCCAGTTCGGCTTCCGCAGAGGGCGCTCCACGGTGGACGCCATCATGCGCGTTAGAGACCTCACGACGGGGACTGCAGTGTCCAGGGGTAAGGTCGTAGTGGCGGTGTCTCTGGACATCGCCAACGCCTTCAACTCCCTGCCCTGGAGCTGCATCTTGGAGGCACTCCGATATCATCGGGTGCCTACCTACCTCCGTCGTGTAATCGAGGCTTACCTGACGGACAGGTCCGTCAGCTACCCCGGTCACCGGGGCGAGTGGAACCGGCGAGAGATGGCACGCGGTGTTCCACAGGGTTCGGTTCTGGGGCCGCTCCTGTGGAACATCGGCTATGACTGGGTGCTGCGCACCGACCTCCCGAACGGCGTTAGCACAATATGCTACGCCGACGATACGCTGGTGCTAGCGCACGGGAGGTCACACCAGGCGGCGGCCGACCTAATGGCGACAGCGGTTGCGACAGTCGTTGAGAGAATCCGGCAGTTGGGACTCGAGGTGGCGCTCCACAAGTCCGAGGCCATGTGTTTTCATGGCCGCGGGAACGCGCCACCTCCGGGTGGGTCCCAAATAACGGCGGGAGGAGTTACCATCGACGTCGAGACGACGATGAAGTACCTAGGACTCGTCCTCGACAGTCGGTGGAACTTCATAGAACACTTCCGACGTTTGGCCCCAAAGTTGGAGAGGACGGGGGCTGCGTTTAAACGCATCCTCCCCAACCTCGGGGGCCAAACGCCTCCTGCCGGAGGTTATACGCCGGGGTCGTGCGGTCCATGGCCCTCTACGGCGCCCCTGTTTGGGCGCCAAGCCTGTTGCGGCGTCCCGCTCGGACGCTGCTCATGGCACAGAGGGTCATGGCGATCCGAATGATCCGCGGATACCGCACGATCTCTGGGGAGTCGGCGAACCTCCTTGCCGGATTACCGCCGTGGGATCTGGAGGCGAAGGTGCTCGCGCGCGTGTACGGCATGCGCGCGGAGGCACGTCGCCGGGGTGAAACCCCGCTGCCGCGCCAAATAGGTGCGTGGCGGGATGAGCTCCGGCGCGATCTCATGGCGGAATGGCAGCAACGACTGTCGCAACCGAGGGCTGGGCTCGCTGCCATCGCAGCGGTAAGTCCCCTCTTTGAGGAGTGGCTTGAGAGACGCTACGGCGTCCTCACCTACCGCCTGACGCAGGTCCTCACCGGACATGGAAGTTTCGGGAGGTACCTGTGTCTGATGGGGCGGGAGGAAACGCCCGGGTGTCATCACTGCGAGGACCGCCCTGAGGACACGGTGGAACACACGGTGGGAGAATGCCCTTCGTGGGCTGAGCACCGCCGTGTCCTCAGGGAAGTGATCGGCGATGGCGACCTCTCGCGTCCGGGCCTAGTGCAGGCCATGATGCGGAGCGAGGGGGACTGGGATGCCGTCTCCTCCTTTAGCGAAGCAGTGATGCTAGCTAAGGAGGAGGCGGGACGCGTGAGGCAGCGAAGCGCTGCCTCCTCGCAACCCAGCCATCGCGAAGGACACACCGGGCGTCGGGGATCGCGAGACGATCTCCGGCCACCGTAAGCGCGGGCCTGCGGACGGCGAGCATGGGTGGCTCCCCGTCCGACCAGAAACAGACCCGAGCGTACGGCGCGTCGCGTTCCGCGCGCGCCTCAAAGAGCCATCAGACCACCACAGATGGGGCCCAATACGGCCGATGCCGATTCGGAGTCGCGGAGAACCTAACGGGTAACCGGGGCTCCGGCTCGACGTGCAGGAGAAGGAACGGGGTGGTTTTTAGTCAGTAAGAGTCTGACACTCCCTCCCGCCTCACCCAGGCGGGAGAAGTCATTCGATGATTTTCCCCCCTTAAAAAAAAAAAAAAAATTCGAATAAATAAAATTATAATGTTCTGTATAGGCATTAACTGGAATAATAACTAATTTAATTTCCCGTATACTCGGAAAAACAACCCGCGTGAAATTGTCTTGTTTTAAATTAGAATTTCTTAGAATGGAATCTCTTCGAGAATATTCAGAAAATTATATTTAGATAAACTTTAAAGGGAAATGCAAATGGTTTTAGATTACATTATTATAATTTAAGGCTTTGGGGAAAGAGGATGGGTAGTATTTTGGCACTCTAATCGACCTTAAATTACTAGGATTAACTGGCTAGCTTTTTGACCCTAACTTTATCCGAAGTACTAAAATATGCATTAATAGGGTAGATGCCTAATTTTTATTTTAATGTCAGTCTGGTAGATTATTTTAAATCATTAGACACGTATTTTTTATTTTCTTACAGAAACGAATACTTTCGACGATATATTGATTTGAAATGTCGCGTGACGTCACTTCTATGTACATTTATACGTAGAAATGACGTTTTAGCCCCCACTTTGTTCGTTTTATTAAAGTATTGTTTTATGATACGACAAAATAAAAAAATACGTGTCATATATTTTTTCATTAACTGACTTACGGACTAATTAGATTTTTAATTTTCATATATCATACAGATAAATAAAATTGGAGTGTCTGTTTGTAATATTGAAATAACCGCTTTTTACTACATGCATATGAATATTTGAATATACAATTACGATACATAATTTATATGTATATCAAAGTAACACTTTTTACAATTTTTGTCTGTCCGTCTGTTTGTAATGGCTTAGCTCTGAAATAGTTGGACCGATTTTGACGTCTTTTATTGGCAGGTATCTGATATACTTAGAAGTAACATAGGCTACTTTAATTTTAGAAAAACGCAAACGAAGCGATGCAAAAAAGGAATAAAAGGACTTCGAGTTCCCGTCATGGCAAATATGGCAACACAGTAATTGGTTCTGGATTCAATTCATGGGTCAGACATGGTGTTTTGACGATGATGCTACAATGAAAAATGCAGCCACTAATATCTTTATGTTAAATAAATTTTCATTCAATTAAAATACAAGCCTGAAGGTGTTTCCTTTGTTTCCAGAACAGATTGTATTAGAATTGCCACCAACTGTTCAAAGGTTAAGCCCATTAGAACAAGATTAACTATAGAGGTTTAACCAATTACATTGGGATTAGCTTTCAGTTCTACCTAACTTATACTAACCACTACGGAATTTGGGATTCTTAGCTGTATTTAGATCTATAAAGGACTAAGTTCGTTGAGTCTCATTCTTCTGTAGCTAACAATAGGGTTAAACGTTGTATGACTTTTTACAAGTGAGGTCACGAGGCCTATTTGATCACTGATTTTTTTTTAATCATTTATTCAGCTATAGGTTCAGCTATACATACAAGTAACTTATTTCTAAGTATGCATAGCCAAACTGTTCAACAGTTTGTTGGTGAATTAAACAAAGTAGTCAATTTGGATTCATAGCAGAAATATTAACACAAAAATAAATAATGACACAGCAAATACCTCAAAAAATCGGACACCATGAACATCAAACATAACAACATAACCGATCGACAAAAAGCTTTTACGTTTATTACTTTCCCTTAACACATTTAGATACGTCCTACAAACTTTTAAGACCACAAATAACTTCTGACTCAAGGACGAATTATATAATAACACACTTTGGGATAAGATAACAGTAATTTGTCCTTAAATCTGAACCGAGGCCGGTGTCCCATGAACTTCCACAACAAATCATGATAAAATAAACCTCGGGACGGGCCTATATTTTTTATTAAACCTAATTATGTGCCATTCTCTGCAACGGGCCCTCTACCGGTCCCAAATTATTTAAATTAACCGACTTTTCGAGGCCTCAAAGCATTTCCTCTGGTTAAGTAGGTTGAGTCGTAAAAGCCGTGTTCCAGATTTGTTTTGTTGTTCAGTGCAAACATAATGTCAATGGGTTATTGTGTTTTTTGTGTCAAGGAAAAGATTCGACAGGAAGGCATTATTTAGATTCCTTTTTGCAAAAGGCCACTAGATTTGGGGAGAATGTCATAGTGTAGGATTCTTACTAAAACTACGAATGACCATTATCATTTTATATATTTTGAAGTGTGGGAGAGCCATGCTTCGGCACGAATGGGCCGGCTCGACCGGAGTGATACCACGGCCTCACAGAAAACCGACATGAAGCAACGCTTGCGTTGTGTTTCGTCGTGTGAGTGAGGTTACTGGAGGCCCAATTACCTTCCCTTTCCCCAATCTTCCCAATCCCTGAATCCCCAACGATCCTCAAACTCCTAATCCCCAAAAAGCCGGCGACGCACTTGTAACGCCTCTGGTGTTCCAGGTGTCCATGGGCGACGCCGATTGCTTACCATCAGGTGATCCGTCTGCTCGTTTACCGGCTTATGCCATAAAAAAAACGAACACTCCAAAGTAGTAGTTGATCTCGACCATCCTAGTAGATAACTCCGGATCATGCTACATTCATTGTTGGTTCCCTTTCGACTATCATGTTAGTAGATAAACTACATATAATACTCATGTAGGTCTTGCCGTATGAAGCATTATATGTATATGGATATGATTGTTAATTTAATGTTATCCCCTGATAAATTATTCATAGTTAGTGGCTATTTTTGTGGTTAGCTTAATTGTTAAACAAGACCGAGACATAATGTATTTGTCTTAAATAGACGCAGTGACGAATTAAGGATATGAGAGATAACACCCGAGGAATGGTAAATAGGTGAGGCACCCAAATCCTAAATTTTGTTGCATGAAGATTAACTAAATAAACAAACATCGTCTGATTCCACATACAGTCGGAAAATACCAAAAAGCAAGATCCTATTGACATCACATTAGAAATGGACTATAGAAACCATTGTTTTTACAGATAACCCACCATAGAATACGTAATACAACCACATGGAGGGTTGTGCGTTGACCCCATTAAAATTAAACGCAATTCCGGGCAGGGTTCATTTATTTTCCATGAATATTCTATGGTTATTTGTTTACATCTAGCCTGGTAGAACCTCTTTAATCTTGGTTGCTTTTGGGATTTGATTTTAAAAGTATTTTTTTTTATATTGGGACAAGCCCGCCACACCCTTATAAAACCGCTACAACACCTGTAAGCCAGGATCTACAAGTAGATACAACCATGAAAACACCGGAACACTGAACCCCAGCGCGTCCCAGGGATATGAATAACTGTCTTGGTTCCCGTAACGAAGTGAATCAGTATAATTGTAAGAGGAGATGAAAATCTTTTGGCTAAAAATACATTTAAAAATAGTCACCTTACATCACAGTAGGTAATAATATATATGTATAATTTTTCATAGGTCAATGTAATCTGGTCAATAAATATAAAGCCAGTGACCACGAGTTGTTTGAGTGACCTCTCGAGTTACATGATGTCCGCTAGTTATTGATTCAATGACTCGCTCGGACATTTCATTTGCCTGCATCCCTCGGTAGCTTTCCAATACACGATGTCTGTAAAGCCTCGTACGCTACTCGAACTTGGTTGATACTTTTTGTATATTTATTTTTGCTAAGTTATTGATGCAAATTAGTTAAGTATTTTTTAATAAATTATTTACTGCCTAAAATTTTTTTTCACATTTTAAACCTTCCCTGTACTTCCACTAACATTTCAAGACAAGACAAGACTGAATGACTGCACGGTTGGTGCGGTGACTGGGCAACCGGCTGCCGTGCAACATGTCGCGGGTTCGATTCCCGCACGGAACAACACTTTGTCTGATCCATAAATTGTTGTTTCGGGTCTGGGTGTCATTGTGTATGTGAACTTGTATGTTTGTAAACGCACCCACGACACAGGAGAAAATCGTAATGTGGGGCAAAGATATATTTATAAAAAAAAAGACCAAAATAATCCAAATCGGTTCAGAACTGCCATTTATAAACGTTAATTTGGCCACCCAATAGCTGTAAACAAAAAAATATTAAAATAAAGACATACATTTTATGAAACCATAATATTTATGCACTATCAAGTATCAATACCACGACATCATCGTACAAATTGCATCTATTTTGGTGATGGCGTCGGATTATAGGATTGGAATCCAGATTTATTATTGGAATTTCCGATCGCTTTATTCAAGTTGACGTCGTCCATGGCCGATAGCAATATTACGCATGGATTATACCAATGATCTGCTACTGCATACTAAATTGGAGAAACAACCCTACCTCACAACCCTCGTGGAAAATCACTTAAAAGCAATGCTTAATGGGTTAAATAACTTTGTTTAAATGATTCCCCATTCCTCCATAAAGGATTGATGGCCCTTGTTTATTGATCGAGTCATTCCAATGTTGTTTTAATAAGATTATAGAAACTCCCCCTTATTCCGTGTAGATTTTACGAAATATAGACGACAGGAGCAAACATTCTGAGTATTTTGCAATTTCGGATACAAATAAACGCCTGAAATTTCCATTGTTCTTGAATAAATAGAGATTTAATTGAAACCACAAACGAAATCAAGTACTTTTGTTGAGTAGGTGCGTGTATCCGAATTGTGGTGTGCGTTAATTTGGTGAGAGATCCGTCAAACGAGTGGTGATGACGTGACGTTAGGGCGTGACGTCACGAAGTGTCGTCGAGTGGGCGGCTCCATACAGCTACTTATCCCTTTGATATAGCCTCGACGCCATTAATTTTATGTTACTTGCCCCAGTATATCATTTTACATGTATACAGTTATGGATAGAGGATTGTCTGTTTGTGCATTGTGGTATTAAATTTTAATATTTTTAATGACACTTTCCAAATGGCTTGTCGGACTGTTCGGACAAGGTTATTGTTAGAGAAACATAGTATTTTACACCTTAACTTAACACATCACAGCTTTAATTTAAAACAAAATAAAAGCAAGTTTCATGCTTGAATCCCAAAACCAACTTTCAAACAAGATTATCCCTTAATTCGATACAGCACGTTGTAAAATCCCCTAACGAATTTGGCCTTCCATTAGCACTGCCCCATCAGAGCAGCTAAAGAGAATACAATTTGCGAACCCAGGCTTTTCAGTTCATGGTCCAAGGTCCAAATCCTAGTCAGATTAGTGTCAAATTAAGTCGCGAGTGACGCCAGGTGTGTTTGTTGTGTGTAAAGGTTTGTTCAGACGAGCTATTGTAACGAGTGGCGTGGTGATGACAGCGTCTCGTCTAACAGGCCCTAATTAAACAAAGTTTCGGGATTGCGCTTGATGTATGAGGCAACACATTAGCGCCGTGTTTGGAGAATAATGTACTAGAATTTTTTTGTATATAGTATACCGTGAAATCTATTTCGTTTTCGTCCCGCTACAAAACAATTTGCCATAATACGGAGTACCTACTTTCGAAGTATAAATTAATACCAAGTAAACATGTATTTTTTTTTAGTTCAAAAAATGTTCATAATAATACGCACATGAAACACTAGACGGTTTGGTTTGAATTTATAGGCACTGTTCGCATCGCACGTACCACCCGGCGAGAAATACAGCTTCGACAATTACATGGTGTTTTGACAATATACTATGAGTTCGTGCATACGTTTTCAAAGTTTGCCTTTTACAATGAATCACCAGTTATTTATTATTTTAAACATTTTATTTCTTTGTAAAACTATTGTATCACAGAACCATTTTACTTCGGGACGAAAGCTGAACATGCGTTATCACATGATTGACTGTATTTGCTAGTTCGAGGTCAGATTTGTTTGAACCCCGGTAGGACATTTTGTATTTGGAATGTAATGTTTTCGGTAATGGGCAGACACCTGGAATTTTTAACTGACTTCAAAAAGAAAAGAAGTGATTCTCAGTTTGACCTGTTATCTCACGATTGGCTGAACCGATTTGGAGTTGGTTTTCAGAAAAATGACCGTTCATTTAGGAGAAGTTTTCAATTAATAAATTAATCGGCTTCAAAAAAAGTGGCTTATGGTCGGAATTCTGAATTTTTGAAATAATTATTATGTGTTTTATTTCATCCGGCTAAAATTCATTTATTAGATGAATAACAGATGTTTCCTTTACTTATTCATTTACCTTTTATAGTTATTTCAGTAGTCTGTAGCAGAGATGTTATGGATATGAAATTTCGAAAACGGATATGAAATTATTTCGGATTATCCGTTAGTTTCGGTAAGATACAAATAGCTAATATAATGGTTTCATTTATACCTCACGCCCCTATCCGATAGTATCCAAAACTTTTATTTCAGATTCGGTTACGGTGACGAATATTGTTTAAATCGCATATTTGATAGTTTCGGTTAAGGTTACGGAGCTTCCTAACACCCCTGGTCTGAAGTCTCATATTGACTGAATAAAACTTAAAACTGTCTGGAAATAAATAAGAGTTCAGTCGTAAGCAGAGTACAGAAATCAGTTTCCCTGTTTGTATAACGTTTGTAAACAACAGTTTGTGTTCCGAAGCTTGGTTTTTATCCGAGTCTTTAGTGCAGGTGGAATGGGCCCGTCAAGTACTAGCCGCCATTGTCTTTATGTTGTAGGGTTGACAAATTGTTGCTTTTCGAGGATATATTTGTTTATTTTATTGGGTTGCGCTTGGAGAAGCATATAAATGCGATTAAATTGTAAAATGTTCCCCTTATTATGAAGTTGGTTCAAAAGGTGTGTATGTGGTTTCGTATGGTCGTTGTAGGATAGAGGACTATTGTACTTTTTATGTAAGTTTTTTTTGTTTAATTCGACCTTGTTAATATTGCTGTCGTTGTCTGTTTCAGTTATTACCTATCTAATTCAATTCTTAAGACTGTTGGATTATAGCAGAAAAAACAATCAGCAGATTAGAAATTATTTTAGCAAGATGTGCTGTGCACTAAACAGATAGTATACAGCAAAGATCTGTAACCAAAGACAATGTTATTGTTTTTTTTTTATTTTTTTATCTAATCTATGAGTGTCTATGACTATGACAGATTGTGTTTATCATAGAGTTCTAATAAAGACATGTTTGTCAAAAAAATTAGAGATTTCTCATAACTATGCTACCATGCTTCCAAATATAAATCGATACTTCTTATATTTCTTTCAATAATAATTACTTTCAACTGTTATCCACTTGACGTCCTCGTTGGCCGAGTGGTCACAAGTACGACTGCTGAGCAAGGGGTCTCGGGTTCGATTCCCGGATCGGGCAAAGTATTACTGGGTTTTAAAAAAAATCTTAGCAGTAGCACGGAGTTTGGAATTGTCCTCCGTAATTGGCAAAAGGCTCAACCTTCTAAATGAATAGTCACCTCTATTACATGGGACGTATAACATAAATACTGAAAAGTGGGTGTTACATTGTATACTCTGCCTACTCCTTCTGGGATTTTCCACTTCTAGGTAAAGACACAAAAAAATATTTAAAATGTAACTTCAGATACTACCAGCCCTAAGCGCAGTGACTCTAGAAGGACACTAGATAGTGTCATTACTGGGTGGTCGGTACTTATCCCGGGAATGGCGGGAACCGTACCTCTACTAGAGTGGCCGCATCTGAGCGTCTCCTCTTACCCTACATTCGGACTTCGTTAATATTTATTTTTAATTCAACTACATTCATTTAGAAGTGAAGTAGAAGTGTTATAATGTCAGTGGTGTTGGCTGGACAGATATTTTTTTATAAACTCTTATTTAATTTACTTGCATTCCATTCTACTGCGACTGCCTCGTTGGCTGAGTGGTCGCAAGTGCGACTGCACGGGCAAGGGGTCTCGGGTTCCATTCCTAAGTAGGGCGAAGTATTTCTGTGTTTTTAAAAAAATCTTAGTAGTTGTACGGAGGCTGGAATTGTGCCCGGTATATGGCAATAGGCTCACCCCCTATTAAATGGCACTCATAACATAAATAGTGAAAAGTGGGTGTTACATTGTACAGTAGCATTAAGTGCCGTAATGTGCCTTTGCCTATCCTTAAGGGATAAAAGGCGTTACATTATCATTTCATTCTATCACCTAAGGAAATATTAGGTATGTCCCACTATACATATAAAGTTTTGATACTCTGTGGAATCGGATTAAAATCAGTGTAGATGACAAAAATGATTTGGAAAAAAGGGTTTTGGTGGTTTACCCCGTAACCTGTAATTTAATGTGTGTGAGATTGTGGCACACAATCCACTTTCACCAAAGTAAAAAAAAAACGAATATATCATTTATTTTGATATTCATAATATCAACATTTTCCACAAAACAATGTCATACACGCCACAGAACCACCACAGTTTGTTGTTTCCACCTCGAGTGAGGGTAGTCGTGAAATCATTTTTATTATTTGACGTCGCGCGACTCCTGAATACATTTTAATGCATAATGCGCATTATGCATCGAGATGTTGCGGCGGTTGGGTGTGAACAAATATTATTCGTATTATGAAAAAATATTGAACCTCGGTTTATGTGGATTTATTTTAAAATAATGACAACTAGTACTTTTGTGTCAGTGTACCCTGTTTATATTAAAACATAAAGGCTTACTCACGTAACTGTTTGACTAGGAACTCGGCTAGTTTCAAGCCATGCTAGAGGCTAGAGGCATGCTGCTCATGAATGTGAGCCTCTATTATGACTTGAAACCAGTCGAGTTCCTCGTCGTACAGTTGCGTGAATGAGCCGACAACATAATAATTAATTTAGTATGTCTCACAAAATGTTTAATATTAATGTCGTAGTACTATTTATAACTACTTACTTATTAAATAGATATTTTATAACCAGTAGCAGAACATCTAAAGAGAGCATTTATAGCACTTGCTATACATATAAGAAGTCCAAACACGGACACATTTCCGCGGCAGCCGAAGTTGTGAGGCTTAACTAGTTAAAACTAGTTTCGCCCACATTGAGGCTCTTCAATTTGTCCAAATGTATCTATCTATAGATAGGTACGTTTCTTTTCCGTACTTTCTGTGCTCGACGGCTTTTGAGTACAGCCGGTGGTGCTGTGGGTTATTTTAAGTGGTTGAGAAGAGAGAGTTTATTACGATTAATGGATTATTATGATACTGCCCGACTGCCTCGTTGGCCGAGTGGTCGCAAGTGCGACTAACGGTCAAGGGGTCTCGGGTTCGATTCCCGGTTTGGTCAAAGTATTATTGGGTTTTTAAAAATTCTCAGTAGTAGCACGAAGTCTGGAAATGTGACCGGTATATGGCGATGGGCTCTACCCCTATTACATGGGACTCATAACATAAATAGTGAAAAGTGGGTGTTACCTCTGTGTGCACCTCTGCCTACCCCTTCGGGGATAAAAGGCGTGATGTTATGTTATGTATGTAGTGAGTGCATGGTTGGCCCGGTGGCTAGCCGGCTGCCACGCAATGTGTAACGGGTCCGATTCCCACACGAAGCAACTCTTTGTGACATCCACAAATTGTGGTTTCGGGTCTGGGTGTCATGTGTGTGAAATTATATGTTTGTCATCGCACCCATAAATATCAAACACAGGAGAAATACCAAGTGTGTTAAAAAAATTACGGTATTTAAGAATACAGCTAATGTTGCAACATGTTACTTTTAACTTGCAAATCAATAACATAAGATTCAATCAATCTTATACTAACAAAAATAACTTAAGTAGTCATTACTCATTAGTAACGATATTTTGCATTTTGCCTGTTTAGGGAGCTAACCTTTTTAGGTTATTTGCCATTGCACACCTAACAAGCACGGCTCCAGCACACCTCCAATCCAGCTATGTCATTGTCATATCGTACGTATTACAACATACGATATGACAATGACATATTTTATAATGTCAATACAAAAAGCTATAAGCGTACCGACGTCGCGCTTATACCCTTTTTGCTTAGTTTTTTGCTTTGAAAATTACGCAGTACCGGTGCCGTGCCGGTGCCGTGACGGTGCCGTGCTGGTGCCGTGCTTGTTAGTGTGTGATGACTTTTACACGGCACTTCGCAGATGATAATTTTGTTAACAAGGTCAGTAATCGAATGGTTATATGGATAATGAAACCAGCAAGAAAGAAATTGAATAGGTATAACAAATTTATTCAAGGACAAATATTTATGAACAGACTTACTAAATATAGATATGTATAGTTCCTTAGTAGTTAATCTAATATCGGAAGGAAGTTCCATCTAGCTAGCAATGACGAAACGTACGCTAGTATGGCTCTATGGCTATGGAAGTCGTTTGCTTTTATATATTCCTAGAACTTACCTACAGTAGTGATGTGAACTACTATTTGGTGTTATCAATATTCGATATTCTTTATGAAATTTCGTTTTGGTAGTGGTCTCCTGGCGAAATATAATATTCTACGACTTAATAATTTCTATTGAATTAAATGAAGTCGATTTTTTATCGTTTGTATTACTCAATTACCATAAAATAATTTCTTCTTTGAATATTATAGCTATTATTGGAATCAACTGGATTGTATTATGTTACATAGGCTTATTGTTTAATTGAGAATATACCAGTTTGTACTGTGGTCGTGGTGGTCCGCCCGTCTCTCATACATGAGGGTGCGGGTTCGGGTGTGATTTCTGTGATCAATTGATTGATTCTGTGATTTTCTGAGTTTAAGGTACTATCTAAGATTATTTAGACACCACCACAAACGGTGAAGGAATACATCGTGAGGACACCTGGACATATAATTTCTAATTATAAGTTTGAAATCGCCAACCCGCATTGAGCAAGATTAATGCTTAAACCTTATCCGTGTGAGAAGAGGCTTTGTCCAGCAGTGGTCACTTATAGGCTGTTGATGATACCAGTTTAAGGGACCGGATTATCCAAGAACTTATCATAATCAGAACAAAATAGAACGATTTTTGTAACTTATCCTATAGCTAGCATATTTTCGAGATATTCGCTTGTTTACACCAATCCCTACTAATCCGAAAGTTTGTCCAAATTCCTCGGGCGCCGGGCAGGCGGACCGCTCGGATCGATGCCAAGATATCAAGGTGCTTTCAGTTCAGGAGGCATGTGTTTCACGCTGAATTCATATTACGAATATTGTCGTTGCGAAAATTTATTATAGTGATGGGATATAGGTATATAGTTAATAGTATTCATAGTTATCGATTTTTGAAAAGAATCTGGCAATGGGTGGTAGATGCACAATAAAAGAAAACCAAAATAGAAGAAAAACAAAAAAAAACAAATTAAACCAGTGAAACAAGTGAAGTACATATAAAACATGCTAAAATTATATGAAAAATGGGCAATAGGTACTATGTAATAAAACTCTTTCGCTTGAATTCCCCGCAAAAAGACTTGAATTACGTATTGTATCTATCATAACTGATGATTTTTTGTTTATTGTTTGCTTAAATTGATGACGTCATGCCGCATTCAATAAACATGGGCTTTCGAAGGTCAACTTGGGTCACCTTAGGCGATAGTAGCGAGATGCCAAGCTTGGCAAAAGTAATATAAGCTTGTGAAGGCCAAGTGTTGTTGGCTAATGAACTTGGATGCAATTTGAATATCTAAGGTCGAGGCCGAGTGAAGGACAGTGTTAGGGATTCATGCATAAGTTCATGTACCTGGATGGTCGTTGAATAATTCGACGTGTCTAGAAGTTTAGCGTTAATACTTTAGAGTACTATACATAGATATACGAGTATTGAAGACTGTTTGCGCATGAAACGCGTAGTAAACTTGTCTTCTTTGCATTGGCATAGGTACATACCTTTATTTGTGATAATTTTTTAAATTCTAAGACTGTCTATTCGGTTTAAGTGTAAACCATCCTATTTATAGCCGTTTTAGATAGTTAGATAACCCAGATTTTGTCTCAAAATAGTTGCTAATAATATTTAACATATATCCCCAAGCGGTCACCGGTGACCGCTCTGCACTACTACATTATAGACCTTATTTCCAATGTTTAGAGACTACTTTTGTATGAACAAATTTAGGGGATGATTTTCAACAATTTTCAACAGGTTAAGTAATCATCCAATATCTCTGAGTACGGCATAATAATTATTTTTTTCAATATTTCTATATTACCGTATAATAATTCGTAAAATATCGTCATTAAAAACAGGGGTTTGTTTATAACAGGTACAGCCAAAGCCAAAAGTCCACTGCCACCGTGAGTGATGTTCACACAACAATGCGTAAGTAATTTCATATTAATGTGCATAAAAACGCGTGCGTACGCAGAAACACATGCGTGTGCATGTGTGTATAAGCGCTGCAGTGCAACCGATAGTAGTCTTACGGTGGTGGACTTTTAACATTTGACCCTACATACATCGTCGGTTCGTTAATTATCAATACAAGACCCTTTTTTTCTAAAAACTGTTTCATTACAATGATCATTTTATTATAAAGTGCCTACGAACGAATGTAACTTTATAAATAATTTTAATTAACGTTAGGAGCCATTATAATCCTGTAAAGTACGTATTTGGTACGGAAAATCGTTGTAACTGTTACTTTGATGTTATTTTCCATTGTTAGACTAATTAATTGAGTTTGTGTCTGAAATTACATAATATATTGTAAGGCAAATGCCATTTCATTAAGGGAATAAGTTGTAGGTGGTAGGCTGCTTTACTTTGTTCCAAGTTATGTTTGTTGTAGAAGGATTAATTTCTTACACGCTAGCGTCCACGTGTAGAAGTTCCAGGGTGGTTTTCATTCGGCGACGGCGACCTCTCGCGTCCGGCTCTGGTTCAGACCATGGTACGGAGTGAGAGGGACTGGGATGCCGTCTCCGCCTTCTCCGAAGCAGTCATGCTAGCTAAGGAGGAGGCGGAGCGCGTGAGAGAATGAACCTCCTCACGCCCCGGCCGTCGCGAGGTATACTCCGGGCGTCGGGGATCGCGAGACGATCTTCGGCCACCGTAAGCACGGGCCTGCGGACGTCGAGCACGAGTGACTCGCGGCCCGACCAGAACCAGGCCCGAGCGTACGGCGTGTCGCGTTTTGCGCTCGTATCCAGCCATCAGACCACCACAGATGGGGCCCAACAGGGCTGATGCTGAGACGGAGCCGCGGAAGACTTAACGGGTTACCGGGGAACGGGGTGGTTTTTAGTCATTAAGAGTCTGTCACTCCCTCTCGCCTCACCCGGGCGGGAGAAGTGATTAGATGATTTTCCCCCCTTAAAAAAAAAGTGTGGTTTTTAAAAGAACAACAACATACAGCTGAATTGATAACCTCCTCCTTTTTGGGAACTCGGTTAAAAATAAATATAGAATAGAGTGAAGTAAAGTTTATTGTACATAATGTCGGTGCCTTTGACTGCCTCGTTGGCCGAGTGGTCGCAAGTGCGGCTGCCGGGCAAGGGGTCTCGAGTTCGATACCCGGGTCGGGCAAAGTATTACTGGGTTTTAAAAAAATTCTCAGTAGTAGCACGGAGTCTGGAAATGTGCCCGGTATATGGCAATAGGCTCACCCCCTATTGCATGGGACTCATAACATAAATAGTGAAAAGTGGGTGTTACTTCTGTGTGGACCTTTGCCTACCCCTTCGGGGATAAAAGGCGTGATGTTATGTTATGTGTTATAATGTCGGTATTGTATCTACATAATGTAATGTAGATATATAAAATTGCTATTTCCTTTTTTTACTTACAGTTCGAGATTCGTGATATAAGTACCTCTGCGACTTAAGGTATGTTCATATCAGTATTTTGTAACCATTGCCGTAATATTACTTTACCTATATATTAATGTATCATATTTAACACACACTGTTCAATGAAGCGGTATATTTACGTACACAATTAGAGTAAGTTAATTAATTAAGTACATTTTACGATCGTATCTGGTTTTAACATTTATGAAGAAGTTAATTATGTCTTATGTATGAAAGAAAGAAAGGAATGAGCGAACAAGTTAGTCATCATCAACAGCCTATAAATTGTACTGCCGAGCAAAGACTCTTCTCACACGGAGAAATTTTAAGCATTAATCACCACGCTTGCTTAATGCGGGTTGACGAGTAATAAATAATAATAATAATGTGTGTTGGGGTAAGATCGGCGCTGGGGTAAGAACGTAGAACTCAAATATACCACTTATTTGGCTATATTTTTTAATGCTAGCCATATTGCCCGCTACGTCATTATGTTTCACCCCGCCCAGCAGTGATCGCTAGTCGCTCCGGCTACTCGGATGTGTACCACGCGCCGTTAAAGAAAACAATGTAAGTTTTGTAAAATATTTGTTTATCCGGTCTTTCACCTGCATTTGTATTTACATATTTTAGCAAAAGTATAGCTTATTTTGGATTTGTTTTGCCTAAATTCTAAGTTTTAAGCAGTGATAACATGATAAAACTCATCCAGATACGGCTACTACATCTGAAGGCTGAAATCCGGTGTTACCCATTACGAGTAAAGATCGGACAAAAATATCCGGTCTAAACCCGTTTCTAAATTGCCAGTGATTTTCAAACTTTTATTACAGATCACTTTAAATACCTACTTAATGTGTTCGTAATCGTTTTATTATGGCGCTTAAAATCCACTACTTATAACAACAATGCATTTGCAGATGCCACGTAAATACTCTAGAACCTCTTCGCGGGCCCGTTATACAAAAGAAGCGCTGCAATTGGTCATGCAGAAAATAAGTAATAAGGAGCTCTCCTAAGCAGCCGCTTCAAAAATGTACGGCATACCTACATCCACACTTAGTAACTACTACTAAAAACCAAAAATATGTATTTTGATAGAGATTTTGGTTATTGTTTTGATTTTTGTTTTCTAGATCGTTGTCATAGACGTTTCAGTTTAATAAAGATTTATGTTTAACTCAATTAACCTGAAATGTCTACGAGAACTGTCAATTCTTTGATAAGTATAATTGTTTTGTTTGTATTCCTTTTTTTCTATTGAAGAATTTTAATTAAATATAGTATTATAATTTTGTTCATTCCTTGTTAGTGATTTCTATATTTGATATTATCACAATATAATATTTTATACTACTATTAATTCGTTTTAATATTTGAATATTCCGATTCCCTTCATTTCTCTACCAACCGCACAGTATTTCAGTTTTATTTAACGCTTTTAAATATTCGCTTACTTTTCCTTTTTGGTACTATGCTCGTGGGTAAAACCAAACTTTGCGAATCCTAATGTCTTTTAAATTTGGCATTTGGGGTAAGATCGGACAAATTACACACACAGAAAAAATAATAATTTGGTACATCTATGTCTGTAGTATTAGGTACATTTTTTTGATGTCATGTTAAAGAACAGGAAAGATCGGATACATTCTTTTCATACACCTTGTGCTCCTAGCCATAGGACTAGTTTTAAATTGTTGTCCGAACTTACCCCTTGATAGCCAAATCGTCATTGCATTCACAAAAAATTTGTTCAGATTTTACAGGCTTACAAAGCAAAAAGTATTGAGTATTTATAAACAAAATAAATTTTAAAATACACTGTGTTTAATCATTAGTGATTCCACTATTTTTCATCAATGTGCTGTATACCAATATTCAGAAAAAAAAGTTTTTGCAACATCCTTGCAACTATTCGAAAATCCGTCCGATATTACCCCAAGGCACCTTAATAATTATGTCTATGGGCGGCGCTGATCGCTTACCATCAGGTTATCAGTTTGCTCATTTGCTTCCTATTCCATAAAAAAAATGCGGGTTGGCGATTTCAAACTTATAATTATAAATAATAAGCCCAGTTTTCCTCACGATGTTTTCCTTCACCGTTTGTCGGTAGTCTATAAATAATTTTAGAAAGTACATTATAATTCGGAAAAAAACGCATTGGTAGCTGCCGTTGGTCGGCGTTGGTAGATTTTGAGCCCGCGCACTCATGCATGAGAAGCGTGCGTCTTAAACCTCCGGGTCAACACGACCACTCAAATAAATAAGTTGGTATCTCTTTTATGTATATTGTCCCAGTTAAATTTTCCGAAAGCAACTTTTTTTGGGCTTCGTCACAATCAGGGAAAAAGACTACCACGTTCGACAACGGATCGATTTTAAAGTTTTCAGTAACATATAATTTGCAAGTGGTGTATGACAACAGGTTCAACTCTTCATTATATAGGGATACACAACTGACAAAACATATATAGGTACTTGTCTTGTAACTTAATATTTAGATATCAGCAATTAACTGTGTTATCATTTAGTTTTGTTATGACAAAGTTAAAACCAACAGTCTACCCAATGTATTTTCATTATAAATTGCTCTGGAATGTTAAGGCTTCATTTCAAACTCAAATATTTAGAAAGCAACAACTGTTGTAAGTTTAACATTATTTATAAGTAATAGGGTAGATGCTTAATTTTTATTTTAATGTCAGTCTGATAGATTATTTTAAATCATTAGACACGTATTTTTTATTTTCTTACAGAAATGAATACTTTCGACGATATATTGATTTGAAATGTCGCGTGACGTCACTTCTATGTTCATTTTATACACATGACGTTCTAGCTCCCGCTCCTAAATTTTGATTCGTTTTATGCAAGTATTGTTTTATTTTAGAACAAAATAAAAAAATACGTGTCTAATATTTTTTCATTACCTTACTTACGGACTAATTAGATTCTTTATTTTTATACCCCGTCATCATCCCAATAAAGGTTGTTATTAGGTTGCACCTTTAACGGATCGAGTGTAGTTATAGACAATAATTAGTTTAATCTTTTATCTTAGTCACAAGTGTGACTGCCGAACAAGCAAAACTACGTTCCCGGACAGAGCCACCCCTATTTTAGAGGTGTATAACATTTTGAAACGTATATGTTCAATGTTTATCACACATCTTGTGGCATGAATAAGTGTTTATGGTCGTTTATAGCCTGAACTTTCTACCTATAATGTTCCCGCGAAAAAGGTCAAATCGATTAGATTCAAAAGATCGTCTATGGTTCTATACTTTTTTGTTATTTATAGTTACTTAAACAAAATGTAGACGTTACTTTTATTTGTTCCATATTTTTATAACTATTATACTTGATTCAATCCTAAAAATCAAAAATTATACTTATTTGAAAACATTTTAATATTACGATTATTCAGACGCAACTTTGTACGTACAATAGGAAGCAATTAATATTGTCAAGAGTTGAAAATTCAGCTTGTTTTGTTAAAGCGATACTGTAAACCTTAAAACCCGGACCGTTCTTTTGTCATAACATTTTCGTACGAAAAACTTTAGCTGTAATTTTTCGGTAACTGCCGAAATGAAATTTTATATATTTTGAAAGAGAAGAATATTGTTCATGTGGGTATTGGGTAAGATTTTTTATGATGTTGGTGATTTAATTGGTGATGTTTTCTTCGTACATATATCGGTTCTAAATAGCATTAAATGAATTAATTTCAAACATTGGTTTATTATATTCAAATATTTGATAGAAGACCTCAATAACCAGTAGATATTATAACTTGTGAGATGTTGGACTTTGCAAAATATTCTAACTCACCCTAAATCATACAAGTCTAAATGCATTATTTCTACCCTAATGAAGAGTTCTAGTAATTCCCCTTCGTTTAGGCATAAGCACAGTTTTAAGTACGAAAAGTGTCAATAATAGGTGTTTAACAATTTTATGAGAATAGAATATACAATGGGGTTGACATATCCATGTGGATAAAAATCCCCTACTAAATAAAGGAGAAAAAAAAACAGCATTATATGCAAACAATTTTCTCATTATAAATTGCGAAGTATTTTATAAAGCAACATCGATGTAGTTTAAATCCAACATAAAGAAAAACTAATAATCTTATACCGATTTTAATACGGTTTAGGTAGAACTTTTATACGCATTATTTTTCCCTATCGATAGAATATCAGAAAGTAAAAAAAGTAAATTGCGACGAACATTGAAAATTTATGGGCGGGATAAACCGAATCGGGACGGTTGCCTTTATAATTCCTTTTGTGTCGGTATTATAAATCGAGAGATTTCTAGAGGTATTTTTATATTATAGCTCAGTTTTTATTTGAAAACTTTAATAGATTGATGTATTTTTTATTTTTTATTTTGATGATTTATTGTTAATAACAATTATTATTTGTTATTTAGGGCGTGACGTCACTGGCATGTCATTTGTTTTTTCTTTCTTTATTTGGTGTTGCATTCTAAATACAAATTATTGTCGAATGTATTTATTTAAATTAAGTAGAAAGAGTATAATATGTGCTATATGTATATCAATCCTTGTCATTTAGGGAGTGACGTCACTAACGTATCATTTGTTTTTTATTTGTACTTGCCGCTATTAATTTAGCATTAAACAGTTCTGATAAATTAATTTAGGTAATCCACGGTGTAGCAAATCATACCTAACCTCATATACCTATGTCAAACACAACATGAATGTAGAAGGGGTAGGCAGAGGTGCACACAGAAGTAACACCCACTTTTCACTATTTATGTTATGAGTCCCATGTAATAGGGGGTGAGCCTATTGCCATATACCGAACACATTTCCAGACTCCGTGCTACTATTGAGAATTTTTAAAAACCCAGTAATATTTTGCCCGACCCGAGAATCGAACCCGAGACCCCTTGCCAGGTAGTCGCACTCGCGACCACTCGGCCAACGAGGCAGAATGTCAAACAAAGCCACAAATTTAACCATATATTAATATTTTAGTATTAAAAATTATAAATAGCCTTTTTACCTACCTACCTTACTTTTAATATAAATAAGTGTGGTAAATGTTAAAAGGGTTCAAAGTGACCACGCTGCAGACACAGGGTTGGTCTTCTGGTGTGACCACGGGGCTTTGAAATGTGCGGCTGCCAGCAACGGAGGCGAGGGTCTGTCAGTCTCTACCGCATCAAAGAAAAAGCGACAAATTGTGTGCAGTTCTACGATTGTGTATGTCTTGTTTCGCAATTGACTGTCACTGAAATAGAATAAAAGATATCCATAAAAATGTTCCAAATTGGTCACTTTAGTCGAAGTACCTACTTATACGCCTGCTATCTTACACCTGTCATCTTACATGTCAAAAACTGTTTAATTCCGTTAGATTTTCAAATTTATGTTTTCGGTTAATAAAAAATTATTTTATACCTATGGTGCGATTGATGATTATTTTACGCCAATAATTTTGTGACTATATAAGACACTAGCAGCCCGTCCCGGCTTCGCACGGGGTAGACAATTATTTGTTTTGGAAATTTGGATCTTCAATATTGTTGTACATTATTTTGTTCTATTGCTAATAGTTTCGGCAGCGCATTTGACGAAAGACATTTTAAGACTCATTTTTCTACACCTTCGGTTACATTGTTCAAATTGTACCAAGGATCCCTAATTTTTTTCACAATGTAATGTAGCCTATGTCAAATTGGAAGAATGTAGCATTCTATTGGTTAAAGAATTTTTGAAATCCGCTCAGTACTTTTTGAGCCTATTCATTACAAACATACAAAAATAGGTACAAATCTTTCCTCTTTATAATATTAGTATAGATATAGATTGAGTAAAATCGTAGTTGCCACTAAAATGGTGAAACTACTAATTAAATATGATTAAAGAAAAAGATCGTTACTATTATCCTGCAACCACTTCCCGGAAAAACATAATGTTATTGTGGCCTTTAAAATATTCGCAACGAAAACGCAAAGTCGAGAATCCCTCGTGGTAATGCACAATTTATGCGCGTACATACGCCGAGGTAACAAAGCGAGACAACAGATGGTTGCATGAATAAAACAGTAGAGGGCGCCCTGAATATTTGACATGTTCGTGTGTGTGAACCACTCCAACACAGGTACAAACCTTATAGAGGTAGTTAGAAGAATCTTTTTGTTCTTTTTGTTGGTCGATTGATTTGAAAAGTGATTGGAAATTGTTTGAATAGTTTACGTGTTTCGATTTATTGTTTGGAACCTAATTATGTGTGTGTCTGCTGAAAGACATACAAAATGAGTTTCTTATTGTTTTTGTTAATTTCATAGTATGCGTGTTTGCCTTTCCAGTTCTTGTAGGCGTTTCAATATTTATGAGTACTTTCTATCTTGAAAACATGGAAAATCATGTCAGTCGAATCATCATTAGGTACTAAACACCAAAATAGAGAAACAAAATAATCTATAATTTTATTTGAAACCGCAGCACCTTCACGTACCTCTGAATAAAAAATTAAATAAAACTCTCCAAACACCAATTTTACGACAACAAAAATAAGATCTTCATTGTAATCCTAATAAAGACAACTGACCCAAAAACTAAATCGAATCGCTTTTCGCATTGAAGATAGATGGAGCTAGTGCGCTCTTTCGTAGCAAACACTATTTATAGTTTGGGCTCCCAAATAAAACCACTAGGCCGATTATATGGGTCACTGCCTTTCGATACTGCCATAAAAAGAACGTCCCATCTAAAACGTATTAATCACACTTCAGGTACGTTTTATTTCAGTTATTGAGTGTAAATAACGGTTGGTCATAGATTTAGGTGGTCGGTTTATGTTTCATTTAGTCTTTTCTTTCTTGGTAATGTGACCTTTTAGGCAGAGGAGATTGTGACTACGTAGGCAGATGTGATTGTATCTTTAAATCAATGCTTTTCAAAGGTAACTTAATTGCGAGTGACAACAACTCGGAATATCGATTAATGCTTTACACGAGTGATCCTTAACTCGAAGACTTCGACTAAAATTTTTTTAGCCAAAAACCTTAACTCGAGTCTAGAATAACTACTTGTCAAACTATGATTATTTACAGTAACTTATATGCTAATGGCTTATAGCACAACATTCCATATTACCTACTATTTCAACAGTACTTAAAGGTTAATTTTTATAGAAAAAAGTAAGTAGAAGCCCATGATTTGTACATCGGCTTAGAGTCTAGACGCAGCAAACAGTGGCAGCAAATATTTTAAGAGACAACACGTGCACCTCCCATCTCTAGCACATGAAAAAAAGTTTAATTACTTACTACTGCCATGGAGTATGTGGTTGGTAGGTTGGATAGAGTGCTAAGTTATAAATAAATATGTATGCTGGTTCTATTCATGACAATAACTACATAATTATATAGTTGTATGACAATATAGTTTTAAACCTACTAATTTTTAATCTACCAGACGGACATTCCATCTGGTAGATTATTTAAAAACATTAGACACGTATTTTTTATTTTCTTACGGAAACGAATAGTTTCGGATATATATTGATTTGAAATGTCACGTGACGTCACTTCTCAGTACATTTTATACTAAGAAATGACGTTTTAGCCCCCACTCCTTAACCTTGATTCGTTTTATCTAAGTTTTGTTTTACTATACGACAAAATAAAAAAATACGTGTCTAATATTTTTTCATTACTTACGGACTAATTATGTTTTTAATTTATATACCCTGTCATCATTCCCATTAAGTAAAAGTTTTAGAATTTGCTTTATTGTTCGAGTGGTTGCTGACGCGACTGGCTGAATGCTGGTTCGACATGTAGGCAATGTGATAGGACTACTTTTGATTTTTCAATGGTGTTAACTGTTACATTAGAAATTTTATATATGAACCTCAGTACATCGTTAATTTTCTCAATAAAATTAAATAAACATGAATGAACTTACAGTCCTTTTTATGTAAAAGAAATTAAATTATGGAAATCATTCTCAATTTAAAATTCTGGACGAAATGAGGACTCCATTTCTTCATACTCATTGGCCAAACCCTGTTCATGGTAGTCGGTAACTGGATGCTGGCAGTAAATATTGCATCGCGCGTGGACAAGCACTACCAACCCAGGACATCAAGGGAATATCAGGTTTATACCTATTAAAATAACGTCTAGACTGGAATGTAAACATGTTTTATATGTTACGGATAGATAGGAAGAAATATGATATTATGTCTGTTGTGTATAATAGATGTTATTTAGTGTAGGTACTCGGAAAAAAGATAGAATGACACATGTTTGTTTGTACTTGTACGTAAATTACAAGTATATAGAGGTATAATAATAACTAACTCAAAAACTTATGTTTTTATAATAACTATCGTGAGACATACTAAATTAACTAAAATCGCCGGTTACTCATCGGTAGTTCGAAACTAGTAGAGCTTTTCTCAGTAAATTCACGTGAGTAACCCGCGATTTTAGTTAACTCAAACACCTATGTCGATATGTTAAATTTCTTCACAGTTACTTTTAAATGTATAATGTTTAAAAACCTTTCAAGATAATTGCCAAAGTCACTACTACAGGCGTTGAAAGAACACGATAAGGATCATTTAAAAAAAAATAGGATTATATTTATACCTATTTGAAAAGTATAGTAGTAGTCAGTTATGATTCGTCAGTTAATACTAACCTGTTAATGCTACTAATATTACAAAAAATTGAAAGTTGGTACGTTTGTTTGTTGGTAACTCCTTCACGTCAAAACAGCTGAAGTGATCGGGATACAATTTGGAACAGGGATAGATTATAGTCTGGAATAACATAAGGCTAGTTTGCGTCCCACAGGAACGTGGGCAAAGCCGCTGGTAGAGGTTAGTTATTTATATCTATAAAACTTACTAACCCTAAAGTCCCATACAATAAAAATAAATACAAAGTAATCCTAGTACAACAGATTACTATATCAGGCGAGGAGTAATAAAAAGGTTTAATTAGAGTCGCCGAGGGTACGTGATACTCCTGGTAAATATTGAAAGGTACTTGTGCAAACGAGGGGCAGCCGGCCTCGTAAATACATAAGTAGCTCTGTTGACTGTTCAGCTTTTCATTTTTTTTGGTCAATTTCATTCTGGACTCTGGATAACATAGTGGACTGTGGACTGTAAGTGCAAACAAGTTGTGTTGAGGTGAATGAACTGTCAACTTTGAAATTGTTAAATATAATTATGAATTTTATTCCGTTCATTGTAGACATATAGACGCAAAAGACGTACCCAAAAGATTTTTTTGTAATGTAAGAACGAATAGTCTCCACGTGGGTAAATGCAGGTAGGCATATAACCAGAGTAAAAGTCAGTAAAGTGAAAATTGTAAAACTATAATTAAAAAACAAAAAAAAAATAATGATTATAACACAGCAATAAACATTTGCCTATTGTGTAGTGTAATATAAAATGGCGGGAATTATAACAGACCATAGATAATGGCAAACCGCAATGTGGAAGAGTTTGCCAAAGAAAAAAAAAGTATGCCAATAAATGAGGTTATGGAAAACGAAGAGGATTTTCCTTTGGATCGCAAATGCGTTTCTGATAATGCTCATGAATTTAGATACAGTCGCATTCGCACGCCCTGTTTTGTTTGATATCCTAATATTCGATATAAAATTGGTCTTTTTCTTATCACAGTATATTATTTTTGTCCGAGTTTTCGAAAAACCAATCCTAAAGTGGTCGTTATTTAATATTTTAGTTTATAATTTCAATAACAATAGCAAATCCAGACAAATTACGTATCAGCATATTCTACATTTCTTTCTTAACGGACGGACAATGGCTTTTTACTGGTTAATTTTCTGCTGGGCTAGGACGAAGCACAGATAATAAAATTTGGATCTACTCCTGTGAGTCTGCAAGAAACAATGAGATTACCAAGATTTATTAGCGGAATTGAAAATTGCTTGTCTGACGAACAAACGAAAGTTAATCAGAATTACATGGCGAGTTCTGGCTAGTCTCCAGAGAGTTGTTTATTATGTTTTCTTTGTATGTTTATATTAATGCCTTTTCAGAAAAAAAGGTATTGTTGTTTTTTGCGTGCACTATCACGTTATTTTATCGAGTATTTATTTATAACCTGGGACAATGATATTACATTTTGAAATACCTCATATGATAAATGTCAGTGAACTTAGCTGATCATTGTCCAGCAGATCAAAAATAAATGAGAGTTCTCATTGCATGCAGCTGAGTTCTATAGTTCCTGACACCTTTTAGAAATAGTTCCGGCGTTTTTACCTTAAAAAAAGACAATTAAAAAAATGATCTGCCAACTTCCGGCAGCAGATCAATTTCTAGCAGATCATAAAT
The DNA here is from genome assembly GCA_038387885.1 of Spodoptera picta. Taxonomy (NCBI): domain Eukaryota; kingdom Metazoa; phylum Arthropoda; class Insecta; order Lepidoptera; family Noctuidae; genus Spodoptera; species Spodoptera picta. The sequence continues at coordinate 931,857 of JAZHFQ010000003.1, read as the reverse complement.
AAACGTCAGTTTTTACTACATATAAGTTAGTTCTACAGTTCCTAATAATTTTTAGAAATAGTTCTGGCGATTTAACCTTAAAAAATTCAATTGAAAAAAAAAATCCAGCATACCAATTTCAGCACTTCAAATGATATTGTAAAGGGCTACAACTGGCCCAATCCTTATAATTCTTTTGTTTCTCACAGAGTCGTATCAGAACTACAATTTGAAACTCTAATCGAGTCCAGAACTCCCTTTAATGTGCCAGCAGAGCATGTCTGAAAGTGCAAAAAATCGAAATTTACCAATTTCAACACTTCAAATGATATTGCACAGGGCTAGAACGGTTCCAATGCCTAGAACTCTCTAGTTTCTTACAGACTTAAATCAGACCTACAACCTAAAACTCTAATTGAGTCCAGAACTCACGTTAAAGTGCCAGCAGAGCATGTCTGAAAGTGCAAGAAGTCGAAATTTATCAATTTCAGCACTTCAAATGATATTGCACAGGGCTAGAACGGTTCCAATCCCTAGAACTCTCTAGTTTCTTATAGACTTAAATCAGACCTACAATCTAAAACTCTAATTGAGTCCAGAACTCAGGTTAAAGTGCCAGCAGAGCATGCCTGAAAGTGCAAAAAATCGAAATTTATCAATTTCAGCACTTCAAATGATATTGCACAGGGCTAGAACGGTTCCAATCCCTAGAACTCTCTTGTTTGTCATAGATTCGCATTAGAACTACAAATTAAAACTCTATTTGAGTCCAGAACTCTCTTTAAAGTGCCAGCAGAGCATGCCTGAAAGTGCAAAAAGTCGAAATTTACCAATTTCAACACTTCAAATGATATTGTATAGGGCTAGAACTGTTCCGATTCCTAGAACTCTTTTGTTTGTCACATATCCGTATCAGAACTACAATTTGAAACTCTAATCGAGTCCAGAACTCTCTTTAAAGTGCCAGCAGAGCATGCCAGAAAGTGCAAAAAATCGAATATTATCAATTTCAATACTTCTCATGATACTGAAAAGGGCTAGAACTGTTCCAATCCCTAGAACTCTTTTGTTTTTCACATATCCGTATCAGAACTACAATTTGAAACTCTAATCGAGTCCAGAACTCCCTTTAAAGTGCCAGCAGAGCATGCCTGAAAGTGCAAAAATCGAATATTATCAATTTCAATACTTCACATGATACTGAAAAGGGCTAGAACTGTTCCAATCCCTAGAACTCTTTTGTTTTTCACATATCCGTATCAGAACTACAATTTGAAACTCTAATCGAGTCCAGAACTCTCTTTAAAGTGCCAGCAGAGCATGCCTGAAAGTGCAAAAAATCGAATTTTATCAATTTCAGCACTTCAAATGATATTGCACAGGGCTAGAACAGTTCCAATCCCTAGAACTCTCTAGTTTCTTACAGACTTAAATCAGACCTACAACCTAAAACTCTAATTGAGTCCAGAACTCACGTTAAAGTGCCAGCAGAGCATGCCTGAAAGTGCAAAAAATCGAATTTTATCAATTTCAGCACTTCAAATGATATTGCACAGGGCTAGAACGGTTCCAATCCCTAGAACTCTCTAGTTTCTTACAGACTTAAATCAGACCTACAACCTAAAACTCTAATTGAGTCCAGAACTCACGTTAAAGTGCCAGCAGAGCATGTCTGAAAGTGCAAAAACTCGAATTTTATCAATTTCAGCACTTCAAATGATATTGCACAGGGCTAGAACGGTTCCAATCCCTAGAACTCTCTAGCTTCTTACACGCTTAAATCAGACCTACAACCTTAAACTCTAATTGAGTCCAGAACTCACGTTAAAGTGCCAGCAGAGCATGCCTGAAAGTGCAAAAAATCGAAATTTATCAATTTCAGCACTTCAAATGATATTGCACAGGGCTAGAACGGTTCCAATCCCTAGAACTCTCTTGTTTGTCATAGATTCGCATTAGAACTACAATTTAAAAATTCTATTTGAGTCCAGAACTCTCTTTAAAGTGCCAGCAGAGCATGCCTGAAAGTGCAAAAAGTCGAAATTTACCAATTTCAACACTTCAAATGATATTGTATAGGGCTATAACTGTTCCCATTTCTAAAACTCTCTAGTTATTCAAAGACTCGTATTAGAACTACAATTTAAAACTCTATTTGAGTTCAGAACTACTTTTAAAGTGCCAGCAGAGCATGCCTGAAAGTGCAAAAAGTCGAAATTTATCAATTTCAGCACTTCAAATGATATTGTATAGGGCTAGAACTGTTCCGATTCCTAGAACTCTTTTGTTTGTCACATATCCGTATCAGAACTACAATTTGAAACTCTAATCGAGTCCAGAACTCTCTTTAAAGTGCCAGCAGAGCATGCCAGAAAGTGCAAAAAATCGAATATTATCAATTTCAGCACTTCAAATGATATTGCACAGGGCAAGAACGGTTCCAATCCCTAGAACTCTCTTGTTTGTCATAGATTCGCATTAGAACTACAATTTAAAACTCTATTTGAGTCCAGAACTCTCTTTAAAGTGCCAGCAGAGCATGCCAGAAAGTGCAAAAAATCGAATAATATCAATTTCAATACTTCACATGATACTGAAAAGGGCTAGAACTGTTCCAATCCCTAGAACTCTTTTGTTTTTCACATATCCGTATCAGAACTACAATTTAAAACTCTAATCGGGTCCAGAACTCACGTTAAAGTGCCAGCAGAGCATGCCTGAAAGTGCAAAAAATCGAATTTTATCAATTTCAGCACTTCAAATGATATTGCACAAGGCTAGAACGGTTCCAATCCCTAGAACTCTCTAGTTTCTTACAGACTTAAATTAGACCTACAACCTAAAACTCTAATTGAGTCCAGAACTCACGTTAAAGTGCCAGCAGAGCATGTCTGAAAGTGCAAAAACTCGAATTTTATCAATTTCAGCACTTCAAATGATATTGCACAGGGCTAGAACGGTTCCAATCCCTAGAACTCTCTAGCTTCTTACACACTTAAATCAGACCTACAACCTAAAACTCTAATTGAGTCCAGAACTCACGTTAAAGTGCCAGCAGAGCATGCCTGAAAGTGCAAAAAATCGAAATTTATCAATTTCAGCACTTCAAATGATATTGCACAGGGCTAGAACGGTTCCAATCCCTAGAACTCTCTTGTTTGTCATAGATTCGCATTAGAACTACAATTTAAAAATTCTATTTGAGTCCAGAACTCTCTTTAAAGTGCCAGCAGAGCATGCCTGAAAGTGCAAAAAGTCGAAATTTTCCAATTTCAACACTTCAAATGATATTGTATAGGGCTATAACTGTTCCCATTTCTAGAACTCTCTAGTTATTCAAAGATTCGTATTAGAACTACAATTTAAAACTCTATTTGAGTTCAGAACTCTCTTTAAAGTGCCAGCAGAGCATGCCTAAAAGTGCAAAAAGTCGAAATTTATCAATTTCAGCACTTCAAATGATATTGTATAGGGCTAGAACTGTTCCGATTCCTAGAACTCTTTTGTTTGTCACATATCCGTATTAGAACTACAATTTGAAACTCTAATCGAGTCCAGAACTCTCTTTAAAGTGCCAGCAGAGCATGCCAGAAAGTGCAAAAAATCGAATATTATCAATTTCAGCACTTCAAATGATATTGCACAGGGCTAGAACGGTTCCAATCCCTAGAACTCTCTTGTTTGTCATAGATTCGCATTAGAACTACAATTTAAAACTCTATTTGAGTCCAGAACTCTCTTTAAAGTGCCAGCAGAGCATGCCAGAAAGTGCAAAAAATCGAATAATATCAATTTCAATACTTCACATGATACTGAAAAGGGCTAGAACTGTTCCAATCCCTAGAACTCTTTTGTTTTTCACATATCCGTATCAGAACTACAATTTAAAACTCTAATCGGGTCCAGAACTCCCTTTAATGTGCCAGCAGAGCATGCCTGAAAGTGCAAAAAGTCGAAATTTATCAATTTCAGCACTTCAAATGATATAGAACTGTTCCGATCCCTAGAACAAGAAGAGTAACAAAAGAGTTCTAGGAATGGGAACAGTTCTAGCCCTTTTCAGTATCATTTGAAGTGCTAAAATTGATAATATTCGATTTTTTGCACTTTCAGACATGCTCTGCTGGCACTTTAACGTGAGTTCTGGACTCAATTAGAGTTTTAGGTTCTAGGTCTGATTTAAGTCTGTAAGAAACTCGAGAGTTCTAGGGATTGGAAGCGTTCTAGCCCTGTGCAATATCATTTGAAGTGCTGAAATTGATAAATTTCGATTTTTTGCACTTTCAGGCATGCTCTGCTGGCACTTTAACGTGAGTTCTGGACTCAATTAGAGTTTTAGGTTGTAGGTCTGATTTAAGTCTGTAAGAAACTAGAGAGTTCTAGGGATTGGAACTGTTCTAGCCCTGTGCAATATCATTTGAAGTGCTGAAATTGATAATATTCGATTTTTTGCACTTTCAGGCATGCTCTGCTGGCACTTTAACGTGAGTTCTGGACTCAATTAGAGTTTTAGATTGTAGGTCTGATTTAAGTCTGTAAGAAACTAGAGAGTTCTAGGGATTGGAACCGTTCTAGCCCTGTGCAATATCATTTGAAGTGCTGAAATTGATAAAATTCGATTTTTTGCACTTTCAGGCATGCTCTGCTGGCACTTTAACGTGAGTTCTGGACTCAATTAGAGTTTTAGGTTGTAGGTCTGATTTAAGTCTGTAAGAAACTAGAGAGTTCTAGGGATTGGAACCGTTCTAGCCCTGTGCAATATCATTTGAAGTGCTGAAATTGATAATATTCGATTTTTTGCACTTTCAGGCATGCTCTGCTGGCACTTTAACGTGAGTTCTGGACTCAATTAGAGTTTTAGATTGTAGGTCTGATTTAAGTCTGTAAGAAACTAGAGAGTTCTAGGGATTGGAACCGTTCTAGCCCTGTGCAATATCATTTGAAGTGCTGAAATTGATAAAATTCGATTTTTTGCACTTTCAGGCATGCTCTGCTGGCACTTTAACGTGAGTTCTGGACTCAATTAGAGTTTTAGGTTGTAGGTCTGATTTAAGTCTGTAAGAAACTAGAGAGTTCTAGGGATTGGAACCGTTCTAGCCCTGTGCAATATCATTTGAAGTGCTGAAATTGATAAATTTCGATTTTTTGCACATTCAGACATGCTCTGCTGGCACATTAAAGGGAGTTCTGGACTCGATTAGAGTTTCAAATTGTAGTACTGATACGATTCTGTGAGAAACAAAAGAATTCTAGGGATTGGGCCAGTTGTAGCCCTTTACAATATCATTTGAAGTGCTGAAATTGGTATGCTGGATTTTTTTTTCAATTGAATTTTTTAAGGTTAAATCGCCAGAACTATTTCTAAAAATTATCAGGAACTGTAGAACTAACTTATATGTAGTAAGAACTGACGTTTATTTATGATCTGCTAGAAATTGATCTGCTGCCGGAAGCTGGCAGATCATTTTTTTAATTGTCTTTTTTTAAGGTAAAAACGCCGGAACTATTTCTAAAAGGTGTCAGGAACTATAGAACTCAGCTGCATGCAATGAGAACTCTCATTTATTTTTGATCTGCTGGACAATGATCAGCTAAGTTCACTGACATATACGATAAACGCAGAACTATAAAAAATACAGCAAACAGATTTTAATTAAAATTTTTTTATTTGTCTAAAACTAGAGGTACATTCTACATTCAAAAGTCCGTGCAAATCCCAGTACTTAATATAAAAAAATAAACACGCATTTGCCAAGCGCTAAAAATTAAAATAAGAACAAGTAAAAAAATAAATGCATAATCCAAATAAAGCTGCCTATGTCTGCTTTGCATTTGGAACACAAAGGTTGAATTTAAAATGTTAAATCTCTCATTCACTCTGGTTTCGTACAGACCAGCTACACTTATCTGTCAAGTTTATTTAAAGATTTTAAACCTTACTAATTTGCATTAAAGTTGAAAATGTATTAAATAATTTTGACAGTTTAGGGTAAGTTGAGTTGGTTGTCCGTACCTACAATTTGCTGGATATTTACCGCTTTGCAGCAAAGATGGGTGCTTGTAAGTATCATGGAAACTCGACGCTTCCTTCTTAAAAGACATAAATTTTGTTTAATTAAGAAGGAAAGGTTTACTAGTAGTTGTTAAAAGGGTGTAATTCTTGCAACATTGTGTTAAACTACGAATGAACATTGTATGAAGTGTAAAATGTTCACTGTTCGTAAAAGATAAGATAGGACATAGGTGGTCGTGGTAGAATAAGAAAATGCAGTATTATTATAAAATGTAATTGTTGCTCGCGACTTCGTAACATAACAATATAACATAATAACGTAACAACATAACATAACATCACGCTTTTTATCCCCGAAGGGGTAGGCAGAGGTGCACACAGAAGTAACACCCACTTTTCACTATTTATGTTATGAGTCCCATGTAAAAGGGGGTGAGCCTATTGCCATATACCGGACATTACATTTCCAGACTCCGTGCTACTACTGAGATTTTTTTTTTTAAAACCCAGTTCTTTGCCCAACCCAGGAATCGAACCTGAGACCCCGTGGCAGTCGCACTTGCGACCACTCGGCCATCGAGGCAGTATATCCGTATACATTTTTTAATTGTAAGCTACAACGAAAAAGTATCATATTAGTTATCACTTGATAGCTACATGAGACCTAAATTCGATCTAAACAATCAAATTCTTTCCAAACATCAATCAATCCTGTATAATATTATTAAATAAAAACCAAAATCACTTAGTAGTGGTGTCCAGACAACACGGTGTTACCATCCCACACAGGGAAAGCAGTAATCCTATTATGTGTTGCCATTTTATAAATGAATTCACGGCGACGTTAATGCGAGGAGTGACTTTGTACAAATATTTTTTTCTTTTATAGAAAAATGTGGGGAAAAGCTAGTGGTAAGAAAATAGGAACACGTGTAAAAATTGTAAGGACTAGTTCTCTGTACATTTTGTTACTGCGATTTATGTAACGAATGTTAATGCATTTTTACGGCCGAAATTTTCAAATCAAAATCTTTTGTTTAAAATCCATTTTTGGTATTAGATCAGAGGCCTTTGTACGAGTTTAAAAGTATTCGTAACGAGTATGCGTTCAGCACTCTGATTGGCCCGCGCCAATGAACCAACCAATCAAAGCGCCGAACGCGTACTCCTTACGACTACTTTAAACGTAAAATAAACTCGTACTAAGACCTCAGGAGTTAGGATCAGTTTTTAATCAGTTTCGTATTTCACTTTATCTGTGATATTTATCCCGACTTTTTTGTCGGATATTCATAAACAATATCAGATTATTTTCACGACACGATTATACCTCTATACTTGCAATAATCCGTTTTTTCTTAAAATTAGTACACAGTTACACACTATAATTAGATTGTGACCTAGTCAAACCTCAATAAAATAAAGCAATAACTCACAATGGTTCTCAAAAATCACCATTTGCAAAGCCACTACAATCAAAGCTACACAGAATCTCTCATCATTAAAAATGTCCGACTCGTTTAACAATGCAATTTCTTTTGAAACAGAATTAGTTAGAATTTTGTCTGTTCCCCGAGGTCCTCGCTTTATCATCACTTGCGCCGGGTAATTAACTAGTGCAATACCGGCTTGGAACAACCATCATTAATTTTACTAATTCTCTCGTGTGCTGCCTCCAGCTTACTGACCTAGTGTGTGCATACACGTGAACCTATAAAAACCAGTATAAATTGATCGTCGAATGTGCGGAAGAGTCATATAAAACGGTATCATGAAATGCTGGTAGTGTATAGCTTTATGTGAAACCAACTCGCGACATTAGGTACGTACGACATTCCGGCCGTTCCGACCGTTGCGACACTGCATTCTATTTACAAATAGACATTGTTTCTTAATTTATATGAATTTAGGGCTCATATAAGAGCGTTCTGCAATGGTACTGGCTCCTTTTGTTGTTTTCTTAGTAGGTTCATGTTTTGATTCGTTTATTTAATTTTAAGATAGGTAGGATTACAATAACAACAAATTGACACTAATACGTTGTTCCTCTTATTACAAATATCTTATACATCCATATTTTATAATTTTACGTTCCTTTTCCAGAAAGACTAGGCAGTCAGTGAAATACCAGTGTGTGGGAGAGCCATGCTTCGGCATGAATGGGCCGGCTCTACCGGAGTGATACCACGGCCTCACAGAAAACCGACGTCAAACAACGTTTGCGTTGTGTTTCGTCGTGTGAGTTAGGTTACCGGAGGCTCAATTAACCCGAATCCCGAATCCCTGAATCCTCCACAATCCTCAAATTCCCAATTCCCAAAGGGCCGGTAACGCACTCGTAACGCCTTGGTGTTCCAGGTGTCCATGGGCGGCGCCGATTGCTTACCATCAGGTGATGCGTCTGCTCGTTTACCGGCTTATGCTATAAAAAAAATCTATATTCCAAAGTCATCCCACTTTGGACTATTTTCTAGGCAAATAGCCTACTAAGGGAAGTGTACTAGGGATCGAGTTTATTATCGAACTTTAGACTTCTTACCGGGAGCATTGACGTGTAATGTAACATTATAGATTCGACTTTGAGCATTTCATAGCAAGATATCAGAGGTTGATGTTACAAGTTGTATCAAGATATTACATATTGTAACATTACAAGGTGAGCATTGTAATGCTCGGTTCTCCTCCTTCACCGATGTAATGCTCAGAGCGCCAAGCACGAATAACTATCGCATTCGTATCGTAACAGTATCAAGCGAGTTAAGCGTTCTGATTGGTTGGTTCACTTGAACCGGCCAATCACTCTCCATTCACTTCATTCATTCGGCCAGGCACTCTGATCTGTAATGTGACATTACACGCGAATGCTTCCAGCGAGGGAGCTATAATAGCATAAAAGGCATTCTATTGAGCGTGCTCAAAAATGTTCAAAAATCGAATGCCTGTCAGATCGCAAACATGCCTGATATGAGCATGCTAATTTTGAGCAACATTCCGACAATTAAAGCATTAATTTGAGTGCTCAATTGAAGCATGCTTCCGTATCTATACAAATAAAAATGAAAAATGAATTTCCGTTCGTCAGTCTCGCTAAAACTCGACAACGGCTGGATCGATTTGGCTAATTTTGGCCCTGAAATGTATGTGGAAGTACAGGAAAGGTTTAAAACGTCAGAAAAAATGAAAAAATATATATGTGGTACGAAGTTTCCGGGTCAGCTGGTCATAACTAAAATCATTAGTTCGATATTAATTGGTTCACGTGAATATATTGAGAAAAGCTCTACTAGTTTCGAACCACAGAAGGGTTCTTCCTCATGAGTCGTCGCCGACGTCGCGCAGCTCATGAGGAAAAAGCTTATCTCAGTATATTCGTCGCGGAGAACCTAACGGGTAATCGGGGCTCCGACTCGACGCGCAGGAGAAGGAACGGGGTGGTTTTTAGTCAGTAAGAGTCTGACACTCCCTTCCGCCTCAGCCAGGCGGGAGCAGCCCTCCTCTAAGGGGGGAGAATCATCAAATATTCGATGATTCTCCCCCCTTAAAAAAAATCTCAGTATATTCACGTGAGTAACCCGCGATTTTAGTTAATTTAGTATGTCTCACGATAGTTAGGTATAATAAAAACATTAATTGGTTTAGTTATAACTAAAATGGTGCTGATATTCATCGGCAACGTTTTGTTTGAACCACTGTAATAAGTGTTACTGTGATTGGTTATTCCAATTTCCAATTTGATTGGTTTGTTAATGTCTACCTGCGGGTTACAATGTGTATTGAGAATTCAATCACTTTTTTATTGTAATGTAATTGGTTGGGGTACTGTGAAGTTGGTTATTTTTTATAGCTTTAAGTATATCTCTGTACATGAAATGCTTCAAAAACTAAAACTGTTTAAATACTAACTTTGCTTTTAAATAATAAAAAAATAAAATAACATAACATCACGCCTTTTATCCCCGAAGGGGTAGGCAGAGGTGCACATAGAAGTAACACCCACTTTTTCACAATTTATGTTATGAGTCCCATGTAATAGGGGGTGAGCCTATTGCCATATACCGGGCACATTTCCAGCCTCCGTGCTACCACTGAGATTTTTTTAAAGACCCCAGTAATACTTAGCGCGACCCAGGAATCGAACCCGAGACCGACATCAGAACCGAGACCAACGAGGGAGTCAGTTTTAAAAAAATATTTTCAGTTATTCTATTACAAAAGTTACAAAGAAGAGAACAGAAGAAAAGTCAAAAAACTGTAGCAACAAGACACTAAAGTTAGTTATGTATAATCGACTATAACAATCATATCTTCCCTCTTTAATATTTTATTACCTTAACTTCGTTATCTACTACTTCAAACTTTCTTTTTACAATTTTGCACCTACCGCTTTAACATTCTGCACCACCCAATTGTCGACTGTCAGATAATGCCTACGGCATTAAGTCCGCCAATTTCACTGTATGAGCAATAAAGTTTAATAAATAAATAAATAAATAAATAAAAACGATTTATACGCAAACCGAGTGTTCCAACACTACGAACTAATACCACGTGCATAATGGAACGTCGAAAAAACCAACGACAATTCTTATTTATATTTTTTTTTCTGTCTTCGTCCTTCGGGCAAAGTAACCCCCCACAAGCCGAGGCACGTTCTCAATCACAGGATTGCTTGCGGTCCGACCTCTCTTTATTTATTTCCCACTATATTTTTACTACAATGCAGTGCAGGGTTAGATGGCGTCGTATTTCGTGATGTTGCGCCGTGGCTTGATTTTATTCCAGTTGTTACAGCACTGAGATACGTTTGGAATTATATTCAAATATTGACTGTAAAGATAACGTGAAAAGGGGAGTTCGTAAAGATAGCAGTGCGAAAGAAAATTAAGTTTATTACTAGACTAATTTCAGGCACCATATGTTAGAACTATGATCTCTTTACAAACACTTTGTTGTAATAAAACAATATTTTTCCCTTCCATTATCCGAATATTGGTTGAACAAAAACTAGGAACTTTAGAGGAAACTTCAAAACTTGTTGAGTAAAAACACGCTCAAGTTTCCGACGCCAACTAATTTGATAACTCGAGTTTCGACATCGAGTTTTTCTTGTGCAACTAATTAGTAGTAAAAGACTGCAGTATAAGATTCAAATTCGGGTTCAATTGTTAACCGTGATGTTAGACGTGAACTACGAAGGTATTTTGAAGATGTATAAATATTTATTAATTTATTGAATAGTGGGACATAAGGCGAACTTAATGCTATATGGGATTCTCTACCAGTCAACACTAATCCATATCAGTCAAATATCTATTTAGCTTTTTAAACACCCATTTATTTGCTACACACAAAAGATACTGCGATAATAATATGTACCTAAGATACTAATAAGTGTGGGAGAGCCATGCTTCGGCACGAATGGGCCGGCTCGACCGGAGTGATACCACGGCCTCATAGAAAGCCGACGTGAAGCAACGCTTGCATTGCGTTTCGTCGTGTGAGTGAGGTTACCGGAGGCCCAATTACCCTCCCCTTCCCCAATCTCCCCAATCCCTGAATCCCCAACGATACTCAAACTCCTAATCCCCAAAAAGCCGGTAACGCACTTGTAACGCCTCTGGTGATCCAGGTGTCCAGTGTCCATGGGCGACGCCAATTGCGGTGATCCGTCTGTTCGTTTACCGGCTTATGCCATAAAAAAATATATAGAAATATAGCAAAGAACATTCGTAACATAATCCGTGTGACATCATCTCATAAAACAAACTTCCTTAACAAAAATAATACAGCTTCAGTAATCCGATTGATCATTAAAATGCGATGTAATCAGATTCCAAATGAAATATTCGCGAGAAGAAGATTAGGTAACAGGATCGTTTGCTAGTAATCCGGCAAGTTTCAGAATCGGAGCGGTTCCGTTTAAAATATTCAATACAGGTGAAGTGAGATAGCTTCTGAACACGTGTTCAATTTCCCGTTAACTTTACGAAAAGCATTCCCGGCGAGGTTAGGTGGTTTGCTCACGAACGGCTGTGGCAGTTGCGACTAAATTTCCTACAATAGGTGGGAAGTGAAGTGTAAGAGGTACATAGAATCCCTGCGGTCTGTCGTCGGTCGTCGCATTGCGGGTGTGAAAACATCCTTAGTTGCTGACATTTGACCTTTTGGTTTCCGAATACTTTGGACGTCAACCCTCATTATTTTAGGTCTTATGGTCTTAGTTTGAGGATGTTAAGCATTAGTTGGGCTACCTAGATGACCCTGGCACTTCTAACCACAATAAAGTTAGGAACATGTAGGTTTTGCGATCAAAAAGGTTGTATCTAATTCATATTTTATATTACTACAGAGAATCTAGTCATAGTTGTCTACCTTCTTTTTACTTGAATTGAATATACATGAAACAGAGATAATATCCTGAGTCTTATTGGGTGATTTTTGACCGACTTTGATGCGGATCTTTCGCAATGCTTGCATACAATAACACATTGTCTATTACAGTGACAGAACTTAAAGTAATAAGGTAGTGAATATTATTAAATATAATGTAATGAATGTTTTGGCATGAATTCATCAATTCTCGTGTAACGGATTAAGTCTCTTAATCCGAAGAGAAGAATATGATTACATTTCCAGTCTCTCTAATAGAAATTTGGCCTCTATTTGTAAGGTAGTCAATACCTTAAGCCCTCTTTCTTAATAGAACCTATTACAAGATATATGATTTATGTATTAAATTACAAGTGATTAGGCTGTGTAGTTACCTTCTAAGTCTCGAGAGTAAATGAGACTGACTCCTCTGGTGTTGCGGGTGTCCATAAGCAGCGCTGATCGCTTACCATCAGGTGGTCCGTCCTTCTATTCCATAAAAAAAATATCTGTAAGTATATAAAATTCGAGGTCAAGGTGGCCTCAAGTTTTAAGACGGCCAGCTTCTTATGCATTCAGTGCATGTGTGCTGTTTAGAAACATACCAACGACAACCTACTACATCATCATCATCATCATCATCAACAGCTTATAGGTATCCACTGCTGACCAAATGCCTCTTCTCGCACAGCTATGGTTTGAACACTAATGTTGAGCAAAAATTCACGCTTGCTCAATGCGGGTTGGCGATTTCAAGTTATAATTAGAAATTATAAGCCTGGGTTTCCTCACGATGTTGTACCGTTTGTCAGTGGTATCTAAATAATATTAGAAAGTACCTATATATAACTTTGAATGCCTCGTTGGCCGAGTGGTCGCAAGTGCGACTGTCGGGCAAGAGGTCTGGAATTGTGCCTGGTATATGGCAATAGGCTCACCCCCTATTACATGGGGCTCATAACATAGTGAAAAGTGGGTGTTACATTGTACAGTGGCATAATGTACAACTCTGCCTACCCCTTCGAGGATAAAAGGCGTGATGTTATTTGTGTTATAGATGTTATTATTGTAATACATAAATATAATTCGGAAAATGTCACATTGGTACTTGCTGTTGGTAGGTTTCGAGCCCGGACTCTCATGCATGAAAACCATCTTTGAGGGCGTCTTAAACCTACGGGCCTACTACTATGTAGATATAAAGTAAAAAAAATCACAATCTACTATTCAACCTTTTTTTAAGGGGGGATAATCATCGAATGACTGCTTACTAAAAACCACCCCGTTCCTTCTGCACGTCGAGCCGGTAACCCGTTAGGTTCTCCGCGACACTACTATTCAGGCTATACATAGATATAGACTTAGAATATCTAAAGCGTATACCTACATCGTAAATCTAATACGAACATGCCAGTTTGGCCAGAGTGGAAGCACGGTACTAGGTTATGATAGAATCGTATTTTATTTTAATCGTTTCGGCTGCAGCCGTTGTACGGCCTAGATCTCGACTCCTGGTATACAACTAGTGCATAGGAAATTGAATTTTTGGCATCATATCTTTAAGATACACTTTGCTTAAACTATTTTGTGTTATCATGGTATAACATTTTCTACTTTAATGCACAAGACTAGAGATTATTTTAACTTTATATTATCTTTTAGGTACTGTAATATGGTTTATGGAAATTGTACTCTATTGTCTCACATTAAAAGTCAGATTTGTCGAATCTTGTTTTAAGATCAGTAGAAGGCTTCGACTAAGGTCTTTTACAAAAGCTATGTTTAAAGTTATTGTTTCTTGTTCTTGTAGAATTTCTGGGTTAAATCTTTGGATTAAGTAAAATGTTGTCGGTTTTTTAGGGTCTAAAATTTTGAGTAGCAGTACGGAGTCATTCCAATCTTGTAATATGATGTAACGTGATGTCCAACAAAACTAAAACAAAACAAACAAAACGAAAACATTAAAAATTAAAATTGTAAGGGACTGAAATGTAGAACTTAACGTGAGTGGATTGTAAGTAGAAAGAAATTACAAACATAAACATCGAAGAAAGCGCTTTGCACTCTATTCTATAAAATCGAGGTTATTTACTTTCTGTCAGCTAAATCGCTTTAAAGCGCTAATATCCGCTGTCGATAGCGTAATTGCGATGTCAGGAGCAGGTGACCGAGCGTGACCTGTTAGAGGCGCTAAGCTTTTAAAGCATGTTCGTGTTACACGCTGACGTGTGGCGCAAGGTACATCACATTAGTCCCTTTATACCATCGATTACTTGACGTGATAGATGTAATGTTGTGAACCTTTTAAAATATTGTAAGTACGTTGTATTTTTTAAACGACTCCAAAAAAGAAGGTTTACTGTGTTTGGTCTGTATGTATGTGATTATCCGATTGGTTGAACTAATTTGGATGCGGTTTTTAGGAAAGTGTCTGTTAAACTTAGGAGTAAGTTTTAGTATATTAATTAATAGACTTATAGACTGCCTCGTTGGTCGAGTGGTCGCAAGTGCGCCTGCTGGGCAAGGGGTCTCGGTTCTCGGGTCGGGCAAAGTATTACTGGGTTTTAAAAGTTCTCAGTAGTAGCACGGAGTCTGGAATTGTGCACGGTATATGGCAATAGGCTCACCCCCTATTACATGGGACTCGTAACATAAATAGTGAAAAGTAGGTGTTACATTGTACAGTGGTATAATGTGCATGCCTGCCTATCGCATCGGGGATAAAAGGCATGATGTTATGTTATATTATTAATAGACTTCAAAATAGGGGGGTATTGTAGTGGGTTTCCTTAAAACTAGTTTATTAATAATTATTTTCGTGTAAAATCATTATATGTGTTGTGATGGGATTAGTAAAAAACGGTTGGTATCTATCTTAGGAAATTATTTCATAAGTATTTGTTTTTATGTATGATACCAACCTCTGTGTGTTGTTAATTACTGATGAATATAAATGTTTGAAATTTGGGCGCGTTATTTACAACTGCATAACATAACATCGCGTCTTTTATCCCCAAAGGGGTAGGCAGAGGTGCATATTATGCAACTGTACAATGTAACACCCACTTTTCACTATTTATGTTAGGAGTCCCATGTACCTATTGTACCATGTACATACATATTGCCATAATATACCGGGCACTTTTCCAGACCCCGTGTTACAACAGAGAATTTTTTAAAAAACCAATACAACTATGAGCTCCGTTATTGGTTTGAAACTACTCGAGTGAACTTCGAATCGGTACACGAGTAAGTCATTAATAAATCATTAATCTATTTACATGTTATAAATAAAACAACCATACAAAACTAACAATACACATTGCAAAGATTAGTTCTTAAGAACACTTTATCTTGTTCTTTCATTGATAAGTGACGAATCAGAAAGGATTGGGAAGTAGGGTCGGATCTCAGTCCTGTATTGTGTTCGATAGATCAATGGCTTATATTGAATGACTACTCATAGTTGTAAGAGGCCCACTGCTCAGACGATTTGGTCGTATATTGTTGAAGAATGGATATCCTATTTTTAGAAACATATTTAAATAATTATACTCGAAATTTTAATTCGATTCCAGATTTGACGATTTCAGTGTTGCAAAACGTTGACAAGTACAAAATAGTGACGTTGCGAAATTATTCGATATGGAAATGCAATATTTCTGGATCGATTCTTCGAGAAGAATCTATCCGTTTATAATTTTACTCTCGTAAACTAAGTACATCATGGAATTAAATATTTCTGAACCTATAATTTAGTTTTGACGATTAATTAACGATCTGAGACTTTTATTTTATAATTGAGTGTGAAATAAATAATAAAATGTAATCATGAAGGAACATGACAAATAAAACAGATAGATGTATTATGGTATTATGTTATTTTGTAAATTGGTGCCGTCATCGCTATCGCTATCCTGTCACTTTCTGTAACATTTATTATAAAACACACACACTGATTGTTTATCGATTTTTGTGTGCATCACTACACTATTATATGTGGTATCATTATTTCACAAAATGACAGTAGCTATTCTATTCAAATCTAGAATCTAATTAAAATTCTGACTATAGTGGTTAATTATAGTTTTTATGGGCTAGAAGGTAAGTCAGAAAGTAGATAAACTTAATAGTTTTTTTTAAATAACGTTGTCTCACGCTAGTGTGTAATCCTAGGATTTTCTCCAGTGTTCTTGGTGCGTTTACAAACATACAATATCACATACACGTGACACCCAGATCCGAAACAACAATCTGTGGATCACACAAAGAGTTGTTCCGTGCGGGAATCGAACCCGCGTCACGTCGTGCGGAAGCCAGTAAGTGATCAGTGATGTGATCCCCATAAGACTAAACATACAGTGCGTTGACCGGAATTTCGGGACTCTAGTGACCTCAAATGGTAGAAGACGACACAAGCATTGTTTTCGCTCTCCACCGATTTTTCTAAGGCCTTCATATCACCTCAGATGATTCGTGTTGAAACATGGCTCCTACCCCCCACATGAAAAATCGTAAATATCGCCTAGAAGTTCTAAAATAAATCGCCCCTTTTAATAAATTATATTTTACTCACACAAGTTAGACGTTAGACGATGTTTAATCAATAAATACCAACAGCGTATGACCACTCAACCTTCGACGGACGTCCCTTCAAAATTGAAAGGTGAGGTCACCTATATTTAGGGTCTATTCTAACTTGGCAGACTAGACGTTTCTCGTCTACATCAGTATTCTAGAAAAATGAACTTGCGTAAATAAATATAATAATTATGAAGCTTAAAGGGCAAACGTTTATTGTTTATTGATTGATTTTTATTATACTAGTATTCACTTACATATTTTTATTTAATACGGATTGAGAATCTGTGGGGCTCTAGAAATACATTATTTGAGGCTTCAATTGTCATAATACACTTTATTTACAAAGTTAGTAACATGAAGTAATGTGTTGAAGTACTAAGAAAGGAAAGTACTTTACCTATAGTTTTTCACTCATTGCTAGAATATGGGAATGATATATTATATAGTCAGTAAAATGAGGTCCCTTTTAACTTTTTTAGACAACTTTAAAAGGTAGGATATATTATGACAAAATTAAATAAGATTCTAGTCTTTACTTCATATGGTACGCACTTTAAAAAAAAAACCATTATTTTCACGTAAAAAAGATATAAAGAAAGATTAATGATCTCATCAAGTGCTTTACGTAGACTACTTGTCTGTCAGTCTCAGGTGACCATTAGTCTTCGCGATCGACACTAGATGGCACCACTGTGTCGATTGGCAGTTGAAAACGAAGTGATCGGAAAAAACTTGAGATGTTCTTAAGAGAAAGTAATTAATGGTCTTCAATTGTTTTGTGAATGTTAAAAGAAAGAAGTTACGTATCGATACTTTTCTTTGAATTTTGTCAAGTTATAATTTTCGACTTTGACCCCATAGTATGTTGCCCAACCTCGGAGTCAAAATCAAGTCAAAGTCAAAGTAATTAGGCACTTTTGAAACGTGAAAAATTAGGCTAGGCGCTCATTCTAAAATTTAGTTTCGAATGGAGAAGGACGAGCAAAAAACTCCATCGTTACTCTTTTAAAAGATTCCTCGTTCGTCTCCTAACCAACAAGACGTTAAATTAAAACTTCGTAAAACAAAATAAACAATTGAGAACAGACTTTGAAATTGGTTTCAGTACAACTGATTGCAAAGAACAAAAATCTTAGAAATGTAAGTGAAGGGAAGCCGAGAATTTCAATTAAAATAAGTTAAATGCAAATGGTCATGCGTCCATAGCTTTTCAATAATCGCCGGCGTCCGCCTTCAGGAAGGCATCGTTAACAAAAGTCACGTACCAACTCTAAGGAACCTATCTTTACAAACTTATATTTGCAGTTACAAGACACATAGCCACTGTATTATCATTCTTAAGTTTTAATCAATAAGGGTGTTTATGTTTTTGGTTAACACCAGTCACATGCCACCGACCAACAATAAGGAACCTATTTCTACAAACATGTATTTGCAGCTGTAAATACGTTGCCATTGTATTTTGGTACTTGTGTCTAATTGTTAAGGGTGTTAATGTCTTTGGTAAATGATCGGTAGATGGAAGCTCTTGATGTCCTTTGAATGTCTAGACCGAGTGGGACAATTCTTTTTTGTTGTTTTGTTATTGTGATGCTATTTTTAGATATGAAGTAATTTAGTTATAATTAGAAAACTTTTATTTGGTTAAATAGAGATTAATTTTAGTATTGAGAATATGTCGGCATCCCACTTATGTTGCAAGTGTACGTCGACGGCGCCGATTGCTTACCATAAGGAAGTTCAGTTGAAGTATAATATCCCATTCAGCATTAGAGCCATATTTGATTTCTAGGTCAAGTTAAGTATTATTTAGCCTAACCGAGACTCAAATCTTTGTCTATTGAGACAAGTGATTACCGTCTCTTAATCATAAAAACACATGAATAACTCCATCTTTAAAAAAAATAAATGATAATCTTTTTTAAAACAATTACGTAGACTAGTATTGACCTATGAAAACTAAACATGTGTCGATTCAAAATTACAGCTCAATTTATTTAACATATTGGTTTTAAAATTATTTAGTAGCATGATTCCACTACACATACATACACTTTTTTATTTGCGGGGGGAGGGGGGGATATTATCCAATGACTTCTCCCGCCCGGGTGAGGCGAGAGGGAGTGTTAGACTCTTACTGACTAAAAACCAACCCGTTCCTTCTCCTGCACGTCGAGCCGGAGCCCCGGTTACCAGTTAGGTTCTCCGCGACACACATACATACACTGCAAGTTAAATAAAACTTTGCAAAATATAATGTCGTTTGCAAATGTACCCCATATTTCTGTATGCACGATACAATTTCATTATTTCATCTGTCTGTTCAGATTCATACCCGAAGCGATTCAATAAATAAAATAATTTTCTTATGAATCGAATTCGATATATACTTCCCATTACCCAATTTCAGATTCAAATAATTTTTCCATTTCGTTATATGGAAAGAAACATTCTTTAACATAAGAATTTAATTATGTCCTTTCTGTTTGTAGAGGTACAACAATGAGGAAGGAAACAGTAATTTTTGTGTACCTTATTTATTAAATTATATTGGAAATCAATGTAATCAGGAAAGATAGAATCGTATATATTTGTTCAGATTAAGATTTTTGTATATTTTGTGCTATATTCTTACATCTATATTCTTACATACTCATTTTCTTAATGGTTAGAATCACGGATGTTAAGATTTTCCACGTCTGTCGTAGATTATTACAGAATGTTGGTGGTATAATAATTAGTCTATAATCTCTAGTACTTATTCTTAATAAATATAGGTCATATATATTGACATCCACTCAGTTTAGTTGAGAAACATATTACTATAACACAAACTTTAGTTTTCTGCCAAAAAGATATAAAAATAAACCACACGCTGGCTACGGCGTAGTAACCTACGGCGTAGACGATCGTAGCGGGCTACGCGACCGTCGTAGCAAAGCGTAGAGGTCATAAAAGATTTTTGATCTCGGAGTGACTTGCGAATCAACAAATTCAGATTATTTCAGGAATTTTAATGATTTTTTCTCTTATTTGAATAATTTTAATTTAATTTTACTTTCGTACGTTTTCAATGTTTATAATAACGTTTAATTCTGTCTGGCGTTTGAAGATGAATTGAAAGGCCTCGTTTATTTTAATAGAAAATTAATCCTCTTACAATTTATATTTGCTTTCATTATTTCATTTCAAAATATTTAGTAAACGCCCAGGCATATGTATTTATAGATTGTTTACATACTGGCTAAGTATTTTATATAGATTTGCAGAACTTCTATTTACGTCTTTGGTGATATATGGCTTTATTTTTTAGATATGATGGGCCTACGTTTGACCCCTATCTCGCCTTGTGCATAAGCAACTTATTCACTCGAGCCTTGAAGACACCCTTCAGGAAATATAGACTTTGGCAAAGAATTCCACTCCTTAGTGGTACGTTATATGAGAACTATGCTTATGTGGTTCTTAACTTCCAAGAATCTATGCAACATTCCTAGAGGATTGGTTAAGTAGATGAAACGTAAAGAGGTTTAGAACAAACACACAGATAATACTACTTCGGACTCAATTTCCTGTTAGAAACTACGGTTTAAAAGCAATGAAATAATTTACTATCCAACTATTCTCTATTTCCCAGTTTCAACACAAAAATATGTTAACTACCCTGCATATAATCGACTTGACCTCAAAACCGCATAAAACCGGATCGAACCGGATTCCCCTGGTTATCTTTTGATTAGAATCGTCTATGCTTTGCCTTACTGGCGGTAGACTTTACTAAGGTTGCAGATTAGATCTGCGTCCCGACACTTCACAAGTTAAATGGGCGTTTGTAGTGACTGAAGTGTATATATTTGTTATTTAATTATTGTCTTTAATATTGCTAAAAGTGTTATTCGATAAATTTGAAAACATTATCGCACCATAAAATCACATCATCATTACATTGCATAGTAAAAACGGACATTAACATTATTACAAATCCGTATTTTTTTTTATAATTTCAGCATATCTAGTATTCTAATCTCTACAACCCATATAAGCTGACCTTCCATCACATACACATTCCTTACAACAATAGACCAACTTATACTGGTATATATAATTTAATTTACAGTCTTATATAGAGGTACATAGGTTGTCCAAGAGCAATCTATTTCTGGCTTGATGTGTAACTTTGAAACTTGTCGCACCCTTGTCACGTCGATGACTTCCTTAGACATGTATACCTAGCCTCAACGTACTTAGACAGAAATGTATTAGAATTTGACCTCAATATATTATTATAGAGGATTTCTCTACATATGGTACAGTAGAATATTTTTTTTATATTTGATGGGGCGACGTTTGACCACTAACTCGCCTGGTGGTAAGCGATGATGCGGTCTACGATGAAGCACGTCGTCCCAAGCAACCTATAACTCGGGCCTTGAAGACACCCAGGTTATTACCCTTCAGGAAATATAGACTCTAGCAAGGAATTCCAAGAATACATTAATTGTAACCCTATTCTTCTCACGGATGTCGACTAAGAGACTACACATTTGACAGAGGCCGCGCAGCTTGGCTCTCTGATAAACCTGAACCTCTAAAACTACAATCTCCATCCCGCCTGCCGGGCGTAGAGATGGCCTTCTTTTGAAGAGATATACCGCACACAAGTGAATGAATTATTATGTTTTCGGTTTACTCATGTAACTGTTTAACGAGGAACTCGACTAGTTTCAAGCCATGCTGGAGGCTCATATTCATGTAGCATCCCGCGACCCGCGAAGCGTCGACTGTCACGGTGCTATTTGTAGCAACTAGTTGAGTTCTTCGTCAAACATTATGTCTCATGAAAGTTTTGATATGAATGAAGTATGATAGTGTGATACTTTGCTAAATTCTACAAGTCTATTCTATTAGTTTTCAACCGACTTCATTTATGTGAACTAAGTGGTTTTCAAAGGGAGTCTTTGTGTTTATCTTACCTTGTCCATTTACTATATACTATATTCGATTCATAAATGTTCTAAGTATTATATTAAAATACTATAAAGACGTAGGAAACTGGCTGTTTAAGAAATAAAGACCTATCTTATAGCTTAGTACAAAAACACCCTTTACATAATCTATTAGCCCCGTATATTTATCCGTACAAGTGATATTTAAAAAAATAATGGTATAGTACTCACGTTGTCGTGGGTAGAATTATATACGATGCCCCTTCATGTTCGTCACACCAACAAACAAAGTTTCGCGGTATTTGAGTTTTGGGTGTTTGCTTGTCTTGTGCTGTATTCATTACTCTGGACTGTATAACAAACACCAACCTAGCAAACAAAACTTTATACTAACGACAAAAGAATTTAATTTACAATGTCAATATAGAAATTATATTTATAAAATGCAGATCAGCAATCATTTTTCAAAGAACTATCGTGTCTCACCACCCTCAATGTGATTGAGAGTCCTTCCCATTTCATTAATCCTATAAAAGATACTCAAACGATATTCAAATAATATATCGTCAAAGAAAAGGACATCCAAAGATTATTTAAGTATATGAAACACGATAATCCTTTCAAAGAGAAATAAATCGCACACAAAAATCATAAGAACGATATGGGAGAGATATTGTCAAATATTGTTACATGTTTCTGATATACGAGCGCCTACAACTTTCCACATACCCTCCATCTTTTTTTATTTATCACACTGTATCGAAATATCAATATATAGAAACAATAGAGGGCGAATATTCGGCCATAAATCCAAGATACTGCCATTTATCAAAATGTCAAAAGATGCACACACCTGTGTTACATCGACCTAATTCTAGTTAGAGAATCCACCTTATTGGCAAGCTTATTACGGGAAAATAGACTTTAAAGCTCGGTGATAGCGTTTGTAATGTGTTTTATGGTGTGTTAAGGGGAATTTGGGACGTAAAATGTAGCTGTGAACCCCAAGAGATGAGCGTCGTCATCATATTTCAGTTTTGACGTTGAGCGAAAAATGGTGGATCGAGGTGGATCGCTTTAGACGAGTATAAAAGTTGTTTAGTTGATTGGTGAAACTCGAACAAGCTGTATCTAGGTCACCCTCTTGGATAACCGTATTTTTGAAAAGTCTAGACAAAACATATTTAGCCTTTCGTGAAATATGTACAGACATATATATGACTGAGAAAGGTCTTGGGAATATCCGTCGGAGGTAATGTGGAGGTACGATAGTAATGGTCTTGTTTCGTGTTGCCCTCTGAGGAACGATTTTCGTCTCGAAACCGTATCATGTAATTCCCGAAAGGTTGGAGAACTTATTGCTATACACGCAGAGTTGTCTGCATTACCAAATTACGAAGACCCGCATCGCAAATTGAAATGTATTTTGTAAATTACTTTCTTTTTGTTTGTCTGATTGTTCTGTATTAGATAATTCAAATAAGTATGTATCTATCTACATATGTTTAACGAACCCAAAATGAAGAAATGTGAAGTGGTCCTTCTGTAGGAACTTTATAATTAATAACTTATTGGAAATATTTGAGACTTTTTTTATGGGATGAGCCGGTAAACGAGCAGACGGATTACCTGATAATAAGCAATCGGCGTCGGCCATAGACACCTGGAACACCAGAGGCGTTACAAATGCGTTATTGGCCTTTTGGGATTAGGAATTTGATGATTTTTGGGGATTCAGGGATAGAGGGAGGGGTGGGGGCAATTGGGCCTAGGGTAACCTCACACACAGGACGAAACCAACACAAGCGTTGTTTCACGTTGGTCTCACGTTAGTTTCATGAGGCCGTGGTATTACTCCGGTCGAGGCGGCCCATTCTTGTAAGCATGGCTCTCCCACACTTAAATAGTGTCACTCAAGTAGACTTTCGTATATGAGACTTTACAGCAGCTACAAATCTTTTAAAATACTTTAAGTGCAGTCCAAGGTTGTTGACAGTAAGTTGACAGTAGTCGTTGGAGAAAGTATAAGTTGAATGGGCCCATGAGTAATATATTTTACAGAGACCATTACGTACCAAGTACGAAGTAGCCTGATCTTTACCTTTAGTAGGGAGGTACCTATGTATTTGAATCATCTCGTTCATTTTTCATTCCAAAATCATTATACTACCTTTTCCATTTTCCTGTTGATCGCACACAGTTGTGTGTGGTCTCTTTTTATTAGTTACTCGTGTATCAATAGCTATAACTACATAATATAGTATAATGACAGGTTTAAGTGTAGGAGAGCCATGCTTCGGCACGAATGGGCCGGCTCGACCGGAGTGATACCACGTCCTCACAGAAAACCGACTTGAAGCAACGCTTGCGTTGTGTTTCGTCATGTGAGTGAGGTTACCGGAAGCCCAATTACTCTCCCCTTCCCCAATCTCCCCAATCCTTGAATCCCCAACGATCCTCAAACTCCTAATCTCCAAAAACCCGGTAACGCACTTGTAACGCCTCTGGTGTTCCAGGTGTCCATGGGCGACGCCGATTGCTTACCATCAGGTGATTCGTCTGCTCGTTTACCGGCTTATGCCATAAAAAAAACAGGTGAACATTTCACGCTGTCGTTAACACGTATTATAATACTTGCTTCTAGAACTACCTAATAATAACATACAAAATCTCAGTATGGAATGGAAATGGGCCCGGTATATGACAATAACCTCACTCCCTAATACATGGGACTCATAACATATATACATATGTAAATAGTGAAAAGTAGATGTTACATTGTAGAGGTACAGTGGCATTAAGTGCTGCAATGTGCACCTCTGCCTACCCCGTCGGAGATAAAAGGCGTAATGTTATGTTAATATTGCATCTTAGTAACTTGCTTCATTCTTGTCTAAAAACAGAAATATATACTTAACTAGGCTAAGAGGTTTTTCTATCAGGATCTGTATCTTATATACCTACTAGCGACCCGCCCCGGCTTCACACGGGTACAATATGTATGTATTATATATATAAACCTTCCTTAAGAATCACTCTATTTCTTAAAAAAATTGCATCCAAATCTGTTGCGTAGTTTTAAGGATCTATGCATACATAGGGACAGACAGACGGCGGATAGCGACTTTGTTTTATACTATGTAGTGATGTATTTGTATGACATGAAAGGTAATGTTAACGTCTTTTTGCCTGCTCTCATATGCACGGAGTCGTCTAAAAGTAATAAAAACGGTTATCCATCGACATACCTACCACGGTAAGCCATATAACTTGGCTGAGAGCTCTAGTAAACCTCGAGACACAAATAATGCAAATGGCTGCTACTTGTACATGAATGAGATGGGAGGTAACATAGGGCGAATAGCTCTTGTGTAATTTTATTACGATGTACAATCATTAATTAATTATCTATGCGCTTGTGTGCTTGGATTTGTAATTTTATTTATTTATAATATGGTACTTGGTTATTTTATAGTGTTATTTTTTTTTAGCTTCCCTAGATTCTAGTCAATAGAAAAGTCAATGTAATTACGAGACATTATGTATTTTTTTTGTTTGTAGGAACTTATAATTGGCTTCATGTTGCTATGCTTATTGTAATAGGTAAGTACTTATCTAGATTTCGATTCATACATCTAGATGTAGGTACTAGAAATTGTGTGATCCACCAATTGTTGTTTCGGGTTTGGCTGTTATGTGTATATGATATTGTGTATTTGTAAACACACCCCTGGTGTTACGTGTCAGCGTTTTCGTGGTCGTATATAGCTCCTTTAGGTTTCCAGCGTTTGCAGCCTGTTGAGCGTGATCAGCAATATCGTCAGCCCACTGTCTCCTATCTTTGCGGGTGCTACGATAGATTTCTTTCCGCTTCTGACGGTACTGTGCGTTCAAGTCGGCTCTTATTGCGTTATCCTGGGCCTCGAGAAAACTCAGGTGAAGCCTTCTTCTGTCTTGAAACAGACTCCATGTATGCTGCGACATCCACTCCTTCCGCGAATGAGCCGTTTTGTGCTCCAGAACGACGGAGCTGGTCTCTGTATGGACCACTTTGATACGGTCTCGTAGTTATTCAATTTGCTGACCTCAAATATTCTTCCGACCCTGCCAGTGCCTCCAGCCGTACGGGCCACGGCAACCTTGAGCCGAACTTCAGCAACTATAAGATGGTGGTTGCTGGCTCGGTTTTGTATCAGGTTTCCTCCCTAGTGAGTCGATTCTGTTTTAAGGCCCAGAATACTCGCTTTGCCCCTGCATCCATTAGCTTAGCTGCAACTCAAGGTGGAGGTCGCGCGGCGGCGCGGTTGCAGCAGGTCCCAGGGAGGACGACGAGGACGTGGATGGCGCGGACTGGCTAGGGCTCTGCTTTGTACAGTACTTCGCCACGAGTACAGCAGAAGGAATCTTGGCATTTTATAAGCAATGCTGCTCTCACTAACAGCGATTCCCACCAAACCTTAACCTAGCTTCTCCCCCCCTCCGTGTCACTACTGAGAATTAAAAAAAAGCAATACTGTGCCCGACCCGGGAATCGAACCTAAGACCCATTGTCCGGCAGTCGCACTTGCGACTACTTGGCCGACGAGGCAGTCAGTCAGTTAGAAGTTTATAAACACACATTTTTTACCTTTTCTCTCCTAGCTACCCACCAGAGGACGTGGCAATAACTAGAGCGGCGTTAGCCAACATGGTATTTGCTACTTTTTCGGCGTTGGGCCAGTTCAATCACATATATTTTAGGGAGCCAGAGCCAGGATTTTAATCATCATATCAGAGCCGTATGATCCCTAAGGCAAACGAGGCAAGTGCCGGGCGCCAAGTTATAGAGGGGCGCCGCGAGACGCGCGTGCCATAGAGTGACGGCGACTATAAAATAAATTAGCGGCGCCTATAAGGTACTTGTCTGGGGCGCACGACACCGCCACGTTAGACGCGACCGACACGACACGACACGAGAGATCAGACCGACACGACAGATACGACAACTACGACTGATACGACAGATACGACAGATACGACAAATACGACAAATACGACCGGCACGACAGAAACGACAATTACGACCGACACGACAGATACGACAAATACGACCGACACGACAAATACGACAAATCCGACCGACACGACAGATACGAGAATTACGACCGACACGACATATACGAAAAATACGACCGACACGACAGATACGACAAATACGACCGACACGACAGGTCCGACAAATATGACAGATTCGACCGACACGACAGATATGACAAATATGACAAATCCGACAAGTACAACAAATCCGACCGACACGACAGATGCGACCGACACGACAGATACGACAAATACGACAGATACGACAAATATGACCGACACGACAGATACGACAAATACGACAGATCCGACCGACATGACAGATACGACAGATCCGACAAATCCAACTGACATGACAGATTCGACAGATACGACAAATACGATAAATATGACCGACACGACAGATACGACAAATATGACAGATCCGACAAGTACGACAAATCCGACCGACACGACAGATACGAGAATTACGACCGACACGACAGATACGAAAAATACGACAGATCCGACAAATCCGACTGACATGACAGATCCGACAGATACGACAAATACGACAAATACGACCGACACGACAGGTCCGACAAATATGACAGATTCGACCGACACGACAGATACGATAAATACGACCGACACGACAGATACGACAAATACGACCGACATGACAGGTACGACAAATATGACAGATTCGACCGCCACGACAGATATGACAAATATCACAAATCTGACAAGTACGACAAATCCGACAGACACGACAAACCCGACTGACACGATAAATCCGACCGACACGACAGATCCGACCGATATGACAAATACCACAGATACGACAAATACGACAAATCCGACCGACACGACAGATACGACAAATATGACAGATCTGATAAATACGACCGACACTACAAATCCGACCGACACGACAGATACGACAAATACGACCGACACGACAGATACGAAAAATACGACAGATCCGACAAATCCGACTGACACGACAGATCCGACAGATACAACAAATACGACAAATACGACCGACATGACAGGTCCGACAAATATGACAGATTCGACCGCCACGACAGATATATGACAAATCTGACAAGTACGACAAATCCGACAGACACGACAAACCCGACTGACACGATAAATCCGACCGACACGACAGATCCGACCGATATGACAAATACCACAGATACGACAAATACGACAGATCCGACCGACACGACAGATACGACAAATACGACAGATCTGATAAATACGACCGACACTACAAATCCGACCGACACGACAGATACGACATTTACGACCGACGCGACAGATGCGACAAATACGACCGACACGACAGATGCGACAGATACGACAAATACGACAAATACGACCGACACGACAGATACGACAAATACGACCGACACGACAGATACGACAAATACGACCGACATGACAGGTCCGACAAATATGACAGATTCGACCGCCACGACAGATATGACAAATATGACAAATCTGACAAGTACGACAAATCCGACAGACACGACAAACCCGACTGACACGATAAATCCGACCGACACGACAGATCCGACCGATATGACAAATACCACAGATACGACAAATACGACAGATCCGACCGACACGACAGATACGACAAATACAACAGATCTGATAAATACGACCGACACTACAAATCCGACCGACACGACAGATACGACATTTACGACCGACGCGACAGATGCGACAAATACGACCGACACGACAGATGCGACAGATACGACAAATACGACAAATACGACCGACACGACAGATACGACCAAGTGGCAGAGCCGACCGACACGACAGATACGACAAATACGACCGACACGACAGATATGACAAATATGACAAAACCGACAAGTACGACAAATCCGACCGACACGACAGTTCCGACAAATACGACCGACACGATAGGTCCGACAAATATGACAGATTCGACCGACACGACAGATGCGATAAATCCGACCGACACGACAGATGCGACAAATACGACCGACACGACAGATGCGACAAATACGACCGACACGACAGATGCGACAAATACGACCGACACGACAGATGCGACAGATACGACAAATACGACAAATACGACAGATACGACAAATATGACCGACACGACAGATACGACAAATATGACAGATCCGACAGGTACGACAAATCCGACCGACACGACAGATACGAGAATTACGACCGATACGACAGATACGACAAATACGACCGACACGACAAATACAACCGACACGACAGGTCCGACAAATATGACAGATTCGACCGCCACGACAGATATGACAAATATGACAAATCTGACAAGTACGACAAATCCGACTGAGACGATAAATCCGACCGACACGACAGATCCGACCGATACGACAGATATGACAAATATGACAAATCTGACAAGTACGACAAATCCGACTGAGACGATAAATCCGACCGACACGACAGATCCGACCGATACGACAGATATGACAAATACGACAAATACGACAGATCCGACCGACACGACAGATACGGCAAAAATGACAGATCCGACCGACACGACAGATACGACAAATACGACAGATCCGACCGACACGACAGATACGACAAATACGACAGATCTGATAAATACGACCGACACTACAAATCCGACCGACACGACAGATACGACAAAGTGGCAGATCCGACCGACACGACAGATACGACAAATACGACAGATCCGACCGACACGACAGATATGACATATGACAAATCCGACAAGTACGACAAATCCGACCGACACGACAAATCCGACTGACCCGACAAATCCAACCGACACGACAGATACGACAAATACAACCGACACGACAGGTCCGACAAATACCGAATTGACAGATACGACAAATACGACAGATCCGACAAATCCTACTGACACGACAGATCCGACAGATACGACAAATACGACAGATACGACAAATATGACCGACACGACAGATACGACAAATATGACAGATCCGACAGGTACGACAAATCCGACCGACACGACAGATACGAGAATTACGACCGATACGACAGATACGACAAATACGACCGACACGACAAATACAACCGACACGACAGGTCCGACAAATATGACAGATTCGACCGCCACGACAGATATGACAAATATGACAAATCTGACAAGTACGACAAATCCGACTGAGACGATAAATCCGACCGACACGACAGATCCGACCGATACGACAGATATGACAAATACGACAAATACGACAGATCCGACCGACACGACAGATACGGCAAAAATGACAGATCCGACCGACACGACAGATACGACAAATACGACAGATCCGACCGACACGACAGATACGACAAATACGACAGATCTGATAAATACGACCGACACTACAAATCCGACCGACACGACAGATACGACAATTACGACCGACACGACAGATGCGACAAATACGACCGACACGACAGATGCGACAGATGCGACAGATACGACAAATACGACCGACACGACAGATACGACAAAGTGGCAGATCAGACCGACACGACAGATACGACAAATACGACAGATCCGACCGACACGACAGATATGACAAATACGACAAATCCGACAACTACGACAAATCCGAGCGACACGACAGATACGACTAAAGTTACAGATCCGACCGACGCGACATATACGACAAATACGACAGATCTGATAAATGCGACTGACACAACAAATCCAACCGACACGACAGATACGATAAATACGACAGATACGACAGATGCGACAAATGCGACTGACAGAACAAATCCGACCGACACGACAGATACGATAAATACGACAGATACGACAGATACTACAGAGACGATCGACACGACAGATACGACCCACATGACATACAATTGACACGACAGTCACTTCAGACTCGACCGATACGTCAGACAAGACCGACATGACAGATACGACCGACAGATACGATAAATACGACAAATCCGAACGACACGACAGATCCGATAGACACGACAAATAAGACCGACACGACAGATACGACAAATCCGAATGACACGACAGATCCGACGGACACGACAAATACGACCAATACACAGATACGGCAAATACGACCGACACGACAGTTACGACAAATACGACCAACACAACAGATACGATTGACACGACCGACACATTAGACATTACGTTAGGCAACCTGATGGTAAACAATCGGCGCCGCCCATGGACACCCGTACCACTAGAGATGTTACAAGTGCGTTGTTCGCCTTTTGGGGGCGAAACCCCGAGGATTTGAGGACTGAGCATACATAGATCCGCTTTGTCACTTATAATCTGCATAGGTGCAAAGTTCTAATCAATACAAACCCAAACACAAAGTAGTTACTGTATACCGTTGAGGAGTTCCTTTAATAATTATACTTCTTCATCATCAGACCCTTAATGACAGTTCCACTCTATTTAGGTGTAAACTCCTCGTCAATACAAATTAATCAAACTCAAGTACAAGGTAGTTAATATAAACCGCTGAGGAGTTCTCTCGACTGTCTGTCGGCTCCATCATCAGGTCGACTCCAGACCTTTATCAAATTGTAGTGTTTAAAAGTCCTAATTGAAAAACAGAATAGACGCATTACTAGCCCCTTGAATTTTCGAAAGTTCCCCTCGGTTTCCTAGGATCCCATCATCTCCTGACCTCATGAAAATGGGACCATCTCGGGACCATCTCATCTATACCCTTTCAAACAAAACAAGAATTTCGGAAATAGGTTTACAAATGGCGGATTAATGTGCGAACAAAAAAAATATTCAACCGAACATTGAACCTCCTCCTTTTTTTAGAAGTCGGTAAAAAATTTAATTAGTGCTATTGCCATCCGTGTACTGTATTTCAACGTTTTTTTTTTTCATTTGTAATTGCGATTAATTACGGCAGCTATCTTTGGCAGCCATTTTGTGTTAATTCATTCCAAATTCAAAGTGAGTTTTTTAATGTAAATGGTTTTTTGACGGAGTATTTGTAATTACGGAAAGTTTTAGCGGTCAGTCGGTTTGTTATTCGTATAAATATTTTATTGGCTCGGGTAGGTGGGTACAATAATTTCGTATTCTGGTTTTATTTAAACGCTGAGGTAAACGCGGTGTTTGGACATTGGATTACATTATTTATTAAGCGACGTTTTTATTTATTTATTGCGTTTCATTTATGTACAATATATTTTGTTTATTTTTTAGCAATTATTTTCGTGATTATTTTTTGTTAGGGCGTATTTCACAACATCTGATTAAGTTTCTGTTATTTAAAACATTTCATGGATGAATTTAAAATGACTTTTGAAGAATATTGGGCACAAATCTAGATCTACAGATAAGTATTTTGAAATCTTTCCTAATAAATTAAAGGTTTTCTTATCTGTGAATCGTATTCGAAACAATATTTATGGCCACAAGACCAAAGAGACTAACTTAACTACTTTCTTTTGTAATTACTAATCAAAAGACGGTCTCTCAAGACCTTAGGAGTCTGTATTCCGCATCATACTAACCTCAAGAGTGCCACAAACATTGATGAGGACGTTAATTGCCCCATCGAGGTGTTTCCTTGAGATCAAAACCATATCTTTACTTATATAGATTGGCAACTTGGCAAAGATATGACAGTTTATGTCTTAAGTACTAGTTGATAATTTTCAAACATCACAATTTTATGATAAAGAAAGAAGATTCATCAAATAATAGTCTTAGTGTATTTTAAGTTGAAATTTTCAACATACATAGGGTACAATTTTACATTCCGTGTAAAACATAAAGTAAACATTAAAAAATACAGTTTAAATACAATTCCCCTGGTATCTAATACTTTAACCAACGCGAGAATCAAAACCAATATTCCTTTGTTGTAAATACTTAAGTTTTTATTTAACTTAGCTCTAGTTATTTATTATTTAGTTTATACTCATATAATCATATAGATTACATATTATCAACAGTTTGTCAATAATGTACAATAAATAGTTTAACCCATAGATGTAATAAAGATTTTTAATATTAAAAAAAATCCTTAATCACCTGATTGTTGCCGGAGTAACGAGGTACTTTTAAAAACACAGCTCATTTCAACTTAATACTTAAAATAGATCAAAGGCAACATATCTATGTTCGAAGCTTAGTGCGTGTTGGATAAAACCTTGTTCAAGAGAGCTTGACATAAGATATCGCTTATGTAAAGGATGCTGGAAGATGTGGTACTTATGGATCACTGGGGGTAACGAGTGGCGTTTGATGTGAGCTGTAGTTTATATTTACTTTGTAGGTGTATAGTACATGGGACTCATAACATAAATTGTGAAAAGTGGGTGTTACTTCTGTGTGCACCTCTGCCTACCCCTTCGGGGATAAAAGGCGTGATGTTATGTAGGTGTATTTAAGTTTTTTTATGGAATAAGCCGGTAAACGTATAGGTTACATCTGATGGTCAGCGATCGGAGTCGCCCATGGACATCTGAAATACCAGAGGCGTTACAAGTGCGCTGCCGGCCTTATCAAGGTTAGGAATTTCAGGATTGTTAAGAATTCGGGGAGAGGGAGAGGGAGTCTGTAATTGGGCCTGTGGTATCCTCACTAAATAAATAAAACACAAGCGTTCACGACGGTTTTCTGTGAGGCCGTGGTATCACTCTAGTCGAGTCGGCCCATTCGTGCTTTAACATGGCTCTCCCATACTTGGAGAGTTGAATGGGAATTATTTTAAAAAATCCTATTTTCATTTCTTATATCGCTAATTACCTATTTGGAACCTTTTCATTACGTTTCACGCAGTTCTTTGAACTGAGAACGAAATCGTGGCAAAAGTATTTTTTTAATACATAGTTGCACGAAATGAAAAATGTACATAAAAAGTGACGAATATTAATGAACAAAAACTCAAATCAAATATCTTTATTTGCTGAACAAAGGTGTAGTACATATATTTTATTTTTTTTAAGGGGGTAAATCATCAAATGGCTGCTCCCGCCTGGGTGAGGCGGGAGGGAGTGTCAGACTCATACTGACTAAAAATCCCGGTAACCCCGTTAACCCGTTAGGTTCTCCGCGACTCCGTATCGGCATCAGCCCTATTGGGCCCCATCCGTGGTGGTCTGATGGCTCTTTGAGGCGAGCGCGGAACGCGACGGGCTGCCGTACGCTCGGGTATGGTTCTGGTCGGGCGGCGAGCCAGTACATAGTGATTAAGGTGTTATTTATTTGAGTTACATATCTCTTTGATCTACCCATTGGGCATGGAAATAGTGGGTATATCTCAGCCAAATTATATGAATTAATTAAATTCAAAGTCAAAGTCAAAGTAAAAGTCAAAATCATTTATTTAAATTAGACCAGGAAGGCACTTTTCAACGTCAGCAATAGAAATTTAAAAGTGAAGCTATTTGCTTATTCCAAGGTGTAGAAGTCAATATCAAAGTTATCAATCAGTCAAAAGTTGTATATATTTAATTTAGTAATATTTAGTTTTAATTTTATTTAAGTAATAGTAGTTATTTAAGTTTTTTATAGAAATAAATATATCAGTCAAACTAGTTATTATTATTTTATTTATTTCTTTTCTTCGTATTCACTTTTAGTTCTTTCGAAAAACTGCTTAGAGTGTTTTGGGGAATTTTACGAAGAGAAACGACATTTTAACGTTTCATAAAATCTTTTCATAAGGATTAAATTCCCCGCGTGATTCGCGTGGAAGTAATAATTTCCTTTCGTTGCCTTTACTACTTTATTTACATTCATAACGAGGCCGAAAGAGTGTTTAATAAACATTTTAAGTAATTCTCCCGAGAACATTAATCCTTTTGACGATTGAAATACTCTTTTTAAGATTCACTTCTGTGAAACTTAAAACCTACGTGGTACAATTTGAAACTGTATTTATAGATGACATTATAAATTATAGAACATTTGTTCAAGCCTTTTTAATTTATAGAAACATACAAACAGGGACGTGGCCAAACGCCATTTTATTATTTGGTATAGAAAAAACATTTTTCATTATAAAATAAATAAGTCTAATAGTGGATGCCTACGTAATCATAGCTTTCTTTATCCGTTGATTATACTCGCTTATTATGTGATGTAGGAGTACACTAATCATTGATGGTAAACAATTTGTACATGCACAGATTAA
Organism: Spodoptera picta; assembly: GCA_038387885.1. Classification (NCBI taxonomy): domain Eukaryota; kingdom Metazoa; phylum Arthropoda; class Insecta; order Lepidoptera; family Noctuidae; genus Spodoptera; species Spodoptera picta. The sequence continues at coordinate 896,743 of JAZHFQ010000003.1, read as the reverse complement.
CACGACTGACGACAGACATTACGACCATGTAGCTCGAAGTGTGGTCACATACGAACTGACTACATGTGAGTCTTGTGACTAAATAATCGTAATCCGATACTTGTATGCAATTATATTATTAACTGATAATTACCGATAGCTAGATTAGATAAGTGCAAAACTGTCATGTCAACACAAATATGCATCGTTATATTTTAAATTTAAACAACCATTTGATAGTAGATTATAGAAGAATTTAAATTAAAATTGAGAATGACATAAAATATTGTATTCGTATTTATTTATGATTCAAGTGAGTCATGCTTCGGCGCGAATGGGCCGGCTCGACCGGAGTGATACCACGGCCTCACTGAAGACCGAAGTGAAACAACGCATGCGATGGGTTTCGTCGTGTGAATGGGGTTACTGGAGGCCCAAATAATTAATATTAATTGTGAGAGTGGTCATAAGCAGACTGTTTGCTGCTTGCGACTACTCTCCGAGGTAGCGTAGCTCACTAATTATCCGACACTAATATGTTATCTTATCACTGATAATAAAGTATGTAAAATTGATTATTTTTGCTACAATATATAGAGAAAAAGAGATAAGCGCGAAGTAAGCAACATTGTCACAGGTTTTCAGTAAATGCTAGCGACCACGGTACGAGGAACATACTCGTAACGTTCATCGCGTTTGTCAATAAATATTATATTTTATCTTTACATAGACATCATTACATAGTGGAAAGCAAAGATCGCAACCAATGATGTCAGCGCAAATTGATAACTTATTGAACGGCGACAACGCGTGGCTAGCTTTTCGCGGCGGTAACAATGCTTGCATTGTTTATTATAAAAAACTACCGAGTACTTGATCCATCTTTGCTTTCCGCGAAGATCTTCGTGGAAAGCAAAGATCGCAGCCGATGACGTCAGCGCAAATCGATAATTTATTGAACGGCGACAGCGGGTGGCTAGCTTTCCGCGGCGGTAACAACGATTGCATTGTTTATTATAAAAAACTATCGAGTGCTTGATCCATCTTTGCTTTCCGCGAAGATCTTCGTGGAAAGCAAAGATGGGCTATGCTATAACACTGTTTCGATACAACGTGATGCTTATCATTTACCAATACGCAAATACCAACAAAATTTAGAAATGGGAATTCCACGAAAATCCTAGCCGCGCGTCAATGTTGTGTGACGTCACGCGGCGCGTGCGCGTACAAAACTGTCACATAACTTGCGCGCGAAAAGTATAGTGTGCGATTTTCGTTGACCGTGTCACAAGGTAGCGCAGCCGTAGTAGGTTTTGTACAGTACGCTACGTACGCTTTGTACAGTGTGTGGCTGTACAGAACACTACTGGCAGTTACAGCTCGGTCGCTGGTTTTATACGTACTCCTTATCAAGTTTCCATATTATCAGTTCTTAATCCTTGATAAAACATGTCATGGCTCGATTCTAGAACATTTCGATGAATGTATATCGTCGTATGAATTCACCGTATCGGTTCGTCAAATAAATTATCGATTTGCACTGCAATCTTTGCTTTCCACGACGATCTTCGCGGAAAGCAAAGATGGATCAAGCACTCGATAGTTTTGTATAATAAACAATGCAATCGTTGTTACCGCCGCGGAAAGCTAGCCACCCGCTGTCGCCGTTCAATAAGTTATCGATTTGCGCTGACGTCATCGGCTGCGATCTTTGCTTTCCACGAAGATCTTCGCGGAAAGCAAAGATGGGCTATGCTATAACACTGCTTCGATACAACGTGATGATGAATTGTTAGTGAAGCTAGGTGCTCGAATGCAATGTCTAAGCTTATATTCATTTAGGTATTATAACAATAATAAGTAAGGGAAGGTACCTAATAGATTAATAAATTAGTGATTTTATTCGATAATTTCACGAAAGGTATAACGAATTGCACAATAATTACATCATTTTCATTAACACTGCGTCAATAGAACTGATAATATGTAAACCTGATAAGGAGTACGTATAAAACCAGCGACCGAGCTGTAACTGTCATTAGTGTTCTGTACAGCGACACACTGTACAAAGCGTATTGTTGTTTAAACATTTTGTGGAAATGTCGATGTGTATGGTCAATGTTTCTCGAGACCAGAGAGTTGGTCTGTTGTTTGTACAGAGGTTATGTGAAGCGTTGCCATTGAACACGGCAATATGGCCCCATGAGTCCTCATAACTCCTCACTAACGACCTAAAACTAAATAAATCTAAGACATCATTCTCATCAACCACATTCGCGACCAGAACACCTACTATTTAATGAATAATTATAATAAAGAAGAACATTCGAGTAATAATTTAAAATGTTCAGATAACATTGTATGTTGACTTATCTTATCTTGTGCAACGATTATGTACACACCCTGTGGCGCACAGGCTCACACGTTACTCGGAAAATTATCGAATAAAATCATAACATAATATCACGCTTTTTATTCCCGAAGGGGTAGGCAGAGGTGCTCATTGCGGATCTTAACACTACAATGACTAACACTCACTTTTCACTATCTAAGTTATGAGTCTCATGTAATTGGGGGTGAAGCTATTGCCATATACCAGCCGAATTAAATCACTGATTGATTTAAATGCACATTATATAACATTCATCCATAGAAAACTGCTACGAAAATAAGTAGAATAATTCGTAAAATCTGAAATGATGTAAATATCAATTGAATTATGCCATAGCTTAAAAGAAAGTATTCATATTTTTTAAATTGTTGATACTAAAATTTGTATCAAAAGATTATTTAAATTTAAAAAATATTATTTATTATATTGATACTTTACATACATATTTGTGTCGACATGACACTTCTGCACTTATCTAGCTATCGGGAATTACACAATCAATTGTATAATTAAATACTAAAAACTTAGTCTACTAGTAGGTACTGATGGATACATGTTAGTGTGTCGAACTGTGTGAGGGCTGTGGCAAAGGCACAATAATGAGTGCTTCAGACGCAAATGCATGCATTCCACAAACACGCGCGAAGAACGAAGCGTTATAAAGAACGGGTGCGTTCAAATATAAATTTATTGCGTAATAAAATTTAAAATCATTATATCCAAATTACTTTGTAATCTATTAGGTACCTTCCCTTACTTATTATTGTTATAATACCTAAATGTATATATCCTTGGACATTGCATTCGAGCACCTAGCTTCACTAACAATTCATCATCACGTTGTATCGAAGCAGTGTTATAGCATAGCCCATCTTTGTTTCCACGAAAAACTTCGCGCTTTCCGCGAAGATCTTCGTGGAAAGCAAAGATTGCAGCCGATGACGTCAGCGCAAATCGATAATTTATTGAACGGCGACAGCGGGTGGCTAGCTTTCCGCGGCGGTAACAACGATTGCATTGTTTATTATACAAAACTATCGAGTGCTTGATCCATCTTTGCTTTCCGCGAAGATAGTCGTGGAAAGCAAAGATCGCAGTCGATGACATCAGCGCAAATCGGTAATTTATTAAACAGCGACAGCGGTAGCATTTTTTTTTTTGTTTTTAAGGGTGGAAAATCATCGAATGACTGCTCCCGCCTGGGTGAGGCGGGAGGGACTGTCAGACTCTTACTGACTAAAAACCACCCCGTTCCTTCTCCTGCACGTCGAGTCGGAGCCCCGGTTACCCGTTAGGTTCTCCGCGACAGCCTCGGTGTATCGACTAGCTCGGCCAGGCCACTTTGATGAGTCTTTGGTTTCTTTGTATGTATCACATTCACAAGTTACATGGAATTTTTTTTTAATTCGACTGCTGACTGATAGTTAAGGTATGCATATTGATTATTTTTAATTCCGAGATAAGCGCGAAGTTAATACGATTTAAAGTTAAACGATCTAAAGAACTCACTAACGAAGTTTTGTGTATAAAACGAAGCAGTTGAGACCCAGAAAACAGTTTGAGAGTTAGAAAATAAAATTTTAAAGATAATTAAACATCGAGTATTCGCGTATTGATAAATGATAAGCGTAACATCACGTTGTGTCGAGGCAGTGTTATAGCATAGCCTCATAGATCATATCAAAAATAGATCAAATACCGCAAGCGTTGTTACCGCCGCGCAAATAAGCTAGCCACCGGCTGTCGCCGTTCAATAAATTATGCTGCGATCTTTGCTTTCCGCGACGATCTTCGCGGAAAGCAAAGATGGGCTATACCATAATATTGCTTCGACACAATATCCTGTTACGCTTATCATTTACCAATACGCAAATACTCGATGTTTCAATTATCTATAAAATTTAATTTTCTTACTGTTTTCTGAGTCTCAACTACGTCGTTTCATACACAAAACTTCTGGTTCTATAGTTCGTTTAGGAACCACTTTGCATTTCTCATCATCAAGGCATCAGTACGATCCTTTTCTTCGCCACGCACCCGCGGTATCGGCCACGATAAACGCTTCGCCGCGCGCCGCGACACGCAGTCTGTGACATGATCGTCATATGTTTGCGCACTCTACCTCTATAAAACTCATTGCGTTTAGAATCATGAGCTTGCACCGTGTTCGTGTGCAGATCGATTAAACTGGACAAAGAAAATGATGTAATTATTGTGCAATTTGTTATAGCTTCCGAAAGTAGGATAATGGATAGGTACATGATTCCTAGAGGTAGAGTACAGAGTAGGCACAAACCGATATATACAGCAGCAGCAGCAGCTCACAGTGTCAACGTTTTCATGAAGTCTACGTCAACTTCAACGTCACACACGATGTGCAACTTGATGTACCATCGATACTCGCTCCAGTATGTGTTTTAAGGATCGTGTGGTAAACATATATCTGGTAAAATATAATGTGAAGAAGGAAAACGAAATCGACGAGACGCTACTGATTCATGGAAATGTTCTAGAATCGAGCAATGACATGTTTTATCAATGATTAAGAACTGATAATATGTAAACCTGATAAGGAGTACGTATAAAACCAGCGACCAAGCTGTAACTGCCATTAGAGTTCTGTACAGCCACACACTGTACAAAGCATAGCAGATAATATTGTTAGGAATAGACGCAAGAAATATAAACATTATCTACAGCCTCACTCTGCGAAAACAGCACTTCTCCGTAAAAGTGTGTTTTGTATGGCACCTTTAATATATAATAAAATTCCGCACAATTTGAAAAATATAAATAATAATAATTTGTTCAAAAAAGAACTAAAAAAATTACTTATTAAGCATTGTTATTACCATATTAAGGATTTTTTAAATGATAATTTATAAGTTCATTGTTTCATATGTTTTAACTTTAGTTGTCTCTTTAATAGATTTATAAATTTTATAATTATTTTGTACGCCAATTGTGGCAAAACATGTTGAGACGTTACAGTGTTTATTTTATCATCTGCATTTGCATTGATAGGTATAATGTTACCCACACATGTTTATACAAATAAATATATCTTTACCTTTATCTTTATCTAAAGCGTATTGTTGTTTAGACATTTTGTGGAAATGTCGATGTGTATGGTCAATGTTTCTCGAGACCAGAGAGTTGGTCTGTTGTTTGTACAGAGGTTACGGGAAGTGTTGCCATTGAACACGGCAATATGGCTAGTGCTCGTAACCGCTCACTAGCAACCATAAATTAAATAAATCTAAGACATCGTTCTCACTAACCACATTCGCGACCAAACACCTACCTAATAATGAAAGAACATTCGAGTACTTAATAATTTAAAAGGTTCAGATAACATTGTAATGTTGACTAATCTTGTGCGACGATTATGTACACACCCGGTCACACATTAGTCGGGAAATTATCGAATAAAATCATAACATAACATCACGACTTTTATCCCCGAAGTGGTAGGCAGAGGTGCTCATTGCGGATCTTAACACTACAATGTAACTAACACTCACTTTTCACTATCTAAGTTATGAGTCTCATGTAATTGGGGGTGAGGCTATTGCCATATACCAGCCGAATTAAATCACTGATTGATTTAAATGCACATTATTTAACATTCATCCATAGAAAACTGCTACGAAAATAAGTAGAATAATTCGTAAAATCTGAAATGATGTAAATATCAATTGAATTATGCCATAGCTTAAAAGAAAGTATTCATATTTTTTAAATTGTTGATACTAAAATTTGTATCAAAAGATTATTTAAATTTAAAAAATATTATTTATTAAGTATATTGATACTTTACATACATATTTGTGTCGACATGACACTTCTGCACTTATCTAGCTATAGGGAATTACACAATCAATTGTATAATTAAATACTAATAACTTAGTGTGTCAAGCTGTGTGAGGGCTGTGGCAAAGGCACAATAATGAGTGCTTCAGACGGAAATGCATGCATTCCACAAACACGCGCGAAGAACGAAGCGTTATAAAGAACGGGTGCGTTCAAATATAAATTTATTGCGTAATAAAATTTAAAATCATTATATCCAAATTACTTTGTAATCTATTAGGTACCTTCCCTTACTTATTATTGTTATAATACCTAAATGTATATATCCTTGGACATTGCATTCGAGCACCTAGCTTCACTAACAATTCATCATCACGTTGTATCGAAGCAGTGTTATAGCATAGCCCATCTTTGCTTTCCGCGAAGATCTTCGTGGAAAGCAAAGATCGCAGCCGATGACGTCAGCGCAAATCGATAACTTATTGAACGGCGACAGCGGGTGGCTAGCTTTCCGCGGCGGTAACAACGATTGCATTGTTTATTATACAAAACTATCGAGTGCTTGATCCATCTTTGCTTTCCGCGAAGATCGTCGTGGAAAGCAAAGATCGCAGCCGATGACGTCAGCGCAAATCGGTAATTTATTAAACAGCGACAGCGGTAGCATTTTTTTTTTTGTTTTTAAGGGTGGAAAATCATCGAATGACTGCTCCCGCCTGGGTGAGGCGGGAGGGACTGTCAGACTCTTACTGACTAAAAACCACCCCGTTCCTTCTCCTGCACGTCGAGTCGGAGCCCCGGTTACCCGTTAGGTTCTCCGCGACAGCCTCGGTGTATCGACTAGCTCGGCCGGGCCACTTTGATGAGTCTTTGGTTTCTTTGTATGTATCACATTCACAAGTTACATGGAATTTTTTTTTAATTCGACTGCTGACTGATAGGTAAGGTATGCATATTGATTATTTTTAATTCCGAGATAAGCGCGAAGTTAATACGATTTAAAGTTAAACGATCTAAAGAACTCACTAACGAAGTTTTGTGTATAAAACGAAGCAGTTGAGACCCAGAAAACAGTTTGAGAGTTAGAAAATAAAATTTTAAAGATAATTAAACATCGAGTATTCGCGTATTGATAAATGATAAGCGTAACATCACGTTGTGTCGAGGCAGTGTTATAGCATAGCCTCATAGATCATATCAAAAATAGATCAAATACCGCAAGCGTTGTTACCGCCGCGCAAATAAGCTAGCCACCGGCTGTCGCCGTTCAATAAATTATGCTGCGATCTTTGCTTTCCGCGACGATCTTCGCGGAAAGCAAAGATGGGCTATACCATAATATTGCTTCGACACAATATCCTGTTACGCTTATCATTTACCAATACGCAAATACTCGATGTTTCAATTATCTATAAAATTTAATTTTCTTACTGTTTTCTGAGTCTCAACTACGTCGTTTCATACACAAAACTTCTGGTTCTATAGTTCGTTTAGGAACCACTTTGCATTTCTCATCATCGAGGCATCAGTACGATCCTTTTCTTCGCCACGCACCCGCGGTATCGGCCACGATAAACGCTTCACCGCGCGCCGCGACACGCAGTCTGTGACACGATCGTCATATGTTTGCGCACTCTACCTCTATAAAACTCATTGCGTTTAGAATCATGAGCTTGCACCGTGTTCGTGTGCAGATCGATTAAACTGGACAAAGAAAATGATGTAATTATTGTGCAATTTGTTATAGCTTCCGAAAGTAGGATAATGGATAGGTACATGATTCCTAGAGGTAGAGTACAGAGTAGGCACAAACCGATATATACAGCAGCAGCAGCAGCTCACAGTGTCAACGTTTTCATGAAGTCTACGTCAACTTCAACGTCACACACGATGTGCAACTTGATGTACCATCGATACACGCTCCAGTATGTGTTTTAAGGATCGTGTGGTAAACATATATCTGGTAAAATATAATGTGAAGAAAGAAAACGAAATCGACGAGACGCTACTGATTCATGGAAATGTTCTAGAATCGAGCAATGACATGTTTTATCAATGATTAAGAACTGATAATATGTAAACCTGATAAGGAGTACGTATAAAACCAGCGACCAAGCTGTAACTGCCATTAGAGTTCTGTACAGCCACACACTGTACAAAGCATAGCAGATAATATTGTTAGGAATAGACGCAAGAAATATAAACATTATCTACAGCCTCACTGCGAAAACAGCACTTCTCCGTAAAAGTGTGTTTTGTATGGCACCTTTAATATATAATAAAATTCCGCACAATTTGAAAAATATAAATAATAATAATTTGTTCAAAAGGAACTAAAAAAATTACTTATTAAGCATTGTTATTACCATATTAAGGATTTTTTAAATGATAATTTATAAGTTCATTGTTTCATATGTTTTAACTTTAGTTGTCTCTTTAATAGATTTATAAATTTTATAATTATTTTGTACGCCAATTGTGGCAAAACATGTTGAGACGTTACAGTGTTTATTTTATCATCTGCATTTGCATTGATATGTATAATGTTACCCACACATGTTTATACAAATAAATATATCTTTACCTTTATCTTTATCTAAAGCGTATTGTTGTTTAGACATTTTGTGGAAATGTCGATGTGTATGGTCAATGTTTCTCGAGACCAGAGAGTTGGTCTGTTGTTTGTACAGAGGTTATGTGAAGCGTTGCCATTGAACACGGCAATATGGCCCCATGAGTCCTCATAACTCCTCACTAACGACCTAAAACTAAATAAATCTAAGACATCGTTCTCATCAACCACATTCGCGACCAGAACACCTACTATTTAATGAATAATTATAATAAAGAAGAACATTCGAGTAATAATTTAAAATGTTCAGATAACATTGTATGTTGACTTATCTTATCTTGTGCAACGATTATGTACACACCCTGTGGCGCACAGCCTCACACGTTACTCGGGAAATTATCGAATAAAATCACTAATTTATTTATAAAGAAATGGTACGTTCCAACATAAATCTCATTACTTTATAAAATTTAAAATCATTATATCCAAATTACTTTGTAATCTATTAGGTTCTAAAGGAAGGTTCCTTTACTTATGATTGCTATAATACTTAAATGAATATATCCTTGGACATTGCATTCGAGCACCTAGCTTCACTAACAATTCATCATCACGTTGTATCGAAGCAGTGTTATAGCATAGCCCAGCTTTGCTTTCCGCGAAGATTTTTGTGCATGTGCATGTAGCATAGTCTCGGTGTATCGACTAGCTCGGCCGGGCCACTTTGATGAATCCCTGTCTTTGGTTTCTTTGTATGTATCACATTCACAAGTTACATGAAAAAGATTTTTAATTCGACTGCCGACTGATAGGTAAGGTATTATATTGATTATTTTTTATTCCGAGATAAGCGCGAAGTTAATACGATTTAAAGTTAAACGATATAAAGAACTCACTAACGAAGTTTTGTGTATAAAACGAAGCAGTTGAGACCCAGAAAACAGTTTGAGAGTTAGGAAATAAAATTTTAAAGATAATTAAACATCGAGTATTCGCGTATTGATAAATGATAAGCGTAACATCACGTTGTGTCGAGGCAGTGTTATAGCATAGCCTCATAGATCATATCAAAAATAGATCAAACACCGCAAGCGTTGTTACTGCCGCGCAAATAAGCTAGCCACCCGCTGTCGCCGTTCAATAAATTATCGATTTGCGCTGACGTCATCGGCTGCGATCTTTGCTTTTCACGACGGTCTTCGCGGAAAGCAAAGATGGGCTATGCCATAACACTGCTTTGACACAACATGCTGTTACGCTTATCATTTACCAATACGCAAATACTCGATGTTTCAATTATCTATAAAATTTAATTTTCTTACTGTTTTCTGAGTCTCAACTACGTCGTTTCATACACAAAACTTCTGGTTCTATAGTTCGTTTAGGAACCACTTTGCATTTCTCATCATCAAGGCATCAGTACGATCCTTTTCTTCGCCACGCACCCGCGGTATCGGTACCACGATAAACGCTTCGCCGCGCGCCGCGACACGCAGTCTGTGACACGATCGTCATATGTTTGCGCACTCTACCTCTATAAAACTCATTGCGTTTAGAATCATGAGCTTGCACCGTGTTCGTGTGCAGATCGATTAAACTGGACAAAGAAAATGATGTAATTATTGTGCAATTTGTTATAGCTTCCGAAAGTAGGATAATGGATAGGTAGGTACATGATTCCTAGAGTACAGAGTAGGCACAGACCGATATATACAGCAGCAGCAGCAGCTCACAGTGTCAACGTTTTCATGAAGTCTCCGTCAACTTCAACGTCATACACGATGTGCAACTTGATGTACCATCGATACATGCTCCAGTATGTGTTTTAAGGATCGTGTGGTAATCATATATCTGGTAAAATATAATGTGAAGAAAGAAAACGAAATCGACGAGACGCTACTGATTCATCGAAATGTTCTAGAATCGAGCTATGACATGTTTTATCAATGATTAAGAACTGATAATATGGAAACCTGATATGGAGTACGTATAAAACCAGCGACCGAGCTGTAACTGTCATTAGTGTTCTGTACAGCCACACACTGTACAAAGCGTATTGTTGTTTAAACATTTTGTGGAAATGTCGATGTGTATGGTCAATGTTTCTCGAGACCAGAGAGTTGGTCTGTTGTTTGTACAGAGGTTATGTGAAGCGTTGCCATTGAACACGGCAATATGGCCCCATGAGTCCTCATAACTCCTCACTAACGACCTAAAACTATATAAATCTAAGACATCGTTCTCATCAACCACATTCGCGACCAGAACACCTACTATTTTAATGAATAATTATAATAAAGAAGAACATTCGAGTAATAATTTAAAATGTTCAGATAACATTGTATGTTGACTTATCTTATCTTGTGCAACGATTATGTACACACCCTGTGGCGCACAGCCTCACACGTTACTCGGGAAATTATCGAATAAAATCACTAATTTATTTATAAAGAAATGGTACATTCAAATATAAATCACAATACCTTATAAAATTTAAAATCATTATATCCAAATTACTTTGTAATCTATTAGGTCCTTAACGAAGGTTCCTTTACTTATTATTGCTATAATACTTAAATGAATATATCCTTGGACATTGCATTCGAGCACCTAGCTTCACTAACAATTCATCATCACGTTGTATCGAAGCAGTGTTATAGCATAGCCCATCTTTGCTTTCCGCGAAGATTTTTGTGCATGTGCATGTAGCATAGTCTCGGTGTATCGACTAGCTCGGCCGGGCCACTTTGATGAATCCCTGTCTTTGGTTTCTTTGTATGTATCACATTCACAAGTTACATGAAAAAGATTTTTAATTCGACTGCCGACTGATAGGTAAGGTATGCATATTGATTATTTTTTATTCCGAGATAAGCGCGAAGTTAATACGATTTAAAGTTAAACGATATAAAGAACTCACTAACGAAGTTTTGTGTATAAAACGAAGCAGTTGAGACCCAGAAAACAGTTTGAGAGTTAGAAAATAAAATTTTAAAGATAATTAAACATCGAGTATTCGCGTATTGATAAATGATAAGCGTAACATCACGTTGTGTCGAGGCAGTGTTATAGCATAGCCTCATAGATCATATCAAAAATAGATCAAACACCGCAAGCGTTGTTACTGCCGCGCAAATAAGCTAGCCACCCGCTGTCGCCGTTCAATAAATTATCGATTTGCGCTGACGTCATCGGCTGCGATCTTTGCTTTTCACGACGGTCTTCGCGGAAAGCAAAGATGGGCTATGCCATAACACTGCTTCGACACAACATGCTGTTACGCTTATCATTTACCAATACGCAAATACTCGATGTTTCAATTATCTATAAAAATTAATTTTCTTACTGTTTTCTGAGTCTCAACTACGTCGTTTCATACACAAAACTTCTGGTTCTATAGTTCGTTTAGGAACCACTTTGCATTTCTCATCATCAAGGCATCAGTACGATCCTTTTCTTCGCCACGCACCCGCGGTATCGGTACCACGATAAACGCTTCGCCGCGCGCCGCGACACGCAGTCTGTGACACGATCGTCATATGTTTGCGCACTCTACCTCTATAAAACTCATTGCGTTTAGAATCATGAGCTTGCACCGTGTTCGTGTGCAGATCGATTAAACTGGACAAAGAAAATGATGTAATTATTGTGCAATTTGTTATAGCTTCCGAAAGTAGGATAATGGATAGGTAGGTACATGATTCCTAGAGTACAGAGTAGGCACAGACCGATATATACAGCAGCAGCAGCAGCTCACAGTGTCAACGTTTTCATGAAGTCTCCGTCAACTTTAACGTCATACACGATGTGCAACTTGATGTACCATCGATACATGCTCCAGTATGTGTTTTAAGGATCGTGTGGTAATCATATATCTGGTAAAATATAATGTGAAGAAAGAAAACGAAATCGACGAGACGCTACTGATTCATCGAAATGTTCTAGAATCGAGCTATGACATGTTTTATCAATGATTAAGAACTGATAATATGGAAACCTGATATGGAGTACGTATAAAACCAGCGACCGAGCTGTAACTGCCATTAGTGTTCTGTACAGCCACACACTGTACAAAGCGTATTGTTGTTTAAACATTTTGTGGAAATGTCGATGTGTATGGTCAATGTTTCTCGAGACCAGAGAGTTGGTCTGTTGTTTGTACAGAGGTTATGTGAAGCGTAGCCATTGAATACGGCAATATGGCCCCATGAGTCCTCATAACTCCTCACTAACGACCTAAAACTATATAAATCTAAGACATCGTTCTCATCAACCACATTCGCGACCAGAACACCTACTATTTTAATGAATAATTATAATAAAGAAGAACATTCGAGTAATAATTTAAAATGTTCAGATAACATTGTACATATGTTGACTTATCTTATCTTGTGCAACGATTATGTACACACCCTGTGGCGCACAGCCTCACACGTTACTCGGGAAATTATCGAATAAAATCACTAATTTATTTATAAAGAAATGGTACGTTCCAACATAAATCTCATTACCTTATAAAATTTAAAATCATTATATCCAAATTACTTTGTAATCTATTAGGTTCTAAAGGAAGGTTCCTTTACTTATGATTGCTATAATACTTAAATGAATATATCCTTGGACACTGCATTCGAGCACCTAGCTTCACTAACAATTCATCATCACGTTGTATCGAAGCAATGTTATAGCATAGCCCATCTTTGCTTTCCGCGAAGATCTTCGTGGAAAGCAAAGATCGCAGCCGATGACATCAGCGCAAATCGATAATTTATTGAACGGCGACAGCGGGTGGCTAGCTTTGCGCGGCGGTAACAACGCTTGCAGTGTTTGTTATACAAAACTACCGATTTCTTGATCTATCTTTGCTTTCCGCGAAGATCGTCGTGGAAAGCAAAGACCGCAGCCGATGACATCAGCGCAAATCGGTAATTTATTAAACAGCGACAGTGGTACATTGTCTCGGTGTATCGACTAGCTCAGCCGGGCAACTTTGATGAGTCTTTGGTTTCTTTGTATGTATCACATTCACAAGTTACATGGAATTTTTTTAAAATTCGACTGCCGGTTTGAGCAAACCCGATGACAAACTTCAAACAAAACGTGTTGAAACCTGCCCGGTGCCGATATTTGCCAATTTCGAAGCAAGTAGGCACCACAACGCAATCTTTCAATCCACGAAAAATACTGGCCGTGGCGCGTTAATGTTGTGTGACGTCACGCAGCACGTGCGCGTGCACAACTGTCACACACAAGAACTCGGTAGTTTTGTATAATAAACAATACAATCGTTGTTACCGCCGCGGAAAGCTAGCCACCCGCTGTCGCCGTTCAATAAGTTATCGATTTGCGCTGACGTCATCGGCTGCGATCTTTGCTTTCCACGAAGATCTTCGCGGAAAGCAAAGATGGGCTATGCTATAACGCTACTTCGATACAACGTGATGATGAATAGCGTAACGTAGAAAACGGCGGTCGGCGCGTGCGGCGATCAAAAAATGAGAATCACGTGCGCGCGACACATCACATACATCAACATATCATATACGAATAAAAATGAAACATCGCCATAAACCTTCCGTTGAATCCTTATAGCCTCGCCGCTTTTGTTCCGAGTGTTGGATCCATCTTTGCTTTCCGGGAAAATCTTAGTGGCTAGCTTTGCGCAGTTTTATACGAAGAATATTCTCTACCGCGCAAGGTGAACTCGCCGTGACTCAAAATCGGCCGGACCACTTTTATGATCTTCTGTCGCTACCTGAGGCCTTAGTACGAGTTTCATTTACGTTTAAAGTATTCGTAACGAGTACGCGTTCGGCACTCTGATTGGCCGGCGCCAATGAACCAACCAACCAATGAACGCGCAACCAACAAATGAGCGCCAAACGCGTACTCGTTACGAATACTTTAAACATAAAACAAACTCGTACTAAGGCCTCTGTCTTTGGCTTCTTTGTTCGTATTTCAGTTTCAGTGGAAATAGAAATACGAAACAGAAGAAAAACCAAGTTGATGAAGCAGTTTGTTTTCACAGTCCCACATCGTTCGAGATCTTCGCAACGTATGGCATGGCGAGTTCGATGTGCTACACTACGGTGAGCCTGACGATAGAATCCTGCGCCTGCGCCGCGCCAATATTTGCCAGTTTTGAAACATGTTGGCACACAACGCAATCGTACAAGTTCAACATCAAGAGCTCGATGTTGCAGACTTTGGCAAGTTCGATGTGTCGGTTCCTAGTCAATTACTAAAATTAGTCTATAATTAAAGTGGTATAATGTAATACCAAAATAATGTAGGGACGACAGAATCGTGCACCGCCCCGATATTTGCCAGTTTCGAAGCACGTTGGCACCACAACACATTTGTTCAAGTTCAATGTCGGGAGCTCGATGTTGCCGACTTTGGCAAGTTCGACACATGTTCGTTGGAAGTCAATTACAAAAATTAGCCTTTTAATAAAGTGTTGGTGATTAACCAAAATAATGTAGTCACGCAGCGCGTGCGCGTGCACAACTGTCACATAACTTGAGCGCGAACAGTATAGTGTGATTTTCGTTGATCGTGTCACTAGGTAGCGCAGCCGTAGTAGGTTTGATTTCGTAGCTGGACTGTACGGATTCTCGTGGACAAGCACCAAATGCTAATGGTTATCAAGTCAACAAAATATTGAATCATTTGTATTTCAGATTTATAATTTTTTGATGTGTTTACATATAGCGCACACTACATGTCATTTGAGAGTTTAGAGACTTAGTAAATAAAATTGTAAATATATTTAAACATAGAATAGTTGCGAATTGGTAAATGATAAGCGACCACCAATTCAACCGCAAACGGCAGTATGATAATGGATTGATAAGTGACGTCACAGAGAGTGACGCACGGCAGCTGTCGAGCTCGCCGCGCACTACACTATGTGAACATGTTAGTTGCTGTGATCGGTGCATTCGATACCAATTTTTTTTTGTCATGAAGTTTTAGTTTTTTTTTATTTATGTAACTGGAGAGAGTTGGTATTATAATAATAGTTAGTAAGGGAAGGCACCTAATAGATTATAAAGTAATTTGTATAATGTGATTAAAATTTTTTTGGTCTTAAAGTACCTGCTATTTGCTATTAGCATATGATTTAAATTTGAAACTTTGGAACTTCCATTTTCCTAGGAGCCTCACTTCACCGGCCCACGATATGAAATGCTTCCTGAACCTCGTGCATACTCCAACAAGTTATAATATAGGCAAATCTGCCATGTTTTATTAATTTATTAAAAATATAAACAAGATGCACTGTAAAATGTTGCCCTTGAGTTACTTCTTATAAATCTCCTAATTGACAAATAGGAATTTCTTTGGGAACTCTATCTCGAATTTCGATATAAAAGTGACATATTAGATGAATTGCAAATCCGTAACACTTTATGTTTATATCATGAAACATTAATCTGTTGTCTTATGTAGATATAAATATTATGATCTACATCGATATGAAAAATACAATATTACAGATATCAGGGGGCCTACTCCTGTTATCTATTTGTGTATATTGTTTATCGTAATCGCCATTTATCTTATCATAATCCTTGATAAGCAGATAAGGAATCTGTATATAAACAGCAACCAAGCCCTTTGCCTAATGCAGCATAGGCCTCTTCGCACAAGGGATCTTGCTGTTTCATTTCGGTTTTTCATTTCGGTGTTCAAATGTTTAATAACAATAAATACGAAACTTTTAACTTGCATTAGTTTATTTGAAATAGTTTTTGATTACTCAAAAATTGCTTGAGTGAACCAAAGTCAAAGTCAAAGCATTTATTTCAATTAACAAATACAAAATAAATAATAGTCTGTCAGTCAGTCCGTCAGTGAGCATAACCATAGCAAATACCGGCTTGGATATAACTCACAATTGAATCGCGTTGTGAAAATATTTCATTCCTTAATTATTTAGTTATTTGGCTTAGTTCTCAATTCGGCCGGTATCCTTTTTTTGTTAAGTAATATTTTTTTATTCGGCTGCAAGACAAAATTCAAAATTCAATGTATTGCAAGTAGCGGTTACTTCGAAAAAATTACGACGAACAAATTCAAATTAAAAAAATATTTAACATATTTCTCCGCGACGCCACCTATTGGTTTATATCGAAAATTTATAAACTATCGTAACTAATTCAAGTACTAAAAGCACTCAAAAGATGTCGCGACGAGTTTTACTTTAATAAATTGAAGGTGTACATTATCTCCCACCCACGGTCTCAAGAGGATATGACGTAAAACTGATGAGTGTGGCCACTGTGTGTCAGCGGCGAACTCGCCACACGATGCGCCGGCGCCGACGCCGAGTTCGTCGTTCGCCGTTGGTCTCATTGATTATGCGAATTGAATAATTAATTAGACGTTGTTCCGCGATGAAACATGATTCTGCGATGAAATCCTAATCACAATAATTTGTCGAAAATACTTTTTATTTATTTATAGATTGGAATATGTTAGGAAGATTTACCGTTTATTAAAACCAATGTGTGAGCCAATTACAAGGCCTTACGTTTAGAATTATGACATTAAATTAATGTGGTGTGAGTACTGAATAAAACAAAATTAAAAAACTATAAAAGTTAATGGAAAAACAAAACAGAATACATCAAGCTCGGTCAAAACGTAAAACCTAAGAAAAAACCACTATAGGTACTATTAGACCGGCACCTAGCATGTTGCAGTTTAGCCGCGCCGCGCTGCCACAACGCCATTAGTCATCGCGCCACGCGCGCGGCATAATAGCCAAAATATCATTGTACGCGCGCCGTCAATTTTCTCGTGCGCGCCGACATACTAAGGTGTAGATGTAGGTCCATCCCCAACAACAATTATTAAACAATTTAATCATAGCATCCATCATGAAATCTATTTCGTTTTCAAAATGGTTCTGTCTCGGTAACATAACAGTTTTACAAAGAAATATAATATTTAAACTTCGAAAACGCATACGAACTCTTAGTACATTATTAAAACATGCACGCCATATAATTCTCGAAGAGGTATTTCTCGTCGAGTGGCATGTGCGATACGAATAGTGCGTACAAAGATACACCTAGTTTTTCATGATTTTTTTATAATTCAAAAATGACATCTTTATTTTTTTGTTTTGACTTTATACACACAGTCAAACACGATCACTCCGTTTATCAGGATACAATTCGCATCGGCCGCCTCAATCACCATCGCATTCGTCATTATGATAAACCTGACCTACACTAACTCGAACCTAAACGTCATCGACGAGTCCGCGGCAACGTATCGTACGAAGCGCAAATATGTGAGCGCTATCAATGTTATACAACTTCCTCACTCACAATAACAACTCTTAGTTACACAATAAGAGATACAAACATAAATTTTTAGCTTACAATTATATTTTTAGTTCATATTAACAAAAAACACAGCGCAACTTCGTATATCGAGTCTCTTTTTAAAATAGCACAACAAAACGTTCCGCCTAGTATTAACACTCCAGTGAATAAGCTAAAACAATAAATTAATGAAGTAAAACCAACATAAATAGGAATGAAAAGTATGTATTGTCACCAAATACAGTATCTAGTGAAATACATTGCATCGTATTTATCTATCTATACCTCTATACTAGAGGTACATATATGCACAAACAAAATATATTTCTACTGTCAGATGCATAAACTGAGTTTGAACTTGTATCTTGACAAAAATATTGCGACAAATGACAACGACTTCAAACATGATGAACGTCGGAAACCTCGGCCGCACGTCGCCATCTCCAGGTCGAGTCACATTACAACAAGATCGCCGTCGAGTTCGGCATCGGTCTCGAGGTTGTTGATTCAAAAAGTCCCGTTAAACAATACGACCATCGGGATCTTCATCGCGAAAAACTCGCACGATATAAATATTTTTAGCTTTTTCACACAATTAAGACAGAGCTTATAAGTCTAGTTATATGAATCAAAAAAACACTTGTAGTCTACATACAGACTCAATGACTGAGCGTCGAACCCGATGCTGAACTTGATGAACGTATTGACACAAGTTTCGGTAGGTCTTCTGGACCACCCAGTACAAGTTGTACATTTGTGTATAGATTTGTGTACGTTCCTCGTTGTGATGAACGTTGATAGACACAGTAGTCACCGCACAAGTTGTTGTGGATCTCAGCTTCACCCGGCTCGGGTCGAGCAGGAGGTAGTCCTCGACGAAATATACCTTGGCGTTCATGATTTGATTTATTTACTCAGTACGGTCCTACTCCCACGACCTCTTAATAACTGAATAGTTAAAAAAATAATCCTCCTTTTATATTCCAATTCCAAAATGTAGAGCGACATGATCACAGAACCCAACGTCGACGAACATGATGAACATAAAGAAAACTGCGCCGATGTGTCACCAGGCCCGGCGCAAGCTGATGCACCTTTCGTCAAGACCACCGTCGTGTTCGACATCGAATTTGTTGTTGACTCGAAAGGTCCCAATGAACATTACCATCATGGGGATCTTCAGTTCGATGAACTAGTAAGGTATATTTTTAAGTTTCCTGCAATTGGAACAGAGCTCAATAATACGACTCCGGGAAGAAAACGAAAATTCACGATGAATATACAAAGATGTTAAGTAAATAAGTATTTATAAAAATAAAAATAATACAAAATAACATAAAAAATTGTTTATTTTCGCCTCATACTTTAATATTTTACTTGAATTCATACATAGATCATAATTATATTTTTACACACTAATACTGCACGCGACGGTGGCTATGATGAACATAATAAAGAAACCTCGGCCGCACGTCGCCCGCTCCAGACCAGGTTGAGTCATCTTTCAGCAAGACCGCCGTCGCGCTCGACAGCGGTCTCGAGGTTGTTGATTCGACAAGTTGTAATGTACATTGTCACCATCATGGTGTTCATCGCCATAAACTCGCACGTTATAAATATTTTTTACATTCACACAATTATGACAGGGCTCAAAAATCTAGTTATATAAATAAAAAAAGAAATTTAGTAGTCTACATACAGACTCGATGACTGAGCGTCGAACCCGATGCTGAACTTGATGAACGTATTGACACAAGTTTCGGTAGGTCTTCGGGGCAATGCAGTACAGGTTGCACATTTGGGTATAGATTTGTGTACGTCTCTCGTTGTGATGAACGTTGACAAACACAGCTGTCGCCGCAAAAGTTGTTGTGGATCTCTGCTTTACACGGTTCGGGTCGAGCAGGAGGTAGTCCTCGACGAAATAATGCTTGGTTTCCATGATTTGATGTGTTTTCTTGGTATGATTAACACATTTATATGAAAAATACTATGTTACGAAAACTTGCAACAAATGCTCTAATGTGTCAATAAAGTTATTTTAATTTTATGCTCTTACTTCTATCATGACCTCTTAATGAATGCATAATTATGCAGATGAATCTCTTTTATATCCCATCTAATCCTAATCTTCGATGATAAGCGACTTGATCATCGAAATTTATGATGAACGCGAAGCTGAACATGTTGAACATATGGAAAGCGTCGCCGAGATGACAGAAATCAAACAGTGCCACTGAACATTACCACAATAAGGTTTTTGGTCGCAATGAACTTGCTATGTACAATAATTTTTAGGTTTCACCTTTAGTGAGATGAAACTTGATAATTAAGAGCGTGCAACATGAACAAAAAAGTATAGGACGAAATATAAAACGTTACGTACGAATGGGTTGTTAAATTCAAGTAGTTCGAAAATAAATGAATTGAATAAAAAAAAAACAAACAAATTACATTAAAAATGTTTACAATAGGTACATTTTTGTTATAATATTCCAAAACATACATAGTTCCTTCTTTTGTTTTTACTCAAAATGTACTTTTAAGTTTGATATTGTATTTTGGGACAACAATATTACCCGTTGCACACACACGGCGGCAAAATCGTCGCTGAACATGATGAGCCTAAAGAAAACTGCGCCGATGTGCCGCCAGGTCCGGCACAAGTTAAGTCACTTTTCAACATCACCAGTGCGTCGACTTCAGCTGCGATGAAATTGCTAGGTATTAATGAATTTATAAAATTGTGCGATATATCAACGAGCTCTCCACAGGCCCGGATTTTGCGACGCGTAATTTTTGAGTTCTATCATTGTTACGTCCCAAAGATCAAAACAATTTAGTTCACAATTACTATAGCACATCACCATGTTCGGCTACACACCGTGATATCTATTCCGTTGTCATCCCATGGCAATACAACTTGCCATAAGGACTACTTTCGATGTATAAAGTAAAAACAAAAAAAAAATAAAGATGCGATTTTTTTAGTTTTAAAAAAAGTTTCTTGTAAATACGAATACGAATATATAATAATGAAACACTAGACGTAATTTTCTACTATCCACCAAGAAATACTTCTTTGAGAATTACATGGCGTGATGTTTTGATAATGTACTATGAATTCATTCATATGCGCTTTCGAAGTTAGCTTTTTGCAAAGTTTCATCGGTTATTTTTGTTATAAACATTTTATTTCTTTGTAAAACTATTGTATTACTTAGACAACACCATTTTACTCCGGGACGAAAACGAAATAGATTTTACAGCGAATATACAAAGATATTAGTAAATAAGTACTTATATAATAAAAAGAATACAAAATAACATAAACATTGTTTATTTTTGTTTCATACTTAAAATAATTTTCTTATTAATAATTGAATTTATACATAGATCGTAATTAAATTTTTACACACTAATAGTCGCCAGCCCCAGACCAGGTTGAGTAATTTTTCACCAACGTCGTCGTCGCGTTTGACATCGGTCTCGAGGTTGGTGATTCGAAAAGTGTCCCAGTGAACATTGCCACGGGAACTTCATAGCGATAATCTCGCACGTTACAAATATTTTTAACGTTCACACAATTAAGACAGAGCTCAAAAATCTAGTTATATGAATAAAAAATGAAATTTAGTAGTCCACATACAGACTCGATGACTGAGAGTCGAACCCGTTGCTGAACTTGATGAACGTATTGACAAACGTTTCGGTAGGTCTTCTTGGCCATGCAGTATAGTTTGCACATTTGTGTGTAGATTTGTGTCCCTTTCTCGTTGTGCTGAACATTGATAAACACAGCAGTCGCCGCACTAGTTGTTGTGGATCTCTGCTTCACACGGTTCGGGTCGAGCAGGAGATAGTCCTCGACGAAATAAGGCTTGGCTTCCATGATTTGATTTGTTTACTCGGTACGTTTCTACTTCTCCCAAGACCTCTTAATGACTGAATAATTCAATAAAATCAATCCTCCTTTTATATCCCAATTCCTAAATGTAGAGAATGTAGAGCGACATGATCACAGCACCCAACGTCGACGAACATGATGAACATGAAGAAAACTGCGCCGATGTGTCACTAGATCTAGAATCTGTCTAGAATATTGCGTACCTTTCGTCAAGACCACTGTCGTGTTCGACATCGTATTTGTTGTTGACTCGAAAGGTCCCAATGAACATTACTACCATGGGGATCTTCAGTTCGATGAAGTAGTAAGGTATACTTTTAAGTTTCGATACAGAGCTCGACAATGCGGTTGTAATATTAACAAAGAAAACTTCAGGACATCACACATAAACATGTTCGGTAAGTAAATGAAGTCCAGAGAAGTACAATAAAATAAAAATTATTTAAAAGCAGTTTATTGTTACTATAAACTTAATACAATTTTCTTATACTAATGGTAACCATCAAATTCAATCTTACTTTTTTCTTTGCTGTAGAAGTTTCCATAGGCATTTTGCTGAGAAAGTTACCGACAGATCTGTACCAAGTGTTGATGAAGTTCATATACAGATCAGTGGCTAAGACAAGTTTATTATGAAGTCAACCTGGACGTCGAAAGCGATGCTCAACATAATGAAAGTATCGATGTATGTCTGCAGGACCATTCGGTACGGGTTGTACATTTTTGTGAACATTCGTGATATTTTCTCGGAACACCACGTTGGCATCGTGGTCACAGGAGTTAAAACAATATAAATGTTTAGCTAACAATTTAAATAAGGTATTAATTCGATGAGTACTTATAAAATAAAAATTTTTCGAAAATTAAATAAAAGTAGTTTATTGTTGATTATATACCTCCTACATACATTGATCGTATTTATATTTTTACACTCCGCACGCGACGAAAAGCATGAACATAGTTCAGAAACCCCCGCCGCATGTCGCTAGCTCCAGACCAGATTGTGTCATTTTTCACCAAGATCCCCGTCGCGTTCGACATCGGTCTCGAGGTTGTTGATTCGAAAAGTTTCAATGAACATTACCACCATCGGGATCTTCATAGCGATAAACTCGCACGATATAAATATTTTTAACGTTCACAAAATAAAGCAGAATCAATATTCTAGTTATATGAATAAAAAAAGAAATTTAGTAGTCCACATACAGACTCGATGACTGAGCGTCGAACCCGTTGCTGAACTTGATGAACGTATTGACAAACGTTTCGGTCATAAGAAGGTCAGAAGAAGGGCCACCCAGTACAAGTTGTACATTTGTGTACGTTTCTCGTTGTGCTGAACGTTGATAGACACTGTGGTCGCCGCACTAGTTGTTGTGGATCTCTGCTTTACACGGTTCGGGTCGAGCAGGAGGTAGTCCTCGACGAAATAAGGCTTGGCTTCCATGATTTGATTTGTTTACTCGGTACGTTCCTACTTTTCCCAAGACCTCTTAATGACTGAATAATTCAATAAAATCTATCCTTCTTTTATATCCCAATCCCTAAATGTAGAGAATGTAGAACGACATGATCACAGCACCCAACGTCGACGAACATGATGAACATAAAGAAAACTGCGCCAATGTCTCGCCAGAGTCACCATTCGTCAACATCGCCGGCGCGTGCCACATCGACCTTAGCCGCGAGGAACTTGGAAGGTATAAATGCTTTCGTACAATTGACCGATACATCGACGAGCCTCCACAATCCCGCGACACCGGGTCATGTGAATGTGACGCGTAACGCTTGGGCGCTATCAATGTTACGTCATAGGAGTTAAAGCAATATAAATTGTCAACTAAAAATAATAATTCAGAGCAAATTTTGTAAATTGTTTGTCTGTTCCATAGTATAGCACATCAACATGTTCGGCTAAATAAATAAGGTATAAATTAGATGAGTACTTATAAAATAAAAACATAACCAAATTAAATAAAAGTTGTTTATTGTAGATTATATACATACATAGATTGTATTTATATTTTTACACCCTGCACGCGACGACCTAACATGAACATAATAGAGGTACAGAAACCTCTGCCGCATGTCGCCAGCTCCAGACCAGGTTGCGTCATTTTTCACCAAGATCCCCGTCGCGAGCGACGTCGGTCTCGAGGTTGTGGATTCGACAAGTTTCAATGAACATTACCACCATCGGGATCTTCATTGCGATAAACTCGCACGTTATAAATATTTTTAACGTTCACACAATTAAGACAGAGCTAAAAAGTCTAGTTATATGAGTCAAAAAAACACTTTTGTAGTCCACACACAAACTCGATGACTGAGCGTCGAACCTGATGCTGAACTTGATGAACCACAAGTTTCGGTAGGTCTTCGGGGCCATGCAGTACAGGTTGCACATTTTGTGTGTAGATCTGTGTACGTTCCTCGTTGTGCTGAACGTTGACAGACACAGCGGTCGCCGCACTAGTTGTTGTGGATCTCTGCTTCACACGGTTCGGGTCGAGCAGGAGGTAGTCCTCGACGAAATAAGGCTTGGCTTCCATGATTTGATTTGTTTACTCGGTACGTTTCTACTTCTCCCACGACCTCGTAATAACTGAATAATTAAATAAAAGCAATGCTCCTTTTATATCCCAATTCCTAAATGTAGAGAATGTAGAGCGACATGATCACAGAACCCAACGTCGACGAACATGATGAACATAAAGAAAACTGCGCCGATGTGTCATTAGATTCGGCGCAAGATTGTGTACCTTTCGTCAAGACCACTGTCGTGTTCGACTTCGTATTTGTTGTTGACTCGAAAGGTCCCAATGAACATTACTACCATGGGGATCTTCAGTTCGTTGAACTAGTAAGGCATACTTTTAAGTTTCGACACAGAGCTGGACAATGCTGTTGTAATATTAACAAAGAAAACTTCAGGACTTCACACATCAACATGTTCGGTAAGTAAATGAAGTAAAGAGAAGTACAATAAAAGAAAAAATATTTAAAAACAGTTTATTGTTACTATAGACTTAATATAATTTTCATATACTAATGGTAATCATAAAATTCAATCTTAATTTTTTCTTTGCTGTAGAAGTTTCCATAGGCATTTTGCTGAGAAAGTTACCGACAGGTCAGTACCAAGTGTTGATGAAGTTCATATACAGATCAGTGGCTAAGACAAGTTTGTTATGAAGTCAACCTGGACGTCGAAAGCGATTCTCAACATAATGAAAGTATCGACGTATGTCTGCAGGACCATCCGGTACGTGTTGTACTCATTTTTGTGAACATTCGTGATAGTTTCTCGGAACACCACGTTGACGTCGTGGTCGCAGTACAAGAACGCATGTGCTTCTGCTTCACACAGTTCAGGTCGAGCAGGAGGTAGTCCTCGACGAAGTAGTGCTTGGCGTTCATGATTTGATGTGCTTACTTGATTTGAGTATTACATTAATATAAAAAATTATATATTGAGAAAATTTGTAACAAATGCTATAATATTTCAATGAAGTTACTTATTTTTATTTTATGCTCTTACTTCTCCCACGACCTCTTAATAACTAAATAATCAAATAAAAAAAACCGTCCTGTTCTATCGCAATTCTTAAATATACCTAGAGCGACAAGATCACAGAACCATTCGTCATCATCGCCGGCGCGTACCACGTTGACCTTCGCCGCGATGATCTTGCAAGGTATGAATGCATTCCTACAATTGGCCGAGATATCGACGAGCCTCCACAAGCCCACGGCACCGGATCATGCGACGCATAATTATTGAGCGCTGATAATGTAACGTCACATAGATTAAAACAACATGAAGTTTTAGCTAACAATTAATAATTTAGCGTAATTTTTTTGCTAATTGTTTGTCTGTTTCATAGGATAGCACATCAACATATCCGGCTAAATAAATAAGGTATTAATTAGATGAGTACTTATAAAATAAAAATATTACAAAATTAAATAAAAGTTGTTTATTGTTGATTATATTCTTACATCGTATTTATATTTTTACACTCTGCACGCGACGAAAAACATGAACATAATACAGAAACCTCCATCGCATCTCGTTAGCTCAAGATCAGATTTAGTAATTTTTCACCAAGATCCCCGTCGCGTTCGACATCGGTCTAGACCGATGGTCTCGAGGTTGTGGACTCAAAATGCGTCCCAGTGAACATTAACACCATCGGGATCTTCATCGCGATAAACTCGCACGATATAAATATTTTTAACGTTCAAAAAATAAAGCAGAATCAATATTCTAGTTATATGAATAAAAAAAGAAATTTAGTAGTCCATGTATAGACTCGATGACTGAGCGTCGAACCCGAAGCTGAGCTCGATGAACGTATTGACAAACGTTTCGGTAGGTCTTCTGGACCACCCAGTAAACGTTGTACATTTGTGTACGTTTCTCGTTGTACTGAACGTTGACAGACACAGCGGGCACCGCACTAGTTGTTGTGGATCTCTGCTTCACACGGTTCGGGTCGAGCAGGAGGTAGTCCTCGACGAAATAAGGCTTGGCTTCCATGATTTGATTTGTTTACTCGGTACGTTCCTACTTCTCCCACGACCTCGTAATAACTGAATAATTCAATAAAAGCAATACTCCTTTTATATCCCAATTCCTAAATGTAGAGAATGTAGAGCGACATGATCACAGAACCCAACGTCGACGAACATGATGAACATAAAGAAAACTGCGCCGATGTGTCACCAGGCCCGGCGCAAGTTGATGCACCTTTCGTCAAGACCACCGTCATGTTCGACATCGAATGTGTTGTTGACTCGAAAGGTCCCAATGAACATTACTACCATGGGGATCTTCAGTTCGTTGAAGTAGTAAGGCATACTTTTAAGTTTCGATACAGAGCTGGACAATGCTGTTGTAATATTAACAAAGAAAACTTCAGGACTTCACACATCAACATGTTCGGTAAGTAAATGAAGTACAGAGAAGTACAATAAAATAAAAATATTTAAAAACAGTTTATTGTTACTACAGACTTAATACAATTTTCTTATACTAATAGTAACCATAAAATTCAATCATACTTTTTTCTTTGCTGTAGAAGTTTCCGAAAAAATTTTGTGAAAAAGACAAGAAAGAAAACTGCGCCGATGTCTCGCCGGAGTCACCATTCGTCAGCATCACCGGCGCGTGCCACATCGACTTTCGCCGCGAGGAACTTGGAAGGTATAAATGCTTTCGTACAATTGACC
Organism: Spodoptera picta; assembly: GCA_038387885.1. Taxonomy (NCBI): domain Eukaryota; kingdom Metazoa; phylum Arthropoda; class Insecta; order Lepidoptera; family Noctuidae; genus Spodoptera; species Spodoptera picta. The sequence goes on along the minus strand of JAZHFQ010000003.1, from coordinate 869,501 downwards.
GATACATCGACGAGCCTCCACAATCCCGCGACACCGGGTCATGTGAATGTGACGCGTAACGCTTGGGCGCTATCAATGTTACGTCATAGGAGTTAAAACAATATAAATTTTTAGCTAACAATTAATAATTCACGCAATTCCGCCGGTTTCAGAGTGCGTATGCGTTCCATATTTAATCTATGTCTTAGTTCTCTAGAAATACGATTACGATACTCAAAATAATGTTTCATCGAAGCACCGACCGTAGCATATATTTTTCATATTATGACAATTTTCTTACTTTAAAGTGATTTTGTATCAAACACAGATTGATATTGTGTAATTAGATTTAATGTACTGTACGCACCACAAAAATATTAAGAAATGTTATAATATTTTCATAATATATTTAATATAATTATTATATCTTTGCCTAATAGCTATGAGGATTTAACTGTCGGTCGATATAAAATGCATTGAATATTCGCAAACTAGTTGTGTCGTATGAAATCAAGTTCATATCGAAGCATGTTGTATTGATAAACACGTGCACGCCCATTGTGTGTGACGTAAAACTGATGGGTGTGGCCACTGCGAGTCCGCGGTGAACTCGCCGCGCGATGCGCCGGCGCCGACGCCGAGTTCGTCGTTCGCCGTTCATTTCATTAATTATGCGAATCACAATGGCTGTGTGCAATACAGTTTCACGTGCTCCACGATGAAACTCAATAATTTGTCGAAAATACTTTTTAATTATTTATACATAAAAAGTCTATTGGAATATACGTAGAAGAATTACCGTTTATAAAAACAATAAAAAAATAACAATAAGCACAGGTATAGATGAGCCAATTACAAGGCCTCACGTTTAGAATTATGACATTAAATTAATGTGGTGTGAGTACTGAATAAAACAAAATTAAAAAGCTATAAAAGTTACTAACATGGAAAAATAAAACAGAACACAAAAATACCGATCATGCGTATAATCTGATTTACATTTTTTTTACTCTAATATCTATTGCTGCTTTAACCCATATATCCCTAAGCGGTCACCGGTGACCGCTCTCCACAAATTACATTATAGACCTTATTTCCAATGTTTATGTACATAGACTTTTATTTTTCCTCTGGTAGATGGTCGCTCAAACGATGAAACACCATTATTGTAATTATGTTTGTAAATACATTAATAATTCCTAAATTCTTCTAAACCCATCGAAAGAAAGCAAAGTATAGAATCCTTAAGCTGTGCAGTGCTACCTTTTTTAATATTTCTGTGAGTGCTACCCTGACAGGGATGCTGTTCGGGTATTATTTTTGCGAGAGACAGAGATGCTGTTCGTGTATTATTTTTGCGACGTGTAGGTACTTGAAATGTTTACCATTGTTGCTTTGAACTATTGCTTTATTTACATTTAACATTTCATGAAATCATTTTTTTTTCACTAATGACTATGTGATAATATTGGCGATGACATGTCATGAGGTGAATATGTATAGTGCAACATTTTGAAGCAACTTTTCTAAATTCCATTTTATAACTTTGTATTCTGGTTCTCTTTTCATGTAATACGGTATTTGACAACAAGACAAATTCAATACTTTTTTCGAATTGTCAAAAACGATAGTTTTCTATGAATTTTGTACGACATTGTGAATTGTGGCGTCACGTTTTTTTAAGCGTCAAACTTACTTATTCCATAAAACTTTTCTACAAAATACTAAAATGAAGTTAGTCATAAAATCAATTAATGAAAGTCTGTTTTTTATGTTTTATTGTATTGAACAGTCGAAATAATTCATTCTTGGTTACATGTGTAATTGCTACATGTGTATATTCGTTGCATCACATCGATAAGTATGTTTTTGTATATCTACCGCGCAGGACATTCCCGCGTGAGGCAGCCACAGGCCACAGCATAAACCATGAGCGTTTTTTTTTGTACAAGACTACGGGGCATTTGATCAACGCTGTCTTGCAAAGTAAGTACACTTCGCTATGACAAACACCCGGCCCGATGATTTAGCGAAGGCGAGCGATGCAGGTAGAGGACAGCACCGCAGCCGTCATCGTGCCCGCCGTACATCGCATATAGTTTGAAAACTGTTTCGAAATCACTACGCGCGAGCTCGCTCTACACCTTGTAGCCCTGATAGTAGCAGATTATCGGAATTACAATATTGTATAATTACATTGTGAATTGCATCATTCCGTGTGGTGCGAGACAAACTATTTATTTATTTATTTATTTTATTTTAAAGCTTCATGCACAAAATGTACACAAGGTGGACTTAATGCCGCAGGCATTCTCTCCCAGTCTGACCTTTGAGTGATGCAGAGAAGAGTTAATGGTGTGAGCAAGAAGCAAGCAATTATTTAATAGAGCAAATAAAATAGATACACTTACATATTTCAGAGATAAACATAAATACTTAAACATAATTAAAATATATATACCTACACACGAGTACAACACAATACACATGAATGCATTCATACACATATACATATATACTTACATACATACATAAATACATACATATATACATAAATATAGACTGTGAGTAATTAGCGTGATGATTCAGCCACCCTCTCCAAGAGAAGTTCACGCACTTTCTGCTTAAATGATAGACGAGTCGACACCATCCTGACATCCAGGGGGAGCGCATTCCACAGCAAAATTGCCTGTACGAAAAAGGAAGAATGAAAGAAGTCAGTGCGATGAGTGGGACATTGAAGAAGACGGTTATGAGAAGAACGAAGGTTTTTGCTGTGGTTTGCGCATAGATATTGAAAATAAGGGGAAAGATAACTGGGCAAAGAAGGTGAACAAAGAAAGGAGAATAGGGTGGTTAGCGCCCTTTGCTCCCTGCGCTGGCGTATGGGCAGCCACTTTAGTTGCATCCGATGTGCAGAAACATGATCATATTTACGCAGGTTGAAAACGAATCGAATGCAGTTATTCAGAAGTCGGTCAAGTTTGTTGAGGAAATCTGCATTCAGGTCGTAGTAGCACACATCAGCATAATCAATAATAGGGAGAACCAAAGCCTGCACCAACATAGCCTTCGTAGTAGGAGGAAGTAAGTTCTTAGCGCGATACAGAGCCCGCAAAGATCCAGTAACCTTTTTGCATACGCTGGTGACCTGAGCATGCCATTTCAGACTCTTATCCATTAGCAGGCCCAAGTTTTTCACCTCACTACTAAACGGGATTACCGCACCATCGAAGACCACGGCCGGCAAGGACGCCATGTCAACTCCATTCAGCGTGCGGGAGCCACCTATAAGAATGGCTTTGCATTTTGCAGGATTAACTGCAATGCCGAACCTATCGGCCCAGTTCTTAACGGCCGCCAGGTCACCGTTCATCTCCGAGATCGCATCAGACAGCCCATCAACACCATCTTGACGATATAACTGCAAGTCATCAGCGTACAGATGGTACGCACACTGAAGTTCGGAAGTTATAAAATTAATAAAGATAGAAAATAAAAGAGGAGATAGTATACCGCCTTGAGGAACGCCAGCACCTAGTTCGCGCCAAGTAGATGAACCATCACCAACCCTGACCGACTGCTGACGCCCCTGAAGATAAGAAGTGAACCAGTTCAGTGTTTTGTCAGAGATCGTAAGATGGGATAGGACGGCTAGAAGGATGTCGTGACTGACCATATTGAAGGCATTCGAGAAATCAACTAAAACCAGAATTGTAACCATGGTGTTCTCGAGGCCAGTTCTAATATCGCCAGTCACCTTAAGGAGAGCGGAGATAGTGCTGTGACCTGGTCTGAACCCGGATTGGAGAGGACTAATGAGAGAATTCCGGTAAACGAAGTTGGACAGCTGTTTGTGTACACAGGCCTCAAGCACTTTGGAAAGGAAAGGAAGTATGGATATGGGACGGAAATGAGTGGGGAGAGAGGAGTTAGAGATTTTCGGGAGAGGACGAACAAAGGCCTTACGCCACAAGGATGGAAAGGAACTATTATGTCCACCATTACAGTTGCCAGCCGCGGCGCCCCGCGCGTCGTATCTTCAATATCTCATCGCCTCAATAGTACAACAACGCACATGTGAGGCGGTCGACGAAACTGAAACGACGAAAAGTCGCATGCGCTGTGTGGGTGATTCATTGCGGATGCCCCTTGCGTGTTCGATGAGCATACATAGTTACACAGCGATAGAATTGTGCATGGGACTACCGAGGCGTTTGATCCATCTCGGCTTACGAGTTTATATAAACTTGTAAAACATGGTCGCAGCTGATGACGTCATCGCGAATCGCTGATGGTGCGGCACTTAGCTTTGCGCAGTCGTACAATACACATGTCTGACTGAGCATAACGTCCTGCCCGTACTGCCGCGCTCGCGCCGGCTAGTCTATGACTTGTATGAGGGTGTTGTACGCGGGCTTGCTGTTCGTATCCTCGTCACTCGATACTCTAAAAATGCGTAGGTGAACATCGAGATTCATCATCTGGTCACTGGTGCGACACTCGGCAGACGAAGTACCTATGTTCAACGCGATCGAAGTCCAATCCCATACAACATACAAGTTCGGCGATACTTGGGTCTGTTAGTTGAACGTTTGAAACAGTTTCACACAGAATTTCTGGCTGCACACACACATTGATTTACCTACATCAATATACCTACATCAATGTGTGTGTGCAGCCAAAAATGCAAAAATTGTTTGACGGGGTCTGCGCGGTGCGACTAGCACGCGCACCGCGCCGTTTGCACTTGGTGACTCAATATGGGTAGAAACACAGGTAGAAATTAAGAACTACGAGTAACATAATACAACTTTAACGCATCTCTCGGTAAGCTTGGCACGACTAACTGTTGGTACCTACTTTATCAGTACTTGGATCGTAACGAAATTATAATTATGAACCTTGAAAATTATATCTAATTTATTATCCTCCTAAAAATTTAATAAATAATCAGAAAGGCTTAAACACGACCGCCGAGCAGTCTGCGGCAGACTATAATGATAAGAGACTGAAATGACATCACAGTGAGTGACGCAATCGAAGATAACTGATTTGCGGACGCGCATTATTGGCTATGTGAACATACGAGTTGATGTGATCGGTGCCTATTGAATCATATAAAAAGTTTTCTTCATACATAGTTATGTATGTAGAAAATATTAGTTAGAAAATATAATTATATGCATATGTCATATTCTGATCAACCCAAACATGTCCAAAGGCCTTAATTATTAAACTCAAAGGTATAGTGTAAATTGTGCGTCATATTACTTAGAGGTAGAATATATTTACAGTCTATTCAAGAAGTTGTGGTTTAAACTTTTTTCTTGTTGGTTCAGTTACAAATTATGCATATCTTAATCTAATAACATTATAATTTGTTTGATAACTATGTCAATGAGATAATGTTATTCCTTCTGATAAGAATTCAATTCTGATAATCGCACCGTATCTACACAAATTGATAATGATGAGATAAGGGTATATGTATAAAATCAGCAACCAAGCTGTAACTGGCACACACAACACAGGTTACTCCTCAAACAAAGAAGCTCCTAGCACTAAGCTTGGACAATGTGGATTGTTGTTCAGGTATTTTGGTTAAAGGGGTAGAAATTGCAAAGACGTTTCTCTGCTGTCTGCTGTCAGACAGCATATAAGGTTACGTGGATATTGCTATGTGGAAAGGCAATACAATGGCTAATGTATTGACAGTTTGAAAAGCTGTTGGTCCTGCTCTTGACCTACGAGTTTGTTTTACATTAAAAGTAAGACAAATGAGACCACGTTCGATGCTCTGATTGGTTGGTTCATTGAAGCCGGCCAATCAGAGCGACGAACGCGTACTCATTACGATTACTTTAAACTTAGAACTAAGTTGAAATGAGGTGCGAAGGACACTCCGGGTGTCGGGGATCGCGGGACGATCTCCGGGCTCCGGCTCGACGTGCAGGAGAAGGAACGGGGTGGTTTTTAGTCAGTAAGAGTCTGACACTCCCTCCCGCTTTACCTAGGCGGGAGAAGTTATACGATGATTTTCCACCCTTAAAAAAGTTGTACTGAGGCCTCTGATCTTTCTTCGCTCGTGTCGTATTATTATTGTTCCGTTGGATCAAGAAAGTGCATCTGCATTGGTTCGTACACATATCAGCATTGTAATACTTCCTGCGTAGTTGTGGTAAACCTCTGGGTTCGCAACCGTAATTGAAAAGGGTAAGATTTATTTTAAATTTATTAAAAAATATTATAATTGTAATTTTGGTGGCATAACCAATTTGTGTTAAGTATTTAATTTATCAGTGTAAACGTAGGTATTATTGTTATCAGTGATAAGATAGCTACGAACATAGGTGATATCATTTTGATATCGATCCCGCCTCGGCTGGACTTTTTCGCATTGCCAAAACATGCGAAACGACATCAACTTATTTTTTTACTTATTTCGGTATTCTAAATTACACTTCGCGTCCTCGTAGTTGATAAGTCTGATACCGATAGTATTAATATCGAGACTTGTACACTTCGGTGTTGCGCTCGTTGGACAATTATTGTGTACTTATCGCGTATCTTCACTTCACCGTTGCGATTACCGGCGCGCCGGCCGCAGCATGGCGCGAGACGTAGCTTCAACATAGCTGCCTCGATGTTGTTGTGTAATGAACTAGTGACTACACCAATGCGAACATTGTGTTAGTGGTCGACGAAACTGTCGCACGCGCCGAGTGATTCATTGTGGTGTGGATGTGTTACGTACCTACGTGTGCGTGTGTTTTTCAGTACATATTGTATGGTTTGTTATACCTTGTACATATATACTATTAATTATTGAACTATGTTATGTAATATAGGTATTTTCATAGTGTTAAGCTTAATTTTGTTCATTCATACAGGTGGAATAACATTGGGATATTTTATTTATAATTTATACTACGATCTCCTTTCCTGATTCAACTTGTTTGCCACGTGTAAAGGTTGTTGCAAATACTTCGTTTATAGAGGAGACCCATACTCCAGCAGTGGACTGTCATTAGATATCGATGTGGTTACAATAAGGTCGGTCTTCGAAGCTGAATTATCGAGGAACGAGGACAGACCACGATATGAATAACATCTAAAATGAAATCACGCCGTTCAATTCCCTAATGGGTAAGCTCAAATGTATACAAACGCGTAAGTGGATCTTTTCTATTTCCTTTTTTTAATTACAAGTACACTGAAATCTTTTTCCATTTCTCCCCGTCCCCGAAGTAAAATAGTTCTGTATCGCTAATACAATAGTTTTAAAAAGAAATGAAATGTTTAAAACAAAAAATAACTGGTGAACTTCGATAGCACATACGAATTCATAGTACATCATCATAAAACATCACACTATGTAATTGGGATGATGACGGGGTATGAAAATTAAAAATCTAAAAGTCCATAAGTTAGGTAATGAAAAAATATTAGACACGTATTTTTTTCTTTTGTTGTATAATAAAATAATACTTAGATAAAACGAATCAAAGTTGAGGAGTGGGGTTTTAGCCCCCACTCCTTAACTTTGTATTCGTTTCTGTAAGAAAATAAAAAATACGTGTCTAATGATTTAAAATAATCTACCAGACGGACATTAAAATAAAAATTAGGCATGTACCCTGTTCTCGAAGAGGTATTTCTAGTCGGGTGGCACGTGCCATGCGAATGGTGCCATCCAGCCAGTGTCTCATATGCGGAAGCCAATCAATGACATTTTTATTTAAACTAAAAAAATGACGACTTTATTTTTACTTTTGTACATCGAAAGTACCCCTTATGGCAAGTTGTTTTGCCGCGAGACGAAAACGAAATAGATTTTTTTTTAAACGTTGCCCCACACTAGGATTTTCTCCTGTGTCGTGGGTGCGTTTACAAACATACAAGTTCACATAAACAATGACACCCAGACCCGGAACAACAATTTGTGGATCACACAAAGTGTTGTTCCGTGCGGGAATCGAACCGGGGACACGTTGCACGGCAGCCGGTCGCCCAGCCACCGCACCAACCGTGCAGTCATTTTACGGCGTATAGACATTCCTCATCTTCTTCGTTTACTACGCAAATTTTACACTGCTTAGGTACCACTACCATAGTTTTATCTACATATTTTTATATTTCAGATGGCACTAAAATGACACAATGCAAGGTTCTAAGACATATGACGGTAACGTAAAGGGTATGGGGCAATTTGTTTAAGGGTAAGACGACACGTGTTGATGTGGTGATGTCATGACGTGACCTGACGTGACGTGGGACATAAGGTGAGGTTAAATTAACTCCAGTGAGTGATGACCAACTGGCCTTTATAATATGTCACTGTCTTCATGAAGAGGTTGGTTATATTAAAATACGTGAGTGGATAAGGTTTTTGTATATTAGACATGATTGTTGTATGAGTTGTACTTAAATATCGTGCTATCTCGGTCATTTTATAAAGAATTTGGAGTGACAGAACTATACTTAATCGCGATTTAATACGTTGATATATCGTATCGAAAATCCCCAAAATTTGTTCATACATAAGTAGTCTCTAAACATCGGAAATAAGGTCTACAATGGAGTGGGGAGCGATCATCGGAGACCGCTTGGCGATTGAGCAGTTAATATTGAGTAGACTTTCAGTATTCCAGCGTTATTCTATGACACCTGACAGTTATCGATCTTGGAAAATATGCTTCTAAGTCGAAAAAATATTGTTTTTTATTGTGACAGAACTAAATATAACTTGAGTTATTCAAGTCCCGAGTGAACACCTTGCTCATAGGTAGGCCTGTTCCATCGTCCTGTTGCGGTGTTAATTACCATCAGGTAATCCATTTGTACATAATTACATTTGTTTATTTACTGCCCTATACCATAAAAAATGTCGCGGAGAACCTAACGGGTAACCGGGGCTCCGGCTAAACGTGCAGGAGAAGGAACGGGGTGGTTTTTAGGCAGTAAGAGTCTGACACTCCCTTCCGCCTCACCCAGGCGGGAGCATTTGATTTTCCCCCCTTAAAAAAATACCATAAAAAATACTATAATACCAACGACTGTAACATACAATAAATAAGTAATAAACAAATAAGTTTCCTTTAAATTTAGGATTTATAATAATTTTAATTTCCAAAATTTTATTTTATTGTCCGTCTTTTTAAATGAATCTCCCATTCATTTAAAACATTAGACGCGTATTTTTTTTTTGCTGACAAAACTAAATACATCGATGATAATATTAACGAATTTGAAATATAGTAACGACCTCCCACGCCTAAACTTAACGCCATTTTACCTAAATATCGTAACCTTATACACAAGAAAATAAAAAATACGTGAGTAATATTTTTTTAAATTTTAGGTCACATAAGATTTTGAATTTTCATACCTTGACAAAAACCCTAATAGGGTTCTCGGCCTACGGGAACTAGAAGGAGTGACCAACACGTTAACCCTAACGAAATACCCAGTCACAATTTTTAAATCATATTTTATAGTATACATTTTAAAAAAAAACTCGACAAATAAAATCAATTTTTGAAAGTTTTCACTTAACATGTTACCATGAAACAGGATAAAGAGAATGTACTTTTCATGAAAAACATAGACGTACGTCTATGTTTTTGTTCATTGATATACCTCTCGACTGCATGAATATTAAAGTTTCGATGTGTTACGGAGTTTTCAGCGAATGCTCGCTTTTTTTTCAGGTGTTTTCAGGTGCTGTAATGTATTTATAAAGTCGTAAAATTCAGTACGAATAGGTATGTATGATTTCTGTTGATAAAGAAAATACGAATATATGAATTCGGTATTAACTTTGATAAAATGTAGTGTAGGCAAGTATGGTATCTAGATATGGTAAGTAATATAAGAACACATTTGTTACTTAGAACATATTTGTTTGTCTACTCTTCCCGGGGGTATAAAACAACCGATTAAAAGACTACACATTTGACAGATACAGGATAGCAACGCTCAAAAACTTATAACTACTCAACTCCACTGATTGTTGTTCCGAGTCTGGGTGTCATGTGTATGTGAACTTGTATGTTTGTAAACGTACCGGAGAAATTCCTCATGCAAAAAAATAATAATAATCAAATCGTGTCGATTATAGCAAACCCTGATTTTATGTGGCTTGTTTACAGTCCAGCCGTGAACTACTTAGGTATCGTATTTGTCAACAATGAAGTTTTTTCTATTAGAAAAAGAAAGAAAGACAGTAAAACATTTGTTTTTTATAAAAAACGTTGCCTCACACTAGGATTTTCTCCTGTGTCATGGGTGTGTTTACAAACACACTAGCTCACATACACATGGCACCCAGACCCGGAACAACAATCTGTGGATCACACAAAGAGATGTGCCGTGCGGGAATCGAACCCTCAACACGTTGCGCGGCAGCCAATTGCCCAGCCACAGCGGGCAGCATTCGACAAATAGATTCAATTCTATTAAAAACCTAGTTGCACGTTGCACACACAATTTTACATTTCCATTGTATGTACAATGTTTATTTAAAACCAGCTGTTACCCGCGACTTGGTCCGCGTAGAGTATGAATTTAAGACGGAAATATTATTTTGTTTAAATTTTCCAAAATAAAAGTAGCCAATGTTACTCTTTAGTACCTATATCAGCTACTTGCCAATAAAAGTCCCGTCAAAATCGGTCCAGCCATTCCTGAGATTAGCCTGTACAAACAGACAGACAAGCGGACAAAAATTGTAAATATGTTATTTTGGTATATGTAAGTATCGTATGTAAATTCATAATTATGCATGTAGTAAAAAGTGGTTATTTTAATATTATAAATAGACACTCCAATCTATATAAAAGTAATATTTTTAAAAAGTCATCACTTAAATTAAGGTGGATAAACAGACAGTTGTAATAAAAAGTTATTACTATAATCACTTTACAGTTTAAAATAAATATTTGTTTGTGACGGCTGACCGCAACGTTCGGCTGGATAACTGAAATGGCGCCAAATAATATTACAATTTTGTTTTTTTTTTCATTGTACAGTAATATTCGTGCAGGTAAATTATTTAATATTATTTAACTATTGGTGAGCCAATAGGGTAGTTTCCTAAATTTTATTGATTGAAATCATTTGATATTGAGATTGGTTTCAAGATGCTCCCGAGATCCTGATCCCTTCTGCTGTTTTGACGGGAAACCAACAAACATAGGTACAAACTTCCGCATTTTTAATTATAGTAGGATTGAGTAGAATATGCGAGTTTTCCAATCAATAGTATACGGAAGTTGTGTTCTGCAATGCACGGTACAGTTTGATATCAGCTGAACTGAAAGTTGTTTGCTCACGACTTTGTTATGCGCTGTAAACACACGGTGTAGTTGTAGACACGGTTCAGGACTTGGTACATTATTGTAGTAGTAGCTCAGGGTTATAGAATGACTGTGTTTTTTTTTCTGAAACATAAAAAATGAAACAGCCTCACTGTTTCGTTGGCCGAATGGTCGCATGTGCGACTGCCGGGCAAGAGGTTTCGGGTTCGATCCAAGGGTATGGAAAAGAACTAAATCTCAGTAGTAGCTCGGAGTCTGGAATTGTACCCTATATATGGCAATAGGCTCACATCCTATTACATGGGACTCATACTCATTACATGGCCCATTCGTGAAGCTTGGCTTTCCCACACTTGCGCCCTGCTGCGATCTTTACATCATTTTCCACGTTTAGTACTCATAATATACATTTATGTATGTCCTTTTACGATCTCCGGCCACCGTAAGCGCGGGCCTGCGGACGGCGAGCATGGGTGGCTCCCCGTCCGACCAGAAACAGACCCGAGCGTACGGCGCGTCGCATTCCGCGCGCGCCTCAAAGAGCCATCAGACCACCACAGATGGGGCCCAATAGGGCCGATGCCGATTCGGAGTCGCGGAGAACCTAACGAGTAACCGGGGCTCCGGCTCGACGTGCAGGAGAAGGAACGGGGTGGTTTTTAGTCAGTAAGAGTCTGACACTCCCTCCCGCCTCACCCAGGCGGGGGCAGTCATTCGATGATTTTCCCCCCTTAAAAAAAAAAAAATGTATGTCCTTTTTATAGGAAAATGCAATTATATAGCGAACAAAAAAATTCTCCAAAGATATCTCAGAACAAAATACAAATTATGACTGGTAATTAATAAATGTAGCTATTATGACTACGAAACACGTACATATTTTTATATAAAAACGTGTTTTCAGCCGAAAAGTACATAATACACGCTCGTCTATTTACACAGGTAAGCGGAGCTAGGTATGCGCGACCGACGATCGCTTAGGGCCTCCAAGATTTGTGAAATAATTCGGATGAAAAGAGGCAAAAAATACTTCTTTATGTTGAAAATGGTACTAAATCTTATGAACTCCTTTAATTTCTTTCAACTAATACAAAAATAAAGCAGTAATTTATAGCTGATGGTCTATTGAATAATAGAATATTAGTGCCACCCATTAACGTTCTCTCAGAAGCATAAACTCAAAAACTTCAAATTAAGGTAACTATAACTATACTCTGCCGCGACTACGGCGGCGTTCACACTCATTTATCATTAAATCAAACCAAACGCTTTTCTCCAAAGTAATACCAGTGTCTTTTAAAGACTGTCTCGCACATTTAGGGGAATTAGAAGTCGCCCAACCCGCATCTTGTAGTCCACAACCCCTGAGTGCGCGTTTTAGATAAAGCAATCGTTTTAAAAGCTTTTCTTCTCTCCCCCTACAACGTACTGATAATTTCTTAACAAAGCCGTTAACAATATGGTTAAATATCTTTTGTTGTTTGTTAGTCGATAAAGAGTATGAACTAAGTACCTACTCAATTGGGTAGTTTCCAGGGTGTCAAAATTAAAAATCTAATTAGTCCGTCGGTTAGATAATGACAAAATATTAGATACGTATTTTTTTTTCTCGTATTAAGTTGCAATACTTAGATAAAATGGCGCTAAGTTTAGGAGTGGGAGGTCGTTACGTCATAACGTGCTACAAAATGTGGCACGCTGTGACGTCACACGATATTTCAAATTAATATATTGTCGAAAGTATTTAATTACCATGTGAAAAAATAAAAAACACGTGTCTAAAGTTTTAAATTAATGTACCAGACGGACATTAAAATAAAATTTAGGAATCTACGCTATTCTGTTAATAGTTACTTAAATCTAGGTATAATATCTTCGTAATCAAATCATGGGAGAAAGTCCTTAAATGAAACATTAACATTCCTTAACATTACATTAAGAACACACTTTAATTAGTTTAGAACTACAAAACTAGGTACTAAGGTACCATACTGTAAAGGAGATTACAAAGAGCTCACAAAGATCCTCTAGTTATAAACACAGGTTATTGCTCCCACAACAAATACTTATTGCCACATTATAGTGGCAATGTAAATACAATAAACGTGCACGGACCAGCAACAAAGCAAACATAGACGTGTTTACGCCACAAGCAACAGGAAGCAATAATCCCCGTGCAGTACCGTAGCCCATCGACGTGATTTAATCGCCATCTCTGTTGGTCGAAGACAGTTTGGGAGTTACAATGTAGACGGGCAACTTTTCCAGCGATTGTTCGGCAACTTTTTTGTGTTCTAGATGTTGTAAATCTCAGTAGTAGTACGGAGACTGGAAATGTGCCTGGCATATGGGAATAGGCTCACCCCCTATTACATGGGACTCATAACATAAATAGTGAAAAGTGGGTGTTACTTCTGTGTGCACATCTGCCTACCCTTTCGGGGATAAAAGGCGTGATGCTATGTTATGTTTTTGTGTTGCTCGTCAGACGATCAAAGTAATGTTTTTACTTGCAATTTTAAAACACAGTTGACATTTAATTTGGCTTCTTTAGCCCTTGGAAGAATGAAAGGCGGGATGTTGTAATTTTTGTGTTTAACATTTTAATTCGTATATACGTTAACATTAGCATGACCTTTGCGAGTATTTAACTATGTTAAATTTTATTAATTGCTTGCTAATATCTATTAACATGTCTACATTATTTACTTGTTTTTGCGAAAGCTGAAACAATACTTATACTAAACGAAAAATCATTTAATCGATTTTTGGATTTGGTATGTAGATGTATTTACTGAGACATAGTTTTGTCGAGGATTATACACGAAATAATATATATGAAAAATGTTTTAGCTGTTTCACAAACTAAAATGACAAATTTTATTGATTTCCACAGCTGTTACATTTAAAAAAATATATATTGTTCTAAAGTTTAGTTGCTCGTCTATTCTAATCATAAGAGGTACGAATGTCCTCGGCTATCGTTTACATCTGTGGTTTCTATGCTCAATGCTCTCAAATTCTACTGCAGCAGCACAGACTACTTCATGAGTCCCATACAGTGGCTGAATCCGATTAGGAGAGTATACTTGACGATTATGTGTGGTATTAAAACCGCGCATGTAATGGGTTGTGTGAAAATTGAAGAGAGAGCAACACATACTATAGCAATTTGCAACACTGCCAAACTCGATTTTAACTTTATTGCGAAATTGTATGATTGAAAATGCATTACAGAAAGACTGTTTGAAGATAGATTGATGTGATAATGTTCCCTATTCTCTTGGTTCGTAAACTAATGTGCTTTTCCTTTTTACTGTTATCTCAAGTTAAGTTCAGTGCTTGAATTTTATTTATTTACTAGCTACTTCCGCGCGGTTTCACACGTCCTGCTCAGCTCCTATTGGTTGTAGCGTGATGTTTTATAGCCTATAGCCATCCTCGATAAATGCACTATCCAACACAAACATAATTATTCAAATCAGACTTGTAGTTACGGAGAATAGCGCGTTCAAACAAACAAACAAAAAAATAAACAAAAAACAAACTCTTCCGCTTTATATAATAGTATAAGATAAAATATTGTCTATCAGCCTTGCATTTTCCAGACTTTTACAGCAAATGGTGGTTTATTTTCACGATTTTCAACTGTACTACCTATATAAGTGCATTTATTGGTAGGTATTACATTTTTTTTTAATTGATTGCATTAAATCCAATTACATTAAACACCATAATATAGTTACAATATCTTTTGTACCACAAATGAAAATTGGAAAAGCGCCAATCTAAAATAATAGAGTGTTTCAAAATCTAAACGTAGTCTATTGAATGTCACCTGCATGGTTCCGAAACAATGGCAGCGCTTGGGGCTTAATCTCCCGGCAGACCCCATGGGGCACCCCATAGGGTGACCCCGTGGCCTGCCATGGGGTATCGATCACATCACTGTACATCCCATGTATGTCACTTCGGGAGCGATGACCTTCGACAGGGGTGTCGTGATAAAGTTATCATTTTTTTGTTGTTTTGCAATTGTTTGGTGATTGGGTTTTCGTTATTGTAGTGATGATGATGAATTAAAGTCATAAAAAGAAATATGAGGGCTTTCATTCCGATGATGTGTGAAGTCTTCGCTTTTTACACAGTATTACATAATACTATGTCCTTGTTTGTCGTAGTACTTGTACAATAACCACGACAACCGATGTAATTTTAATAAACGGAATTACGTTATTCATATTATATCTTTAGTTACAAATTTGAATACGAAAGAGGTATGTAGGAATCGTAGCAATTGGCATTCAAAAGTCTCTGCCATCCATGAATCTAAAAGACAAACTATAGGTACATATTACATACGTTATGTTTAAAATATCATGTAGTTAATTACATCTACCAAATCATTGTTTCATCACGAACTTCAATTTGAATTCAGAAATAAGTAAGTTAATCAAGTCGTGAATTTTAACAAGCGGTCGAGACTCGTGATCCCCACATTATTAGCGTTTGACAACCCTGTGTACTTCAGATGACTGATGTCTGAGTCCCCAAGGACACGATAGTTTTAGTAAATACATTATTTTACCCTCAATCACTCGGGATTCTAGCCTTAGTTTTCATAGGGCAATTTTCTTTAGTAAAATTTATTTTGAAGTAGATATATGAATGCACGTACCGTCGAATCTGTTTACGTCTGAAGAAACTAGGTAGGTCGAGAATCTCTTTAGAGGACCAAGTGCCCCTAACAGGTGCTGATGCTGGCCACCGCGCACCGGGGTGGTTTCAGTGAGATACGAATCCTTAATCTTTCTCCCCAAAAAGTTAGGCGACTATTGAAGGTTTTCCGTCACAAAAAAAAAACAAAAAGATAAATAATAATAATAATAATAATTCATTTAATGTCAGACACAGTCCATACAGCCAGAATAATAATAATTGATGAAGAAAATAACTACCTAACAAAAAAGCAATAAAATTTAAATTAAGGAATACAACAAAATATAAAAGTCACACTATTAATAAAACATAAAACTCAACAATGTCAAAATTAACAATAATTATAATCAAAACCATTGGAGAATCAGACACGATACCCGCCATGCGTGATTGGACCGTACAGAGATCGAGAGATCATCGACGTCTACAGCCCCAACAAGATATCCATCCATCGCCGCTGGATTGGGCAATCCGCACGTGAAGCAATCATCTTCAGGATGCCGTTGCTACTGCCCCTCACACGCATGAAAATAGAAGCGACTTTCTTCCGCATAATTGCATGAAAGCCATCAGTGCGCGCCTCCGCAAACATAGCAGAAGCACTGCAGTACCGAGGCAGCCGCAACAGCATCCTGAACACATTGTTGTACTGAACTCTAATGACATCCGCGGCCCGCCGAGTATGACTCACCCATAAGCTACTCGCGTAAAAAGATTGGCAGTATGCCTTAAACAGAAGTATTTTTACTTCCACCGAGCAACGCGCAAATCTCCGAACGATCATATTACCCCGCACCGCCAATGCCCTTCGTTCTCTTTCCAAATCAGCATCATCCGTCAAATCTTCAGTGAGAATATGTCCTAGGTACCTGAAGCTAGCCACCATCCCTAGAGCCACCCCGTTCAACATAATTGGCGGAACATGAAACGGAGCGTTTTTTTTACTTTTAAATATCATAATTTCGCTCTTTTTTGTATTATATTTCAGTCCATGCTCCACTGCATATGTCTCGCAGATAGCCACCAACTTCCTAATCGCCCCCACCGACGGCCCCAGCAACACCATATCGTCCGCGTAACTTAAATTACTGACACATACGTCATCAATATGACACCCTGTATGTGTATCACTGAGTTCGCCGATCAAGTCGTTTATGTACAGGTTAAACAGCAGAGGAGAGGTGAGTCCTCCCTGTCTCACACCACACTCCATGCCATAAGCTTCCGACAAGACTTCTCCCCACCTCACCTGATTTTTCTGACAACCATACCAGCCCTTCAGCAACGCTGTAACTTCCACCGGCACACCCGCACTCGCCAGTTTGCCCCACAATTTGTCATATCTAACACAGTCAAAAGCTTTTGACAAATCCAGGAAGCACGCGTATACCGGCGTCCCCCTGTCCGTATAGTACCTGACAGCCTGCTTAAGACACACAATGGCACTCTCAGTAGAAAGGCCAGCTCTAAACCCGAACTGGGCATCATGCAACTTTATGTGTCTCACAAGAATATTATTAAGCAGGCTATCAAGCACCTTCGCGATTACGGTTGCCAGTGATATGGGGCGATAATTGTTTTTGTCTGATATATCCCCCGTTTTATTCTTTACTATTGGTACGACAATTGTTTTAGTTAATTCCTCCGGTAAGTAACCATGACAAAGACATAAATTATAAAACATTGAGAGTATGCGGGGCAGATGAACCCCAGCATTTTTGAGGTGTTCAATGCTGAGGCCCTCATACCCCGGAGACTTGCCTCTAGCCATTCCTCTTATCACCTCTCGTACTTCCTTAGCTGTAAACCGAACCGACCTCCGATGGTTGACAGCCCCACACTCTACGGATTGACTGGATGTGATCACAGTACCATGGTGTGGTTTTATCTCAAAGTACTCCTTAAAAAGGTTCGCTATCTCCATGTGATCATTAATACCATCTATACTCACAGGTAGGCCAGGTCTACAGCTAAGTTTACTTGTTTGCTTCCAAAATTGCTTGAAATCTTTTTTAGCATGATGAGAAGCAAGGTTATCCGTCTTAATTTGCTCTTGCCTATCCTGACACCATTTAAGCTTTTTCTTGAATGTCTTCCTGCTCTCACACATCTCCTCATACCTTTCACCATACCTCTTTTTTCCTTCGTCAGCCCACGCACAAAATTTCAACCTAGCATCTTTATAATAATCTTTAACATGCATGTTCCATCCCGCAATGTCACCACCCCTCCTCCGCCGTCTCGCCCGCGAGTGTGTGGCCACTGCAGCTTCCGTCAAGATGGTAACCAACCTCAAGTACATGTCCTGAAGTAATCGCCTATGTTCTGATATTGAACACAGCTCGTCGCAACACTGCGATAATTGAGACGGAAAATCAATGTATTTGAGTTCTGACTGACATATATCGTGATAACACCGTATCTGGTCAGGTGTACGCTCACCCCACAACACCCTGTTAGGGCCCAGAGCATGCGTCACCCTTTCCCTACATACTACACGCTGCCAATCACATTCTAGCATAAGTGGGAAATGGTCAGACCACCGCACGTCATAATCCACCCACACACGAGTAATAGCCGGTAGCCCTGATTCAGTTACGACGCAATGATCTAACCATCTCGCACAACCATGGGCTTCGCTTACAAAGGTATACGTGTCTGACTCACCCAACTTCGTCATGTCCACCCATGACCACTGCTGGTCTCGACAGAAGTCCATTAAATGGTCACAAAACAGTTCGTTTGGATGAGCATTAAAATCACCCAATATATAAACAGTAGGAGTATCATTATGCTCCTCCATTACAGAACTAATTTTACCTAAACATTGTGTGAACTCGGGTAAATTGTCCAGGCAATCCGTTGGCATATACACACTAAACACAATCACAGATTTGTCAATTAAATTCACTTTCACGGCCGTTAGCCGCACATCTCCACAGTCTATCACCGTAACTGATCTAAATACTTTATTTCTCCACAAAATGGCCACACCTCCATATGGCCTGCCTCTGAGCAAACCCGCTGATGCATCCACCGCTGATGTACCCGTACCACTGAACTCCTCATGTATCCTGATAAAGGTAGGTCGAGAAGTGTTAACCATCGTGACCTGTTAAGTGTAGTGCAAGTCCAGATTTCTTAACGATCTTCTCCTTTAAATTCTTAATATACTTAGAAAATACTTGTGAAGTAAAATAGAAAGGGTAGACGAAAGTAGAGTAATGAAAGAAGTATACAGAGCGGATTTGAATGGGGCCATCAGTAGAGGGCGCCATTCGATTCAAACGAAGAGCATGCATGAAAATACTGATGACTGTTGATGAAGCAAAAGAGATATGTAAGAATCGTAGCAATTGGCGTTCCATAGTATTTACCCATATGGGAGCCAGGCGTGCAGTTATGAATATATGTATGTACTACCTTATATTCATAACGGAAATGAATCCTTTAATATTTACCATGCTCCAAAAATACCAGAAGCTCAATATTTACAAACAAAACATACTTACATACCTATTTATAGAATCCACATAAAACTTACTAAGTAAAATCGTATCAAAGTGCGTGACGCATTTACATTAGACGTGACAAATCTCTTGCACTCTGACAAGCGTGACAAGAGAGATTGGCGTATGTCATGGCAAACTTACTTACGTAAACGTGACACATGAGCATAGGGTGCTTTTTACCTTAAAAAGTCGTGGGTTCTCCTCCTAGGTAGTGTTTTTTGATTTTCGGTTGATCAGAGGTCTTAGTACGGGTTTGTTTTACGTTTAAAGTAATCGTAACGAGTACGCGTTCGGCGCTGTGATTGGTTGCTTCATTGGCGCCGGCCAATCAGAGTGCCGAACGCGTAGGTACTCGTTTCGAATACTTTAAACGTAAATCAAACTCGTACTAAGGCCTCTGGATGTAATTGAAATGTATCTTATTTAGAACTTTTAGACAAGATTATTTATTTTCCTGTTATTAACACATTACGACAAATATTTCGTGCACATTACGGCACTTAATGCCATTGTACAATGTACCACCCACTTTTCACTATTTATGCTATGAGTCTAATATAATAGGGGGTGAGCCAATTGCCATATACCGGGCACATTTCTAAACTCTGAGATACTACTGAGGTTTTTTTAAAAAAATCTAGAATCATTTTGCCATACCCGGTAATCGAACCCGAGACCCTTTGCCTGGTAGTCGCACTTGCACTCTGTTAAATGGTGTTTTGTCGTAATTTTTCTTAACAGTATCCTGTTGAATGAAATAAAATATATTATATATGAACATCTGCTGAAGAAGAGTCTGAAGAAGAGGGAAAAGTATTCTTGTGTTACTGATGTCGGTATTTTAACCCTGGAATTGTTTCGACTGTTCAATACAATAAAATATTTTAAAAAATAATCACACATGACCAACTTAGCTTGGCAGCGTGTTGGTTCGGCTCCACTGGACAATACTCAAATGTAGTCAGTACCTAGTTCAGATTACGATAATAGGTAATTTAATACTTTGATTCCGATGAAGGCAATCTATTTTTCTTGTGGCATCGAGCATTTCTTTCTTTATTTAAACAAGAGTTTATTTTTATTTTTTTCTTGTATAGAAGCATTATTTTATATGGATTGTCAGTATACAAATGTGAGGACTATGTCAGACTTAAGATATTTGTTTTCTCTTGGTTTTGTTTTATTTTTCATTTTAGTATGTTCTGTTATTTGTATGTTGCGTCAAGTATGTATGTCTTTACATTATTCTCACATGTGTGTACAATATTGGAATTATGTATCAGAGCAATGTAAAACAAACTTTTTTTTAAAAGAGTAACGAATGGAGTTTCTTGCTCGTTCTTCTCCACTCGAATCGACATTTTGGAACGAGCGCCTAGCTTCACTGACGGACAGACTGACAGACTATTATATATGTATTTCATATTTGTTGACGTTTCAAAAGTACCAAATTATAGTTTAATTGGAATAAATGCTTTTGAGTTTGAGTTTAATTTTAGTATATTCTAGCAAATTTCAAAGAAGTAAGCATGCTGTTTGGAGCTAAACATTCAGAATTTCTCCTACACAATTTATAGAAAACTGTCGTTTTTGACAGTTCGAAAAAAGTATTAAATTTGACTAGTTGGCAAGTACTCAATTGCATCTTTGACAGCATTTATGACGTGGCTCACTATAACTGTAGTATTGTCAATAATTAGTACAATTTTTCATTGCTCAGATAAATTTCAACAGAGGATTACCTTTAAATATTTGGCAATACTTCCATACTAAAAACTGTCAACTGTCAATTTTATTCTACAGTTAAGAAGTAACTGATGATTAAAAATCGGCCCTAAGAGAATAGTATATAATAGGTGTGATGAATGACATATCTCTATTATCTCTAACACCACTTTGATGAGAATAACTTCTAAGTATTTCAAGAGAGACAGACAAAGGTCACTCGGTCGTGCGAACTGTCATTAGTGTGAAAAGGTGACATGTTTATTAATTCAAACACGGTTCACTTCCAATATTACTAATTAACTAATTTGTTAAGCCAATTGTAATTACAGTTCGGTAATGAATGACTACCAAAAGTTTTCTTAACATGATGGAAAAATATCACGTCATTTATTCCTAAAGGTAAATGGTGTCCAATTTTTATCTTATATTAAAATCGTAATTTGATACTGAATTCTTTATTTTACGCAAAAAAAAACTTATAAACCTTTTGTACCTCGTTACACTCGAAATAACTGCAAGGCAAGACAAGGCAATACAAATTGCATCAAATTCTATTCAAAATCTAGTGATCTCTGGCTGGCGTGCCACATGACACTAGATTGATATGTGACGTGACACTCTGACTCTGTGCAGCGTGTTTGTAGAATGGATGTACAGAATGTACATATGTTAATTTGTTTTCAGGTATTCTGTTTTCACAGTGATGATTAGAACACAACCTGGAGTTTAAATTAGAAATCTGCATTTTTAACATTATTCTGATTAATTATGTATGTACCATTTACTAGGTACCTAAAAATACCTACACCTATCTAAAACAGCTAAGTACTATACTATTCTATAACTCTTTAAAGCGTAACTATTAAAAATCCAAGTCTGGGTACACAGACGCTGTAATTAAAATCAATTAAGATTAGCGATATTGCCACTTGTAAACAACTTGAAGACGTGAGTTTGTCTCAACGATTAAGCATGGCAATATAATATATTTCAACATCGCTTTGCTCAGACTAAAATATCAGGCATTGATCTCTCTTCTCCTTGACTGACTTACATGTACGTTTAAGGTCATTATATTTTTCGAATGTATTAATTGGGTATTCACCCTATTTAAAAAAATGTCACCCTTAAAGACTACTTAGATAATTATGCCATTCTAATACACGCTAATCGAACGAGTAGTGGGCGTAGAACGCCAAGTAATTTAGATGTAAAACTTATATTCGACTTACGAAAATATAACCGCCAAAAAGTGACAGAAGTTGTTATGTCTAAAATAACACCATAGAGTCATTGACAGTCAACCATAGACGATATCAGTATTTTAGTAAGTGCGGCCCTAGCATAGTAAATAGTGGGACGCCGCAAATGAAAAGTTATCTATAATTTATCAAAAGTTAGGTCGACCCTTAACAATAATATGTTCATTTTTGTCTAGTCTGTCTTTTTTATGGGATTATATGGGGTAATCCAGCAGACATAGACGGTAAACAATCGCCGTCGCCCATGGACACTCAGAACACCAGAGGCGTTACAAGTGCGTTACCGGCCTTTTGGAGATAAAGAATTTGAGGATTGATGGGGATTCAGGGATTGCGGAGCTTGAGGAAGAGGGGAAAGGGTAATTGGGCCTCCGGTAACCTCACTCACACGACGAAATACAGCCGAACGTGGTTTCACATCGGTTATATGTGAGGCCGTGATATTGCTCAGGTCGAGTCGCCATTCGTGCCGAACCACGGCTCTCCCACACTTAAAGGGAGTGCACTTATTCAGTTGCACTCGTATCTATATTGATATTTAAAATGAAGTATCCTTTCACAATCTTATCTATATATATAAAAGAAAGTCGTGTTAGTTACACTATTTATAACTCAAGAGCGGCTACATCGATTTGGATGAAAATTGGTGGGGAGGTAGGTTAGAACCAGGAGACGGACATAGGATACTTTTTACCCAATACTTTTTTTTTACTTTTTACCGAAAATCTAGAACGGGAACGGGAAATATCGGGATTGCGCATACGAAGTCGCGGGCAGAAGCTAGATTTAATATAGAGGTACAAGACAATACATTATTTACAACCTAACATTTTTATAATTTTCTTTTCAAAGTAGGTACAGAAACACGTTCTAAAATTACAAAAGGTTTCCTAGAATGTACTTTACTTAATTTTTCAGCCACAAAATATGAAATATTGTAGCTGTATGCTTTCAAAGTGGTTGGTCGGTGGTTCCATGGTATAATAGAATTTTAATATTATACCGCAGGACGGCAGGAGTTATGTGGTATTTTCTTTATACATCAAGCTTGTTAGCTTTGTAGTCAGAGTATAGTGGTGTGGTTCAACAGTGTTTGTACCTTGTTTTCTATGTTTATTAAAGTAGGTAAGTAATATATTTATTAAAGTAGGTAAGTAATATACTTATTAAAGTAGGATTTTATCATGAGTCGTAGGTGAATTTTTAAACACAAACACAGACATATCACTCTCAGATTTGTATAATATGCTACTGACACGATATGATGTAATTGTTACATTCTTTATCATAACAGACTGCCTCATTGGCCGAGTGGTCGCAAGTGCGACTGCTAGGCAAGAGGCTTCGAGTTCGATTCCCGGGTCGGGCAAACTATTACTGGGTCTCAGTAGTAGCACGGAGCCTGTAATTGTGCCCGGTATACGGCAATAGTCTCACCCCCTATTACACGGGACTCATAACATTAATAGTGAAAAGTGGGTGTTACATTGTACAGTGATATTAAGTGCCGTACCTAATGAGGATAAAAGGCAAGATTACGATGTTCTTTCATCATACTTTTAGTTTAGTATAAGCTGTTTTAATACTATGGCCGTAATTGAAACAGTATCGTGTTATCATCAACAAATTACTTTTATCCGATTGTTTTATAATTTTCCGTTTACAAATACACAGTAGAGAATTTTGAAAAGCTGAAATGACAGCCAGTCCATATTTTAATTCACTCAAACGGTCATTAAGAAATAATAAATTTTCTACGCTCAGTCCGGGGTACCAGGTTGTCAGGCCCGGGAAATCAGTTGCCAGCACTAATTACAACGCTGGGCTCCGGGACTGGGACGGCTAGGGATGTCAAACGTGGTTTCTGTTCCCGGCGTTTTATAGAATTGTGCTTACTAAACGATCGAGGTACAGCAGGAAAGGTTTTTTTTTACTTAGCAACCCTGAAATAAAGGGTAATTATGACTAAGTACTCAGTCTAAAATACAGTTTTAATTAAACAAAAATAGAACGTAAACATAAGGAAATTGAGTATATTATATTTGTTTCCAAATTGTCATTATTACTCATTTACATTTATAGAGATCAAAATAAAACTTCCCTCTCATCGTTTTCGGTGTAAAGTTAAATTGAAACAGATTTTTGCAACGATTGGACAAACAAAACGGAAACAAACCCTAAACTTATTGCCATTAAGGATGTTTTTGCTAAAAAATATAAATAGACGAAGCGATACCGGCTCATTCAGTACTGGAATTGGGTGAAGTTTTGCAATTTGCGTCGGGGATCTATTTGTATTGCCACCTAAGAAGTTTATTATGAAAGTTCGGCTACGACTTCGGTTTGTTTGATGAAATCATGCCTCGAAAGTCTAAAAGTCTTCGGGTTTCCATTGAAATGTGATCTGGAAAGTTCGTCATAAATATTCATCATTGCGTTGATGAATATTCTATTTTCGGATGACTTAAAAATACTAAAATAAATATGTTCTCAACGAAAATATTGATCGAAACTTGTGTATTTTGACCCAGATATATCAACATAAAATATTCATTGAAACGTGACGTCATTAAACGAGATTTCAGCAGCGACTGGTCGTAGATTATATTAATGACCTGTCATCTGACACCCCAACTTTCTCGGCCACTCGATTTGATACAAAAATGGCCTTATATTTTTATCCGAGTTCTCTCGATTAATTATGTATTAATTTCAAAAGAAGTCAGTAAGCCAATAATTCTTTGGAGTGCCACCTCGAGTCTCCTCGGGCGATGAATTAAAAAAGCCGCATTTTTGTTCACTTCCGTTTTGATTCTCTTTGAAGAGAGGTACCTAGGTTAGTGACGTATTAGTTTATGAAGGGTACCAAGTGATCCTTCAGCCTCGGGTAGGGGGAGGCAAGCCTTTCGTATATTTTGCGTAATGCTCACAAATAAATATAAAGCAAGATCTTGACTTGGTACAAGTTGAAGCCGCCCGTGCTTGGGTAATATTATGTTTACTGAAAAAGAAAAACTTGCTTAGGTAGGTACACTCACTGAAATATATTTTATGAACTTTGATGTTTTTTGGTGCGAAAATGTTTTGGGTATAGCGATTGGGATGTATGTTTTTATTCGTTTTTTTTATGTAGATATTATGTTACCTATGAGCCTATGGCGTATGTATTTTTGGGTTAAATATGCCTAGCAGGTTTTAAAGGCCAACCAAATATTTAATAACACAGAGGCAGGTATTTAAATCTAAACAGTTTTCTTTATTTGCATTTGTCAAGTTTAATTACTTGTTGTAACGTGGAGTGTAAAATTATCTTCAAATAACTCAGAAGTCTGGTCATTTATTCATTTTAAGTTTTTGCAGTGATTTATTCAGTTTTATATCTCACTAACATAGTTTATAAGTCTCTTTTTACTAACCCAATATGGACTATTATTATTATGTTTTTTATATACTTTTTTCTCTCCGGTACGCCGGGAATTGTGATGGCACAATTATTATTTACCTACTATGTCTTTTATTTCCCTATTTTCTGACTGCCTCGTTGGCCGACTGGCCGCAAGTGCTGCCGTGTAAGGTGTCTCGGGTTCGATTACCGTTTCAGGCAACTTATTACTGATTTTTTTTTTGTGAAAGTGCAAGTGTAGCACGAAATCTGGAATTGTGTTCGGTATATCGCAATAGGCTCACCCCTTATTACATAAGACTTATAATATAAAAGTGAAAAGTGGGTGTTACATTGTACAGTGGCATTATTTGCCGTAATGTGCACCTCAGCCTACCGCTTCGGGGATCAAAAGACGTGATGTTATGTTCCTTATTTTCATAATATCAACGACCCATGACTGCTGGAATATGGAACATGGCCTTCTCTACATATCTAAGTAACCTGTACCAAAACACAACAAAATCATGTCTACTTAGGATCTTCAATTAGGAAATTTTAAATATTCCATTCCAACACCAATACACAACACCACTTTCAGGCTAAAATATTTAATCTATTTACGTAAGATATGTTACAAAATGAGCACAGAGATTAGGGTTACCTGAGCTCATCCCTGTTCGAGCCTCGGATGATACATATACGAATAAGGTACCCAAGATTTAATCTTAAAACACCCTCCGTCAAACTTAGGTAGGGATATGTTGAGAAATATGATGTGAATATATCACACACACATACTTACAATCTATTTCTTGTGCCTTTTTTCTTGAGGGTGGAAATCTTACAATGACTTCTCCCGCCCGGGTGACGCGAGAGGGAGTGTCAGACTCTTACTGACTAAAAACTACCCCGTTCCTACTCCTGTACTTCGAACCAGAGCCCCGGCAATCCGTTAAGCCCTCTGCAGCTCCGTGTCGGCATCAGCCCTATTGGACTCCATCCGTGGTGGTCTGATGGCTCTATGAGGCGCGCGCAGAAATCGACGTGCCGTACGTTCGGGATTTCTGGTACCCAACTACTTATTTAATGGCTATGTCGTGGTAGCATGGAGACCAGGACACCTGCTTCTTAAATTTGAAAACTAGCAGGTATCAAAGTTTTTTTTTTATAGGGAACATTTCAAATGGAATTGAAGTTTGTCAGAAGTCAATCAGAATAGGTACTTTAAATTGTTTTGTTTTCATGTAAAAAGGGCGAAGGTTATTCAAAGTACCTATATATATATTAATATCCGAGTAATGGTTTAAACTACATAAATACGTGGTTTAAGGGCGTATAATCTTGAAACATCGTCCTCAAAAACACTTAAAATACTCCTTCATCATTATCATCATCATCATCATCATATCAGCTACAGGACGTCCACTGCTGAACATAGGCCTCCCCCAATAAATACAAATACTCCTTAAATAATTGTTATAGCACAAACACGGTAACAAAACAGTTGCCTCTCTTTTACAACAGGCGTTTAAACACGAACAGCTCAAATACACATTACTTAACAACGATCCTAAAGGAGCACAATAAAGCTTAGTTTCCGTAGTGTTACCAGTAATCAGAGACCCATCCTCCCGCAATTTACCCTCGATAATGAGGAAATCACCCCTGTTTTCGGGAGTATCGTCGATTCGAGTGGACGAATGAAAATGATTGAAAGCCGTCATTGTGCAGTGTTCGCAAGGGGTGAGAATAATGGGATACAGTTTCCTGTTTGTCTCACGTTAAATAGGTGTGAGGATAAATGGGACGGTGATTAATTGGATGGTGATATAGAGGTAGAGGACATATTTTAATTTTATAAACATACCAATTAAAACATAATGTTTATTATAAGCTCTTGGGTTATTTACCAATTGCTAGGCACAGGTGTATATTATATACGTAACAGTTACGTACCAAATTATGTTTAGTTTTCATTAAGACCATTAAGTCCCTATTACCATACAACGGCTACATGGGATTAAATATTAATTTAAAACAAAACTACTATAATACTTTTAAAGTGATTGCCCAAGTAAGCAGCCATGACAGTGACGTATTGTCCAGCAGATTGCACCAATGATGGCTCTTTATTTGTCTGTTTGTCACTGTATGAAGCGAATCCCACCGGGATCGCAGTAAGCGGGAACATCACTACAACTTGAACCCGGATTGCAGTTTGCAAGTACAAACGCCCGCACATCAACATTCTCTAGTTTGTCAATGACTATCAACCTTAAAAAGATGATATAAGGTCGAAAATTGAATGCAAAAAATTACAGAGAGGGGTATTTTTACCTGCTGGCATCTACAATTGGCAACGACTTAGTTGTAATACCAAGAGATACAAGCATCAAGTTGATTTAAACTTCAGAACAATGTATGAGGTATACAGATTGTTCTCTGTGTTGGTTTGTTTAGTCAATTTTGTGTTATGAGCTGTATGCACATTATTATAAGGTCTATTTTTTTATACTTACTTAACGGGTTACTGGAGGTCCGGTTTGAAGAGCAGGAGTAAGAACGGGGTGGTTTTTAGTCAGTAAGAGTCTGACGTTTTCGCCTTACTCAAGGCGGGAAAATTCACTGAATGATTCCCACCCACAAAACACTTGTTGTTTTTTATACTCCCATGTCGGTAGAGACTTCGAAAAGTGTAATTGTTTAACTAGGAGTCTCGGGTTCGATAACTCTATCAATGAAAAATATTACGAGAAAATTTTTTCATGGATATTCTGACCAATTTACACAGTCGTAAATGGTATTATATTATTCCTATGCACGGCAACATATTATTGATTCCTTGTTTTATAAGATTTGATAACATAAATAGCTAAAAGTGTCGAGTGTCGTGGTGGCCCGGAGGTTCAGACGCCTGCTTCTCATGCACGAGAGTGCAGGTTCGAAACCTACCAACGGCAAGTGACTTTTTTCGAGTTATATGTACTTTCTAAGATTATTTAGACACTACTGACCAACGGTGAAGGAAAACATCGTGAGGAAACCTGGCTTATAATTTCTAATTATAAGTTTGAAATCCCCAACCCGCATTGAGTAAGCGTGGTGATTAATGTATTCTCCATGTGAGAAGAGGTTTTGCTCAGCAGTGGGCATTTATAAACTGTTGATGATGATGAAATAGCTAAAAAAACATCATTCAAACAATACATCTCTGCTTATCATGTTGAGAAAAACAAGTGTCATGCCACAATATACTTTATACATGTATGTATACAGCTCTAAATCGATCGTTCGTTCATTGGCAGTTCTGATAGGCTGCACAGTTACAACGTTCACAAAAAAGGTTCGCAGACGAGACAAATTAAATTGAAACAATGTATGTACGCAACGATGAACAATTGAAGTGTAATTTTATGTATGTTAGGTACTTTTAATATCATCAAAAACGAATAAAGAAAAAAAATATAGAACTAGAAATACCACGAGACAATTTTATTATTCTATTCAAATTCCACTTTATCTTTCATATTTTTTGCAATAACTATGATTTGAAACCAAAATTCAAAATGTATCTACAGTTATTCACATTGTAGAGATATAAATGTATTCATAAATACATAAGTTTGAATGGCGTAGTCTCGTAGTACTATCGTAGCGGGCTACGCTACGGTTATACGCTACGGCGTAGTAACTAATACTACGGGTTACGTTTGGAGTTCATTGCCGCATAAAAAAAATGGTTACATATAGATGTTTGTATATTTGTATGTGTGCGTGTGTGTCGTCGCCCTCGGGGTTTGATATATGCAAATATATGCGAACACAATTACACACAAAATTAGGCTCCAATTGTAAAACTATAGAAGCTCTTCTCAATCGATTTTGAATCGTAAGTATAAATTGATGGGGGCCTTTTTCAATTAAACTTTTAGTATGCTTACTATGGTGTCTAAAGTTTCCTCTTTAGATAAAATTATTCATTTCACCAGCTGCTGTAAAGTTTTAATTGGGCTCGATGCGCTCGATCTGTGAAAGGGGGAGGCTTATTTTTCATTGATTACTTTTTCTGTAATGGCTTCAATGAGTGGATAAAGATATCAAGTCGATGCTGGTCGAAGAAGAAGCAAAATCGAAAATCTACGTAAATAACCTATTAAATCTAGTATGTACGTCATGGTATGCCGTAGGCGTTCGGTAAACGTATGCGCCCCGTAGACGCTGCGCGGGCTGGGCTCGCTGCCATTGCAGCGGTAAGTCCCCTCTTTGAGGAGTGGCTTGAGAGACGCTACGGCGTCCTCACCTACCGCCTGACACAGGTCCTCACCGGACATGGAAGTTTCGGGAGGTACCTGTGTCTGATGGGGCGGGAGGAAACGCCCGGTTGTCATCACTGCGAGGACCGCCCTGAGGACACGGTGGAACACACAGTGGGAGAATGCCCTGCGTGGGCTGAGCACCGCCGTGCCCTCAGGGAAGTGATCGGCGATGGCGACCTCTCGCGTCCGGGCCTAGTGCGGGCCATGATGCGGAGCGAGGGGGATTAGGATGCCGTCTCCTCCTTTTGCGAAGCAGTCATGCTAGCTAAGGAGGAGTCGGGACGCGTGAGGCAGCAAAGCGCTGCCTCCTCGCAACCCAGCCATCGCGAAGGACACACCGGGCGTCGGGGATCGCGAGACGATCTCCGGCCACCGTAAGCGCGGGCCTGCGGACGGCGAGCATGGGTGGCTCCCCGTCCGACCAGATACAGACCCGAGCGTACGGCGCGTCGCGTTCCGCGCGCGCCTCAAAGAGCCATCAGACCACCACAGATGGGGCCCAATAGGGCTGATGCCGATTCGGAGTCGCGGAGAACCTAACGGGTAACCGGGGCTCCGGCTCGACGTGCAGGAGAAGGAACGGGGTGGTTTTTAGTCAGTAAGAGTCTGACGCTCCCTTCCGCCTCACCCAGGCGGGAGCAGTCATTCGATGATTTTCCCCACTTAAAAAAAAAAAAAAAAAGACGCTGCGCGGGCGTCACGTTGCCGCGGCGTCACTGCAAGGGTATTTGAATGCGCAGCGCATACGTTTAGCGAATGCCTACGCTTGACAAGCGGTAGTTGAAGGGTCCCCAAGTCATGTAATGGCTATGTAAGAAATAGCCTCAACATACATTTTAATATGCTAAAATTCCCAAGACCATTATAAAAGAAACCCTTAAAATATTCTCATAAAATAATCTTGGTGCCTCGCCAATGAAGTAATAAAAAATTAAGGTGCCGTATATCAAAGAGGTAACCCTCACTCCTCCGGGTCACATCCGTGGGTATATATTGTCCTCACGGCTGCCCTTTAAGCTATACAAAACCAATATACCATGGTCTTTCTTCGTATGATCTTACCGCCCTTTCAACGGTCAGTTTATACTGGTTTCATAGCTTTATGTGTAGGTTACAGATGACCATAACATTTAATATTTATAGGACTGTAGAGGGACATTCCACACTATTTATATTCCTTGGTTACCGTATTTTTGACTAAGGATAGCATTATTATTTTCAATTCATTGGAGACATCATAAAACAGGACACTTGAAGATCGTGAAGTAAAAGGCAGAAAACGAAATTCGTTGTACTGTGTTAATTCAATAAGAAATTGTTTTCTTTTATTTGAATCTAATATTACTGCTTCTATTTGTTTTATTGAATGAGATACCCTAACCTCTGTTTCAAATTTCATCATAATCCCTTTAACTTTATTTTATTTGGACGTGACTGAGTAATAAACACACACACAAAACTTAAAACCTACGTATTTATAGAGGTAATATTAGTAAGAAGATTTACTCCTAAGAGAGGTCTATCGAGAGGTAAATAGTAATATAATATTATTAACTAGCTTCTGCTCGCGACTTCGTATGCGCAATCCCGTTTCTTCTTTTCCCGTAGGATTTTCAGGACGTGTTTCTATCATAAGAACCTTTTCTTGGCGATAAGAAACAATACAAAAACAATCAGCCAAATCGGTCTAGTCGTTCTCAAGTTATGGCGTGATAACGGGAAATGGGTTTAAACATTAAACAAACAGACAAAACTTCTAAAAACCTTATTTTTGGTTTCGGTATCGATTGTAGATCACGCTCAAAACATTCTTTAAAAAATATATTCGATCTACAGTTTTCCCTTTCCTACATGTATGTATAGAAGAAGATTAACGTACATAAAAACACACCTAATCTATTTACAGCTGCTGATTATAAGAAAAAACCTATTTTGATATATTTTTTGCAGCATCAGCTAAGTTCAGATTAGGATATTAATCATTTTAAATCGAGCTCCCGTTCTAAGTAGGTCAGCAGAGGTCACGGTATCGTCGACCGGGAGTTTTAGGGAGAGGAAGGCTGTTATGTTTTCAGCTACACGATT
The DNA here is from genome assembly GCA_038387885.1 of Spodoptera picta. Taxonomy (NCBI): domain Eukaryota; kingdom Metazoa; phylum Arthropoda; class Insecta; order Lepidoptera; family Noctuidae; genus Spodoptera; species Spodoptera picta. The sequence goes on along the minus strand of JAZHFQ010000003.1, from coordinate 837,194 downwards.
ACTTGCAACACTTTGTGAGAAAAATCTAGTGGGGTTAATTGTATCGTCTATCTGTTGAAAGATAAGTGCTAAAACATTATGTTTACTTATCTTTCCTATACCTAAGTGAGTATGTAATAAATAACGAGAAAGTATTTAATATGAAACGCTTTCAGCATTTCAGGCCTGAACTAGACCTAGATGCAAATATGTCACGCGAGGCAGCCCTACATTCGCCACTTAAGTATTCAAGCTTTTACTCAAAAGGTCACAACCCTGACATAATGTTACTTGACCACATTGCAATGTGATTACACGAATACTAACCATTTACTAGTAAACTAGCCTATTATATATTTAATTATTGTCTCGGTTTTGCTCGAGTTTACGTTTCGAGGTATCCTGTTCAGTTTCGAAGTAAACCGGGGCTTGTGAAAGTGGTTAGGTGTAAATTAGGATCGTAGTTGTAAAAATGCATTTTTTAATTTTATGGGATAAGGGACTTATCATGAGATAATAAAGTGATCAGGAGCACCATGTGAGTTAAAAGTGCGTTACTAACCCTTTCAGAGAGGGGTTGCGGAGGTTGGGCCTTTGACAAACATACTAACACAGTATTGTAACACAACATCACGCCTTTTATCTCCGAATGAATGATGAATGAAAGATGAGGTGCACATTACAAATGCCACTGTACAATGTAACACCCACTTTTCACTATTTATGTTATGAGTACCATAATATAGTGGGTCAGCCTGTTACCATATACCAGCCTGTTTAAACCCAGTAATTTTCCCGACTCGGGAATCAAACCCCTTGCCCGGTAGTCGCGCTTGCGACCCCTCGGCTAACGAGGCAACCCAACGGTTTTGTATAAAAAAGAATTCAATTTATTTTTAAGACATTGACGATCTTCTGTTGCTTATACAAAGACAGAATTTAAACTAGACTTATTTCTTCATAAACAAAAATCCTATATCTTAAGCAGTATCGAGGGTTAAAACAAAATAAATAAAATATGAGTTGACGCGTCTCATAGATATAGAAAATATTTGATTTATAACGGCTAAATTGAGGTTGGTTGCCTGTCACCTTCAAGTGTTGCCAGTAACGAAATTACCTTCACTTTATTTGACAGTTCCTTAAGTATTGCTAACAAGAAAAAGTTATTGGAAACTCAGCACTCAATAAGATGTCACGAAATTGTTTGACTTTCGCCAAGTTTCCAAGTAAAGTCAATTAGGTAAGTGAAGAGATATTAGTAGGTATATCTACCGTTATAGTTATGTTCTTATTTTGCTAAATAAAATAAAAATATCACGAAGAACATAAGAACAACATAACATAATTAATATTACACCCTTTACCCCGAAGGCAGAAGTGCACATTACGGCACTTAATGCCACTGTACAATGTAACACCCACTTTTCACCATTTATGGTATGAGTCCCATTTAATAGAGCATGGGCCTCTTGCCATATACCGGGCACAATTCCAAACTCCGTGCTACTATTAAGTACTAAAAAAATTAACAAACTTTTTAAAAATACGCCAGGCTATGAAAAAGTTACGTTTCCTGACGTGAAAAAACTAGTTCACTAAAAGTCAGTCAAACATAGCGAAACAAGAAAAATGGAGTTTAACTTGTTATCAATCTCGATTACCTAACTTATTACAATGACTCTAACATTATAAATGTGAAGGTTTTATTTCTTTGTTTGAATGTGCGTCCATCAATCACGCTGAAATGACTGAACGAATTCTGATGAAATTTACATACAATGTATGGGCTGACTTAGGTGATAAGAAGATAGTGTTATATAAATTTCGTGAGACATACTTAATTAATTATTATGTTTTCGTCTTACTCACGAAATTATTTGACGAGGAACTCGATTAGTTTCAAGCCATGCTAGAGGCTCATATTCATGAGCAGCCGAAAACATAATAATTAAGATTTTATCCTAATTAAATGCTTCTACAGGATAACAAAGGAATCATATTCAACGCGAACGAAGTCGCGGGCAACAGCTAGTTATGTATAGTTACAACTAGTGATACCCAAATGTTAGTTAAATTAACTTAATGTCTGGTATCTGTATATTGGTGCGGCGCGGCGTAGCGTAATCAAGTTCGACTACATCTCGGTAATCCTTCATTGATAACTCGATTTTGATCAAATTGTGCTAGGCTTTCAGGTTGACTATACGTAATCAACTCGGATTGTCGAAATTTTAGAGGTGGCTAACTTTCGTTATTGATAATGTAATAGGGTAGACGACTAATTTTTATTTAAATGTTTGGTAGATTATTTAAAAACATTAGATACGTATTTTTTATTTTCTTACGGAAACGAATAGTTTCTAAGATATATTGATTAGAAATGTCACGTGACGTCACTTCTATGTACATTTTATACTAAGAAATTACGTTTTAGCCCCCACTCCTAAACTTTGATTCGTTTTATCTGAGAATTGTTTTATTATACGACAAAACAAAAAATACGTTTCTCATATTTTTCCATTGCCTAACTTACAGACTAATTATATTTTTAATTTTCATACCCTGTCATCATCCCCATTTGGCATAGCATTTTTATAAAAACTTGATGACGAAGTAGGACGTGATTAAGCGTTTTATAAAATAAAAGTTATTCAAACTGGGAGATGAGTTGTTAGATAATATTTAAACATTGCAAGTAAAGGCGACAATACGATTTTTCACGAGAAATAAAGTAATTCATACTTCTCGTTATGTGTAAAGTTTTAAGATATTATTCTATTCTATGTGAGAATTTTACTACATCAACCAACAAAATGGATCTAACTTTCACTCCACCGAATTCCGCGTCATTCATAAAGACTGCCTCGTTGGCCGAGTGGTGCCAAGTGCGACTGCCGGGCAAGGGATCTCGGGTTCGATTCTCGGGTCGGGCAAAGTACCTATTACTGTGTTTTAAAAAAAAATCTCAGTAGTAGCACGGAGTCTGGAACCGTGCCCGGTATATGCCAATAGGCTCACCCCCTATTACATAGGACTCATAACATAAATAGTGAAAAATGTGGGTGTTACATTATACAATGGCATTAGGTGCCGTAATGTACACCTCTGCCTACCCCTTCGGGGATAAAAGGCGTGATGTTATGTTATGTAAAGTTAAACCTTTTCTCAAAACTGGTGCAGCCAATCGCTAGATAATCTTGCACAAATATACATACATGCAGATTTCGTCGGTAAAATGGCTGATTACTATTACCACATCAAAATTTTCTTACATCAACCACATAACCCTATCACGGTACATGGTATGGGAGACAAGGCTGCTACAGGAATTGTTACTTAAGAGTTAATTGATCCGTCGTGATTGGTGCTTTGTCCCGGCTCCGAGCATCACTGAGAAGTAATTGATTTATCGACAGACACTAATATCGTGTGGTACGGGTTCAGTTACCGGATGATGTATTTGTTTGTGTTGACTTAACTGTCAGAAAGAATTAAAGAGCAGTAAATGTGAGTAGTTAAAAGAAGGAGAAGGTTCTTAATTTTTTCATCGTGAAATGTTTTTTATGTTAACTAAATTAACTAAAATTGCGGTTTACTCACGTGAATATACTGAGAAATGCATAAATGCCCACTGCTAAACAAAGCCTCTTCTCACACGGTGAAGGTTTGAGCATTAATCACCACGTTTGCGCAATGCGGGTTGGCGATTTCAAACTTATAATTAGACATTATAAGCCCAGGTTTCCTCGCGATGTTTTCCTTTATCGTTTGCCATTGGTGTCTAGATAATCTTAGAAAGTACATATAACACGAAAAAAGTCATATTGGTACTTTTTATAATAACTATCGTGAGACATAATAAATTAACTAAGAATCAATGTAACAGCCTCCTGTGAGTAGCGCACCTTTGCTCATGAGGAAGAACCCTCTGTGGTTCGAAACTAGTAGAGCTTTTCTCAGTATATTCACGTGAGTAACCCGCGATTCTTAGTTAACTTGCCGTTGGTAAGTTTCGAACCGGCGTCCTCATGAATGAGAAGCAAATGTCTTAAACCTCTGGGCTACCACGATAATGGATGTGGACGCACCGTTATAATTCGTCTCTATATAATGTCTGAAATAATTTTAATATTCCCAACGATACTCTCAATTATAAATTCTCATTTAACTGTCTTTGTGTAACTTGCATTTAGAATTTTAGGTGCTATTTAAACAAAGAACAATAGTTGCGAAGACGTTTGCTTCTAAAGACATAACAACTAATTGCTGTTCGCAAACAACTATGCATAACGATGTCTAGATTTCTATTGCTATGTAGTTTTGAGACTTACTCTCGAATACTGAAAGGTTACTCAAATTGAAGTTGTACTCAAATATCGTGCCATCTCTGTCATTTTACAAAGAATTTTAGTGACAGAACTATACCTTTTATTTAAGGGGCATAAATCATCGAATGACTGCTCCCGCCTGGGTGAGGTGAGAGGGAGTGTCAAACTCTTACTGGCTAAAAACCACCCCGTTCCTACTCCTGCACTTCAAGCCGGAGCCCCGGTAACCCGTTAGGTTCTCCGCGACTCCGTATCGGCATCAGCCCTATTGGGCTCCATCCGTGGTGGTCTGATGGCTCTTTGGACCGCGACGCGCCATACGCTCGGTTCTGGTCGGGCGGCGACCCACCCATGCTCGCCGTCCGCAGGCCCGCGCTTACGGTGGCCGGAGATCGTCCCACGATCCCTAACGCCCGTAGTGTCCTTCGCGGTGACTGAGGACAGAACTATAATTAAGCGCGACTTAAAATTGAGTAGCGTTTCAGTATTCTGGGGTTCGCTATGCAATATCTACTTTTAATATCCATTATGACTTTATATATTTCTTGATTAAATATATGTGATGACTAGTACTGCCAGCGGTTTCGCACACGGCCCCGTGGGGTACAAAGTAGCCTATGTGTAATAGGGTACATGACTAATTTTTATTTTGATGTCCGTCTGGTAGATTATTTAAAAACATTAGACACGTATTTTTATTTTATATGGAAACGAATAATTTCGAAGATAATTATATTGATTTTAAATGACGCGTGACGTCACTTCTAAGTACACTTACTATACTTTGTACGTAGAAATGACGTTTTAGCTCCCACTCCTTAACTTTGATTCGTTATATCGAAGTATCATTTTATTAGACAACAAGATAATAAAATACGTGTCTAATATTTCTTCATTACCTAAATGACGGACTAATGGACTAATAACATTTTAATTTTCATACTCTGTCATCATCCCTATTACAGACCATAATCAACCCGTATGCCAAATTTCATTTACATCTTTTCGGCCGCTTTAACGAGAAGGAATAAAAAAAAATACATTACTAGGAAATAAAACATCTTCGCTCTTATTTACAGAGTTCTAACCTAAAACTACCTTAGGTACTATATTAAGAACATTAAATACCATAAAAGTGGGTGTATTTAACATGTATTCAGTAAAATCGACCCGAGAATCGACATCTTGACCAGCTGTCGCGCTTGCGACCACGCGGCCAACGAGACAGTCGATGCATTCAAACTGTCAAACACCAAGCGGTCACCGGTGACCGCAACCTATTGGTCTATAATTGTGTCTATAATGACGGTACTCGACGAGTTAAACTAGAATTAAATAAAATCATAAATACTATTTATTTAAATTTACATTTGTTCACAACAGCTTACGCCATTAAGTTATACTGTTAATCTTATATAAATACTATTATTTAGGTACTTAAAAACAAACTAATTAGGTAATGAAATATTTAGATATTTAGATCTATTATTTAGAAACAAAAGCACCTAACAAAAATAACTATACAATTGAATAACAAATTTAGTAATTAGAGTAATTGTAACTTGACACAGACATTAACATTATAATTAGCTACGTATCATCCATCCTCTCACAAAATCTTCGACATTCACGACACACATCTATCCATCTCATTGCGTCGCGGAGAACCTAACGGGTAACCGGGGCTCCGGCTCGACGTGCAGGAGAAGGAACGGGGTGGTTTTTAGTCAGTAAGAGTCTGACACTCCCTTCCGCCTCACCCAGGCGGGAGCAGTCATTCGATGATGTTCCCCCCTTAAAAAAAAAATCCATCTCATTGCAAATAAATCACATTCTGGTGCTGACATTCACTTATAAAAGACCGGGTTCTGTTTCGCAATTCCCTTTATAGCCTCAAAGCCAAGGGTTTTAGAGGTCTATCTATCAGTTCAGTGAAGTCTGGATTAGTACTAAAGTTCTCCACAAACACGTCCTAACTCCTACCCGATACGAGAACCGAACGAGGTTTTAATGTCTTTTTCTTTTTTGAAGAAGTGAAATTGAATTTGACCCAGTGGTCGCAAGTGTGACTGCCGGGCAAGAGGTTTTGGGTTCGATTTCCGTGTCTGGACAAAATATTACAGGTTTTTCATTCTCAGGAGTAGCACGAAGTCTGAAATTGTGTCCCGGTATATGACAATAGGCTCACCCCCTATCACATCGGACTTATAACATAAATAGTGAAAAGTAGGTAAGTTACATTGTACAATGGCATTAAGTGCCGTAATGTGCGCCTCTGCCTACCCCTTCGGGGATAAAATGCGTCATGTTATGTATTTTTTTGAAGCAGTGGTTAGGTTTTAACCGACTTCAAAAAAAGGAGGAGGTTCTCAATTCACCGTATGTATGTTTTTTTTTGTAGCAGTTGTAGTGAAGAATATGTGGTCCTTCTTGTAGATTTTGTTGTAACCTCAGTTCCATGTTAGAATGTTTTAATAGTTCGTTTAATGTTTAATGTTCAGTGTTTTTATAAGCAAACAGAATGTTAGTTTCATATAGGTATCATTTTTCTTAGACAAATGTTTTGACTCAAAAAGTTTTATAAGAAAGGTCATGGGTACCTAAACAACTCAGTATAATTATGTTTGTTGAGTGAAATTGTACAGTATCAGAATTATAGCGCATTTTCACAAATATCGAAAAATGACTTATACCTTGAAACCTTTGATTTCTTCTTGACTTCATGTTTGTCACACATTTATTAGAATAGCTCAGTGAAAATTTCTTTTTTTACAAGTTTTATACGTCATATATTATTATACTCTAAGCGGGAGTTGAAAGTCATCAGACCTCTACAGACGGGGCTGATGCCGATACGGGGCCACGGAAGACTTAACGGGTTGCCGGGGCTCCGGCTCGAAGTGCAAGAGTAGGAACGTGGTTGTTTTTAGTCAGTACCTAAGAAGTCTGACACTACCTGTCGCCTCACCCGGGCGAGAGAAGTCATTCGATGATTTTCCGCCTCAAAAAAGCGCGAAGTGTACTTCGTAATGCACACACCGCGCCAGTAATTGCTTAGCTACTAAATCATATAACCTCAATATCAATAGATATCTAGTCAGTCGATAAGTAGATACTTAGCAAATAAATTCACACAACCCTCCGAAAATAAAACCAAACCTTAATAGTCTTCAATGTAGGTACTAAACACCTCACATAGTAAACTCTTTCATCTTTATACCCCTTAAAACAGATGAAGTACCTAATTAAGAAGTAATAGATTAAACTGAGAAACGCTGAAAGGCTTAATTTCACACGATTAAGAAAACAATAATGTTACCAAACATTCTCTTGCACCCAAAGACAATAAAAGTCTACATTAACAAAAGTAACAATCAATTAACAGAAACATCCCCTAAGATTGTTTTCTACGAGCTGTAAAGAAACTAAAATAAACTCAAAAGTTGAAAGTACAAAGTTCAAATTTCAGTGTCGGTAGTATTTCAATTGGTTTCTCCCTCGATTGCGTGGTGCTTTTAGAGCCAAATGGCAAAGCTGACGCTATCTTTGAAAGTGATGGTCGGTTTGTTGATTTTTATAATCTGTTATAATTTTTGGACATACTGTTTTTTTTTTATTTTGCTGGCACACATATTCATTTGCATTAGAATCTATTTACATAGAAAGTATTTACATAGACACAGAATTATCTGCTTCAGTACTTTCATTACAATAAGATATCTTTTGTTTTTCACTTGATTGCACCCTTTCTTATCATCAGACTTTTAATATACCTCTAATATAACCTACCCTTAATTTTATTTGAAGACTAAAATAGGCTATAGTATACCTTTGTAGACCCTTTTCTCTACATTTCAACCGTCAAAATTCACCAAAAGGACATAAATTCAGCCTTTTTTCAAAACAAAAATCCAATAACATTTTCAAATTGAACTCGAGACGTTGTATAAGCAGTTACCTAACGAAAGCTTATAAAAAATCTGCCTGAAGCAAATCAAAGTACAACGTAAGACGGAGGTGCAAACCAGAAAGAATTGTCGACAGCCCCAGGCCAGATTGTCAACACACTTTGATATGCAAAAACGTCTTAACGAGAGTAGCAGTAAACCTCACAGTTACAGGAAACCTTCTTTTACAGTTTTTATTTGAGTTTTGACTAATGAAGCCGGGAGTTTTAAATGTGGTTTTAAGAAATTTTTGGAATATTTTTAAGTAGCTGTATTAATTAACTAAGTACCTATGTGTTTTTGGTTTTCGAGTGCAAAGCCGTTTTTTTTTGAGGGGGATACCATTAAGTGACGGCTCCCGCCTTGGATGAGGCGGGAGGGAGTGTCAGATTCTTGCTAACTAAAAACCACCCCGTTCCTACTCCTGCTCTTCGAGTCGGAGCCCCGGCAACCCGTTCTTAACAAAAAAGACGAAATCCAAATAAGCAATAGAGGCAACTTTTGCTACCCTGTCTTTAAACCGACCGACTTTTAAACCTAAAATAAATAATTCTAGCTCAATTCCAATCTGGCGTACCTACCTCTATTAATCTAAATTAACAAATAACTACTAACAAAAAGATATTCGCAAAAGATTTTTGTCTATTCCTCCGGATAATTCAAAGAGTATTTAAGTTGGTTATTCCATATCGTTCGTTCAGTCCTCCAAAAGCTTCCGAGCTCCTCCAATTTGCCCTCTATTACCGAACTGAATACCCCTATTTGCTCTCACCGTACTTGCTCCTAACTTATTTGTCTCAAAAGGTATTTCTCCAAGAAATAATAGAGATTTTCCGACGAACCTAGAATTGGCAATATGGGCTTGTAAATAGATTGAGCCGAGCAATATTTCGAGAGCAAAGGATTATCTTTAAGATTTTTTTCTGTTTAATAATTTTAGTCTCGCTTTAGACTAGAAAAATTGTCATAAAATTGAAGTCTAAACGGTTTAAGCTGTTTGACAAGGATCACGTTCAGTTTTAGGAGACTAAGTTTTTTTAGGTCATTTAAAGAAAGGCCGATAGTTGTAAACAATTTGCAATGTTCATAACTTCAAAGCTAGTTATATTTAGCGTTCAATACACAGCACAAACAATATGTAATTTGTCAATCAAATAATGAAATCCGTATCTGGTACAAAATATGTATAACAAACAAAAATCTCCAACAACTAATAATAAATATAGCTTAATATTAATACTAGTGTTTTGTCCTAAACCGTCGCCATTTTTATTTCGACCACAGAGTATAATATTTTTTCTACCAAATATGACAATTTAGGCAGTACAAAAGTGTTACCGTGCCTCCTTTGTTGCTCTATGGTTTATGAATAATGTGGGGTATTCAAGACTGTAAGAGGACTTAATAAAATGGCCACATGCTACAGTTTGTCGAGGCAACTCTCTCGGAATATTGATGAAAGTATTGTGAAAAGGCGCGGAAACGTGAATGTTCACGAAATTGCACGATATTTGTGCTGTGTTGTGACGTTATGGGGATATTATGAGTTGGGAAGAATATTGTCGTTGTCACGTAAATTTTTTTTAGTGTCATTTGTTTTGTAGTCAGGGCTATCGGCATTTTTTTGGAGAAACTTCGTCTTTTTAATTTTGAAGGTTATTATGTAAAACTACTTTATTTTTGTAAAAATTTGAAGAAAAATAACAATAGATAACATCAAGTTATGGGTAAAATAGCCTTGCGATTGTTTTAATTGAAGATCAAACGAAAAAAATAAACCAAACTTTCACTGAACTATAAACTAGTAACAAATGTAATGTAAATACAAAATCCGATAGTCGATAGTAAATACACATTCGTATGAATAAATATTTCGCCACAATTCTGTTGACGTAACTGTCGAATCACAATCGGCGCCGTGTTTATATTCCGATTCCGAATGACAGAGTTCCTTTTTCGAATGCGTTCCACTGTGATCCGTTGGGAAAATCAGTTAGAAATAATATTCGAATTTTAATTTTACTCATACAAATAAAATTTGATTTTTATTTTTGTTTTAAATTATTGGTGTTAAGTAACTGAGTTTATTTATTTTGATACTAGCTTTTACCCGCGGCTTCGCTCGCGTCACAAGAGAATAAAAAGTAGCCTATGTGGCATATACCAATACACACAGCGCCATCTATAATTTCGTTTTTCCTCGAGAATATCAAATTTTTCCAGGACAAAAAGTTAACCCTATTATTTAATCCAGACTTCTAACTTCACGTCTGCAAAAATTCAAAGCAATTGGTTTAGTAGTTACGGCGTGAAAGTGGAACAAACAAACAAACTCACTTTCCGATTTATAATATTATTATAGTAAGGAGTAAGGATTCGATGTGACAGGAATTTGAAATTACGGAAAATAATACAACAGACATTATTTCGAGGTTCTTACATAATATAGGTCATACCACCGGTTGGAATGCAGCTGAAGTGGACGTATAGGTACCTGTGATAAATATTACCGAACACTACAGTACAGTAAAAATAACTTTTAATATTTGTTTGATCTTTACAAACTTGCTAAAAGATGCCAGAATAAAATAAAAACACTATACGCAAAACCATTTTTCATTACAAATTTTTTGTTTTGATGAAACCATTATCACCCCACATTTGGATTTTCTCCTGTGTCATGGGTACGTTTACAAACATACAAGTTCACATACACATGACACCCAGACCCGGAACAACAATTTGTGGATCACACAAAGTTGTTCCACACGTTGCACGGCAGCTAGTTATCCAATCACCGCATCAGCCGTGCAGTCAATAATAAAATCCATTAATTGATTTTTCCGTAATAACAAAGTGGAACACACCGTTTTCTCGACGGAAAACCATTTCCTTATAAAAGTCCATGAATAAATACTGACGCGTCGTCATTTAATGAAACTTTTCCTGAAGTAAACATTACCTTCATTTGGACAGGACGCGGTAAGAATGGAAAATCATTTTGGAAATAACGTTAACGAGATTTAACAACACGAAAATAAGTGGATGGTTATATTATAGGTATTGATTTTTGTATCAAAGTATTACTGGGTTTTTAAAAATCTCAGTAGTAGCACGAAGTCTGGAAATGTGCCCGGTACATGGCAATAAGCTCATCCCCTATTACATGGGACTCATATCATAAATAGTGAAAAGTATGCGTTACATTGTACAGTGGCATTAAGTGCCGTAATGTGCACCTCTGCCTACCCCTTCGGAGATAAAAAGGCGTGATGTTATGTTATTTTTTGTATAAATGTGATCTTGTCTACTTGGTCTGTGAAATCCGTAGTTTTCTGAAATGAGTTGGTTTTTCCTACAGCTTCTAACCACGTTGCCTTTTTCTTAAATAAGGTTTATGAGTACACCTATATTTTCTCAATAATGGAACTAAGCGTTGAGTTTAATTAACTATTTAATTAATTGCCACATTTCATAATTGAGAAAATCGCTCAAACCATAAATTACGTTCGATTAAGTTACGCATGAACGAAATTTAACTTTCAGATTTTAATAAAACAATTAATCGCATTCCAATAAAATAATTTACGACCCTTACAATGATTTAAACGACAAAAAATTTAATATTCGAATGATACCAAAGAGATTTCATATGTAAATTCCTTCGCGCCGTTTATGTTGAGGGCTGGGGTTGCCAAATGTAATAAAATGCAATAAAAACGATTTAGTGCAGTTTTTCCACCCTTTCAAGCGGTACACACCCCAATATTTTGATCACAGTCGTTACACAGCCCTTGTTTCGGATTTATTTCTTTGCTAAGAGGTTTCACAGGATTGAAAGGAAGGCTGTATGTAGAAAAGAGGTTATAAAACAAAGACTTGTTTACAGTAAAGAGTGTTTTTGAAAGCGCTTTATAGAAACTACATAGAATGAGAGGAGAGTAACTTAATGTTGCGCTTATGACTGGATTTAACTCGTCGAGTACCGGTTTTGCAGACACAATTATAGAACAATAGGTTGCGGTCACCGGTGACCGCTTGGTTCAGTTTAATACTCAGATAATAGATCTTTTAATATGTTTACAGAACTAATTGATAATAAAAAGAAGCAAGCAGTAAGTAATCATTTGCAAAGAATGTATAGCTAGTCAGTTGGAATTAGAAACACCATTTTTTTCCAAGCGAAAAGATAGAAAATCTAACCCGCTCAAAAAACTATCTTCGGTCAAAAACATTACTTATAAAAGTTTCTGAGAAAAAGTTTCGATATTTATCTAGATTCTAGATAAACTCAGATAAACTAGAAGTTTTTTCGCAAGGCTAGTTCAGATAATGGCAGTATAAATTCATTTATCAACCTCATTGGACCGAAAGACTTGAATCCACCATTTTTCTCTCTCGCTAAATGAAATGTGTGAGAAGAACAGATGTTCGTACCTTACCTTTCCTATTTATTTACCACATTGTTATAGTATAAATATAACTAGGAAGTGGTTTTCTAAACAGATTTTGTGTTTTCATATGTTTTTGGTCAGGGTTAAAGCTTTTTCTAATACATAAAAGTAAGTAGCGTTGATCCACGCTTGCTCAAGACAATTGACATTTCACGATATAATTAAACTTTATAATATGTCCAAGTTTCCTCATAATGTTTCACTATATGTCAGTAGTGACTTCATTTCAGAAGGTAGATACTAAATGTCACATTGTATAGCCCTGCCAGGTTTTGAACCACGATATAACAACCACAGGCTACAGTGTTGTAGATTTATATCACAGTTTTGCATGTCTACTCTATTCGTAAGTGAGGTGGCATAAATCTTCTAATTTACATCAGGACTATGCCACCTAGGTAAAGATGGCGTGATTCAATGATTATAATAACGTAACCTTAAAATAGCATTAAGTATATTCATATTCATCGTCAACAGCCTATAGATGCCCACTGCTGAGCAAAGCCTCTTCTCACACGGAGAAGGTTAGAGCGTTAATCACCACGCTTGCTCAATGCGGGTTGGCGATTTCAAACTTATAATTAGAATTATAAGTCCAGTTTTCCTCACGATGTTTTTCCTTCACTGTTTGTCAGTGGTGTCTAAATAATCTTAGAAAGTACACATAACTCGGAAAAATTACATTGGTACTTGCCGTTGGTAGGTTTCGAACCCGCACCCTCATGCATGAGAAGTGGGCGTCTTAAACCTCCGGGCCACCACGACATATTCATATTATTTTCCTTAAAACATTTGGGTGAAAATTAGTTATGGGTATATAAGTAAGCGTATTCCTTCAAATCCTGTGTTTAGATAACATGTTTATTTTCAAAAATTCAAGGCTATATTTTCTCTGTTCTAAAGTCGATTCCGATACACTCGCATGCGATCATATTTTACGAAACTCATAAATACAACTTGCAATATACGAGGATATACTCATACCGCCCACTTGAAAATAATGACGTGAAATGGAATTTCATGCACACGCCTTCTCAAGCCTCGGCTAGACAGAAAATTCGAAATATTGACTGCACTGCGATGCGCCTCAAGCCACGGAGACGACGACCGCTATATAGAAGATATTCCATGCAAATCGCAAAAATCCGTTTAGTCTCCAATTGAATTCATAGTGATTGTGATTGAAAAATCCTTTGGATTATAGTCTAGAGAGATTCCATCAGGATTTTTGCAGGAAATCAAATAGCATTCATCAGATTGCAAACAATATTTTGTGCTGCGATTCGATACTTGCGATGATGTCTTGTGTAGATTTAAAATTGTGTTTATTTGTTCGTATTTAAATCTTACTAATATCCTATTATCTTATCTTATCCTATTCCTTTGCCGCGGAGAACCTAACGGGTTACCGGGGCTCCGGCTCAAAGTGCAGGAGTAGGAACGGGGTGGTTTTTAGTCACTAAGAGTCTGACTCCCTCCCGCCGGAGCAGTCATTTGATGATTTACCCCCTTAAAAAAATCCTATTCCTTTCCGATTATATTATTATCAATGCGAAAGTTTATGAGGATATATGTGTGTGCGTATGTTTGTTACTGTTTCACATCAAAACGGCTGAAGAGATCGAGATAAAGTTTGCAACAAGGGTAAATTATGATTTGAAATAACACACAGGCCACTTTTTATCCCACAAGAACGCGGGTCAAGCTGTTGGTAAGCTATTAGTAATTTCTTCTATCTTAGGGTTTGGATATATTTGGAATGGTATATATGGGAAATGAAAGACCCAATCTTAAGATATTTAAAGCTTGAAAAATCCTCTGCAAAGAAATCATAGAATGAGTACTTAGGTACCCACATTTCAAATATCATAAGCTATAAAGTATAACTTAACAAGTAAATACTAGAGGTATAAATCAAAATGTCTACAATACTTAACCGCTTAAAACTAGTTCTGAAACCTACTTCAAGATAGACATAACTGCAATCTCATGGCTCTATTGAGCTATCAAAGTGTCACCGGCAGGAAGGTCCCGAGCCCGGCAGGTTGCCGCACCTACCCTCGGCCTGGCTATAAAGTCATACAAAAGGGTTCACTGGGTGACGGTAAGGGTAGGGACTACCTCTACATTAAAGCACGAACAGCGAACAGAGCAGATATCATCAAAAACAGAGTTTTGAAATAAATCACTTTGACTTAGTCCCAGTGAAAAATTATTTTATTGATCATAGTAGGTATATACCAATTCATATAATTATCGACTCTTCATTAAACTGTCAAACACCAAGCGGTCACCGGTGACCGCAACCTATTGTTCTATAATTGTGTCTATAATGACGGTACTCGACGAGTTAAATAGGTACAACAAGAAATAAATAGCTGTATTATAGAATAAGGCTAAGTCAGTACTCGGAGATCTAACCCAAAAACAATACTTGTATCAATGACGTACCCTGCCAAAGAATTCCGCTCCTTAGCAGTACGCACAAGCGCTTCGTGCGTGTGGGTGGGACATCTACCATGAATCGGTGACACCTTGCCGATTGTCTTGTGGTACGATAATGCTAAGTAATGAATAGTGTACTACAACAAAGTAAGGACAACTCTCCACGTTGCGTGATTTGACGAATGCATGCATCCTTCAAATAAAACAATAGGCGGCCTACAAAAACCAATGCAATCTTGCTATCTTGCTTAGAAATCCAATGAAAACTGTCCACGAAGCGGCAACGTTGATATATCGTCCCGAAAGTCCCCAAAATTCGTTTATACAAATATAGTTTCTAAATATCGGAAATAAGGTCTATGATGGAGTGAATGGTAGTCACCGGTAACCGCTTAGGGACATCGCCTGCCGATTGCATACATTAATCAAATAACACAACGTGAACAGAAGGTCATAGACTACATCGTTACATCTTTACCTACCGCTACTTTTAACAGTAAACAACACAATGATACATATGTATTAACATAATATTATAGTTGTGTGTTCACCCTAACAGTCTATTTATTCCCATAGTCTAGGGGAAGGTGTGAATATTGAAAATAATGTGATCCCATAGTTTCCCCCGTGGGTGCGGTACTTCGAATGACGTATATATGCAGGTTGAATAACTTCTGCATATATATTCAATGCTTGGTATCATTTGTACATTTTTGCATTTTAATTTGTTATCACATTGTACCTAATTTACGTTGATTACTGATAACTAGCGATTATCGAAGGATTTGTTTTGAACTGCTTTCTGCTGGCAGTCAAGGACTCATAGAAACCGCGAATTACATTTTCCAAAAATTGAAGTTGATTAAATAACATAACATAACGTAACATCACGCCTTTTATCCCCGAAGGGGTAGGCAGAGGTGTACATTATGCCACTGTACAATGTAACACTCACTTTTCACTATTAATGTTATGAGTCCCATGTAATAGAGGGTGAGCCTATTGCCATATACCGGGCACAATTTCAGACTCCGTGCTACTACTGAGAAATTATAAAATACACAGTAGTACTTTGCTCGACCCGGGAATCGAACCCGAGACCCCTTGCCCGGCAGTCGCACTTGCGACCACTCGGCCAACGAGGCAGTTGATTAAATAAAATATGTATAACACAACATAACATCACAGATATATTGTAGATTTTTATAGTATGATATCTGTGGTTCTTTGGGAGGTGCCCTCCTTAATTGGGTCACCATCCCAGCACGAGGAACATCGTTGGTGGTCGGCGGATCGGTGTCAGGTGGGTAAATAATTCCGTATTTTCAGTGGCAGGATTATAGGATTATTTGTTAATCTGTATTCAGAAAGGAGGTTCTCAATTTAATTGAAATATTTTTAATACTTAACATATTTATATCGTATTGTGTGTGCTAATAAGATGTCGTCATGGTTGTCATTCTACGTAGCAACCATCATTGACTCAGATGCAGTACAAAGTTCGCAAAACCAGTTAGTATTACATTATACACAAATATGTACATAAATAACTACGCATATAATAACTGATCCAAATAGAACTTCGCACCTTCGCAACCACAAGATTCCATAAAAAGTAAATATCGGTCGCAAAATAGAATGATGACTATCTCACCTACATTACCATACATTCACCTATTTGGGTATTTATAAATATTTCTTGTTTGTTGTGTATGGAGCCATTAAATAAGCGATTGGGAGATTGATTGGCAGAAAAAAGGATGGTTTTACGAAAGGAAATCATTCAACTCTCTCATTTTAATATGTGTATGGTGTGGACTATTGTTGTTATTTTCTTTTCCGTAATTCTCAAATTGTATTTTATTTTTAAGCCACTGTTAAGCCTATGAATTGCCAATGCTATGTACGCCATTATTGTCGCATGCATCAGACCCTTATTTTGTTACTATTGTGTATTTTGAATGTTATATGTTTGTGATGTGGCCGTACTCCTTCGAATAAATAAATAAATAAACTCTGTTGTGTCTAGTTGTCATTACAAAGTCTCATGCATTATTCTGAAGTCCTTTGTCTTCAACTATAGCTTGAATCACTTTCTGGCACGTTGCAAAGCAGCCGGGCATCTAGCCTGTAATTATACTGTATGGTACTGTTCTTAAATCAAGTACATACTACCAAATATTTGAATAAATTTGACCGCAACCTATTGTTCTTTAATTGTGTCTATAATGACGGTACTCAGGGGAAAACCATCGAATGACTGCTCCCGTCTGGGTGAGGCGGGAGGGAGTGTCAGACTCTTACTGACTAAAAACCACCCTGTTCCTTCTCCTGCACTTCGAGCCGGAGTATTCACTAGATCGTTAAGACAATATCAATTTTTAACGGAGATTTTTCCTTCACCATTCATCATCATCAACATCAACAGCCTATAAGTAGCCACTGCTGACCACATGCCTCTTTTCACACGGTAAAGGTTTGAGCATTGGGTAATCGCCACGCTTGCTCAATGCGGATTGGCAATTTAAACTTATGATTAGAAATTATAAGCCCAGGTTTCTTCACTATGTTTTGCTTCACCGTTTGTCAGTGGTGTCTAAATAATTTTAGAAAGTACATATAACTTGGAAGAATTCACATTATTACTTGCTGGTGGTAGGTTTCGAACCCGCACCCTCATGCGCGAGAAACAGGCGTCTTGAACCTCCGAGCACCACGACTCTATTAGTTCAATATTAATATACTTAAAGTTGCTTCCTCACCGGGAGCATTCACGTATAATGTAACCTTATAGATTCGACTTTGAGCATTACATTACAATAATACCTTCCTGACTAACGAGCATTTGCATGTAATGTAACATATTGATGTTGGATGGGGGAAGTGGAGCGTATTGGTGTTACAAGTTGTATCAAGATATTACACATTGTATCATTATAAGGTGCGCATTGTAATACTCGGTTCTCCTCCTTCACTGATGTAATGCTTAGATCTGTAATGTTCCATAAAACAAACATCCAAAATAAACAAAGAAAGTAATGCCAAACCGCCAGTAACATACATCATAGCGTTCTTAACTTAGAAACTTAGAATACTGACAAGTCACTGAAGTAGTTTCATTTGAATAAAATGGTGCACCGCTGCAATGCAATGGCGATAAGAACTGAACAGCAAAAAAACATTGAAGACAATTTGTCCTTCTAACTTTTTGAAATATAGTTTTATTCTTGTAGCAATAGTTTCATTTTTATCGGATCGACCATTAGTTAAAAAGTTTTCTTCAATATCGAGATTGTACAAGGTGTAAACGGAATAAAAATAAGGAATTAAATGTTTGTTTTATGTATTAATAGTTGTGATCAACTGCTCGAGGCTGATATTGCATAAATAACATGAAATCGTTTGATTAAAATTGTTTTAGTCAGCGTTTCGGGAGGGTTCTGTTTTCATCCTGTATTTATTTTCTTGAACATAACTAGGTATATAATAGAAAGAAAACACCTTTATTTCACACGCTGTAAACAAGTGACATGTACAGATTATAGTCTAGTTTATAAATACTAATGGGTACATATTCATGTCCCAAGTCTGCGGTGAAATGACCAGTTCAACATGCCTTGTGCTGGTATTCTACTAGCCTCTTCGGTAAATAAACAATATAATTATTCTCTAAATAGAAATTATCATCATCATCAGTTTGTGACAGTCCACAGTCGCTATTCAGCTGGATTATTGACCTCCTCTGGATGACTGGATAAGGGTTTGCCATAACCTTACGGCTTGCCTGGAGAAGTGGAGCACTTGAATATCGCAGCTTGTCTAATGTGATTTCATACAATACCCGTAGAAAAAGTACGGGTGATGACAAATTTATTTGAAACTGCCGACGCCATCACGACGTTGCTTGTGTGTACTCATACATCATACATAATTATTATAACCAAGGATTGTATTGTGAACCTGATTGAAATAGAGTAACCTACTTAATTTCTTGGTCGTTGTTCTCTATACCTCAATCGGAACGAGCAAATAGCTATCACTAGAGGACTGACCGCCAGACAGTTCAATAAATTCCTAATCTAATTGAAATAAATGATTTTGACTTTGACTTTGAACTTAATTTTTCAATAATCGCTTTTCTCATAGCCACACCGAAGACTGATCACGTAGTTTGACGTATTCAGGCGACCACTTAGCATGATTAGTGGATACTAGTCGATTTATTACCGATACAGTTTTTTCCCTAACACGCTCTTTCGATTAATGGCCACCCAATACCAGGTTGTAGGAAAAAACAATTTGTTTACCTATGTAACTGTTAGGAGTTAGGATGTATGTAATTAAGGATCTGTTTCAGTAAATAGTATTTTGTTTATTAACGTATGTTTATAAATGTTATTTGTTGGTCTAAATTATGCTCGAAATTATTATTGGATCAAAGAGTTGGACATTTTAGTCAAGAACCAAAGTCGATCGAGATCGGGAGGTTTTATATTAGGTAATATTGGCCGTTAATAAAGGTTTTTTATGGGATAAGCCGGTAAACCGGCAGACGGATCACCTGATGGTCAGCAATCGGCGTCGCCCATGGACACCCCAAACACCAGAGGCGTTACAAGTGCTTTACCGCCCTTTTGGGGATTAAGAATTTAAGGATTGCTGGGAATTGGGGAGATTGGGGAAGGGGTGCCGTGCCGTAATTGGGCCTCCGGTAACCTCACTCACACAACGTAACACAATTCAAGCGTTATTTCACGTCGGTATTCTGTGAGACCTTGGTATCACTCCGGTCGAGTAAAAGTTGCTGTATAATAAAGTTTATCGATCTTCAATTAGTTCTGAGTGCAAACCTGGTATTACTTACAGCAGTCAGGTACTACAAGTTCGTTACTAAAAACTTTAAAAGTCGCCAGCACAGCAAGGGTGAAGCTCTATCAATTAAAATATATTGTAATTTTTAAAGTGCAATCTACAACATAGTAGGTATACCTACTGTTACTTTTATAAGACTGACTTTTTTAAGGGGGAAAATCATCGAATGTCTTCTCCCGCCTGGGTGAGGCGGAGTGTCGGACTCTTACTGACTAAAAACCACTCCGTTCCTACTCCTGTCCTTCGAGCCGGAGCCCCGGCAACCCGTTAAGTACTTCGCGGCTCCGTATCGGACTTTTCTAAGACTAGAATCACGTATGAGATGATAAAAGAATGGCTGTCAAACGGCTTAAAAATAACAAGGTCTATCCCACGGAATATAGAATACAATGGAAGTAGCTTGAAACAATATTTCTGCCAGAACCGGTGTCGCCAAACTAATACATTCATAATTTACTCATACTATAAATCGGAAATTACGATTGGTTAGAAAAAAAAAAGGGCGTAAACGAAATGTAAAAAAATATCATACGATATACAACTTTAAAACCAATGCACTATAAATCAAAATAAAAAAGTATATTTTGGACTACCAAGTACCACCATTCGTCGCTAGATGGCGTTTAACAATGCCATCTAGTGACGAAAAGTGGTACTTGGTTTGAACTTTAACATTGTAAGAATAAAGGTGATATTTGAATGGCTTATCACTGGCTCGAATGCGGGTCTCTACTCAAATAGTGATATAGCCTAATTCGATAAAAATAATATCGATAACATGAAAATGTGTTTTAAAAATAATATGAAAAAAAATATTGACGCTATAGTGTGACAGTATTAAAATAATAAAATTAATATATCGTTGATAACTTTTTAAACGTAACAAAAAAGGGTGAGTATTTATTTACATGTAAATCAAAAACCATTTTGTTCGTATTTTTTATTAGTTTCTTTTTTCAAAAAATCATTTTTTTTTATTTCACATAGGCAATATAAGTAACAACTATTACATAAATTTTTACAAACTTTATATGGATAATGTGATAAATGAGAGGGATGGCGATAAGGATGACGGTGCTGATCTGCTCTGTGAAGTGAAGGTTGCTTCCAATCACGTCGGGGTCACCACTAAAATAATAATAAAAAAATAAATGTTACATTACACTTGCATCGATATAAATCGATAAATTCAATATGTGATTTGACTATATCACTATTTGAGTAGCGTAGAACTGGCGAGAATGTTCCATTGAATGGAATAAATCCAAAATAAACTTTATCTTGAAGGCTTAAGGTTGATTTTGACTAACCGTTTTAGTAAATAATATTATTTTAATAACTGTTTTGTAAATTGAAATAAAATAAGATTTCTACAAGAAAACAATAAAAATTGTACTTACCGATGATACGGACCACCTCCATTTTTACGATTTTTCGGCTGCTATCATTTTTACACGCCAAAACGGAACAAAACGGCATAGTTGAGGAAATATGTATTTGACACGAGACTAGCAACTCGACGCCATGTTCGAACGAGACTGAACTCGAATTTGCCTCGAGTAAGCAGTACACAGCTTAGTTGTGGCACGCGTGCCACGCCTACTTGCTACTTCCATTGTATTCTATATTCCGTGGTCTATCCTATCTCTCCACTGTTACTATGCAGTCACAACAAACAACTATCAGTATTGACACCAACTAGAAATTGAACAATACAATACCTGAAGATACTTCCCTTTGCAACAACTCACAGGACAATGCTACAACTAAGCATCGACATTTGACAATCCATTCCCTAATAAAACCTGTTACGCAATGCAAATAATATAGGAACTCCGAACTCCAGAATTACATTTACAAAAAAGGCAGACTTCTAGGAAACGCATATTTCCTGGCGTTGATCGATTCAGGCAACAAATTGAATTATGACGAGTACTCTCCTCCCAGACGACGCGACGTCAAATTAAATGCTCAAACTGATTTTCACGCTTCGATAGCACCATAAAGGATTCATAATATCTACCATAAACTTTGTAGTAGAAGTAGTGTGTAGTGCAGGCAGACTACAACTTTGGCCTGTCTGCCCAATTGTAAGCCTTGTTCTCGGAACTTTGTAATGCGTTCAGATTTAGACTTAATGCTGTGGGCATAAAATTGATTTTGTGAAATATTGAAACTGTAATATCGTCATAATAATAATACACAACAGAACATCACGCCTTATATCCACTAAGAGGTGCACATTACGGCTCTCAATGCCACCGTATAATGTAACACCCTCTTTTCACTATTTATGTTATTAGTCCCATGTAATAGGGGGTGAGCCTGTTGCCATATACCGGGCATAATTCCAGATTCAGTGCTACTACTTAATTTTTTTTAAATACTTTGCCCGAAAATCACACTTGCGACCATACTCGGCTAACCAGGCAGACAATTATTCATAATAATGTAGGTGAATAATGGTGTGAATGGTAATTTTATTATTTTGTTAACCATTAAATATTTAAAGATTCACTAGTAAGTAGTTGAGCGACTATAAACTCTTATAAGAGTTTATAAAGTCATAATTATTAACGTAGTGGTTCACCAATGAAATAAATTGCAAACGATATTGTTTTTGAACAGAATTAACTTGCTTTTACTAAAGTACAAACCTGAAATTGCTGTATCGCGCAAAAAGTTAACATAAAAATCATTCATGTTTTACAAAAGCCCGTTGAATATTCAGACAGCCGATACAAATCTATTGTGTACAAAATATCTGTATCAACTTTTCGTTACAAATTCAATAGACTATGTATTTGCATATTTTTTGCAAACACCAATAAGAGCGATTCATCCCTTCCCTACACACTTATCAAAAACAAATTTTCGCACAGGGAAATATAAATTTTTTTCTTTTTTCTCGCATCAAAGAGAAATGGGTGTTTTTTTTTTAAATTCCTTATTACCGGAAAGGTCAAAACATAGCCCCGTTCTGCGGAAACGGTTTTATAATGCATACCTTTTGTACATTTTACGGTGTAAAGGAAGTGTGTTGTTTCAGTATTTATAGAGGTAAAGGATCGCTTTAAAAATGCTACCTTTATTTAAGGGTAAAAAACACATGTTAACCTTTAAATCTACGTAAAGAACTGTTTGTATCTATACAATTATATAAAATTGGAGTGCCTGCTTGTGAAAATAACCGGTTTTTACTACATCCATATGAATATACATACGATACACATACCAATAACATTTTTTACATTTTTTGTCTTTCTGTCTGTCTGTTTGTACTGGTATCTCTGGAATGGCGGGACCGATTTTGACGGGACTTTTATTGGCAGTTATCTTCAGCTAGCTAGCAATCTTAAAATTCATATTCTACGCGAAGTTACGAGTCAAGTCACAATGTTACCGGGTAATTTGGCCTCCGGTACTCACATGACGAAACACAACGCAAGCGTTGCTTCACGTCGGTTTTCTGTGAGGCCGTTCAGGCCGTGATATCACTCCGGTGAAGCCGGCCCATTCGTGCCGACGCATGGCTCTCTCACACTTATTTAACGGGGCGAGATCTAACAAGATATTTTAATGTATGAAATGAACCTATGTATCAATCATACATATACTTTTAACATAACACAGAGATTAATACTAAACTTCAGTTGCATATAATACGAGAGAATCCAACATTACAAACATTGTATAGTTATGACAAAGGACGTAGCCTAATATCGGCATAATTATGAAACTACGTTGTTCACTTTTTGCCCAACTTTGACGCCAGCGTTAGCGATGTTGTTGATTAAAATTTTATTACAAAATGACGGCCGTCTCGTCTCCGCTGAACTTCAGTGAATTGCCTTATAATTGAGTTCCTCTCTAATTTCTACGTGATGTAATTATTATATTATTTGTGCATTGTTTTAAGGTGCTCGACGCCCGTAGCTCGCTGGCCTAATTATGATTTAAAGTTTGAATGTCTAGAAATTTTGGTAACTTTTTTACTACTTTGTTTTTGTTTCTAATTTGCTTTTGTGAAATTAGGTACACAAGGACTCATGTAGACAAGTAAACTGCCAGTCCGTGGTCCGCCATATCATTGGCAGTTAGAATATTCTCGACCAATGAGAGGCGAGAATGCGATCGAGGTCACTTCGAGAGTTCAAATTGACATCTTACAGAAAAGCTTTGCTGGTCTTTCAATCACTTCATCAACAAAAAACTATAACATACACAACAATACTGATTTTATAATGCAAAATTGTTGATAATTAGGTAGAAGGGGTTATTTATCAGCACGCTATCAAACATTCAAACCTCACACGAAAAGAAAACACAAAGAAACACAAAAAGGAAACCGCTCAATACATTTTTCGGTGGCAACAAATATAAATTCATTTTTATTATGGCTCCCAATCTCTCCAGGTGACGATTGCAGTAGTTTGTTTAACGCACAACCCATTTACTGGTTACTGGCAACATGAACGAACCCATTTCTATTATGATGATAATAATGGCAACACTAACTAATAAAGTGTTCGAGGTTAGAACACCACCGTTAATCTCGCGGGCACTCGATGGCTGAATATCACGCACATTGCAAATTAACAAGAGGGAAATATAATGATAAGTAGTTATTACTTACACAGGCTTGTTATTTTGAAAACCATTTTGGGAGTATTCTTCACTAGTTTTTCATACGACCTTTTTGTCTAGTTAAAACTGAAGGGATCGGTAGTTACATGTGCAATATATGACAATAGAAATAATTGTTTTATATGTCGTACGAACCACTAACCAATGTCGTGGTACACCGGATGTTTAAGACGCCCGCTTCTCATGCATGAGGGCATCGGTTCGAAACCTACCATCGGCAAGTACCAATGTGACTTTTTCCGAGATATATGTACTTTTTAAGATTATCTAGACACGACTGACAAACGGTGAAGGAAAACATCGTTAGGAAATCTGGGCTTATAATTTCTAATTATAAGTTTGTAATCGCCAACCCGTATTGAGCAAGCGTGGTGATTAATGTTCAAACCTTCTCCTTGAGAGAAGAGGCTTTTCTCAGCAGAGGGCATTATAGGCTGTTGATGATGATCCACTGATACCTTTCCAATTACCTGATTTTCAGTAATGTACTGTAATTTCAGCAAATTCGTTTGCTGTTGGCTTAATAAACATTTTTAAACGCCATGTTAATATAGAAAATGAAGTTTATTTATATTATAGAAAACAGAAATGGAAAAGCACATGGCCACTACCACAGAACATATAAAGATATAAAGATAGAGGTATATGTTCTATGGCCACAGCAATTGCTATTTTTAAAAATCCCCTAGATACCTATCTTACTTAAGGACTTTTCTTGGATACAGGAATGTCTTCAAGATGTTGCTAACAAAAATGCCGAGAAATACTGAATAGGTCGCACTCGTGAGTTCAGTATGCGAGAAATGTCGACATCCCCGGGGCTATGGAGGACCCACTGACTCAAAATACTGAGAGTAAAAATCATAAATAAGTGAACAGCAATCTACATCGTGGCCTGCTCACCTGGTTTTCGGTACATAATATTAGGCCGCTGACCGATTTTCTGGTACTGGTGCACAAAGTCAATCCTTCGTACGGGAACCTTTCGAAATGGTTGCATGCAGTCAGTCTACAGAAGGTTGATTTTATTATATAAAGGACTAAAAATATAACATAGTAATAATATTTAATATAGCCTGGATACTGAAAGGCTACTCAAGTTTGAGTTGTGCTTAAATATCTTGCCATATCTTCTCTCTCATTTTCAGCGCGACTTGAAATACTCCAGCCTTATCGTGGTTGTCAGATTTGAAGTTTTCGTGTACTCCGCAAAGTACACTGCAGTTACATTCGTTGAACTTGACCAAGTGAAGTCACACTGACTGACTAAATTGTTGACCATAATCATGGTCAGATGAGTTTATTAGATTGACGTGGACAAATGTGCATGTCTATCTACCCCACCAAGGATTAAAAGGTACTAATTAGATATGTAGCTAGGTACCTTTATTTGTATCCTAGGGATGTTCAAGTTTATTACAGAACCCGGTGTCCCTTAAAGGTGAAGATGGAGACCACCGGGGTGACGGCTTTATTGACGTAAGAATTACACACTCCCTAGTCTCTTTTTATATTTGATGAGCCAACGATTGACCACTATCTCGCCTGGTGGAAAGCTATGATGCGGTATACGACGGAGCACGTCGAGGCATAAGCAACCTATTCACTAGGGCCTTAAAAACACCCTGGGTCCCAGGTCCCAGGTATACCCTTCAGTTAACACAGGCTCTGGCAAAGAATTACACTCCTTAGCAGTAAGTTAGTCTTCCCAAAAAGTTAAACACCTTTTGAAGGATTCCCCCGTCATAAATAGGTACCTTTGTATAACAAATATACAGTTCATTTACACATCTCATTAATAATAATTAATAAATTATTTTTCTGCTACATTTGCTACGTGTATTTAGACAAATCTAGGTTTAATTAGCTTCAGTCTTATTGCTGAGTAAGATAAAGCTGGGATTACGAGCTTCACTTCACTCAGTCAAGACATTGAATTTTGCAGACGATCTAAGATCTCTCAATTATAATTTTTGTTTGTAACTCTCGTACGAATAAACATTGAAGGTGACCTGGGATTTTATTTTGCTACTATTATTGAAAATACATTTTTTTTATTCTTATGATATTTAAAAAAAAGTGGTTCAGAATATGATTATTTTGATGAAATATGCTAGGTAACGTTTAATTTATTAAACACTAACATAATCAGAAAATATTTTTCGAACGTCGTCTTCAAGAGGGAACGTCTTAGTTTTAGCACAACATTTTTTTATATTTTTGCCTATTTAATTATATTCTTAAGTGGTACCTACATATTCCGTGACATTCCTGATATAAAGCTATAGACGTAACATTCAACAAAACCCATATACTATGTACTACCACTATTCATCTACATACACATCTACATTTCTTAAGTTTCATAACAGAAATAAGAATATAATACTAATATCTATCAAAGTTATTAGCAAAATTAGTCCGCATAGCAAGTTACCTTTGATCTATTCTCAAAGCTTGAGATAGGAGCGACTTGGTGAAGAGTTCAGCCAACTGGATTATTCACTATATCTCGTTTATCTACGAACGTTAGAAGTTAGAAGCAAGCTGAATAATTGTGCTCAGTGAAACTTGTTAGTTTCGAACCAAATCTTGATATTAATTCTATTTAGGTACACTTTGACTAGATTTTAATGGAATGCAGTCTTATCTTTGTGTTAAATTGTTTGTTGTAGGTACTGTTGTACTGTATTTTGCGGGTCATAAATTGTCGGTTACCTAAGTCATTTATTTTTTTACTTTTGTCACGTCATGTCTGAATCGAAGGCCCGTCACCACTCGACACTGGCAGTATAGTCGACAAGATCGTTTTGGAGACTCGTTAGTTAAAGAAGTAAAAAAAGTGCGTTTAAGCGCAAACGGTTTAAATAAACACGAGGACGATATTTAATTTTAAATAACGAACCCACCGTTATTTTTAAAAACGTCTTTTTAAGAGCAACATTCTACAGCAAACTCGTAACTTACCAAACAAAAAAAAGGATCCATATTAAAAATATTAGGCGTCAGAACATAATGATCCATAAAAATAATTTTTCTTGTTAATAAATGCGTTTTCACCGTTTCCGCCATAATTTCGAGGGGTGACAATTAGGGCGGAATATCATTGAAATTTCGATGAGTTTTGATTGATAATGGCTCACCCTCACTGTCTGGTAGGGAGCCCTGATAATAATGATTCAAAGTTTTCAGTAACGAACTCGTAAATTAGTTAAATTACTGACAGATCTCTTGGTCATATGATTGACGAACGTAAATCTGGTTTAAGATATTGTTTGTTATATTTTACACACAGTTTAGTAACTTTGTCAAAGAATGTCTTATAAAAGGTATCTATGCATACCTACCTGTGATTTGTCTCTCTTGAATAAAGAATGTGTATAATTTCTCTCTCTCTCTCTCTCTCTCTCTCTCTCACTGTTGCCTGTGAGCCTCTAACTTAACCTGTTAACTACTACTTGAGTCGATTTTAATAGGAAGTAGGTCTTGTAATAACTAACTATTAAAACCGATCCAGGCAGTAGTTTAACCAATTGACTGTCAGTGCATCATCATCAACAGTCTATAAGTGCCTACTGCTGAGCAAATCCTCTTCTCATACGGAGGTTTGAGCATTATAATCACCACGCTTGCTCAATGCGAGTTGGCGATTTCAAACTTATAATTAGAAATTATAAGTCCAGGTTTCCTCACGATATTTTCCTTCACCGTTTGTCAGTGGTCTCTATATAATCTTAGAAAGTACATATAACTCGGAAAAAGTCGCATTAGTACTTGCCGTTGGTAGGTTTCGAAGTCGTACCCTAATGCATGAGAAGCGTACGTCTTAAACCTCCGGGCCACCACGACATCGCCAATCAACTGTCAGTACATGAGATACAATAGAAACTACTGATTCATCATTATCACACCAGACCTAGACCCGGAACAACAATTTGTGGATCACACCAACAGTTGCGCCGTGCAGGAATCGAACCCGCGACACGTTGTGCGGCAGCCGGTTGCCCACCCATCGCACCAACCGTGCCGTCTGGCACGGTAGAATGGCAGCTTCCTGACTGGAAAGTCAGAATTTTCAAAACTATACTTAATGTTATAAAGCTGATGAGTTTGTTTTTTTGTTTGTTTGTTTGAACGCGCTAATCTCCGAAACTACTGGTCCTACGGTTTCTGTGTTGGATAGCCCATTTATCGAGGAAGGCTATAGGCTATAAAATATCACGCTACGATTAATAGGCGCCGAGCAGAGCGAGTGAAACCGCGCGGAAGTAGCTAGTTGATAAATATTGCTCAACGTCAAATCTTGAGACAATAACTCCGATATCCCATGAACATTTCAATTCTAACATTATATAAAATAGTTAGGTAGTTCTGTAAAACGTAAGTAAATGCATAATTAGCCTTTTAGCCTGTAACTCTAACTTCATAAAACTTCGACTCTTTCCGTTTGCTAACTGAAATGTATACCTATTTAACTCGTCGAGTACCGGTTTTGTAGACACAATTATAGAACAATAGGTTGCGGTCACCGGTGACCGCTTGGTGTTTGACAGTTTAAATGAGTTCGAAGTCCACAGCGACCTAGTTTCAACTTTGATGGTAGGTAAATATATCGAGGGGGCAATACTTACTTTGTTCAGAGTTCAGGCCTACGCGTGGAAACTTCAATTGTAGGTACCAAGTAATTTATTTAAACAACACTAAATTATAGAAACACGGAATAGGAGTTTAGAAGAGAAATGCTTATTTTTTAACAAAACTGATAGGTACCCGTTTTTGCCCACCTCTTAAATTTTAAGTTTAAAAATAAAAGGAACCCCTAATCTATGTAGGATGGGTGACATTTAATTAACAATATTTTGGTTTTCACCTGCCTATAAGTGACATGTAACAGTACAAGGAATTAGTTTAGGTCGTACGTCACCCTAAGTAACTTTTAGTTAAGGTTAAGAGATGGTTTAGAAGGTGAATTAGTGAAAAAACATACGGTCGAATTGAGAACCTCCTCCTTTTTTTAGTTATACGGATACTGATGTGCCTCTGTTTTCTTGCACTATGTTTATATTTTTTACAGAATCAGCTGCACTCATGGACATGCAATATCATAGTGACAAGTGCGCTGCCAGCATATTAACATGGAGTATGTATGGAGCAGTTAGGTCTTTCCTTCAAGGTTCCAGACTGTGCAATAGATTAAGATCCAACTAGGATATCCGCCTTAAGAGCTATTTTTTGTTAATGGGGGGAAATCCTCATGGACTGCCTCCGCTTAGGGAAAGGCGGAGGGGTGTGCCGGACTCTTACCGGCTAAAATCGCCCCAGTGTCTCTTCGCACGTGCGCGCGGGGCCGCGGAGCCCAAATTCATCTGCAGCCCCGCATTACAGTGCCGGCCGGTCCGTCCGGGCCTCGTCTCCTGCACCGTAGCAAAACCACCTTAAGAGCTAATCCAACTTAGGGTCGATTTTTCAATTTTCAGTTAAATTTTATCAGAGGAATAATTTTGAATACTTGACATTCTACCATACGAAAAACTCTCAAATGTCAATTTTATTCTATAGATACATAAATAAAGTAATGATTGAAAAACCGGCCCTAAGTGTCTATGTGTGGACTTAAGCAGAACCTCTTTCTTATTAACTCTGACATTATCATCGAGGCAACGTGTCCACTGGGAAATGAAACCCAGAGACCTATTTTAATCACTAGTCATAATTCAGCAATCCAACCAAAACCAGTTACCAAAGTAATTAAGCAATCGAGCACGTTATACATAGGTTTACAGGGTCCATTTATGCCTGGCGCTAACTTTCATTGGTCGAATTATCGGACAAAAGCCTGGTTTGGCCGCCCGCCAGCTCCCGGCGCCAGGAATTTCACGGCTTTCTTCACATTGCAACATAATCAAGCCAGACATTATTAGAGTTTTGTATTCTTTTTCGCTTTTAAATAAAATTAGTGGTGCGGTTATCCTTATTAATTAGGACGAGTAGAGCTTAAAAACAAGGTTTTATTTAATTCGTTGCGTGTAAATGTTTACATGTAGTATCTTCACAATAATTCATTTCACTTAAATAGAGCATGGGATGGGATGGGATGTTACATGTTAGGAATAAACAACACAAACTTAGTAAGTGACGGGTATCTAACGGGTAACCGGGGCCCCGACTCGACGTGCAGGAGAAGGAACGGGGTGATTTTTAGTCAGTAAGAGTCTGACACTCCCTCCCGCCTCACCCAGGCATTCATTCGATGATTTTCCCCCCTTAAAAAAAAAATACTATGTATATTGTACTATATAACATCAACAGCTATCACAGAGTGCACTGTCTATCTGTTATACTTTGGTGTGTGAACTCGACGTGTGCTCTGTCCATATAATATAAATATAATTACCTCTATAATAAATGCCAGTAAAATCAATGCTAGTCGTCATCATTAATTTACCAACATAACAGGATGAATCCAAGGACACCATCATGCTCAGCAGACACTTAAAGTAAAGCCCACTAGACCAACGACGCAGTCAGCCGTAGGGTGAACTCCTATAAATGAATGAGGGCGACGATAAGACGTCCTCATTAAGCTAGTTATAAATGAAGTTCCAATCTAGGATCTAGGGATAACAAAAACAAGGCATTTCATTAAGAAATAAAAACTTTTATTATTATCAGTTCAAATATCGTATTTACATTCTTTTAAACGAGTAAAAGCACATTGTTTATACATTACAAAAAAAAATATTAAAAAAGAACAATAACTAAATTCAGTAGCGGGACAATTTCGTGATACGTAAAATAAACAGTTAATTGAAAATAACCTAGGATAGTTTAAAAATTAAAATAAATCTCATAACGTCCGTGTACTTCGGGACTCGGACAAACGGCCATGGCAACTCGTATAGGATTGTCGTAAATAAGAAACCATATCAACTAATTGATTCATTAATAATACCTATATACAATTCGTTCCTTCGCAACGAACGTGAGCCTTGCGGCCTCGATCAGTACATCGTACAAATGCAAATTATTATGTATACAATAGAATTTCCACTATTCTCAATATAAATGCTCGACGTAATCTCGTATCGTACATATGTAGGCGTGCCTCACTCAACGGGTGAATTATTTACTCAGCATCCCCTACACCGAGCGCGGCCACCGGACCACGAGTGCGGCGCTATTGCTAGCCAATTTCATAACTACATTCAACAGCGAATTCTGACTCGGTTATTACATATTCTATACTTATTATATTTGATTACATTAATGGATTAAACGTTACTCGACGTTATCTACACACTTGACAAATAACACAATTTCTAAGGCAACTTGCGGCGGGCTGCGTCGCCTTACAAACACGTCAACAATTCAACAATGAAATAACGAAGGTATATTACACGAGCGCCGCACAAAATTCACTCAAAGTGGCCACCACTCGTGTTCCGGCTGCAGGCCGCGACCCATTCCTCTATATTACATACAATAAAACTCAACAAACCATATACACTGAAAATATTGCGTTTCACATACTATACAATTTACGTACTATATTGGTGTTCGGAACCGTATTATGAATTAACTACTCTGCAGTGCCGGGGGCGGCTCTTGAATTTGTGACGTAACAATTTTGTGCTCAATCTCGTTAAATTTTGTTTAATTCTGCTAAGTGCGCGCCCCCGGCACTCGGTGTAAACGTCTCTAAAGCTCGGTAAGGACTAAACTAACTTGATCTACGCTCACTATGTTTCCCGCGCACACTGACAACTCGATCCTACTACGTAACTATTACTCGTCGTACTTATTAATTTATTACCGATTAAGTTGCGTATTTTGGCAGTGCTTTCAGTGCGATTCAATTGTAATAAGGCTTATTCGCTTAGTCTTAGCGTAGGTAACGTTATAATTGATTTTTATTGCTATTAGTTACCAGAATATTTTATTTACACAAATCGATTTAATTCGCTTCTAGACTAGCATTATTTTAAGACTACATACAAAATGATGTTCAAGCGATACTAATGTCTTGATTATTTATTTTTAAACCCGGATTTGCTATGAAGCGTTACTAATTATTGTTGGCACAATTTCCGTTAATGATCCTGTCGGCTGCGATCTATTTCGAAATCATAGATACATGTGTAACTCGTTACTGACAAGAGACCGCATTAATTCGTCTACAGTTGAACCGTCAAGTTGCCAATGCGCCGGTCCTACGTAACTTACACTGCGCTCCTAACCTTACGTAGTGGGGACCACTAACAATTCACTAAACTTGTTAATTTCACTAGTCTTTAGTCTAGACGGAACCTAGCTTCCATCTACGCTACACTGCTCGCTCAGAACATTGATTAGTATATTATTTATAAATCGTCGAATTCCCTATCACGTTACAATTTACAGTAGGACGGTCCCACACTTGATTATATTTGAGATCTGCGAAGATTAAATAATTTTGGTAATAGTTTATCTCCGTTCAATTCACATGGTATCACTGGAGGTATCACACCACTCCTCGCCACACTAACTTTACTATTTGAGCACCGTGGAAGGAATGTGTGCATAAGATTTAGATAAACGCCATTCAATGGAGGAGCCCCTACCATGAGCCACGACGTCATGTCCGATAGATGTACCAAACGTCGGAATCAATAGCAACCAGTATCGTATAAGCAATTAATCGCCAGCTCATGGCACGAGCTCGATGATAAAACCGTAAAGTTTTCATAAGACTGCATTAGAGTTAACTTCATCGACAATTATCCCTTAATAAATATAAATAAACATCTTCAAAATTTTTACCAAATTATGAGCATATATTTCCAGCATAAAAATCTTTTAAAATAATACGTCATACTCTTCTCAATTATAGATATACATGGCACACTGCTCTGTTTATATATTTATAGTTATAATTCATACACTCGTTACCTTGTCACCATAGAATAATTGAATTATATGGATGGATATTCCGTTGGAAGCTTAACAAGCACTAATACAATAATAGAAAGGACAAAGCAATCGGACGAACAAACAATGAATGGGGGGTTTTGAAATCAGCTGAATACTGTCGCCGGCATTCGATGCCCGATCGAGTGATTTTTTTTAATCTAGACGTTAGAACTATCACGAAATGTTGGTCCGACGGAGCGAGTCAGTATTGGACGCCTCCTGGTGAAGTATAGGAATCGCGGCGTACGCGCCGGGCAGAACGAAAAAAGCGTAATTGATTCGACTAAAGGGGGCGGCCGAGTCTCACTTGATGGTCGCGTGTCGAGTCTCGGGGTGCAGGCACACGCCCTCTACTGTGAATATTGATACCTCTGGAACAATGGAAACACATTCAGTTTAGAAAAAGTAACTTTTTGACATAACAACACTTCTAACCAAATTACTAAAACGAAAAAAAAAACCCTTTACAATTAAGGTTGACTTTGACGTATGCTTATGTCAATCCCTAATACCACGTAATAATGTATTCCTTCATTCGAATAATATTTACCCTCTGGCTCAATCCTATATCTATTTAAAATATGTAGCAAATGAAGGAAATTATTTTACCGTGGGAGAGCCATGCTTCGGCACGAATGGGCCGGCTCGACCGGAGTAATACCACGGCCTCACAGAAAACCGGTGTGAAACAGCACTTGCGCTGTGTTTCACCGAGTGAGTGAGGTTACCGGAGACCCAACCCCCCCCCCTCATAATGGCGCAGTTGTTACAAGAGTTTCTACCCCAGGAGGGTACCAACTGCGTTGGAGAATCCCTCTCTGGACGTCCATTTTCAGAACTCAACTACCCTGAGCGTGGACGTCCAGGCCGCCCCACATCGTACTCTGGGGGGGAGGGGGGCAAACCTGCGCATCATAAAGCTGGAGGCAAGGCCATGGCACCCCTTGCCACGGTGAATGTGGACTTCTGCAACATAAGGGGATTACACACCAACCTCAATGCTGTCCATCACCACCTAGAGACAGCAAAGCCGGCCTTGCTCTTTTTGACTGAGACGCAGATATCGTCTCCGTTGGACTAATCCTACCTCACCTACCCTGGGTATGGACTGGAACATTCCTTCCTGTCTAGGGCCGGGGTGTGCGTGTACATCAGGGACGATATCAGCTCACGTCGCCTCAGTAATCTTGAAGGTAGGGACCTGTCCACCTTATGGCTGCGTGTAGATAACGACGACCACCCCCGTGTCTACGCGTGCCTATATAGGTCCCATAGCGGTGATAGCGAGACTGACCGACTCATGGACCACATCCAGACGGCTGTAGATCTTGAGCAGGGGCAGATATCCTCAGCGGAAGTGGTCTTGCTTGGCGATTTCAACGCCCATCACGCCGACTGGCTCTGCTCCAGTAAGACTGACCACGCGGGGAGATCTGTCCACGACTTGGCTCTTGCTTCTGGCCTAACACAACTGGTGACCGTGCCCACGCGAATCCCGGATGTGGAAGGCCAGAGGTCTTCACTGTTGGACCTCTGGCTACAGCGTATCCGTCGAAGCCCCTCTTGGCTCATCGGATCATTGCCTTGTCCGGAGCTCTGTATCATGGACGTGCACACCGCGACTACAAGAGGTATGCGGTCGCCGTGTATGGCACTATAGGTCGGCAGACTGGGATGGGATGCGGTCCTTTTTTGCATCCTACCCTTGGAGGCGTGCTTGCTTTTTGCAGGATGATCCCAACGCCGCTGCCAATTCTGTTGCTGATGTGGTGCTGCAGGGGATGGAGCTTTTCGTCCCATCTTCTCTGGTCCCCGTTGGTAGCAGATATCGGCCCTGGTTTGATGCTTCTACCAGAAAGGCCTCACGCAGAAAGCAGGGGGCCTACCAAGCCTGGGTCGATGCGGCGGTGGCACGGGATGTAAATACCAGTGCACTAAAAAAGGAGTATAACTTTACCTCCAAGTCCTTCAAAAGAGCTATTGCGGGTGCCAAGTCGCAGCACATCGGTAGAATTGGTGAGAGGCTGGAGCGCCTTCCTTCAGGAACTCGTTCATTCTGGTCGCTCGCCAAAGCTATCGAGGGCAATTTCTGCAGGCCGTCATTTCCACCTCTGCACATGGGTGAGGATTCGTTGGCTCATAACGCAAGGGATAAGGCTCAACTTTTGGCGAAAATCTTTGCGTCCAACTCGACACTGGATTACGGTGGGCGCGAGCCTCCTGTTGTGCCTTGGTGCGGAAGGTATATGCCGGATGTGCGGTTCCACCAGCGCACGGTACATCTGGCGCTTTTATCCCTTGACGTCCATAAGTCGAGCGGGCCTGACGGGATCCCACCCATTGTTTTGAAGATGTGCGCCCCCGAGTTGGCCCCAGTTCTAACACGTCTTTTTCGGCTCTCTTACTCCTCAGGCGTAGTTCCGACGTCCTGGAAGACAGCTTTAGTCCACCCAATCCCCAAAAAAGGTGATCGATCTAACCCGTCTAACTACAGACGGATAGCCATAACTTCCCTCTTCTCGAAAATAATGGAGTCCATTATTAACTGCCAGCTCCTGCGTTACTTAGAGGATCATCAGCTGCTCAGTGACCAGCAATACGGTTTTCGTAAAGGTCGGGCTGCTGGTGATCTCCTTGTTTACCTAACGCATCGGTGGGCACAGGCGATCGAGTCTAAGGAAGCGTTGGCAGTAAGTTTAGACGTGGCGAAGGCCTTCGATCGGGTTTGGCATAGAGCGCTTCTTTCGAAGCTTCCTTCCTACGGACTTCCCGAGAAATTATGCAAATGGGTCTCCTGCTTCCTTGCAGACAGAAGCATTAAAGTCGTCGTCGACGGTGAATGCTCTGACTTGATGTCTGTAAACGCAGGTGTCCCTCAAGGCTGCGTGCTATCGCCTACATTGTTCCTCCTCCATATCAATGACATGCTGCAAATCAGCGGCATTCATTGTTATGCGGATGACAGCACAAGCGATGCCTACTACACCGACCGCGCTAACATTTCTCGGGAAAACGTCATAGAGAGCCGATACAGACTCGTGTCTGAAATCGAGACCTCTTTAGGGAGAATCTCTGATTGGGGTGGACTTAATTTGGTCCAGTTTAACCCCACTAAGACACAAGTCTGCGTGTTTACCGCTAAGAAACTGCCGTTGGTCGTCTCTCCTCAGTTTCAAAGCACCCCCCTAACTGCCTCAGCCGGTATTGGAATACTTGGTGTCAACATTTCGAGCGACGCCGTCCAGTTTTGCGGTCATTTAGAGGATAAGGCCAAATTAGCCTCGAGGAAGCTTGGTGTGCTCAATAGATCGAGGCAGTATTTCACCCCGACCCACCGCCTGCTTCTATATAAGGCACAGGTGCGGCCCCACATGGAATACTGTCCTCATCTTTGGGCAAGGGCACCCCAGTACCAGCTTCTTCCTCTGGACCGCATTCAGCGGCGTGCCGTTCGGATTGTTGGATGTCCGGATGTTTCAGACCGGCTCGACACTTTGGCAATGCGTAGAGATGTAGCTTCATTGTGCATTTTCTACCGCTTATCCTGATACCTGCCGGATCTTTTCGCCATCGACCCTCACGACAGCATATGCATCCCCATCATATAGATGGTTGGCAGGCCACAACTGTGCGGTTCTCACGTAGCTTCCTGTCTCGTACAGCAAAACTGTGGAATGATCTGTCGCCGGCGGTATTTCCGAACCGATACGACCTTCAAACCTTCAAGAAAAGAGCGTACTCCTTTTTAAAGGGCCGGCAACGCACCTGTGACTCTTCTGGTGTTGCAGGTGTCCATGGGCGGCGCTGATCGCTTACCATCAGGTGATCCGTCTGCTCGTTTGCCTCCTATTCCATAAAAAAAAAAAATTTCTGTATATTTTTAGAAGTACAGAATATAAACTTACCATCAGGCAAGT
Organism: Spodoptera picta; assembly: GCA_038387885.1. Classification (NCBI taxonomy): domain Eukaryota; kingdom Metazoa; phylum Arthropoda; class Insecta; order Lepidoptera; family Noctuidae; genus Spodoptera; species Spodoptera picta. Next base: position 799,653 of record JAZHFQ010000003.1, on the reverse strand, counting down.
CCCTGAGTCGCGGTGGGAGTGAAGCGAAGTAAGCGTGGTGTAGTGCTCGTAAGGCAGGCAGGCGTCTTGAAGGATCGGATTGCAATAGTGCGGCCGCCAGGCGCTCGGCGTCCCGGCCCGCGTCGCGCAGACGCGGGAATGCAGCACCCAGTGCACGCGAAGGGGAGGTTCCCCATCGTGACACGTGAGCTCGAAGCCCTGGTAAACGGCTCACGCCTGACCAGCTTTCTTCGGTTGGTGTTCCTACCACCTATGTAAGAATTAAAGGTTAGTTGCAAATTGATGCAAGTATTCCATTTAAATCGATCGCAATAATTCATTCAGTCCTTTTGGTGAAACTTCAAAAAATTTCGTTTACAGCACAAAAATTATTACAAACCTTAAATATTTTATCTAGTTGGTCGTGTGTGTCCCTGACTCCGGGGAAGGTGGGCACTCCACATAACATCTCCACGAATATGCAGCCGACGCCCCACATGTCGAGCGACGTGGAGTACTCCGTACTGCCCAGCAACACATCTGCAGGACAAGGGGAATACAGTCAATATAACACTCTCATCATTATGATTATCACCAAGAAGGTGAAGAAGGCGACCTGATAAGTCGCAGGAACCAGCTGAACGCAGGTTACTTCTGAACGGCTTATTTAGAAGTAATTGGGGAAAGGCAAAGTCGAGCAGTGGATGTCTTGTTGCTGCTGTAATAAAGATGATAGGTAATGGGCTTGTTTCCGTCTTCTGTTGGACGAAAGCCTTGCTTAATAGCACCCCACAGAAGTCTGAACACGATCTTCAGCTGTTCGTATCTAAACACTGAAATTTCCACATACTAGTAATAGACTGGTGTTGTGCAACAAAGTCATTTCTGAATGTTTTTTTAATATAAAGCTGAATGCTAGACTTTTCTGATATAAGAGAGGCTTTCACCAAAATGGCATAAGATGAAAAGTAAAGTTTAGCTCTAGGGTCATGATATAACTTTGAAATCTTTACAACAGCTTTTTTCCACATCATCCAAGGACTGTTTAAAGACGTTACTTAACAATAATTTAGCAGGCATTCGGTCCTAAGGTTCGTGAAAATGTCTGGCTGTATATAAAAATGAAGATAAATGACGACTCGTGACAGCCATAAAAGTATATTTAGGGATAGTATGCGACATTCAATTCTCACTGTGCGGACTATAGCATCGTAAATTCACATTTTAGGGACGATATATCATTGTTATTGGTATGTTTTTGGGCGGCAGCTAACTATAAAACAGTATAGTTTAATAACTTTAACATGAACATTGGAGTCTATTTAACTCATGCATTAATTAACTATAATTCGGTATTATTACCCATGCGAATCATTTTGTTTATGGGGGAGACGACAGTTTAATCCAATGTTTACTTTTAATGGACACACTATACATTGCTATACATGCAACTGACACTAATGGCACCACCACACCACCGCGTACTCGTATAGATTCTTCCATCAATTTATTAAACACCACATTCAAGTTATTGCAAAAATGAACCTAGCCTTAACGGCAACTATCTCTCGTTTAAGAAGCATACAAGCCCACTTGTTCTTATAAACTATCATTACTCATATATTTATCGTGAAACAAATATTTCAGTCTGTACACAGCTAAATGCACATTTCACAACAGCACTCAGAATTACAAATAATGTTGCATTTCCCTAGTTTGCGTGACAAATTTATAGCCGACGCCCGCTACTTCACAGTGCTGGTTTTCAAGGAAAGCATTCGCTAAATATAACCAAGCTCAGTCTCATCCAATCTCTTTAAAGTCTGTTACTAGATATTTTCATAACAAGAGGTCTAATACAATAGGGTAGTAGACAGAGTATGAAAATTAAAAATGTAATTATTCCGTCAAAGAATGAAAAAATATTAGACACATAGGTACCTATTTCTTTATTTTGTCGTATAAGAAAACAATACTTAGATAAAACGGAGTTAAGTTCAGGTGTGGGAGGTCATTATGTCACGCTACCTTATAAAATGTAGTAAATCATGACGTCACACGTCACACATATTTCAAATCAACATATCGTCGAAACTAATTTTGTAAGAAAAGAAAAAATATATGTCTAATATTTTAAACTATGTACCAGATGGATGTACCAGATGGATGTACCAGATGGACATAAAAATAAAATTTTGTATACTACCCTATTCTTCGAAACGGAATGTCGTCATAGAACAAAATAATATCCTTCGCCAAACAGTGCATTCGAACATGGATTCGAATTATTAGAAGCTAAAGAAACTACAGTCATAACGAAATTTCGTTTCAGAAAATTGTAGTAGGCCCTCAGTCCCATGTTTTTCATTAGGTACAGCTTCTATAACGCGTGTAAAATATGTGTGTAGCGTAAAGCAGCACCCTACTTTACGCTAGCACTAAATTAAATTAGTTTTAGTATGAAAAGAGGAAAACTTTATGATGCTTTATGATAGTTTCCAGGTAGTACTACGAGATTAAAGACTGATTAATGTACTCAGTGTTTTTAGAATAAAGATTTTCTACCTTTATTTTTCCTTTTAAAATATTATACTACATATTTCCTCCTTTGAGAATATGACACACATATTTTTTTACAATAATGAAGCGTTAAAGGCTCGTGACTTTTGACGTATATGACGACACATTCGACACATTTATTAATCCTTTCATGAACACAATATACCAAATTAGGGGCACAAAAACAAATTAATATTAATAATAATATGTTTTCTGACTCACCAGGAGGTCTGTACCAGAGCGTGACGACTTCGTGAGAGTACGTGTGACTGGGCACGGACTTGGCTCGCGCCAGACCGAAGTCTGCAAGTTTCAACTCGCCGTGGGAACTTATTAGTAGATTCTGGGGCTTCACATCCCTGTTGAAGATACGGATTATTATTTATTTATATACGTATCTTGTTAGCTAAAGGTTATGTAGAGATCGAATTATTTAATTGTATTAATTGATTACTTAATTGTATTTTAATGCTCACCCCTTCTCTATGTGAGAAGAGGCCTTTGCTCAGTAGTGGCCACTTATAGCCTGCTGATGTTGTAATTATTTTTTAATGTTTACTCTCGTAATTGTTTGACCAGATGACACGACTAGTTTCAAGCCAGACTAGGGGCTCATAGCCATGACTTTATGAGCAGTATTGTAATAAACGCAAGTAAATCGTAAAACAGGATTAATTCAATATGTCTTCCGAGAGTAACAATACGACGATTTATGTTTAGAGTACTAGAAATGTCATAATTATGATTTTATACAAAAAAATATCGTAACATACATAAGATGTATATATATAATACAATTTTGAACGTTTCCAAAGACACAAACAGGGTCGTATTTTCATTAAAAAGGGATAATTTTTAATAGAAATATATCCCTTAACTCGTCGAGTACCGGTTTTGTAGACACAATTATAGAACAATAGGTTGCGGTCACCGGTGACCGCTTGGTGTTTGACAGTTTAATAGAAAATAATATTTAAAAATCTTAACATATTATCCCTTCGTTAATTACTATCGGTTTCCAGATAAAAATAGAATATTATTTTAGAATGCCTCGTTGTCCGAGTGGTCGCACGTGCGACTGTCCGCCAAGGGAATCTTTCCCAGGTCGGGCACAAAGTATTATTGGGTTTTTCAAAAATTCTTAGTAGTAGCACGGAGTCTGGAATTGTGCCCGGTATATGGCAATAGGCTCACCCCCTATTACATGGGACTCATGACATAAATAGTGAAAAGTGGGTGTTACATGGTACAGTGACATTAGGTGCAGAAATTTACACCTCTGCCTACCCCTTCGGGGATAAAAGGCAAGAGTAAAATGTAACAGGCATACGAAAAACACGGTCCGTGTTATATGTATATGACTGAAAACTTAATACACGAACAGCTCAGCTTTTTTTACAATGAACAGGTAAAAGTAGTCTACTCGCCATTGTTTACTTTCACATACCAGACACGATATTAAAAATAACCAAGGAAGACCTAGGTAACCTAAATCCCAAGCAGTCTGGCGTCATATTGATAATATTTTTTGTTCTTCAGACGTTGATTACATTACATAACATAACATCACGCCTTTTATCCCCGAAGGTGTAGGCAGAGGTGCACATTATACCACTGCACAATGTAACACTCACATTTCACTATTTATGTTATGAGTCCCATGTAATAGGGGGTGAGCCTACTACCATATACCGGGCTCAAATTCAGACTCTGTGCTGCTACCAAGAATTTTTAAACAAACCCAGTAATACTTTGACCGACCAGGGAATCGAACCCGAGACCCCTTGCCCGGCAGTCGCACTTGCGACCACTCGGCCAACGAGGCAGTCAAAGCCAGTTGATTACGTTTTTAAATGAAAATTGTTGACGTAAACGGTAAATTATTATCAACAGCGTAAAGAATTTGATAAATGTTCTACGTCCGTTTTGTTTTGTCTCGTAAATTGCTTTTAGCCTTGTAGTCGTGATTAAAAATGTAATGTGTTTCATTTATTTACTGTTTAGGTGAAACAGAGGTTACTGTTACTTCACTTTTTGCTAGATTTACGCATGAAGAGTAAATGTTTGGTTTGTTTCATAGTAAAAACTGTACAGAAAATAGGAAGAATATAAATAATTTTATAGTTTCTCTTAAGATTTGATATGCATTTTGTAATGATACTTTAAAATAGGTCATTCGAACCACATTTGAATTGTATTTTTCTAGTCTTTTGAGTACGAAGTACAAAAAACAGCTGCTCCTTTGAAAAGGACTACCACTACCACTGTCCTAAAAGATATTCTAATACAATTTTAGTAATCTAAAACGACTTAATAAAGGTGCCAAATTAAGAAGATACCTACGAACCTGGAGGAATGCAAAATTAGAGAATAGGCTACCGTATGTTTTGCTTACCAGTGCCACTATTGTGAACTTGTCGTTATTCGTAGAATAGGGAATTAGCAAGTCACGCTATTGGGATTTCTATATTTGACATCTGCAGTGAACTCCCAAAGTAATATTCCAAATAAATTTTACAATTATAATTTAACATATCATGAATCAGGCGTTGTTAAGTAACTTACTATTATCAATATTTTTATTGTATTGTTTGAGAGCAAGGGCATAGTTGAATTTTTCAAAATCACATTTTGATTTTCAATAATCAGAATTGTTATCTTCGGCTTGAGGTTAATGACGTTAATTTTTATTACATTGCTTTGAATCACCCTTGGACAAGAAATCGTTTTCTATATTTGTCCCATTTGGTCACGAAAAAAAATTGTAAGTATATAAAATGGCCACCATTAGTGTGTCCCATACCTGTGTAAAACTCTTCTCCTATGGCAGTAGGAGAGTCCTCGTAGCAACTGGAACATGTAGAGCCTTACATTATGGTGGTTCAGCCCGCCAGGGTGCCTCTCCATGTATTGTGATAAATCCGTGTCCTGGGCAAAAGAAAAAAATCAATGAGTATATGTTTAACACTTTACTTGTCAAGTTTAAAATGGTGAAAGTCAAACCTCCACTACCGTCAGGCACCGACTGACGTATCCCTTTAGGGTTAAATACTGATTTGTTTAGCCACAGCAAGCAGCAATGGCAATTTTCTAAAATTCACTGTGATCTCCGGTCCGAGTGCCAAGTGCGAATAATATGGAAAACCTTATGTTTAGACTAGGAAGCCTATAATCCAGTGGTGAAATGTAGCGGTGTTGATAACGATGATGAACTTCAGAAAGTAACTTACGGTTGGTATGGTACAAAATTTATATGGGAGGTATCATTAAAATAGAAAACTTTCACAATCATTCAAACACAAAAATTAACAATTAACAATGCTTAAACCAGGGTGTGTCACTACAATAGAAAGTGAAATGTACTTACATACCTACGTAAATCTATGTATATTTAAGAAAGGCAAACAATATCTAACGATGATGTCAGCTAAGCCAATTTAGTTTCACTTTTGTACAAAGACGAATTCTGTACACGACATGAAACGGCCTACGTTTAACCACTATCTCGCCTGGTGGTATGCGATGATGCGGTCTACGATGGAGCACGTCGTCCCATAAGCAATCTATCACTCGGGCCTTGAAGACTCCTTCAGGAAATACAGACTGGCAAATCTTCATCGATTTTCTGCTCTACATAAGTGAGTCCTCCTCTACATAAGTGAGTCCTCCTCTACATAAGTGAGTCCTCCTCTACATAAGTGAGTCCTCCTCTACATAAGTGAGTCCTCCTCTACATAAGTGAGTCCTCCTCTACATAAGTGAGTCGGCCACAATCTTCCAAATCTCCACGCTTAGTAACCCGATTGGAGATGGCAGTTTAATAGGTTCAGGTTTATAAGAAAGCTAGGTAGCTTTCTTATAAACCTTGACATAGACCAGGTGGTCTCTGTCATTGTAACAGCTCTATCGGCTTTTAAGTACGATAGATGGGCACTGGGAGCTCGTGCTCTACGAAAGCGAGGTTCAAGGGAGACGCACGGCTAGGGGTGTGCCGTAACAGGCGTTGCACTGTAGGGGATTCGGAGCAGATCTATTAGAGGACCAGGTGCTGAGGGTGGTCACCAGGATGGTTTTAGTGAGGTAAGAATCGCACTCACTACTTTTTCTCCCCAAAAAGATGGGAGCCTCTTGAAAGTTTTCCCCCGTCATCAAAAAAAGTACCCACAAGAAGAACAGGATGGTATATTAATGTATTCTATGGTTTAAAGAGTGGCGTTTAGATAAAAAAATAAGTATTATATGTAGTAAGCAATAAGGTACATTCACGTAGAATTATACCTACAATTCCCTGAATGAGAATCGACATCAATTCGAATTGATATTGGAAAGAAATGTCAAATGAAATTGGATTCGTGAACAGACTGCTTATTGATATTTCTGTTTATTATATTTCCAAATTATTAGGCTCAATGAACTATGAAAGGAAAAAATTGGCAATTGTTTGTGTTTAATGTTCATAACTTTATGTTATTTATTAACGATATGAATGATTTAATACGGTTTTGTCATAGGGGCACTCTCTTAGTTTTCCAATTTTACATAGGCAGACTTTTCATATTATAGACAAGTTATAGACACACAGTAACAGTTGTCCGACCGTCAAGCCTTTATCTCAAGAAAAATTAATTATTATTAAAAGTATTACGAAGTAAGGACTGATGTTTATTAATATTTGAAATGCTCAAATACGTGTTTCTTTTTCACGTCGCAACGAGGAGTTTTAATAACAAGATTTTTGTATCTAAGGTTATTATGTTAGAAGACTTAAAGCGGCGAAGACTTAAAGAAGACTTTATACTATGTAGAGGTAGAATCACTATATAGTATAAAACCAAGTCGCTATCCGTCGTCTGTCTGTCCCTATGTATGCTTAGGTCTTTAAAACTACGCAACGGATTTTGATGCCTTTTTTTAAATACTTAGATAGAATGATTCTTAAGCAAGGTTTATATGTATAATACATGTATATTGCACCCGTGCGAAGCCGGGGCGGGTCGCTAGTTCTAAATAATATGAACTAATAGAACAATGAAAGACCACTTACCACAAATTCAAACACGAAGGTTAGCGTCTCCCTAGTGTGCACAATATCATGGAGCGTCACAATATTCGCATGTTTCAACTCCTTCAGTAAGGAAGCCTCCCGAATGGCAGTGAACGGAGCCCCCTCTTCTTCTTGCAGTCTGATCTCTTTCAACGCCACAACTTGCTGTGTTAAACTGGGAACAAAAGAAATATCATAATGATAAAAATGTGAAGTTTCAATAATAAACTCCTATTAATAATAGTGATTAACTAGGTCCCTATTAAGTTAAAGAACCCTTTTTGTAATTGTCAAGTTCAAGACAATAAAATGAAATGCCTTTCTGATGGTCAAGTTGTGAAACAATACTATCTACCCTTGTACACGGTTTTGTGCTAATGGCACGTTTAATAAAATAAAACCAGTGTATCTACGTATTATTTCGCATTGTTCATATCGGTCGTGGTCACGACTAGGCTAGTTCACACGTTAGTCTAGGTGAGATAAATAATGCAGCGCTCAGCTCATTTGCATTGCACAGTCTAGCCATTGAACGGTATAGAAACGTAAACAATTCATCACACCTGTCGACCTACGACAATGCAGTGCAAAGAAAAGTGGGGTAAGAAGTCCCCCAACGTTTTATTGCCGGATATTAGTAATTATGTCAATGCGTCTAGCGCCCTGATCAGGAAACTACGCTCATTAATATGCTAGACATGTTGACGTAGTTAACTAAAGTGCGAGCTCGATTATGACATTATAATTTAATAAGTTTCCTGCCGAGAGCAACAATTCATTCCGCTTCAAAGCTTTTTGTGGATGTTACTCAACAAATTAATTCCTGGTTAGCTATTTATTAATGCGAGATCTTGTATTTTAAGTTATATTAATCAACGCGCCGCTAACTCAGCTGGCTTTTAGCTTAATACATCTAAAGATATTTATGAGGAAGGAGAATCCAGCTACCCGATGCCAAGGCATTCTTGAACTAATTCCGTAAAGCTAGCTGACCCGTGTACTCGTGCTAAGGACGTACGGAGTTCGTGTTCAGAAGTCTATGAAATCGTTATATGTCGTCTCTTCGCAATGGTGCAGCGTACAGGCGTGATAAGGAAACTTGTAGCACCATGAACACGATGAATTTGGCGAGTTGAACATGCTTATTACCGACCAACGTAGTGAGGTGGAGCACTTCATTCAATATTCACGAGCAATGAACACTGCAAGTTCCGTTTGACTTGCCCTACTCAACCTGACCCCGCCGCGGACCAGGGTTTAGCATATTAATTCGTGAACTAAAATATACGAGAGTTTTTAACGTAAAATTTTATTTGGCGCGAGTCGTACATTAAAATTAACGAGCCGGGATGCTAAAGGCTGTAAAGCCAATGATGAATAAATCTGAAATGTATTTGGTACTGGATCTGGCCACCGTATTTTTAAGAGCCAAAAGATATAAAAATGTATGTTGTATTTTGCAATGAAATGTGATAACGGGTCTGCGCTTTACATATCGAGTGATGTCAAAGGCCGATTTCAAAGCGGGAACGCGGGAGACTACGACAAGTGCGCTACAAAGGCAATATTGTGCGAAAAATACGAACTCCTCCTGCGGAGAAACGCGAGGAAAGATCTTTTGATGAGAATTAAGCCACTTTCATCGTAAAATATAAAATGAAAATGCGAGAGAGAAAGATAAAAGAAATATTTGAGTATCTTAAAAAGAAGTAAAGTAATCAAATGAATCCAATAAAAGATGGATTTTATTGAAGAAGACAAACTGAAGTTTCCATCTATTTGAGGCGAAGTTAAACAAGATCCAATAATATTTGGGACTGTGTAGGCAATGTAGAATCTATTTGAAGTTATTCCTAGAAGGCGGTTTTCTGAGATATTTCTTTGAGAATTGTAACGAGCAATTAAAGCGATCACGAGTTGGCGATATGGAAAAATCGTTGCCAATTACATTATACACTTATAAATTACTGCTGGAATTTTCCACAAGATGCCTTTATGTTGGTAAATATACTTAAAAGAGTAATGGAGAAAGACCTGCTAGTAGATAACTCAGCCGCATCCACTCGAGGCACACCCTCGCTCGACGCATATTTAAATATCAATATCCGTGGAATTGCATCAATATTTATAAAGCTAATTGCTTTTACAATGAGATGATTAATTGCTTCGTGTCATTCAAATAACTTCCTTATAATGGAATCATTTAAAGGAAAATGATTTGTTTTCTTAGTCAATAGCCTTTTGTGAAATCATGAAGGGTTATTGTTTTATGTTAATGTAAAGGTATTAATTTCAGACTGCATCTATTATAAAAAAAAAATTGTAAAACCCCACCTGATCAATAAGAGACACAATGCTAGTTAGTTCTGCCAACGAATCAGTAGACATTCATATAGACAACAAATAGCTACTATTACTTTAACAACATACTTAGTCACAATTAGCTCATCAGCGTCGAAACTCCAAAGGAACAACTCAATTTCCCAGCTTTGGTACAGCCGCATTTGTTAAAATTTAGGTACTAAACTTTCCACGTGGTTTTGCTCACATAGACAGATCACGAAGCCAAAATGCAGTGTCATTCCATTGTTTTATGATGTTTGGGAAAACCAGCGCGTGGGTCTGATGTGCAAATGACTACGATTGCGTTAATTCCCGTTTTCGTTCGTATTTGTAAGTACCTTCTTGGATTGTATAGAAAACTTTAAGAGACATTATACATGCGTTAGTATTAACTTGTGGTTTGCCTGGATGATGATATAGGCGAGACACAAATGTAGATGTCTCAAAGTGGTAATCAAGATGGTAATAAAAATACCTAGGACTAATACCATAATGTCTGCGCCGCTGTATACCAGATTAATCTGAATGAAGAACTTAAATTGTACGAATTATCCGTCACATAACTTTATGTGACATATAATTCGTATATATTTATTCGTATATTTAATTCGTATATAAATAAAATAAATATATGTAAAGTGGGTGTTACATCGTACTGTGGCATAATGTACACCTCTGCCTACTCCTTCGGGGATAAAAGGCGTGATGTTATGTTATATATAAGTTTATCGGGTAGGTACTTATATACGAGGAGATGAAACTCCTCAAACAGGCGATCAAAATATTTATCTACGAAGCTAGTTATGTATTAGACCATGTAATAAAAAACATATACTTACTTGCTATATCCTTTATAAACTGTGGCGTAGGAACCCTCACCAAGTTGCTCGAGTTTTATGTAAGCTTCGGATTTCCCGAATGGAGAGTCACCCTGTAGAGAGACAAAGCGTTCATTAATCAACGCAGGAGCATATCCGACTAATCTGATAATTTACAACACAAATATATGCTGATGTCGGGGATTATGAAATCGTACGACATTATTACGGGAGAATCATGAATGTTTTAATTGGGGATTTATGGTGACGATTGTTTGTGTTATGTGGTGGATACGTATTTGTTGTTGAAATAGTAATATTTATTTTAAACTAGGATTTAGAACACACTATTAACATTTGTGTGGACTCGGTAGCTATGTCTTATTGAAAAAATGGATCGGTGTCCATTTATCGACAAAACTACCGGTGCTAAGGCTAGCATCAGTAATTTTTTTCATAGCTTCATAGCAGACACGATTCCATTCTATGATTAAGTTCAAATAAAGGTTTCTTTACTAACTTATTCCTCAGCCAGTCTAGATTTCTTACCCACACCGAGTCACTTAGCTTCTTTTAGTCCATAGTAAATAAAAAATAGAAGCCACAAAGTTCAATATCAATAAATAAAAATTTAACATAAAACAGCATTGTAGCTGCGAACTTTGCCTATTTTACGACGCCATAAAAACACAAACAAAAGATATTTATAACTATTAGTTTATATTATAACGCATTGCCACTTAAAATACTTTTGAAGCCATTTTCGTTTCGATTTCTTCCTTTACATTACATACACCTGTGTAAATATTTGACTTAGTTAATGCGTACACGTTGAGTTGCGCACAAGAAGATCATGAGAGTCCACTTCTGAACTATGGGGTTATTCTACGACTAGCTACTTCCGCGCGGTTTCACTCGCTCTACTCGGCGCCTATTAATCGTAGCGTGATATTTTATAGCCTATAGCCTTCCTCGATAAATGGTTCATCCAATACTGAAAGAATTTTTCAAATCGGACCAGAAGTTTCGGAGATTAGCGCGTTCAAACAAACAAACTCTTCAGCTTTATAATATTAGTATAGATTCAAAAGAGTGTTTGCTTTAATCTCCAGCCTTCGTAATCGGTTGGAGATCGCAGGTTCTAAGGATATAAGAAAGCCCTGCTGCTTAGTTTCTGTACAATTTGTAATTCCTTATGGCCGAAATTGAAATCCTGCGGATTAAGATCGCTTTTTGACAGAAACTACATACAACTTATCAAGTCAATCAGGTTGCACCGCCATGGTGTCCCGGTGAAATATATAGACTTAAGTCAAAAATGTATTTATGAGTGTGCGCGAATATCTCGCGATTAGCCGACCTAATTTTGATGCGGTTTCCAATCAAAAATCAATCTTAATCCAAAGAATGAGATCGGTTATAAATTTTGGCGATTAGCCGAGAAGAGTAGAGAGTAGAGAAGGTGGCTAACGAATAGGGTAGTTTCGTAAATTTTATTTTAATGTCCGTCTGGTACAATAATTTAAAACTTTAGACACGTATTTTTTCTTTTCTCACACAAAATTAAATACTTTCGACGATATATTATATTAATTTGAAATATCGTGTGACGTCACAGCGTACCATATTTTGTAGCACGTCATGACGTAACGACGTCCCCACTCCTAAACTTAGCGCCATTTTATCTAAGTATTGCAACTTAATACGAGAAAATAAAAAAATACGTGTCTAATATTTTTTCATTATTAATTACTCCAATTAGATTTTTAGTTTTCATACCCTGGAAACTACCCAATTCTGTTTAGAGGTCTTAGTAAGAGTTTGTTTTACGTTTAAAGTAATCTGCTGTGATTGGCCGGCTCCAATGAACCAACCAATCAGAGCATCGAACGCGGTCTCGTTTCGATTACTTCTAAAGGAATTAGCCTTCTGAACTCACAATACACTGAATTGCATGCTTGGAAATAATTCCAGCTATTCGAACAGCGTTTACGCGTTATCGGTAACTAAAACACACGAGTTCATGTTAAGAAACGTTAATTGGGCTATTTTAAGTGATTACTGTTTGATCCGTGAGTCGTAATGGAATCGAAACGATTGTATTTAATGAACTAGCTATGTTATGTTTTAAGTAATAATGTTGTTGCTATTTATAACTTGATTATTAGAATTGGTATCAATATTTTGCTAATAGATGCCTTAATTATGATTAAAATTGGTGTTAGGTTATCGTATTTTCACGTATAAAGAGAATGGCTTGATCGATTTGGTTTCTTTATTGTTGAAATACTCCTTATGTGTGGATAAGTGTGAAATAAGTTTCATTTCATAATTGCATACTACATATCATAAGTACGGTACAGATTTTAAGCAACCAACAAACCAACAAATATGTAAAGAAATAGCAAGGAAAAAGGCTTTTTCCATCACAAAGAGAGTTCAAGGATATCGCAAATGATTGTGGTATCCCAGAATTACTCTCTGCTCTAATCGCACGATCTATCAACGTCGCCGTCGGTCCTGCGAAGCCGATTTGTAAGCTCGCAACACCACGGCCCACCGCCAACGAACATACAGCATTTATCATTATCCCCTTATATTTATGTGCATACGAACGTGCGAAGTGAAAATAAAGGGCTGCAAGATTTATAAACACATTTAGAACTACAATAGCAAAATAGTTTTACAAAATTGTACTATTTACTTGTTCAAATACGTAAACACCGTGTTCCTAATTACGTTCGTATTGTTTAGTTGTATAGTAACTTTGTTTGAAAACAAAATGACTGCGATTAAGTTTTAGATGAGCCTGTTGCTTTGTCGCTATTGTGTGACTTTAAGAGATTTGTTATTTTCCACCGACATCAACACAAATGGTTCAATAAAAGGTTTGACGTGTTTCAGAATAATTATGATTACTTAGTACATACCCCAAAGGCACTAAACCGCTTGGTACGTCGGTTGGAGTGGTCGTGAGGACCTAAAAAGGCCTCTGACTTGGGCCTAGGAGGCCGTTTCGGCCTCATGACGACCCTCGCCTCCTCCCTCGCACCTTCGTCAAGGAGCTTGGAGTCCGATGACACGGACAGTTGTCTTCTTACACGATATTCGCCATTGCCGCCGCCGCCGCTCCATTCTGTGACCAAAAACATAACAATTGAAAAATTATCTTGTTTCTTAGGACTATTTCTCTCAAGTTTCCAGCCATTTACAGAAAAAATAAAACAAACAACAAACTGTTCCAAAATAACGACGAACATTAAGTATGAAGCGTAGCTGTACTCAATCTAAAGCATATAAATATCACATAATGTGTTCAAATTCGAGCGAGATACAGCTGGAAAATCCAATATTTTCAGTTACATACACGAACGTAAATCCCGTTCACGCTCCAAAATTACAGCGGCTGTATTAAAAGTAATCGCTCTTTTGATAAACCCATTACATCACAGTCATTCATGTTCGCGTCCCCAACCGTGAATAAATATGACGTGTACATATTTACCTCCCCCCACATCAATATCAACAATAATCAACAGTACTCCCAAACAAACATTTTCATTGAACGCTTTGTCAATTGACAGGATGGAAATCCCGCCCGAATATTCCCCATAAGCACTTAGTCAGCAAATTAATTCACAAGAAAATAAAAATGGCGCATTGACGCGACATTGTTTGAAAGAAGCTATTTTTTTCGCGTCCGTCAATACTCTGTATCGAGAATCGAAATACTCTCGGAGCGCGTCAGCTTCACAAAGACCCGGTATCGCGATGGATGTAAACGCGAATCGAATAAATCATTCGCAGACATGGAATCGTTAGAAGGACAAATCGATTATAAGAACAATCGATCACTAGTATTTAAACTAGAAGGAGATGAACGATTGTGTCAGGATATTTAACATATCGAGTTTTCTGCGACTGTTTTCTTGGACAGGTAAAATAAATTGCTGGATCTCACAGATACCACGCAATACTTTAACCGTGATAAAAAATATATCTCGATATTACTTCATAAATCCTAAATACAATTTAACAGTTTATTACAAGCGTCGAAGTGATGAGTAAGTACATCAATTTTGCGTGCGGTATAACGCGTTCCGGGGCAATGTATAAATGGGTCACGGGGTGGTTCGGGTGCGGTGATTACTTCCCCCATAAGGGACTCCGGACCGATTCAGGCATACCCACCGATAATTTTATTGGCCAAGTCCCTATTGGCCGCTTCTATTAATTCGATTCAAATATTGAGATCAATTCGATTTGAAGGGTCGAAAAATTACGAAAATAAACAAGGGCTGCCAATTAAAAGTTCTCGTAATAATCCATTTAGACAGAGCATTTTTTTAAATACCCATTTCTCTGATTAATGATTTCACGCTGATGGGGTTGAAGCGCCAAAATTCTTCAATTAGCAAAAATAGACCAGTAATTTGTTTTGGAGAATTGAAATGTAATTCTATAAATCATAATTTTGACCCATATTTTAACTAACTTTTTTAGATGGAATTCCAGCCTGGCTAGACCACTTACAGGTTTTCATTTATGAAGACCCGAGTCCCGAACTCACGAACTCATGTTTCCCGAAACGAAAACTAGTTCCACATAATATATTTTTCCATAAACATTTCAATATTCAAGTCGTATACATCCAGGCATAATTTATTACGACAAAAGCAATAGCAGGTATCGTTGTTGCGGTACACAAAACGCCAGTTAATCTGTCCTGGAGTAATTTTCTTCGAAGGTTCCGGGTTATAAAATAGTAATATCACCATTATGCCTCTATTTAAGGGTCATATGTCGTATAATGTTGTTTTACGAGCATGCTTTTGATGTCGGTTCAATGCATATTGGGTGTTTTCTTGGTTGTACGTTCGTGGCATGTGTATGGCCATATCCATGTTTCATAATTCGGAGTAAAAAATGTTTATCGAGCCCTAAATCCTCGTGTCATTCCGGGCACTCCTCGTTTGGTATTTTCGTAATTAAAATGGACAGGGATCTTTTACGGTGCGACACGCGTTATGCACGAAACACTGAAACAATTAGGTTAATTGTGTAAGCCTGTTAGGCTTGGGTGTTTTATTTTGCAATCGTGTAGAAAATGGTGTTATACTAGGATCCCGGATATGTCCATCAGTATGACTATTATGACAGATTGCGTGACAGGATATAAGGTTTGTGTTATTTTGGTCAAATTACTATTCAGAGGAAAATGCCCGTGCCTCGCTAAATAATAGAATCATATTTTTATCATACACAGTACGTCTTTATAATTCCTAGGCAATATGGGTAAAATAACAAGGGTTTATAACTTATTAGGTATCTATATTTCCTAACTGAATGAAAAAGACGCCGATCGTCTTTAAACATAAGGGTTTCAATCAAAAACGGAACGATTGTGTCAAATTCCTACATTATTCATCCCTTTTGATCAAGTTACATGTCTCTTTCCGGAGTATACGCATGGAAGAATTTCCTTCTTGTCGCTGATTCAATAAATGTTAAACCCGACACCATGTGACCCAATTAGAAAAGTTTTCGAATTACGTGAGCCAACATTCCAACGCGGTTTTACTTGATCCGCATAACACAATATTAATAACAACTTTCCTGGCCTTTAAAACGAACGTTTTTCAAACGTCACTCAACGCGAAGGGACGGTTGCTTTGTTAGACCACAGATTAATTAAATTAATAATTAATTAATATAGATGTTTATCAAATTACTTATTATGGAAAGGGTAAGGTTTAGAAAAGCGTAGGTCTTTACAGTTTGTTAAAATACCTTAAATAGGCACCTCGTAGGCTCGTCAAATGTAGGCGTATTGCCTACATTTGACGAGGGTATAAATGTTGCGTATTATTTCAAGTACCCATGTAGGTACGTATTTTAATCTGTTGTTTAGTTCATGTACCTATGAAAAAAATAAAAACCCATTAATCGTTCTTTACAAAACCTCATTTAAACAGAACGATAAAACGATTCAATATAATGAAATATTACGAGCCACGTTCAGATCATATTAATTCAACATTAATTATTGAATGCACGTAATTTGATTTATAATGCTAATTAACCGCGGTGTAATATACAACGGTTGCATGTTCTTTCGTGCGAATATTTTGCGCAAATTAATATTATAATTGTATCTGTAGTCTAATTGGAGATCTGTTGGATATAAATTAAAATCATTTGTACTCATCATTACAGCACTTAATGCCACTGTACAATGTAACACCCACTTTTCACTGTTTTATGTTATAAGTGCCATGCAATAGGGGTTAAGCCTATTGCCATATACCAGGCTCCAGACTCCGTGCTACTACTGATAAAAAAATCGTTTGTAGTTGATATCTTAAATCGTGAACAAATTGTTTAAAATGACGATTTATGAAATATTGTAGTGGCAATTATAATATTAACATTCATACTTAAATATTTGAGCGTTTACATCAAACTATTTAAATGAAATAGCTCAATAAAACCCTGGTTACAAAAGTGGAGCATTCGTATACGGATGCTCAAACGACATACCTACAAAATGAGGGTTTTTGTATACATTTTCCCCCCTCTTTTAGAATGGTAAGTGTTATATATTTTTAGATTCGTAATGAGTTTCACATTACAGGAAGATTGTATGTTTTTATTTTTGTTTTGTTTCAAATTGTTTGTATACAAATGCGCCGCCATTTTGTTTGTAAACACGAAGCTCGGACTACGATTTGTATTGGATGGTCTGTTAAAGATGTTTCGTTTGGTGTTATTACTAAGATTTTAATTATAAATTGATAGTGAGTGGTGTTTAAATAACTACAAACGATTTGTTTTTAGTTCCGTGTTTAGTATGTTCTCACTGTTCCTTATTTTCTATAATTACATTTACGTTTAGGCAAATATCAGTGACTAACTAACGGACAATTTCGTGTTTATTAATTAAAAGCCTAATTGAAATAACAGTTGCTGACTACATTACTTGACGATAACAGACTGTCGCATTGGCCTGTCAGTAAGTCTGGTGACTTACACCCCACAAAAACAAAGACCAAAGCATAACTAAATATAAGAAGGTATCGATTGAAAAAATGTTGTCACCGACTTCCATAAATCACTTTTCAACTTTCATCGAATAGTTAAGTGCTGAGTAATTAATAAATAATGTATAAACCAGAGCATGCAATATGTACATTAGGCGACAATATCCCTAGGCTACTGAGTGGCCTTTCAATCGAAAGGTCACTGGTTCGATTCGTTGAACCGCTGAGGTGATCACACTCCTACGAGCGCGTTCACCTAGTTGAAGGCTAGTTTTATTGTGCAAGTCTTTTGCGTTAAAGAATAATTAATAATAAGATTAGTTATTACAAAAGAATAAATAATTCTAATAAGCAGAGAATATTTTCTCTAAATACATGGGTAATGCAACTTCTTCTCCTTCTTCTCTCAATTACGAAACGCAAAACTCATCTAACTTCTTTAACTCTTTGCAAAATTTATGATCTTGTAGCGTATAGTCGCTACTGAATCACATTTGACCACATGGACGGACAAACCATTATATCCCATTATAATGAGTGGATGCATAGTACACCACATCAGTAGTGGCTTCCATTAATGTCTTTGTCCACAGTTCGTACCACTGGTGTCCAGTGGTCCATCTCAACCACCAAATGCGACCATAAAATAAAACTTCTAGAAAGCATAAAAACTTTTTCAAATTACACCGAACATTATATACCAATTTACATCGAAAACTTAACAAAACTAATCACAATGCATAGTGCAATAAGTTCTAAAATTCTATAAAATATCGTTTCCTTGGTCAATGACATTAAGTAATTTCAATTAGGTTCTAAGCATAACTAGGTTTAGTTTAGCTCGGAAATTGGTAACACTGATTTAATTATATGGATCGTTACCACAAACGTGGGTATCTAAACTATGTACCAATATGACGATACAATTTGTGGCTCAAAATGATGTGCTCAAGGGAGATGTCAACAGGGAAATGGGAACTGCCATGTGATTAATTATGTCATTTATCTATCATTATCTTGTACGGTTTCAATGCATGGTGTTGTGACATGACGTCTGATTAATCTACTTATTGTTCTATGCCTATCAGTTCCTTGATAAGTTATACATAAAAGAAGGAAGTGATTTCTCAGTGCGTCTATTTCTATAGAACGTTAGACACGAGGAGAAATACGTGATAACAACTTTAAGCAAAACAA
Source organism: Spodoptera picta (assembly GCA_038387885.1). Taxonomy (NCBI): domain Eukaryota; kingdom Metazoa; phylum Arthropoda; class Insecta; order Lepidoptera; family Noctuidae; genus Spodoptera; species Spodoptera picta. The sequence continues at coordinate 780,673 of JAZHFQ010000003.1, read as the reverse complement.
ATAAACAAACAGCGTTTTCAAACGCATTATAAAAGATTAGTTCATCAAAGCAAGAGTAACGTCATAATATGAGCACTTCGAACACAATACTGTATATGAATCACTTGAAAAACAAATCTATGTAAACAAACATTTAAAGTGAAGCACTAGTAGACAGTAGGTGACGTGGAACATTTGTTCCAACACACCCCGTGTTTGTTTATTCATTCACGATGTTTATAAGAACCCCTTGCGGCGGGAAAACAATAAATTGTTTTCACAAACTTGTGGGTAGCGGCCGAGGGTTGGCTCTAGCCGATTTTAGGATTTTATGAAACAGTAATTAAAGGTAAACAGAGATCGTTTGAACGTCGGCATGTAGTGACACTGTGGATTTAGGTAGAACAAACACGAAAACGTTTCAACGAATTAATCTCTGGCTTCAAAAAAGTTTAAATTGAGAAATCATAACGTTAAGTGCACAAGCGAACTAGAAAACGGTGTTCCCTCATATTACGTACGTAGCTGAAGTTAGAAATATGGGATAGCAAAGTAAAACGATTAAAACTTTAATACTTTGAACTAACATGTTTAGAGCGAGCCAACTCCGCAGATTTAATACAGATAATGTGTTGTGCTATTTACATAAAATGTTCAGGTTTACCCTGTGCATTACGATGGGTAGCGTCGGGATGCTGCAAACTTTGATATTGTGTAAGTAACGCTGAGGTCTGAGGGCCTGGTGCGAGTTTATTTTACGTTAAGGCAATCGACACATCACTGCGAGGACCGCCCTGAATCACTGCGAGGACCACCCTGAGGACACGGTGGAACACACTGTAGCGGAATGCCCTGCGTGGGCTGAGCACCGCCGTTTCCTCAGGGAAGTGATCGGCGATGGCGACCTCTCGCGTCCGGGCCTAGTGCAGGCCATGATGCGGAGCGAGGGGGATTGGGATGCCGTCTCCTCCTTTTGCGAAGCAGTCATGCTAGCTAAGGAGGAGGCGGGACGCGTGAGGCAGCGAAGCGCTGCCTCCTCGCAACCCAGCCGTCGCGAAGGACACACCGGGCGTCGGGGATCGCGGGACGATCTCCGGCCACCGTAAGCGCGGGCCTGCGGACGGCGAGCATGGGTGGCTCCCCGTCCGACCAGAAACAGACCCGAGCGTACGGCGCGTCGCGTTCCGCGCGCGACTCAAAGAGCCATCAGACCACCACAGATGGGGCCCAATACGGCCGATGCCGATTCGGAGTCGCGGAGAACCTAACGGTTAACCGGGGCTCCGACACGACGTGCAGGAGAAAGAACGGGGTCGTTTTTAGTCAGTAAGAGTCTGACACTCCCTTTCGCCTCACCCAGGCGGGAGCAGTCATTCGATGATTTTCCCCCCTTAAAAAAAAAAGGGGCAATCGACACGTTTATGACATTCGGCGTTCTGATTGGCCTGCTCCGAGTTAAACAACCAATTAGATGGCTAAACGCGGTAATGTGTCGATCGCGTAACGTAAAAGAACCTCGAACGTACGATGCGAGTAAAATGTTTAGAAGCATCTTACTCTTTACTACATCTTTGTCTTTGACATCGTGACTTGGAGGGGGATAAATTATTATTTTCCTTACAAAGAGGAGATAATAATGATTTGTATCATAAATGATGTTGTATTATAAAAGCATTAAAAGTGACAACCTGTAATTACTAAGCTATAAATACTCTTGATTCCTAGGCTAGGTCTGTCTAACCTAAATTGCGTGACTCTAGTTTTAATTCCTAGTAATATATGTAGTCACATAATATGACCAAATTAATCGTTATGTTTTTCGGCTTACTCACGTAATTATTTGACGAGGAACTCGACGAGTTTCAAGCCATGCTAGAGACTCATATTCATGAGCAGCATTCCGCGTCTCATGACGCAGAGACGGTCTCAGAATAGATAAAATACAAACATCTGACCAGTTTAGAATTAGTATTTAGTTGATCAAGGTAAAATAACAGCAAATGCGGTGAGTTTATCCTGATTTTGTACCTGGATTATAGTATTAAGACTACTTAGTAATTAAGCGTTAGATACTAAATCGGAATGGCCTCCGGATTATTCTGTGGTTTATCTATGTAGCTATTTTTAGTTCTGTTTGTCTGTACATATGTAACTTAAATACTGTAGGTGTATGAGCATTTTGTTATATGAAACATGGCGAATGCATTATCTTCCGTTGATAAGAGAACTGGTGCTAAATATAGCGTAGTGGCTATTGCGTGATGTTTAATAATATCTACCTAATCAATTTGCAGTTAAGTGTGAAGTGAATTTTGTGGTTTTTGTTCCAATAAGATCTATAAATAGTAGGTGGACTCTGTTTGTCTGTGTCTGACACTCCCGCCTCACCCAGACGGAAAAATTCATTTGATAATTTTTTTCCCCCATAAAAAAGGCTAGATACATGTAGAGCAACCTTCTTTATGCAAAAAAAAATCTAGTAATATTTTAAATACGTAAGTTTGTATGTTTGTTTGTAACTCCTTTACGTCAAAACGGCTCAAGGGATCGGGACGAAATTTGGAACGGGGGTAGATTATGGTTCGGAATAACACAGGCTACTTTTTACTGCACGGGAACGCGAGCGAAGCCGCTGGCAGAAGTTAGCTAATCATCAATCCTTACAAATCATGCTTGTATAATTAATCGAATAATCTATAAACGTTTGTGCAGAAACATCAAATCTTGACCGAATCTTTGCATATTGTAGACATGATGACACAACCTAAAACCTTTCACTGTTTATTTACATCTGTCATATACCAGACTCGAAGCTTCATTTCTATAAACAAACATATACATGTTTGAGTGAATGCATACGCATTCACTCAAATATGTATTGATAAATAAAGGTTGTAAATTATGTGTTTGTGTTTAAGACTAAGTAACTTTCACAAACAAACCATGCTTCACAAGCCAGCCGGCGACAGTGATGTAATGCATTTTGGAATCGACTTGCATCAATCTTTGTATATTATATGGAGCTTTAACCATCTGCTTTAGTATTAAAAATTATAAATTGTGTGATTATAAAAAGGAAATTGTCATCAATTTCCATGTCAACGCCAAGTCGATAAAGCTCACAATTCAATGGTTTAAAAAGCCTGATAAAGTTATTTTACAAATAAATAAACGTTAAAATGAAAAGTGTAATGGGTGCTGAAAGAATTATTGGTAAACAATCTGTTGTTGAAGTTGTAAAATCACGTCAATATTAAGACTGAGAGCAGTTAACTCATAATCGAATTATCAAACACGCTGTATAACAACATTAAAACTTTTTAATTGACTTGGAAGCTTATATTTCGAATACCGTTAATTAATTTCTGAAGGAATCTTAAAGGCTGATTTAGAAAGGAATCAATAGATGTTCTGAGAATCTGTAAGTAATTTACTAAACAACTGTTCTCACTATTATTGCCTACTGATGTTTCTATTGGACCATGAATCTCGTCTTTTATTAACTAGACACAGATTAATATTGGAATAGCGACTAAGCTAAAAAAAGTAAAGCAAATCCCCCACTTCTGTATTCAATATTAAACCCTGAAACTAATTCTCTTTCACTTAGAGACGAAAACCGTCTTAGAAAGACTTATAAACAAAACAAGAAATATATACGCAAAACGTACACTGACCAAATGCGACTACTTACTCCTAAGCACAACCAACTACGGTACTAATATTAGAAGTAAACATACGTTAATGATATGCATGATCAGTAAGAAACAGGTTCGTTTGCATTTCCCTATAATTAACAGCTTTAAATGTCCGTTAAGACCATTGCACTGAACTTATCTCAATCACAGATGAGATAAACAAGGTTTTTCATGTACCAATCAGGAAGCTTATAATCTAAAGAGATTACGTACACAAACATGAAATATAAAAGGAGGTAAGATAAAAAAAAACTTTCGGTAGCAGAAAAGAAAGGGAATCTGTTATGAATTTATGGCGAGGAACACATAATATTTTGTACACGGATAAGCGTGAAATGAATTTCACACAAAAGATATCGCATTCTAAACCGAATCCCGTTGCAGACAGTCCGAATGAGATAAAGGAAACGACGAAAATAGGTGATTCAGTAAAAATAACAATGAATTTAACGACGGAGTTCATATGTTGAATTTACATCGTTATTTTTCCTTTATTGGGTACCTGTAGCGTTGTGTAAAGAAGGGCCGTGTTCGTTGTAACAAGATTTTTGTTGGAGGAAATTAACGTAAAAACGGGAATAGGTAGGTAATCTCATTTACAATTTTTATTATTGCAAATAATTCTAGCGAAGAAGACCACAGACATCTAAACATCTATGTATTACTTCAAACCTACATACACACTTCAAGACTTAGGGCCGTGTTTGTACCTAGTAATTTGACCGTCCATACTCACAATAACACGCAAATCAACGTTAACCGCATTGTCCGATCTATTCATAAATGTATTTAGGACTAGGACTGGGATTAACGCAATTATGGACCGTATGCAGATCGTAATAAACTATCTTATTCGATTAACGTGCTGTCACATCCAAGTACAAGACTATGGTATAGTATGAGTTGCTAAAGTAAGAGTCATTTCACTCTTCTAGAAAATTCTTGTAGTAGAAATGACGTCACTAAGATTCTGAAATGAATCGTTGCGCATAACTAATTGTGTCCGACTCCAATTTTCTTGTTACACGTTAGTCTGCAGTTATTTCGTAGAAACACTAGCTGATTCATTGTGACAAACACTTGTTCAAATGTGGGCCATTTCAGTGCACTGTTTGTGAATGTTCATTACTTTCGACACACACACATGTAGAACAAACCACTTCCAGTTAAGTATTCTAAGTATCTCCGCTCAAGGGATTTTGAGAGTCGATTGAATTTTATTGCCAAGGAATTCTCAACTTTAGCGAGATCAGTAATTAAGTTGTAATAATTTTATTACTAGACTTGGTAAAGTCTGAAGTTCAGTTCGGTTTAACTTTGAATAATCTAGTTATGTATATTATGAGTCACTTTTGTATCATGACTTAATGGCGGAGATTCTTAATGTTCGTCTGCACAAGTCAATTTCCACCGGCATTTAATTAAAGTAACTAGAATATGATTGGCGGTTTAATAACGAGATAGTATTTACCATAATGGGGCTCTTTATCGTGTGGTATGTTCCCGTTGGGCTCGAGCCGGTCGAGGCACTCCTCGGAGTAACCGTTGTAAGGTAACTTCCCGCGGCCGCCACCGTTCTGCTGCCGGCCACGACACTCGCTACCGTCTCCGTCAGGCTCGTCTTTTGTTGCTACAACAAAACAAATGCAATATTAGACAAAATGTACAATATAAAACATAATTCATCCACTTTCGGAAGAAACATCGACGAAATTAATGTAATCCCATCGATTACCGCAATTCGTTCACAATTTGTTGAGAGCAACCGTAGTGAATAAAACCTTAAATTAATTACGGGTTCGCGTACACTTACACAACGTATAATGGTATTACTTGCCGACGCTGTTCAAAGCTAAGATCATTACGGGTTGACAAACGACACTCGGGTTTCAATTGAGAGAAACTTCGGTAAAGCCCATTTTCGGCAACGCAGCAGATGAATTTAATAGCATTGTGAACCTGACAATGAAGCTAACTACAAATACTTCAGTGCGGCCACGGCTATTAAATGCAGAGCTATAGTGATGGGGAGTTTACAATAGTCCAGGATTTATAAGGAAACTTTTACAAGCTAAATTTCCCGAAATAGCTTGCATAAGAGCAGCGAGAGAAACGGACAGTAATTTGTCTGCATAGCAACTCATTAGTGGAAACGGAAACTAGAGTCGGAGAATGGTGTTGGTAATGCCATCTTGACCTATATCAGAGTAAATTAAATGAAACTAAATTCCGCAAACCAAAATAGTAATGTAACATTAAACAGTAGGTGACAAGTTCGTAGCAAACTCGTCGTATTATGATCTGCCAAATTTCCACCGAATAAATTCAATTGTCGCAATGAACGGGTACATTTTGACAGGTTAATTTATTGAACAACATCAATGAAAACTCGCATTGGGCATCGAGGCATGAGCACGACACATTGCATTTGTATCATTAATGTTAAATCTGACTACGGTCTCCATTGGTTGTAATTAAATTTTGGTTTCAATGAACTGCATGATAACATGAATAATTAATTAAGTCCAAAATTCATCACAGACGTAAATAGGTTTTATAAACACATATGTAATTAAAACTAAAACTTGAAGTGAGGTAAGAACGACTTATTTGCATTGCACAAAGTTCCAAGTAACCCTGCAGCATACTGTTTAAAAGACAGGATATGACGTGACAAGTGGCGCCAAAGGCCACCAAACTTTAATTAGCTGCACCACGGAACTTAGTCGGCAACTTAGTACGGCTGGCTTATTATTTTATAGCGCATAGTTTCAACATAAATTGTCATTAAAGCATTTTGTTATAGAGATGAAACTTAACCTTTGATGGATGTAAGAAAGAACTATTATAGAAGAGCTGGTTAGGGCTACATAAAAGAAAGCAAAACAATACAAAATTCTAGTAAAATGAAGTAGCGTATTATCATATATAAAGCGCTCATTATTCTCCTGATCAATATGCAGGACCGCAATTACATGTGGAACTCCATTATTACAGGGTCGTACACTTCAGGACTTATTCATGTCAAATTACGCGGACAATTTGCCGTAGCCTCGATTGCAAATTAGTAAATTAAGTTGAGCGCCTCGTGCACATTAATTATGCATTCCCCACAGTTTCGTGCATCTCCAAAACAAGAAGTAGCCATCTGGCGTCTCAAGGTAACGGGACGGCCATACTTTCTTGACCAAAAATATTATCCATCATTTTGGCGCCAGTAATAACTTTATACATTGTTTTAAGTGATGCCCAAATTCATCTTGAATACAAATTAGTAAATACTTTTGTGGTTGTAACTTTATACATACATAAATCCGAGAACATGTGGTACACAAGTTTCATGTAAAATTTGCGTGGAGATTGCGAACACAATTCTGAAACAACGAGGCTTAACTTTTGTCTCAAATGCTCACAATTCATATGCAGCTGTTTGCTGGGAGAGAGACACAATTTCTATAGCACTATTTTACGTAGACACAAAGTAAGGCGACAACCGGTGCCCCGGGGCGGTCGGGTTTAATTGAGACGCGGTTGTGCATTCCTCTTGCACAACTCACGTGAAACAATTTTACACACACAATGTATTCTCTTTAGATCCACGTATTCACGTATCGTACATTGGCTGAGTTTCGCAAGCCTTAGGAAAATCCGAATGAACGGAAAGTTCCGTGTAGAATAACTCAAGAGAATCAGATTACGTTATTGAAATAGTAACAGCCAAGTGTTCACACGGATAATTCGTGCAAACATTCCATGAATGTAGCATAAATATGCTAACAAAACAATGGGTATTGGTTTTTTCCGGGTCGGATTATCGTGGGATTAGAACCGCGGTCTAGCAGCACGTGCGCTTACGATAAGCTCCCTCTTATATGTGGTGCTGTTGAGAACAATAAGCAGTGCGCATGTTCGAGCCGACTGCGAAGTTTCCGTCGTTCGTCTTGATGCAATTAGATAGGTGAGCTTTGTTTCCGTGTTTCACCTTCCCCTGTTCCGGCAGGGAAACTCTTTATCACAGCCGACGATCAATCAATATTTCCTCGAGCCAGATAAGGTATCGTCTGTGATTTGTCAAATAAGATTGCATTTTCGGAAGGAGAAATGTCAGCTAACTAAATAAATGTGAAGTAATTGCGAATTTGCGGAACTTTGAATTAGAACCAGAGTCGCGTTGACTTTCCCTCTCCTGAATTATCGTTCTCATCATGACAGCCATCTTGCACCAAGCGATAGTCATGGATGTAATTAAGCGACGATTTGCTCTCGGGTATACCTCGTTGACAAAACGACGACACAACCGCCGCATTACTGCTACGAACACGAGAGGGGTAATGTGGTTCTTTCTTTTGTAGAATCACATCTATATTTTGAAGTCAAATTCAAACAAAAGTTGTTGTAAAGCTACAAGCTCATAATCTCGACGTGAGTCATAAAATATAATACCGTGATCACGAGCGTAACTCGGAAACTATTCGACTTGAGGTCATAACACATAACTTAGGTGTTTTACTGTCGCATGAAACAAAGGCAGCGTATCGCACGCATAACATACTGTTTGTGAACACTAAATAAACGTATAACCCACCTGCAAGTTTGTATTAAATCTACATTTTACTACGAAAATGTTTGCCTAAACCAAACCTAAACTATTATTACCCAGTGTGTATTACAGCAATTTGTAATTTCGTGCTAAAGCCATTTCATAAAACGACAAATTTGCAAATTCTGGACAAAATATACTTGTCTTTTATGAGTGACAATCTGTTGTAATGAAACGGACCGAGCAGCGGCCATAAGACGGTAATACTGCATTTAATATCGAAGATAGTATCTTATTACGGAAATGTATAGCATGACCGACGAGCAGCGACCTTGCGTACATTGAGGTTTTATAGTTTTAACCGAAAACATATTCATTACACCGTTAACAATTTTGTTAGACAAAGAAACATAAAAAATACTTAGAATCAGGTAGCTAAGACTACTCTACGACGATAGCTCTAAAACGGAAAAAAAGAAATGCACTTTTTTAATTAACCCCTTACTGAGTTATACTTATCACGCTGTGTTAAAAACAAGTAATAAAGGAACAATTAAATCAAGTCTCTTTCAAAGTTATAACCCTCTATTACTTAAAACATTAATGCTGGAAAGCGCAAACTTGGAAGTTTGTTGGAAACGGTTTCAAGAAAAATAACACCCGACAATGGGTGTAAGAAAAAAAAATAAGTTTGTGAAATAAAATTTCTTCTACAGCGTACTAGGCGAGACGGGGTGCCGCAAGAGATTATATTTTTACTTGGTTTAATATTAAGATGAGTTCCTGCAACATTATCCGCCGCATATTATTTTCAAAGATCCATTCTTTACCTGGCTGGATTGCATTTGCAAGTAAAAAGGTTACTGTTGTAAATTCTAAACGAAAACTATTATTCATGCGACTGTTTTGCAATACACTTAAGTAAGAATTTACGAGATAAATAAAAACAAACATGCGTTGAAATATCTACAGCATCAACTGATAATGTTATAAAGGAAAACACGCAAGACGCTACAACGACGATGTTGCTATAGGAAACTTTAAAATGAGTAAATATTTTAAAAAGAAAATTGGAATACTTCGTCGGCAGTTTTTAGTCATTAGCAAGTTTGCGTCGAAGGAACTAACGAAGAGTTTACGTTAATTAATGAATAACTACGTCTACGTAACAACCAGTTTTATAACGTTAACGAAGAAAGAATTTATGGCTTGTACTCCATGGCATCCAAAAGACTCATAATATTAGCATAAAATTTATTCGTGTCTGGGCCAGTGATTCGTAAAATTTGAAAAGGGTTAGACACAATGTCATGTCAAAAACCGAGACTCGATTGGGATCTCATTAAAATATGGATATTTGCATCCATAAAAGTAATAATCTGTCGCTTGCTATTATGCTCAATATGATATTAAGATTGTAGTTCTGATACGGTACAGACAGATGACAAATAACTTTATATATTAGTCATTCAAAAGAAATTTTCAATATTCTGATTATTGTGAAGAGCGATAAAGGTAAATCGAAAAACATTCGCTAGCAACTCTGAATGTTAAGTACACACTTATCAATATTACCAGTCCATTAAAAAACGAACTCAAGTTGAAATTACGTAAACTAATATAATCAATTCAACAATATACAGATTTGATGAAAAAACAATAGATCAAGAGTATTACAATGACATAAACAACACTTGTAACACATTCCTGAGTGTCATTCAAAGCGTAGCGAAAATGAATAATGTTGAATAATATACGACAGGAGTAGTCGATACAATGTAACTCGAAGTGTACAATAAATTCTGTGCCGTTTGATATAATGGTGTACAATACGAAGTCGTAGGACTGGATGTCAAATTTGACGAGGGTGCAGCCACGACCCCTGCGGTCAGCGTCGCTTTCAACAGAGACGACTTATCGCGAATTTCCGATTGGATCGATGCCTACGAGTTTGTGATCTACCTCACAACTCACTTTATTGGACGCAATGTAGCTGATAACTTTGTTGCTAACCAAATTATAATAGATGCCACGCCATTGGTTTTGATTTAAGTAGTTCAAAGTTACAGCAGTTGTACGAGTATTATCAATGTCATTGTAAGTACAATACAAAATACCAGAGAACCACACTTACCACAGCCACTAGTGTAAACAGGAAGATATAACAAACATTACTCACGAACTAATAATCCCGTATCCAAATTTTATAAACCTTACGGAAAATAAACGTCAGAAACTAATTTTACTTGAAACCATTCGTTATAGAAAAACCAAACTGAATTACGTAGACAGTCACCATGACCAAGGTCTAATAAATTCTAATAATATTGAAACAAAGGCGTCCAGTATTTTCACGGGTCAGAGCTTCGGAAAATGTTAACAAAATTAGCTCAGACGTTTAACGGCTTGCGGCGTCACAATTGGGTGGCGCGAAAAGGCGGGGGGCGACATTTCGCGCGCTTTCCCCGTCACCGCCGATGTAGGTCGTGCCAACATCTAGACTAAACCTGTTTGCCTTACTCTATCTGGAGTGTGACGGCTCACTTACCGCCATTACAAATATTTTCCCATAACTATGACGTGCTAAATGCATCCGCATTGTCGTTTTTATAACTGTATTAATTAGTACCTTGTTGCGACGTTAGAAGGCAAACATCAATCATCGACATAAGTGTACATCAACTTATTCATGATCTTAGCCATATTTCAATGTCATTAATAAAACAAAAGAAGCTAAGTATTTAGAGGTACATATTGTCAGTTTCAGATCGGTCTTGATGATCGTTGTGTTTAGATATAAAAATGGAAGGTTTAATGACTTGGTAGTAGTTTGTTTTTCATTTACTGTTCCAATCAGTTGGGTGCCTCTGACTGACCTGGAGTATTAGTCATGGGAAAGGAAAGTAACTTGAAAGATTTCTTTTAATATAAAACAACAGTTTCTCCACATTTAAATTAAATACTTAAAATGATAATTAATGTGCTGATTAACTCGATTTAGTTTTTTGTACTGATCACCAATTTATTCAAACGCTTAGATTAGATTAAAAATTTGTACGATAACACAGAAACATTTCAACCATCCTATTTTCCTTTTTTGAATGATACTCCCAGCTCAATTGGGAAGATGCCCTAAAGAACCCTTCTACGGTCGCTTCAACTCGATAAGATTGGGGGCTATTCAGAAAATAAGCGTCAACACATAACAATAACACGACACAGTAAATGTTGGACGTCAACATTTACGATAAAAAGTCAATTGGGATTTTCTAGTTAGGGGTAGCGATGATAAGCCAATTTTAAGAGAAAGAATATTCATCGAAGAAAGGCTGAATTTGTCGTACCTTTAATAAAATATACAAACCTTGTGAGTATTTTAAAACCACTATACAAGATTGGTAAGTTTATTTTCCAATTAGGTAAAGGACGTTAAGAAATTTTACTTAAAAAATAAAATATACACAAAGAAAGAGGAAACTACACAAAAGAACACAGTAACAATCTTCATAACAAATTTCCATGCGTCACATAAATAAAACTGGCCCAAGTAGATAACCCTGAGGCATCCCTCAAGTAGCTTGTGGCAATACCAAAATCCATTACGTAATGTAGTCGACCTATTTCCCAGAATGGGGCGGGGGTACCCAATGTCGCAGACGAAAAGGTTAAACTTCACACAAATGCCTCCCGTACGACTACAAACGACCGGCAAGGCTTAGATAGCACAAGAGTGAGTTCGGGTAAGTGGACCAATTTACATGGGAGTCATATGATTACCATAATTAAATTTCATGTTGCAAAATCATGTTGATATAAGGGAAATTGCATGTTAGAATAACGAGCAGTAAAGTATAAATTTAGATTCTGCTACTTTAACCGGAGAACAATTTCTGAACGGAAATGGAGCATCTGTTGGACGTAGGGATATTTTCAAGAAATTTTGTTTTACGTGCTTTTAACTGCAGGAAACCATTATGAAAGTATCTAATGGTTATTATTAAGATTTACATTAATGTTGACGCAAAACATGTAATTATATTAAAATTCATGTATGTTTAGACTAAAGACATTTATTTACAGGGGTCGCCGGTGATACTTAACATCGCCATGATTGTTTTTCCTTCGACAGAACTGGGTTATATCGATTAAAAGAAAGGTCACATGAGGGCGGGTGGACAAAGTAGATTATGTTTCGTTTTCCTTTTAATATTCTCATAGAAATAATACACGTAGCAAAGGTAAAGTACGAAATAATACGTAGTTATATTTATATTCCTTAAAAATAAAATGTGTTTGTCTAATTCCTTGGTATGATTGGTAGATCTACGAAACCCTATGGTATGTGGAAGGTCCACGTTTGCATAGCTCAACGTATTTTATGGAATATACGCTCCACTGGTTCGGAAACTCGTCTCCTTGGTATCGATATATGTGATGTGGCCTTGTATTGAATTTGTTTATTGGATATCCCTATTCTTAGATTGAATAAATAAATTCTTTATGCCTTGCCAACGCAATATCTACTAGGATCAACTCGTCGAGTACCGTCATTATAGACACAATTATAGAACAATACGTTGCGGTCACCGGTGACCGCTTGGTGTTTGACAGTTTAAATTCAGTTCAGCACATCTGTAACGAATTTGAGGACAGACAGACTTAATGGTATGACTCATAGAATTTCTGTGCGACTCTAATACGATTAACTTTCCAGAGAAAGATGCGCTTAAGTCAGGGCCAGTCATTAACCCGGCTGTAAACAATTCAGGCCAAACAATCAGCTCGATGATGGGAGGGGACACTTGGAACAAACAGACTCTATTATCGGAGCAGACGAACATGACTCACTAAATTAAAACGCACTGACAGACGCGATGATTGCTCTGATCCCACAAAACTTATTCGACCAACTTAATTTCATCAAAGACACTCATAATTGCCTTTAACATTTGAATAACAAGTTCAGAACTGCAGTAATGAGAGACTATTTGATTCGAAGCTAATTTGGTACCATTTTGATGATTTGCCAAGCATTAGAATAACAGCAAAACAATAAGAGAAGTACGATGAACTCATAAAATCAAATCGACGCATAATATAACTATCGTAGCAAAGGGACTATTTGTGGAAAATTATAGAAGAAAATAAATCAAGTATCGATAATTCAAGAGTAAACTGAGTAAGTTATGGATGCAATAAATTCCATTGGCCGGCGGCGATCACTTAGCGATTGCGCTTTGTTATCGAGTGAACGAATAACAAGGTACAATAAACACTACGTCTACTTACGACCTGTTGCCCACAACCAAACTCAAAATGATTCAAAAACTACTAGCATTCATGTTTACAAAATAAAATGTTGTCAAGATAATAACTCCAATAAAGAGTGTCGTAACATTACTGTTTAACCATCAAAAATGATGTCAGTGCATCGAACCCTACGCACATTACAAAGTGCTTACGTAATAACCGACAGTTGAGCAACAGACAATTGAGTCAATAAAGACGAAAACACTCTCAAGTGGGCAAGTATCACTATTAATGTAGCATTAGGGACACAACCACTTCATAACAATTGCAGGGAATTGAACACGTTGTAACGCATTGTGCTTTGACTAGGAAATTAACAAGTGGAGCTGAACCATCATGAAATTCTAAAAAGCAAAAAATACAGTAGACGCCTTTACAAAAGTATCTGAATAGGTAGAAGACAATAGGGCGGGTCGACAAAAGGCTGTTCGTCCAGGCTTCGCGGTTGTGTAGGGAACACAATACAGTTCCTGTGCGGTCGAGTGACTCAATAAACCCGCATATTGTGATATAATAAGCGAAGAACATTATTACGATATAGTGAAACATTTCCCCTTTAAATTAATGCTTTGGAAGTAGAAACTAAATTACAGATAGTGTGTGAACGTGCAATGAAATTGAAACAGTTATCTAAATAATTAAAACGTCGGCGTTGTATTGTACGATGTTTAAGGAAACATGTATGAACATTGTACATCTACGATTACAAATACTGGAAATAGAAGCAATCTGATACAGGGTGTCAAGGAACTAATAATGCGAGTCGGTGCCTCGACGCCCGTCCAGCGGCGACATGGCTGTGTCGAGCACGTAGGGCAAACAGAGCAAATAACTATTATCAATGAACCGTGCGGAAGTCTGCTATCAATCAACAGGCAGATAATGGAGATGTTGAACCCTTGAACCCCGTGACGCACGCCGGAACATGGCTATTCGACGCATCGCAACTTTTTGGCGATTTTATTACTCCATCATTATGAGACACTCCATAATGATAGATTTCTAACGAATTTTCGTGTCAAACAATATGCTATGTGGATGAAGCCTGCTTACAAATTTGCATATAAAACAACGAGCTACATAGCTACTACGATTAAAATTCATTCATGGAGACACGTGTGATAAATCTTTTCATTAAGCCGTTGTCAACGGCAGGCGGGTCCAAAGAGCGTTGAAGTACTCTGACATCTCCGTTTATGGTGCAGTCGGGTCTAGCATCGTGGCACGGCTGATTCACGACTCGAAGGTCGCTCCCGCTATAACGCTTCCGTTATTACTCAGTGGGCTGAACACGTTCCGAACACAGAATCACGCCATTGACAAAACGACAACAATATTCAAGTAGTTGCATATAAATGAGAAATAAAGGAAGCAAGAGATGAAGCTATGTACGTACACGAAATTGTTTCGGAAGACACCATAAATATTTAAGCTGTTCTTTGTACGTCAGTACTTAAATAATGCAATACGAAGCCTTATTATTTCCTGGTGAACGCCGATGGTAAATCATTCGTAACATGTCATGCATGTAAAGTAAGAACTGCAGTAATTTTTCCATGTCGAAGATTACAATCGAATAAAAATTTCTCCAAAATATTTTATTTTTATTCTTGTAACGGGTTCGGGTTATTTATGATGTTGTTTCTTTGCCGAATGCGAACTACGCAGAGTGTACAATGTGTACATTTGTGGAACGTGTGCCGTAGCGTAGGCTGAAGGTAGCAGTTCGTGATGCTATCGAGTATTACATAACTGCTGTGATTCATACGTGACTGGTATCGCCCAGTTTAACTGTTCTATATGGCTCTTTATAGCAACATAAACGTTTAACTTGATCATATCTTTCAGTATATAAACCAAAATCACGACAAAATGACACGTGTTTGTTATGCGATTTGAATTAGACATTATTTACGACGTATACGAATAATGAATCCCCAATTTAGTTTAAACGATCGCCATTATTGTCATCGTTTTTGCTAACACGTTCCAACCCAAATTAATTGACTAAAACTTCGTATTAACCCTCATAAATATCCACTGAAGTATCACATGGACATGGGCAAACAGATTAAAGTGACAATTATAACATTTAAACAATTAGAAAGGCAAACAAAATTGAGGCGAACACTATTAGTGACACAGCGAACCGTTTATTTTTTCCTTAAATACATAAATTGTGAGCGCAGCGTTGTTCAAACAGTAGGAAGTTTAATAATGTTACGTGTAAATAACATGCGACAGCTGGAAAACATTGTCCGAATAGCAACTAACGAGTAACAGTACGTAAACAATCGGTAAAGCTTGTAAACGTTTCAAAACAGGCAGTTATGTTTTGCTCAAACTCTATAATATGTCAAAAGTAAACGTACTTGCATTTAACAAACTGGCCATTCATAATATCGGCAAATATCGCAGCTATCACAAATCTGTAACTTATTTCAAGCCGTGCATTTAAAAACAAACCACCAATTCAAGTTTTATTATGTCGTAAATAATGGTCGTGATGTCAAAAGCGCGTCGAAAAATTTTCATTGTACTTCGATATCGTTCAAAACAATGCTCAGTTGTTATCAACGACATAATATCAACACGACGCATGTTCTGCGAACCTGGATACCATATAAAAGCGTGCCATAATGCTGTTTGTATTATCATTCTCATGACCTATCCACCAGATGAGGACGAAAGGTCGTATCCAAGCAATAAATATGGAAATATGTAGTTTCATATGTCTGCATATCAGAAGAATTCCAATTGGTGACAAGGATACGGAGAAAGATATAGTAAAATAGAATTCCAAAATGAAAGAAAAAGCATTTACCTACGTCTCAGCACAAAACACAGCAGCTAAAGAAGTCAAAGACTATGCTAGATTCGATTTTATTCAAGAACTTCAATCCATTAAAGATAATTTTCTAGATAATGAAACTAATCATCGGTTTTGACATTGAAACATTAGCAACGGATGAAATAACGTTAATGATACTGCCATCTAATGATGAACATCTTGGAATTCGATATTAGAATATCGTGCTGTCAAGCGCAAAAATTACTTGGGTGATAATATTGAAAGATAAAATAACTAACTCATCGGTTCAAATTCATTAATTTCTAACATAATTGTATAGCGCAAATATGACACTGATATTAAAATAGTTCTCTACTATATGGAAGTTAAGTAGCACACTAGCTCCCATAATACAATTCGTCCCATAAACAAAGTATTTGAATAGTTGAACGATTCAATCGACTTCCTGCGTCACGTCACCGTATGCGATCAACCGTGTCACTGTTCTGTTGTTACATGTGACTGATAAGGGGGGGGCCGAGGTTACGGACTTATGTGTCCCTAATCTATGATCATTGATCTATTACATGATTGGATTTTGGGAACTGAACACTCAATGAGAATAATAGAACAATAACTGATGATCGATATGAACACCAAATTGGACATGTATTTATAATTAAAACACCTCACGTTGGTATTACTTTAAGGCTAAACTATGACGATAATAATTATATTTTAAGCTAAGATAAATTCGTTATAAAGCATCAGCATTAACAGGGATTTACATTCATTAATTTAATGTTGACGTCTTAGGTAATCCTAATTAACAAAGTAAAACAGGAAGGTTTAAAGGAAAAACAGCTTTCCGTAAATCATCCTTAGAAAGCTAAAATAATTGTTAAGACCTATTTGGGACAAAACAACTAAAAACCAAACGAAGCATTAGCAAAGGTCGTGCATTCAAGTTTGGGAAATCTGAACAATAGACTTTAAAATAAACAATATTTTTTGTCTAAAACATCATTGACTCAGCACCCACGACGTTTACCGTTAAGTTTGTTTTATAAAACCGAACTAATCGTAGACTAAAAAGAGGCAATAGAGCAATAAAACTTTATTGAACCAAAAGGACTTAATAAATTCAAACTTGTTACTTCGAATACGAAAAATGACGAAGCTAACAAAGGCTAAACGTAAGGATAAAACATACTTATAGTTTGTAATATTTGATACGATCACCTGTAAAATATTACTGGCAATTGAGATATTGCCAACAGCAGCGGTTTACACCGGTGTGGTAGGACCATAATTAACTAACTGCTAAATAGCTTACGACCTATTTCCATCCGTTTTCGGAAGCGATCGATTCTATGCCAAACTATATGAAGCCAATACGTAAAACCCAAAACACGAAGTTGATTATTTACAAGATTTACAAGGTTTGCCGTAGAAAGAAGGCTGTCCCTCCAAAGTGTGTTATAAAATTTATTCAACAATGCTTTGAATTGCTTAAAGCGACAGATGTTCGTTTAAGATTAATATGAAGACTGTCGGACAGGAAATGAATACTTGATGTACATACATGTAGGTACATTACATTATAATGATGTAATAGTAGATAACAGATATTAAAAAATAGAATCAATCCCTACGATAGACATTATTAAAGGAAATGAAGATAATAACACTTTACTAAAATCAAAACACTGTATGATGCAGATAATATCAATACGTTAGCAACTAAAACATTTTTAGTGTTTTCACAGCTGTTGCAAATTGGAGCAACACAAAAACAGCTGTATTGATTATACGCACATATATGAGCTTAAATTGCGGTTTTATATTATCACAAAAACTTTGTTTACATCACCGGGGAGATAACCTAACATTAGAAGCATTACAAACATTTTTAATTAAGTAGATAAAGTGAAATACTTTAAAAGAATGCGAGAGATTTATAAATATTAAACGTGAAACCCACTTTACAAAGGCATACAGTGGTATTCGAGCTCCCTTTTAATGCTTTTTTTTTAGATAAAGACTTCTTGTGATGTTTAAATCTCTTGGGGGTAAATGGCTCTTTGAGGAAAACGACTCCATATTTAGAGAGAGGCGAACGTTAAGATTTGCGGGAGAAACAAAAACAGATTGTGCTCGGAAAAGAATGCCAACTGTTAATCTGCGTTAGCTGAGATAAACTATGATGAAATACTTTGTCAAGTTGGAGAGATAAGATATTTGTTGTTTAATTACACGAGTTACTGAGCTATTTTTACCAATACTTAGAAATTCCGTTGTACATTCCATTTACTCAAACTAAAGTATCTCCCAATATTGACATTACGACGGAAACTTTTAACGTGAGCAAAGGAATAGAATCAGCAGAAAATAGAGCAGAGTAAAATGCTGTTTCTTCTTCGGAATACGAAACTGCAAAGTGCAACGAAAGGAAAGTAAATAATGCTAATGTCAATAGACACAGAGCAAAGTGCATCCAAACTACGCAACGCAGAGACGAAGACCTAAAAATATCACATTGAGAGTTTCAAAGCAATTTCAGTACATACGTGTTTTATGTAAAAGGAGTCCGCATGGCTGGCTACGAGAATGTCTTCACGAACTGTACGAATATTGGATATTTTCTGGTATGCAAAATGCGTAAATAATGAATCATTTCCATAGTAAACCTGGTTAAGTCATGAAACAATGATTGTGTATGAGCCATAAGCGCAAATGAATACAACATTCATTACGACCGACATAGACTTAGTTGGCCCTATATGGGTAGTGATAAATGATCACATACATATACTTATTAATAGCTCTAAATACACGATTCTTCCCACTGATGAAAAAAACATAAACATGGATGAATCAACTGTTTCTTATCTCACCTACTTTAGTAACAATATTCAGTTTCGAAGACAAAAAACAGATGTTTTACCCATGAACGTTGTCAGATTTTGTGCAAAACTACACATTCTTATTGGTGTACGTTTCTTTCCAATAAAATTAGAATAACCAAACGACGAGGTTAGAGCCAAAGCCATTAGGGAAGACGATTGGTGCAAATAAAATGTAACTTTATGAAAATGGCAGGACCTCATGTTTGTTACTCGTTACCTTGAGCATTACAGGTACTTTAATACACCGTTATGTCTAGTATAATTTTAGTGTTTTGCATGCTATGTGCTTGGTATAAGTGCTTACGAACGATCGAATCGAATTACTGCACGAAGGCGTGTTTAAGTGGCGTGGGTGATCGAAGATGTTTATTTGCATCGTAGATTGCATGTGAGCATCTAAGAAAATCGCCCACGCTAGGTGAGCTTGCCACGGAGAGCAATATTCGAATGTGGAGAAATGTACCAAATGATCACTATTGTGTTCATGCTGATATGTGAATACAAACGGTAGATGGGAAATATAGCGGTACGGCTACAGATGCGCTTCATCGACTTCATAAAAAAACCTAATGTACCAATGTACGATGACTTTTCATATTGTTTAGTTATTCATTGTTCACCTATTTTGTGGAACCCTTCTCTTTCCGCACATTTGTCTACCGAGCCTATTTGACTCGCAAAGTTGCTCTCCCAAGTTATGCCACACGCGGACAGTAGTAAGTGACGTGTGATTGATTACCTTAATTACCAAAATTGAATCAACAGATAACAATCTAACAATCTTACTATTAACATATGTTATCTGGTTTTTACATACCAATGTAAAAACCAGATAACATATGTGACGTAGTCACTACGATTTTAGGAACAAAGGCAAGATAAGATGAAAACCTTCATTGACATTAAGAAAAATTTTGCAAATGCTAGTGAAAGATCTGAGATATTTATTATTAGAAGACGCCTTCTCGTTGTAAAAAGAAATACGAGTACAATTCAAAAGGTCAAAATCTTTATATAGAGGTAAGAAGTTGAATACTTATCTATTTCTGTCATAATCTGTTTGTTGTTTATATTTTCGTTATGACAAAACATGATTAATAACGTCATGGACAGTGATATAAATAACGTTATTATACGAGATAATTTACGCATAGCGATTGGTTGATCACGAATTAAATTCATGACTGTACATTTCATAACGAATTCTATGTGATTGCCCGCATTAGTGTCATTATACGTCATTTTTAACGCGAGCCCAAAATATCCCGCTAATTAATGCGTCACTCGTTCATATTTACCTAAGCCGACTGTCACTAGAGCTTATTCATTTAGCGCTTGTTAAAACGATATTTTTAACTACTGTTAAAAATCTTGTTTAGTTACTACTAAACAAGATAATTTCTTACTCGCCTCCTCAGCAAAATTTTGCTTTTCATGCGAGTTTCTTCATAATAATTTTTCTTATTAATTTACTTTGAAAATGGAAATTAATATTAGCCTTGTTTCGATCGTTTCTCTTGTGTTTAACAACATGATAAACTGTGGGTGTTATTATTTTAAGTGGCAATATAATGTAGCACCTGCTTTAATACTTACGTAAGATACGTTACGAGTATCATTATCAACAATAATAAATAGCTTATCATTAGTATGCACTAAGCGACTGCAGTAAACACTTTTTGGTGTCAGTGCAAGCCAGTGTGCAATATAGCCAACTTCTTAAACTTATAACTTTAAAGAATTGAAACCATCCAACAATTTCCATTGGGTGCTTGAACTTACTCTTGTCTTTTTAGTTGACTACAGCGAAACTTCACAACGTCTTCACATTCACACATAAGAAAGAATGCACAAAAAAGGAACCATAAAGATGGGAAAAGGTTTTTGAATGTAAAAAGTTTAAAACTCCGTCGCCAGAAGTGTGATAAAAAGTCGGCGAAATGTTTGGTGATGCGTGAATTTAACCCACTTGGTTGAGAACTCGTGAGATAACTAACCGGCAGTGCGTGCGAGATGTAACCCTCAGCCGTATCTTATCCGAGTTCTATAAATAGGTAATATCTGTGCTAATCTGTACGCAGTGATGCTCGCTTGTAAATCCACTGAGCCGGCACTGATACGATTTTACGGGGAATACCTAGGGAAAACACGTTGCTCTACTGAATGCTGTAGGTACGGGAATAGGTAAAAAAATAACGTAAAAATAACACGCGTGTGAGATGAATATGTAGCCAGCATTTTACGAAATAGGAAGTGAATTTTTCATGATTCTACCGATAAAGTAGAAAAAATCAGACTAGAAGCTTTAAGTTGAAATAATTTTGGCTACATTTGGTTATCAACTTCTAAATATATTCCACTTCTATTCACTTACATTTTACCAAAACTCTTGTCGCATATTTACGACATGAGACTTTTGTCAATTAATGGCATTATTAGCTGAGTCACCAGCGTCATTTTAATTAAAACCTCGAGTCACGTCCATAATGAATTACGTGAACAAGACGAATCTCCGTGATAATTCAAGGTAGGCTGTTTGCATCCTCTACGGCTTTACCAGTTAAATTACTTAAAATCCGACTGACGGCTGGTGATTTTATTGTATTTTGACGGCATACGACGTAAGACTTTCAATCAATACGCACTTGCGACTGATACTCGTTGGGAATATCGACATAGTCGCTAAAATCCACGACAAGATAGTCGCGATAGTCACGATAGATAGACTCGCAGGCAGTTGATCGCACGATTGCAGTAGCTAAAAGTAGCTCGTTTGCTCGGGACCTTAATTGATTCAATCCGTGTGATGAATGCTTGACATCCTGCAGACGTGTAACGCCGGTAATCGAACCAGTTCCCGCCACTAACACCAATCAATATCAATACAACTTCTGCTTTTTAATTAGCAAGCCGATCCGGTGAATTAATTAGTAT
The DNA here is from genome assembly GCA_038387885.1 of Spodoptera picta. Classification (NCBI taxonomy): domain Eukaryota; kingdom Metazoa; phylum Arthropoda; class Insecta; order Lepidoptera; family Noctuidae; genus Spodoptera; species Spodoptera picta. The sequence continues at coordinate 758,512 of JAZHFQ010000003.1, read as the reverse complement.
AATTAACTGTTCTGTGTATAGCTCTTACGGGGATAATTGTACTGTGAGATTTAGTCTTAGAAAGCATTTAGAATTCTCACGAGTACTCAGTAACGTGAGTTTTAGTTTCTTGTAAGTATCAATATTTAGCATTCAAGTACTAATTTCCAATACATTAGCATATTTTCCATAACAATACGAAGGGCGCAAATCAAATTTTATCAGTGGAAACTTTGGAACTCGTTATGTTATGTCTAATCATGACTTTTCTAACATACCGATTCCATACAGTTAATATCTGACGTTAACAAAAGGAGTTTCGTATAAAGCCAATTTCATTTAAGCGACATTCCTTCATTGTCGTGTAGACAGCCGGATCTATTTCGCAGCACATGCTACACACCCATGAGCCATGGCGTTATCAAATTCATTCAGTCATTGTTAGCCAAGCATCAAATTAACTGGGCATATACCTACTAGTGATATAAGAGTTTCAAACAATCGAACATATGAAAGAAATCTTCACGGTCGGCTAGTCTTTCAATTCTATCTATCACTTTTATGATAGAGGTTCTCGATATGAGGAATGAGCGCCTACTGAAGTTGAATCGCTCCGGATATTGCCAACCGGTTCCGAAATATCCAGCTTTGAGATATAGGGATGTTTTCGTTTGGATGACTCCATATTAATGTGCTTTAGTGGCACTAGAAACGTTTCATATTAAGTACTTACATAATCTACCGAAGCTAAGGGAGAGGCGTTTTCTAAGCTTCTGCATTTTGCTCATTGCGCCACCCCTTTTTTCTCTCATTGTCACGCCTGAAACAAAAAAGAAGATTATGTTAATATCGTAAAAGATTAATGTTAATAGGTTAATACCCGTAAATTACACTCTTATAAAAATCGTATCTTATCTAATCATCATTTTGGGTATTACTAAAGAAAATTGGAAAAAGAACCCATGAGATCATCCGCGCATAAAGTGACTATAAATCCGAGTGCGATGGTACTCGTTATCTGATAAATAATTAATCATTATAATAGCACGGCTACTGACCGGGACAGGGCTATGGACTAGAATTAACGATAACCGTCCATTACGGTAATTAGATAAACCGTAATAAGTAAGTGAATAACTTCAATTCGACGTACCTATAAATTAAGCGTCAACTTGCGCAAACGTAAATAATTTTCACAATTAGAAATCCAGATCGAAGCAGCTATTGTAAATTTAATTAACATAATAATAATTGCAAATGTTAATTAATAACATGTTACCGTTGTGTGGGGTGTATTACTGGATTTATAAGCCTCAGTCACGGCAGTTGTAAAGCTTAGTTGATATGAGGGCAGTTAACTCGCCAATACAGTAAGCTGGCTGAACGAACATAAGCCAAATGCTTATCACACAGTCACCCTCAGGCCAGTACCTAACGAGCCCGTTACTGTCTCCGTAACTGTACTGGCTTAGTGTCATGTCCCTTGGTCTAAACGAGCATCTGGCATTCAACTTGCATCGCGTGTTCGTTGTAATTCCACGTTCCAATTAACAGAAGTTACCTTTCAAGGCTTTTATGTGCTTTGTACTTAGATCAGATGCTGTGCAGCACGTAATATATAGCGAACACGAAGTAAATCATTATAAAGGTAAGGCTAGTATAGTTTTAAGAGTTCAGTCACACCACAAAGTTATAAGTGAGTATCGAATATAGTAAGTTTACTTGGAAAGAATCCAAGGTTTAAGAATAAGACAATTGATCCATTGAGGTGGGAATACGTTACAAAGGCTAACAATAAATTATTATTACTTATTAATAGTTTTTCAGTTCACGTTACTTTCTTCAAGCTAGATATCAGATTAGATAAACAATCTTCATGTCTAAAGTCTGCGTATACGCAAATGCGTTACGGTATTTTATTAGGTACACACAAATATAAACATACGTAAGTACAGAAGAAGTTATCTAAAACCCCACTTCTCAACAAATGCTTAGTGCAAATAACAGCATAATTTATATCGCAGCAATGAATATTTTATCGACTCAGGCGCAGTTTTCACGTCATAATCGAGTTGAAGCAACAGCATACCTTAAAAACACATTGAATGCACTAACCTATGATAAAATGATACCAGACGTACTGAATAAATCATTTTTAGTACAAGGCGAACTATAAATCAATCGTGTCAGTAATGATAGGTACATTTAGTGAACGAGACACTCCATTTACTTAATTAATTAAGAATGTTTGGTAGGCATATCTTATAAATCAGTTGGGAGCAAGAACCGCCTAATAAAATCACTTGGTTATAATCTTCTGTACTGACAATACTGATATCCATACTGATTATCTCATACCTGACAGTATTTTTGGTTTTCTAGACACATAAGCGTTTTACTATCTATTATAAAGATTAGTTTTCTTTAATCAACATTTATATATAACTTATCAAATCACCTCTAGGTGCACTTTTCTTTATGCCATAGCAACTCGTATAAACTTCGACGACTAATTCGAAAACGTGATCATCAGCGACTTGAGCAAACAAACAACAAGTGTTGCGCGTTCAATGCTCCATAGTCCATATAACGTCGCGTCGTTATCGTACACTCCACGTCAGCTACTACGGAATTACACTATTGGTATTGTAAATGGAACTTTTCCCACTTAGACGTAGCCGGGGACATTTTCTTTGTAATGATAGGACGCATGCTCTCATTGATGGTGTGCCAAGAATGTCGGGCGCCGCATCGTCGACGCCACGCTGCCGCCACGCCTCGTCTTCTTCAACAACATTGTCAACAAAAACTTTACGTAGCTAGGTAGGTATTAGGTACCTACCTATGTTTTTTTTATAGCAAACATTAATGGACTCGAGGATTTCAGTGTAATAAATATATTATTTTCTAAGCAAAGTAAACTTCTAAAATATTTTACCCACGAAAAAGCGTAATCTATAAAACCCAACCGTAAACGTTTACTCTCAAGAATTCTGTCTGGTTTCCTTCAGCGTATTGGCTCAGGGCCCAGCGAATACAGACCGCAGTCCGCAGTCGTAGAGCTCTATGAGAGACGAAGCGAGCAGGTCTTACTGCAATGACCTAGAAAGCAAATAACTGCTTTACGAACACCTACTCACATCTCACGTCTCACTCAATAATACAGATTTCATGAAGTTAGCAAATGGGAAATTTTATAGTTCCACTTGGATTTCCAATTTATTGGACATGCTCCTTGCTATCTTTACAGTGAAAACGGATTTAATAGTGCTTATAAATCACAACGATATTGCTTCTCTAGAGACAACGTACGCCCGTTAGATTACATGTAGCTCGAGAGTGCTGGAAACGAATTTATTATGGCACAATGTTTGCACATGTGGGACATAATAAGTTTTACCTGTCGGACTAAACATGGCAAACATTGTCGGGTTGGTTGTGCTACGAGATTATTATGGCGTGTTGATTTATGATCGTGTTATCGAACGATAAGGTTCAGTATTGTATGACGAATGGGGTTAAATCCGTCCGGCGTCAGTCAACAGCCCTTGGCGCTTGGCTTCAGGCTGCACAAACATGACCACCATGGACAAACAGCCTCGATGTCAACGCTATCTAATCTGGCTGGGAAGCGTCAGGAACAATATGTATGGCGTACGTTGCGCAAACATTAACAGTATACATCGTTACATCACGTAGCCATGCTTGATGAACACGTGCAAACGTAAAATTTATCGATAATTATTATATTTAAAGAATAAACAGGTAACATACAGTTAGTTACGCAAAGGTACGGGATATAGGCATTTTCATTTTAGGCATTCTAACAAATTATATCTGAATCAAGCATACCAATTATTGATAAACAGATAAAGCACGATAATGACAGAATGATAAATATACTCATTATTCATACGTTGGAGTGCATTTAATGATAATCGGCGCTCATCGTATTTTACTAAACAGTACAATTTACCTGCCAATAGAAGACAATCATCCAGTATAAACGATGTTAAGGCTAACATAAAAGTCATTTATGGACCGAATAACGATTCATAAATCAACCACAGTGTTAGTACCCTCCATTTTACCGCAACATCCTGGGAGCTGGGGAATTGAGCTGAGATACGATCCCCAGCACTCTAGCAACTAGCAGCTGTACAGTAAACGTGTCGAAATACAACATAATTGAATTCTCACCCATCCATTGATGGTCCGGTTACCACCGTCTGAGGAGCACTAAAACTATTTATGTCAATGAAACTGCACAGGCGAAATTCTAAGAAGGGTTGTGCTTGTGTCGACCGTGAGCAAGTATATGATGGTAAGTTGTGTTTACATAGGACAGTCGTAAAGTTTGTTCCGGGCCATAAAATTTGTTTCCCAGAAAGGGAAATGTTTCATGACGTATGACAATTATGTCAAATGCATGACAGAGGTACGAGCAAATTTTTTGCATGCCTTCCTGAAAAAGCAGTTTAAAAAAAGAAAATATTACGTATTCTTCCTGAACGTGTTACGAGAAATCAGTAAATAGATGAAATGAACTAATAACAGTTCCGCGTGCCGGGACTGTCCAATGAACTCATTCCCGACGCCCACGCCTTGTCGTCCACGCCCGTATTACTTATGCGACAAATATCAGTATAGCCCTACAGATAAACATTATTTCCCTGAATACCGGGTGATTTACATGAGCCATAGTGTTAGTATTACAACACACGAATACCGCGAAAAAAACATAATGTCATACATGAATAGTACTGATTAAAATAATGATAATAATTTCGTTGAAATCGCAGACTTGCTTACGTGAATTTTATCACGTCTTACGCAAAAACATGACATCAACAAAGCTATATTTTTTGATTTTGGAGCTGCATTAAATTTTTAAACAAAGACGCTCAATAATCACACTTTTGATATGAAACCAAGGACTTGTGAAGGCGATACGAAACAAGAAAATTGTGAAGAGAATTAAAGATAAGCGCGTGGGCCCACGCCTACATGCAGACCGGGAAATACACACGATGTTGTTATAAGAATTACAACACAAAATAAACTGAACATAGAAAATATCGTAAGGTTGACAAATAAACATCGGATATCCGATAAACAGAACCATTGATTCATATTCAATATAACTGATAAGAACAAATGTTTATGTAGGCTTATATCAGTGATGCCCGTCACTATCAGTGTAACATTTGAATATTTTTAGCCTTTTACCTCTATTTATCACTAAAACATTTTCGTTTAAACCAAGTCAAAGCCAAGCTAGGTATAATATCTTGAATTCCAATATTATGCTCAACTAATGACAAATTGCTGTGCCATCGTTTGCAATTTCCGTAGTGACCTATTTTCCTCCAACTTCCATCGAGTTCAAGAAGATTAACCAGCTGTTACCTTTTGCCTTTACTTTCTTTGTAGAGATTAAAATGATAAGTACTGATGCCATTTTATGTTAGCGAAACGATAAAGTTTTATACGCTTAGAATGATTAAATGATTCGATGAGTAATAGGTAATACATTATACAATCGATTTACAAACATTGGCAAGATATAAGTTAGGTGAACGACATTTTGAACAGAGAGTGGTACAGCATGTAGCAATACCTAGAGCTTGGCTAAGTAAGCTGAAGCCAGCGAGTGTGACAAATCGCGGCGGGTTATCGTGGTCGACGTGCGAAAGTCGTTCGTCGACCTTGCCGTGAGCGTCGCGGACCGCGCTGCGCCCGCGCAGGCCGCGTGCCATTCCGCCTACTGCACACGGCTGTAAACCTAACATAAACTTACCAAACCGCCTGCGCATACTGTCTTAAGTGACCGAGAAGAAAAACTAATAACATTGAACAAGTGTTTTACATCAATGATGATTGAGCTGGATAAACGAAAGCTAAAAATAGAAGGCAAAGTAATCCATTTTATCAAAGAAATTCCTGCATTACGAAGACGTACATTCACGTCGTTGTATCGAAATGTTTAATGACGTTGCGACACGGACAAGTGAACTCGATCAATCAGCTACACTGAAACGCTATTCTCACATAATGAGTATTTCTCTTTACAGTAATTATTGAATCAACCGTGACTACACGGCAGTCAATAGGGATACATTCGTATAAAAAGATATTAATTGGTAAAATGTGCAGACCTTGAATTAGAGAAGGTATGTTTAAAAGAGTTATTTTAATCTCAGTGATAAATTATCGTAAGAATAGCTTTCGCTCTCGGTTTTGCCCACGAGGTTTGGAATTCGGCGGAATATAAAAATAAACTTTTATGGCTGTAAAGGAGCTTTATAAAAATAAATGCGTCCTATTGGTTGATACTATCGATTTTATCTTTGCATTCGAAATGGTAATAGTAAAACTAGTAGTAAAATAAAGACATTTCGTTTATGACAACTTAATATAAGATGAATAGTAAGATATTGTGACAGAGCTAGCAGCAGTAATGATACTGAAAGAGCATTTGAACTGAAGCCAAGAATACGATGTCAGTAACAACCACACAGGAATACAAAACCCAATACTAAAAGTATACTACATGTGGCTCAAAGCTGATTTTGCTAACTCATGAGACAATTTCTGGAAATGCAAATGTATATTTTATATTCTATGATACAGAATCTTTTGCTCAAGATTAGTTGGGGAAAAGCACGGCATAAAATGTAATTTAATAACCTGAATTTTGGCCCTAAATGGCTATTACTTCCATAAACCTCTTTAACAGCTTCCTAAGAAAATATCGAGCGTGAATTTATTAGTCCAATCTAATGAAGATATTGTGTTGGTGCTTTTAGCAAAAACCGACGCCACTGAGCACCAAGTTACAATAAACATCCAAAGATCATTTGAGCCAATAGTGACGCAAAATTAAAAACCTTCATTCACAAACTATAATTGTTTACACAAAGTTCAAGTGGGAATACCGTAGTAATTCACATTGCCTGATAGCATTATGTACACTAACCAAATGAATATTCCAAGAGGTAAATTAACAATACAAATGGTGAATCGGGTTTCCTGAAATTCATTGACAAAAGACATCAGTAATTCATTGTTTCGTTGTAAAATTGTCTGTGAATACAATAAAAAGACAAATAGTACTGAGTACGGATTAACTAATGTTAATTGTTAGTATTGGGTAAGAGCTAGTAACTGTTCTCTATTCTGGTAGCAGTAATTAATGACTAAATACTGAGACTTAGATATTTTTAGAATATTTGTGCAAAATTGATTCGACACATGAGGCGCCATTGTCCATACAGGTCCCATTTGAGTAACAGACACTGAAAATGCATTTAGAAAATGATCCACACGTTGTTTGTGCCCTAATACCTCACATGTTGGTCAAACACCAAGGTTGCTGACCGAATCAGTTCAAAGAAAAATAAGTATGTTAGAGGAAAGAAGGAATGATAAACAAACTAAAACACGATGATATTTCAAATTGGTCTGTTGCGTGGGTCAGATCTAGGTCTTCAAGACACACTCATTTTAAACTGATGATTCACAGAATAGGCATTCCAAATAACGTAATATTGACGAGCCTGACTCATGACTTAGAAGCAGTGATGATGATTCCCTTCAATCATTGAAGCGTTTTGTTTATGCTTTTTACATTAGTCAGTAGTCACTGGTACAGGTTGTTCTAAGAATTTATTTGAACATTTTTATAGAATGGTAAACATTTTACATTAAAAATATTTCGTTTTAATAACATAAAGGCATAACCAAGGTTTTTCACAAAGTTAGGTAAGTGTACTTCAATTTTAAAATTATAAGCAAAAGAACTGTAAATTAAAGACGGTTTGCAGCGCGACCTTGCAAATTATTTATTTGTCATAATAAAAATAATTGTGAGAAAAATTTTATTATTCATAATATGGTTTCGTAATAAACTCGAAGATATTAAGATAGTCAGTACTAAAACACTGACGAATGCTACCAAATACTATATCAAGAGTTAGTAAAACAATAAAATGTAAGGTGTCGTTAACAAATATGGAATTATTTATCAAGGTCTACAAGAAAACCTTACGACTTCACTGAGAGATTTATTTTGGTAAGTATTTACTCATTTTATCTCTTACGGCATTTTAATGTTATTAAATACGCCATCTTTGTTTGAACCTATTTGTTTATAAACCGAATGTCTGTTCTCGTCTGCTAACACTAGAAAAAGGAAGAGCTAATAAAAACAACATAGAAACAATTGTCATTCATAATTCTGTATAGCGTCCCATTAGGGGCAAGGTGACAACCGTACAATGGCAGGGCGATAAAATAAAACGACCTATTCTTGTGGAGACCATAACTATAATAGAAGATGAAGAAAAAAACGCGATTCAACTTGGTACGAAATCAGACTTCAACGTGAATTACGTCCTACGAATATTAATTTGGTTCGTTTTAATTCCCGATCGTTGCAGATGTTTTGGGCCTCAACCTTTCATTAAATTTAAATCGGCTAGCGTACCACAATAGCTACCTGATAAGAATTATTTAAAGAAACGCTAGCATAACGCTAGAATTTGAAGCGTTTCTGTACGAACGGTGAACGACCGCTCGATTGATTTTACTAACATAGAATTCATACATTTTATCAACAATTGTAATAAAAATAGTGATAACGAAACGATAACACTGACACACAAACATGAATAATGAGTAAGTAGGATATTACGAATTGCTATTTAACGTCCGCCTTTGAAATTCAGGTCAAAACATATCATGTCGTATATAATAAGTTGCGCAAAAATAACGAGTAATGTTTTCATAACCTAAGTTGATTGAGATCTAGACGCTGGTATTAATCTTACAGAGGACCCTATTGAGACATGAGTGCATAAGCCACGACCCCGAACCTGTGACCCTGCACACAATGCGAACAATTGTAATGTAAATGCGGATTGAACCCGTTGTGCCACTCGTACTCTGGTACCGATTGTTGTCGAAGTTCGCATTGAATGAGCTCGTAACTCATTTCACGTGGAAAACGATGGCAGGCCTCGTGAATCGGAATACACACGTATCACACTCATTATGTGTTTCTGTTATAACGGAAATAACTACACAGCCTACCAATGTCAATGGTAAACGAACACAGGTTTGCCGACTCTTAGCAGGATTTTAGTAAATAAATAGTCTTACAGCCATGTTTCTTTAGAGGTCAAAATCTGACGACAACAGCGAAGTCTTCGTCAACAATACTGAACTCTCTTACTTAGCACTGGCAAACAATAAATTCGCACGAGTCCTACTATTGTAGTCGACAAAATAAAAATTAACACATCGGCGTTCTCTTTAACGTCTCAAACATCTTCCACTTTCATAATTCCCACCAGCTTGCCATTAAACTCGATCTCATGCATAAAATACATTATGTTTTTCATTGATTCTCAGATCACCGTGGAAAGTCACAGTGAAATCGAAAAGTAACTCTTCTCATCTTGAATAATAAAAAGGAAGACTATACACGCCTGCATAACAATAATGTTTGTAATTCCATAAAAACCGGTGTAACGTCTTTTAAAACTCAACTGTATAATTAAACAGTGTGAAATAGCATTAAAGACTTACAAAAAGCGATGAAATTACTAAGAAAAACTCAATTTACTTGTAAAAGACGTTCTGATACGAAATAACAATATTCTCTTATGCTATTCCTCAGACTCAAGAAAATGTAAAAAGTAATGCATCAGAATAAACGAGCACTCTTACGAAAACCACGAAAGCGAAACATCGTACATTAACTGTTAGTCAAGAGCAAGATCATTAATTATCACGCGAGCCATATCATTATGATAGGTGGCGCTCATTAACTGTTACTAAGGCTAATTTTCTATTAAAACATCACACAGATTTACTTACTACAACCACGATAAGATAAGACAAACTCTCGTCTATTATGTTACGTTATCTTAAATATGATGACATGTTAAAAGTCATTTGCTTAACCTAAAAAGATCGTGACGCTATGTCAGAACAAGAGCGCCAACGAAGAAATATGAATGCCCAACTTTCAATAGCATATGAATAATAAGACTACATAAGCACTAACAACTCAATAGCAAATATACAATTTCTGAATACAATGAGGTCTATGAAGTACATACAACATTATTAACAAATCACGACGTAGAAACATAACGTTGATTTACAGCACAATCTATGGCTTGTCTCCGTCTGTGGCTATCTCAAATGCAACGTGCATTCGAACAAGCCGATTTCGTGACTGGAGCTGATATAAAGTATATTAATGCAAGTGGTACAATAGTTTCCATATCATTGTCGGTTGCCGGCGGGCCCGTCGAGGCGTGGCCAAGTCGACGCCGCTCCGTGCCCACCCGACCGTTCTGAGCTCTCCCCATGGATTTTGGAATTATGAGATTAATGCGTTTAGAAATCAGAGGAGGATTACTCGTTTGTAATTGACTCTTCAACGTTAGCGTGATTTCGATTTATTTGTCAGTTCCGTCGACCTTCTTCGTGTAATTCAATATGATTAAATAAAAGAAATCTAATGTTATTCCGTTAATGTAACGTATAATTGCGTTTTTGCGCTTGATGGACGAAAGTCACGTAATGGAGCATAACCATTAACACAAAAACTGGACACGTTAAAATCCCTCGTTTTACTTATCATCTAAAAATACCCTACTTTACGTACACTGTGTTAACTCGAAGTTATGGGAATCCAAAATGGTTTCGAGTCCGTTTCCGTACGCAATATTACCTTATATTCGATTGTCGGAATATTTCAAAAGCGGACATTTGTTTTTCCGTTACATGTGTAACGTTAAGAAGTTGTTTACATCTCCAAATCATGAGTAGAATTCCCTTCTCACACATTTCGAATGATACACCATTGTTGTAGTAACATAATTGTGAAACTAACTGCACATCGGATGAGGCACGAACGATGTCGAGTTTTTCTGTCTTGAAAATTGCCTATAATTGCTTCTAACAACTTCCTAGACTACGTTAACGCGTGTCATGGACAAACAAACCATGCAAAGCTATGTATACGTAGATCAAACGCCTCAGTGACCACGCAGATAAGTTCCGAATGAGACGACCTTTCAAGGTCTAATGTAACGGTCACTTTTAAATTTACCGCTTAAATATTCTTAGAGCATAGTTGCCAATTTATGCGTAATGTAAGTAACAATATTCTATGACATCCACGCTCAAAACAAAGGCATTTCATTGAATACAAAGATCGTTAGTATTCGGAGAGGCAGTTTCAATTGAATGCGCTTTTTGTACCTCTATGATAGAGGTATATGATCCCTAACACTGCCCGTGTTACAGATCATAATTCTGTGTATGGAGATGTTTAAAATGTAGGCATGGATTTTTTTATTTACGTATGTTGTTTTCTAACATTTCTTGGTGTTCTCATCCAATCGTAAAATAATTATTTAGTAGTGTTTATTTGCCCTTCATTCGTTGCATTCCAAAGATCAACCCCCGACGTGAACTATTGAAGATCATCGTGATCGTCAGTAAAGTGATATTATGTTGAAACAGGTATAAACTAGTAAAGCTTACGACAACACATGTGTGTCGAATGCCACTGTGCAACTTCTTATTAACGGTCGGCATGGCGGTGACAAAAACTAGTCGTGGCGGGAACTCAACGCAAGGTAGCGGCCATTGGGAACGGCATGCGAGAATCTTTAGAAATGGTGGTGATTACAGTCGCCTCACACTCGCGTAACTACTGTGTAATAGAAAACTTACCGTTTGGCGATATTAGTCGGAAGCGCATTGCGGTAACATTAAATTTTATTTATTGTGAATTTCTGTTTGTCAAATAAAGGGTTTCTTTATTTCTTATTCTAAACGTCGTCGAAACGAAATGATGTCTTAATAAAATGTACAAAATTTAACATTTTGTTGCAACAAATTTCCAATTGGTTTTCAAAAGCAAATCGTGCTAAAGCACCTGAATATGTTGCAGGCACAAGGAATGAAACTTTTCATCTTCCCGGTCGTCGACCCCCAAGCGCCGGACGATCGCACCTGTGCCTGCGTTGCCTGCCGAATTGCCGGATAAGGCGGATGCCAGCAAGGCCGCGAGCTTTTTAGCCTCTGACTCATGACAACTCCTCGCGTACGAGTTTTACCATTTCCGCATAACATCAGTAAGTTATGACATATCTTATACGGCGAGATCGATATCAGCGCGAATTTTAAATTAATCGAATGTACATAAAAGTAAATTAATTTGCATTATTTGTTGGCATCTAAAGCCAAACAAGGAGGTGTTTTTTTTTAAATGTAGTGCCGCCATTCTTCGCATGTCGCTTCCTATTCTTAGTTAGTTAAGCCTTTTTGTTGCAATGAGGACAATACACACCGGTGGAAAGGAAAAACAATTTAAATGTGCCAGTTTTGGATCCTCTTTTGACAGATAACACCGTAATGAATGAGTATTATTTGCAAAAAAGAAAGTATACTTTCACGAACATTGAAACCAGCAAATTCATCGTTGGTATAGAAAATACCAATAACCAAGTCATTAATTCCATCTCTAACTAAACAAAACAAGCCGTTATGGATGAGAAACTACTTAAAACTAAATTGCCTAACAAGGATTGTCTTCCAATCTAGATTTGAGAGAGCTGTAAAATTTGGCCTTCACGGAACGACTATAAATTATTCTCTTTGTGAGTTATTGTTGAAATATCAGACAAAAACAGAGTTTCTACAACAATAACAAACGGTCTGCAATCCTATTTTGATTCCAGCGAATTCAGCTCGACAAATCATAATAATAGTACCTGTATCAATATAATATTTACTAATTTACATAACATGAACAGTAGGTAAGTGCGGTATATTACGTAAATAAAACAATAAACACGGTAACGTTCAGTATGTATGGTAAGTACAGTTTGACACGTAATACTTGTAATAAGATAAATACGCGTTGGGCATTTGAATCACCATAAGTGCAGTAAATAAAGTGGGAACTAAGTATAGCTGCTACCTGCAAGAGATTGTTTTACAATTCTCGCAGTAGCGCAGACTGCAGACCAGTTTTTAAACAAAAGAACTACAATGAATGTTATGAATTAAACAATCACTGCTTCATCACACTGATGTGATGTCAATACATAACGATTAGATATAGTCAATTGTTGAGATATTATAATAACAAGCAATATGTTTTTATTTTATTTTCGTGTTGTGTAAGTAAAAACGAAGTAGTATTTACCTTCAGAAATCGTGGGCAGCACGTTGACAAAGTTAACAATTCCGACTCCTGTTAGTTGACTCATTCACCAAAACTAAGATAAAACGAGCACTTGAAAGTAACGACTGCCTACCAGTGGCAATTATTGAAAACAAACAAAAAAAACTAAAATATTAACACTTGACACCTTATCACGTACCCCACATAGATAAATGTGGTGAATTAAGTTTTTGCACTTCAGATTTTTGCAATCATGTCAGCTTTGCGGACCACAATAGAAAAGTATAGCAAAAATTAGAAATTACTACAGTGGCTAACCACTGCGCACACTTTTTCCATAATAAGCGAGAGAAATGGTAAACTATCACATTAGAGCGGCCTAGATTTTTTTATTGGAGTCGCGGAGTATGCGCGTACGCCGTGCTGTCGCTGCGAAGCGCCGAGGCTTACTGGCCGGCCAGACAGACAAGTCAAGCCAACGCCCGTTCACCAGTTCACCTACTCTTATCTTTCGATGACTGTGTATTTGGTGGTACTTGCTTGCTTATTCCTCGCTGCGCTTACTTGACTGGTTGTGCTTGCTTATACTGCATCGAATGTAGTTTTTATGTTGCAGCGCGTGAATTGCACTGCGTCCAATTTTATGCGAGAAAGGCAAAGTAGGTATTCTCACAATGGTTTACGTCCTTTTCCTTTATAGCCTTTATTAATCTCGTTTGTCGACGATAAAATAAAGGAATTCGTACGAAGAGGAAGATAAATAGCTTGATTAAAGTATCGATTCGGAATTTCTTTTAAACATTGCTTTATTGTCGCTCTAAATTTAAGGAGAAAGCTTCGGTAAAATTCCCAATAATTGTTTCTTTCCTTTGCACCCTTTGCATCTTCATTTTCCGTTTTCTTTACCGTTGGCGGTGGATAGTTTTGGAGGAAGTTAGAAAATTGTAATATTTCGGTTAACCGAACCATTTTGATATTTAATTTTATGCTTGTAGATTTGTAGTCCCAAAGCATTAATGTGTGACAATAGACAATAATTACTTACTAATTAAGTTTTCGGGAAATATATGATAACGTTTCCCTCATGTCTAAGGGCATCAGAAATTCTGAGAAAATTTCGTTATCAGTCAACAAATAAAAGTGGTATAATATTATTATCGTTGAGCAATCACAAAGAGCAGGAGTCAATGTGATGATTAAAACCTAGTAAGCAATTAATGTAAGACTAATATGGACAGATTACGTGGACTACGCTCGCATTCAATATCTTAATTACAAATCAGGCTGCTAGGTCAGAATAGAGACAAAGACTAGTATTTACAAATGCTAATAATAAACAATAAGGAAAACATTAGGCTATAGCAACACAAAGTGAAATAGCTTGATATACAACATAATTGCATCTAGCATATTTTATTGCGATCATTATGATGAGCCTAACGTATAGGGAAGTGAAAGTCTGCGACGTTTGTCTTTGATGATGATTATTACAATAAGTAAGCCATTTTAGAAAGAAAACTATTATAAATAATATAATTTTATATTTTATTCAATAAATTTTATTCAATAATCGATAATTTAATCAATAATAATATTAATTAATCAATAACAAATTTTTAACTCCTTCGGGACAGACTTACGTGGTCAATAAAATGGTCTCTTCTATGTCCTTATCACCTCTTCCATAAAATTCCATTTTAAACTTGTAATTTGGAACTAAACAATAAGTTACTTATGAATAGAAAATTTCTCCCACAGATGATACCACCTACTAATATAAAAAAAAACATATTTGGTGAATACGGACACCTGTCTTGACCTGTCTTTCACGGTTATATCAAAGAATGGGAAGCTGAATAAAAAATGCACTGGTCCGGAAACACAGATGCAAGTCATGCTATTGTTCAGCTGTGCAGATGAGAGGTGGTGGCTAGCCGTCTGATGTTAAAGTATATGAAGTTTGAAAGGATTTAAAGGATATACTAGAGTTTAATATTGTCGAATTAAAGATATTACAATTAATGTTAAAGTTATAATAGTTCCTAGTTTCATAAGAGATTCCAGTTCGGTTCAGGTCTAGATTCGGTGCTTTTGCGATATAGCACGATGGTGATCGAATTTGAAATACCAAGCCGAACTTGTAACCGAACAACAAGCCAGTCTAAATTAGCATCGATCACAAAAAGAAAAACAAAATCGCTTTATTATGACATCGAATACAGGAAATCGTAAAAGCACCGAACGACATTATTGAGGAAATGTCAAAAAGCTCATAAAATTTAGATTCGATTAGGTCATAACTCGTGCTAGACTAACTGTTACGCATTAAAAAGATGATTAGGACTTAGTTACCCATAAGATGTATTACTTTAAGTTATGTTAAAATGTTTAAAAGAAGAGAATAGTTAAAATGCTAACAAAATGATAGAAGAATTGATTGTGCCCAAATATCCGTGACAAAAATGCTTTTAGTTACCTACGTTACCTACTTACTTAATTGCTTTAAGATTTCACCCGCATGTTCTATTTCTAAAGATCTATTGTAAAATTATATTACACAGTTTTAACTTGAGAAGTACGGATGTATAAGCATCCAAGAAATTGCAACTTGTAGAAGCTTCGGCCTTAGTCTTAAAGATTAGGACATTCAACAAAGGAATCCAACTTTATCATCACTATTGTGTCGGTGACAAAGCATCCACAGCAGAACATATGCCTCATCTAATGATTTTCTGATAAAACGCTATAAACCGCATATTTTACTTATTACTATGAACCTTCTACAGCCACGAAGTACATAAAACCGTTATTATAAGAGATGTAACCAAATTCATGAGAAACATAACCGTTGTTTAGGTATCGATTGTCGATACGTTTCATAGTATCATTAAACTTTCATGAGACGAAGTGGCGGTGGCAAACTGCTGTACCTACCTCTATTATACATTTACAGTTTAGGCCAAGACGTTCATAAATATTTTACTCTTTTGGTAACCGAATTGTAACTATTTAAATATCTACATAAGCTAAAATCAGATAAATAATGAAAATTCGGAGAATATAATATAATTGTTTTAAGTGATCGGATTAAATAAATATACTTACGGATCATCTTGGTTAATTCAACGGTTATAGCACTAGTTAATTAAAGTGTTTTTTCATTTATCTCGGCAGGTCAGTTAGGTTATCCTTGCGTTTATTTTCGGCTAAGTACGATGTACTCTATAAAAGTAAGTATCGGCTTAATAATAAATAACATAACCATCCACATAACTCAAAGGAGTAAGCACCATCATATTTTTCCCCGGCTATAATTTAACGATATACATCAAAAGCGCATCGTACCTGTAGGATAAACAATTTGAACATAAAACAATTTTACGACTTCATAAAACGTATAAGATACTCACTTCTTTTCGAAGTGCTGAAGCCATCTTCGTGGCCGTTGCACGTCCTGTCTTCATCATATTCGTAAACCTTGAAGCTTTCGAACGAATACAGCTTGACGGCTTTTGTTTCCTTCCTATTCGCGAAATTTCTTGACTGAAAGTGATTAACAAATCGTCCAGATCAGCTAATTGCAATTCGATATTCGGGTAACAACACAGTTCAAAAGTACACACAAGTCTACCCTTAAACTAAAGGGATCTAGTTCCACAAACGACACACTGTTCACCAATAATGTCAGAGAACTTTCGTCAACTAGTTATACCACTCGGAGACTGAAATGTTTACAATCACGGCGATAACTTTAGTAAGATGGAAGCCCGCTTACGCACGAACTATTGTCATAACAGAACAATGGATCCGACGAAAATGTTTAGTATCACAACACCAACGTTCGGAATTCAAAAGAAGTTATAACTTCGCGATCGTAAGGGACCCGGGAGCTCTCAGTAGGGCGGGAGCGCTCGTGAGGGCGACCGCGTGTCGTCTGGCTGGGCTGCAGTGCCCCTGCCCGCCGCGCCGGCGCCCGGAACTGTGTCAGCAGACGCGGCGCCCAGAGCACCCCGGTACCCCGGCCTTTCATGAATACACCTCTCTCTATGTTTGACGCATCAATACATTCATTACCGTAGGCTTGGCAAACTATAATTGCCGCATCATCATGAATAGAATTGTGGTGAATTAGAAATGTCAAAAGTTAATAATTTCACAGGTTAACAGGTTTACTCGAATGTCATAAAAGCAGATTTAAATCTAAGTATTTGGGTCAATAAAAAACAAAGCACGTCAATTATAGAATCGATGAAAACGTTAATGGAACCATTTAACTCAATTAATTACGTAATAACTCTCACAGTATCTTTAATAACCCTCGTAGTATCTTTCAACCATTTTGAATATTTTCCTTACAAACTGTCATATTTATGACAAGTCTAAACGGAATACGTTACTGAGTCCAGAAGCCGCTAAGTGAGGGACTTTTCGCGCCATTTCTCTCCCTCATCCTTGGCTTATTATGTACTATTTTTAGACTTAACAAGAATTCTTATCTTTATTTTAATAATGAATTTCTACAAAAGCCGAATTTAATAAAAGTAGACAATTAGCAAATAGCGTCAATGAGTGACGTGAGTGATCATGAGGTGTTTCTTTTAAATAGTTATGCGTAAACATATGCAGACCAGATGCATATGAACAGACAAATTCTGTTCATGTCAAAAATCTGAAAGTTTTCTACCTAGTTATAAAAAATACAAACAGGCACGTGTTTAGTAAACTTACCATCACATGGTACTGAGTAAATAATGCCAAATTAAAATTGTTTTGTAAAAGTAATGTGTCTGACACGATAAGCAGATGTGCAAATGTGAAAAAGTAATAACTAACAAAAGGTAACATTTCTCTTAGAACGCTTTTTAGACGCAATGTAAAATTAATCAGTACCCAGAGTGTTACAAGAAATAAAATTACCATAAATCGTTTAGTACATTATGCAAACCATTAAATTCTCAACATGGAATTCGAAGAACTACTTGCCGTAGACTATAACAACAACGAGTTTATTGGAGAAACATTAAATAAGTCTTCAGAACAATTTTATAGGCCAATATAATAGATCTAAAGAAATGGGTTCTACAATAATTAGGCGAATGGACTGGTAATAAAATCTAACGAGGCTCACGGCTACCAAGTGCTTTACCAGAATTATTTTAATTAAACACCAAATTGATCGATGTTTACATAAATAATAGAGGTAGTAAAAGACATTAAAAATCATAAGCCATTTTCAATTTCTTCAGATTCTTTGGATAATGCTGTTTCATTTGAGTCTTTTTAGGTAGAAAAGAACTGATTCATAGAGTATAGCGCTCTAGTAAGGACGAATGTGTCTAGTCTAGAGTAGTTGAGTGGATAAGTTGAATAGCACCCTGTAATTGTACACGCAGTCCATTGTTGCCGACTAAGCACTAACAAAGACGTGTCTAGGCTATTCATTACTTATACAGACAATCCAGGATTAACGTATTCCAAAATTACACCTTATGAAAGCCAATCTTATGTAGTTAATATAAAGCATACAACATAAGGAAGTCTTAGCTATTTTTTTCGGTTCTGTTCCTTTACATCCTAAATGAAACACTATAAAATGTCCTACATTACTATCTACTTAAGAACTAATTTATATTCCTGGTCCACAGAAGCTTTAATTACAAGAACTATTCCGAACTACTAAGCGAGCAGGATATAACCCAAACAAATTGGAAAGTTGCGTCCAGCCAAATAGTTTGTGCTCTTATAAATAAATAGCAATCTAGCTAACCAACTGGCCCAGATTATATTACAGTGAAATATAAGAGTAATGAATTCATTTGCAAGTGAATGAGCTATATGAACACTCGCAAAGCTCTTTCTATCTTATCAGGCTAACAGATCGACCTCTGACATTTCGAAGCGAGCATTACAGGCCACCAACCTGGGAAATGTTATTTCGAACTGGGACAAACGCAGTGTTTACGTTGGCAAGTAAATGTCGTCTTATTTTATACATAAAGCTTATACACTCGGAATTTCTGAACCGAGCGATACATTTAATATTTAACCGACAAAGTGTTCAGAGAAGCATAGCTACCTGGTTTCACTTGCATAACGCTGGAACAATCATTGTAGTTATTAAATATTTACAGAATAATAAAGTAAGATACAAACACTAACTTCCGATATTGTACGATGTTACTGGTTTCACTAATAAAAGATATACCTGTACAGTTAAGCCATGTTTTAAACGTATACCGGTTTTAAAATAAGCAAATTTCTTAGTGCAAAACTTGAACAGACTTTGTCCCTTAGCTGTGTGCAAGGTCGTCAAGTGTTGCGGTGACTATTATATCGTACACCACAGCAGGTGACTGGCAAGGAAACCGCAATACAAAATCAGGTAAGGGGAACTATTCCCACTTTATAAATATTATTTCTTTTGGATTCAAAACGAGCAAAGTAACAGATATCTTCAAATTAGTCCTGGGGAAGTGGAATTAAAAACCAGTCAATATGAAACATTTTCGTCTTTTGGGATGAGATGAATAACATCCTCTATTAGTATGATTCAGAGAACGATAAATACTGACGTAAATGGGATAGGATTTAATTGATTAGTTAGCTAGCATTTGCCGCATACGTAAAGAAAGTTCACGATATGCAGTGCTGACCTTTCGTGCTTCGCTTTGTTCGTTCGCGTTTCCTTTATATAATCAAAGTTGTAATGACGTCGATGCCTCATTAATTTGCTATACTATTTACTATATGTTACTGTGATAATTTCATATGCTTATTTATTTCCATACAGTATTTTTTTTAAGGGGGGAAAATCATTGAATTGCTGCTCCCGCCTGGGTGAGGCGGGAGGGAGTGTCAGACTCTTACTGACTAAAAACCACCCCGTTCCTTCTCCTGCACGTCGAGCCGGAGCCCCAGTTACCCGTTAGGTTCTCCGCGACTTCCATACAGTATGGGGGAGTTTTTAGCCTGTTTCGGTTTCTTCAATGACGTATATCATCGTTAGATTTTCTTACATTTTCTATCGTAAAACTTCAAACACCAAGACGTTATGTCCCTTCGCGTGTCGCCAAAGGCAAACAGTCCGTAAAATTCTGATATCCCTACGCACCTGTTTGATATAAAATGAATGGTCGACCCTAATATACCTCGAAATAGCTTGTAGAACTTTAACTCTCAGTAGTAAAACCCCAAATGTTCTTTACCCTCGCCTATGCTAATTTGGCACTAAAAGCCGGTCGTGATACCGAGCCTAAGAACTCTAAGATCGATATGTCGGGAATAGACACGCGACGCGAATCAAACGACCACCTTGACCCGGTTACCGCCAAATGTTACCCTCGCTCATACAGTTTTGTTAACAATGACGCGTCTAATGCGACCAAGGAGCACGTAGCTGTTTTTTCCACCTGCCGATCACTTGTCGATGGAGGTGACTTTGTTAGTCTATTGTCTGACACTTGTTTGTTTACTGTACTGGTTTATGTGTGATGTTTGTATGGTGCTAAGAGCCATTGACCGAATTTATCACTGCTCATTTTTTAAAGACAAAACAATTTGAAAATTATGGCTCATATTAATTTGAGTCACTATCTAATTATAAATTGGGAATTCTTCAATGCATTTTTTATAAACAAACAATTCAATTTTAATTGTTTTTTAAATTATATTAGGTATATTTGAAAATATAAATAAATAAATCGAGAGCATTCTAATATCAAGTACTTATTAACTATTTTTAAACACATATCATGCTTGTGGTTTTCCTCGTACCTTTATTAATTAACTACATTTATTTCAAAAATATACTTCTATGTACGATATTTATTCATCTGCAATTAAATACAACATTTCGATTTTAAGATAAGTGTTCTTCTATTTTAATAGATGTACAAGGTACTTTTTAAATTTAATAACTTGAAATAATTATGTACCTATATAAAGAAGTAAATGGCAAACAAGTGTAAAACAATTGTAGCTTTTACTATTCAAAAGTTAAAGTTGTGTTTTATGTACCTCTACCGGGTAAGGCTCTGTAAGTCTGGGTCGGATAATTTGATGTTATCTTAGTAACTATCTTCCATAATGTGTGAAATATGATGGCTAGGTCAACAAACGCAAAGTTGAAAGAATGTCATCAACATCTTAGTATCCTTTCTCTTTCAAAACAGACATAAATGACAATAATTTGATATAATAAACAAGAATCCAGTACTACAGCCTTAAATCATATGACTATACAATACACAATATGTTTTCTAAACAAATTATTAGTAAACCTAACAAAAATACAGCTTGTGTTGCTTGTTTTATTAACACCTAAATATTAGTAACTTATTACTATATTTAGCTAGTCAATATAATTCCTCACATGACAAGCTAGTAAATGATGTGTTTGTCGATAGACTGCCGACTGCTTGCAGTAACTCATTACATTAGTACTCTTTGTGTGATCAACAAATTGTTGTTTCGGATATCTGCGTATGATGTGCATGTGAAATTGTAACCACACTCACAACACAGGACATAACGCTAGAGTAGAGCAAAATTAATCTTCCAAAAGTTTATGTCAATGATATACTTAACTATTAATTGATTTTTATTTTTTACTAGTTAATAGGTCTAATTCTTACACAGGTAATTATGTATTGATAGAAAGCAAGAAATCCTAGTGTTAATAAAATTCATGCTTTATCTTAATGTAGGTAAAGATAAATACACACACAAAATGGTAGTTTAATTGCAATATGCTGCTAATAATAATTTTGCTAACAGACTGTTTAAAAAAATTGTGTAAAAACATAATGTAACATCCTAAAAAAACACATCCACTTAATCCACTATGACCTCAATATTCAAAATGTGAATCGGACGTTGATCGCGTGCGTTACATTTTGAAAGTCTAGTGCTTCAAGAAGAATGACTAGTAATAATAATAATAACTAGGACAAGATGATTGACTTGCTTACCCTGTATTTACAATACTAACATACACAATTTACTCTTTCTAAACCAGAAATACTTCTTATTAGTCGCTTTATCCAGTAATTACATACATTCTGTTTCTAATTCACTAATTTGAAACATTACTAAACTTAAAAAGTATCCCCAAACTTTTAACATAAACAAAAAACAATGGTATTAACCTGCAGATGGAACATTTTCATGAAAGTATCCTGGAAAGTTCTTTAAATTGTCAACTGTACTAGATCTATCTAAATATTACACGATAAAATACATTAGCAAATTAAAAAAGCATTTGTGACAACCAAACTTACCATCTTTGACGTTCTTCGAAGATTGTGACGATGACACACCGGGAATCGTTTTATCGGTAGCACAGTACATTATAATTATTTGTACACTATTGTGTTAAAAAGTCACTCTCACCTAATAAAATTGTACATATTATTATCAAGACGATTTGATAACACAATACATTCGCACTAACGCGAAACACGGCGGCCATTCCACATTCCGGTTGTAAATATTCGTGTCATAGACAAAACATGAAAAAAATTACTTCAGTCAAAGACAGCCGTCACAATATATTTTTATGTTTATAACGGTTTCGTAATAATAAGAGAAGATATTTTTATATTTTACAAGAATATGATTACTTCAAATCAGTTGTTTTTGTTATCGAATTACAATTATTTTACGAAAGTACCACTCAAGATCTGAAAAATTGAAAATTAATTTTAGAAACAGCGTTTAGATTTTTGGTCACATTGATGTCAGCTGTCAAGTCAAGCTAAGATTATCAAATGTCAACACTGTCAAACAAATCGGTTTCCACTGAATTTTCAGTAATTCAGTTATAGAATTTTTAATTTATCGATAGCTAACAGTGAAATTTCTTTTCATTTTCCAGTAATATGATGCAACATCAGTACTGGGTAACAAAAAAGACTGTGCTAAAAAAACTAGGAACCAAAGAAGATGAGTGTATTGTTGCGTCCGACGCCGAGCTTGATGCCAAACTGGAATTATTTCGATCAATATCAGACAGCTGCTTACAATTACAGCGAGTATTGGACCAATATCAGGAGCGATTGTGTATTTTGGCTCAAGAAGAAAATTCATTAGGAAAGTTTTTGCGAGATGCAGGAAAAAATGCGGATGCATCCGGTAAACACATGGTATCAGCTGGAAAAGCAATTTCCTATTCTGGTCAACAACGCTTATCGGTGAGGGGACCGCTCTTGAGGCTTTATCATGAAGTAGAAACTTTTCGAGGTCGCGCCGTGAGCGATATGCGGGCGACTGTGTCAGCTATGGAAAAAGCCCGAATTGAATACCGTGCCGCTCTCAGCTGGATGAAATCAACGAGCGCACAGTTAGATCCCGATACTGGACGCGGCCTTGACAACTTCCGAAAGGCACAGCGACAAGTACGCGAGAGCAAAAAACTATTTGATAAATTAACTCTGGATGTGTTGCAAAAAGTATGACTTTTAACACTCTTCTCTGATTATTACATGAAACTCAGAAAATTCTGTAGTCTATCATTTTGACTAACTATCTGTATATCAGCAATAATATAAATAATATTTTCAGATTGATCTCTTAGCTGCGGCCAGATGTAACATGTTTTCTCATGTACTGTCTAACTACCAGGGGTCCTTCATAACTTTTGCTACAAAAGTAGCACAAACTCTGACAGCAACTGCGGACACAATGAATGCCACTCCACAGTATGAGTTCTCTATCCTGAAGGAATTGTCTCAGACACTGGGTGAAGGTGAAAGCAAGCAAGAGGTGACACCTCAGGACAAAGATCAGATGTTATTCTTTCAGGTAAAGCACAAATATAAAGAAATAATTTAACTCGTCAAGTACCGTCATTATAGACACGATTATAGAACAATAGGTTGGGGTCACCGGTGACCGCTTGGTGTTTGACAGTTTAAATAGTATCCATACCATAATAGTTTAGATTTTAAAGTTACATAAGACTTAAAAGTTTTAGTTGTCATAGATATAGTGATATAGAACTTAATTGTGTAATGTTATGGAATAAACCTTTCAGGATGAATTTAAAGATGACAATCCAGAGACCAGTGAGAAACCAAAAACAGACAACGAAAATGACAAACAACCGTCCAATGACAGAGATGCAAAGCCCAGTACTTCGGTAAACCTGATTGATACAAGCTACTTGGAATCAGAGTCATCTAGCGGAAATGCTGGGATACTATCTGAATTAGCTGGCCTACAGTTAGATTGCGGTGATGGACAAGGCGGAGTCGGAACCTTTTTGCCCTCGCAATTGTTACAGGTAAGTTTATTAATTAAAATTTTATATTATAGCTACACTCAAGTAGTTTATTGTTCAGTTAATCCAAATAATTACCTTATGCGTGCCTCACACAATGCAATTAAAATTGAACTTTATTTGAACTCATTACTTATTTGAACTTTATCCTTATCACAAATGTGAGGAATGTATGACTCAACAGCAAATAACTGATATGGTTATTTGCTGTTTAATTAATATAGATGATTAAATTGATATATTATATTCCATTTCAGAATTCGTCCAGCTTGCTCCAAGGACTGATGACCCCAGTAAGCAGCAACAACAATCAGACACAAGCGGTGAAATCAGTACAAACTTCAAAGCCAGCACCAAGTTCCGTTGTTCCGAAGAAAGAGGATAAAGCAGCTTGGTTTAAACTCTTTGCTGAACTGGATCCACTAGCTAACCCTGACAACCTTCCAGGCTCGAACACAAACCAGAGCCATGCAGCCTAATGCAATGTAGGTATTTTTCTAGACAAAGAGCTCAGATTATGTTAAACACATTCATTTTAAATATCATAGTGGTCTTCTTTCTGTCGATGTTACCTATCTAACTCTTGTGGGCACGGTAACTAATAGCACTGAGTTGTAACTCACCAAAAACCTATTTGAAACTGTGTGCATATTAATCATATTATAAACCTTTATTTTTATAATAACCATCGTGAGACATACTAAATTTACATAAAAACGCGAGTTAATCATGTTAACATACTGAGAAAAGCTCTACTAATTTTGAACCACAGAGGGATTCTTTCTCATGAGCAGCGTGCGCGGTCGCGCTGATGTCGCGCAGCCTACTGGCTAGCGTTGGCGCTTCCATTGAGGTATTTTATTGCGACGATGTTGTAGCGCAGGGTATGCGCACGCTGCTCATGAGGTAGAACCCCTCTGTGGTTGGAAACTAGTAGAGCATTTCGCAGTATATTCATGTGAGTGACGATTTTTAGTTAATTATAAACCTTTTAATGTGATGGAATTTATATTGTTGTCATCACTATCGAAACATGACACTGTCACTGACAAATTAGCTTGATTCCAATGCATATTTTCACAAAGGAATGAAGAATTTTCATGGTGATATAAATAAATGTCTATGGATAATTTGGACACCTTACTATCTATAGATGTTTCAGTTGTTAAAGTCATAGTTAGGAATGACCTATACCTATCTACAGTGATAAATAAGTGATGTAGGTACTTGAAGTAAAAGAGAAGTTTATGTATAGGAGTATTTATAATAACAAAACTGTTTGGTTCTAGAAGTAACTTGGATTAGTACAATGAATGTATTACTATGCTCATTAGCTTACAATATTTATAATCATGTATTTTATGTACATTTTATATATTGTACACTGCTCTATTATGCATAATGTGACCATCTGTTAAAATGATCTGTTTATGTGACAAGTAAATCTGAGTAATCGAATATAAGGGCTCCTATCCTATCATGCGTATCCCGCCTACGCCATATATGGGTGTTGTCCTTACGGGAATCGTGGCCTGAGTGGGTTTCTTAGCACATGCGTACGATCCGTGCGATGCGACAAAATGGCTGCCCATTTAATATGACAATTTATCAATCGTAGTATTTAAGTTGTATAACTTTTTGTTTGTTGGAATTCTTGTTTAAATATTTAGCTAGTTCTAAAGTATTTAAATAAAAGTACTTAATTTTATCACCAAAGATTGATGTTATTTGTATGTTTACTGAATTTATTTTGGTGTTATTTAGATTAATTATTTTATTATTGTGATAAATTATATCTATCCAACCTATTTACATTCCAACTATTATAACTATTATGATTATAATCAATTTCCTAGTTCAGTATTTGATGGAAATATTTTATGTGTTGTTGTACTTTTTTTATTTAACAAATCAGAATATTGTTGGACAATAAGTCACATGGATATATCAATAAATAGAACACATATTATTATTGTGTGTATAAATTAAAAAAAAACAATAACAATAAATGTGTAAAATAAAATGTTTTTATAATCAATCTGTACACACAAATTAATCTAGTCATATGGATCTTATGCTTTTAAAAGGAATTATACCAAAAATGTATAATTATGCTTTATATCCTTATAATTAGATGGTTTTAGTTTTAGGATATTATTTTATTAACTTTTTAGTATTATGTGCATTCCATTTTTAATCTTTATTAAAAATAAATGTAACTGATTTATTGTTTTTATTTTCGGAAATATATTAAGTACCTACTTTTATAATGTTACACCTTTCCTACAGCCTCATAACTCATTTCCGTGTAGAAGGACTAGGAGACAAAATTTCTTGGAAACCTAATTTGAGTGTGCACTTTAAAAATAATCTTCGCTAGTAACCTCTTGATAATTCATCATCATTATCATCATCAGCCTGTATTCGTCCACTGCTGGACATAGGCCTCTTCAATGGCACGCCACTGACACGGTATTCAGCTCTTCTCATCCAACCACTGCCAGCCATCTTGCAGATGTCGTCAATTAAAACTGCAGAAATATTCAAACCTAAAATTCTATTTTCCGAAAGTCAAAATCTCCCGATCGATTTCGATCATGTTTAACTAAACTAGCCCAAAGCGCAGGTAGACCGACAAGTTCGGAGAGAGATCAGACGCAAAACCAACGAGACACGGAGTAGCACCTAAGGCTTATTTATAAGTATAATGTATAATCAATGTTTGAAGGGATTATGCAAACGGATGGTCCATGTGTCCTATACGCTCCTAGCGTGACTTTGAGCCACGAAGCTACATTTTAAACGGTTGAATCGTAAACGAACCGTTAAAGTTACGTTATAGCTGAGTTGAGGATGTTATGCTTTACAAAGAAACAAATTGAATAAATTGTAGCCGCACCGCACGACTACATACCTACCAGTTACCAGTACCACCGAATACCTTACCATATACCTTCCACAATACCTTTACCAAAGTTTTAGACTTACTCCGTTTTAGAAACAAGAAACCAATTGTCTTGAAAAAGACAGTTTACGACTCTATCGCATAGAAACAATAATAATCACTGCGGCAACAGCGTTATCACACCGTGCCGCGAGCGATCGCTTCGAAAGAAGCGGTTTTGTTAAGCAAGCAGCCAAGCAGCGCAAGCGGAGCCGGAGCCGGAGCACTTGCATTCGTCGTATCTTCATTGGTTCATCTGTAGGTAGTCTTCAGTCTTCACTCGACGCCGGCGCTCGGAGAAATGCGCGCGCTCGCGCCGCGCTGTCATACTTATACGGAAGGAACCGATAGTGCCGTGTGCAAAGCGGCGCCCCGCACCCCGCGCGCCGCGCGCACGCCGGCGCGCCGCTATTGGTCGAAACTATCACCTAACTATATCTGATATTGTCTAATTGTAAATATGTAAATAGAAATATAAGTAGCGTAGTTTGGTGAATTAAATCATTCTAGTCCACACCTCTCATCGGAGTTTCACTACTACTAGAAGAAAAGAAGAAACCTCCTCTAGGACACTAGGCTCTCCTACCTAGCTCCTAAAAAATAAATAATAAATACTTACTGTTAGGCAATATAATCTTTTTTTTTGTAATTGGATAAAACATCGAATGACTTCTCCCGCCTGGACGGGAGGGAGTGTCAGACTGAAATCCATCCCGTTCCTACTCATGCACTTCGAGTCGGAGCCCCAGCAACCCGTCTAAACCTCCGCTGCTCCATATCGGCATCAGCCCTATTGGGCCCCATCCATTGTGGTCTGATGGCTCTTTGAGGCGCGCGCGGAACGCCACGTGCCGCACGCTCGGGTCGAGCGGCGTGCGGCGCGTGGCATCGCCTCCCGAGGCGAGCTACTCATGCTCACCATCCGCAGGCCCGTGCTTACGGTGGCCGAAGATCGTCTCAACATCCTCGACGCGACGTCCGGAGTGTCCTTCGCGACGGCTGGGTTGTGAGGATGCAGCGCTTCGCTACCTGACGCGCCCCGCCTCCTCCTTAGCAATAATATTTACGTATTGGTTGCTAGTTTGCTAAGCCTTAAATAATTAATGGCTGCAAAAGTGACCGCGTAGTCCCCTTATGCAAGGGGCCAAGGGATAAGACGTAAAGTGTTGTAATCTAAGGTTTATTAATGGCTCATATACATTTTTGTAGCTTTCTGATCGTAACAAAACGTGAAGAATAAACATTGACATTGTCAAAGTCATTCTCTGCCTGTGTCATGATGGTGTCATGTCTGATGTCAGTTTATCAGTTGTCATTTGTCAATAGGACAGATCAGATGTCGAACGCCGTATTTTAGTGCGAGATTTGTTTTGTGTTGTGCAATATAAAATTAATAATTCCAATTTAAAACTAGTACGAAAGGGTCAAAATAATATCCTACATCATGTTAAATTCTAGTAAGTTCCCATTTTCTTCTTATCTTGAATTACATTTGAATCAGACCCTGTAATCATTTTGTAAATATTATTCGAAAAATGAAACTTATGTACGTGTGAACTTTTAGTTTTTCGTGGCCTTTTGGGCACAGAGGAGGCTCCTACAAAAGTCATGGAGGTGCGGTCAGATAACTACATTTCAAGGCCGATCCATTATCGCGAGGACTCGATCTTATTGTATGGGCCTAAATCTCCCTCTGATGGCAAGAACACGAAGGACAAATACTTCGAAATTGTACTCCACAAGCCTTTTACTGAGAGCTTACATCAGATGTACAGGTAAGACATTTATTTATGGGTTTGACTCATTCTTTTAATGATAATTGCCAATTGTTTTTTACAATTTTGGCAAAGTCTACTTCTGAATGGGATTATTATTTAAATAATACATACTGCTACTGAAGATAAACATATTATTAAACTAAATGTATAAAGACCTAGAATTAAAAATTAAACTGTAATTGTTTTATAGTCTATTTTATTTGACATCCATATGGCTGGTAAATATGTAACTGAATGATTACTTACTTACAGTAATAAAATTGAATCCTCAACTAATTCCAGTTAATTTTAACAACTGATACACTTGTAACTGAAAACAAAAAACAAATATGTGATGTAAGGAGAGTCTTACATCACTAATTTATAATATCTTTTTAATTTTTAAGGACAATTAGTAATCAGTTCATTGATTATAATATTTGTCATTTATAGCTTTTTCACTATCAGTTTAGTTTACAAGTTGTATTTATTTTCTGTATTATTAGAGCTATCATTGGCATTGGAATTAAGATTATGATAACAACAATTGAGTTTTGTGCTTATGCCTTGTACATGAAAATAACATGAAAAAAAAATAGAATAATTATTAATTAAATATTTAAAGGCAGGTTTCAAATTATTATGTCAAAGCTTAATCTCAAATAGAAAATTGCTTTAGAATAAGTTCCCTGTGTATTTCACCCCTAACTAGTACCAAAAACATCTAATTGCCTTTTATCTGTTCAGTCCCCAAGCGGTCATCGATGACCGCTTTTCACTTACTTCATTATAGACCCTATTTCCGATGTCTAGAGATAATATATCAACATATTAAAATGAACTTTTATTTCAGAGTTCTTTTTTTGGTTTTAATATAGTTACTTTGAAAGGATTTATCTAAAATGATAAAATATTTACCTGCATATCAAAAATGCGAAGTAGGTACCTGAAAAGCCTAGCTTTGGCAATGTAATGTGAATAGCATCGCTGTATGTGTATGTGTAAAAAATAAACTATTGTTTTATTTTACAGTTTGTGTCGAGCTAAAACTTTAGAGGAGGCTGAGAAGAAATTCATAGTTTATAAAGAAAGAATACCAATATTTATTAAAATCACTAAAGAGGTAAGTTTTGCATATTTATTCAGTAAAAATTACATAAGATAACATCACGCCTTTTATCCCCGAAGGGGTAGGCAGAGTTGCATATTACGGCACTTAATGCCACTGTACAATATAACACACACTTTTCACTATTTATGTTATGAGTCCCATGTAATATTATCAGTTAAAATTAAATGAAGAAAATTATTAATCAACTATAAAATGAATAGAAAAACACTAACTGAGCTAAACTGTGATAGATAGAATTAAATTATATTTTAAAGACTGACTTTATTATATATAATTATATTATCATTTATCACATAATAACAAAACCTTTTATAAAGGCAATGATACCTTTTTTTGTGATCTAATTAAATATTTCCATTTACAGTGCACAGTGGCAATTCTTCAGAAACTATGTGACACATTATCACAGCACCAATCATGGACAATTGCACACATGATGGCCCACTTTGGCCTGAGTGAGCAGTTCAACGACCCTGAAGTTCAGAAACATATTGATGATATTGATCCTTTGACTGGAGCTTCACCTTTGATGGTATGTTTTTTTTAAAGAGTTTTAGAATAGTAAACAGGATTATGATAGAATGTATTGTGCCGGCAAATCATCTGGTCTTTTTGGTATAGCACAGCTAACTTATTGTTGTAAAAGAATGCAGAAGCAGTTATTAAAAAAATGTCTATATGCATAATTTTAAAATAAGCTCATTACATAACGTAACTGACTACAAATGTGTGTTACATAATAAACACAAGTGATTTTGTTTCTTTGGTACTTTTATGATTTCTTCTAATATATGCCATTTGATTTTCATCTCAAATCTTAAAAATGGAATAGGGAATTCCTCATAGTCTTTCGTATGATTAATTGAGGTCAAAGGACCAAGTAATTAAAACCATTGCAAGTCATTGTTAAAGTTTCCTTGGACTATGAAAGAATTCCATAGACTAAATCAAGGAGGTTTCCATAACCAAACAATTGAAAAGGTTGAATACTTTTTTCGTAAAAAAAATGTGACAACTTTGTGACTCAGAGTACATGTACTAGTAATATACAAACACTATGTATTCCGTGAACATATACTTTGTTTATGAACTTCTTAGTCATTATTTCCTTCATGTATAAAGGTCAACTATAGCAGTGATTCAAAGATTAACTAACTATTTAAACTATGAAGATAGCTTCACTGGAGTTATTATAATTACTTCACTAATGAGAACAACACAATGCTTTGCGTTTTTTTGTACATATAATTTGTGATAATTATTGGTTGTTGTTTGTTAGACACATAGTGACATAGACAAATAGACATTGCATTGATTTTTTGTAAAGTTAAGTTACGTTCATAATAATTTTTATTTTCTATTTTTTTCAATTTCTTTTCTTGTTCCATTTCAATTCTAAATTTAATTTTTTGATATTCTCATAAAGTTTACAGAATCACACAAACAAAGTTTTGTAAATACACTTCACCTCTGGGGATTTAAAATCATAAGGACTGCTTGTAATTCTTATCAAAAATGAGTTTACCAGTGACCCGCCTGTTATTTGAAAAGGGAAATTCCCTGAATATTTTTTTCCGTTATTGGGTTTGTTAATGACGTCACGAATGGCCACATATCACAACTTGATTCATCGCCAAGTGGAACTATGTTAGTGACATATATTTATACATACATCCAGAGTATGAATATCTACGGATACACAGTATAAGGGCTTGTAAACAAAACTGCGATGCGATGCGAATTCGCAACGCAAAAAATTACGAGACGAATTGCTGCGATGCGATTTCGTGCGACAAGGCGTCTCTCAGGATGACCATTCCTTCGACGACCGTCAACCGTACTAAACGTATTAAAATTGAAAACTAGGTCGTGACATGGATCGTAAAAAGAAGTGTACACTTCTGTTATTTCTTAGGAGATACAGGAAAAAGAATCAAAGAAGATTTTGGGAACATAAGATTTTGATGCGCGATGCGAATCAATCCGCAAGTTCTTGCGATGCGTAGAGGGTGCTCGCACAGTTTTGCGATGCGACGTCGCATCACAGTTTTGTGTACGAGCCCTAAATGTAGTCGTCACGTTTCTGATTTCAGTGTAAACAGAGACAACATTATTCGATGATACTATCTAGAATTATAACTAGCCTTTTTTTCTTTTACACGTTTTTGCTCTGGCTAGATTGTTAGCTAATTCTCTCGTTAATATATGCTTTAACTTTTACTATTTGATAATGAAGTTTTAGTGACATCATTTCAGTAAGTGTTTATATAATGACTATCGTGATAAATACTGAACTAAATGAAAAATAAATATAATATAATAATATCCCTCGGCCCATCAAATAAAAAATACCGAGTTTCCTACTCACATAAGATATACTGAGAAAAGCTCTATTAATTTCAAGTCACAGAGGGACTCTTCCTTATGAGCAACACACGCCACGCGGTCGCGACCGGCGATGTCGCGCAGCCTAGTAGCAGCGCCGCGACCGTTGATCTCATTAAATGTCTTCAATAAAGGTTTGAAATGATAATAATTAATAATTAAGTGACTTTTACAGTAGGCAAATACCCACTTATAATGCCACTCCTTTGTGAAAAAAAAGGACGTCCCGAAATAATAATCTATTGTAATTAGACTTTCTTAAATTTATGTTTTGCGTGACTTGAGTCAGTTGAGTCGTCGCTGAAATACACAATGAATTACACGATCAATCTCGGCTATTTACTGACTTCTCTAATTACTTAAATAAAAGAATCTTTTCAAAACCAGAACTTGCGAAAGGCCTCAATGGGTTTGTGAATAAGAAAGAACAAAGAATGTACCTACTGCAAAAATAATTTATGCAAATGATGTCTGTAATACTGTTTTTCTACAAGTACCTACCGTAGGTAATTCTGACAAAATACAGCAGATGTTTACTCGTGCATATTTTATGTAGAGGTGTGTAGGTAATGTTAGGTGTTATGTACACGTTTACTGAAACTGTAAACAACACATTTGTAAATGCTCTGCTATTGTGGATCTCGATAGGTGGCGTGAATGCTTGATTACTTGCCATCAGGTGATCTGTTAGTTTTATTTTTTTACTTCCCGCGCGGTTCTACCCGCTCTGCCCGGCACCCATTGATCCTAGTGTGATGTTTTATAGCCTATAGCCTTCCTCGATAAATGGATTATCCAAGACAAAAGTGTGTGTGTAAGTGTGGGAGTGCCATGCTTCCGCACGAATGGGCCGGCTCGACCGGAGCGATACGGCCTCAAAGAAAACCGACGTGAAACAACAACGCTTGCGTTGTGTTTCGTCATGTGAGCGAGGTTACCGGAAGCCCAATTACCCTCCCTCCCTAGTCTCCTCAATCCCCGAATCCTTCAGGATCTTCAAATGCCCAATTCCCAAAAGGCCGGTAACGCATTTGTAACGCCTCTGGTGTTTCGGGTGTCCATGGGCGACGCCGATTGCTTGCCTATCCTATAAAAAACAAAAGCAATTATTTAATTCGATACAATAGTTTCGGAAATTAGTGCGATCAAACAAACAGACAAACTCTTCAGTTTTAAATCACTATGACTATCACTACATAGTATAAAACAAAGTAAGAGAGCCAAGAGGCTCATCGACGATGATGCGCTTGTGAAGGCTCGGCTTCAAAGCCTCGACCACAGGCGTAAGGTTGCAAGCCTTTCGGTTTTCTACCGGATACATTTCGGTGAGTGTGCGGGGGAATTGCACAACTTGATTCCCCCTAGTCCTTTCCATCATCGTACCACAAGACAATCGGCGAAGCGGCACCGATTCATGGTAGATGTTCCGCCCACACGCACGACGCCGTCTGTCTGTCCCTATGTATGCTTAGATTTTTAAAACTACGCAACGGATTTTGATGCGGTTTTTTCTCATGGATAGAGTGATTCTTAAGGAAGGTTTGTATGTATAATACATGCATATGCATATTATTATAGTAGAGAAACACTGATAAATTTAGAGATTTCTATTGTGATGTCATAAATTACAAAAGCATTGCACCCGTGCGAAACTGAGGCGGATCGCTAGTAATAGCATGTATAAGATATAAGATTGTTTGTATTGGGTAGGCCTTTGACCGCTATCTCGCCTAGTAAGCAATTATGCGGCCAACGATGGATGAATAGTTTGCCCCTATTCCACACAAAAAAAT
Source organism: Spodoptera picta (assembly GCA_038387885.1). NCBI lineage: Eukaryota > Metazoa > Arthropoda > Insecta > Lepidoptera > Noctuidae > Spodoptera > Spodoptera picta. The sequence continues at coordinate 724,028 of JAZHFQ010000003.1, read as the reverse complement.
ATCTGGTAGGCTTAAAAAAAATCCTTTGTTTCAGGTGGCTGTAAAATCATGCAATGTGCGCATGGTTCAGAGTTTAGTCTCGCTGCATTGTTCCCTAGATGTCATCGACCTTGAAGGCAACACGGTGTTCCACTACGCAGCTGCTAGCAACAAAGAAATTATTAACGTGAGTTATTGATTTTTCTATAATTACAATTCTAATCTAAATATTTTAAAATAAACGTCCAATACATTTGAATCTTTATTTCGACGGAGTATGGTTTAAGTTGCCTTGTGAGATATGTGTGTTTTGTGATCTTTTCAAAAGTTGTTAATTGTCTAACTGTGTCAGAATGTTGCTTTTGGCTTTGCTTTCGGAATCGAGTATTTCAGATGCATTAAAAATAAACTGAACTTATTTCACATGCTAAAGTGGAGTATTACGTGCAAAGTGTATTTATTTAAGTGTCAATAAAAACTTCAAGGACTCATTTCATAATTCATTTGAATGCTTTCACTTTCTTTCCGATTTGTCGCTTACCAAGTACATTAATAAGGTCAATTAATATGTTTTTCGACTTACTCACGTAATTATTTGACGAGGAACTCGACTAGTTTCAAGCCATGCTAGAGGCTCATATTCATGAGCAGCATTCCGCGACCCGCGACACGGCGACTGTCGCGCTGCTACTGAGTAAGCCGAAATAATAATTAAATTAACATGTCTCAACTCTCACGAAAGTTATAATATATAAACATTAATAAGGCGTTATTTTGAATAATTTTCTGTAATAAATAACCTTTTTACGTCTCGTTTATAAATTACTTTTATTAATGTGTCCTTAAATGCTCTCACTATGACATCAAGCAAAAACAAAAGGTTAAGTTGAATATTATGAGAAGAATAACATAAAATATTATTGAAAAGCAATGTGTGTAATGCATTGCGAAAATATTAATTATACTTCCTTATTGTTTTTACCGACCGACAATGAGTTATTGAACCAAGTAATACAGGAGTGATACTTCTAAATCGTAATTCATCGTCTAACAGTCAAAATGAAGAACAGATTATCTCCGGATCGATCTGGTTGCTTACTCTTGAAACCAATAACTTTTTTCATCCAATTTTAATTCAATAAAATCTAAATAATTAATAATTAATGTAAAAACTATACCACCCCTATCGTAGTTGTTAAAATAGCATTCAGAGTACGAAATAGAAAGCCAAACTTAATACCATTTAGTTCATGAAATATCCATGCAATATGGATGCAATGGGCGCTAGTGTTGCGTTATCGATCGGTATTGGATTCGATATTAAGCACCCTGGTTTTTTGACGGGGCCATAGAATATATAACCAAAAGATTTTGAATTGACGATGGTTATTGCAGTTATTTACCACTCATGGTTCAGCGTGCTGCGGCTACTGATTACTTAAGCTGGTTTAAAAATAAAGGCCCCAGTTAGGGCCACAAATAGGTACCTACACTTAATTACGGACTAAATGGCTGCATCGCTGAACACCCTCCGTTGGTTCAGAGGGGTCATTGAGGAGGGAGGCAGGAAATTAACAGGCACACGATCGGCTCAAGAGATAAAATGAGAATAGAGTGTAACATTTCATGAATAATTGACCTACTTCGAAATAATTTATAATAAACTGCACGATTGGCACAGCGGCTGGGCAACCGGCTGCCGCGCACCTTGTAGCGGATTCGATTCCCGTACGAAGCAACCCTTTGTGTAATCCACAAATTGTTGTTTCGGGGCTGGGTGTCATGTGTATGTAACCTTGTATGTTTTTAAACGCACCCGCGACAAGAGAAAATCTTTGTGTGGGGACAAGGGTTTAAAAAAATGTAAAGTATAGATCCTGACTACAATTTATGTCAGGGCATACGATTACCTAGTACATAGAATCGATACACACTTAGATAGATAGCTATATTGTAGAGGTATACCTAAATAACGACCTAAGAGCATTATAGTCCAGACTCGATTGATTCCATCACTCCATTTAGGCCCTGACTCACGCTCACATCACGTAACACATATACACTGCTCGCTTTAGATAACATAGGTCTAAAATATAGATAATCTAAATAAACCAATATAACACAACATGCATATTTATATTACATAGATAAATAAATTGATATGACTTGATTCAAATGGGTCATCTGTTATGAAAGTGTAAAAATACGACGAACTCTCTTTATCTTACCTCTATTTACTGGTGATTTTTGGACTGTGGTACGTTTTATGATAAGGATTCGTTCCGGGAGTGTTCCTATATCACGCCACTAACTTTCCACCAGTTATATTTCAAGATTCATTTGGATACGATATCACTGGGCACTGACTTTTTGTAATATGTATTTATTTAGAGTTAGTACAAAAAACACTTGTACATAGCTACAGGTGGACTTAATTCCTTGGGCATTGTCTGACGACCTTTAGGTGGTGCACAGATAAAGTTTTATTTGATGGGCCGATATTTGACCACTATCTCGCCTGATGATGATGAAGCGATGATAACTATTGTACAATATGTATACAAATATTACATAGGTATGTCATCACTTCTTGTCACATCTCTCAGTATAGTTCTCTGTGACAGCCGCAGAGGACTTTACCGGCGTTACCGGAGCATCAGCTCGAAGAGCAGAAGTAGGAACAGGCCGGTTTTTAGTCAGTAATTGGTAATAGTCTGACATTAATAATAACTGGTATTAATAATAATTGGTAATAGCCTCTCGCCTCTCTCAACACGAGAGAAGTTATAGTTATTGAGTTCGACTCTCGGGTTCGATTCCTGGGTCGAGCAAAGTATTACTAAGTCTGGAAATGTGCCCGGTGTATGCCTATGGCAATAAATTCACCCCCTATTACTTGGGACTCATAACATAAATAGTGAAAAGTGGGTGTTACATTGTACAGTGGCATTAAGTACCCCTTCGGGGACAAAAAATGATGTTAAATGTTAAAAAAGGTGGTACTGCTACTGCTAGCATGATTCAGCCAGCACTTTCAAGTTCTACTATAGGTAGGTACTACATTTCATGCCATTACTGAAATCTTTCGAAAAGTCTACAAATGTTACTTATTTCAACCCTATTTGGCTCGTCCCAAATCCCATATCTTCAACACAAACTCGGGTCATCTTATATAACAACTTCTAAGTTTTATTTTTCGACACTGTTTGTAGGCGTTACTAATAAAAAAGTCTGTATGGTTGTGTACTTTATTAAAATTAATCAGATTCAGATTACAATGAGATTATTAAATGTAGGTTAATTCTACGATACATTAATGTTCATCAAACGTTCAACAGTTATATCCAGTAGTGTTATACAAGTCCCCTATATTGAGTAGGTATATGTTTCATTAATAATATTATGTATTAAGTATAGACAGACGAGTACATAATTACGATAAATATACGGTTTTCCGTAAGCATTCGCTATTAATGAGTTATAAACTAAAAAGCCAAATAAAATTATTTTTCTCATTCAAAAATGGTCCGTAGTATCGTACACCTTTTTTATCAGTTGTGAAAAGGTGAAAACCATAATATTTTAGCACTATTTCTCATTTCAACAATAGCGAATACTCACACGAAATCTTCATAATACTACACACACACACATAAATAAGTAAAGTTTCCTTATTGTCTAATGTAAAGAATATTATTATGCAGAATGTGCGCTTCCAACCGATTTAAAAAAGGAGGAGGTTCTCAATTCGTTACAATATTTTTAGTGCCTTTCTGTTCAGTCAATTATTATCAGTTTCACAAATGCTTTCTACTTCTACAAAAGCGACAAATCACTATATTTTAACGTAATAACGAAATATCGTTTACTGCTTAATATGAGCATCAGCAGATTTGTAGTCGGTAATTAATGATGTGCGAATGTTCTCCCTTATCTAAAGAGTTTTGGCACTTACTCATAAATAAAAAGTAGGTACATATCAAGTGCTACTAATTTAGACATCCATATCAAAATAATGCGAAAAAATCGCAGTAGTCTAAATATTTTGATAAATACTACTACAAAAAGTGATTACAATTTTACAGTGAATATTTTAAAGGGGTTAGGGGTAAACATACGCATATCATTATTATTTGGCATTACGCTTGACTAATAGGTGTCACCCGAAAATAACAAGAACCATCAGTGACATTGGTAACTGCTTCGTTATTTGACAGTTGCTTGCTTATGCCTTCATAAGGTAGCGAAAAAGCGAATTGACCACAGATCTGAAGTTGCCTCTGCGTAGAATAAAAATATGTACCCCCAACGAAATTAATGTTCGTAAATCAGACTCTATATCCAAAGGGTTGTGTGGACAGCGAAGGAAAGCGAACAGCTTCTTTCTGAATGTGGAACCTGCTTCTTTAGGATTACGGGCAGGACATTCAGGGGGAATTCTTACCCATGGTGGAAGAATGCTAGATTTCGATCCCTCTTTAGCACTCGTATCAGATTTTGAGGGTTTTGGTGCACTATGTCTTTCGGGCGTTGCGGGTCTGGTTGTGGATCGCACTGAAAGTGTCGCTGTCAATTCTTCCGGAGGGCTCGTTACCTCGTTGGTAGATGACTGTGGAGGTGTTACTACAGATGCATTGCCAGGCTCCTTTGGGAATTCTACTTCAGTAAATGTAGCACTTGTTCCTAAAACAGGTACTGCTACTGCTGTGCTGCTTAATACTATCATACTAGGGCCGGCTTGGTCTTCAGATGGATAGCCCATTTTTATTGAATAGTTCAGCTAAGGAAAACAATTTTTGATTAGAAGTTGAAACGTTTGTATTGCTTTAAAATTTAAATAATGTGAAGACAATAGATAGAAGTGTGTCGTGAGGGTTTGATAGGACAGTATTGCAAGTTCCAATTTTTGATGAATTTGGGTGTAAATGTTTTGTAAATAAGGTTATAACTTCAATAAACACAATCAGCATGCCACCGTGTCCTTTTTTCGATTTTTGGAATTCTCAGAAAGAATAACACGACTGCTGAAAACTAGGCGTTACATTGGATATTGTTTATTTTTTAGGATTAAAAGGGGTAATGTTATGTTATATACCTACTCCTGGTTCGGGCCATTCGGCCGATTCATCTATTTCGTCTGGCTCCAAATATTGATCGCAAAGTTCTATATCTAGAGGTGTCGACGTCCGCAGAGGTTTATCAAAGTCCACACTCTTGATGAACTGCAAATAAGAAAAACATATATTTATAAAAATGTACATAAAACTTACCTCTATAAATGTTTGTCAACATCAGAAACGTTACGATATATTTAGGAGGTATTAAAAGTGCAATGTTGCATGCAGCTTTCGGTCTGTGGTAGAATTTATGGGTCGGACCAAGTAGGTATTATTAAATTTTTCGAATTTTGAAATTCTAAATAATAGGTTGGTGTTGGAAACTGTCTACTGGCAATTTTATAGGCCTCTTAATGCAACTGGTGGAAAATGGGCATTACATTGATTACATCCGATTCCGACCATTCGGCCAGTTCATCTATTTCGTCGGGCTCCAAACATTGTTCGGAAAGTACTGCATCCAGAGGTGTCAACGACCGCTGAGGGTTCTCAGGAGCCGCAGTCTTGATGAACTGCAAACAATAAAAACATATTTAACTGTACAAAAAAGTTGGAAACGTTTGTTATTTTTTAATTAACTCGTTGAGTACCGTCATTATAGACACAATTATAGAACAATTTTTTTTTTTTTAGGGGGGATAATCATCGAATGACTGCTCCCGCCTGGGTGAGGCGGGAGGGAGTGTCAGACTCTTACTGACTAAAAACCACCCCGTTCCTTCTCCTGCACGTCGAGCCGGAGCCCCGGTTACCCGTTAGGACAATAGGTTGCGGTCACCGGTGACCGCTTGGTGTATGACAGTTTAATTCAAGATCAGGAATGTTTAAAATAGAGAAGAGTGTAGGAACCTATCGGCATACAGCTTTTCTTAAATATAGCAATCCGATATTTATCTTTATATTATATATAATTCCTCTGTGAGTGTGTATGTCACTGAACTTCTCTCAAACGGCTGGACCGATTTTGATGAAATTTTTTGTGTGTGTTCAAGGGGATCTTGGAATGGTTTAGATTCACAAATCAGCCCGGCAGATGGCGCTGCAGTCGACGTCTAGGTTATTTATCCTAAACAGCTGAACTAATTTGAATGAATTTTTGTTTAAATACATTCAAGTGGATATGCGGGACATCGTCTGTTGAGTCCGCTAGTTTATCTATGAAAATCGGTTAAACATGCACATTGGCGGCACTGATCATTTACCATCAGGTCTATCTGTCCGTTTGACTCCCTATCATATAAAAAAGACACATAATACTAGTTTCTAAGGATATATACTCTTACCTCAGTTGGAACAGCGTCCTCCAGCAGAGATTTCCCCTCTCCCTCAGCAAAGCAAGCGGGTAGGAAGTGCTTGCTGCAAATCCTAGAGCTCCTCTTTGCAGACCACTGCCCACGACCAGTTGCAGCTATCCAAACTTTGCGATATTTCGGCTTCCTTGGGAATCTGCGAGGCGAATTTTGGACGGATTAAGTTATTCTTATTTTTATTTATGGCTGCCTCGTTGTCGTTGTTGTGTTGTCTGCCTCGTTGCTGGGCAAGGGGTCTCGGGTTCGATTCCTGGGTCGAATTCTCAGTAGTAGCACCGAGTCTGGAATTGTGCCCGGTATATGACTGTAGTCTCACCTCCTATTACATGGGACTCATAATATAAATAGTGAAAAGTGGGTGTTACATTGTACAGTGGCATTAAGTGCCGTATTGTACACGTCTGTCTACCTTTCCGGAGATAAAAGGCGTGATGTTATGTTATGTTATTTCTAACTAGTAACTGAATTTTAGTACACATGATGTCATTTTGTTGAGACGTTGTTTAATTGTGTTAAGGGTCTAAAGTTATAAAACTCTTGCTTAACAGCTCTTCTTAACAGTCCGATAATACTAGAATACAATAAAGACGATAAAATAAATCTGTGATAAATCACGCATTCCTTGATTTAATCTCAATTGAAGGCGAAGCATTCATTCATACCTTCATGTCAATTGTACTACTTACTTGAGAAAAAAATAACAATGACTCGTACAAACTGTAGTAAAAAACACTCAAACAATCTTTGCACCTTCCATAAAACCCTACTTACAAATGCACTGTAGAGCCTGTATTTCCTGAAGGGTATAATCTGGATGTCTTCAAGGTCTGAGTGAATAGGTTGCTTATGGGACGACGTGCTCCATCGTAGACCGCATCATCGCTTACCACCAGGCGAGATAGTGGTCAAACGTCGGGCCATCAAATATAAAAAGAAACTCAGTACAACACACCCCATCTATATTCTATAGATGGGGTGTGTTGGCGAACACGACGTCACCACCTACTACGATATTTAAATGCTTTTATTTTATTCGCAATAATATTAATCTAGTTATTTTTATTACAACTGTTAAGTAGATCAAGCTCAATGTTGAGATATTTTGAACTAGCTATTCTGTAACTGTCAATTCGAACTTTCGAAGTGAGCTCGATCGCATTCTCGCCCGTCATTAGTCGCCATTATTCTCACAACCAATGATATGGCGGACCGCGAACGTGTTCACTTCGATATTTCGAATAGTTACAGATTAGCCTTGCTAGACTGTAATAGGATTTGCAACTAAGATTTGACAACAACAACCACTTGTAGACAGTTCAGTGTTGTAACTTCAGTATTCTGTATCTAGTGCAGATCCTGGCTTACAGAAGTTGCAGCGGTTTTAGGAGGTCGTGGCGGGTTTGTCCCATTAAATAAAAACCACTTGTAGGAGTAGGACCGCTTATCACACCGCTCACGACACTTACATATTTCGCACACGATTAAAATAACTTACCCATAAAAATAAATTTCCGGGACACCTTGATCACTTCTACTGCCACAATCAAGCACACTGCATATTTTCGGCTCCATTGTCAGAAGACAGATGAAACTACCTGCAAAGTAATTTACCTCTAAGGAGTCTAATAATACAGGATTAAATAAAATTAACGCAAAACTTTGCTGATGCTTTACCAGAATTAGCACTTTTATAGAATTTATTTATTTATGTAAAATATTCTAAGCGTTTTTATAGAAATGGACCCCCGAGTCGAAACAATTTAAGGAAACTGCTTTAGTTTTCATATTTCCAATAAATAAGTTTAATGTCCTGCGTTTATTCAATAACACCTTGTATAGGTCCCCAATGTAAGCCCTAACTCGCCCTCTAAATAAAATAAAACGAGACTCGATCGATGACGGATGCACTCCGTAACACTATTTATCTCCCTTTTACATACGAAGTAATATCTCCGTCCTTATCGGAACGAGAGGGTGAATCAATCACAACCTGCATTCGCTATAGGCCCGAATGTAATAAATCAATATTAGGATACACTGTCCTTCCTTTTCTTACGACTAATTAATTAATTAAGCTATCTCATTTGCGAACACAACGCGAACATCGCAAAATTCTGAATAATTGTAAGTGTATTGCAATGCAATGCAAATGACTTTTCTTATATTAATTCAGTAAGTTTGTCAATATAATCATTTAAAAGTATAAGAAATATCCTCTAATAATAATGTTATTTGATCCAATTATCAAAATAAACAAATCGCAAACACACAACAATAGACAATAACAAAAATAATTACGTGTAAAAATATGGCGCGCGTAAACCGATTTCGAGGTCGGCCACCGAGCGACTAACGCCTCCCCTTAGGTTTCAACCCCCGGACCTGAGTCTGGATTCGCGCCTGCGCTAAATACCTGAGTTATTTATATTTAGGTCCCTTTAGAACTATCAACCCTTGGTAACCGGCGTGTCGCTAACAGACGTACCGCTATGCAAGGGATTGCGTCTGTCGCGCAATTTGTCTTGTTCCAGATCATGAAACATGGATTAATGTTATTTGTTAGCAATAATAAAGAAAATAATATCAAGCAACATATAAATTGAAACTTGTAGTTGTACCCAGTAGTTTTCGTATACAGTATGCATTAAGTAATACCACTGAATCCTTTGATATGAAAGCACAACTATTATAAATTTCCAATATTATTATTATACTGTATGTCTTTACCATTCACGGGACCACAGGGTCCCGGTCATTTGGGAGGCGTACGAGGGGCCGAAGCTAACTGCGCAGAGGCCCTTTAGACAACTTTAATCTAAATGTAATGGAAACACAAACCGGCGACTATCCCTTTATGCACTATGGAAATGCACCCAAGGACAGTCCCCGGTTAGTGTAGGACTATTGTGAATAATGGAAAAAAAAAGGTAGGGCTATGGATGGGTTGCTGTGGACTGGTAAATTGGGAACTATGGATGACTATGGCACCTGCCGAAACAATGTAATTTTTACACGTAAAAATGGCAGGCGGAGACTCGCCAACTCACCGACCGGGCCCCGGGAATGGTTGCTAGATATAGCAACAGAGGGACAACGAGAATGTGAGTGGCTGAAGGGTTAAGAAACTACCACCGCTTTCTACTGAGATCATCTGCTCCACCCCAAGCCTCCTGCATCCCTGGCCCACTCGCGACTTACGAATAGTTTCTTACCCTCCGAGCAGGATCACTGCTCTCGCGACTCCACTCTGGACGGCCAATGAAGGCAAGCTAGAGGTGGGAGACCTGTTCCTTGTCATCGTTCACTCCAGCCAGCCAATTAAGGCAAGCCGGAGAAGAAGGAACGGTGACTTCTCCCTGGAGCACTCGGGATGATGGCAGCCCGCGGGATCGCTAATGCCCGTCACCTCGCCTCAAGGTGCCCTGCGGGCTTATTATTATTATAATAAAACGTTTATTTGTTAGAATATTGTTACAAAAGGTGTTACAAATAAATTTATGTTCTGAATATTCTGCTGTTTCCAGCGTACAAATATTAAAAGTTAAATTTAAAACAAGGCAGGTAAAAACATACAATAAAAAATAAAAAATTGGATAATATAGACGATTAATTATCACAATGTAGTAAAATTATTTTCGGTACAAAATTAAGATTATTCTTACAATTTACTTAAAGGATAATAAAAAGTCGTCTAGGTTGAATTTAGAATTAAATTTTTCATTCAAAAAATCATTTGTTGAATAATAACATTTATGCAAAAGAAAACAAAACAGCTTCTTTTTAAATTCCATAAGATTAAGGCTTTTAAAACCATTTGGTAATTTATTATAAATACGAATTGCCATACAGTATACATTATTAGAAAAAAGTTGAATTCTTTGTTGTGGTACACATAACTTATGAGTATGTCTGCTTTTTCTTATTACAACATTATTATGTGTTTGAATAAACCTATATTTTTATGCACAAAGATACACAGTTCGAATATATACAGAGATGGGAATGGTAGAATTTTTAACTTTTTAAAGAGTGCATGGAGCGAATACATTTCTTTTGGGCTCGAAATGCTTTAATAATGTCTACGGAGTTGCCCCATACTATGATGCCGTAGCGGAGAATAGATGCTACGTATCCGTGATAGGCATAAAGTGCTGCATTGAGACCGGCTACCCGTGTTATCCTATGTAAAACGAATACAAATCTTTGTAGTTTAGTGCATAATTTGTCAATGTGTATTTTCCAGTTACAATATTTATCCAATGTTATACCCAAAAATGTTGTAGCTTCGACTTCCTCTACAACGCTATTCGCATATTTTATTTCCAATTTCTGACGTTTATTATTATAAGCCTGGAACTGTATAAGTTTGGTTTTACTAATGTTGACGTGTAAATTGTTGTCTTTAAGCCATTCTATTAATTTGTTTAGTGTTTCGTTAATCTCCATTTCGTACTTTGTGATATTGTTATCTGTGAGTTCGATATTAAGAGTGGTATCATCGGCGTATAAAATGCATTGATGTGGTGTAACATTAGGCAAGTCGTTGATGTATAATAAGAATAGAAAGGGTCCAAGTATGCTACCCTGGGGAACACCACATGAGTTTTGACGAAAGGCAGATCTATATGTTTTTTTCTCTGATAAGATAAGCCTTGAGATCTCTACACTTTGTTGTCGATCACTTAGATAAGTTTCAATCCACTGTAACGCTTTTCCCCTAACACCATAGCGATTCAATTTAAAGAGAAGTAACTTGTGATTCACGAAGTCAAAAGCTTTTGACATATCGAGAAATATTGATGCTATTGGTCTTTTGTCATTTAAACTTGAAGTAATCATCTTTATAAGAGTAAAACATGCAAGAGTTGTTGACTTGTTCTTTCGGAAGCCGAATTGTTCATCTTTTAAAATTGAATGTTTTTTTATAAAAGAGTGGAGTTTATCATACATAACTCTTTCAAAAATCTTAGAAATGACTGGTATTAGAGTAATCGGTCGATAATTATTCAAGTCATGTTTATCTCCCTTTTTAAACAACGGTTTGACGATAGATAGCTTCAGTCTTTTGGGGAAAACACCTTCGAACAGTGATAAATTAATAATGTGGGCGAGTGGCTGAGATATAGATTTGGAGCAATGCTTAAGGATTTTTGTATTGATATCATCATATCCTGTAGAGTTAGTGGAGTTTAATGAATTAATAATTTTGTACACAGTATCTTCGTTAGTTGGGGTCAAGAATATGCTATCTGATATATTGTTGATGGTATATTTGTAATCAATACGTTTTTGTGAGTTCTGAATGTTTGAGTTAGTTAAGTCTATAAAAAAATTATTGAATTTATTAGCAATTTCATTAGCATCAGTGTATGTGCACTGATCAGTTTTTACACAGGTGATTTCATCTTTGGTATCTAAATCAATATTATTATTTTTAATGATATTCCAAGCAGCTTTACATTTATTATTTGATTTTATTAAGTAACGTGTATTATCAATTTTCTGAGCGTGTAATATACATCGTCTAAGTATTTTAGTGTAATTTTCGTAGTTTTTGAGGTTTTTGTTTTTATTAGAATTTAGTAATCTATATTTTAGGTACATACTACGTTTTTTGACACAGCACCTTTTTATTCCTTTTGTTATCCATTTATTTTTTATCGGTTTATTTATAATTTTTACTTTAAGAATGGGAAAACAAAGATTATAGAAAAGGGACAATGTATCATGAAAGTGATTGAATGCTGTGTCAGTATCATCTGATTCGTATACTTCTGTAAAAGAAAGGGCTGAAATGCAAGACATGAACTTTTTTATGTTGTCAAGACTTAAATCTCTTCTCTTTATAAACCAAAATTGTTTACCTAATGTTGTGCGATCTACAGACGATTGGAAAGATATGGTCTGACCGGTTTCGTGGTCAGATAATGCAAGCATGTGTATTTGAGATTGGACATTGGGTAAATTACTTGCGATAAGATCTATACATGATGATTTTCTTGTGGGGCTTGTTATATGGTTAGTGATATTGTAGTTCTGTAAAATACATTCTAATTCTTTATACCTATTATCACGCTTTGATGCATCTATGTTCCGATCCCCACATAGTATTATGTTATTATTATTTCGTTTTGTTAGTTTGCTTAGAATAAATTCCAGATTTTTCAAAAACGTACCTAAGTTTGAATTTGGTGTACGGTAAATATAAATTACAAAAACATTAAGAGTGATAATTTCAATTGCACAGTATTCAAAATCATATACTAGAGGAGTAATTAAATTAGAGACAGGTTTACATTCAAAGTCTTTTTTAACCATTATGCAAGTTCCACCTCGTCTTTGGTGAGGTCTCGAGAAAGATGAAACTAATCTGTAATTTTTTAATATTAGGTTGCATTCTGAGCCTCTTTTTAAGAATGTTTCAGAGAAACATAGAATATCAATGTTTGTACCGTTCGTTTGCAGTTCTTGTATAGTTATTTCTAGGAGATCTTTTTTATTTAGGATACCGGCAATATTTTGATGAAATAGCGTAATATTCCGTTTAATTACGAAAAAATGTGGTTTCTCTAGCGGTATTAGGGTTTTTTGAGGTTGAGATACTTTCATTATTATTATTAATTATTAATGGTATAAAATTATTTTGTAATTTACTTGATAGTAAATGTTTGAGTGTATAGAAAATATTTTTAATCCCACCGTTATGTATTTTCCCCGTGTATCTCGAAAACATAGTGTAGTCACAAACAAGATTTAAGTTCGAGTCCAGTACAGTAGCATACTTATTTGTATGTATATCTAGAGATAACGCATTATTAAACGTTTCTACACGTATGTTGAATAACGTAGAATAGTCGCTACACTTGTAAGTTGGTAGACACAATATTATATTAGTATGCTGCACTTTTTGTAAACAATTTCTAATGTCTATAATCAACTTATCATAGTTCTTAGTCACTAGAAAGTCTTCTTCACCAATTAAAACTACACAATAATCATTTGCCGAGTAGGTAGCAAGCTTCTTATGCAGGTCTTTCAGTAAATGTTGAACGCCACAATGTGGATATAAAAAGTGGCAAATTTGATAATGTTTGTTTAGCAATGTTCAGTATGTTATTAGTTTTATTGGCGCTAATGATACACACTTTCCTCTTTTGTTTCACATATCGCTCGTTTTGCGTTTTGTGTTGAATTGTATCATCAATACGGGGAATGTTGACATGGGTATTGGGAGCGATGTGCAAGCTTTGCTTTGGTGTAGACGTCAGTGGCGCAGGTGGTAATTTGTATTTAGTGGGTGTTTTGTTTTTACATGTTATCTGTTTCTTCCCTTCTTTTTCGGATTTTAAACTGATAATTGTTTCCTTAAGTTTCTTGTTTTCTATAGACAAGCTATCCAACTTCTCGTGAGCAGTTTCCAGTAGTGTGGTGAGATTTTTAACCTTTTGTTCAAGTTCTTGTATTTGTAGTTGTATAGAGCTTTCATTTCCAGATATTGTATTTGGAAAACTATCGGTGCTGCCATCTAGTTTTGAACTATTGGCACTTTCTTCGATAATCGATTTCGATTGTTTACTGGGTTTCCTAAATGTAATATGTTCGAAGAAATTCATCATGTATTTTTAAAATATGTTTTAAAAGTTGGAAACATATTGCTGGTTCCGAACCCTCGACCTCAGTGTCGAAGTCAATAGATGGGTACAGTGTTATACCACTCGACCATCCAATCGTTAGTATTATTGTTGAAATAGATGTTCCGTTCGCAACAATGTTTTTTTTTTTTAAGAAATGCGTGGGTTTTTTGAATTATGATTTTGACGGTTGGTGGATATTTTATTAATTTTGAAGAATTTTGTTTATCACTGTTTTATTGTTTTGAATGATGTTATTGTTGTGCAACAGTAACGTAAGATGTATGTTGTTTAGTCTTTTATGCACAATAGTTCACTAAAACACTATTTTAACACTATTTTTGTTCTTTTGAAGGCAAATTCCACTTTTGTTTTTAGACGTTAATAACTTTTTAGTTTATGAATATAAACACTGGATAACAATGTCACTTGTTTATCGTAGGTAATTTTCACTAATTAACACATTTATAGCTATAAACACGCACAAAAACTATTTTTTTAGAATTAAATACACGGAGCTGATCTGTAACGTGGCGACAGCGCCATCCATCATATTATTTATTTTACACGTGAAATACAAGCTAGTCAGAAGCACACTGCATATCACTACATAGTATCAAACAAAGTCGTTATCCGCCGTCTGTCTGTCCCTATATATGCTTAGATCTTTAAAACTACGCAACGGATTTTGATGCGGTTTTTTTAATAGATAGATTCTAAAGGAAGGTTTATATGTATATTACATGCATATTGCATCCGTGCGAAGCCGGGGCGGGTCGCTAGTATTTCTAAACAAAAGAAGAACATATACGATAAAGTGGCCAGCTTGCCACAGATGATATAAGCATATAAATCAATAGTCGTATAATTTCTATTGAAACAAGTTAAAAATCTCTGTGATCTCAGAGCCGTTATACCTATGGTCCTATGGGTCTAGATATTTTGGAGCCTATCCTTACAACTTGCCGATACGGAGCCGCTTAGGACTTAACGGGTTGCCGGGGCTCCGGCTCGAATAGCAGAAGTAGGAACGGGGTAGTTTTAGTCAGTAAGAGTCTGACACTCCCTCCCGCCTCACCTAGGCGGGAGAAGTCATTCGATGCTTTTCCCCCTTAAAAAAATCCTTACAACTTCATTCTATCTCTATAATATCAAAAAGTATTTTTTTTGTTAAAGGCCTTAGCTAGCAAGAGTCCATCATCGCTAAACGTGTATAATAAGCAAGGGTACACGCCGCTACACACAGCATGTTTAGCGGACGCACCAGATTGCGTGCGCGCCCTCATGTTAGCGGGCGCAGACGTCAATCTAACCGCAGCCAAGAGATCTACTAGTCTTCTACCAGGTTTGTCGATTGTACTTCGCTGTAGTACAAAGCTTTGAGATTTAAGTATCTTTAGACATTTATTACTATGTGTTCTAATATCTAATATGCTTCTTTGTATGGTGAATGGTCTGTTTTTTACTATTTTCTGCTCGCATTTGTAAATAATACCTACTCTCTTATTGTATTTCTATGTTTATGTTGTTTTGTTTCCAAGCTATTAATGTTTGTTTAGATATTTTACTTAGTCTATTAATTGTGCACGTTTTCTTATATGTCTCTTCACGCTATTACCACAGTCTAAGTTTATAGAGGTACAGTAGTTCAAGTACGGTTACTTTTAACATATTTTGAGTTTGGACTTCTGTGTACGCTTAGATGCTATGCTTTATATGTGCTTGATTATTTCTAGTTCATTTCGAAGGCAACATGACGGCTGTAAGGAAATCTGCGACCTTACTTTCAGGTACATAGATCATGCTATTAGTCATTTAGTTTCCAAAGAGGAGTTCCGGGCGTCTGCTTCTTTAAAGTCAAAATATTGTAAACTCTGTCGCTTGGTATGGAAAATCATTTAGATTACTTGCATGTTAGTAGTTTTTGTTTGACTGCCGATGCTGATAACTTTTTTAATGCTCTTAATTTAAAATATTTTTCTTGAGTTTGCTGCTTTGACAAAACATTAAACACGATTCTATTATAAGCAGCCGTAACAATTTATTACAAACTATATTAATGTCTACTAAAATACAGGTATCGTCGGAGATCTTCTTCAAGACAACCAGCCCAAATTGTACCAGCAAGACATGAAACATGGAGGTACACCGCTCCACTGGGCGATCTCCCGCGAAGTAGTCGTAGCTCTGGTCGACAAAAACTGTGATATAAATGCTCTTAACTTCGATGGGAGAACTGCCC
Organism: Spodoptera picta; assembly: GCA_038387885.1. NCBI lineage: Eukaryota > Metazoa > Arthropoda > Insecta > Lepidoptera > Noctuidae > Spodoptera > Spodoptera picta. Next base: position 707,749 of record JAZHFQ010000003.1, on the reverse strand, counting down.
TTCACATTATGGTGTTACGAGGCCGTTTAGAATGTGCCATGGCCCTATTATCTAGAGGAGCTGAACATTCAATTGGAGATAATGAAGGAAACACTCCATTGCATCTAGCAGTTAAGCAACCAAATATAGCAATAGTCCAAGCTTTGATCGTGTTCGGTGCCAATTTGGAAGCGAAGAACAATATGGGGAACACACCAAGACATACGTTGCCTACTGAATTGTCGAATAGCAATTATGATAAAATATTGTATGTTTTACATGCGGTTGGCGCTAAAAGGTAACTACTATTTCTATCAGGGTCCATACGAGATTTGTTAGGTTGCAATTTTTTAATTTTAATGGTCACTTTTTAAAGTTGTCTGTATCTTCATCATAAGTAATGTAATGTATCCTTTGTCAGCATTTTTAAGATCTTCCCGTCATACTCGCCAATTTACTATTGGAATCAATGTTTTAAATATATTTTTCTGTTATAGTATTTCTAATTCATCCTTTTCAGATGCGCTCCAGAAATATCAGGCTGTAGATCAAGTTGTTCGGCTCGTGGTGATTACAACGGCGTTCCACCTCCTCCCGTAGCCAGGAGTTCTACACGAGACCTCGTAAGCCAAATGTTGTCCGTAGCAGCAATGGAAAGAGCTGCTTGTTATGATACTACCCAAAAACAGGGACGGTAAGACATACTTTACTTTCTATTCTACTGAAGATCAATAAGGAAGATATTTATCTTCTTCTTTATAATAAGATATTGCCTTCCATTTAGACCGTTTGGGGTCCACTTAGGATATAATAGAGATAGGTAATGCGTTACATAATTATGTTTCAAATTATGAAATGAAATAAGCCAGCAAAGCAATTGTGGCTCCTTTGGTTGATGTGGGTATCCATGGGCGATACTGGTCGGTTACCATCAGGTAACGTAGCTGCTTATTTGCCCCCATCGATTTTTCAGATCGAAAATACCTGGATATCAAACCCAAAACATTATCTTTAGCTATACTTACAAGTATATGAATGTTTATATAAATTTTGTTGTCTTAAAATACACAATACCCATTATAACAAGATTTTGCACGGACAAGCCATAATATCTGCATCAAAATCGGCGCTTCAACGCCTTCATGTTTATCTTCGAATAAACTACTATAAATAAATAACCATTCCAGATTACTCTGCTTAGATGGCGGCGGTATTCGAGGCCTAGTCCTAGTCCAGGTACTCCTTAGTCTTGAAGAAGCTGTTGGCAGACCTATCGTGGAGTGCTTCGACTGGGTGGCTGGTACCAGTACTGGTGGCATACTGGCTTTGGGCTTAGCCAGTGGAAAGTCTTTAAGAGAATGCCAGAGAGTCTACTTTAGATTGAAAGAGTGCGCTTTCATCGGCATGAGGCCATATCCTTCGGAGGCCTTGGAGACTATTCTAAAAGATTGTTTAGGTGAGTGAATCTTCTATCTGATGTTATTTTCTTTATGCCCCAGTAGAATCAAGTCTATTAAAACTTTGACTCGGCATAACATCATAACATCACGCCTTTTATCCCCGATGGGGTAGCCGGAGGTGCACATTACACCACTTTACAATGTAACACCTAATTTTCACTTTTATGTTATAAGTCCCAGCTAAAAGGGGGTGACCCTATTGCTATATTCCGGACACAATTCCAGACTCTATGCTACTACTGAGAACATTTAAAAACCCAGTAATACTTTGTCCGACTCGGGAATCGAATTTGACTCGGCAAAATCCCTATAATATTGTCAGTGCGTGAACGGAGGCGGAAGTTTTCAAGTTTAGCCTGTTAATATGTAAATTAACAGTTTTGTATTTCGTAGAAAGCCCTTACAACGACGTTTAATTGACAAAAAAGTTTAAATAAATCATGAATGATTATATCACAGTCATATTACGTCTCCATTTGTGACAAAACATAATTTTGACAGTCATGGTGAATTGCTCGGAACTTGGTCAATTAAATATAAACTTCGACCTTGAAAAACTGACTCAGAATACACAACGCGTTACATAATGAAGGTCGTTAATCTATGCTTAAGAATTGTGTTAATACTATATTTATCTAAAAATAATACTGATTGCCTCAAGCAAACGGCAAGGGGTCTCGGGTTCGATTTCCGGGTCGGGCAAAGTATTACTGGATTTTTAAAAAGTCTCATTAGTAGCACGGAGTCTGGAAATGTGCCCGGTATAATATGGCAATAGGCTCACCCCCTATTACATAGGACTCATAACATAAATAGTGAAAAGTGGGTGTTACTTCTGTGTGCACCTCTGCCTATCCCTTCGAAGATAAAAGGCGTGATGTTATATTTTATAATACTTTACTATCGCCCGAATACTGAAAGGCTACTCAATTTTAAATATCGTGTCATCTTTGTCATTATACAAAGAATTTGTAGTGACGGAATTATACTTAAGCACCTCTTAAAATGCGTTTGAGTATTTGGACATTACTCGCTTAACGGTAGTCATAGAAAAGAAAATATGAGTCCATAGTGTGGTTCGAAACTAGTCGAGTCTCCTCGTTGTTATATGTTTTTTTAAGATGTGTTTGAAGGTTTTCATTGTTAGACCAATTTTAGTATAACAATGTTTTTTGGTACAATTTTAAGATATTGCGAAAGGGATGTTATGATGACATCTGATCTTGAGTTGATACCCGCTGCATCCTAATTCGTAATACTCACCTCCGTATAAGACAGGGTTACGCAATGCTTTAACGCAAATACAGTTATGGGCAATAGCTGGTTCTAATCACAGACTATTCACACATAACATCACGCCTTTTATCCCCGAAGGGGTAGGTTGAGGTGCACATTATACCACTTTAGAGGTACAATGTAACACCCACTTTTCACTATTTATGTTATGAGTCCCATGTAATAGGGGGTGAGCCTATTGCCATATACCCAGCAAAATTCCAGACTTCGTGATATTACTAAGAATTTTTTAAAAACCCAGTAATACATTGCCCGACCCGGGAATCGAACCCGATACCCCTTGCTCGGCAGTCGCACTTGCGACCACTCGGCCAACGAGGCAGTCAGACTATTCAATAATTATAAATATTCGTTTCGTTTCAATAATATATTTGTTACATCTATTTACTATGTTGAAATCTTAACATCGTCATCATGAGCACGATATCGCCATATTGTTATCCAACCACAGCTAGCCATTGAGATTTTAATATGTAATAACGCCTTTTCTTAAAATTACAGGCACAGAAACAGTAATGTCAGACATAAAACATCCAAAATTAATGATATTGGCGCTCCTGGCTGATCGGAAACCTGTGGACCTGCATCTATTCAGAAACTATAAGTCTGCCCAGGAGATCCTTGATGAACATAATGGAACTACAAGTAAGTATTGTAATTGTAAACAAGTAACGAGACTTGAAACATATCAAATGACAATGACCAAATTTGTATGGAGCGTGGTGCCTTTTCATTTTTTCGCGGCAGTTGATCGGATGTGGAAAAACTGATGCAGAATAACATTACAAACAAAAAAATATATGGGGTCTTATATCAAAAACACAGTCCAAACCGAGTTAAATCAGTTCAAAGATGTGAAAATAGTGCTGTACTATTCCTGTCATTTTGTTGATGGTGACCGTACACAACGCATATTTCTTCATTTACTTGTCAGAAATATTTTGTAATAAATGATTATAATCGATTTCAAGGAATGTAATAAAGCTTTTTGTAGACTATTTTATTATTATTTTTTTTTGTTTTTTTTTGTGTTTGGCCTTATGGCCACGGAACCAGAATAGAGTGAACCATTAACTGGCCACAGCTCAAGTAAAAAAAATAATATTTCGCTTGATTGGCTAGCGTATTCACTTTATATGTATACGGTTTATGGCCTATGACAGATTTTCATGATCAATTTCCTCTCAGTCGAAAATCCGCAAAATACTTTACTGAGCCCTATCATGAAATGCTATGTTTGTCAGCTGCGGCGTCGGTAGCGGATTGAATAGCGCTGATCACTTTGAAAGTCGACGATTTTCTTTCTTCAAAAGATTATGATAACTATTAAGTAGATGAGTGTCCCACCAGGAGTCAATGGCAAAAAAAATATACTTTATTAGATGTGTGGACGGCTACCACTACTCAACCCACCACTGGTACCACTGCTGACGCTCATGAAGCTTCATGACACAACTCCTAGAAGCATCCGACAAGTTATCGACTGAGAGAAAATAGGTAATAAAAATTAGTGCCTGGCAATATGAATATATTGTGGTGTGATATGGTTTTCCTGTGCCCGGAGTACAGTGGCGCGCAATTTGAGGTTAGAAATTGTGACAAAACTATGAATAATTTAAATAAAAAATCGAAGTAAAATGTTTGACTCCAGCTCATTTCAACGCTCATAACTTAGTCCAGACTGAGATTTCCATATATGTGCCCATAGACAATTTCGTTTGTAATGTCATTCTAGATAATATTTTCCATAAATCATCGACTGCCGCCAGAAAATAGAAAGGCATCAATTTTAATCAATGCCCTTTGTTTAACGGCTTATGTCCAAATACTCCTTTCCATTCTCCTGTGTCTTGGGTGCGTTTACAAATATACAAGTTCATATACACATGACACCCAGATCAGGAACAACAATCTGTGGATCACACAAAGAGTTGTTCCGTGCGGGAATCGAACCCGCGACACGTTGCGCGGCAGCCAGTTGCCCATTTACCGCGCCAACCATGCATTCATTTGTATTCTAGTTTTATTCGTTAACTTGAAAATGTGGTAACAAGCCTATCTGGTAAACAATAATATTAACCAAAGGTTATCTTTTTTATCGCCCATGGACACCTGGAACACCAGAGGCGTTACAAGTGCGTTACCGGCCTTTTGGGGATTAGAAGTTTGAGGATCGTTGGGTATTCAGGAATTGCGGAGATTGGGGAAGGGGAGGGTAATTGGGCCTCCGGTAACCCCACTCACACGACGAAACACAACGCAAGCGTTGCTTCACGTCGGTTTTCTGTGAAGCCGTGGTATCACTCCGGTCGAGCCGGCCCATTCGTGCCGAAGCATGGCTCTCCCACACTTTGATATTTTCGAAACCTTTAGAGAAATAAAAAGTAGTCACTGTTAATCGACCTTGAGTCTTAAATAACACACGTTTTTTAGTGCAAACATCCTCTAGTAAGTCTAGTACATCTAAAATGACTGTAGTCTAAATATATGTAATTCGTTTGGTGAAGTCAATGTGTACATAGAACATACATGTGCCTACACAACACATCTAAACGGGAACTAACAATTGAAATTGGTATTGTGTGGTTAAAAAAATGTTAAACAAAAGCGAACTTTGTCGTATTTGCAATAGAGTCAGATATGTATAGAAAAATTGATAAGTGACTTTTTGTTTTGCCTTTTAATTACTGAAGGGGTATATATTTGATGGGCCGACGTTTGATCTCTATCTCGCCTGGTGGTAATCGATGATGCGGTCTACGATGGAGCACGTCGTCCCATAAGCAACCTATTCACTCGGGCCTTGAAGACACCCCTCAGGACATACAGATTCTGGCAAAGAATTTCACTCCTTACCAGTACGCACAAGGAAGCTTGCTGCGAAGCGCTTCGTGTATATGGGTCCTCCTACCATGAATCGGTGACGCTTCGCCGAAGACCATTAGTGCCTGAGATTGCCGAGTTCAAACAAACAAACAAACAGACAGACAAACAAATTCTTTAGCTTTATTTATATCTTTATATATGTATATAATTCTACTGTGAGATTTACAAATCAGCCCGGCAGATGACGCTGCAGTCGATGTTTAGGTTATTTATCCTAAACAGCTGAACTAATTTGAATTTTTGTTTATACATTCAAGTGGATATGCAGGACAACGTCTGTTGGGTCCGCTAGTAATAATATAAGATTATATTAAAACTTTTGTGAGGCAGTAGCAGTGCGACAGTCGCCGCGTCGCGGGTCGCAGAATGCTACTCTATGAATATGAACCTCTAGCATGGCTTGAAACAAGTCGCGTTTCTCGTCAAGCAGTTACGTGAGTAAGCCAAAAACATAATAATTAATATAAGATTATGTTTAATTTTAGGTCCTCACGCAGAAGCAGGAGACCAAGCATCAGTGGTGTCACTAGCTCAGCCTCCGCCCCCGTCCGAGCAACTAGTATGGCAGGCGGCGCGGGCTACTGGAGCCGCGCCCTCATACTTTAGGGCTTCGGGCAGGTCAGTTCACTAGCTTTGGTGTTTCAGCAACGCTACTAACTTATTTGGGTACTTTACCATCAGGGTTTGGCTGTAAGAATCAACAAAATATCATAACATCACGCCTTTTTATCACCAAAGGAGTAGGCAGATGTGCACATTACGGCACTTTATGCCACTGTACAATGTCATGCCAACTTTTCACTATTTGTGTTATGAGTCCCATGTAATAGGGGGTGAGTCTATTGCTATATACCGGGCACAATTCCGGACTTCGTGCTACTACCGGGATTTTTTTCAAAAACCCCGTTATACTTTGCCGTTATAAAATGTCAGTCAAAAAATTCTATATTGGAGCCTATATTTTCTAATAATGACAAAATCAATCACTGAATTTTTACGGTAGCATAATGTACTGTCGCTTGTACAAAATGAAATTATATATCAAATATTGCAATAAATGGAATACATGCATACAAAACTTCACGTCTGTCTCCCATGGGGGTAGGCAGAGACTATGGAACGCCAATTTCTATGATTCTTACAAACATATTTCGCTTCATTCACAGTCATCAGTCTTTTAGGATAAAATAACTGTTACAGATACCTGGATGGTGGTTTAATGGGGAACAACCCGACATTAGATGTGTTAACAGAGCTGACGGAGCTGAACCTAGCATTACGAGCTACAGGGCAACACGAGGAGGCTAAGAAAACCAACCTTAAAGTAGTTGTGTCATGTGGCACAGGTTAGTAAATTATTTGTAAACTTTTAAGCATCCTAAGATACCTCTCGTTTTTCTTTTCCTCTTATAATATCTTCTGATTCACTTCGTTGCGGGAACCAAGACAATTCATGTCCCTGAGACGCGCCGGACTTCAGTGTTCCGGTGTTTTCATGGTTGTATAGTACTGTAGATCCTGGCTTACAGGAGTTGCAGCAGTTTTGGTAGAATGTGGCGGGTTTGTCCCAAAAAAAAAAATCTAACATACCTACAGTACGGTTCACGAGTTATGACGGGTGTGAAGTTCGTACAGAAAACTGCGCAATTACGTATTTTAGGAGCCAAAACGGCGACGTGTGCGGGACGGGAATATGCTAGGGGTTGGCTCTAATTAAACACAATCATTTTATTGTTTAACCAATTTATTTGCGAGTATACATGCGCGAAAGTGACTTGCGACTTGCGGCTAACTTCACACCCGCCGTAACTCGTGAACCGTACTGTACCACTAAGCGATTTACACGACGCGTCGCAAAAGAGGATAACGAATTTAATCCTAGTGATATTGTTTGAATTATTTTTAAACGGTGAATTTAAAGTTGGTGCAACATCCACTTTTTGCAAGTTATGTTTTAATTCCCTGACAATAAGAGAAACCATTACCGTGCACCGGGTACTATTTCAGGGTTCTGATCAAATCTACAAATCGAACCCTGTGAAACATTGGCTGACTCGACCGGCTGAATCAAACTGCGATCCATTCCGCGGCAGTCGTATTCATAACCACTGACTGACGAAGTAGTCATTAATCCTGAACCATATTAACCCTTTGAATAATTATTAAACTATTATTTTCAGGTTTAATTCCAGTATCGAAGTTAAAAGATATAGACGTGTTCAAGCCGGAGAGTTTGTGGGATACGGCCAGGCTTGCATGGGGACTGTCTGCTATCGGCGGCCTTCTCGTAGATCAGGTAATTATAACAACTAGTGTTAGACATGTCTTGAAAATAAAAAAGTAGCTTCATGATGGTGTCCGGTGGTGGTGGTGGCCGTTTTGTAACCTATTTACAAAATAATATATTATTCATTATTATATTATCAAGTAATTTTTTCAACAATGACATCTCCGCTACCTTTTTACAAGTTATAATAAGACAGGCCATATACAACTTTAAGGAACTGAGGGTAAAGTTCCATAAGATCGGAAAAGGAGGATCCTCCGACCAGGCGAGGTGATCGTGCCTGGCGAGCTTTCTGCCTAACAGTTGTTCGTTGGGATTTTCTATCCGTGTTAATTTGCATGCGCGATGGAGGATTTTTGTGACGTCATCCGTTGACATGTAACATGTGTCGCCACACAACCTAACAAAGCGACGTCCATATTAAACCATATTTTAAACAAAATCAAATTCATAATGAATTTTTCATTCGATTTTACAGGCGACACAATCAGATGGTCGTGTAGTTGACCGAGCACGAGCGTGGTGTAGTGCAGTCGGAGTGCCCTACTACCGGTTCTGTCCACAAATGTCGAAAGACGTCGCTATGGACGAGAAGAACGATGAAATCTTAGTCACTATGCTATGGGAAGCGCAAATGTATATGTATTCGCATCGAGATCGAGTCGCTGAGTTAGCTGCGTTGCTTAACGATCATGGTAAGTGGTAGGGGTGTTCATACTAATTATAATCATTTAAGACGCCCGCTTCTCATGCATCAGAGTGCGGGTACGAAATTCTAACGGCAAGCCAGGTAGGTTGGTCACAGAATCACATTGGTACTTGTACTTACCTACTTGTACTTTTTCCGAGTAATATATACTTTCTAAGTAAAGGAAAACATTGTGAAGAAACCTGGGAATATAATTTCGAATTGGGTACTTTCCTGAATCAAAAATAAATTGTTTCGACTGTTCAATACAATAGAATATTAAAAAATAATAATCACATTTTCATTGATTGATTTAATGACCAACTTAATTTTAGTATTTTTACAGCAATTTTTTAAGTAATAAGTATGCTGCTTCACGCTTAAAAAACGTGACGTCACAATACACAATCTCGTAAAAAAATTATAGAAAACAGTAGTTTTTGACAGTACGAAAAAAGTATTGAATTTGACTAGATGGCAAGTACCCAATTATAAGTTTAAAATTTCCAACCCGCATTGGAGAGCAAGCATGTTGTCCTTTAGTGTTTGTTTTTACTTTCATTTAAGATTTTCTCGCTATAAATTGGTAAGGAAAGGAAAGTGTATTTTCATGAAAGCAATAGTGATTTTCTTATAGCAAGTCGGTTTTTACAATATCATCTATAATGACTATTTTCTACACAATAAACAATATGTTTAATTCAACTGATTGAATGTTGTATATTTATTGTTCCAGAACCAATGAAAACAAATTGATCTGCACCATCACATAACGTAAAAAGCTGTGCGTAAGTACGTGTAACATAGCTTTAGTCATTAACACGCATAATAATAATAATATAATTTTCACAATTCTGACTTTCAACATAAATTGGCAGGGTTTAGTTAAGCAGACTTTATTAGTTATATTTATTATCTATATATAAGACTTACTTTTTTGCTCTGACAACTCGTAAATTATATATAATATGTTCTATTGACATTCCTAGTAGCAATACGAGGTATATAGATAATTTATTGTTTTACTGTTTCTTATTTACATACGTTTAAGGGGTGTATCGAGTAGTCGATACCCTTTTAAGTAGATATACGTGTGCAATAGAAATTAATGTGTGCAATGTGTTACTGTCATAATAATCTCTCAATAAAAAATTACATTGTCAGTTTGTTATTTATTTATTTGTTAAAGTTTCGAGCTTTTGTCGCCCATGTATATTGAAATTAGCATGTGTTTTTACGCTAATTAGTCGAAAAATGTGTTGACTTAATGAGCTTTAATCGTTTGTAACTTGATTAGTTGACCTTGGCTTTGCGTAGTTTAATTGTTAAGTTGGTTAGAAAATTCATGAATAATATTTATTATAGACAGTCCATTTTACTTAAATGAAAATGTATTTAATCTAAAGCCCTTATCGAGCTCGCTCGGACAGTTAGGCTAAATATAAGTCAGTTTAAATTAAACTTTACCATATTATTTTGTTAATTTATTAAATATTATTATAGTAAATATATTTGTCTGTTTACCTATGGTAAAGGCTCGAATACCACTATTTTTAAACAAATATACATAGGTAAAGTTACTTTAATATCTTAATATATATTGATATAAAAGCTACGCACATAACATATAAATATAATGTATTTAGAGGTAATATATAATACTATTTCTTACGAGATTATTAATCCTTAGTATATCATATACATACTTCTCCATTCTTCATGTAATTTTGCATAATAAAATGTGTTCGCAATATAGTACCTCGTTTAAAGACATTGTCATTGTTGCATTTTATATTACAATGAGAACATGAACTACAATATATGAAATTGATAATATGCTTTCTGTATAACAATTAGATTTCTAATATTAAATTCAAAACGGTGTTTATATACATGTAGCAGGTGTTATATATAACGAAAAAAATGCTAAAAATACTTGTATTTACTTAGATAATTGTACACGATAGTTATGTAACACTAATATCATTTTTGGTCACAATATTATTTATTTTATGTATGCCACATTGTAATAAAGTATTAAAAAAATATAACAAAAGTCATTCATTTCATAAATTGACCAAAAATAAAACAATTGTAAAGTATATCCTATAAATGATATTCTAAATATATACATTGTGTAAGGCTTTGTAAATTTATTTTGTTCAATTATTCTCGCGGGCTATTCAAGGCGGGCGAAGACAGTGGATGATTTTCTCCACTAAAAAAAAGTGCCCACTGCATATAATTTTGATGCTATGCCTAGTTTCTATCTGTGGTCCCCATATAATAGTTTTGCTGTCTTTAGTATAGTAGTATACATTATGTATGTATGTAAAGTGTCGTGGTATATCGTGCCTAGTCGTTGTATCTATAGGGTAAAGGAGAACGCTTTTAAAAAACGAAGACAGATGATGGTAAAATCGCGATTTATTTTCAAAAAAGTTAATATGTAAATGTTTATTTAATGTAATAATAGTTGTAATCAACTGCTCAAGGCTGATATTGAATAAATAACACGAAAACAAAACGATTAAAAGTGTAATAATAAAAAAAAATGTCTTCGTTTTGTGGAAGCGTTCCGCTTACACCCAGATATTGATATATAGATATATAAGAGAACATATTACGTAATATCATAGTTGCTTTATTAAAATGTGAATTTTATTTACATTGTTAGACCAAGAAGTATTTATTGTATGTGATAATTGTTCAACTAGAGACCTAAGTTATTTATGCTTGGACGACGGTTGTGTAAAACATAATGATTACTTATACATTTATTATGATTTGTACGTTGTGTGGAGGTTTCTGAGGTATATAGATATTGTTTAGTATATTATATGGGTGAGGTTTTTCGTTTCTTGGGTAACTTATCACCGTCGCCACAGGATATAACTGTCAGTCCTTAAGTTAGTATGTACGTAAGTGTATGTATATCAAAATTGAGATTTATTAAAACTAAATATGAGATTATAGTGTTATGTGCCTTGTATGTGTTTCAGAATATCAGTTGTTGACTATTATGAAACATTAATTTTCACGTAAGATTTTTATATATTTTTAGAAATACTAGTTGAGACTTCTATCAGAAATTAATATTAGAGATTTATTTGCATAACAAAGAAGCACACTTTTGACTTTCTATGTGACTGTGACAAAGAGCAAAGCTTTTATAACAGTAGACAATATCTATCAATCTCTCACCTCACCTTTTATGTAGTATGTTATTTTAAGTTTATACCAATTAAACTGTTCTCAGACCAAATCGACCATACAAAACCGTTTGTATCTTCTTGTCTATAAAATAAATGAAGTTGTCAAGCGAAAAGAGGTTTTATTTCAAATGTAATAAAGTTCTAGTGAGTGTGAGATCCTAAGAGCTGACATTGTGCAGCCAACTGCTCCTACGTCTGTTGTCACCCATGGCGCTCATAGTCATGAGCCCCAGTCGTGGCTCGAAACTTATCGAACCTCGGACAGTTATGTGAGTAACCTATATTGTCTTATTAATTTACATATTGATAGGTTGATACGAAAATGAAACAATTATTTATGCACGCTCTTTTAATTTATTATAATATTACTATTTAATCACAATATTCACTAACTTAGGCTTATACAAAGACTCAATAATATCACATTTCTCATGTGGATATTATCAATCCACGACTAAATCTAAACTAACTACAAAAATAATAAATTTCTAATTAGAAATTTAACCACCAATATAGGAAAAAAATTAAGTATGGTGCCTTTGTTTATGTAAGGTAGCTGCTAAAGTTTGAATTTAAGTACAGTCAAGTATTAAAAAGTATGGAAATTATAAGTACAACTGAATATTTTGATTCAACGCCTTGTTAAAGATTTTTGTATTGCATTATCAAGTTTGTTACTAAGGTCATAAGGTGTTAAATGACATAACATGTTTAAATATGTTCTGTGATTTGATAAAAAATATGGTAAACTTTTTTGATGATTTGATATCAAAAATCTTTTCTAAGGCGTTTTTTTTTCACACGTAATTTACAGAAGTAACATCATAACATCACTTCACGCCTTTTATCCCCGAAGGGGTAGGCAGAGGTGTACATTATGCCACTGTACAATGTAACACTCACTTTTCACTATTTATGTTATGAGTCCCATGTAATAGGGGGTGAGCCTATTGCCATATACCGGGCACAATTCCAGACTCCGTGCTACTACTGGGAATTTTTGAAAAACCCAGTAATACTTTTGCCCGACCCGGGAATCGAACCCGAGACCCCTTGCCCGGCAGTCGCACTTGCGACCACTCGGCCAATGAGGCAGTCATACAGAAGTTTTGAATTGAAATCAATAATAAGTACAATTTTTTCACAACTTGAGATTCTGTGTTAACAATGAAAGTACAGCACCAAAATAATACAACCAATAACCAAATAATCATTTTTTTTATTCTACCACTGAACTATTATAATAATATATGTCACTAATTCGCAAAATCCCTAAATAAAATATTTCACTTTCAATAAATTATTTATCTTTATTGAGGTACTCTGATAAATATATATTTTAGAATTATCTATAGGAACGCAAATTCTTACACTAAAAGCTAAACGGTTCCATCGTTCAGAACGACCTGAGCCTTGAACCTGGGACTACGGACTTATTGGCACATCACTAACAAACTAAATGGTATGAATTATACCACGCATGCATCCTTTAATAAAATTATAAAAAAGCCGTTGCAAGTCTGTAGTCCTAAGCTTAGTTTAAATCGAGAAGTGAGGCACCTTGCTTCTGAAAAAACTATTCACACTGCCCACAAAGCCATTTTAAATATAGTTCAATATTACACACTGAGTTAAAGACAATCAGCTAACAATTATAGCCAAAAGGCACAATTCTTTTAAAACCGAGTAATCTTTATCTAAACATCAAGTGTGATATTATTGCCGACCAATATAATAATTTCTCACTCAATTTTTTCACATATTTGGCAAAATAAAAATTTTAATTTGTAAGCAGTCGGTATAGTTGATTTCATACAATAATTACAAACTAAATGAACAACCTTCGTCCTATTTTGATAACAACAGTTTTTATCGTCGCTGACTGTACTAATTCTTTTGAGCCACAGTCTTGACATTAATACGGCAAGTTTATGTGACCTTTGAAACTTAAAATCCCGCTAAATATATGAAAAATAATATTTTTTACGTTTCTTGATATTTGAAGTCTACAGCATGTCTTTAAGGTTCATTTTTGCAATCATCAGATAATTTAATTAGAATATAATTATATAAAATGTCGGAATAACTTGAATTTATATTGCATTATTTTTAATTTGGTCAGGTTTATAAAATTTATTTATTAATGATGATTGGAAAATTGAACCATAAGTTTAGCGTTCTTAGATTAACAAATTCACTTTTTGAGATGATCCTAGATAATTTTCAATGTCAAAATTTTCTTTTTTGGTCGTCAAAAATAATCCTAAGTTCATGAAAATTAAGAATGATCATCCTCTAAACAGGAACAGTTATTTTTACAATTGTTTACAGTCGCATTTTTTTTTTTCGTTTAGAAAATACATTTTTTTTACAAATTAACCCATTTATCACACTGGCAGTAAAATATCCAAAAGAGCCTGTAAAAAGTCAAAGATGACAAGTTGTTGGTTTTAAATATTGAACACAAAACGGAATAAAAAAATTAAGTCTCAAAGCAACCTCCTTTTCCAAGTCGGTTAAAAAGACGTACAATACAACCCATTCAACTAATTACTTTTTGTTGATAATTTTCAATGAATTTTCTACAATGACATGTCGAAAATGATCAAAAAAATTGTTATTAATTAAATAAAAGAACTCATAATAATTATTCAAAAAAATTTGGTAACAGTAAATTAGAAAATAATAACAAAATATCTGCACCCATATTTCAAGTACACTATTTTTCATAATTTATAAATGCTACATTATCTTTCATTTCGAGACCATTTCACGGTATTAAAAGCCGATCATATTCTTTTATTATCGTGTAAGGAAGCAACAAATTTTATAAAAAAAAAAACGATATAAACTTTGGCACAAAGTCACTATAACTTAACCAATAAAGAAAAGAAAGGAATCGACATTTTGAAAATAATTTAAATAGAGATTTAAGATATATTGGAAATGGAGAAAAATAACGAAAAATTGACTCAAATGCCTACATCATAGGAACTATGCTAAAATTCACATGTTATTCAAATTAATTTGGAACAAAACAGATGTGTTAATCGCTAAGTTAACAGGAAGGCACCTTGTGAATCAAACAATGTGTAATGTAATGTAAATTTTAACAATGTTCCATAAGGTTACGTATCCACGATATGCCTGTTCTCATTGAACTCAAATAAATAATAACACCTAAAATCTAGTTACCATGCACTCAGATTTTAGCAATCATGCACAGCCCTCAGACGACGTAAAAGATTAATGTAATCGTTTTTCGCGTCATATTTCTCAATCCTTAATCGAATATCACATATATGTAAACCTTAGCACAATACTATAAGGAATATTCAGTACAGAAAAGTAATTATGAATTATGAACCTTTTCTTAAGGTCTCATAGTTTAAAATGTAAATGGAAAACATTCCCACTTAATTTTTGACACAGTGTTTATTTTTTTCTCTTATACACTTTGTTTATATATGAAATGTTAAGTTTTCTCAAGAAAAAATAGTCTTTAACTTTACCCTAGTTAAGTTAGTAGAGTATAACTTTGTGCAGTAATATCCACCACAGAAATTAGCACCGACATTACAGTCAGATCATAATAAAGTGACCAAACCTTTTCAATTTAACCTCAGCTGCAATGCTTAAAAAATCCATGTTTTCTGAATAATTCCCTGTATATATTGTGCCTTAGTGTTATAGCCAAAGTATTGTACGCCACAAAGAATAACAGAAAATGTTAGTATGGGTCATCTGGATATTCCATATTTGCAATCAGATTCTTCTTTTCTTCCTTACCCGGTTTTGAGTCTAGTAATGATGGTCTTATAGTTGATCTCGGTTCGAAACACGGCTGTAACAACAAAATATATAATTTTAATTAAGATTTCTATAGAAAATGTGGTTCTGGGAGTTGTTTCCATCACCTTAGTATGGATGACTATTTTATATTAGATAATGTAATCTACTCAAATAATATAATGTATTTTAAAATTTCTTTTTTTGTTGCATAGCGTATTGTCTTAGGGGCATAAAGCTTAGCTTTATAATTGGATGGGTGCTGTATAAAATGTTTTATTTTGTCATACAGTTACAAATCCTGATAATCCGAAATAGTATTGTTTTTTCTATAATTATAATTATGCTTTAACCTCGATTTGAAAGCAATTGGTGATCTTGTTATTCATTTGTTATTAGGAGTTAGCACACGTCTAGGAGTATTTTACAGATACATAATTATTTAATTCCATGTGCTTGCAAATACAATGAACTCGTTATACACAATACACATGCGACATAGGCAAATAAAATAAAACCAGAAATACCTAACGTTTTAAATACCGTATTTGGGAGTTCTTAAATTCAAGATATTAAAAAAATATATCTCCAACACAGCACTTAGCTATGTTATGGGAAAAGTCTATCTTTTATAAATTAGCAATTTTAAAGCTACAAGACTGATGCTTATAATAATACTATTAAATAATCCTTATCATAAAATTCTGAACTCCAAAAACAGTATTTAAAAAATATTAGTAAAATTAGTGAGCGTGAACCCAAACCATGCGGGGCTAAGCAGTAAGATCAAAATGTGAACCTTATTGCAACGGCTCAAGGATCAAATTCATTGCAGGTGACTTGCCCAAGCATTATCAACCTGTGTGGAATGTCATGGGCATTAAAATCTCATGCTAACATACTACACAGATACTAACACTTGTAAGTGTTAAGTCCTCATGAATACAAATAATACAAGCCCAAACACGGGGTCAATGCTGTAAATCCTCAAGGAGTTCCCTCGACTGTATTTCGGCTCCATCATCATTTCATCAGATCAAAGATAGCCTTATTAATGTGACATAAAAACTATGACTTAACATTTTCTACTGCAAGATCCCATTTCATTGACTGCCTTAATAACATTGAAATAAGTGCCATAAATGTACATGTACATTGTGCCCCCAAAATATTTATTTATCTAAAATTCCCATAATACTAAAATGCCTATATAAAAAAAATCTGGACATTCACAATGAACATAACAAAATTAGAACTTATCAAGCACATTAAAGCTGTGAGTGTAAGCATGTCGGAAAACTCATCATTCTTATATTGGATATGAGGGGAAAAATTGAAAATTATGGGCGTCAAACAAAATGAAACAACAAGATATTGGATTCTCTGTCAAACTTCATAATTATCTTTTTCAATAAGACACCTGACTGTTTATAGAAAATTAGATACCATTTTGATTGACTAGTGAGTGTATTAAAATTACCTATATGTAACACATAACATCACGCCTTTTATCCCCGAAGGGGTAGGCAGAGGTGCACATTCTACCACAGTACAATGTAACACCCACTTTTCACTAGTTGTTATGAGTCCCATGTAATAGGGGGTGAGCCTATTGCCATATACCGGGCACATTTCCAGACTCCGTGATACAACTGAGAATTTAAAAAACCCAGTAATACTTTGCCCGACCCGGGAATCGAACCCGAGACCCCTTGCCCGGCAGTCGCACTTGCGAATACTCGGCCAACGAGGCAGTCCTATATGTAAAGATAACGTATATGCTTATGTTTTACGATTAAGCAGTTATGCAAGACAATCAAATCTTGCAGATTTTTTGCAAACAAACACCTAGCGTGTGGATAGACACATAGTTTAACATAAGCGCACGTGTTCACGTATCGACATTCTATTTGATAAATATGACACGCACACGATAGTTGTTGGTACGCCACTTGTCATATCTATACGCCACATGTCATGTATATATGACACGTGACTCACCAAGCGTGGCAATACTGCTACAAACAAATGACAAAAATGGTGTTTGTTATTTAAACAAGTGTCCATTATTATCTGACTGTCGCAAGAAATGTAGGTATATTTGCGATTTTTCCGCAGATAATCATTATTTAATTAGGTATCAGATGTTTAATTAAAATGTGGCGAGTCATGCTTATGTCTTATTTGACTTATTTTGTTTTGGATCGATATTATAAATGTGGTTAATGGATGATTTGTGAAAAGAGATTTTTTTGATGTTTATTTTTATTTTAGAGGTTACTTTCATGGTCTTTTGTTAATTTTTGTGGTCACTGTAGGTATATATTTGGGTTCATAAATTTTAAATATTTTAATTTATGAATGAATGGAAGTAGATGCAAGGAATGACTCTTTAATTTAAGTCTAAGTGTAGGTACCTACAGTGGCTTTTGGGACATGTATTTATATTCTTGTCTTTTGTTAGATGATTAATGAACTCAATTTATTATTGCACTTTTGGGGTGATAAATAGATTTTTTCTTAAATTACATTTTAGAGAAAAGACTTGCAGCAAATTCGAAATTAGTTAGATATGTGTAGGTAAACAATAAATTAGTTGTAAAAATCACATTTCACAAATCATGCCAATAAAATTGCACATAACAAATAGTGATTTAATTATCTTATGCCTTATGCGTATCATGCTGATTATAGTCTGTTATTTTGGTAACACTATCTATTAAAATACTACGTACCGTTTAACACGGCAATAAATGCTATCTATCTCATTATTAAGACATATATCAATCCTTGTTGGGGTGGGGTCAGCAGCGTTGTGTGAAAAATATACATACATAGGTATTTTATAGGTGTATTTATATATTTTTTTCCGTAACAGGTAAGTAAGTAAGTCCAAAAAATGTAAGTAAAAAGTAGTAATGTTATTTTTTTTAGAAATTTATAACGATTTGTGAAAAAAACACAGACGTACCTACTTATAAAAACTAACATCTATCAATAAATTATTCCAAAAAGATAATAAAGACTTAAAAAACCTAAATGATCGTCATATATTCAACGACTTATTGTATTAAGGAAAAGTAAAAACTTCATTTTTAATGAATATCGCATATAAATTGTTCAAGCTGTTTGTATTGCATATTTTAATTACAAGTCAATAATACAATTTAGGTGTCGATAAAAACAGTTTGCCAGATGTTTTTAATATTTTGTCTTTCACTTCCATCCAAATATTGTCTGATGAATATTAATTGAATGTTTTATGCTGTCAATGCAATTTATTAAACATTTTCAGACGGAAAATTATTTTGTATACCGCTAGTTAATTATTTTGTTCAATATCAATCACCTTAGATTTGTCAAATAAATTACACTCCGAAACGACTACACTTATTTGAATAAAAATTTGTGTTTTGCGTATTTGTTTTGTTGGCAAGCAATAGCTTTTGTTTCTTTAATATATACCTTCATAAAGTTCTGTTACTAGAATTGGGTAGTTTCCAGGGTATGAAAATTAAAAATCTAATTAGTCAGTTAGATAATGAAAAAATATTAGACACGTATTTTTTATTTTCTCGTATTAAATTGGAATACTTAGATAAAATGGCGCTAAGTTTAGGAGTGGGAGGTCGTTACGTCATAACGTGCTACAAAATGTGGCACGCTGTGACGTCACACGATATTTAAATTAAATATATCGTCGAAAGTATTTAATTTTGTGAGAATAGAAAATTAATCTACGAGACGGACATTAAAATAAAATCTAGGAAACTACCCTATTATGCAGTAAAATATTATAAGGTTTGTGCTATACTTACAGTTTCACAAATATTCATGTTGCAACAATTTTCAATGGTGATCTCGCATTGGTCAGGCCTTGCTGTCATCGGCGTAACATTTTTGTTCACGATTATACGCTTCTTAATTCTGAAAATAATAATAGAGGGTGTTGGTACATATTATTATTATATATTTTTTTTAAACATGGGCAACCCACACTTGGATTTTTTCCTGTGTGCGTTTACAAACATACAATTTCACATGCACATGACACTCAGACCCACAATAAGAATTTGTGGATCACACAGAGTTGCTCCGTGCGGGAATCGAACTCCATATACGTTACGTAGCAAACGATTGCCCAACCGTACAGTCACCGTAGACTAGCTTCTACCAGCGGACTCTCCCGCGTTCTAGGTATAGAACATAGTCTACGTGTCAGAGTATGCTCTGACTTGGTGAAGTTAGTAGTTTTTACGCGAAAGAGCCACATAGAGACTATCCTAAATTAATAAATACGTTATTTTTGGATATTTTGGCGTGTTCCTAACATATACGTATAAAACACTATTCTGTGATAGATATGTCTTTGGAATCTGTTGTTAATAATAATTAACAGGAAAAAATAACAAGGTGTTATGTCGTTAGAAATTCAGTATTATATGAATTTAATTGCTTCGCTATGAATAAATGTTATCTAATAGTCTTACATTGACTTGTTAAATTAAAAGTTGAAAAATAGGAAATGCTAAACATAAAAATTTTGCGGCAAGGATACAGAAATTAATTTGAAGGGCGTATCAATGCGCAAACGCAAACAAATTTACGTCATTCTCAGTAACTGTGTTAATTTTTCTTTAGTAGGTAATGATATAACATTGCATAATTACAGAATATAAATCTTTAGTTTCATAGTTACTGTTAGTAAAATAAAAGATTGACAAACTATAGCGTTTGAACTGACAATACTTTTAATAGTAACACGTTGATGTAGGCTACAAAGCAGAAAGAACCCAATATGGAACCTTGAGGTACGCCCTTCTTTGACCTGAGACCCTAGTGAGGTACGAGTAACTTCGTTTACTTTTAGCTGCCTATCTTTTAGGATGATGGAATATTAAATGCCAGTTGCACGTACAAGGAATCTATATTTTCAAAAATGGTTAACTTACAAAAAGGCATTGAAAGCAAGGATGGCAAGAACTTTTTATACGAATTGGTATCGGATTCATGATAATCGACAACCCTAGCAAACGTGTATGTTATATGCTTATACGTACATTTTGTGTACGCATGCGTACTTATCTGCATTTCTGCATGCATTACAGTTTGCAGAAGGTCAGTATTACTGTATTAGCACGTACAAGCCACATCATAAAAATCTCCATTACTTTAGTTATTTAGGTGCACCTATTTTTACTATTAATGGTTCTGTAACTGCATATTAAAATCACGATTTTATTTTGGCTCATATCAATAACAATATGTCTAAGTTAAAATGTGGTATCATCTTTCGCGGTTAGAGGGGGATCAAAGGAAATCTAAGGAAGTAGCCAGGAGCACGTAGACTTATTGATCAAGATCATGACTTACCTCGGTCTCTTCTTCAGCTGCAGAATTTTTGTGATAAGTACTACGCAAGCTAAACATAGCGCGCTGCAGATGATCGCTAGAATTATGATGATAGGGTCTCTCACGGAGTCCCAGCCGTCACCGCAGGTCGCTATGATGTCATTTTGCGAAGACATCGATATTGATGACCTTGATACAGTTTCCGAATCAGTGTTATTGCACCTGGAAGAAGAAATAAACAGTAAAGTTACGGACAACTTGAAAGTAAAAGTAACATTGTTAGATGGTTTCGTCGGTTGAGCAGAGGCAGGTATCATTTCAATTGAATTGATATACTACACTGTCTATTGATAATAATGTAAGAATGTTATATTATGCATGTTACTTTTATTAATACTTACTGGCAACTTGTATTAGTTTCTGCTGCCATGACTGGTGCATCCGTAGTAGTAGTCGTAGGTGTAGACGTTGAAGTGGAAGTGGTAGAAGTTGTAGTGGTAGTGAATACTTTCGGTGTCTCACATCTTGACCCTTCGAAGTCTCCTATGCATTGGCATTCACGTTCATTTTTCTCGTTCAAAGAACAAGCCCCATTGTTCAAACAATAACCATGACACTCATTGACTTCACATCTCTGTCCAGAGTAACCAGAATTACATCTAAAAAAGAAATAATTATAAAAGAAGTGAACACACGACTCCAATCTAACCATCAGGACTGATCGACTGATGTTTACCTGCATTCTGGTTTTCCTACGTCATTGACACCGCAATCTCCTTGGAAACAATAGTTCTGGCAGACTGAAATGTCGCATCTGTCACCAGTGTACCCAAGCGTACATTTGCAAAGCAGTTTCCCATTAACTTTAGTACCGTGAACGCAAAATAGGCCGACATCCTTAGGAATGTTGAAAGAGTCACTTATTTCAGAGTTATTTTGAGGCAGACTCTTTAGTGCTTTGCATTCCTCAATTCCTTGAATTTGATCTTCAATTTTATAATTAGCAGCAATTCCGAAAGGTGTCTCGGGATTGAAGTTACTAATCTGCACAGGCTCCGGCTCTATCGGCGGGTTCTTTGGTAGTTGCCATACGGATTTGAAGCCCCAGTCCACCCAGTAGATGGAGTCCTTTGAGACCGTCAATGTATTCGGCTGATGATGTATTCCAGTTAACAAAGTTTTTCTGTTCGTTCCATCCAAATCTGCGCTCTCAATAGAATAATGAATACCTTCTCTATCATCAGCCCAGTACAATTTCTTCGTCTGCTGGTCAATAGCCAAACTGACTGGCATAAAAATGTTGTTATCTACTATGACCTCTCTTTTGGTGCCGTCGTAGAGAGCTCTTTCTATCGTAGGCTTCTTAACGTTTGTGTTAGTCCAGTAGACGTACCTGCAATTAGTAAATCACTATTAGCTATTGTTTATTTTAATAAATGTTAGATATTCAATTATAGAGGTACAACTATAGTAACTTACCCTCTACAGCTGTCCACTGCAATGGCTCTGGGAAGCTCATCATCCATTTTGATCAAAAGATTGCCGTATAGATGGTTCTTATATCCAGGCTTTAATGAAATCCAGTATATACTTCTGTCGTTTGTGTCAGTCCAGAAGAGCAAACCTTTCACTGGGTCAAAGGCCAAACCTTGGATATTTTCATATGCTTTCTTAGCAACTAAAGATTGGTACTTTTTGCTTGTAATGTTAAAACTAAATATAGATGCGTTGTCGCTCTGTCTGTCGACAAACAGTAACATGTTGTGCACTGCATCGTAAGCTAACAGTGTGAGGTCTCTGAACTGTGAGTCTTCTGTTTGGGATTTAGTTCCATTGCTTAAAAAAAATTCTAGCCGGTCTCCTGACGTCACGGCTATGTCTGAAACAATAAAAGAGGATAACGTTATTGTGTGCTACGATTATCATTTTTCGCTATTTTATTAGGTATTCAATTACATTAGTAAAGGTGGCATTTAGTTTCACTTTTCTAGAACAAATCGCTTTTCGAAAGACAGTTAAGTACCGTAGAAAAGTAGATGAATAAAAAAATTGTTACGTAATATTGTGAATGCAAGTGCCAATTCTCGCATAGTTTGGCAGCATTGCTTTGCTTGTCGCGTGACTTACAAACGTTGATTGCGGAGGTTAGTTACATCTTACATAACGTCACGTCTGGTTCAAACTCGATCTACTTGTGACTCAGATTTGTGATGGGGTACATTACATTATTGTCTCTGTGACTAAGATAATTGTTGCCATGGCGGCTATCTATAAGCGGTGTAAGTAATAACATTGTTAACATTACATCGTGTCCTTAGTAATTTACGTGCTTATGTACCTGCTACCTATGTACTTGAACACATACATAATACATGTAACTACGGATAATGTCCAATGTCACGGTATGAAGTACCCGTCTATTAAATAATACAAATACTTAGGTAAGTATAGTCACACGGCATATCACAATAGTTCCTACTTGGCTGCAGACCATAGAATGGATCAATGAGATATTTTTACCATAAGTAATTAGTGTATTGAGCAGTCAATGAATGTCATGCATTTTTATCATAGCGTAAGACCAAAATATCTACACAAGACTAGGTCACCTGCTAAGAAGTATTACCTATAGGTACCTACCTTCTTTACGTGTATCATTAATATACACACAATTATGTCTATAACTATTACGTTAGTGAAGTTACCCATGACTTTGTTATAAATAGGTAAATTTCTTGGTGGCCATTTATATTTTTGCTATAATTCATTTAAAGCGGTGTTGCAGTTTAGTAGTGTAAACCCAAGAATGCATTCCGAAGGATGCTGTTGTCAACATTTTCTTGTCAGGTTCTACATTAACTCGTTATGTACCGTCTTTAGAGGTATAGACACAATTAAAGAACAATAGGTTGCGGTCACCGGTGTCCTCGCGGTGTTTGACAGTTTAATTTTATTAACATGTAGTTCTACAGATCCACTATTATTATTTATTGCAGCAAGTAAATAATTAGGTATGTAGTAGAAAAAAACAAATGTGGAAAACTATACGTTTGGTGGACGTCATTTTAAGGTAGGATCAGGTTTTCTGATGACGCGTATTCACGTCACTCGTTTCTTTGCCTCAATTGTAAAATGCAGTTCAAGTTTTATCTTGACGTTGGCAAATGCTCTGGGAGTGGTTTAGCGGTAATTCCAACTTGATTAACATCTTAATCTACGTCACTTTTCCCGTAATTTGGTATTTACGTAAATGTTTAAAGAAACGGTTAACGTCATTGCGTAAATATACGGATTCATAGAAAATTATTCTTACTACATTATTCAATTAAATAAAATATGTTTTGTGAAACTGATTAAAACAAGAAACTATACAGTTCTTTCAGAGGCCTCAGTACGAGTTTGTTTTAAGTTGAAAGTAATCAAAAAAGATCGCGTTCGGCGCTCTGATTGGCCAGCCGCAATTCACTATCCAATCAGAGGTTCGAACGCGGCCTCGTTTCGATTAAGCCCTCTGTGCCTTACTCGTTCTCCTTTGCATTCCAAATGAACAAATAGCTTCACCAAGAGACGGACAACCAATGCGTTTTAGAATTTAATTTTTTTGCTTGCTTGCCTTTCTAAAGCGACTTTTTACTTCCTTTAACCCGTCGTGTGCCGTAACGTAGATCTACGCGAGACACAATGCATTTTCTATTGTGTCTTATATACCGGCAGTCAGGAGGTTAAGCGCTTTCACGCCACTAGAAGCGTTAGTGTAACTCTATACTGCTAAGTACCCGAGCGTACGGCGCGTCGCGTTCCGCGCGCGCCTCAAAGAGCCATCAGACCACCACAGATGGGGCCCAATAGGGCCGATGCCGATTCGGAGTCGCGGAGAACCTAATGGGTAACCGGGGCTCCGGCTCGACGTGCAGGAGAAGGAACGGGGTGGTTTTTAGTCAGTAAGAGTCTGACACTCCCTCCCGCCTCACCCAGGCGGGAGCAGTCATTCGATGATTTTCCCCCCTTAAAAAAAAAATACTGCTAAGTAGTAACCATACTCTTAAGATTTCTACATTTTATCAACCAGAATTTACAATAAACTGACCTATCACCCAAGCAATATATTTCGTAGCCACACATTGATTTGCCGACTGATCTGCAAATTGATTCCGCTTATCAAATCGACCGCCATGACAGCAGGCAATATCAACGATCAGTGTCGCAGGTCAGAACTGGTATGTTGATGGTTTTCTTATTGATACTTAACGTTTTCTCATAAATAATGTGCTTATAAAATTGGTACATTGTTTCAAATGTGTTACTATGTTGTGTGGTAATTATATTAATAGAGGAATGAAGCTAAAAATATGGGTAAGCACCTTATTTTGTAAGTGTTTTGGTAAGTATTTAAGGAAATATTTAAAATAATTAGGTTTGCGTAGTAGCATCACCATGCCTTTTATCCCCGAAGGGATAGGCAGAGGTGCACATTACGGCACTTGATGCCACTGTATAATGTAACACCTACTTTTCACTATTTATGTTAAGAGTCTTATGTAATAGAGGGTGAGCTTATTGCCATATACCGAGTATATTTCCAGACTCCATGCTACTACTGAGATTTTTTTTTAATCCCAGTAATACTTAGCTCGACCTGGAAATTGAACCCGAGACCCCTTGCCTGGCAGTCAAGGCAGGCAGTCGGCAGTTAAAGGTATCCTTTGCAGTATAGTGCACCTAGTTTCAAAGATGAGTTTTATTAATGTGCCTATCTTATTTGCTGTAAACAAAAGAAAAGTACCTCTATATTTCTTGTGCACAGTGTCCCCTTTTAAGCGTCGTGTATGTGACAGTAATAGGCGTTATGAAATATAAACAGTGAATTTCAAATTCATAACGCAAATAAAGATAACAAATTAATATACAAAACTTATCTTAGTATTTATTGCAAGCAAATAAATAATATTTGAGCACTGTGTGTGGTCAGTCGTCATTGATCAGTATACAATTTACATTTTTCTTTTTATCATCGGTTTATCAACAAATTCCATCAATGTCATAAATAAAAACTGACAGTTTATATCCTAAGAGCTTTATTTGAGCAACCAAGAGGACAGCAGGTGAGTAACTCTACAGAGTAGAGTATACATTTAGTTGGTGGTGGCGACTGGTTGCGATGCCATGGTGTCCCGGTAAAATATAGCCCTAAGTGTAGGTCGACTAAAAAAAAATCGTTTTGTTTAAGTATTTTAATGCATTCTAGGATGCTGTAAATTACCTAACATTTTATTTTGTTAGAAAAGTGATACTATTTTTAATTGCAAAGGGTTGCAAGCTTTCATAGGCCACTGTATCCACTTATCATTAGGTGGGCCGTGTGCTTTTTTGTCAGTGTCTGTCAGTGTCATATGTTCAAAATTGATGGATTCTAGATATCATTTTTGTATACCATACTCATGTACTTACGTATAGTAGGTATAATAAACCAACAAATAATATGTGTTTGTGAAATTATTTCACAGCAGAATAATAAATTCGTGCTGCATATTATATTCATCCATACATAATTACGAAAATACAAATAGGTAATAGAAACTACTTAGACTGGCGTTAGTTTGATAAACAAGTAAGTATTTACATTAGTACCGACTGTTGTAGCAAATATTTATTATGTTATATTTAAATTGTATCTCCATTTCGTATCTTAAGTGATGGTCTTGGTAACTGACTACATACTAAGACATGGTTTAAGGACCTCTTAGTTAGTATTGATATAAACTGTGTAGTTGACGAGGAGGTGAACTGTATTTGTATAATGCAAACATTGCCATCTATTTTCCGCGGTATTTTATTTATGAGTCCCATGTAATACAATTATTTAATACCAAAATATAGGACACAATTCTAGACTCCCGAGATAAGGACTGAGAAGCTAGAGATATCTGTAGACTAAATGAGAATTTTTTGAAAAAGTAAACTGACAAGACTATAATAATACTTTACCCGATGCGGGAATTAAACCTTTGGTAGTTGCACTTGTAACCTGGTCAACAAAGCAATGTATAATAACAACGTTTTATCAAATGAATGTTATATCATGCATAAGTAATTGTATTCCTACGATAATAAACAAAATAAATACAAAATACATCTTAGAATCTTAGAATGTGGTTCAATAACTAGCAAACAAATAATAGATGTTTTTGTCAGCGATTTCATTGGAACTCTACAAAGCAGGTACAACACAATACTGGGAACGCATACGTCGCCATAGGCGCGCACATGTTTAATTATTGTGACGTCATCAGGGTTGCCAATGTACACCAACTAGAAAAAGGTGGTTGTTTAAATAATTATTTTACTTATTGTACCTAGGTACTATTATTGAAAGTGCGCCATTATATGATATTTGTACATGAAGTGGTAAATAAATAAATGTTAAATTCAACTATCCCATCTCGCTCTCTCGATCTGCTCTTAGGAGAGAGACCTTTATTCAGCAGTTTTGAAGAAGGAAAAGTAAAATTGTTTATTTTTTTTTACTTTTGCAATCGTAATAATAGTTAGTACATTCTGGTGTTAAATCTTTTACAAGGTTTGATTGCCACACAGCCCGATACCTTCACAATAAGTAGGTATTTTAGTCGCGTCTCAATGTCACCACATATTCCTGCGCAATTACCCAAACTACAGATAAAAAATACAATAGAAGATGGAATCCTAACAATAAGCTAAAACTGTTACCTACAAGTTGTTATGGGACGATATTTATTCTATTAGAGGAGAACGGACGAAAAATACCTATTGCGCCTATTTTTTTTTTAAGTGCCAACCTTAACTTAGATAAAGGTAAAAAAATACTGTTTAATAAATATTTTATATGTCCATAAAAAGTATTTACTTATCTAGATAATAACCGCATTGTCTGCAATTCAAGTTTGGAATATTAATATACCTGAAGAACAAAAATACTTTTAATAATGAGAAATTGAGAATAACAATGAAAACCAGGTCAGCACTATAAACTAGGTGACAAAATATTCAGGCTTTGATCACTTATGTCAAGGCAAATAAAATTGATACCTACTCGGTTTAAGTTAAAAGAAAAAAAAAAATAAAACAGGCGTAGACATTCCTCTATGGTTATTATACTATAAAACAATTAAGAAAATATACTTCTGTTTTAAAATAAGAACATTTTATTCCGGCCATTTTGTTTTTTCATGCATAATAATGGTTTGATACGAATTAAGAACTGTTTGTTAGAAAATTAAAATTAAAATCGAATTGTGTTCCAATTTTTAAGTGCAATTATGTGATTTTTTGTAATGACTGACAAGACTCAATCAGATCGTTTTTCCGGTAAGTTTACTTATTGAACTTTTCAATTAGCGATGTGATTAAGCAAATTACGATACGTTATGCAAGGTTTATGATATCATGAGTTAATGACTCTTACAATATGAACTTGGGATCTTCAATTCGAAGTTCAAGGTTTCTAGCCAATAGTTAAAATATGATATTTTAATTCAAGGATTTATTGAAGTGCCTATCAAATGTTTTTTTCCGTTACAATATAGAGGTAGGTACCTACCTATCAATGGCGTGCCGTAGCGTGGTGCGATACTTAGAATGGTCGACATTGATTTGGTAGGTACTATTTATTATTATTTTTAGTCTTCTGATAATGAGAAGAGTTTTATACATAAGTATATATAAATGAGCTCTGTAATGTACACACATTAATCTAAGTTTCTGATTTTTCGTTATTAGTTTCGTTATACCCAAACCATTATAGACTCCATGGGTAAAATTAACCACAAATGTCACAATTTTTTTTATCTAATAGGAAAACAAAATTTCCTGTTTGTTTCCTTGTAAAATCATACGGTAAACTAAATAAGCTTTGCTTTTTAATTAGGTGTATGTAACATTATTATTTAGACTAGACACTTTCGCGCGGTTTCACCTGCTCTGCCCAGCTTTTATTGATCGCGGCGTGATGTTATATAGCCTACAACCTTCCTCGATAAATGGGCTATCCAACACAAAAAGAATTATTCAAATTGGGCCAGTAGTTCTGGAGATTCGCACGTCCAAATTAATAAATTCTTCAGCTTTATACACATAATAGTAATACATATATATATATATATATATATATAAGATAACTATCGATAAGCCGCGTAGTACTATAACACAGTAGGTACCTTATAATGCTAAAGGACAACACCACAATATTGTCAAACTCAAAAGCATTTATTTCAATTAAACCATAATTTGGTACTTTTGAAACGTCAACAAATACAAAATTAATAATAGTCTGTCAGTGAAGTTATGCGGTCGTTCCAATAAGTATTTAGCGTCACGTCGCGTTCCGCGAGCGCCTCAAAGAACCATCAGACCACCGCGGATGGGGCCCAATAGGGCTGATGCCGATACGGAGCCGCGGAGAACTTAAGAGGTTGCCGGGGCTCCGGCTCGAAGTGCAGGAGTAGAAAAGGGGTGGTTTTTAGTCAGTAAGAGTGACACTCCCTCCCGCCTCACCCAGGCGGGAGCAGTCATTCGATGTTCGATGATTTTCCCCCCTTTAAAAAACCCCTCTTTTTCGAGGTCGATTTCTAAATGTACACCTTGTGACTAACTGGTAACTAAGTAACTTTTAATTACTTTTAAAACCTGAACCTTTCAACGATAATCTACAACATGACTGCTAAAGTGCTAAGCGTTGAAATTAAGGTAAACCCCTTTTATATGTATATATAGAAGCTCCTAGTCAACCAGTGGACTGCCACGTGCTGTTTATTACCTACATAATATATAACACCTTCGCAGTAAATAATATATAAGAAGCAAGTGAAACTAATTATTAAAAACTTGTGTAAACATTTTTGTGTGTTGGTAGGTACATAAGATTTAATTAAGTGGAAATATGCGCAAGTCATTGTTACTTCATACTAAGTTACAATACATTTTCTGTCTTTTTTTTTACTTTTTTTTATTTGATGGGCCGTCGTTTGGTCACTATCTCGCTGTAAGTTGCCTCTCTCTTGATAAGCAATGATGCGGTCTACGATGGAGCACTTACACAGGAGTCTACACATAAGCAACCCATTCACTCGGGCCTTGAGGACTCTCTTCTAATTTTACATTTATTTGTTAAAACTCTTAAGTTCTCTTTAATATTCACTAAATAAATAAATTATTGACATAGTACGTACTAAACGTAAATTATACTTGCATTTTCAACAGAGTGCGTCATGTGTACGACACATAAAACAAACACAATATAGGTACTGTAATTTTTATTTTATCAAAATTGTATTGGAGTTCTTGTTATGTTAATTACTTGAATTCGATTTTTTCCCTGTTATTAAAACAATTATCCTGAATCGTTAATGTTCCTGAAAATTACATAGAGTACGTTATCGTACCTAAATCATTATTTTGCACGCCATAGGTTTTGTAAGTGTATTAATAATTTACACAAATTATCTGTAAACATCTGATTAATTAATTCTGTCACAAAATGATAAAGAAGGAGTTGTGGACCTAATTGTTTTAATGCCATATATTTTTTTTTTATTTAATAACATTATTACATTAATTTGTTTATTGAACTTACAAACCCGATTTTCCACTTGAAACGATTTAAATTTACTATTAACTATTTTATTTTAGAAAAACGCAGATGAAGTTGTTGTTAAAATCCGTGTTTCACAGATATAGGAAAAATTACAGACTTAATTTTTCATCTAGTCTAGGTACGAATTCTGTTTACAAATTAGTTTTAGATAACTTTGCGACGTAGCTATCAAAATTTGTCGCGGAGAACCTAACGGGTTACCGGGGCTCCGACTCGACGTGCAGGAGAAGGAACGGGGTGGTTTTTAGTCAGTAAGAGTCTGACACTCCCTCCCGCCTCACCCAGGCGGGAGCAGACATTCGATGATTTTCCACCCTTAAAACAAAAAAGCTATCAAAATCTCATCGACTATTAAAATTACATAAACTTCAGATACGAATAAATACACTTGAATCCAAGATTGTAAAACAAGATGTTTCTGTCATTAACCTTATCAGAATAAAATATGATTTTGATAGCATACTATTATTTTATCACTACAGGAAATAAAACAATGTCTTCGCTTATTTTTATCTGATACCGGTGGCACCGGTATGTTTTTGCTTGAAACAGATTTTCTGCGCAGTTTGGTTTCGCAAGTCGGTAGGTACCCACGGCTACACATCGAGCTTTTCATAACCAGTATAAACTGAACGTTAAATGTGCGGAAAGATGATGCGACCCGACACCAGGATAAACTGGTTTTGTATAGATTGATGTGTGGCCGTGTGTACTATGTGCCCAACTGTTTACCATAAATGGTACATCTATATTTTTTTTAAAAAACGTCGCTTCACACACGTATTTTCCTCTATGCCATGGGTGCATTTACAAACATACAAGTTCACATACACATGACACCCAGGACTGGAACAATAATTTGTAGATCACATACAGAGTTGCTTCGTGTGGGAATCGAATCCGTGACATATTTTATAATATTAGTTAGTTAATTATTTATTACAATTTCCAAGTAACTAGGCTTTCAACCTACCTGCATAGATTATCTAGTTAATTAGTATTTTTTCTGTCCAAAATCAAGGTTGCAAATTCTAAACAACAGATTAGATCATCTGTATTTAAATATGGGTAAATATATGTAGTTGCATTTATTTTATTTTTATAGCGTAAAGAAAATTCGACTTAGTTGTTAAAGCTATTAGGTCTCAACATGAATCAGTACATGTCAGTAAATGTATCAAGTTAATTTAATTGTCCTGTAGTTTCATATTTCATGTTTTCCCAGCGAATTGAAACTTCCGAAACTAGAAAAATTTACAATAAATCTTAATCAAAGAATACTCTAATCTCACTCTTGTTCTACCTAAAGGACAAATGACAAATTGATATCTATTCGTTAAATTCCACAAACAATATCGCCCAAAAACCAAGAAAGTGTGAATCTGCCAATTTGTCCTTACAATAGTCAATCAAATCAACAATTGTTTGCCAATCTGTTGATCAATTCATCGATTGCCCATTGCCCAGCTCTAGTTACGGCAATTATGATAAATTATTCAATCGATACGGAACTACTAGCAAATGAATTCCGCAGCAATTGAGCTCCGAGCACAATGTGGTCAAGAGTTGAAAGACCGGACTGTGACAAAAAAATAACTTTTTTTAGAGTTCTAGTTTAAATGACGTTGTTGCAAACCCTGTCACCTGGCGGGGAAGCGGAAACTACCGGTTTGTTTTAAGAGTTCTGATTTTAAAACATTATATTTTTTTGTATATGGTAATATTACAAGGATATTCCAATGACTTGTGGAGTTCTTTTTGGTCCGTCCCTACGCCGAATCGAGACTATTGGACTTTTATCAAAGTTGTCAGATGACTAACGCTGATGGAAATGTGCGATGGAATCATAAAATTAAATAAATTGGTAGCATAGTTCAGAAATAGGGCGTGATCCTTGCTGGGCTAGAAGCTGGAAGGAATGTAACGCAAGTCAAGAATTATCACATTACGTTTATAATGTGTAGAAAACATCTACAAGCTTCAGACAAAAAAATGAAAAATAATTTAAATTATACTATTATTACAACTTTAGACTTAAATTCTACCTCTAGTATTTTTGAACGAAAAAATAAATTAATTCTGCATCACTGAGGGTATTCAATGTCAAAGTTTCGTATATTTGGGTCGAGTGCCAACAAAAAACGGGACAGACAAATAACGGTAATATTATTATTTAAAATACGTTTATATTCCAATCCATCGTCTCTTATTATAAATGAGAATCGATACTCTGGAATGATTTTGGTTTTGCGTCACTTTATAGATTTTAATATTGTGTTTATTAATACTGTTCGAGGTATTTGTCAAAAGATATTTTAAATAGGTAAGTACTTATATAAATCTTTTATTAGGCTGAAGATCAACTGAAATCGGGGATTTAATATTTTTTTTTCTAATTTCTTATAAAATAGTGAAAAGTAGGTGTGAAGTAGATGTAGTAGTAGTGAATAGTGATAAAGATTTAGTGATGGGTTTAAAAATTAATTTATGTATTTTGCTTTTCCTCAGGTCACGGTGATTAATAAAAGTTATTATTATTTAGATAATACTTAGACATTTTATCTTATTAGTTTACAAAAACCACACGATTGATAGTATCAACTTTAAGTTATCTGGAAAAATCCAGTCATCCCAAAAATATGTCATTATATTTTGGTATTATGATTATCATTGTGCTGATTGTTATAAAGATAAATGTAGGTAAAATCCCAAAACGCAAAAAACAACATTATCGTGTAGATAATTTTTCATAGTCGTGGTGGCCCGGAGGTTTAAGACGCCCGTATCTCGTGCATGAGGGTACGGGTTCGAAACCTACAATCGGCAAGTACCAATGTGACTTTTTCCGAGTTATATGTACTTTCTAAGATTATCTAGACACCACTGACAAACGGTGAAGGAAAACATGGTGAGAAAACCTGAGCTTATAATTTCTAATTATAAGTTTGTAATCGCCAACCCGCATTTTTTTTTTATGGAATAGGAGGCAAACGAGCAGACGGATCACCTGATGGTAAGCGATCAGCGCCGCCCATGGACACCCGCAACACCAGAAGAGTCACAGGTGCGTTGCCGGCCAAAAATTGCCGCATTGAGCAAACGTGGTGATTGATGCTCAAACCTTCCCCGTGTGAGAAGAGGCTTTGCTCAGCAGTGTGCATTTATAGGCTGTTGATGAATTTTTCCTAAATTTAACTCGTCGAGTACCGTCATTATAGACACAATTATAGAACAATAGGTTGCGGTCACCGGTGACCGCTTGGCGTTTGACAGCTACTTACCTACTTAAAAACATAAATAGTGAAAAGTGGGTGTAACATTCTACAGTGGTATAATGTGCACGTCTGCCTACCCCTTCGGGGATAAAAGGCGTGATGTTATGTTATGTTGTGAAAAATTTTAAATGTACTAATAGGTACCAAAGATTTCATAATTTTGCGTAAATAATGCGTTAAGAATCTATGGGATTTATAATTATTTAAGAACCTATGGGATGGGATGGATAAACAACCAGGTTCAGGAAATAATGGAATTAGCTAGGTATTACTCATATCTTAAATGTAGCAATTAAGACAGGAGTGCCTACAATCGAAATAGCGCGTCCCTTCTCCCAATCAATCAAAGATACAACTGATATAACGATTATAATCAGGAAATAATATATTTTTTTA
The DNA here is from genome assembly GCA_038387885.1 of Spodoptera picta. NCBI lineage: Eukaryota > Metazoa > Arthropoda > Insecta > Lepidoptera > Noctuidae > Spodoptera > Spodoptera picta. The sequence continues at coordinate 673,498 of JAZHFQ010000003.1, read as the reverse complement.
AGTGTGGGTGAACCATGCTTCTGGCATGGGCCAGTTTGACCGGAGTGATACTACGGCCTCACAGAAAACAGACGTAAAACAACACTTGTGTTATATTTACCCCCCCCCCTTCCCTAATCTCTCCAATCTCCGAATCCCCCACAATCCACAAATTCCCAATTCCCAAAAGGCCGGTAACGCACTTGTAAGGCCTCTGGTGTTTCAGGTGTCTATGGGCGGCGCCGATTGCTTATCATCTATCAGGTGATCCGTCAGCTCGTTTACCGGTTTATCCCATAAAACAATAAGTAAATAGCCTATGTAATGCTGTTACATAAAAAAATATAATTGAATTTTCACTAAAACCAATACAGCCGTGTAATTAATAATGAAACTATGACAGTTTTATGACTAACTGATAAAGTACAACCATAATTTTGATTGTACATCATCGAATTTGAGGTTTTGAGTTGCGAGTAATCAGTAGTTACTAACTGTCGATTAGAATTATCTAAGTGTCTGATCGAACATTGAACTTTGTTCACTGGATGAGCCAACCTAAATTAGTGTATATGATGTTCAAAATAAATCATAAAATACATGTTTCAAGTTGTCTCAACTTCTCCGTCATTACCATCATTAATAGTCCAGTATGAATGTCATCTCTAGGACTAAGGGCTTTCTCTATGTAAGAGGAAACTTCAACGTCAAGCATATATTTTCTAACTTCATGAATATATTTTTCTATCAGAGGGCTTAATACGAATTCGTTTAAAGTATTCGAAATGAAACTGCGTTCGGCACTCTCATTGGCCGGCCGCGGTCTCAATTACTTTTAACGTAAAACAAACTTGTACTAAGTCCACAATTTTCCCATTACAGTTTATCTATCACAATCCATAACTATTATTTACTTTTTAAACTCATAAACACATTATCCATTACAGTACCTACTTAACAGGACATTAAGGACTAGCTCTCCTACTTAATGACGTCATAAAGCTTCCCGAAGGCTCAGTATCACACTGACCCACTTATATCACGAACTTATGTGGTGACTTCCAAGGTTACAGGTTTTACGTCATGCCTTCAACATAATATTGTTTAGTTTGAGAGGAAATGGTAAAAGAAAATTAAGGTTCTTTTACGTTATTTTGTATGATTATTCAGCGACTGTGGGAGGAGAACTGTTGCGTGGCGCTAGTACTGATTCTAAGGCTCAAAGTCTATAATAAAATAATTCCTGTCATCACCATTTTAAATCTGGGTTAAGTCATTTCTTGGAATTGTTACTTTATCAAATGTAATATTTAAAATGTTGCGAGCAATGAGTAAGTATTTTCGTAAATCAAATCAATCAAATAGTCTAACTGTTAAACTGCTACCTGCTTTTTCCCATAGTGACAAGACTTACACATAAAAGTACTTCATCTTTCATCTTAAATAAACTCACATCTTGGACAAAAGCTCGTTAAAAACTTTCGTCAGAAATATTAAGCCCAAGAATACAAAAAATAAACATCCTGCTTTAAATAAACGGTGTTCTTAGTTCTAAGAAAATGAACTGGTACAAGTAGGAAGTACCTACGTTTATGTATGTATTATACGTACATACTATGTATACGAGTTCCTTGTCTAATTCCGCGGATAGCTTGCGACAATAATATAATTTATGAATGTGGAACTAAAATAAATAGAAACGGCGCTTGATCTATATCCGATTGGAGGCGGATATTGAACTCGGTCTATAAAAACAAATGATCTACATTAGGAAATGATAAATTTTTGTCACATTCCAAACGATAAAATGAGTACTAGTTAAACTGTCAAATACCAAGCGGTCACCGGTGACCGCAACCTATTGTTCTATAATTGTGTCTACAAAACCGGTACTCGACGAGTTAAATAATATAAAATATTGAAAGGATTAGTATAGCCTTGGAAATATATAGGTAAATAAAATAACTTCAGACTGCATCTTCAACCTAACCTTTAATCTAAAGCTCCTGTATTGGATTAGATGCTATATCAGGTTGAGTTTATTGAATTACACAGAAATTATCTGAAGTTACAAGGAGTTGAAGTAGATAAAGGTACCTACTTTACCACTACTATTAAACGTAGATATGGCTTGAATAAACTAATTACTATTGAAAATTTTACGCTTCCTGTATGAAGAAATCGAAGCGATATTTTATTTATCATCAATACCAAAAACAAAACCAAAAATACAGTCAGTAAAATAATATAAAAAGCTGTTAATAAATGCGTAGGGTACCTCTACTCTATACATCATTTTTTCTGTTACTTAATATCACATCAGTAATCCTACAACCATAAGCAATTCTCAGAATGACATGAAACTTCCAGTACAATAAATATTTCTAGAGCTTTGTAAACATAGTAAATGTATATTGATTTATAAAAAAATAATATCTTTGATAAGTTAAAGGGTTTTTATAGTGCAGATAATTATGACGAAATACTAGAATATTGTTTCATAACAACTTCTTTTGGAGTTTAAAAACATTGAGTTCTAATTTTAGATCCGTGTGCAGAATGAACGAGTATGTATACCGAAGTTAAATATTATTTTAAATCTCGTCAAGTACCGTTAATGTATGGCGAAGCAAAACATGGAGAAAATACTGTGTGAGTATCTTTCAATATCTCTTTCTGTACAAGATGTTTGATACAGGCATATTAATAGCTATCATTAGTATAAATGTATTAAAGGAAATTATTCACTCTAATTTATCAAAGCTGCAACATTTTTAATTATCACATACTTCGGAAATGTCAAAGTGTCCACTTTAAGTGTGAGAGAGCCATGCTTCATATTGAATGAGTCGGCTTGACCGAAGTGATACCACGGCCTCACAGAAAACCGACGTGAAACAAAACTTGCGTCGTATGTCGTCGTCATGAGGTTACCGGAGGCTCAATTACCTACCCAATCCCTGAATCTCCAACAATCCGCAAATTCCTAATCCCCAAAACGCCGGTAAAGTATTTGTAACACCTCTGGCGTCTCGGGTGTCCATGGGCGGCGTCTATTGCTTGTCGATGATCCGACCGCTCGTTAACAGGCTTATTTCATTAAACAAAGTTACTTAAAAACTTTAACACCTCACAGTATTGTTTCAGGTGTTCTTACGAGGCTTCTTAAAGGCTTTGAGTTTTAATTAATAATTAGGAACAAAACACGTGGATAAAAACTTAGTAATACTAATAATCCTTATTAACACAACCTTCCCGAGTGTAGCTTAACCCAATTAATATCAAAGGTATAACTGCAATTCTTATCATGGATCACCATTGTTTCCCGTTTCCCATCGATCGTTGCAGAATGGCGTACGTGACTAGCCTCACGTACGTCGCTTGGACTCATCTTACAAGCTTTTGTCTGTTTAAATATGATATTCAATTACACTGACTCGAATAACGTCCGACAATCAGTGCTTCCACTGTGAAATTGGATGTGAAACATTGAGCTATAAACACCGGTTTATTATGGTCTTACTTTTGTATGATTTTCCTGCACATTCAACGGCCAGCTTATACTGGTAATGAGTACTTTAATGTGTAGCTGTATATACCTATTGAATCGCGAATACCAATGCTTTATTATTTAGGTGTCTGTTCGTGTTTTATATTGTTTAATATTTCACCTACATGTATATTGTAAATTGTAATGTAAGCAGAATTTGACGCTTGTTTAAAATAGCAGATTACGCGATATATTACCTCTATAGCAATACCTGTCTTTTTGCAATAGCAAAAACGTCAGCATGAGCTTACAGGTGCTAAAATTAGACTTCGATTTAGGTTTGCGACGGTATCTAAAAATGTTTTACCTACATAGCCAAAACAGAAATGGCTAGGTGATACCTGAATCCAGTTCTTGTCATGTTATACTTTCTATAAGCGTATTGGCGGCCATTAGGTAATTGAAATTGGATAGATTTGGACTTGTATCTCAATTTTTCTCCTATTGGAAAACTCTCCTATTCTATAGATTTATCTAATAACCAATGATAAATCTTTATGGAAGATTTCATTACATTTGTGGCGCAACAATTAAAAATATCAAATTCTACTAAATTAGTCACTAAACACTCTTGATTAATGCCTATAACACTACAGTCACGTTTAAGACCACTCCTCGCATTTTATCTGTGAAAATAACTGAGTAAACAACTACACAGATAATATTTATAGGGACAAGAAATGCACGCGTTCACACGCTACATTTATTTTCGATAATACGTAGGTGATTCGCAATGTCATTTGATATCGAAGTGCGTACGTGAAAATGTGTAGTATTATTATCATTGTCGGACTAATTAAATATCGTTGATAAAGTCACGAAAAAGAAAATGTTATAAATTCTTAGTGGTATTAGTATGACTTAGTCTGATTGTAAATTAGCTAAGGGACGATTTTTCCAACGCCAGATAAATTTTAACTGAGAAATAACTTTGAATATTTGATAACTCTTCCATATTAAAACTGTCAAATTTCAATTCTATTCTACAGTTAAGAATTAACCAATGATTGCAAACACGGCCATAAGTCAATTATTCCAACTATTGAAAAACTTGTTTTCAAATTACCTATAATAATGATAGCACTAGCAAATGAAATGAACCTTCCACAAGTCCCTACATACATACCCATTATTGTTACATAGTAATTCCCATCCATTAGCTTCATGTACTTATAGATAGCAAGCTCAGGGCCACTATACCTAATTCCCTGCAAAAGGCCACTTCAAGCTTTCCATACTACATAACAATATTCTAATCACCCATATACATATGTACCTACATTACATATCATTATGTACAGTGTAATCAATCAAAGAAAGTACTATCTTCAAAACAAGAGAAGCTTAGTAAGTTTTACGTCATTCGCCATAGCAACGCCCTCTACCGCCCACTTGAGAGTAATCGTCCGTCTCATGACAAATAAGCTGCTAACTGGGGCATTCTAGTGTGTAATATAGGTTTTTGAAATATTTACTTTATGTGCAAAGAAAACATAGTTGAAATTTAGAAAAATTGATCTCGGTAGTTATGTAATTGTTTAATTATTGTGTAACTATGTACGCTCATTCCAGTGGCGTATCTAGCAATTATCTAAGTCTGTGTAAATTTTTCGTGTAGCACAAAATTAGCCGCCCGCCCTAGCTTCACATGGGTGCTTTTCCCGTGAATATTACAATTTATATTTTTAATGTACGGGTATATATATACATATATATAATTCTTCTTTTAGTATATAGGTATATGCAAAATATAGAGGTATATGAAGAAATATAATTAGTATAGTAGTTTTTGAATTGTGCTAGTAGGTATAAACATTTTAAAGATACCATTTTTATTTACATAATTTAATGGTTTCTGATTTATTTGTCATTCATGTGCTCATGAGTTTAGCCGGTATTTTATTCATTATGCTAATCAATTTACGTTCCGCACTGTATGACTGGCTACAAATTGTGTACCTAGTGTAATAGATATTGTTATTTAAATAGTAGTAATTAGATGTTTTTCGGCCCTACAAACAAGTAAAACCTGTTAAAATAGCTAAAGTAAAATCAATATACACAACCATTTTACAGTAAAGAAACATATAAAATAACAACATAACATAACATCATTCAACTCAACATAACATAACTCTGCCTACCCCGAAGGGGTAGGCAGAGGTACACATTACAGCATTTAATGCTACTGTACAATGTAATACCCACTTTTCACTATATTTATGTTATAAGTGCCATGTAATAGGGGTGAGCCTATTGCCATATACCGGGCACAATTCTAGACTCCGTGCTACTACCGAGATTCTTTTTAAAAACCCAGTAGAACTTTGCCCGATTCGGGAATCTAACCCGAGACCCTTTGCCCAGCTGTCGCACTTGTGACCACTCGGCCAACGAGGCTGTCAAACATATAAAATGTAATTCAAAATAATAATAAGAAACTAATGTTATCATTAAAACAATTTCAAGCTGACCTTTACCGACCTAGTGATATAAACTTGTATATGTAGAGGTATATTCGAGAAAAACGTAAAACAGTATATATGTATAATAAAATAAACAATACTGATACGATGATAATGTTAAATAAATAGTCGAGGTGCGTCACTGTTACACAACGTTAAATTAATTAAGACTTCACATTTAAGTACTCTTATGGAAATTAGACGTAATATGTACCTATGTAGAGGTAGGTAAGTGTGTGGTTTCCTGTAGGAAAATAAATTTTAGTTTTATTTCTAATTACTCTGTAAATATGGGAATACAGGTAACAGGTACTATGAAATATGAAAATCAGTACATCTACATCATTATAAAACAAAATCGTTTTCCGCTATCTGTCTGCCTGTGTGTTTAGGTCTTTAAAACCACGCAATGGATTTTGATACGGATATTTTTAAATAGATATAATTGTTCTACTAGCTGTCCCGGCAAACTTCGTACTGCCGAACTTTTTAAGACCAAAATTTGCCAATACGGTTCAGCCATTCTCGCGTTTTAGCGAGACTAACGAACGGAAATTCATTTTTATTTATATAGGTAGAGAATGCATGCAAAGTCGCAGGCAAAAGTTAGTAAAAACTATAAATAAAAATAATCCATTTGGACCTACTTTTTACAAAAAAAATATCTAGTCATCAACTAACATAACATAACATCACGCCTTTTATCCCCGAAGGGGTAGGCAGAGGTGCACATAGAAGTAACACCCACTTTTCACTATTTATGTTATGAGTCCCATGTAATAGGGGGTGATCCTATTGCCATATACCGGGCACATTTCCAGACTCCGTGCTACTACTGAGAATTTTTAAAAACCCAGTAATACTTTGCCCGACCCGGGAATCGAACCCGAGACCCCTTGCCCGGCAGTCGCACTTGCGACCACTCGGCCAACGAGGCAGTCAGTCTAGTCATCAACTATACTTAGAGATTGTCTTTAACTTAATCATCGCCTTTTAATTTATTTTTATTTTTAGCTATAAGTGTCAAGCTATAAGTGGAAAATCATATGTTTGTATGTATGTTTTTGTATAACGTTTTTATAAATAACTATTGTGAGACATTCTGAATTAGAAAAAAATTACGAGTTAAACTCACGCGCGACTGTGTGTAGGCTGCGCGACTTTGCCGCGACGCTGCTCATGAGGAAGAGTCCCTCTGTAACTCGAAACTAGTAGAGATTTTCACAACATATTCACGTGATTGTAGATTAATGAATTTTAATATGGATTTTTTTTTCAAGGGGGAAAATCATCGAATGACTGCTCCCGCCTGGGTGAGGCGGGAGGGAGTGTCAGACTCTTACTGACTAAAAACAACCCCGTTCCTTCTCCTGCACGTCGAGCCGGAGCCCCGGTTACCCGTTAGGTTCTCCGCGACTCCGAATCGGCATCGGCCGTATTGGGCCCCATCTGTGGTGGTCTGATGGCTCTTTGAGGCGCGCGCGGAACGCGACGCGCCGTACGCTCGGGATTTTAATATGGATACTATTCCTATTGTTGAGGTATTATAGTACCTACAAATAATGTTATGAATTAGAATAAACTATGTATATGTACTAATTTAAACTTTAACCTAGGCATATTAAGTTGTGACTTTCATACATATATTATGTTTAATGTAAGTGATATTTTACGAATGTAATGTTTATTATGCCACGATGTAAACACGTGTTTATAGATACCACAAAATAGGAAAACTATGTTGATACAATTATATTAGCTTGAATTATATTAGGTGTATTGGAAATAGACCATTACGTTTACTTATCTAGGTGTATATTGGCTGCTTTTCCTTAAAAATATTCATTGTTTAAATTAGCTACCTAATTGATATATGTATTTTCTGGTTTTTGGCATTAATATAGATGGTTGATCTGTGTATAAAAGAATACAGATAATAGAAATTACAAATATTTCCTGATGTTTGTACGTCTGTTTGTTACTCCTTCATGACAAAACGGTTGAAGGAATCCAGATGAAATTTGGTAGATTACGGTCTGGAGTAATAGGCTACATTTCAACTCCACAAACACGGGTGACGTCGCTGACAGAACCTAGTGTATTATAAATAATAAATATACTGAAAACATCTACACAATATATGTAGGTAGGTATAGAACTTAAGTGTTACTTATATGTATGTTAAGATTAAAACACGTATCTATATAATAAGCGCTTCAATGCAGATTATCTGCGATATTATGACCTTAGTACAAAAACATAACATTGCGAACGTGATCAGTGACAAGTAACCAAAATATTCATATTTATATAATTTATTTTATGCTAGGAAACTTTGTTAGGTATTCTAATTTGATTGCTATTAGTACTTACTTAAGGTATGAATTTTGTTACGTCGTGGATAATATACTTTGCAAATATTAGCGAGTTTGCTTATTATAGGTAGGTGTTTATAGAGGTATATAATGTTTTTGAAGGACTTTGTTTGATTTTTGGGAGGAAAAGATTTTTTTCAAAGTCGGAGTTAGTACATCACATTTTATTATAATTTTGATCACACCTATAATGGTTACTTAGCTTTTAAATGTCATAAGTTAAACCACACCGTCTCAATCTCAACTGCAACTTAATTTCAACCTTATAACTTTTGCATATAAAACTCCATTTTAAACCTCCACTTTTTCACCCAGGTACAAACGACAACTTTCTTTCCTATCCGTGTCACAGAAAGTCCAGAATGACGCGATCACGTGACATATGGTCATGGAATCACCCAGATCAATAGGTTTAGACTTCAGAGATAGTCAGATTGTGTCATAGAGTCACGTTTTATGTAAACTATTGTATTTATGTCGTAAGTCATATATTATTGCCTCGTTAGCGGAGTGGTCGCGACTGCCGGGGCAAGGGGTCTCGGGTTCGATTCCTGGGTCAGGCAAAGGAATACTGGGTTTTTAAAAAACTCTCAGTACTAGCACGGAGTCTGGAATTGTGCCCGGTATATGGCAATAGGCTCACCCCCTATTACATGGAACTCATAACATAAATAGTGAAAAGTGGGTGTTATATTGTACAGTGGCATAATATGCACCTCGGCCTACCCCTTTCGGGATAAAAGTCATGATGGTATGTTATGTCATAATATAATAATAGTGATTGAGTACTAAATTTAGTATTTATGTTTCTTCAAAGATTAATAAGTAATGTTGAATTGTGGAGTAACATAGAGGTACATACATATAACCTCTCACCTGTCTCTCATGGGGTAGGCAGACTATGGAACGCCAATTGCAGCGCTTCTTACATAGGTAACTGTATTGCTTCCTCAACAGTCATCAGTCATTTCATGCATGCTCGTTGGTTGAGTTTTAATTTGGCCCGGATATATATCGACCAGTTTGGCGATATATATCCGTGGAATAAATAACTAGGTAAGTAGACATTTTATACAAAATATTTGTAAAAACTAAAGTTCATAAGCCTTGTAATAGTTGAACAATTTGGCTTTCATTTTCTTACTTGAGAACAGAGCACAATTTGTCTTATCTGTCATGTAAGCTAGTCATAAATGCGCAAATATCCTAATTGCTGCTCAGATTAAGATGAATTTCATAATATATGTATAATACTATAGAGATTAAGTTAATTATTAAATAAGATTGTATAATAACTTAAGTATTTAACTAACGCGTTAACAATCAGTTTTATTCAGATTCAATTGAATTATTGATACGAATGCCATCGTTCCTACAACCTAGTGGTTCATAGTGCCAGTTGCGATAGCCTATACATGGCTCCATCTAGCGACAGAAACTTTTAACATATATTGTGTAAAGCTTAAGGAAAAAGTAATAACTGTTTTTAACGTTAAGTAATTAGGCATGCATATTCTATTTCTAGGATCGAAAAACTTGTATATGTGTGGTAATTATCATTATCTGCTTTATCTAATCAGTAAGTATCTACTCCAAATCTAGCTAATCAAGGGCACTTGAACATACATCTTTCGTACTTCAAGAGTCTTTGATAAAAAGCCTTGAAAACAATTTATTTTACATTTTTTTCTTAACAATATCTGTTATCGTATCGATGATAAGTATAGAGCAAGCTGAACTAAGCGATGGATTGATAATGTGCTATTTTTGTTATCAGTGAGTAGGTGTAGCAATAAAACGTTTATATATGAATCAATCATTGATATATATTGTAGATATATGTTATAGGTATCTAGGAGAAGGAATGTGTAGATCGATTTGTGGTGTTTGGCTGCGATCGATCGCTTGTAACTAATGTAGGTGATAATGAGTTTCAGTTTTACGACAACAACATCAGCCTATAGAGGTATATGTCCACTGCTTAGCAAAGCCTCTTTTCACACGGAGAAGGTTTGAGCATTAATCACCACGCTTGCTCAATGCGGGTTGCCGATTACAAAATTATATTTAGAAATTATAACTCTAGGTTTCCTACCGATATTTTCATTTACCGTTTGTCAGTGGTGTCTAGATAATCTTAGAAAGTACATATAACTCGGAAAAAGTCACATTGGTACTTGCCATTGGTAGGTTTTGAACGCGCACCCTCATGCAAAGATGCCCTTTAACCTCCGGCCCAACACAACATTTTTAGCCGTAAGCCGGTTTTATTTTTAACTAATTGATCAATTATGGGATTACTTGGGGAACGGAAAAGTGTAAGTAGGTAAAATTTTCGAGCTTATGAACAATAGTTAAGATCAAAATAACTGCAATCGATTCGGTTATTTCAACTTCCTAACACTTCGACTCATTATCATTGACTAGAAGATAATCAAATTTTCCAAGAACCGTCATCAACGAGGATCGCAATTAGAACAATTATAGTGACATTTACAACCGAGAAGCTTCGAGAACACGCGACGACGCGTCCCGATTTAAGAAATCCGTATTAATTGCCTCACAACCTTAACTTTTATTGTCATTAGACATGATTAAGTTGGAAACTAGGGCACGGTCGGTACATAATATTGGTGTAGGAATGTATTTCATTATCACTGAAAAGTCTTTTCAATCGTTCTATGTTCTTGTGCCAATTTTTTATGTAATCGTCGCGGCGTGCGTGCAGCGTAGTGGCGCGCTGAACTATGCAGAACCGGGACGTCATTTTAAATTTTATGGCGTTCGGTTGTTTTCGGAATTTTCCGATTGGTTACGAACGTTGTGGGTAAAAAGGTTATTGGTGAGTATAGATAGATTTTTCAATTTGACATTGAGTGCACTTGTGGTGGTATTTTAATTAGGTGAAGTGTGAGCGTTTTCCGATCACCTCCATTTATCCATTTCATCTATTTATTCGTTCAAAAATTTATCTACATACCCACTTACCCACATAAAATAGGTGATATAGCACGTAGGCTTATTCTAAAATAAACTGAATTGTTGTTAGCTTCAGTCCAAACTTACTTAAGTAAATATGCAGTAAGTTAGTAGAACTAAACAAAAACAACCGAAATGGTTAATTTAAATACGTTTTTAATACAGTTACATATATTTTTAAGTAATACAGTGTAATTTATGACCTTTAAACAAATAAAAGCGGATTACGACCTATTGTGTCCAGTTCAAATGCATTCATTTGAATTATAAAATGTGTGTGAGTATTTAATGTGTCAAAGAAGTTCGACAGTACAATCGACAAAATATTGGGTGTACACTTGTACAGTCCGATTTGAGTGTTTGTTTTTATGAGTGTTCCTAAAAAGAAGAACCGTTTCAAATAGTTCTTTATTCAAATTTTTACGTCATCTAAACTAGAACAATCTAAACTAGAATGCTTTGTTTGTCACAGCACCTACAATGTGATGTTAAAATATGGAAACCGTGAGAACATTTCCCAAATTTTTTACGCATTTCAAATTACGTCGTCTCGAGTCTGCGTATAACATGTCGATGACTGGTCACCGAACTAGTTTGTTGACAGTACTTTAGTATAGTGGAGCAAATATCGTGAGGTCAACGACTCCCTTGGCAATGAACAAATTCGCACTTACCTACCTATTAAGGTAACTGGTTTCATTATCGTTTTATTTACGTTTTAAAGCATCAATGCAACGTAAATAGCGATTTCCTATAAGATATTGTATTGGAAGCAATTGAAAATGTATTTTTATAGGTGTCATACAGATTGAAATTGCGGCAGGATAACATTCTATTTTGTTAATCGTACTTCTTAAGTCTTGGAGTTTAGAAGTAAAATCTCAAAACTTAAAAGATTTTCACTAAAAATGGTTACCCAATGTTATATCATAATAGGGTACACCGTTGAGTACAAAAGTAATTTACGTTAAAGTGTAAATTATATTAGCAATGAGTCTAACCACGCCTTCAAGCGTGTTTATTTTGATAATGTTATGGTGCATTTCCACAAATAGGTAACAAAATATGAGAAACGTACAACATATTTTTAAAGAGTGCAACACTGAATTTCCTATATCTATATTTTGGAAAATTCGTAGAATCATTTTGCTTGTACTAAACAAACTGACGTACTCGTGACTTGCAATTGTCAACCACATAAATGTAATAGTTACTATAGTAGCTAAATACCTAAATACTTACCTAGGCTACTATGAAACAATATAATCTACAAATCAATGATAAGAATTGATAACGAAATACTTCCTAGTTCTACCACACGCCGATAATAATATCCAAGACATTGCCACTACAAACTAATAATTATTTTGAAGTGTCTACTTCAGTCATTTTATCTTAAGAAGTAAATGGGTAATTTATTAAGCGCCTTCTTGGTCTTGTAATTATTTGTAGGACTATAAATAGTGTTATAGTAAAATGTCAGTATGTAATACATTTACAATGAATGTATAAGCAGTTGGACACGTAGGTATGTCACGAAAAATTGGCACATAAAAGTCATATTTAATCAAAATTGGATTAGCAGTTTAGGAGTAAAATCTAAAACAAGTATTCTATTTTTTGTATTTAATCTTAAAGTGTCTGTAAGTCGAATGCTGTTACTATAAGTATTAGTCATTATTTAACAAAACACGCACACAAACTAACAAGAAATAGTTAACTTACGTCCTATAACAGTTAAAATTGAACCGATTTCACAACAGTTAGAATTCTCCTTGAACAAATTGCAAGGTTCTTCGCAAACCGTCACGTTTTTGTTAACTGACATAATTCGCGTAATTGCTTTATAATTTATTACAATCAACACTTTTGTAGTTATAATAATAACAAAAAAATATTAAACTATTTAGAGGTCTGGAATAAAAAATGTGACGTCAATCTTGCACTCGCGCTTCTATTCTTTTCACCCGCACCTAAACAGAAACCTAAATGGGGAGCTACTGTTTTCTTGCCCACTAGATGGCGCAAAGACAAATAATGCTAGACAAGAGGATTTTTGTCCAATCACTGAAGCTGTCAAACATTGAACGTCTAATGATGTGACACTTGCTAATTTCCTATTTGAAGAACGAGAGGTCACACTAGCGCCGTCTGGCGAGCGAAAAACAGCAGTTTAAAAGTTTTAGAAGAATGGTTACTTATTTTTTACTATGTAGAATGTAAATGATATGCACGTAAATTACCAAATCAAATGGACTCGAAGACTTAATTTTATATTTCACTAGCTGACTCGGCAAACATCGCATCGCCTAAAAATTTTTGTCTCCCTTTTTAAACCTTCCCTGGAAATCCATTTTCGAACATTTCATTACCAAAGTTAGCCAATTCGGTTCAACCGTTTTGACTTTTAGTGAGACTAAGGAACGGGAGTTTCTTTTTTATATAGATAGATATAACTACGGAACATTGCATATGCGACTACAACTCGTACTTGACTGATATTTATTTCAGTAATGAAAGGCGAATAATTACATTTCAATGCTGTACGTTAAGGTCTGACCCATTCAGTGTTTCATGCAATTTTCGCGTTATCACGGTCACTGACAAGTGTGTCGTCGTAGTAAAATAACATTAGGGCTGGTGATGGCGCAAGATTGCCGATTGTACTTTTTTAAAACTCAATGATGAATAAAGATGCTTTAGTAGCTTGTTCACATATCTTCCTGAATGAGTCGACTGCAAAAAGTAAGTACTTTTGTTGTAAAACTATCATCTACCTCTATACTTGAAACAGTCGAATAATATCTTATTTTTTTCTTTTGATGGGGAAAGTCATCCTATGTCTGCTCCCACCTGGGTGAGGAAGTGTCAGACTCTTATTGACTGAAAACCACCCTGTTCCTACTCCTGGACTTCGAGTCGGAGCCTCGGCAACCCGTTAAGTTTTTCGCGGCTGCGTATCCGCATCAGCCCTATTGGGCCCGGTCCAGTACAATAAAGCAGTTACGAGCTTACTGATTTTGTTTTACTATTCTATTTTTTTTTTAAGTATTTTTAATTATTGTCGGCACATTCTCAGAGTATTATTAAGACAAGCATAGGTACATTTCCCACGACAAGTATCGAAAACATGTCAAACGATGGGTGATTTCGCCCGACATATACGTATATGTCGATCAAAGTCGCCCACTGTTGCGCTACTTCACCCAACGTCGCTGGCGACATCTGTCACAGACATTTGTCAATATAATGGGAGAAATGAGACTTTCGTGTGACAACAGAGACTCGGTTGCTTAAACTACGAGTTAAGAAAAGAAAAAAAAACAATTACTTGTCAGAATATTTAATAAATAATAAATAAATAATAATAAGCGGTATGTACGACTTTGTGGCAAATTTAACTCTACACAATAACCACGTGATTATAAATTAAAAATCACACGTGAGTCGTGTCTGGCATAACTAATGGTCATTTGAAATTCAACTATGATATTGAAACAATGAAAATAAATTCTATACAAATCATTGACTAGAGGCGCGACCCGGCTATGCTCACATGCCATTTTCTGATGAATTTTATAATAACTATCGTGAGACACTAAATTAACTAAAAATCGCGTGTTTTGAACCACAGAGGGGTTCTTCCTCATGGGCAGCGATTTTAAGTTAATTCTGATGAATTTTTAATGTGTTACTAAAAATGAATTATTATTGAATTAGGAACAACCATGCATTCTGGAGACTCAGTTTTATTAACGTAGAAGTTAAATTCCAACTTTATAACAGTTTTTTTCATTATTTTGCACCGTTTGTCAAAAAATACCCATTTATATGTTAATGACGTTCGCTACTTGATGAGCCTGCGCAATGCAAGTGATCTAGTTACAGTAGATTCTGTATATAATTCAAAACATAGGTACTTGTGTAAGTAACTACAAAATACTGATAGACTAGGAGCAGCATAGTAACCTACTTTTCAGAATTTTATTTTTAGGTAGATATTAATTTTGACTTTTTTGCAAAAATGGCTTTTGATATCGTTCAATATATCAAATACATACGTACTTACCTATAGCAATAATTAAAAATTTATTTACGCTTATTGAACAGTGTTTTAATTAAACAATCATTGCGTTCTGGTTCTTAATATAATTAAGGAAATTAATCATTATAAAAACACTACTTTGAAGATCCTATTAATATAATCCATGTACACATAATATTCGCTTTTAGATGCGTAGAAATAAGGGCTTTTTACGCATGAAGTAAACATTAAAAATAGGTTGATAGGATTTAATATTTACTTAGTTACTTATTTATGAAATACATAGTTACATTATGTTTTTAGGGTTTTCAAGGGCTAGGCAATTAAGGTATTTGGAACAGTGGTATTTTTTCTAAATATTTTAAAAATTTATACAGATATCTGTTTTATTCAATTACATATAGACGCCAGCGAATACTAAATTATTTTATTTAATGATCGTAATTTATTTAAAACATTAAACAATAAATATATCACTAGCAGCGCGACAGTCGCCGCGTCGCGTGTCGCTGAATGCTGCTCATGAATATGAGCCTCTAGCATGGCTCAAAACTAGTCGAGTTCCTCGTCAAACAGTTACATGAGTAAACCGAAAACATAATATTTAATAAATATGTCTACGTCCTTTTTTATTTACGTTATATTAATATTTTAAACAAAAAACTGTTCGTTTATAGTAAAAAATGTTTTTTTATTTGTTTTTAATTCATTTCGCACACGTATACCTACCTGATGAGGACACGGTGGAACACACTGTCGCGGAATGCCCTGCGTGGGCTGAGCACCGCCGTGTCCTCGGGGAAGTGATCGGCGATGGCGACCTCTCGCGGCCGGGCCTAGTGCAGGCCATGATGCGGAGCGAGGGGGACTGGGATGCCGTCTCCTCCTTTTGCGAAGCAGTCATGCTAGCTAAGGAGGAGGCGGGACGCGTGAGGCAGCGAAGCGCTGCCTCCTCGCAACCCAGCCATCGCGAAGGACACACCGGGCGTCGGGGATCGCGGGACGATCTCCGGCCACCGTAAGCGCGGGCCTGCGGACGGCGAGCATGGGTGGCTCCCCGTCCGACCAGAAACAGACCCGAGCGTACGGTCGACCAGAACCTAAGCGTGCGGTGTGGCGCGTTCCGCGCGCGCCTCAAAGAGCCATCAGACCACCACAGATGGGGCCCAATAGGGCCGATGCCGATTCGGAGTCGCGGAGAACCTAACGGGTAACCGGGGCTCCGGCTCGACGTGCAGGAGAAGGAACGGGGTGGTTTTTAGTCAGTAAGAGTCTGACACTCCCTCCCGCCTCACCCAGGCGGGAGCAGTCTTTCGATGATTTTCCCCCCTTAAAAAAAAAAAAAACCTACCTGATGTTTTTCTTAAGTAAAACCGTTTATTTTTAAGTGCTTGAAGTAAATAAATACTGACACTCAGGTCAATGTCATTACTTAGCTAACAATGTTGAGAACATCTTTCTTAACGACGAACAATTTAAAAAAACTTTTATATTTTCTTAGAAGTGGAACAAAAAGTTTCTATGCGACGGCGTAAAGTAATCTTCTCAGGCCGTTGTTTTTAATGTGCAATAAATAAAAATATTACGCCATAAAGGTGACCATTAATTCCTATTTTACTTTCTAATTCCTATCACTATTACACTGTAAGCATAATTACCTATTTGAGATGATAAAAAATTGCTTTGGATGAAATTAAGTACCTACCTAGATATTAAAACTAAAGATACAAAAAAAAATTCTGTCCCGACGCTTATGTTACATAGGCCTAAAACATTACACCACAAATGATAATTTAAAAAAAAACATAATTTTCGTCACAAAATTTTTCTATAATACGTGATAATTATGTCATTAAATATTTTTCTAGTCGGGTAATATTTAGGTTATTTATTCAGTGATTTTTTTTCCTTGGTGACTGATTACAGGTGACCTAAATAAGAAAGGAGTATTGGACATTTATTAAATTTTAAAATCGGTTATAAGTTAAAAAAAAATATATGACGGTACGGTAGCGTCCAGCCAAGTCGAGTTTAACTTATTTAGTGAAATAACACACTGGATAATGTAAAAAGTCTAATCAATAATTCTTTCTTGATCAAACATACAGATTTTTCTTCTCGCTGAATACAATTGATGTTTTTGTTTCAGTCATCTGATAGTTTATAAATTCTTAATTCCGTTTGTCAATGGATCTATTTACAAATAACCACCAATCATCAAACAAAACAATATTATATTGTATAACATTGTTGTTATATAGGTAACAATGTCTGTATTTTAATACCTTCATAAATAAATAAAGATTATTTATGTGAATTGTTTATTACATATTTTAGAAGAAAAAAAAAACATCAACACAAGTGTATTTTACACATTTCATAACTTAAGGCAGAGAAAATAAAGAAATTTAACTTGTAAGAAATTCTATGAACAAGGAACGTTAACTATAGTATATATGAGTATTTGGATTATATGACATTTCAAGACTACGTCATTTTATCAGCCGCCCGCCTAACGTCTACCCCGTCTGTTTCCCGCCCGCCGTGTTCGCCCTACAATCGTCCTCGTTACAATACCTATGTATATTGTCATTACTTCTTATATAATATCCACTTTCGTATATTTACTATTACAATTGTATAATGTATATTAATCTACTGTTTAGTAGGCAAGAATGTTTATTTATAAATATTCCATAAAGTTAAGTTAGTAGCTAGGTACAACTAATTGTAATATACCGGGTGAATTAAGAAAGGTAACACTATTTACTTGGTATATTAAATGAAGCATACCAATACGATATTTTTCTTAATAAATTCTGCAGTTTACTATTGCATTCAACTGTTTTAAAGCTAATTCTTATCATTAGTTTCCAAATTTCAGCAGTACAATACGGCTAAATGTGAATGTTAAGCGCGCAAACGGTAATGTAGCTCAGAAGAGCATTCTCAACGCGGCAGGGTTCACGCGGTACGCTAAAAGTGGCCTACGTGACTGAGGACCGACGTGCAATGGCGTCCCGCGCCAAGCGATATACACCCTTATCGACATACTCGTGGCCACAATTTTTGACACACAAATTCCGTCCGCGATAAATAACCTCAACGTATATCATAACTATGTCGTAGCAAATAACCTCGGCTTGTTATGTTATGTAACGTAGTAAAATAGAATATTTAGCACGTGCGTCAAAAATGCCCGATCAGCTGATTATTCCCTCGTACTCACCCCAGGAGTGGGCCACCCCCACGGAGAGCGCCAACAACGCCAAAACACTCTGCGTTTTACACATTTTATTTCATAAATACAGATGCGTACAGTTAAATGCACATTTAGTTTGCAATACGTTGTACGAGTTTCACTGGAGGTAGATGGCGCGCGACACTCGCGTCCACCTCCGTCTGTTGCTATTGAGAAACTGAAGCAAAACGCCGGCTCAGTTTGCCGCGTACACGAAACGGAATCTAAATAGGTCCATTGAAAAAATATTCGCGCATGCTAGCGATGACGTTCTTATCACAAGCAAGGATGGTTCGTGAAGCAATAATGTGTATCTTCGCGATAGCGAGGAAAGGAATGCAGTTTTTTTGGCTTCTATATGTAGTTTGTTGATTTAAACTGTCAAATACCAAGCGGTCACCGGTGACCGCAACCTATTGTTCTATAATTGTGTCTACAAAACCGGTATTCGACGAGTTAAAATACTGTATTTCTTTGCATAAAATGCAGAAGATTTTCTAAAAAAATGTTAATGTAACTTACAATTTTTTTTCGTTACAACAGTTGTATTTTAATTTTTTACATTTCCTCTATAACCTATTTAGTGGAACCTAAAACCTAGTTAACTTTCAAGATTATAATCTTATCTTTTCAAACAATACCTTAGAAGTAAGTGGGTCAAAATGATGGTCGGCAATTAAAATAAATAGTATAAAACGGATAACTATCATTAAAATTAATAAGCGGAAGCAAGAGAATGTAACTTTTGAACAAATAGTCAAATGGTTGTAAAAAACAAGGTCATACATACATACAAGTACTTAATTGCAAAACATTAAATGAATTGCTGTTTTCTTTTACAATTAACAAAAAAAAAATCAGCAAAAAATATCCAACGTTGGCCATGTGGCATTATACCATCCAAAGTGATAAGTCAGCAACTTCAGTCCAAACTTCAATCCAGAAAATGAAAGTATTAAGAAATACAAAATAAATTAATAAAAAGGATTCTCAATTTTTATACCTGATAGAATAGTAGGTGGTCAGTCAAGTAAAAAAACTATCAAGTAACAATAATGTGTAGTCAAATAATTATAATTAACTAATTTTGTGGTAGTTTGTTATAATAACGCATAAGGATGGTGATTGAAAGAAAAGTAATTAAAAAGAAATTAAAAAACACTACTTTTTTATTTTGGTGAAGAGAGTCGACTCTTATCATAATTATTAGTACCTTCTAAAAAATAAAATAAAAACAAAAACAAAGTAAGTATAAAAATTAAACAGTGTTATTTATGAGGCAGGTTAAAGGATGCAAGTAGATCCTGAAATGTTTTATTTCACAAAACTTATATTTAGTTTTAATTACAACAATAATAAATAAATTATAACTAGGTAACTGATTCATCGAAGCAACTCCGTTCTAATTTAGAAACTAATGTCAGCTTAATATGAATAATGATTGTATGTATAGGGTATTGTTGTGGGCGTGGGCCTGGGTACAGCAGCTGCAGGTAGTGTGCTGTGCTATACCATGCTACTGCTATGCTATGCCATGCCATGCCACGCCATGCCATACCACGTCATGCTATGCTGTGCTATGCTACACTATGCTATGACATGCCATGCTTTGCCATGCTATGCTATGGCATGTCATGCTATGCGGGTTTATGTTCATATTTTTCATAATATTAATAATAAATATGTGATAAAGTTTTTGTTGAATTTTTAACGGGTTGTCTGCTTTTCACGGCCATGTCCTATAAATGGAGTAACGAACTTCGCTTTGTTGTACTTCTGCAAAATTTTTCATTTACCTATATCACGGGTGATTTAAAATTGGTTAGGTGCAAAATCTATTTTCGATTGCATTAGACGTTTTCGTCAAACGCCGGAGTTAGGTCTATAACCCCGTCTAAATAGGTCACCAGACTTCATCTTGAATAAAAGATTGTTTTGTATCCGAAATGATAATCTTCTTTTATGCATGTTTCGAATAGTCTCGATAGCCTCGAGGTCAAGGAGTTTATGAATGGGGGTCAAATCAGGAACAACGGGAACAGTGACTTGTTTGTCTTTTTACTTTTATGGTCTTTTTTAATCTACTTTGCGTAATCAAAGTTTTTTAAGAACTTTGTAATGAAATAGCTGCAGATTTTTTATGATATTATAAATAAGTTATGTTTTATATAATGAATCAGTGATTAATTTTTATTATCATTGTAGATTCCGACCTGAACATACGAAATCGTGAACCTAACTAAAAGTGGGTATTGCATTGTAATATTGCGCTAGTCTATAGAGTATTAAAGGATTAGACTTGATATTTTCTAAAATTGCAAGCGGCCAGCATATCTACTTTAATTTATCGGGGACCCGATACGATGCCCTACCCCACTGTCAAGGTGTCAAGCGTCGAGCTCATAGCAATCCCCCTCGCCTTGAGAAGGAATCTGGGACCCCTCGTTTGCCAGTCGAACTTGCGATTACCTAAACGAAGACCACTACTATGCTATAAAAAAAAACCACGGAACCGTCTTAAAGCTTTTTAAAATTAAAGACTGAATAACTATTAAACTATCGATACAAATTATTGTCATGAATAACTGACTCTAAGATGGTACAAAGTTCACTCGATTAACTACTTACCTAATAAAATATTTTGTGGCTGTATTTATACAGATTTGGTTCTATGGGATCAGCCGGTAAACGAGCAGACGGATCACTTAATAATAAAAACAATCGGCGCCACCCATAGACACCTGAACCACCAGAGGCGTTATAAATGTGCTGACGGGCTTTAGGGGATTACGAATTTGAGGATTGTTGGGAATTCGGGGTATTGGGGAGGGGGAGGAGTAATTGGGCTCTGCTAACCTTACTCACACGACGAAACCCGGTTGTTTCACGGTTTTCTCTGAGGTCGTGGTATCACTCCGGTTGAGTCAGCCCATTCGTGCCGAAGCATGGCTCTCCCACGTAGCACGTAGACATGTACCTATTTTGCTTACCTATACAAGATTACATAGTCATATGAAACCACACATACCTTTCAGTGTACGTAGGTTTCATAGCAGAAGAGCAAGCGCTCTTTATATTGACTAAACAATTTTTCAGCGTGTGTCATGTTTGACACAATTTCCACTGTTGCTGTGTTACCACGAGCCAAATGTTTAAAAAATATTGCATCGTGATGCATTTTTTCCACTAGCTTTGTCGCACTTTTTTGTGGGTTCTGATGATATTGAAGTTATCGACGTTGTATTGAAATATACAGTACATCATGCAAAATGTTACTGTATTTTCAAAATTAATAAATCTTTTAGACAGGTTCAGATACCTATTCATTTAAAGTACGTAAATACGGAAATATTTTATTTAATCTTTGAAGGATCGAATCCGAAACGAAGTGATCCGACAGAGAACCAAAGTTATCGACATAGTCCAAAGGATCAGTAAGCTGAAGTGGCAGTGGGCCGGTCATATTTGTCGAAGAACCGACAACCGCTGGGGTAAACGTGTTCCTAGAGTGGAGACCGCGTCTAGGCAAACGAGTGTAGGGCGCCCTCCAGCTAGGTGGACTGACGACATCCACAAGGTTGCTGGCAGTGGTTGGATGAGAAGACCGAGACCGTGAAGACCGAGCTCAGCGGCGTGCCATTGGAGAGGCCTATGTCCAGCAGTGGACGGATACGGGCTGATCATGATGATGATGATGATGAAATCTTTGCTTACATAATTTTTCAACACATCTATAGAAGTTGAAACCTACTTTTTATTTATTTATTTATTTAATATGCTTCATGCACAAAATGTACAAAAAGGTGGACTTAATGCCGCAGGCATTTTCTACCAGTCTGACCTTTGGGTGATGCAGAGAAGAGTAAATGGTAGGTGCAAGAGGCAAGCAGTGATTTTATTTAACAATGAAAGATAAACTAATATATTTCGGAGATATACATACATAAATAAATTTAATTATAATGTATACCTACACATGAGTACAATATGCCTACATACATACATAATATATAAATATATGCTTGCTTATTAGTACACAGTGGATAGTCAGCGCGATGATTCAGCCAACCTCTTTAGGAAAAGCTCACGTACTTTCTGCTTAAAAGTTAGTCGAGTTGAGACCATCCTGACATCCAGGGGGAGCGCATTCCACAGAAAAATTGCCTGTACGAAAAAGGATGAATGTAAGAAGTCAGTGCGATGAGTGGGACATTGGAGAAGACGGTTGTGAGAAGAACGAAGATTTTTACTGTGGTTTGCGCAAAAGTATTGAAAGTAAGGGGATAGATAACTGGGTGAAGAAAGAAAGAAGAATAGAGTGGTTAGCGCCCTTTGTTCCCTGCGCTGGCGTATGGGCAGCCACTTTAGTTGCAACCGATGTGCAGAAACATGATCGTATTTACGCAGGTTGAAAACGAATCGGATGCACTTATTTAGAAGTCGGTCGAGCTTATTGAGGAGATCTGCATTCAGGTCGTAGTAGCAGACATCATCATAATCGATGATAGGGAAAACCAAGGCTTGCACCAACATGGCCTTCGTAGCGGGAGGAAGCAAATTTTTTACGCGATACAGAGCACGCAATGATCCTGTAACCCCCCTGCATACATTTGTGATTTGAGCATGCCACTTTAAATTGCAGTCAATATGCAAACCCAGATTATTGACGTCAGTACCAAACGGAATTACTGCACCATCAAAGAGCACGGCTGGTAATGATGCTCGGTCTATTCCACCCAGCGTACGGGAGCTACCTATTATAATAGCCTGGCATTTGCCGGGATTAACTGATATACCGAATCTCTCGGACCAGTTCTTGATGGATACCAGGTCACCGTTCATCTCCGAGATCGCATCAGAGAGTCTGTCAACACTGGCCTGACAGTACAGTTGCAAATCGTCAGCGTATAGATGGTACGCACACTGAAGTTCAGAAGTAATGAGATTAATGAAGATAGAGAATAAAAGAGGTGATAGTATGCCGCCTTGAGGAACACCAGCCGTTAATTCGCGCCCACCCGATGAAGTATCATCAAGCTTGATAGACTGCTGGCGGGCCCGAAGATAAGATGAAAACCAGTTCAATGATTTGTCAGAGATCGTTAGATGGGAAAGGATGGCTAAAAGGATGTCGTGACTGACCATATTGAAGGCGTTCGAGAAGTCAACTAAAACCAAAACTGTGGCTCTAGTGCTCTCGAGACCAGTTCTAATATCGCCAGTCACCTTAAGGAGACTTGACACCAGATTGAAGGGGACTTATGAGCGAATTTTTGTAAATAAAGTCAGCCAGTTGTTTGTGGACACAGGCCTCCAGCACTTTGGAAAGGAAAGGAAGTATGGAGATGGGACGGAAATGAGTGGGAAGAGAGAGATTAGAGATTTTAGGAAGAGGTCGAACAAAGGCCCTGCGCCAGAGGGATGGAAAGGTTCCTGAAAAAAGAGAAAAATTCACTAAATGGGTTATTGCTGGTAAGATGTGATCGAGTATAGTTATGATCATGTCTCGAGAGATATTATCACATCCTACAGCTTTGGATTTTATGGATAGGATAATCTTTCCGACCTCCGCCAATTGAACCGGTGTGAAGCAGAAAGGATCAGAAATATTGGGATGCGCCAGACCAGCTATGTACGACAAGGTTTGTTCTTTCATTAGACGATCCATAACAGGGACGGTAGCGAAATGGTTGTTAAGATCGTCCAATCCAATTGTGCTGGGTAGGTCTGGATATTGCGTTTTACCGATGCCTAGAGTTCCAAGGAATTTCCAAATATCGGCAGAAGAAGAGGAAGATATGTTTTCAAGAACGTGGCGGCGTTTAGCGTCATCACTGCGAGGTGATGACGAATGACTGACTGCTCCCGCCTGGGTGAGGCGGGAGGGAGTGTCAGACTCTTACTGACTAAAAACCACCCCGTTCCTTCTCCTGTACGTCGAGCTGGAGCCCCGGTTACCCGTTAGGTTCTCCGCGACTCCGAATCGGCATCGGCCCTATTGGGCCCCATCTGTGGTGGTCTGATGGCTCTTTGAGGCGCGCGCGGAACGCGACGCGCCGTACGCTCGGGTCTGTTTCTGGTAGGACGGGGAGCCACCCATGCTCGCCGTCCGCAGGCCCGCGCTTACGGTGGCCGGAGATCGTCTCGCGATCCCCGACGCCCGGTGTGTCCTTCGCGATGGCTGGGTTGCGAGGAGACAGCGCTTCGCTGCCTCACGCGTCCCGCCTCCTCCTTAGCTAGCATGACTGCTTCGCAAAAGGAGGAGACGGCATCCCAGTCCCCCTCGCTCCGCATCATGGCCCGGACGCGAGAGGTCGCCATCGCCGATGACTTCCCTGAGAGCACGGCGGTGCTCAGCCCACGCAGGGCATTCTCCCACCGTGTGTTCCACCGTGTCCTCAGGGCGGTCCTCGCAGTGATGACACCCGGGCGTTTCCTCCCGCCCCATCAGACACAGGTACCTCCCGAAACTTCCATGTCCGGTGAGGACCTGCGTCAGGCGGTAGGTGAGGACGCCATAGCGTCTCTCAAGCCACTCCTCAAAGAGGGGACTTACCGCTGCAATGGCAGCGAGCCCAGCCCTCGGTTGCGACAGTCGTTGCTGCCATTCCGCCATGAGATCGCGCCGGAGCTCATCCCGCCACGCACTTATCTGGCGCGGCAGCGGAGTTTCGCCCCGGCGACGTGCCTCCGCGCGCATGCTGTACACGCGCGCGAGCACCTTCGCCTCCAGATCCCACGGCGGTAATACGGCAAGGAGGTTCGCCGACTCCCCAGAGATCGTGCGGTACCCGAGGATCATTCGGATCGCCATGACCCTCTGTGCCATGAGCAGCATCCGAGCGGGACGCCGCAACAGGTTTGACGCCCAAACAGGGGCGCCGTAGAGGGCAGTTTCCAACAATAAATCGCAAATAGCGACTAATAAAACAATACACATGTCACATGACGGACATATAATAAATTTTATAATTATAATTACCATAACCAAACGTAGGACAATGTCGCGAAACAAGATCTAGATCATAACGATAATGGCTGACGGACTTCCGGTCACGATTCAACACTTCCGGTTCCACTTCCCTGTCCGTCCAATATTTCCGAGAACTAAGAAACGGTTAGTGGCTAAGATATAAAAAAGCTTGAGACAATTGCACTGCGAAGGATTAATTAAAGTTTTATTAACTCGAGTCTTGTTGCTTGGTAAATTGTTGTAAAGTTTCATCTGAGTCTGGGATTTTTTCTTCTTGTCACGTTGATTTTTGTCATAAAGGGAGTTACCGGAGTATTTTTAACTCTTCTGGCTTGAAGCAGGATTTGGAACACGGTGATCTTTAGTCAGTAGGAGACTGATATTCCCCGTCGCCTCTCCCAAGATAGGAGTAGCCATTTGATGATTTTCTCTACTCAAAATATAAAACAGTTGTCAGACTCATTCTGACTTGAGTAGATTCTTCGAACCTACATGGAATGCACAGAAATATATTTATCAATCTATGATGCGACGTGTTTAGTTTCCTAATTCTTCCCTAGAAGTTTTGAGAGAATTATGAAATAACCTCATCTCGCATTTCTTCAGAGCATTCTTTTCTATACATTTTCTGTAAAAAAAAGAACAGTCGAATTGAGAACCTCTTCTTTTTTTTGAAGTCGGTTGAAAATGAAACTGCACACTGCATGCTGCTGATTTCATTGCGTATGGAACTAACTATGAAAGCATTTGTAGCAGCGGGGGCTATAAGGGGTTTACCATAATCACCATGCTTATTGATTGGTAGACTAGTTGGATATCGTATCTCTAGTTTAAAAATGGGTTTACTTATCAGCGAGGGTTGTTACCACATCCCTGTTAAATGTGTAGCTTTAGTCGACTCCTGGGGGAGAGTGGTATGGTGAGGAATTTTACCGTCACTACATGGTACTTAAGGGAACGGAGGAGCGGAGAGTAGAGATACCTAGGATCGGAACACGAGAATCCTCCGACCAGGCAGGATGATCATGCTTGGCGGACTTTATACCCACCTTTTTTATGACAATGTCATCATGTTGTCACCACAGTACAAAGTAATTGTGATATACATAATAATAAATAATATCACGCTTTTTATCCTTGAAGGGGTATGCAGAGGTGCACATTATGCCATTGTACAATGTAACACCCACTTTTCACTAATTTTAACTTTTAACTTTAAATGTGATATCTGGCAAATAATATCATTTCAAGTACTCTCATCGCATAGAAGATAAACAATCAATAACTCGAGACTACCCTCGGCTATCGCGCTATCAGTTGGCAGACGTAGCGTCCCTATTTGTGCTTTCATTACAAAAAATAAACTTCAATTAACATTTTACTTTCATTCAAAATCATCGGCGTCCCTTTATAATGACCCTCTTCTTTACGTATGTGTTTGCCAGTTGCTGTAGGGATAATCTCCGGACTCCGACTGACCGCTCCCCTTGTGTTGTAAGTCACATCACATTCAAATATAATAGAATTCTGCCTGCCTCGGTGGCCGCGTGGTGGCAAGTGTTGCTCGGCAAGAGGTCTCGGATTCGATTCCCGGGTCGGGCAAACTATAACGGAGGTTTTAAAAAAATCTCAGTAGTAGAACGGAGTCTGGAATTGTGCTCGGTAGGTGGCAATAGGCTCACCCTTTATTACATGGGCCTCATAACATAAATAGTGAAAAGTGGGTGTTACATTATGCATTAGCATTATGTGCCGTAATGTGCACCTCTGCCTATCCCTTTTGGGAAATAGAGTGATGTTATAAAATAAAATGTAAAAGTTCAACAATATTTTAGTGATTCCTTTGACACGAGACTAGCCCCCGATGCTCCTTATTCAACTGTGGTGATTATGACATCTCAACTATCGAAGCAGAATTACGTATGCCTACATAGATACGCATACATACATATATTATGCTTATTATGTATTAATATATATCTGATAGGACATTGACCTTTCTTACGTCTACATAATTTTGCACTATGACGTGTTTCCTACTCGGTAACCGGATTTAAGGTTATCTATTTATTATTGTGATTGTCAGTTAAGATAATATTATAATAATGAATATTAACTTCAATTATAAACCTTAAAACTAAAATTATGTACGTTTTAAAGTTATGCCTCTCGTAACTGTTCTGTTAAGAAGTCACTCAACTAATTTCAACTCCCTCCTGGGGCCCATAATGAGTAACGTGCGGATCAATTTTTACGTGAAAACTTTAACAACGTAATTAATTGAATATACGATAATTATATTGTAATATAGTTATTAACCGACTTACATTACTGTTAAAAAGTAGTAAATTAACCAAGGGCAACAAATTACAGAGTTACAGACTATTCTATCTCTTCAAAGAATTTCAGGTACCTAGGCGTGACGAGAAGAATAAATACAAATCATCTATGATTTGTCACTATAAACTATCGCACGTTAATCGAACAATAAAAGATGGACATTAAAATTTAATAATAAGAACATTTTTATTTATATTTTTTAAGTTACGAAAATAAACAAGGTGCTCTAAATAATAATCGTACAATTTACTAAAGTGACATCTGTTGACTAAGTGGCGAAACCTTCCAGTTTTAGTTGTTCATTGTAAAACTAAACCAAGTTGCTGCAGACTTGTATTCCTAGATGGCGCTAGCAGTACCAAAGCTATTATGACTTTTTGATTTGTGCTGCACGCAGTAGAAGAACAAATTAGAGGATTTTAGGATAGCGTCATAGCTATTACAACGAAAAGATAATTTATTTGAAAGAGAAGATAAGCAGCGGCGCTCATATTCAGTGCAACACCCACTTTTCACCAGATATTTTAAAAGTCCCACTGTCTCATGTAAGAGGGGATGAAGTTATTGCTACTTTTCGAGACTAATTGCAGTGTCCACGCTACTGAGAGAATAAAACTTGGTCCGACCCGAAGTTGCAAGTGAAGTATTTTCTTATTAAGTGGGGAAAATCATCGAATTACTTCTCCCGCCCGGCGTGAGGCGGGAGGGATTGTCAGACTCTTACTGACTAAAACCCCCCGTTTCGCCTGCTGCCCTTCGAGCCCGAGCCCCGGCAACTCGTTAAGTCCTCCGCGGCTTCGTATTGGCATCAGCCCTATTGGGCCCCATCCATGGTGGTCTGATGGCTCTTTGAGGCGCTCGCGGAACGCGCCACACCGCACGCTTAGGTTCTGGTCGGGCGGCGAAACACCCATCCTCGCTGTCCACAGGCCCGTTCTTACGGTGGCTGGAGATCGGTTGTGAGTGGCACTCGCAAGTGAAGTATGCAATTATCCCTCTAGTGGACTTGGCAATCATCTGAAATCCCAACACTTGTTCATCGCAGAAATAGTTATCATATTAAACGCCTTAGAGGTCCCGGTGACGGACGTTAACGGAGGATTCGCCTTCAACAGTTTTCTATTGGCATTATAAACCTTAACTCGTTGAGTACCGTCATTATAGATACAATTAAAGGACAATAGGTTGTGGTCACTGGTGTCCTGACAGTTTAAGCGATGTTGTTGACTGCTCTGTGGATGCTGGTTGCAGACTTAGGATATTCAAAGGTCCAAGACTAAAGGTAAAAAAAACCTAAAAACTTTGTTTCACATGCTAAAACAGGTGACACATACAGATAATATTCAAATACCTACGTTTATTAATGAACAAACATTGGCAAAACCTTATTTATTTGATAACTTAATTAGATATTATTTTTGTTGTATTGTTATAAAACTTCCATTAAAATGCACTTGTTAGGTATAACATTCGTGATATATTATTAAAAAATATATAAGAGCGAATTGGACACACAATTTAACAGTTCCGTACCTACTATTAATATTTAGGGGTATATTGGTATACTGTGCAAATATAAGTTTGTCGATGAGAACCTGGATTCTAGGATTTCTAGCCCAAACATCATTGTGTTCTTCCATTATTAAATTTTTTGCGTTTGTAGCGTCCGATCGGCAGTTGGTACATGTTGGATGCAGATCTCTAAAAATGAGGAAAACTACCAAACCAGTTTACGATAAAAATAGTTATTTCTTATCGAATAGGGGATAAATAGCCTGACACGTTATTTCAGGTCCATTTGATCGCGAGTGCGTCTCATGCATGACACGTTCATGAAGGAATAAAAAATGTATAACATACTATTTTTATTGGTGGTTGCACCCGTCATTGTGGTACAATCTTGGGGTAAGTATCTCTTCAATAATTTATCTAAGCATTGTTTGAAAATCAACAAGAGTATCAAGTTGGTAGTGGATGCAATTTAGCCCAGCAATCATCACGTCACATTATAAAATTATTAATCTACAATAATTATCTATTCCAGATATTGTTACGACCGTAGCAGATCAATTAGAATTTTACGACAATGGAATTAAAGTGCAATCTGAAGTAATGCCTTCCAGAGACCTCACAGCTCTAACCTATGATGCTCTGCACGACACATTAATATTTGTCGACAAACAAAGCGATAACGGGTCCATATTCAGTTACAACAAATCAACTAAAAAATTTCAATGTTTAGTTGCAAAGAAAACACACGAAAATATCCAAGATGTCGCCTTTGATCCAGCGAAAGAGTTGCTCTTCTGGACTGATTTGAATGAAAGGAGCATATACTGGATCTCATTGAAGCATAGATATGAGAACTATGAAAGTGGCAATCTTTTATTCAAGATGGATGATGAGATTCCCAGATCTATTGCAGTGGACAGCTGTAGAGGGTATGTTACTAATAATTTTCTATTTATGGTAGTATAACTCAATGAGATCTTGATAGTAATTTGCAAATTACAGGTACGTTTATTGGACCAACATAAACGTTTCAAAGCCTACAATAGAGAGGAGTCGCTACAACAGCACCGAAAGAGAAGTTTTAATAGACAATGATATCTTTATGCCAATCAGTTTGACCATTGACCAGCAGACGAAGAAACTGTACTGGGCTGATGATAGAGAAGGTATAAAGTATTCTATTGAGAGCGCAGATTTGGATGGAAAAAACAGAGTAACTTTATTATCTGGATTTTTTCATCAGCCGAATACACTGACCGTCTCTAAAAGCTTCGTATACTGGGTAGATTGGGGTTACAAATCTATGTGGCAACTTTCGAAGAACCCGCCGTTAGATGCGAAGCCTGTAATTATAAGAGACTTTAATAATGAAACACCTTTCGGTATTGCTGCTAACTATAAAATTGAAGATCAAATTGAAGGGATTGAGGAATGCAATGCACTAAAGGTTTTACTTCCTAGGAACTCTAAAACAAGGGAATTTGATAACATTACGAAAGATATAACACTGAGTGATCTAATAACCACTGATTATCCTGATATGGAATCGACTATCAGCCCATTTGATACTCCTGAATTCACGTCTCATCTTGAGACTACGACCAGTGTTGTCAATTTGAGAAATATGAACAGTGAACTAAAGGCTTCTCTTCCAAGGAACTCTAAAACAAGGGGCTTTGATACCATTGCTGAAGATATTAGACAGACAGACCTAAAAACCACTGATTATCCTAACGTGGTATCGCCTATCACCTCGTTCGATACTCCTGAACTCTCGTCTCATCTTAAGACTACGACCAATGTTGAGGCCTATTTGACAGATGAGGAGCGCAAATTTATATTTTGTCACAATTTCTGCCTCAATGGAAATTGCCATATCAATAGTGAAGGAAAACCGGAATGCAGGTTAGTTCTTTTTCATTTGCTTTAGTCAGTATTTAGTTTTCTTTATAACTTTTTTGCCTTTTCCAAGTCTGAAACCATAAGTTTAATTCCCGGATATTTATTCAATTTTGCAATTTAGGCGCTATCTGTGGAAAAGATAAGATAAAAGATAAAGATCATTTTATTTGTCAAAACATGTGTTTGCTATAGATGGTACAGTACTTATTGATTGTATCAACATGTATAAACCACGACTGGTGTGGTGTACAAATATTAATATGCAAAGAAAATAATAACAATAACAATTTACAAATTCAGTCGGTTAATAAGTCATCAAAAGAGAACAAGAAAATAGTTACTATAATATCATTAAATGACTGCGTCGTTGGCCGAGTGGTTGCAAGTGCGACTGCTGGGCAAGGGGTTCGATTCCCGGGTCGTGCAGTATTACTGAGTTTTAAAAAAAATGTCAGTAGTACCACGGAGTCTAGAATTGTGTCCGGTATATGGCAATAGGCTCACCCCCTATTACATAGGACTCATAAGAAAAATAGTGAAAAGTGTCTACCTCTTCGGGGATAAAAAGGTGTGATGTTATGTTGTGTTTTAAATGTGTTACAATTTAAATATCATCCTTCATCCATTACCCTCATTCAAATTCATTTGTCGCTAAGAAATTTATGATAACTTAGACTTTAGAAATTTATTTGACTTTTTTCTATTTCAGATGCGATAAGTTATATCTTGGCAATAGGTGTGAAACCCATGTATGCTACAATTATTGCCTGAACAATGGCGTCTGTGTTTATGGTGACAATGGATTATCTGGTTGTAGCTGCCCTAGTAATTTCGAAGGTTCCCGATGTGAAATATGGAAAAACCCCATCACTTTGTACGTTAATGTCACTAGTGGGTAACTGCTTTCCATCAGCGTCAAAAAAAACTATAACATTCAGTCTCGATTTATTTCTTGGAGTCATATTTTTGATTATTGCATAATAACTTAACGTTAAAAATTATTTGAATAAAACAGATATTTTTTTTACAATACTATTTTATTTGTATTATAAGTTTAATATGAGCCTCTAGCATGGCTTAAAACTAGTCGAGTTCCTCTTCTGTTTTATTTACTTTTTTTTTAATAAGTTGCCCGACACTAGGATTTTCTGCTGTATCGTGGGTGCGTTTACAAACATACAAGTTCACATACATGACACATAGACCCGAAACAATAATTTATGGATGACACAAGGAATTGCTCCGTGCGGGAATCAAACCCGCGACCCGTTGCGCGGAAGCCGGTTGCCCAGCCGCCGCACCAACCATACGTTACAAGTGCGTGAGGTTCGGATACAATAATTCGTAATCCTAATCAAATGCACTTGTAAAACTCGTTCACACTTTCGTGTTGCAGACGTTCATTGGACGACGGACCGAGAGCTTGTTTGCTGCGCTACCTACCCCTTAAAAAGTAAAAACAAATTAAAATTCACTTGTGCAATTATTACAAGGGTGATGTTGCATAACATAACATAACATAACATCACGCCTTTTTATCCCCGAAGGGGTAGGCAGAGGTGCACATTACGGCACTTAATGCCACTGTACAATGTAACACCCACTTTTCACTATTTATGTTACGAGTCCCATGTAATAGGGGGTGAGCCTATTGCCATATACCGGGCACATTTCCAGACTCCGTGCTACTACTGAGAATGTTTTAAAAACCCAGTAATACTTTGCCCGACCCGGGAATCGAACCCGAGACCCCTTGCCCGGCAGTCGCACTTGCGACCACTCGGCCAACGAGGCAGTGATGTTGCATTGTCAAAAGACCGCGACCCTCTTTTGCTGTTTAAAAAAAATAGCTGACCAACTGTTGGATGACTCTAACATTCACATGTGTGCCATTCTTTAGAGAATGATGGATGCACACTGCATTATATGTTATGTGGCAACATTGTTATTAATGCACTTGTTCGCAAATCCCCTAGTGCACATTAAATTGGGGTGCAAATATCATAATAATTATCGCCGTATGTCGAATTAATTGGATTTGCAAAAAAATATTCTAAATAGTTGATATGATATTTAAGTTAATTTCTTGTGTAACACATTAACCATAACATAACATCACGCCTTTTATCCCCGAAGGGATAGGCAGAAGTGCACATTATGCCACTGTACAAAGTAACACCCACTTCACTATTTATGTTATGAGTCCCATGTAATAGGGGGTGAGCCTATTGCCATATACCACGCACTATTCCAGACCCCGTGCTACTACTGAGATCTTGTGTGTTTTGTTTTAATGTAAAATGTGAATTTGTTTGAAAGTAAGTTTAGTGATATTATTTTTATTGAATTTGTGAAATATGCACTTTGTTTGGTTAGTGGACAGAAAGATATTTGTTTTACATTTACTTTCTGAAGTGTAAGTAACATTTTACAGTCTGCTGTATAGAATTGGTCTTTCTTTTTGTTCTATAATTTTAATGTATCCGTAGACCAAATCTTGTAAAATACTATTTTGTATGCCATGAATGGCAAAATATGTAGCCCCGATAATATGTATATTTTAAGACTTTGCACATAATTTTTGTTGTTTATTTAGGTATTATTTTATCCTCAAACCAAGTCGCGGTGAACCTAACGGGTTACCAGGGGCTCCGGCTCTACGTGCAGGAGAAGGAACGGGGTGGTTTTTAGTCAGTAAGAGTCTGACACTCCCTCCTGCCTCACCCAGGTGGGAGCAGTCATTCGATGATTTTCCCCTCTTAAAAAAAATCCTCAAACCAAATCCAAAGCCAACATTGAACAATCCAAGTAGAGTGTTCAGGAATCCGACATTACATCATCAGGACTTTGAGAGATGAAGTAAATCAACGCCGAAAATGTTTTTCTAAACTTGCTGAAATCCTTCCTATACACAGTTCCCAGTTTTATGTCAAAAGTTAGTCTACAACGAGTAAAGTTGTTGGAAGGACTACCGAAAAGAGAACTGATTACTATGCATAATAACGTATATATTCTGGCCTCCCTGCATTTTTATGGGCCCACAGAATAATATTCTAAATAACATAAAATAACATCACGGCTTTTATCCCCGAAGGTTTAGTACTTAATGCCACTGTACAATGTAACATCCAATTTTCACTATTTATGTTATGAGTCCCATGTAAGAGGGAGCGAGCCTATTGCCATATCCGAGCACAATTCCAGGCTGCGTGCAACGACTGAGATTTAAACAAAACCTAGTAATACTTTGCCCGACTCGGGAAACGAAGCCTTGGCGCGTCACGTAGGTCAACGAGGCAGTATTCTAAAAAGGCCCGAATACTGAAACGTTTGTTAAATATTTAACGGCTGCTTAAATCATTGAGCAGCCCTCAAATTCTAGTTTGGTATACTCAAACGTCTGTTATCTTTTTAAAGGTCTGTTAAATTTAAGTCGTGCTCAAAAGTCCACTTAAATGAAAAAACCGTATACTGAAACGATACTTATTTTAAGTATGTGTCAATCTATTGTCAAAAGTCACCTCAAATGTACCGGAATACTGACGTTTGTTAAATATGTAACGGCTGCTTAAATCATTGAGCAGCCCTCAAATTCTAGTTTTGTATCATGAATTGTCAGTTATTCTTTTGAAGGCCTCTTACATTTAAGTCGTGCTCAATGGTCCAGTTAAATGAAAAAACCGTATACTGAAACGATACTTATTTTAAGTATGTGTCAATATATTGTCAAAAGTCCACTCAAATGTAAGAGTGGTCTGAAGGCCTCCTAAATGCTTTGAGCGTTGTAGAAATTATAATTTACGTATAAAGTCGTGTGTTTAAAATGTCTCTATCAACGCTATCTTCTATTTTGGCTGATGAAAGTCGTCCAACACGACACAATGAACTGAATTTGAACGCATTTGAACAACTAGCAAATGGGAATATTTATATATATTTTATTCCGCTGAAGAACTGACTGAACGAAGCACGGAGTATCCTCAGGAGTTGTTGACTCGGCGGCTCCCGCGGCCGCGGTCGAGCGATAAATATATCGAGTTTGGTTAGAGTGGTTTATTGCGTATCGTGTGTGTTTTGTGTCGCATCTCTGCTGCATGAGCGCATATCTACGGGCGGGAGGTCGGTGTTGCATACTACATGCATCATACAACATATTTGAACAATAATTATAATGATGTGGAATTTCGTGTAAACTTCTGTTTCCAAAGAAAGAGTTTAGTGCTTGAACTCGGTATTAGAGGACGATGTTTAGAGTCTCTCTGAAGTATGGGATCCGTAACGAGGTAATCCGATAGAAAACTGAAGTTATCATCGTAGCACAAATGATTATCAAGCTGAAATGGCAGTAATGATCATTTGGGGTAGACGTGTACTGAAGTGGAGAACGCGTCTAGACAGACGTACATAGTGTGGGGCGGTGGAGAGAATTTAACTACTAATAGAAAAATACAGTATCAGTTGTTTCAACTGCCTGCCTGAAATAAATAAATGATAATAATGCTGCGATTGGATGCCTAGAGTTAAAAATTGACCTTAGTGGCGTGCCATTAGAGAGGCTATCCAGCAGTGGACGAGAACAGACTGATGATGATGATTGCACAACCCATAGGTCTGGATAGCAATCAAAACTTTGTATACCTATTTGTATTAGGACTATGCTAATAAATGGACATGTTCAATCATAGTAAAATAGTTTTATTATTATAACTATAACAGTATAGGCGGCGACGGGGTATGCTGCCATGTTCTGGACAGCTACATCATGATTATAGTGCTGACACATAGAATCCCAAGCATCTTTCTTTTTTTTCATATGGGCGTTGGTCTCTTTGTTCTCTGTAATATCATTATGCCTGCAAAAATAGCAAGAAGCATATAAATTAACAATAGATCAGATCAGTTCTATGTACCTATACGTATTAAGTTTCATTACATACTTACTTCTTGATCAGCCCTAAAAGGATATCCTTTTCGGTAGTCGTATATAATTGGACCCACGATTCTTTTTTTCTTCCATAATAACATTAAAATTGTAGTATGCTATCTGAAGCCGGAGAAAATTCGTGTTTCATTACATGCCAATAACGTCTGTATGTCAATTGACTTACAACGTTTCACTACACGACAATCTAGTCGTAATTATTTATTTTTCATTTTAATATTATAATTCTGTGTAGGTACTTAAATTGTTATTTTTATTATGATATTATATGTTAATAAAATTAGTAATAGAATATTATAAAATTCATTACAGTGAAATTTATAAAATTGTAGAATATTTTAGTACATAAATTATCATCGAATTAGCTATTTAATCAAATCATGCTGCATGAAACGAATACGTAAAAAAACACAATTTATTTTGTAATCGAGAATATGCTTATGAAATGCATATTATAGAATGTTGCCATAAAGCAAACATTTAACGGCTGCTTACCTGAGTAGACCAGAAATAAATTGATGGACGTTTCAGTATACCAGTTATATTTGAGGCGTGCTCAAATTTAAGTTGCGATTAATTGAGAGCTGTATTTGACAGACGTGACAGACGTTCGAGTGTCAAACGCTTAGAAGTATCTCGTGCATATAATATCTTTGAAAAATTATAAATTAGTGTGAAATGTCTTTATCGTCGTTATCCTCTCTTTCCGATAATGAAAGTCGTCCAATACCGACCCAATGGAGTAAAATTAAATGCATTCGGACTATATGATGGTGTGGAATTCCGTGCACGCTTTCGTGTTTCCAAAGACACAGTTTCAATTCAGCATTTGGAAGCAGCATCAAGCCTTTCACATGTGAAACCGAGCGCTGCAGCCAATAGACCAAATCCTGATAACTAAAGATTTTAGGCGACAAGCAGTTACCAACGCGTAACAGGAGACATTTTTCATGTAGAACAGCCAACTGTTCACCGGGTTGTGCACAAGGTAACGGCCATAATTGCGAGCATGAAATCTTTATTCATTAATATGCCAACTTCTGAAGAATTTGTAGACATTGCAAACGGGTTTTATGCAATTGCAGGATTTCCCACAGTAAGTGAGGCTGTTGACTAGACCAGACCTATTGCACCCATATTAATTAAAAGCCAAATAGCAACAAGGAATCCAGTAGAGAGTAGAAGTAATTTTGAAGGAATTCGATAACATTGTCAAAGAAAATTGTAAATTTTGGGAATTTGTTTTTGTATTTACACATTTTTAGGAGGAGGATTAGGAGTTAGTTTTAATTTATTTGAAGGTCTCTTTTTATTTTTTTATTTTATTTTTAGTTTAGTTTCTACAGATATTTGTGACTTATGTAAGCTATTAAAAATGAATAAATTGTAAAAATAAAGAATTGAAAAACAAATCATAATAAAATAGTTTTATTATTACAACTCTTTTTATACACAACGTTGCTCCACACTAGGACTTTTTACCGTGTCGTGGGTGCGTTTACAAACATATACCTCTAATTACACATACACATGACACCCAGACCCACAAAAAGTGTTTGAAAGGTTCCCCTCGGTTTCCATGGGATTCCATCATCAGATCCTGACCTGGTAGAAATAAGACTAACCTGAGAGTATGACCTTACTACAAAAAAAGGATCATCATAATCTGTCCACAAAAGCACACAAAAAAAAATATACAACCGAATTGATAACCTTCTCCTTTTAGGGAAGTCAGTTTAAAATGAAGTCGGTCATTATTTTTTAAACTAGCTGTTCCTCGCGACTTCGTCCGCGTATAATAATGACTTTTGGCAAATTTTGATTTTTTTAATAAGTCTTTTCCAAGGTTAATTCCAATGGTATGGACCAAATCTCATCAGCATCGATTCAGTTATACCTCTATTTATTGTGAAATGTTGTTCATTTTGGTGATTTCAAAAAATAATCAATCTCACTGGTATTTCACCCGTATAGTATCCATACCCGTGAGGTTTCAGTGATTAAAACTCCATTGGAATTCCAATCGAATAGTTACAGCGGTTGAAATCTCTCAGGAGTCATTTTCCGAGTCTCAAACTATCGTTGCGTCGTTGTACCGAATTCCACTCAAATAATTTCAATGGTTTAAAAAATAGAGTGACCCAGAAGATTAACGCAGTTCCTGTCCTGTGGGATTTCCGGGATAGAACAAGCATACGTTATTTCCAGTGCCAATGTCTCACTCTCTTTAAACCGAATTACAATCAAATAGGTTAATAATATTAGTATTCAGCCTCTTTGCATACCTTAATGTTATATCGTGGCAATAAAAAAATAAAAAAAATAAATTGTCAATCATCCATTGGCATGAAACTTACTTGTCAAAAATATGTCAGATAGGTAATATAGAAATGTGTACATACTTAATATTATAAATTTGTGTCTGTTTGTTTGTTAGAAATTGGCGTGATTTTTTTATTGAGTGTAGATAACAGGGGGTCGAGGTTTGTGTGGAGAATTTCATAATTTTCAAGAAACCTAAAATGGTATTAGGTACATTTGTGACCAGTAAAACATCGGGCACCAAATATATTTTATCTTTTATAATCCTACTCTCAATACTTTAAAAGAGCGCAAGCGAAACCACGCGCAGAAGCTAGTCCATAAATAAAATGAATTAACTAAAGTTAATTCAATTTATACTTTTTCCTTAAAATTCTTGATTCAGATGCAGCTAAATACTATTATTAGTCCTTGAAAACAGTTTTTATTGGTAGTCAAAGGCTTAAGCAATATTCTTCCGAATCCTTTTTTAAGATTTTCATGCTGCCGTGTTCTAATGCTGCTTACTGCTACAGCATTATATTGCTGGCACACAGCATCCCAAGCATCTCTGTTTTTTCGTATTATATGGGCGCTGGTCGTTTTGTTTTCAATAATATCTGCGAATATAGCAATAAGCCATCAGCAATAGATCAGATTACCGTTATATTATATAAGTATTAAGTTTCATTGTATACTTACTTCATGATCAGCTCTAAAAGAATAAATATATTTTTCGGCGGTCGTATAATTGAATCCACATTTCATTTTTTTCTTCCATAGTTATCTAATAAAATTAAATTTTAGTAACGCGTATAATTGAAATATCGCGCTTTGATTCGTTGTTGTCAATAATGTCAATTGACTTAAACGTTTCACTACACGACAATCTAGTCGTATAATGTTCCATCATATTATAATTGTGTGTAGGTAGGTACTTAAAAATATTTTTGTTATGATATACATTAAAAAAAATGAACAAGACTGTGAATTCATAAAATTTTAGTACATAAATTATCATCGGATTTAGCTATTTGATCAAATCATGCTGCGTTAAACGAATACGTAATGTAAAAAAAATATTTTGTAATCGAGAACATGCTTTTTGTACAGAATGTTGCCATAGAGCAAACATTTAACGGCTGCTTACCTAAGTACACCTTAATACAAATTGATGGACGTTTCAGTATACCAGTTATATTTGAGGCGTGCTTAAATTTGAGTAGCGATTAACTGAGGGCTATATTTAACAAAGATTTCAGTATTCGGGCATTACTTAGATAAATCAAGTACCAATATCTAGCAGGGAGGTATGCAAAACACTGTTTAGTTACATGATTTTTGGTTCTGTACTCTTTCTTCAGTTGTTATGTTTCGAATTAAAACTTTCAAGTTTAACAATTACGTTAAAGTTATAATCTATTAATGATTAACAAATACATCGTTTATTCTTCCAATATCGAATGTATGCAACCACAAAGTCGATCGAACTGCGAAAACAACAACCCTTTTGTAAATAAACGATGTTGTATTATGTGTTTCTAAATAGCGTAACCTCCATGAAACTCCACGTGTCCCCTCATCTATTACGCATAACCTAGAAATAAACAATCTATCTACATTTTATGTACACACTTATGTACCTGCCCATCTAAATTTATTTTCTGTTCAGGTGTTTATATTTAAATAGCACGGGGTTCCGCTTGGAACTTGGCTGGGTGTGTTAAAATATTTACACTGTAACGGCCCAAGGAGACGTGACGTGCCCTGCACTGGGTCTTAGTTTTTTAAGAATTCAGCCTAGTGACTATTTTGCACCGCAGGGAATTCGCATCTCAAATTTCTTTTTTATTTGCGTACCTATTCAAATTTTGGGGTAACGTTCTATTTTAACAGTTGAGATAAAATGTTGCCAGTTGCGATATTTTCTGTTTGGTTTTTGGAATGCATGGAATTTTAAATTAAGGCATCCAACGATGGATTCTGACGCCATCTAATAAGTGACTCAGGATCTAAGAAATACAATGTTATGAGGACAACGGTTGTTTTGAATTCATTATAATACATAGATACCGAATGCAATTTGACCGAAAACGTTTCTTACAGTTTTTAACACTTCTGAAGTCTAATAAAAACTTGACGTAATTTTTTACTGTCATTAAACTTAGCTTAAGGAAAACGACAGTTTGCACAACAAATAGCAACAAATAGCAACAAATAGCTCACTTACTTAGCTGTCGATTTAAACAGAAAAAAGATGACTAATTCTCCACTGACATCAGAGTGTAAATTAAGTCAAGCTTAAAGACCCGTTAAAAACAATTGCCACCGGGTTTGATACATCCATAAAAAATCTTAAAATAAATGCCAGCGACTCATTATGACAGCGTTCTAAATCTAGCGTAAACTACCGAATCACTCCTTAACGGGTAACCGGGGCTCCGGCTCGACGTGCAGAAGAAGGAACAGGGTGGTTT
Organism: Spodoptera picta; assembly: GCA_038387885.1. NCBI lineage: Eukaryota > Metazoa > Arthropoda > Insecta > Lepidoptera > Noctuidae > Spodoptera > Spodoptera picta. The sequence continues at coordinate 632,417 of JAZHFQ010000003.1, read as the reverse complement.
TTAGTCAGTAAGAGTCTGACACTCCCTCCCGCCTCACCCACGCGGAACAGTCATTCGATGATTTTCCCCCCTTAAAAAAAAAAAGACTAACGTTAAACCGAGTTTAACAGACGTTAACTTCTAGTTAACTCCGTCAGTTCGTCATCATATCCAGAAATGCAAGTGTACCAAAATGCAATTTCGTAGACGCAGTATGTTTGTATAGCTATCTCTTTCTAACGTAAAGGTTTTGTCCGCGTTGGAATGCGCTAGAGATATCAGGTAGGCAGCTCGTAGGCACGCGCCTCAGTCTCAGTCAGTGCAGTGCCGTGAACCGAGGCGGAGGTGGTGTTTGCTACTCAGTTTTTTTGTTCAATAATAATTACGTATTTACAAACTTTAACGTGTTTTGTTTTCGATAGTGACTCCATTTATTTATGAATGACTATTTGTAACCTGATCAGTGACTTTTATGCAGTTTAGTTTCATTAATTATTTTCTTAGTAAACGTTAAACTATTGTTTTAATTTCAGTGTTGGTTACTTGGTGTTTTAACCTTGTGTTTGTTGATTGACGTGTGTTTTTTTCGGCGGGATTTATTTTGGCGCGTATGATGTAAGCGGCGTTTGGTGCCGGGTTTGATTCCCGTGTCGATATGGAACAAGCGAGGTCTTGAATTCAGAATATGCATACTTCAATGATGATGGTGAGTAGTGAGTAATTATTTAATCGAATAAAGTGCACCAGACGTGTAGGTATCACTGTTTTGAATAAAATTCTCTTGTTTAACTTTACACTTATCTGCGTAAGTGACTACTTAGTATGAGTAGGTAGCCGGTGTAATGATATGGAACGAGTGAGTCCCAAGTATACAATTTACTTACGTTCAACATCGTTTGAAGTTTTAAGTAAAGCCACTTTTACTTCTAGGCCACTGACCTTAATATTGATTTCTCAAGCTATAAATTATTCTCTTCTAGCCAGCTGACCGTGGTCACTGAATGGTCTAGATATGTATAAAAATACAATAAAAAACCGCTACAATGTCAAAACCTGTTACTGTCAAACGCTGAGTTATTTGTAAACAGAGCGAGGCTAAGGTATCGTAAATAAACAGCCTTGTTTACCTGATTTTAGTTGAATGTAAAATCGTGCCCTGTTCCACGAATTGTGTTAAACCAACATGAAATAATGCTGGGTGGTTATCATTCGCTGAGTAATTTTTTAAATTGCTACTGTTCTCTGTTACGCTTACGTCTCAAATGTCAACAACATTAGGTTCGTGGAATTGAGCGGTTATAATCGCTTCCTTAGTAGGTAGTCCTTATTACAGGAAGGTCAAGACATTTTTATGAATATGTCTCGATACATATTTTTCTAAGTTGCAATGTTTAATGGACTTAATGACAGTGCTTACGATAAAAATTTATTTACGAAGATTACACATAATATAACATCACGCCTTTTTATCCCCGAAGGGGTAGGCAGAGGTGCACATTACGGCACTTAATGCCACTGTACAATGTAATACCCACTTTTCACTATTTATGTTATTATTATTTATTTACGAAGATCTTCTGGCGATAACGCAAAATTAATAAACAACTTCAAATCATACGGAAAATAGTTAATTGACAAGTAAAGCTGATTGCTAGATTACTTATCCAGTAACAGGAATAATAAAGAAGCAATTCATAATCAGCTGCAGTATCAAATCCAAAACCCATTCTTTATAAAGATACTTCAGTTAACCAACCAAAAACAGCTGTCAAACATTGCAATACAGAACAAAGGGTAGGAAATGAGAACGGGAACATTTTCCAATCGCTTAATCTCTTTGCAACCTTCAGATGTGCAGACAAGTAGACAAGCGTTGATCGCTAATGGATGCACTTTCCATGGTGTAACATCCTTTGATCATCGACTATATGCGACTATAAGGTCTTTCCTTTTGCCATTCATGATATATCCGCCTAGTTTCACTGCAGTGGAAACATTGGGTGTTAACATACACGGATCTGTTGTCTTGCTGTCTGTAGTATGAAAGTGTTACTTACTCATTTATGTTAGTTGTGTTTAAATAATTTGATTTTAAGATTTTTTGGTAATGGATTGTCTGATTATCAAAGACAATGTAAATTAATTCTGTGAAGTTGTGGGGAATCTTAATCTTGTGACTGCATGCAGGAGATTAATTGTTACATTTCGGTTGTTGGATTCATCAAGTTCAGCTAATAATTATGGAAGTGGGCCCCCAAAAGCGTGAGTTGTTTGTCTGACGAAGTATAGAAATATAATCATTACCGTAACACGAGTAAATTTTATTCGCAATCTCTGAGAAAAATGTACCTATATAACGATATATAACTGATACAACAAAAAATATGGAACACCTTTGTCTTCTTCGATTGCTGTAAAAACGGATAAAAATAATAATCTCTTTTTGGCAATTGGCATCGAGGGTTTAAAACAACATAGTCACTTTCATTACAAACAGAAAGCAACTGAGATACACAATATGAATAAATAATGACAACAAAATGAGCCAGCAACGAATCTAGGCTATCATATTTGCATATACAAATGAATGTAGGTGTTATAGTTATCTATAGAAACAGTGGAGTAATAAGCACGATAACTTATAATTAGGTAACGTGCTGCTTGCCGACAAGAAAACTGTTGGGTCGGGTAAAGTATTATTAGGTTATTTATTAAATTTTCAGTAACAGCACAGGCTAATTGTCAGCTGTATGGCAATAGGGCAGAAGATAGAAGGAAGAAGACTCTGTTAGAGTCGCACATATTAAACCTGATACGGTCTTCTTGCCATTTTATGCTATGAATCCAATTAAAACGTGTAACAGAGCGATTATTATAGTACACACCGGGCTAAATTCCAGACCAATGAAAATACACGTTAAATACCTCTATATATATTCGCAATCTGCAAGTAGCGAAGCGATCGTTATTTTTTCCGATTGAAATCGATTTCTTAACCAATGATTCCGATTAATCGCATGGGAATGTATGTGCAGTCAGCGGGTGTAAAAATCTACGGTGAGGCAGTTATTTTTGTATTTAATAGAATGTATTAACACGCCTGAAGTTTCTTGAAAAAGTGGAAAAATGTGTTTATACCTAGTATCAGTTTATTTATCAGCCTAGATTTTAGTAATTTTTTGTACTTGATTCGAGCTGTTCCAGATCTTGTCCTCACATTTTCATAAAATAATATTGTTAGGAAATTATTTGCGTTAAGCTAATCGCAGTAAATAATTCGGTTGTCCGTCCATGTTAAGTAAGCATTTGTCAATAATGCAAATTGAAATGTTGCAATTTATATACAGTGTCAATGTCAAATGCGCAATAAATGTAGTCAGCAGGTTTTTAATTGAGTTTCGATTTAAAATAGCGGTTGTTTCCACTAATTTTTAATGACGTTCAAAAAAAGTTTGTAATTTCTTATTAATTATGTCTCTGTGAACTACACAATCGTACACAAGGAAAAACACTCCAACGTTGAGAAAATGTCATTTATTTTCTTAAATCAGGATTAATATAATAATCATGGATTTTGAAATTGAAGTTGAGTCTGTACCTGGAACAATAACGCAAAACGCACTTGCTTGAATTAAACCAAGATTAAAGAAAAACCGCGCTTTGTTTGCAATTTTGAATTACATAATCCAAGCCTGTCATCAAGTGAGTTGTTGCATTTCGTTATATAACATTGTAATGTATAAAACAGGTAAATATGATGTTAACTATTAGCACGAATTGTCCATCTTGGTTCTGACAATAAACCACGATTAACGTGTAATAGTTAAAAAAATGCAGTGCAGTTTACTTTTAATCGGTTTTTTAAATTTAAACGTCGATTTTTAACTTAATGAATTTAAATGAATTAACCTAAGGGAACGAATATGGTGTGTCTTGAAGTAAAAACACAATTTATAATTTTAATATAATGTTTGAGTTGCCAGATAAAAGGATTTTTGTATATTGATAAAAATAATAATACATTTTGTAACTTTACTTAGTACCACTCTTCTACCTTATTTTGCCGCATCAATTTCTTAAATAAAATAAACTAAGATTAGATAGATCTAGATTACTCCAACTTAAACGAGTCTCAAAAATAGTCAGCAACGGTAAACATCACTTAAAAATCGAATTAATCAGTGTTACATTTCTTTAATTAAAAATGTTTCTTGCGCAGTCTATAAAAGACAATTAATAGAGTGGTACGTAAGAATTAGTGAGAACACGAAGTATCCTAATAAAAGCCGGAGGGAAACAAATTAAAATTAATGATTCTCTAACTATTCCCAATAACTGTTTGTTTTCGAAATAAATTGTGTTGGCTGTAACTTTCATTGTTGTATTCAATGTCAGGAGCATTGTGTTTATTACATTTTCAAACTAGGTAACAAATAATTAACAGTCTCTCAGAAGACCTTACTGTCGGTAGATTTGAACTAGAGACATATTTAATTTAGGTAAAGCTTTTTATTACAAATTTTTGTGAAATTTCTATCCGTTAAAGCCTATATCTCCAAAGTGAAGTATCGATAGGTTTAATGTAGATTTTAGACACTACTTCTATTTTTTTCTTGAAGGGTAAAATCATCCAATGACTTCTCCCGCCTTGTGTGAAGCCAGAGTGTCAGAACCTTACTGACTAAAAGACCACTCTGTTTCTACTCGTCTTCTTCGAGCCAAAGCCACTGCAACCCGTTAATTCTTCCGCGGCTGACATTACTTCTATTGAGTTGATAAAAACCTTAGCCCAATATACCAAATTTTCAGATACATATTACCACGAAAATGTGGTAATTGTTACAGCATATAATGTAATTTAGGTACATTTTTGCCGAAGTTCGCGTGATAACAACGTTATATCACATTATTGCGTGATATATAGTTTATTTAATTAACACTTCATTGAGTTACAAGGCTATTTCTGTAGCGATCAGCCAGGTGGGGGAAGCAAGGAGTGTAATTATTATTTTATAGATCGTTACTTAATATTTTATATAAGAAATGGTTTGATTATCAAATTTTCAATTATTTCCTTCTTCTGTTTTTTAAACCGTTGCCCCACACTAGGATTTTCGTCTGTGTCGCGGGTGCGTTTACAAACATACAATATCACATATGTACATGGTGACACCCAGACTCGAAACAACAATTTGTGGATCACACAAAGAATTGTTCCGTACGGGAATCGGACACACTACACGTTGTACTGGTTCGTAAGTTAAAAAGTTTTTCAGAAGTTAAAAACAATCTCTATACAATCAACTTATAACAATCTGGTTGAATGTATTCCTTATTGATCTAGATTCGAATCTGCGGTATGGGTCATACTAATAAAGAATCTCCACAAGAGACCAACGAAAATAACTTACAAAAAGTAAGCGTAACATAGGTACAGCGTTATTTAAAAACCTGTTTTGTTACGTCATACATATTATGTAGGCACATATGTATACACCATACAAGCCAATTACAGGCAAACTCAAAACGAATTTGTTATATACTCATAGCAACTAGTTATTGTTATACGTAATATATTACTTAACGTTTAATGGTCGTATGTTCTCCAATGAAATAGTAAAAAATATTTATTTATTTATAATTTACCTACAACAATATAGACTAACAGTATTATATCTACCAAATCGTCTACATGCCACTAAATACACAATTAAAATATTTATCTAGTACATTATAACTTCATAAAAGGCCGGCAACGCACTTGTGACTCCTCTGGTGGTGCGGGTGTCCATGGGCGGCGCTGATCGCTTACCATCAGGTGATCCGTGTGCTCGTTTGCCTCCTATTCCATAAAAAAAAAACAAAAACAATCGAATACAGTTCAATAATTAATTTAAAAAAAATAACAAAAAAAGGAAAGAAGGATTTGTTCTTTATTTGGTTTTTCGAAAAATATTTGTTTGAAAAATTGGCACTGTTTAGTGTATAGCAAAAGTTTCACTACACAGGCACAGAGGTGATGAAAGGTCTAGACGAAACTAGACGAGTTCCTCGTCAAACAGTTATCATATACATGAGTAGCTATGACATGACATTTTGTTTTTATGTTCACAATAGTTGATGAAATAAATTATTTTATTTTTTTATGACATAAGAAGACAACTAGTTATTAGGACTTGCTTCATAGTAATGTAGATCATTTCTGTCTACTCCTTCGAGAATAACAGTAGTAATACTATGAACTGTTACCTATCGTGTCACGTCCAGTGTAACTTACTTCACTTACTTGTTTTTACGTCGGAAACAGCACGACTAACAAACGTAATGAAAAAACTTCAGCGAAATATTTTTTATTGTGTTCTAGATTCTAGACCAGTTTTATTTCTAGCTCCTGCAGTTTTCAGCTGTTTTGTAATCTAGAACAGTATTTGTTTTTGTTTGAATGACTCGTAGTTGTTTATGTAATATAAATTGTTTTGTTTCTTACATTAAATACAGTTTGATGGTTTTGGTGCAATTTGTTTTTTCAGTTCAGATATGATTGTATTTGGGATTTACCAGGATCGTGATGTGGGTTATTTAATTTTCTTTTGAATCTTGAAACTGGTTAATCACGCAGACGCTTTTTAAGAATTCTGTCGTTCAATCATACGGTTGAATGTCCCGGAAATGAAATTGAAAAATTGACCATTAGAATAGACAGTAAATTACCAAATCATTGGTAATTCTATTTCCTTGTTTATTTGTAAGAAAATCAGTACCTAAATCAATATTTTTGTTCCTTTTTATAAAAGTAACCTAACTTATGGAACAGCTATTTTTACTTTTAGTTTTATTCGCAAAATCGTTAAAATTAATCACCACGGCATACTTTTCGTGTGGGATTCTCAGAATTGTTTAAATCTAGGCATAAGTCACTGGTTACATTAGATAAACAAATTCGTCACTCTTTCATTTTCTATTATCGATCTATCGGCCTCGATAAATTGTGTGTGAAACAAACGACTGCGCCGGAGTCGGAATGTACAAATATTTGTATGTGTGTGTATAACGTTATATAATATCAAACATGTTGGTATAGAATGCATTTATTTTTTCTATATCTACTTTTCTCCATGTCATTCTACCTGAGGTGATGAATTATGATATTCATAACATAGGTAGTGAAAATTAGATGCTAGATTGGATTTAATTGATTTATGTGTATTGTATCGTCCTACTGCCTAATCCTTCGGGAACAAAATGGCGAGGTATTTTGTATTTTTTAAGAGAGGGGAATCATTCTATGACTCCTCCTGCCTTGGGTCAGGCGAGAGGAAGTGTCAGACTCTTACTGACTAGAATCGTGAACAAGGAAATTAAAACTGACATACCAAATTGTGCCTTAATAACCACAAAAACAAAGTTTTCCTATTTCATTACTACCTATGTAAGGAAACTAATGCCAGTATAAATGTGTCAAGAGATCATTATTTACGCTAACGATACGTAACTACAAAATAATACCAATAAAGAAATACTACACATTTCACAATTGTTAGATAAAAAGGAAGTGTGTATGACCTTGCGTACTCATTTGCTGGCAACCCTGACTACACCGGCTTATGTAATTGACATACGCGCGGCTGTCTGCATGAGCATCAATGTTTTATTATTGTTGGCAACACAGGTTCTTGTTTCGAGGTATTTCAAGGCATTGTTACTTCGTGTAGGGCGTCGAGACCAAATCAGATTGTGAACTGACAAGATAATAATATATTTTAGGTAAATTTTGTATGTTTGCGGAAAAAATCTTATATATTATACTATTATATAAAACTGAAGAGTTTCTTTGTTTGTTTGAGCGCGTTTTTCTCCGGAGCTTCTGGTTTGATTTGAATAAATCTTTTTGTTTTGGATAATGCATTTATCGAGGAAGGCTATAGGCTTAAAACATCACACTACGATCAATAGGAGCTGAGCAGAGCAGCTGAAATTGCGCGGCAGCAATTAGTCTGTTGATATTTTAAGTAGCTATTTGAATTAAGAATGACATGAACGTAAATAATGATAAGGCACATGATTTGAAGGCACACAATCAAATTAATAATGGAGAATTGTGAAGAGCATAGAGAAGGGAATAAAATGTCGAAAATTAGGTTACCTTAGTTACCTTAAAAAGCAATGTTTCATTAATTTTCTCCGAATCGGCTTAATATTACGAAAATGAAATTATTGACCTTTTTTAATTGACTATTGGTCCCTTGAGCCATGAGTATATAATTATGAGTCGAATCTGGAATTTTCGTAATTTCTTTACATTGAAGATCAAGATAATTTTGATTCTAATCGTCAAGTATAATAAACACTTGATGATTGCTTTGCACAGAGTACTACTAAAATAATTACTTATACAATATATTAGTTGGACCTTAAACATTTTCGTCAATGTTAGAACACACTAGTCCAGAAAACCTGGAAAAATAGGCACATATTAAAATATAACACCTATTTTCGGCACTAGTGCAAGTGAATATACCCCCTATTACATGGGACTCATAACAGAAATAGTGAAAAGTGGGTGTTACCAATCTAACAATTACAGTGGCATTAAGTGCCGTAATGTGCACCTCCGCTTACCTCTTCGGGGATAAACGGCGTGATAATAATATCAATTACACAATACCAAAATAACATATTCTAACATTTTTGCCTGTCTGTACTCTCTGGAATGGCTGGACCTATTTTACAAGACTTTAATTGGTAGGTAGCTGATGTACTGAAGAGTAACATAGGCTACTTTTATTTTTGGAAATTTGACATAGAAAAAAAGTTAAGTTCTAAAATTCATATTCTACGCGGACGAAACGGCGGGACACAGCTGTCTAACATAATTTTGCAACGGTGAAGAAGTTAGATATGGGTAGATCCTGGAACAAGATGACGGTCAGTTCCTAAAGATGATTGATTAGGTACAATCTACCGGGATATTAGCCAAATTCCACCCAAGAACTAAGTACCTACCTAGGATTATTATCATATTGATGTAAGCTAAACTTTAACCCGTAATGGCGTAATGCCTTAATTATCACGGCGCGGAGATTTCAGACGCCCGCTTCTCATGCATGAGAGACCGTGTTCGAAACCTACCAACGACACCTAGCAATTTACCAAAACTCCGACTTTTTCCGAGTTATATGTACTTTCTAAGATTACGGTAACGGGGTGGTTTTTAGTCAGTAAGAGTCTGACACTCCCTCTCGGCTTACCTAGGCGGGAGAAGTCATTGGATGATTTTTCTCTTAGTAAGAATTTATTTCTTTAGTTGTAACAAAATTAAAATGATGCAGATTTAGTGTATAAGAAAACCGTACTTTTATATTCCAGATAGTTATTCTTTTATAAGTAAAAATAATAAAGTTGAATTGTTAACTCTTCGACTTCAGAAAACTTATTAAAAATCAGTTAAAACCACAGATAAAATTTTATTCTTAACACACCTTTTACCTTGAACCTGAATTTTAATTACAAAATATTTAGTTTCTGCCTTATTCCCACCGCTATAATTAAAGAAATGTTAAACGGGATCTATTTAAATGTGTTTAGCGGGTCATAATTCACGATTGGCAGTCACTAGATTCAATACAACAATAGAAAGACCCTTTGGGGGTCGTATGTTCTCAATGAAATTATTCCTTTACATTTCTGTATACAGATGTTTATAACTTTAGACCCCTTGTGAAGTAACGCCCTTTGAATTCATTATTATTATTATTAAAAGCTATTTGTCGAGTGAGTACTTCCCAATATGTGCTGACTAATTGTTATTTTAGACTGTGACTATCGTATAAGGGGTCTGGAGTTTTACTATAATTTAGGAAATAAAACCACAATCCTAATTGAATCCTAAACCGAATCTAAAACTAAAGTGTCAAACAACTAGATCCTAGAACTCTCAGTATCAAACAAGGCAAAGTAAGAAAACATAATTAATAATAAACTAAACAAAACAATTCTTGGAACCACTAAGACACGGGCCACGGCGAACAATATTAAAATTCCTAAGGTTTCACATTTCACTCGTAATATTCTTAATATAATACCTACATGTACACAAACAGAGGATGTTCCACTATAACAAAATTTCCATACCAAACATGAAAACCAATTCCAAACAAGTGTTTGTGTAAGGCTCAGTACAGACGGGAATAAAATTAATAATGAATTATCTTTTGCCTTCTTTGTAGGTACAGCTTCTTACAGAATCTCTGTCCAAAGAAATATATAATGGTATGGAAATCAGATTCTCTATTGATGTCTTCAATTTGATATTTTGTATGGGATCGTGATTGTATTTCTGTTTGTATCAGTGTCGCTAGTTGTATTATGTAGTAGTTTCATTGTAAGGTGTGAAGATAATTTGATAATTTAAGAACAATCTAATGTCTTCACCCAACTTAGGTTTAGCCCTCTTTGGTTGTGGCAATTGTAAGTTGCAAGCACGGCAGTAACATCTATATAATGTGAATCTCCCACTGTAAAGCAATATCTACATGTAAATTTGTCATCCTTGTCTCTAATTTTGACAACTTAAAATGTAATATGACTAAATTCTCACACCAAACCCGAGTAGCTCGCCGCCCAACCAGAACCAGACCCAAGCGTACGGAGCGTCGCTTTCCGAGCGCGCCTCAAAGTGCCATCAGACCACCAAGAATGGGATCCAATAGGGCGGATAACGTAAAAGGTTACCGGGGCTCCGGTTTGAAGTGCAAGAGCAGGAACGAAGTAGTTTTTAATCAGTAAAAGTCTGACACTCCCCTCTCATACAAAACTAAAATCCCCAACTCCAACATCCGTAGAACAAACAAACCTCATCAGAACAATAAACAAAATCTGTGACGATGTAACCACAGCTCTACAGTTGAAGTCAGATAGCCTCACTCCTATGAAATATGCAAATACATTTATAATTCAAGTCAAGAGCCGTAAGCGTGGCGCCTCGATGCTAATCCAAAGTTAAGATCGGCTCAAGTGGCTAAATGCAGGCATAATTAACTTTTCATGGATCAACTGGCATCAATGGCGGAAATATCTGGAATTTTCGATCTTCATTGTTTGATATAGATGTTGTCCGTGTTTGATCGTGAATTCAGTTTAGTTCACAACGAACTAGGTGACTTTTTTCTACGTGTCGTGTTCAAGTCGGAGCATAATATCTTCTTCTCTCATTCTCCCTTATCAGACGTCATCACACCACAAACTATCTTTTCTTTTATATTTATCATCCCTTGCTCAATCTTTTTCATCATTACTTTGGTCGTCCCTTCATTTCTTTTGGTGATTTAAACTGTCAAACACCAAGCGGTCACCGGTGACCGCAACCTATTGTTCTAAAATGACGGTACTCAACGAGTTAAGTTGAATTTATCTGCAAATTACTATCTTATACTGCTTCTAATATAATAAACTAATTTAGTTATTCAAATAAAATGAGATCATTATGATACTTATTTAGAGTTCAATGGACAGCATTTGTATTCATATTACTATAATATAAACTGACTTTATTATCATTACAACCCGTGGTCATTATATCGACTTACATAACACTGAAATCGAATTGAGCTTTTGATTTGTTTATATTTATTTGGTAAAGGCTCACTGGACAAATAGACACATTCACACTTCTATAGTACCCAGGAAAAGTATCTGTGGTCTGTCTTATAGAAAACATTGTTTTGAATTTACATCATGTTCTCAATACCTATTAGAAAATTAAACACGTTCGCCATTAAGATTAAGAAGTTATCGTAAATCTCATTGGAAAACAAAACGAGAATACGTACATGAAATACAAACTTAGAATTACTACACTTACAAAATATTATTAATCATATAATTTTAAGAGCATTGTTCGAAAGAATAACAGCGTCTACATGAGTTTACGTTAGTCTGAGCAAAAGTCTATTTATTTAGATTTAACACATGTTATAAATCATTCCTAAGTTGAAAGTTTGATTCATATTATTACACGTAGCGAGGTAAATCAGATGAATCACCAGACAGTTCACATTTATCGATGTAATTTTCCTTTATTACGAACACCTACGCTCTAACTTTCTATTACAAAATTAGTATTAGACCCTATTGTGTTTTACGACCCAATTATTATATTACCGTGGATATCAATTACAGTTGTTTTCAAATTAATTTTAGTTTTCATTTGTCTGTTATGTTTATCTATAGCAATTTCGTCTAGTTCTTCTATTGAATGTTAATAATTGTTCGTCGTAGTTTAAGTTCCTATAGCTTGGTAAGTTTTTTTTTTATTTTAGTTAAAATCCCTTGAATGGACTGGTTCTGCTATCCGTAATCTTCATCTTCAAAACAACTGGAATACAATAAGTATTGATATCTTTTATCCCAAAACGCCTTTGTTTAAACTCCATTTTGTCTAAATGTTATCAACGTTATCAACTTCCATTCCGCAATTTTCACACATTGTTATTTTTTTAACGGAATCTCTTCAAACCTCTTCGTTTGAGGTTTATCTTTAATTTTTATCTTAGATATGGGGAATTGGATACATGTCTTTTGTACTTTTATCGCGATGTAGTCACCTAAACTTTATTGCTTGACAATGAATGTCTTTATTCGTGAGCTACAAAAGATTTTTCGTACCTATGGATAATAGAAGACTGTTGTTCCTTTAGACATTATTCTTTATAAATAATACGATAAATATATCATCCGCCTTCCGAAGCTTTTGGGAATTGTGATTGAGAGTAACTCACGTAAATGCTGAGTAGTTTCTTGTGTCTATTGTCAGTATTGTCGCCAACGCCGAGAAATTCTTTGATAGGTAGTTATTTTTCTTGCGTAGGAAGTGTTACAAGTTCTTATTTAATTCGCTAAGCAACTGGCTATATCAGAATGTTTGTTTACTATCTTATCCGTATTTAAATGTTAGTGCACATAATCAGAAATACATCAAGCGCCAATCAAATCACGTGAATTGATAAAGGTTCTCCAAACCAGGTTGCTTAGACTAAACGAGTGCGAGTCCATTTCTATAGTCATTGAAAAATTTAAAAGAAACGTTGCCTAGTTCCTTTTGGAATATTTCTAATAGTGTATGTTCTACTTAAGTCACGATATGGGTTCATGCTCAATTGCTCACAAGAGTGCGGTTTTCCACATGGAAGATCACCCTAAGTACTAACCTTACTTATAGCAAAGGGTTGTTCAAAGGAACGCCCTTGTGAAGAGCTGTTTCAAGGGCACCTCAATTAAGAACCGCAAGGAACAGAAGAAAAAGTAAGGCAACTTAATAATAATTGGACTTTCGGTTACTTAAGTTTAACTGGGCACATATTTTTTGTTGTGAAATTGTACAGACGCTCATCAAATCTATTAGATCTTCGACTTTCATACAAAACTATAAAGTTGAAAATCAATCGTGTTTGTTTGATTTTGTGTTCAAGTTTGCTTAACAATGAAAGAGGCTCTTCTATCGGTATTTGTGTAGAAATCGATTTATGGAAATATCAATATTATGACTTGTTGGGTGCAGTCTAGTGAAGCAATAAATATCGATAAAGTTTGTTGACTTAGATAGTGCAGTGCTTATGTAAACGTTTACCTGTAATTTTTATCATATCGATATAGGTTTTGGGTGAGCCTGATAAGACAGAAGTCGCCAAGGACATATCGATAACGTTCTTAGACTCGATAAGGACGCCATTACTGGGTTTTTGTTGTGTTGGACAAATATTTGAAATTGAAAGTAAACATCTTCTATATTAATTTCTGAAGTAATGAATGTTGTTTGGATAACTTCGCTGGGAGGGGTACAAACGTAAATTGAGTTACTTTACTGTTTCTTTAGTAGCTTCGGTAATTACACAAACCTTGGTTAGTACGGAACATGGAAAAGAGGATTGTTGTGTCTATTGGATAGTTTTCAAAAATCTTGCCATATACCCAGTTCATCATCATCAACAGTCGGGAGGCCTCCCTTTAGTCCTCCAAGTTCAACTGAATGATGATATAGTTCAGGCTTAGACAATTACTGTTTAGAAGAAAACAGGTGACATCAGGTCAAAGTGAAAGCCATATAATTGTTATATTTTGGATAATTGTTGGTTTCAACGGCTACTTTTAATTAATTTCGCTGTAGGTAAGTTTGCGATAAAAGTGTACGATTTATATCAGCATGCTATTGAATTATAAAACTGAGGGAATAAAGAATGCAAAATAATATCCGTATTTGCACAATAATATCCTTTTAGCGCGTTTATTATAGTTATTGAGGTCTACAGTTTCTATTATTTATTTTAATATAACATAACAATACAACTTTTATCCCCGACGGGGTAGACAGAGGTGCACATTACAGCACTTAATGCCACTGTACAATGTAACACCCCCATGTAATAGGGGGTGAGCCTATTGCTACGAGTATATACCGGGCACAATTCCAGACTCCCGTGTGCTACTGAGATTTTTTTTAAACCCCAGTAATATGTAGCCCGACCCGGCAATCGAACCCGAGACTCCTTGCCCGGCAGTCGCACTAGCGACCACTTGGCCAAGCGAGGCCGTTTTTATATCATTTATTCTAGAGGTAGTTATCTATTATTATTGAAAGGTTCAATATTTGCTCGGGCAATGACCAGTAGTTGAATCCAGTGTAGGTTAATTGTAAGCGAAATAACTGGTTCTTAACTTTCACGATTTTTTGCTGGCACTGGCACGGTTCAGTAATTAACTACATAGTAAAGTTGGGAGTTTAATTATAACTAAGTACCTACGTGTTGGTTAATAGTTGGTTTAAATCTTAAAGCTAGACATTCAAATTAACTAAATTTATTTCAATTATTTAAATATAATTTATTAGATGTTATCATAAGTTAAATAATGAAAATAGTCTGAAATAATTTCCTCCGCCTACGCGGTCCCTCTGTACCATCACCAGCCTCGAGATATCGTTTAGAAAAAGGTTTACAGGTAGAATTTAAAGCTGCGATGTTATATATATGCATGTCCATAGCTAAGCTATACAATTTGATTCGCAATACAATTTATAGTTCGTTTTTCGTGCTCACATTTTTTGTCTAACGATTGCAAGGCTTTTTGCTATGATAATTAAACTTAATTATGTTTTAGGTTGTTCATATAGTTTTTGCTTAGTCATATTATTTAAGATATTAAATGTCTGTCATATTAGTTTGATGAACTTTAGGCTGATTTTTTTTTGACATTCCAATGCTGTGTTACATACTTTTTTGGGTTTAGATTCTAGACACGCTTTAAAGATTGAGAAGTCGTGCACAAATTGTTTTGGTCTGTTTAGGTATTATAAGTAAATGATTCTAGTTTATACACAGACACACACACTCAAATCAATCAATTAAAATATATTGCCTACTTACGAAAAGTGTTCAAGCATACTTACTCAATAAGTTTCAAGCTACGACTGCGGCTCATAAAAACGCAGTAAGATGATGGAGGTGTATTAAGTAAGCCGTGTATTTAAATTACTATAGTGAATCAGTCATAATACTAAAATAGTTTAAAATAAAACTAGTCTATAAAATGCACACATACGATTTAAATAATTTAATTTATTATACAAATCATTGTGTGCCAATTACATTATTATTGTAATTGCGATAGTCTTTTGTTATTCAAGCAAGGCCCTACGTTATCACAAGTGGCTATGCGATGTTGAACCTTATGGACAATTGACTAAACACATCATGACTTATTGGTAATGTTATGAGCTATGAATTATAATATTGGTAGTTGAACTAATTTGTATTGAGTAGCTTTGGGAATAAGTAATTAAATTATGCTGCTTGATGAACGATTACGTCATTGGTCTGATGGTCATAAGAGTGACCGAGCTACGCGAATTGATTTCGATTCCCGGATCAGATAAACAATTTTCAATAATAGCACGGAGTGAGATATTGTGTTTTATTAATTATTTGGGATAAAACAGTCCCAACCACCTAAGTCGCTCTAACTTCAGAAAACCAGGAGATGGTTTAACTTCTCATGAAAAATCCACAACATTTGTTCATACAAAAGTAGTATCTAAATATCGGAAATACGGTCTATAATAGAGCAAATGGATCTACTTTCCTCAGTTGTTCTGCGTTTGATGTATTGCAATACGTTCCATACGATTCATATCATTAAAATTGGTTGCATGTGAAAATGATACCTGTCTACCCCATTGTTGAAATGTTAGGTCATGCTCTCATCCATTTCAAGCCAAACACGGCTCTGGTACGGCATTTTTTGCTTTTGAAACAATGCAAAAAAGTTGTAAGCGCGCCGCCGGTGCGCGTGCGGTGCGCTGGCGGTGCGCGGGCGGTGCGCGGGCGGTGCGCGGGCGGCGCGCTAACAGTTTTTTATATTAACGTTATGAAATATGTCACAGGACATAAGATTTAAAGTTCATATTTAAATGACAAGTTAATGGTTGGGTTACTAAGCACGACTCCGGCACAGCTTCTCCGTGGTGTTCAGTAACCTTTTTTTAAGGGGGAAATCATCGAATGACTTCTTCCGCCTGGGTGAGGCGGGAGGGAAGTGTCAGATTCTTACTGATTAAAAACCATCTCGTTCCTACTCCTGACCTTCGAGCCGCGGAACCCCAGTAACTGTTAAGGTCTCTGCGGCTCCGCATCGACATCAGCCCTATTGGGCCCCATCCGTGGTGGTCAGATGGCTCTTTGAGGCGCGCGCGGAACGCGACGAAGCGTACCTACTACTGTGAATCACTACCTCTATATAGTACGTTCTATGGATTGCAATATTGGTTTTGGACTAATTAGCATAGGCTGGCAGTAGATAGTAATTAAGCTTGGTTAGTAAATAATTGATGCATGTATTGTCTATATGTTGATGAAATAGGTACCGCTTCAGTTCGGATTTAGATTAAAATTTAGCGGTTTGGCACTAATCAATTCGGGGATATACGTATTAATTTATATAATGTCCATTTACTATAAAATTATTGTGTGAGGAGTAAATAAAATGTTTTTTTTTTAATTATTTTTTGATGAATATTCGTCTCAAATTTTGCAAGTGTAATTTGATTGACTGTGTAATTTGAACTACATGTCTACATGTAGATAAACATTAGGGTACGTTTTACATGTAGTATGCGATTGGTTACCATTTAATATGTAATTGGGTAGGTACTTGCCAACTAGTCAAATTCAATACTTGTTTCGAACTGTTAAAAACGACAGTTTTCTATGATAATTTTCTATGAGATTATGTATTGTGACGTCACGTTTTTTTGGAGTCAAACAACATTACATATTTGTTAAAAAAATACTGGAAAAATAATAAAATTAAGTTGGTCATGAAATCAATGAAAGTGATTATTTTATCACATTTTATTGTATTGAACAAACGAAATAATTTGTTTTTGATTATGGCAAGTAGGTACCCAATTACTCATTTAACCTTGACTTCAACCCCCTCTCTTTTTATATTCGCTTAATTCATATACTGAAACCTTCAGCTATGTATAACAAATACTTTTCTGTAATCTCCATAATAATCGGTTCAGCCAATCGAGAGATATTCGTGCACAAACATATACATATGTAAGTACTACATACATAGAAGTCAAATTGACAACCTAATTTTTTTAAGTCGGTTAAAAAAATAGAAGAACCATGATTAGGGCATTAAATAAATAAATATCTATCTTTAAAAACCAAATATAGTAAGTAACACAGTTACAACAACATATTGTAACAGCAGTAACCACACAAAGTAACAGCTTTACCATAAACATGGCTGCATCGATCATACACGTGAATGAGGCGAACGGATGCGCCTGCGCAGATGAGCGTCTAAAATTAACGCGTCGCGAGTAAAAACCGCGCGGCAATGTAATGTCACGGCAATGTCACAGGAAATCGATTGATATTTTGTGTTTAAGACGTTCATACATGGCATGAAAGGAACACTCCTGAAAAACGCCATCAGATGATGGTAAAACACAAGTTTTATTTTTATAAACATAAGGAATAAAATATGTATTTTATGTAATAACTAGCGACTCGCCCCGGCTTCGAACGGGTGCAATATGCATGTATTATACGTAAAAACCTTCCTTAAGAATTATTCTATCTAGAGGTATTAAAAAAGACCGCATCAAAATCCGTTGTGTAGTTCTAAAGATCTAAGCATACATAGGGACAGACAGACAGCGAATAGTGACGTTGTTTTCTACTACGTAGTGATTGGTTCCGTTCTAGGCTTGATGTTGCATTAACAACACATTAACATTAACATTTATTTCATCTTTTTCGGGAGCGCCATCGTATCTGTCGTTTATGACAAATATCGTCCCATCAGTCAACATTGGCTGACCCATCACAATAGCACAAATAACTTATTTTTTACCCTTTGAGAATGCAATAAAAGGGGCTTAAGGAAATGAAAGGACCATCTTGCATCCCTTTCTAATTCCTTAATAGCTCGGAAATGTTAGAACGTGCGTACACGCAGGTGTACCAACGCGACGGATGTGTGGAGTGCCAACATGGTGAGCATTTATTAATGTGATTAATGATTATTATGCTTGTCTTGAGCATCAGGTGTGATGGTCATTTCTGAAGTATGTGTTCGAGGTTTTAAATAGCTTTGTAACGGATAATTGTTAATCAAGAAGTAAGTACTGTAGTTACAGTACAGTAGTACTATACATAGTTATGTATAGCCAGGTTTACTCTTGAATCCAATTCCGATCGATCGTCATCAGTATTGCGAAATTTCCTATCTTGAGTTGCAACACTAGCGCCATTTGAGTGAATATTTATTGAACCAAATTAATTATTTTTAAATTCCAAACAGCTACGATATGGGTTACATAGTTTTGACATTGAATAATTATTGAGATTTTATTAGATTAAAATTGCATTGACATTGAGATTGGTTTCAAGAGTAAGCACACAGCTATTTAATATATGCAGGTACGAAAATAAAGATTGACGTAGTGCAGAGCCCGTGGCTTTTATCTTTTATACTATAGTTTTTAACGAATCCACATCTTCTGTAACCATTGGTCGGTTCAATACCCAACCAATCGTTGTCTCTGTACTGAATCAGTGTTTATTTTCTTACCTACATAATAAATGCAAGCTTCTTTCACGTTAAAATGGCTGAAACGATCGAGATAAAATTTGGAACAGGGGTAGATTCTGGAATAACGTTTTATCCCAAGAAATCTCGATCGAAGCCGTTAGCAGAAGCTAATTTATAATTCGTGCTGGCGAGGAGGTCTAAGACGCCCGCTTCTCATGCATGAGGGTGCTGGATCGAAACCTACCAATGGCAAGTACCAATATGACTTTTTCCGAGTTATATGTAGGTACTTTCTAAGATTATTTAGATTTACCACTGACAAACGGTGAAGGAATACATCGTGAGGAAACCTGGACTTATTACTTCTGATTAGGTATAATAACTTATAATTTCTAATTGTAAGTTTGAAATCGCCAACCCGCATTGAGCAAGCATGGCGATTAATGGTCGAACCTTCTCCGTGTGAGAAGAGACCTTTGGTCAGCAGTGGCCACTTATAGGCTGTTGATGTGTGTCAGTCATGTTGATAAAGAAGTTTTCTTTCAAGCTAACTGAATTCTAATAAAATTAAAAAGAATGTAAAACATAAATTAAGTTCAATATCAGTACCTGTTTTTAGAAGTAGCTGTGCCTAATCGATTTGGATTTACTCGTGTTTACCTAACACGTGCCTGAATTACAGGCTCATATATATTTCAGGAGACGTCCTAACAAGTGTAGGAAAATAGTTTTCAGATCATCACTCGAATTAGGTACGTTATTACACTCCTGTTACATGGGACTCATAACATAAATAGTGGAAAGTGGGTGTTACATTGTACAGTAGCTTTAAGTGCCGTAATGTGCACCTCTGCCTACCCTTTCGGGGATAAACGGCGTGATCATAGATATATTAAGGATCATAGATGTTTTAATATTTCTGCGTGATGGATATGTAAATAAAAGTCTTGTAAAATCAGTCCAGCCATTCCAGCGAATAGCCAGTACAAACAGACAGATAAAAAAAGTGTTATTTTCGTATTTATAGAGGTATATCGTATGAATATTCATAAGCACGTAGTAAAAAGCAATTATTTCAATATTACACGTAGACACACACTAATCAATTCTAGGTTCTAAGTACACTGGTTCAGCTTTTATACAAGTATGGAACATAAGATCTTTTGCTCTTTAATCACCTTTGATTTTAGACCAAGATACCTACCACCCTGTAATGACTTCAATATCCTGCAAATATCGGATGCAAAAGATTACACATGGAGTATTGACTCAAACATAATATTTGTATGTAATTACTAAGTTATTACATAGCTACATTACATAGCTAGTAAATGATTAGTTTCCGGTGTATTTCTCAATCTCCAACTTCTGTCGTAAATTTTCTATGTTTGTGCAGACAACCGCAATGTTAGTAGTGTTATTACTATGACTTTCATTTTGGTCTTCATTGCTTAGGAAATAAAGTAAGATTTTATACTAACATTAAAATATTAAGAAATGGTTATGATACTTATCAAGCTTTTTACCTCTATATATAAATGATCGTAATTATAAAACGCTGGGTTCCTAAATAGAAGGAAAATCTTGCATGTCTTGTTTGCTTTTTTTTCTTTTTGAATATCATCCAATGATGTCTCCCGCCGGGGTGAAGGGAGAGGAAGGGTCAGACTCTTACTGACTTAAAACCACCCCGTTCCTACTCCTGCACTTCGAGCCGGAGCCCCGGCAACCAGTTAAGTCCTCCGCGACTCCGTGTGGGGCTCATCTGTGGTGGTCTGGTGGCTCTTCGAGGCGCGCTCGAAACACGACGCGCCTTACACTCGGGTCTGGTTCTGAGCGGGCAGCGAATTACCCATGCTCGCCGTTTGCAAGCCCGTGTTTACGGTGGTCAGGCCGGTGATCTTCTCGCGGTGTCTTGACTCTTGGGTATCAAAACTAAACTGTCATATTTACTGCCATATCTTAGATTCATTGCTATGTACAAAAATCCTTAGGCACGATCATACGTTAAATTTATTTTCCTCCATACGTAAAATCGCTTAAATATGACATTATTTTGTCTGTCAACAATATTTTTTCCTGTTGATTTTACTGAGAATTTGTTATAAGACTACGTCCTTACACAAGCGTTTCGTGTTAAATTAAATATTTAATTTACTTATTAAGTTTCTTTCCTTACTTTGCTTAA
Source organism: Spodoptera picta (assembly GCA_038387885.1). Classification (NCBI taxonomy): domain Eukaryota; kingdom Metazoa; phylum Arthropoda; class Insecta; order Lepidoptera; family Noctuidae; genus Spodoptera; species Spodoptera picta. Next base: position 611,149 of record JAZHFQ010000003.1, on the reverse strand, counting down.
GTTAAATTTCTTTGTTAATGCTCAGTTTTCCTTCTCAATGTGAGAAGAGATTACCGCAGATTTCCGATGTTTCCGCAGAAGTGAGGCAGGTACTGGTACAGCGTGTGCTCACATTTGTCTGTCATTAATTTGTTTTCCAGTGCACTGAAATATTCTAATTACGTTTATGTATTCTCTTCTACAGAAAATGAGTAAGTTAGCTATGCCATAATTTATTCTTCCGGTCGTCTGGTTATATCCAATCTTGATCCAAACTTTCTGGATCGATCCTAAGTTTTGACAGAAATTCAACAGACAGATAATAATCGCTATTAAGTAGATCTCCTAGATCGATTCTCGGATCGATCCAATTGCTTTTTGAGTTTTTTCAATGATGGGATCTTCTTTAAAACAAAGGTCCGCCGATGCATATCTGTACATTGTCTGTTACTACTATTAATTTACAGAACACGATGTTTATGTAACTTTGTGCGTGAGATCAAAATATTTAGGTTTATTGTTCTAATAAAAAAACATCTCGGGGAAGTCGTGGACTCCGACCAACAAGAATTCTGTTATGAGAACATTGAGTAATAGCTATTATATATTAAACAGATGTTTGTGCGTAATTAGGTACTGCATAATCTGTATATAGATCTTAGGTATGCTAATTATGTAATACAAGCACTTTAATAAAGTTTTATTTGCATGCTTTGATCTTGATTTCATTAGGCTGGTCATGGAGTCAGGTATCACTATCAACCTTTTGCAACCATAACATTACATTCACGCCTTTTATCCCCGAAGGGGTAGTCAGAGGTGCACATTATGCTACTATACAATGTAACAAATATTGACCCCCCCGTCAAATCACACTCCCAGAGACAATGGGACGAGCCGCTCTGCAGGAAAGTGAGCGAAAATCTATTGAACTCCGCTTGTTCAACTGCAGAGCGAGCTCGCCTTTTGGCTGTGGGTGAGTGGGAGTCAGGGTTATGGCTTCTTGCTTTGCCTTCCTCCAACTTAGGTACTTTGTAGGACGACACCACATTCCGCGCTGCAATTTGTTTAAGGCTTGGGGCTTCATTTTGTTCACCTCATCGTTGTCGTTGTGGTGAAGATGTCAACAGCCTTGGACACCACGGCTTGTCGTGTAGCCGTAGTGCGGGTCGTTTTGCTCGACACGCGAGTATTAATGACATAATTCGTCGAGCTCTTGTCTCCGTTGGCGTGCCAGCTACTTTAGAACCTAATGGCTTGGTACGCAACGATGGCAAGAGACCCGACGGTATGTCATTATTCCCTTGGAAGATGGGTAGGCCTTTAGTATGGGACGCCACTTGCGTTGATACTCTGGCGCCATCCCATCTTCCAAACTCAGCGTGTCGAGCCGGTGCTGCCGCTGCTGCTGCCGAGAACCTCAAACGGCGAAAGTATGATAGCCTGATTGGCAATTATGCTTTCGAACCGTTTGGGGTTGAAACTTTAGGGCCGTGGGGCCCAAGTGCACATCTTCTTTACAAAGATATTGTAAAGAGGATGGTTGACACTTCAGGTGATCGAAGGGCTGGCTTCTACCTTGGACAAAGGTTAAGCATTGCCATTCAACGTGGTAATGCTGCCAGTCTTTTGGGCACCCTACCTCACGATAATGATGAGGAAAATTTTTTTTTTGATGCCTTATTATAGCTTATTTATTTATTATTACCTTTTTTTAAGATGTAAATATTTTAGTTCATAGTTATTTATATTTTAAGTTGTATATAATATTTTCATTTAGTTATAGTTAATATTAATTGTATATATTATTTTAAAGGAAAAAAAAAAAAAATGTAACAACCACTTTTCATTATTTATGTTATGAGTCCCATGTAATAGGGGGTGAGCCTATTGCCATATAGGTACCAGGCACAATTCCGTGCTACTACTGAGATTTTTTAAAAAACCCAGTAATACTTTACCCGGCCCGGGAATCGAACCCGAGATCCCTTGCCCGGCAGTCGCACTTGCGACCACTCGGCCAACGAGGCTGTCGCAACCAATATCAACATTTGTCGGTAGATTTGGCTGAGATCAGTTCTAGACTCCGTGTTACTGTTTAAAATAAAAAAAGCCCACTAATACTTTACCCGACTGAATTGTATTCGAGATTCCATGTTTGACTGCCGCACTTGCAACCATTTGACTTAGTTACACATGTTTTATACAAACTCTGGTAAACAACTCTAAATATATTATTAGGGTCAAATATAACCAATAAATTTTGGTAATGATTATCTAATAGATACCTCTATAATAATTAAATGACTAGGTATAATGTTGTTATTAGAGGTATTTAGTTTTGATTACTTTATTGTGAATAGTTTTAATTGGGTTAATTGGTATTAGTGATAAACTGTGATAATGATTTAACCCTTGGTTTGTAGAAATATGTGTGTGGTTTGTAGTATAATAAGAAACAAATTGTATAAAAAAAATGTACATTTTGAATTGGATAAAAATTATGGTAGCGGTATTAATGCATGCGGGCTAACAAATACGATATTTGAATGGTCTTTTAGCGTAATCTGACAGAAGCATGGTGTTGAAGTCTTGTCTCTAGTTACCTACTAGAAAGATTCTTTTTTTAATGGGGGGAAAATCACTGAATGAATTCTCTCGCCTGGGTGAGGCGAGAGGGAGTGTCAGACTCCTACTGACTAAAACCATCCCGTTCCTACTCCTGCACTTCGAGTAACCTTTTACGTTCTCCGCGTGGTGGATAGCTTTTCATTATTCCAAAATTTATTTCATTGGCTACTCAGCCAATGAAATGAAATTTTTCTTCTAATTTTGTTATGACAGACTTTTTATTGAACAAACCCATTAATCATGGAAATAAATGACTAATGTGACTAAATGACATTGTGCCTGCAGCACATCTCCTTATTTGTTAACAAGTGTCGCATCGTGTAATTGATATTAATCTAGAGTAGACAGTCGATCTGTAATCGTTGTACTGAAAACATCTGTATTGTGTTAATTATATAACATCATATAATCGGCATTTCATTGAAGAGCACCAAGTCCCCAAATTGGTGACCCCGACGTGATCCGGCAGTCCATGCAGACCTGTCCGTCGACCAGACGAGAATCGACTCACAAGAATACACAATGAGCAACCCAACTGCACAACAAAGCAAGATGACAACCTCGTCCACAATCCTGAACGAGGCTGTGGAGTTAGCTACTGTGACAATTTCATCAAGAATACCAGAATTTTGGTGTGATCAACCAAGATTATGGTTTGTGCAGTGTGAAGCTATTTTAGGTCCACAAAAACTCAGCGACGAAGCTAGATTCAATCTTGTTGTGGCAAAACTTGGCAAAGACGTGATCCAGCAGGTTAGCGACATTTTGTTGAAGCCTCCAGAAAACAAAAAGTTTGAAACGCTCAAGGCTCGTTTGTTGGTGGCCTACGAAGAATCGGAAAACAGACAATTTCAAAAACTTCTCTCAGAAATGCAACTCGGAGACCAGAAACCCTCACAGCTTCTAAGGCGCATGAAAGATCTGGCGCGAGGCAAAATTCCGGACGAAACACTAATAATCATGTGGCAAGGTCACTTACCATCGGCGGTACGAGCAGTGTTAGCGGTTAGCGAGATGAAAGATTTGGAGAAATTGGCGGCGGTAGCAGATAAGATAATGGAAACTACAAGACCTTTAAACGATGTAGCGGAGATGCAAGCAACGACTTCTAGTAGCAATGACACAGCATTTATTTTGTCCGAAATATCTAAATTGAGTCTTCAAATGAATGAGATGCAGAGAGCAAGGTCAAGGTTTAGAAATAATTCCCGTATGCATCGTTATCGTTCTGCGTCTCGAGGTAGAAATTCTACGAAGCGCACGCCAGAAAGTGCTGACTGGCTCTGTTACTATCATCACAAGTTTCGTAATAGAGCACAGAAATGTGTAGAGCCGTGTGCGTGGAAGAAAAACAACCAACAGGGAAACTGAATAGCGTGGTGCAACCGCCAGCGGAGGTTAGCACAATAACACCAGCTCACCGCTTATGTGTCAACGATATGATAACCGGACTAAATTTTTTAGTGGACACTGGTGCGAACATTTCTGTTTTACCATATAAAAAAAACTTTTTGGTGAAAATGTGTTTAACAACTATAAACTGTATGCAGCTAATGGCAGTGAAATTACAACTTACGGCACAAAAACTCTCGATTTAGACTTTAAGTTACGACGACCGTATCGTTGGACGTTTGTGCTCGCCGATGTTAAACGACCTATATTAGGTGCTGACTTTTTAGGCTATCATAAGTTACTAGTAGACATTAACCAAAAGAAACTAATAGATAAAGTAACTAATTTGTGTACAATTGCCACGTTGAGTTTATGGGATGAACCATCAGTAAGAACAGATAACTCTTCTTGTGAATATAATGCGTTATTGTCAGAATACCCAAATATAACAAAACCTATGTGCTTCAAGGAGACTCCATGCCATTCTGTAGAGCATTACATAGAAACAACAGGATCACCTGTATTTGCAAAACCGAGGCCATTGCCACCTGATAAGTATGACAAGGTCAAGGCCGAGTTTCAGCGAATGGTTGACATGGGAATATGCAAGCCATCGAAAAGTTGTTGGGCAAGTCCGTTACATGTGGTCATCAAGAAAAACGGAGAGCTAAGACCATGTGGCGACTATCGACGTTTGAATAGCATCACCAAACCCGATAGATACCCAATACCACGAATCCAGGATTGTACATACCTGTTAGCAGGAAAAAGCATATTCTCTCGTATCGATCTTCAGCGTGCCTATCATAATTTAAGTATCAGGGAAGAAGATATTCCGAAAACAGCGATTACAACTCCGTTTGGACTCTTTGAGTTCAACCGGATGACCTTTGGATTGAGAAACGCTGCTCAAACATTTCAAAGATTCCTTAACAATAATGTATTTCGAGATCTAGACTTCATTTTTGCATACATCGATGACGTAATTATTGCATCATCTTCAAAGTTAGAGCATGAAGCGCACTTAAGAAAAGTTTTTGACTGTTTGAATCAATGGGGACTCACGATAAATCTAGCAAAGTGTGAGTTTGGAAAAACTGAATTAGAATTTCTCGGTTTTCAAGTTTCTGATAAAGGTCTTCGTCCACTAAATGATCGAGTAGACGTCATATCGAAATTTCCGCGACCAGGAACAGTCGAAGAATTACGTCGTTTTCTGGGTATGATAAATTTTTACAGACGACACATACCCCGCGCAGCAGAGATTCAGAAACCTCTCAACGAGTATTTACATGATTCGAAGAAAAAGGACAAAACCCCTATTGATTGGACTGAGCAAGCTATTGAAGCATTTGAGAAATGTAAGGCAAGCTTACAAAGCGCTGTTACATTATCATTCCCTCGAGCTGATGTACCTATAGCTCTTATGACGGATGTGTCTACCACATGTGCCGGAGCGGTGTTGCAGCAACGTGTTAATGACACCTGGCAGCCATTAGCCTTTTTCTCTGCGAAATTAAGTAGCGCGCAACAAAAATATAGCACATTCGACCGCGAATTATTGGCTATTTATATGTCAATCAAACATTTCCGATATTTAATAGAAGGAAGACCGTTAACCGTGTACACAGACCACAAATCACTTGTACACGCCTTTAAGAATAACAGCATTGGTAAACACGACACCCCGAGACGACTGAGACACTTAGATTTTATTCTACAATTTTGTGTGGTGGTAGAGTTCGTTAACGGTGCCGATAATATTGTGGCTGATACCTTATCTAGAATTTCATCTATTAGTACTCCTTCGCCAATTGACTACGAAGAACTCTCGAAAGCACAGGAAAATGATCAAGAGCTGCAAAACCTAATGAATTCAGAAAATTTAAGTTTTAAAAGAATGTTATTACCTAACAATGACATACCAATATACTGCGAAGTATCTACAAATAAGGTGCGACCATATTTGCCGGCCGAGTTTCGTATGACAGCCTACAACGCTATTCACGGAATAGGCCACCCAGGGATACGAACAACACGAAAGATGATATGCGATCGCTACTTTTGGAAATCGATGAACAAAGATGTTTCTAATTGGGCTAAGTCTTGCATTGATTGTCAAAAATCTAAGGTTCAGCGACACACTATTTCACCAATCGGTATTTTTGAAAAATGTAAGCGATTCAACCACTTACATGTAGACATCGTAGGTCCGTTGACTTACTGTAAAGGATACAGATATTTAGTAACCATGTTAGATCGAACCACTGGATGGCCAGAAGCATTCCCAATAAAGGATATTACTGCAGAAACTGTCGCAGAAATGGTTTACTCAGGCTGGATTGCGAGATTCGGTTGTCCGCTAAAGATAACTACGGATCAAGGCCGACAGTTTGAATCCAACTTATTTGCATTACTTTCCAAACGAATAGGCATTAATAAGATTAGGACTACAGCGTACCATCCACAATCAAACGGGGCAGTTGAACGATGGCACCGGTCATTAAAATCCGCCTTGCTGTGCAGAGGTAACACTGAAGACTGGGTGAACGAATTACCCACAGTGCTTCTGGGGTTAAGAGCAACATTGCGTTGCGATACCAACATTAGCGCAGCTGAAATGGTGTACGGTGAGGTGTTAAGATTGCCCGGAGATTTCTTTACGCATACAAAGCTAGAAGTCTCCGAGAATGACGTATTCTTACAAGAGTTACGGCAAAGGATTCGAAAAATATCATCTGTTCCGAGACGAGATTTGAAGCAAAGTCAAATATTTGTACATCCAGAATTAAGAAATTGCAATCAAGTTTTTATACGATGTGATAAGGTGAGTAAGCCATTGACACCACCATATTCCGGACCTTATCAGGTTATAGAAAAAGATGATAAATATTATAAAGTAATGTGTGATGGTAAAACCAGAAATATAAGTATCGATCGTCTGAAACCAGCCTTTGTTATTGCAAACGAATCGTATCGAGATGCAAGTATTCCTTATAAGGGAGAGGCGAATCTAAACAGCGAACGACGTACGAGATCAGGCCGAATCATTAAGCCAGTAGTCCATTTCAACTTCTGACCAGTTCATTAAGTGCTTATGATTTTATATCACTTGTACAAATTGCTTGCAAAAAATACAATGGGCGGTAAGCATACGAAGGAAGAAATTATCGTGGCCCAAAACGGTGCAGGAAATTCGGCTAGTACAGCCGCGTCCACTGGTTTCATGGAGAAATCAGAGATGTATGGGTTACTCACCATAGTAATGCTAGGGAGTGTAATTATGTACTTCCTGTGGATACGTTGCAAGGATCGCTATGGTAGATACTTAAGGAGAAACTTCGCGGAGGTACCAGCCGCGAGATGCGAGCGAGGCCAAAACGGTTTCGCTGCGCAAGTGATAGCATAATGAATAGTGCAATATGTATCAGTGCAAAGAGTCAGTATCAGTGTAAAGGCAATAATCAGTGAAAGTGATAAGTACTAGTGTACCTATTAATGGACTCTAAGTGCTACCTATAAGTATGTATTAACAGTTAGAATGTTTAATCAAAATAAAATGTATCTCATAGTATCTCTAGTAATAATTAGCAAGTAATAACAATATTTTCTTTTTTTTTTCAATTTTTAGGGGGGAGCTATGTGCCTGCAGCACATCTCCTTATTTGTTAACAAGTGTCGCATCGTGTAATTGATATTAATCTAGAGTAGACAGTCGATCTGTAATCGTTGTACTGAAAACATCTGTATTGTGTTAATTATATAACATCATATAATCGGCATTTCATTGAAGAGCACCAAGTCCCCAAATTGGTGACCCCGACGTGATCCGGCAGTCCATGCAGACCTGTCCGTCGACCAGACGAGAATCGACTCACAAGAATACACAATGAGCAACCCAACTGCACAACAAAGCAAGATGACAACCTCGTCCACAATCCTGAACGAGGCTGTGGAGTTAGCTACTGTGACAATTTCATCAAGAATACCAGAATTTTGGTGTGATCAACCAAGATTATGGTTTGTGCAGTGTGAAGCTATTTTAGGTCCACAAAAACTCAGCGACGAAGCTAGATTCAATCTTGTTGTGGCAAAACTTGGCAAAGACGTGATCCAGCAGGTTAGCGACATTTTGTTGAAGCCTCCAGAAAACAAAAAGTTTGAAACGCTCAAGGCTCGTTTGTTGGTGGCCTACGAAGAATCGGAAAACAGACAATTTCAAAAACTTCTCTCAGAAATGCAACTCGGAGACCAGAAACCCTCACAGCTTCTAAGGCGCATGAAAGATCTGGCGCGAGGCAAAATTCCGGACGAAACACTAATAATCATGTGGCAAGGTCACTTACCATCGGCGGTACGAGCAGTGTTAGCGGTTAGCGAGATGAAAGATTTGGAGAAATTGGCGGCGGTAGCAGATAAGATAATGGAAACTACAAGACCTTTAAACGATGTAGCGGAGATGCAAGCAACGACTTCTAGTAGCAATGACACAGCATTTATTTTGTCCGAAATATCTAAATTGAGTCTTCAAATGAATGAGATGCAGAGAGCAAGGTCAAGGTTTAGAAATAATTCCCGTATGCATCGTTATCGTTCTGCGTCTCGAGGTAGAAATTCTACGAAGCGCACGCCAGAAAGTGCTGACTGGCTCTGTTACTATCATCACAAGTTTCGTAATAGAGCACAGAAATGTGTAGAGCCGTGTGCGTGGAAGAAAAACAACCAACAGGGAAACTGAATAGCGTGGTGCAACCGCCAGCGGAGGTTAGCACAATAACACCAGCTCACCGCTTATGTGTCAACGATATGATAACCGGACTAAATTTTTTAGTGGACACTGGTGCGAACATTTCTGTTTTACCATATAAAAAAAACTTTTTGGTGAAAATGTGTTTAACAACTATAAACTGTATGCAGCTAATGGCAGTGAAATTACAACTTACGGCACAAAAACTCTCGATTTAGACTTTAAGTTACGACGACCGTATCGTTGGACGTTTGTGCTCGCCGATGTTAAACGACCTATATTAGGTGCTGACTTTTTAGGCTATCATAAGTTACTAGTAGACATTAACCAAAAGAAACTAATAGATAAAGTAACTAATTTGTGTACAATTGCCACGTTGAGTTTATGGGATGAACCATCAGTAAGAACAGATAACTCTTCTTGTGAATATAATGCGTTATTGTCAGAATACCCAAATATAACAAAACCTATGTGCTTCAAGGAGACTCCATGCCATTCTGTAGAGCATTACATAGAAACAACAGGATCACCTGTATTTGCAAAACCGAGGCCATTGCCACCTGATAAGTATGACAAGGTCAAGGCCGAGTTTCAGCGAATGGTTGACATGGGAATATGCAAGCCATCGAAAAGTTGTTGGGCAAGTCCGTTACATGTGGTCATCAAGAAAAACGGAGAGCTAAGACCATGTGGCGACTATCGACGTTTGAATAGCATCACCAAACCCGATAGATACCCAATACCACGAATCCAGGATTGTACATACCTGTTAGCAGGAAAAAGCATATTCTCTCGTATCGATCTTCAGCGTGCCTATCATAATTTAAGTATCAGGGAAGAAGATATTCCGAAAACAGCGATTACAACTCCGTTTGGACTCTTTGAGTTCAACCGGATGACCTTTGGATTGAGAAACGCTGCTCAAACATTTCAAAGATTCCTTAACAATAATGTATTTCGAGATCTAGACTTCATTTTTGCATACATCGATGACGTAATTATTGCATCATCTTCAAAGTTAGAGCATGAAGCGCACTTAAGAAAAGTTTTTGACTGTTTGAATCAATGGGGACTCACGATAAATCTAGCAAAGTGTGAGTTTGGAAAAACTGAATTAGAATTTCTCGGTTTTCAAGTTTCTGATAAAGGTCTTCGTCCACTAAATGATCGAGTAGACGTCATATCGAAATTTCCGCGACCAGGAACAGTCGAAGAATTACGTCGTTTTCTGGGTATGATAAATTTTTACAGACGACACATACCCCGCGCAGCAGAGATTCAGAAACCTCTCAACGAGTATTTACATGATTCGAAGAAAAAGGACAAAACCCCTATTGATTGGACTGAGCAAGCTATTGAAGCATTTGAGAAATGTAAGGCAAGCTTACAAAGCGCTGTTACATTATCATTCCCTCGAGCTGATGTACCTATAGCTCTTATGACGGATGTGTCTACCACATGTGCCGGAGCGGTGTTGCAGCAACGTGTTAATGACACCTGGCAGCCATTAGCCTTTTTCTCTGCGAAATTAAGTAGCGCGCAACAAAAATATAGCACATTCGACCGCGAATTATTGGCTATTTATATGTCAATCAAACATTTCCGATATTTAATAGAAGGAAGACCGTTAACCGTGTACACAGACCACAAATCACTTGTACACGCCTTTAAGAATAACAGCATTGGTAAACACGACACCCCGAGACGACTGAGACACTTAGATTTTATTCTACAATTTTGTGTGGTGGTAGAGTTCGTTAACGGTGCCGATAATATTGTGGCTGATACCTTATCTAGAATTTCATCTATTAGTACTCCTTCGCCAATTGACTACGAAGAACTCTCGAAAGCACAGGAAAATGATCAAGAGCTGCAAAACCTAATGAATTCAGAAAATTTAAGTTTTAAAAGAATGTTATTACCTAACAATGACATACCAATATACTGCGAAGTATCTACAAATAAGGTGCGACCATATTTGCCGGCCGAGTTTCGTATGACAGCCTACAACGCTATTCACGGAATAGGCCACCCAGGGATACGAACAACACGAAAGATGATATGCGATCGCTACTTTTGGAAATCGATGAACAAAGATGTTTCTAATTGGGCTAAGTCTTGCATTGATTGTCAAAAATCTAAGGTTCAGCGACACACTATTTCACCAATCGGTATTTTTGAAAAATGTAAGCGATTCAACCACTTACATGTAGACATCGTAGGTCCGTTGACTTACTGTAAAGGATACAGATATTTAGTAACCATGTTAGATCGAACCACTGGATGGCCAGAAGCATTCCCAATAAAGGATATTACTGCAGAAACTGTCGCAGAAATGGTTTACTCAGGCTGGATTGCGAGATTCGGTTGTCCGCTAAAGATAACTACGGATCAAGGCCGACAGTTTGAATCCAACTTATTTGCATTACTTTCCAAACGAATAGGCATTAATAAGATTAGGACTACAGCGTACCATCCACAATCAAACGGGGCAGTTGAACGATGGCACCGGTCATTAAAATCCGCCTTGCTGTGCAGAGGTAACACTGAAGACTGGGTGAACGAATTACCCACAGTGCTTCTGGGGTTAAGAGCAACATTGCGTTGCGATACCAACATTAGCGCAGCTGAAATGGTGTACGGTGAGGTGTTAAGATTGCCCGGAGATTTCTTTACGCATACAAAGCTAGAAGTCTCCGAGAATGACGTATTCTTACAAGAGTTACGGCAAAGGATTCGAAAAATATCATCTGTTCCGAGACGAGATTTGAAGCAAAGTCAAATATTTGTACATCCAGAATTAAGAAATTGCAATCAAGTTTTTATACGATGTGATAAGGTGAGTAAGCCATTGACACCACCATATTCCGGACCTTATCAGGTTATAGAAAAAGATGATAAATATTATAAAGTAATGTGTGATGGTAAAACCAGAAATATAAGTATCGATCGTCTGAAACCAGCCTTTGTTATTGCAAACGAATCGTATCGAGATGCAAGTATTCCTTATAAGGGAGAGGCGAATCTAAACAGCGAACGACGTACGAGATCAGGCCGAATCATTAAGCCAGTAGTCCATTTCAACTTCTGACCAGTTCATTAAGTGCTTATGATTTTATATCACTTGTACAAATTGCTTGCAAAAAATACAATGGGCGGTAAGCATACGAAGGAAGAAATTATCGTGGCCCAAAACGGTGCAGGAAATTCGGCTAGTACAGCCGCGTCCACTGGTTTCATGGAGAAATCAGAGATGTATGGGTTACTCACCATAGTAATGCTAGGGAGTGTAATTATGTACTTCCTGTGGATACGTTGCAAGGATCGCTATGGTAGATACTTAAGGAGAAACTTCGCGGAGGTACCAGCCGCGAGATGCGAGCGAGGCCAAAACGGTTTCGCTGCGCAAGTGATAGCATAATGAATAGTGCAATATGTATCAGTGCAAAGAGTCAGTATCAGTGTAAAGGCAATAATCAGTGAAAGTGATAAGTACTAGTGTACCTATTAATGGACTCTAAGTGCTACCTATAAGTATGTATTAACAGTTAGAATGTTTAATCAAAATAAAATGTATCTCATAGTATCTCTAGTAATAATTAGCAAGTAATAACAATATTTTCTTTTTTTTTTCAATTTTTAGGGGGGAGCTATGTGCCTGCAGCACATCTCCTTATTTGTTAACAAGTGTCGCATCGTGTAATTGATATTAATCTAGAGTAGACAGTCGATCTGTAATCGTTGTACTGAAAACATCTGTATTGTGTTAATTATATAACATCATATAATCGGCATTTCATTGAAGAGCACCAAGTCCCCAAAACATAACTAAGACGTAGTTATTTATCATCATATACGTGCCACATGCCAGTGACCATCTACTGTAGGACTATGAGCCTCCTATACATATGAGGCTGGGGATTCGGAGTCGCGGAGAACCTAGTTTTAGTCAGTATGAGTCTGACATTCCCTTCCGCCTCACCCAGGCGGGAGGGAGTCTCCGCTTAAAAAAATATATATATGAGCCTTTTGGGATCATCTCAACACTTGGCAAGCAGTTCGGAGATCACAGTTTAAAAAGGTTCAAGTTTATCATAAAGCACTTCTACCTACCCTATCTTTGTCAAATATGTAATCTCTTAGATGTGCTCAATCAGGCATTTTTAAAAGAACCTTGATGGCCCAAATGTAATATGTATCATTTCCAAGAAAGTCTTATAAGTAAACAAATCCGTATACGTAGGCTTGGACCATCGATTCCATATGACGTCACATCCGATTCCTTATTTGAAGATACAAAAATATTTGAATAAGTTCTTTTCTTCTTACCTTTATTTAAAGAGTTCATGGTCGCCATTTATTAATTACGCAAGGTTTATATCTAGGTAATAATTATTTTTTAACCGACTTAAAAAAAGGGTCTAATCGGTTCGACCTGTATGTACCAAAGAAGTGTTTGTTACATAAATTAACTTAAAGAAAGAGGGGGTTGAAGTCGGTTTTTTTAAACGTACTTTATATATATATAATAAAAGTTTTTATGAGTTATAAGCTGATGTAGCTGACTGACTCATGGACATTTTGGTCAAACCTCAAGCAGAACATTCGGTCTTATGCAGAAAGATTTTTTTTTAAATTCTGGATATCTTTTTTATTGTTGAGTAGTTCAGTCTGTGATTTGACTTAATGTATGGCAATAGAGTGGTCATTTTTTTTCTTCTCCTCTTATAATATCTTCTGATTCACTTCGTTGCGGGAACCAAGACCAAGTTATTCATGTCCCTGGGACGCGCCAGACTTCAGTGTTCCGTTGTTTTCATGGTTATATCTACTGTAGATCCTGGCTTACAGGAGTTGCAGCGGTTTTGGGAGGTTGTGGCGAGCTTGTCCCAATAGATTGGTCATGTTTTATATAAAATTGAAGTCTACAGAGAGCTGACGATTTTTATATAAATAAACAAGCCATTTAATTTATATACTAACTTAGCAGAGATCTTTTTCCTTTTTACGAGCACCGTCATCTGGTTTTCCTCAAGCACCGCAAACCTGTGTGCAATAAAATTCAAGACTATTTCGTCAGACATTCTGAGACTAGCATCTAGATGTGCATAGTCTGTAGCTAGGAGTAGGTGTGTATCGACTTGGCAGGTCAGCATATTGCAACAGATCATTATACGTTATTAGTGTTCAAGTCTATAAATGTACACTTGTACTACATACGAATTAGTAATTAATTTTGATGACCATTTACCGTAAAAGTTCATTAATCTTTGAGATCATTCATCTCAAATACATAACCCTATAAAATAAAATAAATAAAGTCATGCCTTTTATGCCTGAAGGGGTAGGCGATACACATATTTTCACACTTAATGCAACTGTACAATGTAACACCGACTTTTCAGTATTTATGTTGCGAGTCCCATGTAATAGGGGGTGAGCCTATTGCCATATATACCGGACACAATTTTAAACTCCGTGCTACTACTGAGAATTAAGAAAGAGCCAGTAATACTATGCCTGATTCGGTAATCGAAACCAAGACCCCTTACCCGGACGGTCGCACTTGCGGCCACTTGGCCAATGAGGCAGTTCAAAACCCTATTTACCTGAATTTTAGTATGTAGGTATAGCAGTTATAGATCAATAGGTTTGAATCTTGAGTTAGGCCTTGACTGTTATTGCTAATTGATTTGCTCTTGTAAATTTTAAGACATTAAAAATCCTTTGTTATGTACCTTAATTGGCAGTAACCTTGACCATATTGACGCTTACGCCCGTATACTGAAACGCTACTCAATTTTAACTTGTACTTAAATATCGTGCCATCTCTGTCATTATACAAAGAATCTGTAGAGACAGAACTATATTTAAGCGCTTAAAATTGAATGACGTTTGAGTATTTCAGTTTCAGCGTTAATTCGTTACAGTACTTTATATTTTTCAAAATATTTATCAAATCTCAAAAAAGTGAATTTTTACGACTACCAAAAAAATGTATCTATTTTTACACAAGATTCAAAACATACGCAAGTTTACCCCACCCTGTCCAATACCCGTCTATCGTCATCCATCATCCATTTACATCACTACTGACTATGTTACTCAGTAACAACATTACTGTTGTGACTTACAAACTGGCTATTGTTATACAAAGTCCGGCCATTGTTTAGACATCATTTTGTTTCGTTTTCAAGACAAATATGACTTTAGAACATGGTTATTATTCAAGATTTTCGCGTTAGACGTCCATTTTCCTATTTTCTTGAGTATATATGTAGTATGTTAAGTATGTATGTATATGTAAACATTGTTAGTTTCAGATTTGACCTTTACATAAAGCTTAGAATCGTTTAGATGGTTGGCAGTCTACAACTGTGCATTTTTAGAGAAGTTTTTCACCGTGTTTTGCACTACAAAAATGTGGAATGAACTATGTCGCGGTGTCGTCTACGATACGAGTAGTAGTTATCTCAAAGTCTCAAATTTTAAGGAAAAAGAACGTACATATATTTTTTGTTAACATTTAAATAGTAAACATTGATTAATTTATTAAAATAAATTGAAAGAATACATTATTATTCTAGAGGTAACATTGAAACCCGAAAAATGGTTTACAGAACTGTTTCTTGAACTGCAATACAATTTCAGTTCCTGTTCAATATTTGACCTCCTTTTTCAGGTCAGTCGTGTAGAAACACGTTTTGTTTTTATTTTTAATCGATTTTCTGTTGCAAAAACCTAGAAAAAATGCTGAACGACTGGGATTTTAGACTAAAACTAGTAGTGTTACAGTTTAAAATTTCTATTTTACAAAAAATTTAAAACCAAATTTATTTACAAATAATACACTTAAAAACATAATTATTAATATTCAATTTAAAATTAACTTGAACTAAAACAGAGAATAAAAAAAGACGAAGAAAACGAAATACAGTCAGTTAGGCGTCAAATAACTTTTCCGTATGTTCTTCTCTATGTTTCTTCTTCTGTCATGAATGTCCATTTAGCAGGTTACTTTAAAACATTTATGACAGCGCCCACTCACAAGTAGGTACTTAGTATTCAAGATATAATGAAATTAATATCTATTAAAATGTATACATATGAACAACCTTGATAATAATTCAGTAATTCAGCTGCATTCAGGTTTCACTTATGAAATGTTTCGTGGAATAAAGTAATTTTATCAATTGTTGCAAACATATCAACCTATACATAACCAGCATATCATGATCTCGGTTCCAATGATCTTTTGGCACAATCAATGGTCAGTTTATACTGGTTTGTTAAGCTTGATGTGTTTGCAGTACTTGACACGCCAGTAACCAAATCGCGTGTTTTAGCACAATTTTCAACGGTTGGAGTAAGTCAGTAGTTTTTTAATCTTTGTACCTATTGCTTTGTAGTGCGAAGGTTATCTTGATAAAAGTATAGTAAAGTCAGGGTTAAAACTGTTGAAGATAGAAATAGACTGTATAAGTGTAGAGCATCGTATGGGTACCTCAGTTGCTGGTAACTAGTTTTAACGACTTTTATCCCTGATTGGGGAATATGTACATGTATCATCAACAGCCTATAAATGTCCACTGCTGAGTAAAGCCTCTTCTCACACGGAGAAGGTTTGAGCATTAATCACCACGCTTGCTCAATGCGGGTTGGCGATTACAAACTTATAACTAGAAATTATAAGCCCAGGTTTCCTCACGATGTTTTCCTTCACCGTTTGTCAGTGGTGTTTAGATAATCTTAGAAAGTACATATAACTCTGAAAACGTCACATTGGTACTTGCCGTTGGTAGGTTTCGAACCCGCACCCGCGCATGTGAAGTTGGCGTCTTAAACCTCCGGGCCACCACGACACATAATATGTATAGGTTGCATTTATTGTGAACTAGCTTCTACCCGCGACTTCGTACGTGCAATCCCGTTTTCTGTCGTACCCGTAGGATTTTCAGTATTTTTATGTCTTATGAACCTTCTCCTAATAATAACAAATACAACAAAAAAGAGTTAGTGAAATCGGTCCAGCCATTCACGTGTGATGCCGTGACCCAGGGAAAAGGGATTCATTTTTATATATTAAGATGTCTAGATGAAGAAAGAAGCATCTTTCAACTGTCTTCTTTAATTTTCATTTTGGTTTTGAGTGCAGTAGCTTATAAATCTTGCAGTTATTGTAAACTGAATTTGACGAGTTTTGCCTGCAACCTATGTCCTATATCTATGTTATATTTCGTCCCATTAGTAGAATAATGTTCTATTTGCAAATTGTCGACTTTTCAGTAGAGTGATTATAAATTTCGCGCTCACATATTTGCTTATAAATCTGTTATAAATGATACTACTTAATATTTGTACAATATGCACAGAAGTTAGTATCGTTTATGATAATATAATTATTGATTTTATAAACAATGCCTTTTCAAGTATAATGGGTCGCATGTGCACATACAACGTTCTTTTGTCAAAAAAAATATTGAATGAGGTGTCTTAAGGATACATATAACAATATTCGACGAAACTATTCACGATACATCGGCATATCAAACATTATTTTACGAAATTTGGCGGTTGTATACGTGTTTTATATGAAACTGTTATACTAAGAAAGTAGAATAGGTTTTAAATTCATCATTATTACTGAGTATTTTTATATATTTAAAAACGTTGGAGTTTTCTCAATCAATTTATTAGTCAATGTAGTAAGCAATATACGAGTAAATTAAAAATAAATACAATCTGATTACATACACTATGAGGAAAAACCTAATCAAGATATTTATTATAAAATTATTAAAAGAGGTGACAGAAAAACAGAATAATGCTCTTAAAATTCTTAGAAAATAAATACATGGCGATTCATAAGAAAAAAATATAATAGATCACTTAAAACTAACTATTGACTTATTTCTTTCTGTGGTTATTCTTATGAATAAATCAGTCCTATATAATTTTAATATAAAGTTAGCTTAATAATAAAAACACAATAAATAATTATGGCACCATTGTGAATATAATAAAAAATATCAAAAATCAATAATTAGTCTCAAACATAGAAAACAATTATGTATATCAAATATTCCGAAAACACTAAACTGAAGAACAAACAATATACTAACTACTAGTTTACTAAAGAGGAAAGATTTAATTTTTGGTTTGTTTGCTTTTAATAGGCTCCGAAACTACGGAACCGATTTCAAAATTATTTTAGTGTTGGAATCACTACACTAAACTACACCCTTGATGAGGAAAAGAAGGGAACCGTGTGGAAATTTCGATAATCTAACCCGATTTGTGAAAAAGCAACCATAAATATTGCTTAATCTATTGACTACTAATAGAAAACTGTAAAAGCAAATGCTTTTGTATTCTTTTGGATTCCTATCCCCAATCCTTTAAAAGAGCGCGAACGAAGCCTTGGGCAGAAGCTAGTCCATTAAAATAATGTATTCATTTCATTGAATTAGAAAATCCCTGATCCTAATGCAGTTACATAGTAGTATTAGTCCTTGAAAACCCGTAGTATTTCATTTTTTAAAAGTAATTTTTAGTCCGTCGAGGTCAAATTTACTACTATTATTAATACTATTATTAGTACCAAAGGAATAACCCGGAAGTCCCAGAATTAGAATATGTGCTATATCTCAGGACTCTATCTTTTAAACCACTGAACGTATTTGATTGAAATTTGGTTTACGGTTCACTGGCACTGAAACAATCACTGGGACAATCTATCGCTTAAAATGAACCTATTTGAGTGCAACTCTGTTGAAATTTGTACTTTCGGACAATATACTACCGGCTAGATATCATTTCGTCGTGTTTTTTCTTAAATAATGTGATTGGATGGATGCAAATGAATTGGTCACAACCGCTAGAGATCATGTCTTCTACGATTACTTTCCTTTAATTTTTGCGGTGGTGGTCTCTGTAATCGTTTTCTATGACAGTGCTGTTGCAGTACTTATCTCATGCAGTTTTAAATATAGTTTTGTAGCGTATTGCGTCGCTTGCTCGTTATAATTATGTATAAATAAAATTGCAATTCATTGGTGTATCCTGATTCAAACATCTTTTTTCGACTTGGTGGTGTACTTTATTTCATATTCCCTATTTAATGCAAATTCCAGCTCAAAGATCGTCTATTCCACTGGTACCACAAACTCACCAATTGAGCCTGACCTGCTGTTTCCTCATCGTTTGAGAAATCATCATTAAAAAATTTAATAATAAAATTTCCTTTGATTCTGTAAAAGTAACAAGGAGTATATGCATAACATAATAGTTAAAAAAATCAGTACAATAAATGTATGTAGAGGTACATAACTTAGATATACATATGTAATTTGATGAGCGCTCGAGTGGTCTTTTTTTTTAAGGGGGGAAAACCATCGAATGACTGCTCCCACTTGGGTGAGGCGGGAGGGAGTGTTAGACTCTTACTGACTAAAAACCACCCCGTTCCTTCTCCTGCACGTCGAGCCGGAGCCCCGGTTACCCGTTAAGTTATCCGCGACGCGCTCGAGTGGTCTACTGTGGTAGTACGCACTCACTTTTTCACGTGTCACTGTTTAATTTTTTTTTTTGCTCTAATCTGGGAGTTTGAAAAAATAAACTATTTAGATTTTTCTAATATAGCGGAGCACGCAAGCAAACATTTCAAAAAAGGGAAGCGTGCACTCTTGTATTTAAGTCCATTGGTATTTTCAATATTAAACTTATATTAGTTACTTGTTTGCTGTACCTACCTAGTCTAAACGGTACATTTAGTTGTTAATAGATTATTTAATAAGCTGTTCATATTTTAAATTAAATTTAACCATTTTATAGCAATTTTAAATATTCGAATATTGTTTTATAATAAAACCGTTGGTAAAAAGAAGTGTCATTTGCATATACGGCACTTACTTTACTTATTTTTTTTTGTAGAATAATGTTTTATGCGTACTTGCGAACGAAAAAAATACAAAATTTTACGTAGTAAAATGTACTAGGTTGATAAGAAACTGGAAAAATAGGGGAAAAAATAAGACAAGTGCTAAGATACCGTAATGTTATATAAGTTATTATTAAAGTATTTAGTTCAGATTTAAGTTCTAATAAGTAAGCTTTGGTATTTCGTAAAAAAATGTTTTATGTGATTATAAATACTGTCTTTGTGGGAAATTAATAAAACGTAGTGTAAATTGTATCAAACCATTATATACAACAAATTTTATCAAATTTTGGGTATTCATCGTAACAAACACCACTCCTGCTACTTCGTCGAACAACGTTACTTAGGATGAAGCGACACGGCACGCACAGCTAATTGCGCAGGAGCAAGGCGGAGAATATTGTTGTATGTGATCATGCATAGTTATTTTACGTAGTCGGCGCGGATAAAACTTTATTCGAGCATTGTATCTTTTGAATTAATGGATAAAAATTTATAAAAATAATATTAATCGATAGTTTACATTATAAGGATGACGAATTTACCATAATATGAATTTTGACACATGTGATTATAACACTTTATTCTTCCAATGGGACGATTTGTTAGCAATGTTTTGTAAAAATTTAATTATAAAAGTTTACATTTGCTTCCGTGAATATATCTAATACTAGCTTCTGCCCGCGACTTCGTTCGCGCAATCCCGTTTTCTCCCGTTCCCGTAGGATTTTCAGGACTTTTTTTTGGCATAAGAACCTTCTTCTGACAATAATAAACACAACAAAAAAAAAAATCTGCCAAATCGGTCGAGCCGTTCTCAAGTTATGGCGTGACAACAGGAAAAGAAATCTTTTTATATATATGTATATATAAAGACGAAATCCATATAAAAACGAAATCCTCATAGATTGAATAGGATTAAGATCTTCAGAAATATTTAATTAAAATCAAAGCCACATTGTAAACAGTACCACAAACCTACAAAATACCAAAAGTAGTTAAGCAATTTCCCTGACAAACGAGACGTATTTAACAACTGTTTGTACACGGTAGAGTAACCGTGAATCATTTCACTATCGCGTTCGATTTCACTGCATTCTCTCGGCGTGCGCGTGCGCCGGCCGCAGAGCGAAATGCACGTGAAAAAACCATTGTTACTCTCGATTTAACGTGAGAAATTACATGGTTATCTGAGTAAACTGATGTTTTTTATTAGAACTAAGTATACAGTTTGACTTAATTTAGCTTAATTTGATTAAGATAATTAAAAAGGTTATTTAATACAAAATAAAGCATTTTGTTTTTTAAATATTATTTTTAAAGTTAGGAACATCTTTGACTGTCTCGTTGACTAAGTGGAAGTACTTATGTGTGACTGACGAACAAGATGTTTGGTTCCCGAGTCTGGCTAAGGTGTCAGTTTTTCGAAATTTGCTGATTAATAAATAGCAATAATTTTGTCTGCTATATGACTAGCACTGATAATAAAATTGTGTCTGCTATAATGACTGGTGAAAATGGGTATGTTGTTTAAGTACTGGATTATAGGTACCTACTTACCTACTCAAATTAGTAACCTAGGTATCAAGTTTCATACAATAAAAATGACTACGGAATAATAATGAAACGCCAATTTGATATTAAATTTTATTAATCTAATCAGTCCCCTGTGACCTAAAGCCAATTAAGCTCAGTTCAATGACCTGGAGAAATTGTGGAAAACGTAAAGTGTGTAAAATATTCAATCAATATCAGCGGATATCACGCTTGTGATGTTTTAAAAGTGGAAACAAAAGTGTACCGTTATTGCAATAAGATGCCAGCCTATTGCCAAAATATTTTTAATATTTTAAACTCGGCAAATGTAGCATAATATGGATGGGAGCCCATGTTACATTTAGACACCTGGAACTCCAAAAACTTAATAATTTTATACAAATTTTATATAATACCTGGATCTGACATGTCAACTCGACGATTTATAGTCTTATCTAGCCAACCCAACGAACAAATAAAGTTTGCCTATCCAAATCTACTCACATAATAAAATTACATAACCACAAAAACTCGAAAAACTGAAAACTGTACAAATGTAAACAGTTCCAATTAGACACACTTCACGAGTTCCATTCACGAAATCATCGCGTCTGTTTGCTTTAAATACAAAGCCCACGTTAATTTATAAAAGACCCGACATTTAGTCAGATGGTAATTACTTCCCATTGACTGAGAATCGTAGGAAAGACGCCTGCGTCTTGTGTCTTGCAGTGTGCGCGTTTGAAACTGGCCAGTACCAATATGACCCTTTCCGAGCTATATACACTTTCTACGATTATATACACTACTGGAATATGGTAAATTAAAACATCGAGAAGAAACAGGAATTGTAATTTAAATTTATAAGTTTGAAATCGTCAATTCACCGTGAATAAGCGTGGTGATTAATACTCAAACCTTCTCCGTGTGAGAAGACCCTTTGCTCAGCACTGGGCACTTATAGACTGTTGATGAGTGACGTCAAGTGACTGGTAATCAATGGTACACTGAATTCAGCTTTGTTTATTCACTTCGCTTCGCTTATATAACCAGTCTACATGAACTTGACTGTGTTCGAGGTCAAGTCTACACGTGACTTTTAAGTGAGAACGTATGGTAATGTGACATACATTTTACATTTTATTCTTTGTTTGTATTTCGTTAAATGTTTGGTTTTAAACATATTTGGAGTTTAAATGCTTGTTAGGATGTTTACGGTTTCCGTGTTTGGGTATCGATAAAAGTTGTCGTTGATCGTGGTTATTATGGCAATTTTTCGCATAATCTATCAATTGCTACAGGTTGAACAAGACTATTATGCTCTTGCTGTCTTCTATGTTTTAGATTTGGAAGCCGTTCTATTTTATGGATTTCATCTAACGCATTTACAGGACGACCTTAAGAATTGCAGGGATCAGGCTTATGTAGATTTATCATGATAAAAACCTGACATCTTCACAAACTCTTCCTGTTATAGCTGCCCCAGCTTATTCTCAGGAAAGAAAATTCCAGAACTGTCTATGTTTTTAAAGAACCATTTTCTATCAGCCTCTTCTGAAAGAGAAATATCGTCGACATGGTTTTTAGAATCGATGCGTGTTTACGATAACCTTGAGCTTAGTGAATTCGATTTTTACGGAGAAATGTACAGAGACAAGCAGATCAAACTTCTCCAGTCAGTCTATGCTTATCATTGGATTTTCGCCACTACATCTTAACAATATAGTTGAAAATCCAATTGGCTGAAAGGTATAACTTGATCTGCCGGTGCCTGTACACGTCTTTTTGAAGATGTATGCCTTTTCATTTGTTAGTAGAAAGTGTAATTTATTTCAGGACTTAAGTAACTGCCTAAGTTTTAGGTTTATTTTGTCCTTCTCAATGGATTGGTTTGTTTAGTTTCTTGTAGTGTTTAGACTTTCGGTCTTTGATGAAATGTTTTTCTTAGTCGGTGGGTTATTTATTTAGTTGTTTTGTACTAGACTTCTGTTCTTGATAAAGACGGTTAAAGTAATCTTGTTGCTATACGCTGTAAGTATGGGCTTCTTGCTATAGTAGTGGTTAGATCCTTTGTACTTAATAGAATTTGTAAAATAGTAATGATATGGTTTAGTTTCTTGTTCGTTCTTGTACACTGGAACGAGCCCCTAGTGTAACTGATGGACTGACGGACTAATTTTACAATGTCAAAGTTAAAAGCTTATACTTAAGTACCATTGAAAGTAATTAAACTCAAGTATACTCAGTTCTCAGTATCGATATTAGTAGAACACCATCAGTTGCTATAGAGTCACCTTCCATTGCCGCGAAAGACCTTGCATTGTTCTCAAAATAATAGAACTATCTGGCACAATCGTAACGCAACGTTTCTTTTACCGATAACTAGTCGCATTTGTACTAAGTAACTAAAGTTGATTAGTATAACTAAAAAGTAGTACCCAGGGTGCTTACTCTTGAAACCAATCTCAATGTCAATGCAATTTCAATCCAATAAAATATCAATAATTATCCAATGTCAAAACTATACAACCCCTATCGTAGCTGCTAAAGTAGCATTTAGAGTACGGAATATAAAACCAAACTCAATACCATTTAGTTCTTGAAATATCCACGCAATACGGATGCAAAAGGCGCTAGTGTTACAACTCAAGAGTACGAAATTTCACAATGTCAATATCGATCGATCGGAATTGGATTCAAGAGTAAGCCCCCTGGTCAGGGCCGTCTTCGAATTTGCTGTGGCCCATGGGCACACAATATCTTCGGGGCCCTTCTGGAAAGTATTTTTGTTTTTTTACTTTGCCCCGCACTAGGATTTTCTTCTGTATCGTGGTTGCATTTACAAACATACAAGTTCATATGTACATGCGACTTAGACCAGAAACAATAATTTGTGGAGCGCACAAAGATTTGCTCCGTGCGGGTATCAAACCCGCTACAAGTTTCGTGGCAGCTGCCACGCAACGTGTAGCGGTTGTGTCCGTCGTAGAAATTGTCGGTCTTTCGGGGCCCTCGTAGGATGAAGGCCCTGGGCATGAGCCCTGACTGCCCTTATTGTAAAGGCGGTACTGTCCTTGGTACTCCTACTAAATTGTACAAACTACTTTCACCTAGGACAGATATGGCATATTCATACACCCTGTCATTGCTATTATTCGCTAATGCCTAAAAGCTACTATGATTGTAAGTAGATATCGATTGTAGGTCTATATAAAATGTAAGTATTGTGCATCTTCGTTTCTTCGAAGAATCAAATCTAAGAAATTATCGTGTTTATTTGTGATACTTATAGTAGTAAACCTGTTTGGACACTGACCTGTGTTACCGGAAAGAGCGGACGTATCTTGCGCACAAAACTAGTTAAATGATTTGACCTAGTTCAAGAAATACCATTCGTGGTGAGAAATGACGTCATCACCGGTAATTTTAGACTGTATAGCTTTTGAAGGCAATCCCGAATTCTATGGAAGTTCATGTTTTTTGGTAGTCGTAACTATTTAACTATCACGTTGCGACTAACCAAACAACTGTTCCTATACCAACTTAAAATACTGTTTTTACTGGTAGTAGATAGATCCACGAAAAGTAGGCAGCCATTTTTTATTAATCGCTTCAGATTACGTTCACCAGTTTTTGAGTTTTTTATTAACAGTTAAACAGACTGAATTGGTGTAAAACTAAAATATTATGTATTGTAACAGGAGCGGAGCCAGTGTCAAAACTTTTTAGCTGAGGTGAAAACAAATCTGACATTACCTACCATGGATTTTGTACGTGTAGATAATGTAATAATACAAGTAGGTATTTCTGCCCATCTGCTAGTACTGAATGTACTAGCAGTCAGCCTTGACTCGAACAAGATGAATTAGTTTGTAAACAAAAAGTTTCTCAGAACTTCAATATTTTGACCTTCCTCGTACTAACATTTGTAACTACATAGTTTAATTATAGAAACGGGTAACCGGGGCTACGGCTCGACGTGCAGGAGAAGGAACGGGGTGGTTTTTAGTCAGTAAGAGTCTGACACTCCCTCCCGCCTTACCCAGGCGGGAGCAGTCATTCGATGATTTTCCCCCCTTAAAAAAAAAGTTTAATTATAGAGTTTAGTTATAGGTTGAGTATAAAAATCTCATGTAACAATGGGACGAGTCTATAGTCATACATTAGCATCTCTTCTATCACGCTCATCTAACGAACCATGCACTGGACAGTACCTCTATTATGTAGACACAGACTTTAAACTAAAATTAAGAATATAATCCTAAATATGTAGGTTATTTCGTCTCGTCCTCATTGCGGTCAGTAATGGAATATTCCAGTTAACCACAGAATTTAAATTCAGTAATATGACAGCAATGGCTAAGCCAAATCATTTTAATATAATACTCAGTACCTAGTTCATGACCATTCACTAGGAAAAAAACATTTGAATTCATAAGTATTTTTTGCTGTCATCCATTGTATTGTATAGCCACGTAATTATTTTCAATGTCATCACAACTATTTATGTAGTGGCATACGTACCATTTGTTACCTTTGAATTATCTCGGTTCTCTGTTCCTTTTATTCAGCCTACTTTTTTTTGAGGGGGAATATGATATCTTTTTTTATTGATGGGCCGCCGTTTGACCACTATCTCGCCTGGTGGTAAGCGGTGATGCGGTCTACGATAGAGCACGTCGTCCCATAAGCAACCTATTCACTCGGGCCTTGAAGACATCCAGGTTATACCCTTCAGGAAATACGATGACTTTTTCTGTCTTGGGTGAGGTAAAAGAGAGTGTCAGAATCTTACTTACTAAAAACCACCCCGTTTCTACTCTATCCGAAGCCCCAGCTATCCGTCCACAGCCGCAGGAGCCTTGTCCACAGCTCTGAGTTCCTAGAACCTACCGACAATTTCTTCACTTATAGTTGTGTTTCTTCACTTGAGGTTTTGAAGTGTTTATAAGAATTAGACTATCGAATTGCTTAAGAATGATTTTAGTTCACATAGTAATCTTAGTCTTAGCTCCTACATAATCTGATTCTCAAGGAAAGTTTACTATAACAGATAAATGACAGTGCAAGTAAAAAAGACTAGAACTATTAGGCCATATCCAATACTAGCTACTTCCGCGCGATTTCACTCGCTCTGCTCGTCGCCTATTAGTAGCGTGATATATTATAGCCTATAGCCTTCCTCGATAAATGGGCTATCCAACACAGAAAGATATTTTCGAATCGGACCAGTAGTTTCGGAGATTAGCGCGTTCAAACAAAAATACAAACTCTTCAGCTTTATAATATTAGTATAGATTCATCCATTTGTTTTAATTAATACTTATCATTCTTGGATATTTTTGATTCGATAACTTGACACAATGTGCAAAGAGAACAATGAATGTCTGGACTCATCTAGAACACCTTTTAACCCGTTTTTAAACCCTTATTAGACACTAACTGAACTACGATATCAATTACTAGTA
The DNA here is from genome assembly GCA_038387885.1 of Spodoptera picta. NCBI lineage: Eukaryota > Metazoa > Arthropoda > Insecta > Lepidoptera > Noctuidae > Spodoptera > Spodoptera picta. The sequence goes on along the minus strand of JAZHFQ010000003.1, from coordinate 584,457 downwards.
ACACAATAAGTTACCTACCTACTACAGCAGTTACCGTGATTTATAGTGACATTACAACCAAGTTTAGAACATAAAGCCTTATGTAAAATGTGTCAATGTAGACCATGAGTACACATCAAGCTAAACAAACCAGTATATCGTGATCTCGTTTTGTATGACCGACACGCTCATTCAACAGTCAGCTTATATTGGTTTGTGTAACTTGATGCGTGGCTGTGTGCACCTAAGCTAAGGTGCGTAGTAAATCACTCTATGTACTTATTAAGAGATGTTAGTGCACTTTTGCATAACGTTGAAACGGTCTTGAAGGAGATTGCCTGCGCGCACCGGCATGGTGCATTCTTTTAGCGAAAAATAGTTGATTTTTCATGGTTATAAAATGTTATTGGTAATGTATGAAATGTTTCGACGAATGAAAAGGTGGTGGTATGGTAGTCAAGTCAAAGAATTGTGTTTGTCGTTGTTACAATGTGAAACCAAATGAAAAGTGTAGGGTAGGTTCGAGTGTTCGCGTCCATGCTACTAAAGTTCGTTTGTTCGTTTAAGAAGAAGAATAAAAGACAAACAGGGAACTTCCCTATTAAGAATAATTTACTTCTGCTTAATCCTTTCATAAGATGACTTTACGATACACAATTATTACCTACTATCTTTTACCCGCGTAGGTATTCCTATTTTATCCCATAAACGCATTTAATCGGGATAACAATTATCCTATCACCTAAGTCAGCCCATACCCTGCGTGCATTTTATCAAAATCTGTTCAGTAGTTTCAGTGTGGTTGACGGACAAACATCCAATCAAGCAAATTTTTAGGTTTATAATATCAGTGTGAATTTGTATGCATTTTATTGAATGCACTATAGGTCTCGTTAAGTTCAATTCTAGTAAAATGTATGCTTACTCGTTTTGTGGTTTAAAGTGTTTTCTAGAACTAAATACTGAATAAGTGGCCATCCAAATTAAAGTCAATACCTAGGGGAGTTTTTATATTGTTGGGTATTGCCCCGATCATGTGTCATCGGTCAAGCGACTTTGTTCTTTGTAATAATGGTGTTTAGATACTTATTATTATTTGTATAAAAACTTGGCATGTGGGTGGTAAATATGTCAATATTTTTTGCTAAAGACAATTGTAGTTATTTTTTAAGTACATGACTGTGATCTGAAGTAAGTTTTTGCGTAATGTAATCTTAAGAAGTAAAACTATTTGTAGTGCTTTTTCTTATGGGGGAACATCGTCGAACGACTTCTCCCGCCTGGGTGAGACGGGAAAAGTCAGTTTAATTTAATTTTTGTAATGGTACAAATAAACTGTTTTCATTTCTACCTATCTTCTTTGTTTCTTTCTTTCAATAAAAAATAATCAATTTTTTGTAACCTATTACTTATCTTTTGTTACAGGTACGTATTACAATATCGTCCAAGTTCACACTACAATTCTTCTAGCTGCTAGAACTCGTAATTAGGTACTAGAATCTAGCACCTAATCACGAGTGCACCTTCTTCAAGCGCGCAGGTAATTCAAACTGCATTCAAAATTTAAGCGATAAGGCGAGTGCTCAGTAAACAGTCTCATGTTAAAAAGATAATGAGTGTTGGAACAATTTAGTAGGACATTACACGCTCCGGCACAAAATAATTGATGTCAACGGATGCTGTACGTTGTTAGGTAACTTGATGTTAAATTATGTAGTTTACCTTACATTACCTTAGTTGTCGGTTCAATGTTATGGTAAAGTGGAATAAGGCTTTTAATGTTGTGTTGGTAAGTTTTATTTGTTTTTGCGGGTTGGTGATTTCAAACTTAAGTATAATTGGAAATTATAAGCCCAGGTTTCCTCACGATGTTTTCCTTCACGTTTGTCAGTGGTGTCTGAATAATCTTAGAAAGCATATATAACTCGGAAAAAGTCACATTGGTACTTGCCGTTTGTAGGTTTCGAACCCCCACCGTCATACATGAGAAGTGGGCTTCTTAAACCTCCGGGTCATCACGATACCTGAATATGAGCCTCTAGCATGGTTTGAAACTAGTCGAGTTCCTCGTAAAATAATTACGTAAAGTACGCGAGTAAGCCGAAAAACATAATAACTAACTCATGATGATTTTCAAATCTCACAGAGGACAAAGCACCTATTTGAAATTATTGTATATTTGAAATTAGTTAAACAATTTCAACCTGGTTATCAGTCCACGTCTTATTTGATGATTTTCTTTAATAGGTACAGATAATTCGGAACAGATATTTCTAAAATTCACTTTTAATTAAAAAAAACCGAACCAGTAACTGAGGAAGACTTTTTTAGGTAGGTTATAAGGCTAGTTTTTCAGACGAAAATGTTTCGTCCATTTTGAATAAGGAAAAAGAAGGTCATATTATTAAGGGTCAAATATCTGTGGTCTATAGAGAATGATTAGATTATTCGTTGTCGGTATCGGGGGTCACCTTGTCCCAAAAATTGCTAGTCATTGGACCCAGCTGGGTCCGAAAGACCCTTATTCCAGGAATAAGTAATATGAATGTTATTGATTTATAAAATCATGTTTTATTGATATTGATAATGGTATAGTCATGATTGAGTTGCGTTAAATATAGAGGTAGAGAGTAAATTAAAAGTAAACTTTCGTAAACAAGGAATCCCATACATAACATCACGCCTTTTTATCCATGTAATAGGGGGTGAGCCTATTGCCATATACCGGGCACATTTCCAGACTCCGTGCTACTACTGAGATTTTTAAAAACCCAATAATACTTTGCCCGACCCGGGAATCGAACCCGAGACCCCTTGCCCGGCAGTCGCACTTGCGACCACTCGGCCAACGAGGCAGTCAACAAGGAATCCCTTGCAAAGATAACATTGAACGCCATTTTGGTTTTTGTTTTCAACAACATATAAGTGACACCTAGCAGTACTAGTAAGGGGTTCGTTGAGTACCTAACTACGTCACAGTAAGAAACTTTAATGTTTACTAAAACGTTCGTGAGGCATACTGAATCAATTATTATGTTTTCGGCTTGTTCACGCAATTGTATGACGTGGAACTCGACTAGATTCAAACCATGCTAGAGGCTCTTATTCATTACCAGCATACAGTGACGCGCGATACAGCGACTGTCGCGCGGCTACTCATAAAGAAACTTATAGTTTTTAGTGGTTGGTGAAAACGACCATATTTAATTTCCTAATAGACAAATAACAAAATTAATGTTGGTTCTCATTATATTACAGGATACACTATTTCTATTAATCCTTCATGGATAAGATTGGATCGTAGATCATATTTATGCTCGTAACACCTTCATAAATTCTTTGTAGCATCTGTCTTAGGGATAAATAAAATTGGAGTGTTTGTAATAACCACTTTTTACTACATGTATATGAATATACATACGATACATATAGCACAATAATATATTTTACAATTTTTGGCTGTCTGACTTTCTGTCTATTTGTACTGGCTAAACTCTGAAATGGCTGGACCGATTTTGCAAGACTTATTGGCAGGTAGCTAATGTATTGAGGAGTAACATGAGTAAGCCGAAAACATAATAATTTATTTAGTATGTCTCACGAAAGTTACAATACAAGTAACATAAGCTATTTTAATTTTAGAAAATCGAATTTGCTAGTTAAGCTATAGTCTCATATAAATTTTAATTCTTTTAAAAACAAACGAGTAACATTGTCTACTTTCTATAATAATATAATCGACAACAAATCCTATCTGAGTACCGTAAATTCATAAGATTAACTCCATCACGCCCTGATTGAAAGATAAGTGTTAAAATTACACAAACCAGTAGTCAAGCGATTAATCTTTTCAATCTTAATAAATCTCCGTCGATAAGTTTGTTTATTTATTATTATTTTCAAGTCATAAATACGTCAGGAAGGGAAAAATGTTTTTCATCTTGAAGCTTTTTTATAATCTGGATAATGATTCTAGTAATAAGTGTAGTCTGATTTTTATTATTTTATTACTTTGTAATATCTTCACTGGGTTTCAGTCGATATTATTAACTGACTTACCAAAAAGGACGAAATTCTCCATTCGGCTGATATTTTTTTTTACAACTAATCTTTTATTGAGCATAAGTATTATAAGTTTCGTTACGCTTTATTCTGTTTCGATTCTTTGTCATCGTAAGTCTTCAAAGTTAGTTTTCTTAACCCTTGAATCCCCCGCTTTTTATACGGAACTGCAGACCACCTTACGGGTTATCGGTACTCCAGCTCCAAGCATAAGTAGAAACGGGGTGCGGTTTTTTGGTCAATAAGAGTCTGACACTTTCTCTTGCCTCACCTAATGCGAGAGAAGTCATTGTATGATTTACTTCATTCAAAGGGGAGGATCATATATTTCAACGAATTATAATATATCCAGTGCCCAACCCGTTACCGTTATAGTTTTAAAATGAAAACTATAACAGTTAACTTGTGAACGATACATTCCCCTTTTTCCTTCCAATCCATTTTAATTTTCCATTTCAAGAGTTTCGTAAAATATGTTCCATTAAATCGAAAATACTGGTTTTAGAATCGTTGTAAAATAATTACGTTGCAGTACACGTAACGAACAGTTATTAGGAGGTGAATGTTAACCTCAATACTGGTACACTGGTAATAGTTCCAGGTTTAAAGCTATGAAATGACAGAAGGACAATTATAGAAATTGGTTTAGTAAATAAAATTCATTATACTGTAAGTACGTAGGTGAAAAGAAATTGGAGTCTTTTTTCCATCTAAAGCAAAGGTCTGAATAACTGTTTATCCTTTAACCATGGCTGAACCTGTTTTCAAGCACTATTACAAACTCTACACTCCTTCTGCAAGTTTTCTCAACCTAAAGAAACAACACGTGGACATGTATTATTTTAGAGAAACCTTTGATTAATGCTGCTCTTGAATATGAGCCTCTAGCATGGCTGACACTAGTCGAGTTCCTCGTAAAACAGTTACGTGAGTAAACCAAAAACATAATAACTATTTTTACCGTATGCTCAAAATCATACCTACCTACAACGGTGCACTTGATTTCTTTCTACTATTCGACCTTTAGACGCTGCAGAGGTAATCTGGGTACCATCTTTGTGTTTAATTAAGGTTTATCCTCAGCCACTGAGGTTGCAATTTTCATTCTTGTTCTAACTAAGACTTCTAGATCTTTCCTTTCTAATTGAGGACACACTTCCTGCCTGTATACTACGGCTGTTATCTTTATACTGTACTACTTAAGTCTTCCGTTGTCTAGTTGATTTTATTTTTATCAATAACTTCTTTGTCATGTACTTCTAAGAAACTGTATGTGCAAATTAATCTTGATTAGTCGCTTTAAACTTTGTAGTCTTCTGATGTGATGTTTTGTATACAGAAATCAATATGGATATTAGCTCCTTTAACCGTTATAGGAATGACAATATAATTCTTAAAATCAACCGGATAAATAGACTTTTGATGGGGGAAACCTTCAAAAGTCAATTTATTATCCTTAATCATCATCAAAGTGCACTTCTCGAACATCAGAGGTCTGCACTCCAATCTCAACGCAGTCCACCACCATCGTGAGACTGAGAACCCAACACTCCTTTTTTTTTTCGGAGACCCAGATCAGATGTCCGTCCGACGTATCGTATTTTAGACTACCCGGGATTCTCACTGGAACATAAATTCGTTCCACGCGCTGGTGTATGCCTATACGTTCGCGACGGCGTCTGTCACCGGCGTCTTCGAAATCTTGAGGACCCCAACTTCTCTATTGTCTGGATACTCGTGGACATAGGCCTGGAAAAGATTATTTATGCCTGTGTCTACCGGTCGCACAGCGGAGACTTGGTGACGACCAGGTTGGTGCGACATCTTAGTGAGGCGGCGGATGCGGCTCACCTTCGGTACCCTTCTGCCCAACTGGTGATACTGGGTGACTTCAATGCCCATCACCAGGAGTGGCTTTTTCCATACCAGTGCACCGACCATGCTGGGAGGGAATTGCGAAAGCTTGCGTTGACGTTTAACCTTACCCAGCTGGTCCAGGAAGCCACAAGGGTGCCCGATGTGGATACGCATACAGCCAACTGCCTTGACCTTCTGCTGACAACTAATCCAGACCACTACTCGGTATCAGTCTCATCACCTTTAGGTAAAATCTGTATCTACACACTCCCCACCTGATTCTAGCCCTGGGAACCACGACGGATGTGGCGATACAAGTCAGCAGATTGGGATGGAATGCGATCCTTTTTTGCATCCTATCCATGGCGGCCTGTTTGCTTCTCTTCCGATGATCCGTCAGCTTGTGCAGATGCCGTAACGGGGGTGTTGCGTCAGGGCATGGAATATTACGTTCCATTCTCGGACGCGACATCCGTCGGTGGCTTTCGCCCATGGTTTGATGCCAACTGCAGACAAACGGAAGCATTAAAGCATGCTGCATATATGGCATGGGCGGACGCCAGGTCCCATAGGACTGATGATATACTTCAAAGGAAGAGAGCTTTCAACCGGGCCGCCAAGTCATATAAAAAGGCACTGCGCGAAGCTCGGTTCAAACACATCGGCCGAATAGGGGCCAAACTTGCTTCTTACCCAACGGGTAGTAAGGCTTTTTGGTCCCTGGCCAAGTCGGTGGAATCGAAGTTCTGTCGCCCCTCACTCCCACCACTACTGCGGTCTGATGGGACGCTGGCTTACACCGCAATGGAGAAAGCGAACTTATTCGCCTCTCTTTTTGCGGAGTCTTGTCGTCTTGATGCTGATGGCGCTTCACCACCTTCTATACACCAAGTATGCGAGACTAACATGTCGGACATTCGCATTCGACAGAAGGAGGTCTGCAGAACGTTGCGCAACCTGGACGTGAACAAAGCCAGTGGTCCCGATGGAATCCCGGCCGTAGTACTGAAAACTTGTGCACCTGAGTTGGCTCCAATCCTGACACGTCTGTTTCGCCTATCTTTGGAGACTGGTCAAGTGCCGAAAGCATGGAAGCTGGCCAACGTGCAACCTGTGCCTAAAAAAGGTAGTCGTGCCGACCCTAACAACTATAGACCTATCTCGGTCACGTCCATACTCTGTAAGAGTATGGAACGTGTACTGAATAACAGGCTCCTGGCATACCTTGAAGGTAACGATCTCCTTAGTGATCAGCAATACGGATTGCGCCGAAACCGATCTACTGGGGACCTTCTTGCATATGCCACCCACATCTGGAGCGAGGCCATCGAGAAACACGGGGAAACGTTAGCCGTATCCCTCGATGTCTCGAAGGCCTTCGACAGGGTCTGGCACGATAGTCTTGTTGGCAAGCTTCCCGCATATGGACTCCCCACTGGTACAGACTTCCTGAGGGATCGATCCATCCGTGTGGTCATTGACGGCTGCTCATCCAATCCACTTGGTATTATTGCCGGGGTTCCTCAGGGGTCAGTACTCTCAGCAACACTTTTTCTGTTGCACATTAATGACCTGCTCCAGCCCGGTATCTTTGGGTACGCAGATGACAGCACCGTTGTTGAGAGGTATGTGTCCGATGCGCGAACCAGTGCAACTCAAATCCAGTCTCTAAGAGAATCTATGGTAAATCGTCTGAACCTGTCCTTGCAGGCGGTCTCCGATTGGGGTGACGCCAATCTGGTCAGGTTCAATGCCAGCAAAACCCAGGCGTGTCTGTTTTCCGCTAAACGGAGTCGGTTCCCACTGACTCCTACTTTCCGGGGTGTGTCCGTTCCGATGGGTGACCGTCTCGAGCTTCTCGGCGTAACTCTGTCGCCCACTCTCAATTTTGGCTCGTATATCGAGACAAAGGCGCAACTGGCTGGTAGAAAGTTGGGTGTCCTGTCGAGGGTGAGACGGTACTTCACGCCGGAGCAGTTGCTCACTCTTTACCAAACACAAGTTCGGTCTTGTATGGAGTACTGCTCTCATCTTTGGGATGGCTCAGCGAAATACCAGTTAGAAGCCCTCGAATCCATCGAGAGGCGTGCCAAGAAGCTCATCAATGACGATTCGCTTGTGGAGGCTCGGCTACAAAGCTTCGAACATAGGCGCAAAATCGCAAGCCTTTCGGTCTTCTATCGGATACATTTCGGTGAGTGTGCGTGGGAATTGCACAAACTTATTCCCCCTAGTCCATTTCACCACCGTACCACCAGACGAACGGCGGGACGCCACCCTTATATGGTGGACATTCCACCCATTCGAACGAAGCGTTTCGCGTCAAGCTTCCTCATGCGTACCGCTAAGGAATGGAATTCCTTGCCAGAGGCTGTGTTTCCCGTCAAATATGACTTGGGTGTCTTCAAGTCCCGAGTGAACAGGTTGCTCATCATAGGTAGGCGTGTTCCATCGTCGGCCACATCATCGCTTACCATCAGGCGAGATGGTGGTTAAACGTCGACCTAAAAGTATAAAAAAAAAAAAATTAGGCATTTTTGAAACGTCAAATTGTTCGTCAGTCTGTCAGTTACTGAAGCTAGGTGCTCATTTAAGGAGAATTACTAGGGTGTATGAGATTCTTACTTCACTAAACTCTCGATAGCCAACATCAGCACACAAAAACTCAGACACCTAGACATGCCACGCACATGCACACACAGTTTAGTAGGTACTATAATAAAATGGAAACTAATAATACTAAAGCTTCGAACAAAACGATGAAATTAATGCAGCGTGAAACAGTTTTACAAATGCATTAACATTTTTGCAAAAACGTCAGTCCGCCATGATGATTCACGAGTACTATCAGTGCCATTTATGTGCCACCGATATTTTGTAATGAAAAGAGAAATCTGTCACTGTGCGGTTATTTTGGTTTTAGTGTTTATTTATTCGCTATTTGGGCGAATGAATTACCTTATGCTTGGAGTGGATTTTGTTGCCTGGATGGTTTATTTTTATTCTGTGTACGTTTTTTAATGTATTAACTGTACGATGTAGATAATTTTAGATGTTTATCGGGTTTGATCTCGCAGGTGGTTATTGTTAAGATTTGATTTTCTCGTTCTCGTAACATGTAATCTGAAATTGTGTTCTTTGGCAATAGGTATGTTTGCCTCCTATTATAATACCTTTATAGCTAACTAAACATACATTCTGGTAATTGGCTGAACAGTAACTTCATCTCTTTCGAGTTGACGCCTATCATCATCATCATCGTTAACAGCCTTTAAGTGGCCACTGTTGGCCAAAGGCCAATGTTCAATCAAAGTTCACCACGCTTGTTTAATGCGGGTTGGTGATTTCAAACTTATAATTAGAAATTATAAGCCTAGGTTTCCTCACTATGTTTTCCTTCACCGTTTGTCAGTGGTGTCTAGATAATCTTAGAAAGTACATATAACTCGGAAAAAGTCACATTGGTATATGCCGTTGGTGCCTATACCAGTCAAGATTTAGGTAAGTACATTGTTTTTGAATATGTATAATGACATATTGTTACAGTTGCCAAATGTATCGAGCAGTTGCCTCCGGATTACATCGTCAGCGAATATTCGGTAAAGATTTTTCGGTAAAGATCAGAAACGCTCGATCTCTATGTTCCACCTTTAGTGTTCTGCAACGCATACATTCATGAACCGATTTCTATCTATATGTTTGTCAGTATTAAAAATACCTAGCAGAAGCAAACATACACAATACATAATTATACAGACAAAGCCACCACATACTGAACTAGTATTAATTGGTTGGTAGCTGTCAACACTAATTAACCCTTTGAACTACAAAGGCTTGTCGATCAGAAGTGGTTTTTCCATATTAGTTGATGGGAACGTATCAGCAGATATGACCTTGAGTTCCGACCCCTTATATGTAGTGGTTTATTGTTTAAATATGGTTATGTAGGCGAGAAAATACGTTAGTTATTATTCTTAATTGCTTTACTTGTTATCTTTAAATTGAAATAGATGTCTCATTTGGACAGAGCTTGTTATCCTGTTGTGTAAAACCTGTTCACTTTTTTTAAATTTGGATTCAATAATCTTGCGTGTTTTTTCCACTTGATTTTGGTTTGATAATCCTTCTTAATTCATATATGACACAAATTAATCACAATAACAAGGTCGTTAAAAAAAGGCACCTAGAAATGATCGAAGCACCAAAAGTGCATTTATGTGTACGTGTACTTGCAACACCGTAATATATGAAGTGTAACGACGGCCATGACACGCGACAGATGTCCTTCGTATCAATGTGTGTCTATTCTGTGTTTAAGTCTATAGTAGCCGGGTGCATCAGTCGTTGTTTTAACAGACTATGTCCACCGTTTTTCAACGCCAACACTATTTATTGAAAAAAATCTTTTGTTTCTATATTCACTAAAATACCCGCCGAATAAATTGACAAAACCCAAATTAATTTACAAAACTTGTGTCTACTAAGAATTTCAAAGTGAACAACAAGTTTTTAAGTATTCCGTTCATGTAATCCTAGTTTAACAAATGTTCTACGTTACTGTTTAATGCTTTGTTTATGTGGTTCTAGTTAACGTACAACACAATGAACTCCAGTTTGTACTGAGAAAGTTACTGATAAGCCACGATAAACATTCAACAAGTATTGTTTGTAGCTCTGAATGTAAAACTTAGTATAATTTGCTAATAACATTACTTCTTCATATCTTCGCCTTTTAGGTAGAGGTGCACATTACGGTACTTAATGCCACTGTACAATGTAACACCCACTTTTCGCCATTTATGTTATGAGTTCCATATAAACTTTTATCGTTTATTTAAATAATAATGGATGATTTTTTAACTATCGGTCTATTAGATTGAAGTTCTGGCTGCACAATACAGTAAACGGAACGCTCCTGACAAATGCCGACAGGTGATGGTTAATTTCCATAGAAGCAAAGAATAAAACATTTATTTATAATATGCAACAATAGTTGTAATCAACAGCTCAAGGCTGATATTCCATGATGAATAACACGAAACCCCTGTTGAAATACCTGAAATATCATCCCCTAAATTTGTTTATACAAAAGTAGTCTCTAAACATCGGAAATAAGGTCTGTATTGTAGTTAGTGGAGAGCGGTCGCCGGTGACCGCTTGGGAATATATGGGACGGAAACGATTAAAAATATAAAAACTATTTCTTTTTGTCAGCGTTTCCGGAGGATTCTATTTACACCCTGTATAATTCAACCAAGTTGTAGATTAGCTGATAACACTGCATGATTTCGCTAACAAAAGTTTCCAAGTCCGAATAAGCATAATGTATAACTCAGAAAATCTAAAATTAATATAAATAAGGTTCAAGATAGACTTTCCCAGCAACACCCAAATAAAACAGGAACTACAAACAATTTACCAGATCTATTATTATTACTATTTTACGATTATACAAACACATTCAGATATATTTTCCTACGCTCTGTATATTTGTTCTAATTACAATATATTAAAATACAGTTATAGATAATAATTTCCGTATGATTGACGGAACTGCAGTCAAAGCTGACCTATTTCTGTTTAATGCATTTATAGCATCGGCCCGCTATTCTAATTTGATGAAATCTGGTAAGATTTTTGAGGCCTTTTTGACTTCAGGATTGTACTTTTGATGTTCTCCTAATATCAAGAGAAGGCATAAATGTGCTTTTTCACACGTTCTGGTTGCCGGGTAGCCGGCACCAGGGACCCGATGGCGCATCATTTGTGGCCATGTACTGTAGCTTTCACACGTACGGGCGTAATTTGTACATACCGCTCCGCTGGGTACCCTGCACCGGCTACCTGCCAACCGGAACGGGTGAAAAAGCACTAAGTGTGACTTTGGAGCAACTACGGACTTCAGGATGATATTCTGGATTCTTCTTCTGTGTCAAGAACAATGATATTGGAATTTATCATTTCCAAATTTTCAGTAAATAAAATTTATATTTAGTACAGTAAAGCATTGTACATTTTGTTTGGTGCACAATATACATAAGACTTTTCTTACAAGAATTTTCAATTAATTACATAAGATAAAATATCCTACTCCAAAAGAACACGTTACAATAAACCCACTAAACGATCACCGACCTCATTCCCAAACGCCCAACCTCAAAAATCTATTGACCCGTAATATTTCATCTGCACAAACTAATTTCTCCAAATTTTGGCGACGTCCCAAAAAACGTAGGAAAATGATAAATAGGTATACATCACCTGGTTCCACGGTATCCTTGGTAATAATATGGTGTAACACATTGCTGGTGGATGAGCCATTATTTATACTAGCCAGCTTAGCTAGGCAGGACGGGACATATATTACCTTCCAGCGCTTGCATCGTAATAAAACTTTCAGCTTGACGGCTGCAAATATTTACTGTGTAGACTTTGTTTTTTGTAAATTGTGGAAGTTTCAAAATGTATTGTGGATATTTTTAAGCTATGTTTAAAAAGTAGTTGAAGACTGGAGCTAGAAATATAAAGCTATTGACTCATCTTGGTATCACATAGTAGCCAGAGGTCTTGTATCTGGATGCGAAACAAAATTTCTAAATTATACGTTATTATGGAATCTGCAATTTCTATCTTTACTGGTCTAACAAAAGTGTCTGTATTCAAAACTTAGTCCATTTCCTAGTACACAAAGAAAGAAATAAAAATCAAATCCATCAAATATTCTCCACAGAATAAGTAACTGACTGTTGATTGGACCGAAGTTAGGAGCCCGCCAAATAATTACGCACGGTTTTGCTAATTCAGGATATTTCAACTTTAGGTATTCCTAAAGTTGTTGTTTCTTCGTTAATCTAGGAGGAAACACAGAGTTTCAAAGTCGTTGAAGGTTAGCGACTTATCTTCTTTAACAAGTTGAAGTTAATTCATGAAGAAGATAATATCTCTTAAGTCTAGTTCTTTATAAAAATAGCTATTGCTGGTTTGTTGGTTTTGGATATTGAATGGGTTTGTTCTCACAATGGTTTCAAGTACAATTTCTGACTGTTTGACATGTAGATTTTTAGTCTTCAAAATACTTACCTACTAATTGCAACAGAGTTTTTCTATCGTCAGTTTTCAAAAACTATATTTAAGTTTTTTTCCATACCTTAAAAATGACACACTCGTCACACTTTCATATGAAACCACAAACAACAACAGTAACTAGTTTAGTTTCTAATATTTCTCAGATTTTTTCGTCACATTAATCCCACATACCAAACACCTGTATAATACACAGGGTGTTATAAACTTTAGGGATTTCTATGTGAGAGGTGTACGAAAACTTTTTCCATTTGCGGTCCCAACGGGTTTATTACATTTCTCTAATCTGTAAAACATTCCTTTATGGTTGTAATATGTTGTAGTTCCAAACTGGCAACAAAGAATTTATCTAACAGAGTAAACTGAACCGAAATGTGTGCGAAATAAAAGTTACAATCGTGTTTATTTGTCACTTGAAATCCCGGGCGATTTCGTCGCTGTGAATGATAATGTTCACGTTTTATTTATGTGTCTAGTGGGTGCGAAATATTTTGTACAGGTATTTTTTTATGCTACATTATTTTCCAACTAAAATAGTTAGTAAAATATTACAATAAGACGTCTATATTGGACACACTATACCTACGTATATAAAATTAATGTCGCAAAGACCAAAGGCATATATGGTCAAAATGGTTGTCAATTACTGAACATCACACAATATAGTATTATAGTATACTTTGTTTGAATATTAGTCCCAAAATGTTGCACAATTAAATAAAATTCAACAATTCCCGTAAGTGTAACATTTATCGGTGGCCTGTGTTCAGCAATTGCTTGTCATTTTTCACTAACTCACTCACTAAGGGTCACGTTTACTCCCGTTTCCCTCGTTTAAAGGCATTTAGGGGTGTGTCAGGATCATTCCATTACGATGCAAGTGTACTTTCTACCGCCAACGACATCTAATGACCATTATCAAACCCCTGCATCAGATAAATATTGTTTAAGCGCCCCTCAACGACTTTACGAATTGTGCCAAAGGACTCGGTTCCAAATTTTCTGCTTGTTGCCAAAACTTTGACGCGATAACAATTTGTTTTAATAAAATAAGATGGCGGTGTTTCGCGCGTTTTTAATTTGAAAATGGTTTTAATTGGAAAAAAAATTGCCATTTTAATATTCAACATTAAACTGAAGTGATCATTTTTTAAGAAAAAAAAAATACTTTAATGTATTCGTTACCCAAACATTTTTATCCCAGCAGAATGTTCAAACATTTTTATTTTTTATACGCTCGGCAATTGATAGCTACTCCGATGTCGTACGGAAATAATATTTATTCAACCGCTACCCTAGAGCCGATGGCGAAATCAAATATTCAAAACAGATAGCAAAGTAAGATGCAATATTCAAAAAGGCAATATTGAAGATAGCAAGCATTATACCGGAGGGAGAGACAAATAATGAGGGTCGAAAATGCCCCAAGGAAAGGCTTTTTCACGCCCTGACGCGTTTATGGGTTTATCCCATTAAAATTTAATTCATTTCTCTATACTCTTTTAGATTATTAGTTTTGTTGATGGGATTGTGTGGGAATAAGTGAACCGATTTATAAGAGACTGTCAAATAGAATTCCCTAGGCGACGGACTCGGTCCAATTTTAATTCTCCAAAGTTTTTATATGTATGTACACTCATAAATATTATAAAACAATCAAATCTGTACTTTATTGTTCAGACTTCATACAGAAATTAAACGATTTATTTATTCAATTGGAATTGATAGCAATTGTAATTGTTGTTAGACTGTATTGTTGGATATTAATTAAACTTCGATTCTTGAATTAAACTTGACCGCTGTATTGTTTTCGAAGGTCAAGTTAGTACTTCCTATTTCGTTCCCTAAGTTGTGATGCAGTTTTTCGATATAGGTAAAGGGTACATACATCCAAAAGGGTGTATGAGATTTAGTAATCTAAATGTTAAAAATTGCCCACTACTTTTTTAAATAAGGAAAAGCTTTTGCTTTTTTTATAAAATTATTTTTTACAATATAAAATGTATCGAATTTCGTATTATTAGTTTTTCAGTCTTTCTCCAAATATTGTTTCAGTATAATTTTGTTCCAAAAAACGGTATTGCGGCACATTTTCTTACTTACTTTATTTGACCTAGCGTAAGATACAGCTGACGCGTCTCTAGAGATGTCTAGCAGACGTTAATATTGTCTCATTTGTGTCCAACCTTCAAGAATATAGACAGCAGTTACTAAACAAAATGGTGGTCGCAAAATATTTCTGAATTAAACACAAAAAGGGAGATAGAATTCCCTAAGGTGTCTTGTCTATGTTTTTAATTTTTGGCCGAAAAAGAACGGCGCCGTGGCTGAGATGGAAGGAAAACTTTGTTTTTTTTTATAGAAATAATAATATGCCATATTGAATTATGAATTAACTAGAAAACCCGGGTTACTCATGTGAATACACTGATAAAAGCTGAATCAGTAGGCTGCGCGACATCGCCGCGACCGCTCACGCTGCTCATAAGGAAGAACTCCTCTGTGGTTCGAAACTAGTAGAGCTTTTCTTAGTATATTCACGTGAGTAACTCGCGATTTTTAGTTAATTTAGTATGTCCCACGATAGTTATTATAAAAATATATTGAATTATGCCTTTTTTACCCTGTAGGAAGACAAAAATAAGATGGTGTATCATTGGCCGTTTATAACCTCTACTAATAGCTGAAGAGTATAGATTAGAATAATAACGATGGCGCAATGAACATCACACAATTCCCAGTTTCTCATGTCAATCATACTCCCCACAACTGTTAACTAACTGACCCAACTAATTGACATAGGACACGACTACTTAATTTTTTTCTAATAAAACGAATGCGTATTTATCAGGGCCCAATCGATTTGGCCTCGCGTCCAAAATCAACCGCACACAACAATCAATCACAATTTAATGTACACCTCCCCAGGCCCCTATTGGCCGATTTAAAACGACCAGCCATAATAGGACCCCGGTCCTTAACCGCTTCTGTTTCATTAGGGACATATTGAGGGTATTTTTACGGTGGCTGGTCATCATTGATAACACAGATTCCTTTTCAATTTGGAATGCGGCTGGTCCTTAGGTCAATGCGTCTAATCAGGGAACGTAATGAGTTTTACTACACGTTGGTCATTGATCTAATGGTATATGGATACAGACAGTTTTAAATGTGTGATAAAGATATTGATTTATGAACTTATCTTATTAGGGAATCTTTCATTAATTTGTATTAGAACACGTTAGCAGTTTTATCTGGAGCATTTATTACAAAACTAAAATATCCTCTAATAAGTTCTGAATCTCATCTTATCAAGGACTTTCATCATCTGAAGAGACAGTCAAATACTATTGATATGATCAGCTCTTCGACATCATAAAGAGAGCTCCAATTACTAAATTGTTATCATAATGATGCACTGTTATTTCACCTTTATGTAATGTTATCTAGTGAGTAATAGTTCGTGCTTTCACTAGGTCAACTATGTAGATAAAGTTCATTAGTTTATCTAACTAATGTAGGGGCTTCCATTAGTCGGATTGGCTTACGTACTCGAACTCTAGTTTAACCTATATTAGTTCGATATTTATTTTTAGTCGATTTCAGTAAGTTGTTGATTCTGCACTTGTATTTGCGAAAATATTTCATCAAAAAGTCATATAAAAGCAAGGGATTCATTTGACACCATACCATAGTATGTTTTTAATTTTTTCTTTAAATTATTAATTAAAATGTACATTTACAATTATGTCAACTAGCAGCCTTTTAAATAAAAGTTTGTCTTCAACGACTTTACTTTTCTATTTTTCTACACACAGAAAATTCTGCAAAGCAAAGAATTTCTCCTTTACCCTTTACACAAAGAACTAAAGGTATTGAATAACATCAAACGGAGAGACAAAGTTTTTAACAACTTGCACAGACCTGCATTTTCTAAACTGAAACTAAAGATAAAGATACGAACAAAACATGTTCTAACTTCAGTGAACTTGTGTCTAGTGCAAGGAAAGGGTGCGACCGAGTGAGTACATTTTTTACAATCCAAATTTACCTTTATTCAGCAGTTAGGGGGATGCAAGGGTTCAACGAGAGCGTTGAATAAAACAGTGGACTAAGCAAGCTGTGTTCATGGTTGCCTTGCTTTAAAGAAAGTAAATAAAAAGTCTCATTTTCCAAATTTTAGTTTTAAGTAGGATTTTTAGACTTAAATATAGGATGACTTCCCATAATTTTGACAGGGATCTGGAAACCCACACCAAATTAAGAAAAAATAATCATACTATGTTTCAATTCAAAACTCCGTTTTTGGGATTAATGTAAGTATCTACCTCTTAAATCTTATTAACGTTACTGACAAAACTTGTCTCGTCTACACTTATTTATCTACTCCTGTGACAAAATAGTGATGATGACGTCGTCAAATAAGTACAATCGCCGAATATCCAACCATCTGGCAGCCCTAACAACTCGTCGGTACATTTATACGCTTAGCTTGCTTCTTTCTTAACACGGTTTGTTTCGGTGTTTTCCCTAAGGTTGTCAGCTACAAAAATATATTAAACCCTTCGTGAGGAAAATAAAATGTTAAGTATTTCTTTGTTTAGGGAAAAGTTTGGAAAAATTTTGAGAACTACCAGTTCTGTTGGGTGGAGATTAAAACATTTTCTATTTAGAAGTTTTTTTGTCGTTTCTTTAACTTACGGTTTTATTAAGTTGGTTGCATGAACACGTATTTTTGCAAGTTGTATAGATACATTGGCCGTTGCCGCATTAGTTATTTTGGCTGTCATTTCATCATTTACAAAATCATCAATCTTGTTTTATTTCAAATCCTCGTCCGGCCCCTTCCTCCCCATGACATTTAAATCAATTTTAATTTGTACTTTAAATATTAGTCTCAGAGGCCTTAGTACGAGTTTGATTTACGTTTAAAGTAATCGTAACGAGTACGCGTTCAGCGCTCTGATTGGTTGGTTCATTGGCGCCGGCCAATCAGATTGCCTAACGCATACTCATTTCGAATACTTTAAACGTAAATGAAACTCATACTAAGGCCTCTGTCCAATAAGAAAAAAATCAATGAAAATGTTTGATTACTTTCGTTCTGTATTATCCTCGAATAAATGATAAATGGGACATGAATAAAATATGATGTTTCTGTTTGAAATTCTCATTACGTATACAATTATTATTTTCATCGTCCACGGCAGTAGGTAGAGATTTCATATTTTCGTCATCAATTCTGCTTGAACGTTGCTTATGACTCCCATCAATATATGTTTAGGACAATTTATGCACGATGTATTTTATTACCTGCTTATCCTCAAGGGTGTTGTGACGATGTGCTTGACACGTAGTCAGGTGATTTTGTTTAATATCATAGCTTACACTTCTGCAAGTGGCACGAGTGTTATTCTATAATGATCTTTGTGTCCAGGAATGTTAAAAATAAAACCTTATAATCGAATTGTGCACCACACATCAACATTTTTCGTTAGAAATGATATTAATTGTTAATTGATTATTAATCTCGCATGATGTACAGGAAATAATTACGCTCAAATTGTACGTCAGTACTAAGAATTCCTGAAACACGTGAAATATAAAAAGTGAAATATTTCGTTAGTCTGTTTATTGTAAAACTTTTTTTTTTAATCAACAGCTTCATACGCCTCTACTTCATCTTCATACAGAAAATAAATTAAAACAATTTTTACTACCTCGTTACCCATTTTGAATTCCACATAAATCACACAGCCGCCTGGCTACCTTATAAATATTCTATCGTTCTCTTTCCCTCTCGTGTTGCAGACAAGGACAGCTTTCTCTATTATAATCAAAATAGTTGTCGCATTTTAATCCCTCTTTATGTCGGTAATCGCATTTGTATGATCCCATACAGGTTTGGAATAAAATGGACGGACACGAACACCCTAGCCCGCATCGTTCTCACAAATAAAAGCGAAATGAAGGTCTCTTTGAATTTTGAAATTATTTTGTTACTCATTTAGGAGCTGTGAGGGGAGTTTTATCGTAATCTATTTGGCATCTGTTTGAGGTAGTTGTTGCTTCGTTTAATTCTTTGTTCTCACGTATAGCTATCAGCAATGTAGAATCGGGATTATAATGATTGCTATGATTTTAAATAGTAACCATGGAGTTCACTCTTTGTCTTATCTCAATGAACATTTTGAGCATAAAATGAATCAAAAGCACAAATTATAAATTAATTCACAAATTCCTGTATTGTTTCAATTTGGTTTGATTCTGACTCCTCAAATATGCTAGCTTTCACATTAAACGATAATAAAATTGTCAACGTCTATCTTTAAGAGCCATAACCAAGAGATTAATTAGCTAAAACTAGATCAACGGCGCCATCAATTTCATTAGCAACAATAAAAATTCTATCACCTCATAATTGGGTGTTACATTTTCGAAATGCGTATCAAATTCTAATTTTATTACAAGCCCTTATTTGGAGAACCGAAATTGATTTGCCAATAAAATGTTCATCGGAATCGTTAATCCAATATTAGATTCTCTCACGACCTCTTGTAATTTCTCTGACCCCAAATTTCCATCAAAAGGTCCTAATTTGCACTTGGTAATGGCAGCCCTAGGATTTTGAAAATGCCGCATTTTGCACACATTTGCCCTTACTTTGTGTTATAAATAAAGTCAAAAAGTAATTGAAACTTGGTATTATTTAATAATTGAATAGCCTTAAGATCGTATGTGTATTTAATTACTTTATTTATGAATTTGCTTTTAGCCACTTAAAGTCAAAGTCAAAATCTACTTTTGAACATCAAAATAAAATATATTAAATATATTAAAGAAAAAATGTCAGCCTGTCTGACTGCCTCGTTGGCCGAGTGGTCGCAAGTGCTACTGCAGGGCAGGGGGTCTCAGGTTCGATTCCCGGTCAGGCAAAGTATTACTGGGTTTTTTTTAAATTCTCAGTAGTAGCCGGAGCCTGGAATTGTGCCCGGTATATGGCAATAGGCTCACCCCCTATTACATGGGACTCATAGCATAAATAATGAAAAGTGGGTGTTACATTAGACAGTGGTATTGTGTACACCTCTGCCTACCCCTTCAGAGATAAAAGGCGTGATGTTATGTTATTGTCAGCCTGTCTGTCGGCCAGTCCTCTAGTGAAGCTATTTTCAAATTGTACAAATTGTATATTCCTATGGAGAAAAACAAGCTAGAAACTTCATAGGTCACTCGTTTTCAACCAGATACACAATTTTTCAATCAGGTTCATTTCATTCTTACTTAAACAATTCAAGTATATTTATTCACATTTTGTTTCATTACTTCTACACTAATATTTACTTTACGCAGTTCTTTAATTTTGTTTGATGTATCATCGATTTTATTACCTATATAAATGTCTGGCTTCAAAATTACTTTCAAAATCACTATTGAACTTCGTTAGGACACACTGATTCCATTAGCTATATTAAATACGAGTTCACTAAAGCTAGACAAACAAAAAAAGTGTACAATTGTGATATTCCGATACAAATGGAACCATAATAAAATCAGTTCCAAAATCAAATATTAACGGATTCAAATTGAGCGGGAAATGTGAAATGTAATGAGAGCCAGTATTAACGTCTGCAATTTATGGTAGGGGTGTGAAAAGAGTTTATTTATTCAAAAGAGTTTGGTAGCTCCTCGCCTTATGTAGATTAGGTTGGTAGCTACTCCAAGTTTTGCAGAGTTATTGTACTGTCTGAATAATATCTTACACGTCTATTAAATGTTCGGTCAGTTCAACTTGGGGATTGTTCGTGATGAAAGGTTGAATGGGTGCATCCTTAGCATTTTTATCTTTATTTTTATCGGTTGCTTTAAGTAGTTTAACCTTTTCTTTGATAGTGTTTAGTACGTCTTTGTATGGTTTTCTCACATCAATTAACAAAGTGTTCTTAACTGAACTTTATTAGTATTTAAAAGTGAACTTTTTGCAAATTGTCATAAACGTCAGTTTTCTATGAATTTTGTACCAGATTTTGTATTGTGGCGTCACGTTTTTTTAGCGAAACAACAAACAGAAATGAAAAGATTAATGAAAGTGTGATTATCTTTTGATATTTTATTGTACAATCGAAATAATTTATTTTTGATTCAGAAAAGTACCCAATTACTGATTAATCTTCTACAGTTAAAAAAAAACAAAAATGTAAGGTTTTAATTTAATTACTGATTTGTTTACTTTCAACTAATTCAGTTTGAAACTGGTCTAGTCAAAGTTTTAGATAAAAATTTAATCATTCATCAATATAAAAACTAGAGGTAGAGTTGAATTTTCTTTGACTAAAATTTTGAAGTCTTGAAGTTGGAAAAGTAAATCTTGGAACATTGCGTAAATGAATCCTGTTCGTAAAAGTACACGAGTTGAGTGAAGTCGGTTCATCAAAATTCTTTTCATACCTCTTGAAGAACGTTGGCGTTCATACGAATGGACGGCAGATTAAAGTTCTGTAAGAATCTGGTTCATATTTCTCTAGTTTCTGGTTTATATTTGTCTAGACCTTTGAGGATTTTTTTAAGGGGGAAAACTCATAGAATCCTCCTCCTCCTCCTCCTGCCTGGGTGAGGCGGGAGGGAGTGTCAGACTCTTACTGATTAAAAAGCACCCCGTTCCTTCTCCTGCACGTCGAGCCGGAGCCCCGGTTACCCTTTAGGTTCTCCGCGACTCCGAATAGATCTTTGAGGATACTAAAAGATTTGAGAAAGATGATGAAGTATTAATGAGGTTATTACTGTTGATACCAATTACTCGTATATAGCTTGAGACTCTTAAGTATTGTTATTTCAGAAACAAAGTCCAGATACGTATCCAATGCTTCTTTGATTCTTCTATTTACAAATTGAATTCATTTAGAACATTCTATCATACATCATACGTTTACGTGGACAACGTGTTCGTCGTGGTTCGGCAAAGTTGACAATATATTATATATTATTACGTGTAAGTACTGCAAATTAAGAAATTGCATGAAATTACATGCAAGATATTAGAGGTAGATGGGACATAACCTAAATAGTGAACAGTGTACATTATACAGTGGCATTAAGTGCCGTACACTTCTGCCTACCCCTTCGGGGATAAAAGGCGATGTTATGTAAGAAATTCTTTAAAAATTATATCACCATTCACTACCAAATTTGCGATTTCATAAATCTTTTGAAAGGTTTTTTTAAACAGGAATCGCAAGCGAAAGTGGCTACATATTGGTTAAAGATCTGTGGACGCCAGTCAGACCGGTAACGTTAAGAAATCTTAACTTAGTTAATAGAGGTATAAACTCGATTTTATGGTTCCAATTGAGAAGTGACTGCGAAATTGCGTGATACCATAAATATAACTTTATATTATTGTGACAAATAATGTTTTACTTATTTTAATAGTCTTGTTTTGTTATTATTGTGATTGTGATATGTATTTGCCATAAAAGCCCAAGGCTTGCATTTTACTGTTCACCGACAATACTGGCAATAGGAATTCAATATTTTCAAAATAAGGTCGGTTTATAAAAATATATTTAAATATTCTTACATCTAATCATATAGGTCGTACAGAAGTATTATAAATCGTGCAATAAAATCTTTCGGTTATACATTCTTTCACAACTAAATTATGGACGAAAGAAAGAATTAAAGAACTAATCATTAATTCCCACAATCTATGAATTCCAATTTCAAACTAAAATGAGGGCTTAAAATAGTTTTTAAACGTCCGCCGCCCATAGAATTAATTACATTTTTTAAATTCCGAACTTTTTGCTGGCCGTAAATTTTTCGTAACGCTCTGAATGATAAAAAAAAATGTTAACTAGTTCGTTGCAGAATATTCAGATTCTCGTTCATTAAAATAATGAAAGCTGAAAGGGTCTTTCAAAAAGATGTAGGGCGAGTTGCTATATAACTTTTTTATTTTAAATTATGAAGTGCAGCAACCCTTTTCTAAGTTTTCTGTTTATGTTAGCTTTGTTTCTACAAATTTGTTTCTACAAATGCTGTATTTTCTAATACAGCATGTTTATTTTTGTGAAGAGGCATTAGATGCAGGTAACCTGTCTTCTGCAATAATGAGGCGAGTCGAGTTTTATTTTTATAAGCTTCATAAGGCAAACTATCTCTTTCCATGTTTTCATTTTCATCCTTGGAAAGTATATTAAATTAGGTGACCAGAAGTATATTATACCTCTAGGAACATTCACTTTTTATTAATATTCATTAAGACTATCATGACATGTAAGATCAATAAATTGACGAGCCTATTGCCATCAGGCACTCCATCCTCTAAGCTATGTTTATTAAGAAAAAGTTTTTAATACGGAATATGAATGAACCCAATTACACTGCGAATAAAGTGTACACTATAAAGCGTTATGCTCATGCAACTATTGAAGCGACTACTAAAGATAGCAATAGACGTTTTCCTGGGCAAAAATAAAAGTACCGATTACGTCTAACCTACATAATAGAAGAGTATAAGACACGCGAATAAAGTAACAAGTAGATACTACTAGCTACTTCCAAATCCTTAACGTCTTAATTGTAATACGATAGCATTAATACCGATTATACCGATTAGAAAGTCGTTTACCCATCTTACCTATATATAAAATCGATGCGACTTTACCACCTCACTTATGTAAGAAACATGGAAGGAGTATCTACTTGTATTGATGTATGTAATTATTTCATTTCACATTTATGTAACTTTACATCTGTTATTTTCTGAGGATAGTCGATCTTAGTGTTTATAGTCCGGTGAATTGTCTTCCTCAATTTAATTTTAAACCAGAAAAATCGAATACATATTTGCCGGACGTTATAGTTGAAGGAATAAGGAATAAGGAAGGACTATAAATAAAGGTTCAACGTATGAAAAATTCAATATTATGGTGTGTTAAAATAAAAAGTAAGTTGTAGATTGTACTTCGAATTCTTCATAATAAAAATAATTATACACTACTAAACAGGTACTCTTACACAAATGACGTGTAAATGAACTTAAAGATTAGCGAACACGTAAATGCTGCCAGGGGTCACAAAGGCCAATGCAGATAATTAAAATTTATTTTACCACCAGCTAAAGTAAAACTTTTTTGATTTATTAGCTTGGAGTTCGCGTGTCACGCACCGGTTCGTCTGTCCATTTCGGTACAGAAAGTAAATTTTATCTGCATAAACGTACATTAATAAATAACTCGAAAATTTTGATGGTTGATAAATAATGAAAGATTTCAAACTGATGATGGATACCGTGTTTCGTTCCGCCATTAATTTTGTAGGAAGACAAGATTTCTTCCTTGTGAAATACAAGGAAGAAATCTTGTCTTAATTTGTTGTAAAAATATTGGATAAACTTTGAATAGTAGGTACATAGAAAGTCCATTAAGAGCTTAGTACTGTTTTCTTTCCACGTGTATATGTTTGTGGAGTCGGGTAAACTCGGTATGCTTTGATATTCCTAATTAGTCGCGTGTTTTGTATTTACAAAACCAATTAATGGCATTCATTAACGGTAAATTGTTTATTGTAACTTACATTAAATATTTGTTCCATCGAAATTGGTAATTCGATTGCATGTGCCACATTTTACGTAATCATTTACACTGTTAATTTTGATTACAGCTGTTGATTAAATGAATTGTAATGGTGATTAAATTTTGAGCAATTGTGCTGTCGAAAACCTCGAGTTACTTTTATTTTAATAATTCAAATTATTATTTCGTATACTTTTTTATTTTTTATCAGTTACATTTTATCTTGTTTCATAATTTCAATATGACGAAGTCATTTACAGTAAATTTCTTTGATGCATAGACATGATTATACCTCTAATATTTTCATGAGTAAACCTTAATTTGATTCCAATAAACAGACACAAGTAATCACTGATCTCACAAAGATTTATCTCTCAGTAAATCCAAGTGAAAACTTATGAAGGACGTGTCTGTACAGTTTCACTGACACTAATAATCTCATGAGACTTGATCCTTGACATTTGTCAACGTATGGGTGACTATGACTATGTACCCGATACTGGTCCTACCACTTTCACGTTCGCATTTACGGGTTAACTCGAAACCTATATGCCTACTTACTGATGATATAAGAAGGGATATTTTACTTTACGTGTTGTATTTTATTGTTTATCTCGATGTTTATTGGTTTGTTGGTAAATTGTATTGTGTCAGATGTGAATTCGAATTGGGTAATAGATGCTGTAAGATTTTTAAGTATTATAAAGTAGAGCTTCATAAATCGGAATGATTTGTCTCGTAAACCGAACTTTGGCAATGCTAGGCTGTACATACAGTTTTTCTTTAATTAAACTGTAATTTCTTCTGTATTCTTGATTGAGCGAACATCATTTGAACCTACTAACTATATACCCTAGTAGAAATAAGACTGCAGTTAAGCTTCTGTACACCGCATCAAATCCTTCGTAGTTGGTTGAAAGTCAAAAATTTATTAAACTTAGAGAATTAGTAAATAATGCTATCTATCATCTGTGGTGGTACATAAAGCATAAGATTATATTAATTATGAAAATGAAGAACCAGCTCAAACGCTGGCATCTCAAGAGTAGTTGTTAGACAGGCCATGCATATTTGATGGGACATCTTGATAGGATGATGTTTAATCGCATTTCACTATCATAGGATAAACCTCAAACCTAAGACTGGAGGATAGAATTAGATGGTGCATTATAGATGATAAATTTAGTAATGAAGAACGCCCTATTAACATTATGATCGTTAGTAAAACTGTCTAGCAAGGAGCCTAAATTGTAATTGCCAGGTTTAGTTATCTTCGAAATTCTTAGACAAGGTCTAATTTAGGAATTGACAGAAATTAGTGTTTATATTTAAGATGCTCAGCTTTGCATGCTCCGAGAAAGAATCTAGCTAAGAAACAAAAAGCATGATTGGTATTTTACAATTGAGCTTATCGCTTCGATCCTTAGCTAGAAGGGAATGTTGAGGTATTTCCAAACCACCTGTATGTGTACATTATGAAGGCAATAAATACTTGAATAGTTGAATATTATACGCTGAAACCACTAGATCGATCTAAGTTTTTAATAGAAATTCAATAGTAAAATCAATCAGTTATTATTTGAACTCGTAGTCTCAATATAAACATGAAATCTCGGTACACGTCTTGGAATTTCCTAGTTTATTTATAATTTTAAAGACATTTCGTAGATTAACGACCGGTTGTATTGTTCAAGTAGTTTAGTATTTGCTGAAAGGAAACATCAGGCACTAGTTTCAGTGTTAGTAGTCGTAAAGCAAGTGGGTTGCAAATAGCACTTAGACTTCCTGTAGGAATAAGTGACAGTTTTGTACTAATTCAGTACATTAGTTGGGTAGAAAGGTGCTTCAACATTTGTTTTCAACTAGTATATTAAATTGTGACAATGTTTTCAAAGAAATAGTTAATTAACTGATAAATTCCAAGTAATTTTTACAGAATTAGTAACAAACAAAAAATACTGAGGATCCTACAGTAGTAAGGGGTTCTGTGGCTTATAAGTGAAATAGGGCTCCAAATTGTTAAAAGGGCAATGGTAGTAGAAGTTAAGTCTAAATAAAAATAAAAAATAAATGAGAATATATTCTACCTCGTATTATAAGCATTCGTCTGCACAACATTTAAGAGGTGTGACTTCAAAATAAGGTAAGAACGACTCCAACAGAACTGAGCCGACACGCAATGAAGCGCGCGACAATAACACTCCAACTTTTGGTCCCAATTGTCAGCTGTCAGATTTACACCCCCGTTCCAATATACATGGTGTGGTAATATATGGAAGCGCCTCGCCCTACTAACTCATTCATGGCTCCCTGCGTTTATGAATGGCTAAAGTTACCGTTTTCCCGCGTTTGCGCAAATTTTATGGCAATGACGCCTCGCGGGGTAATGTCGTAGTGACGTACGGCCTACTTTTTTGTGCGTCTGCCTTTGTTTTTTTTTGTCCTTCTGTATTTTTGGGAGTGTTTTGTTTTTTTCGAGTGTTTTGTTTTAATTGTGTGCGTGTGTTATTGGATGAAGGAATTGATTGCGTGCATTTGAATAATCTTCTTTTTTTGAGTGTTTGTTACAGTCGGATTGTTAATTTATTAGATCAACATTTACTGTATTTATTTCTTTAACGATAATTCAAATGTAACAGTAATTGAAGCTGTAATATCTTGGCTTGGGTCATTTGTTTGAGATCGTTTCGAATTCTCGCAACATTAAGTCAGTAAGTGCCTACTTAAACAGAAGTTTTTGAACATTTATTAGGGACAATAATTGAGTCCTTAAAACTGGACCAAGTACCGTCCAACTTGTGCTTATTACAGTTACAATTTGTGTCCTTCACAGAGCCCATTTAGGGGGAATTCTTCACAACCGTACCGAATGCTACACACGTAGTTACAAAGGATTTTGTGTGAACTAAAGTGGAAGGAACTTTTTAATATTTCATTTTTCATACTTTTAACGACCGCAGTTTTTTTAAAGCCACCGGAATTGCTGGCCATCCCCTCCACGTCATTCGTAACTTGCCGTTTATGACATCCCGTGGGGTGCCAAGTGCTAATGTAGCCATTCTTTGCTAGGAGACACACGGACCACTTTAGTAATTGTGACAGAGAGTGTTAATAAAAGCCGCTGAAGCGCTAATGCACAGCGACCTGAAGCTAAACATTAATTTAGCAGAGCAGTGACGTTGATACAGCTGCTCTAAATCTGCTTGAAGCGCTTTCGTAACAAATCTGTCAAAGTGAGTTACCGCATTCTTAAAGGGTCGAATTACGGAATAAGTTTACGAACGAAGTTGATAGTTTTACACATTAATGCAAGAAATATACGTTATAAGAAGTTCTAAAGGTGAAACTCGTGAGTGGATGCACGTTTTCATAGTAACATAAAAACTGTTACAAAAAGTCAGACTGATTGCTAAGTTCAGACCAAAAATGGTTTTTTGGGGCGAACACCTCTATTGTATTGATTTGTGAAATCTAATTTTGATACTATAAATTAATGTTGGTAGGTATTGACGTTTGCTATAATATTGCTATAATTGGCCTTGACGGCCATTGTGAACTTGACCATACAAAGGCATCAAGACCATACGATACCGTGTATCGTATGGTCTTGATGCCTTTGTAGCTTGTATATGAAGTGCTATAGTTTTTCTATTGATTTAATACCAGTTCGCGTCTGCTAAAATAAGCAGTCTAGAATCGGGATTAGACACAAAACTGAACCCTCAATTGACAGAGAAATATATCAAGCGTATGTGTCATCTCCACCAACGGTATTTACTGGCTGGGCACAAAAGTCATTTAGTTGAAATCCTCTTCAGAAACATTCCAGGAGATAACATACTCGAACAATTTAATCTAGTATACGTAATATCCAGTCCAATGACCCTTACACTTCAGTAATTCCATAATTCAATACTAGAAATACCACCAACATTGTGTATTACCTAAAACGCTGACTCAAAGAAAAATTCTGTAAATATCACCAAATTCCGCTACTATTCTGCAAAGGAATATGAGCCTAAAGACACCGCATACCTTAAAGGTCATATTACTTTGATATGTCATGGACGGTTGAGCGTCACGAGTGCTCTTTGCATCGGCCTTGCTCAGCAGTGTAATTGTAATGTGAACTTTGATTGATATTATTGTCTTTATGAGTATTGTTTTCAAATAAGGTGTTGATTGCAGTAAATTTATTGCAATTTTGTTTTGATCTTCACTAGTGAATTGGTTAGTATTACTTCCACAGTGTTCTGTATATTGACTTATAGCCAATCCTAATCCTTGATCACTGGATCAATCAAAGCTTAAGGCAGACTCAATAGAATCGATGTCTAAAATAGATCTACTGCTGGGTGGTTCCTATTTGCCATAACTCTGTGCATCCAATTTTACAATTTTAATAAAAGGCTTTCTTCTCAGAAGTTACCAGAAGAAACATTATTTCATGTAATAGTTCTTTCTTTATCTCAAGAAGTGTTAAGATTCCAGGATGTCTCGCTTTACGCACTCATGTACCGTAACCTAATTCCACAGTTCCTGACCTATTCAAACAGTCTCGAAAGAATTTCAAGCATCCAATGCATTACTGTTTTGTTTAAAAAGAAGAAATGCTACATGTATTGAAAGCCAGTAATGTATTATACTATTGGATTGGTGTCGTAATTATGTATCGACGGTTATGTAAAGACTGTGAAATATGGGCCACTTCTCATTGGAACCGTGTGTATACGAAGGTTTTACTTATTAACGTCTCCTCGTTTTGCAATGCGATCAAGTTTTTGTTCTATAGGTCTTAATTAACTCAATATGGTACTGTTTTCTTCTCATAGAGGAATTACATGTTAGCTTTTATTATAAGTATTGGTTAATGTTCTTCAATAATTTGTGGTTTTGTTTGTTATGCATCATCAGTTAGTTTGTACATATACAACTTAATTAATTAGAGTCGATCATTATAAAATGAAATGGATTATGGCCTAACTACAGAAAAATAAGTAGATATCATTTTGATATCTTATTCAAGAAACAATAAACTTCGAAAATAAATTATCTCAGAACGATAAAGTAAAACATAAATCGTATAATTCGCCTTCATAATTTAAACAATCGGATAAGAGATGAAAACGTACGTCAACCCGATCGAAAAAGGCGACGTAATTTGCATTCGAATAAATTAATACCATATTATTTCAGATCGGCGCCATGTTGTTTTGGGGTGACATAATTATATTCATGTCACGGTAACGCTAAAAAAGGCGAGAGATTACAAATATTTCGAACGTCGCGCGTCGCATCGATTTAAAAAAAGTAAAAAGCTCGAAATCGTCTGCAGAAGTAGGTCTTTGGTTTCATCCTTAATTAGGTAACATAGTTAACTTAATCTTTTTATTGTAAAATAAAAAGATTAAGTTACATTTTTATCTTTTTATTGTTCATTTGTGATAATGATCACTATCACAAATTAGCATTTTTCAAATTAGCAATTCATATTGAGCACAAAATCAGAGGGTTGAGGTCAGGAATCGTATTTAATCTATAATTTTCAAAATTTTCTAATTACATGTGTTATTGAGTCAACACACATAGGCCTATATGCTTTCTTAAAAGTTTACATAAATATACGGGCTATGTAAAAAAACTTTAAACAAGGATTATTAACGAACATACGATATTAAATAGTCCAACAGTCCGAACATAATAAAAAATACACTTTAATTGAACGCATCCACTGCGCTTCAATGGTGCTCGCTCGGCAAACATTTCCGTATTCATGCGAGAGATATGTTTCGTTTGCTATTGAACCAACTATAGATTTACATGAATGAATAATTTAAATTGTAGGTACCTACATATTTGTTGTTGTTTACTTTGGAAGCTGTTACAAGGTGGAAGAGTAAGCTACGGACTAGTGAAGATCTCGTGAGGATAAACAGCGGTGTTCATGTTAAAGCTATTTAATGTAATTACAACTTGTAAAGGATATCTATAATTGAATTTTCGCATAGGTAATTATCTGACCCACATTACGAATGAGGTTGACAAAAATGTTACTCATTTTTTAAAGAAAGATAGATGCTGATCGGATACAAAATTGATTATATTTATATAATTTTTAGGCTCATATTCATGAACAGCATTCGGCGACCCGCGAGCCCGCGACGCGGCGACTGGCGCGCTGCTACTGACTAGGTACTCGAGTCTGCGGTGCGTAAAATTTTTCCAAGTGCCTTCAGTTCAAATTAAGTTTGCAACTACCTACCTCTACATAACAGCAATTAATAAACAAAAAAGCAACATTACTCAACCACACTAAGTAATTGAATTACGAAACAAAAATTGTGTAAAAATTAACTTTACAGACTCGTTTCGATGCTTTTTCTCCATAATATTGACATTTCTTGTCCGTCATGGGAATTGTCCTCCGATGGGACCGGTTTGAAGTAGTGTAGAAAGGGACAGGGGTCACATTCCCATGAATCGATGGGTTTTTGCTCAATGACCGTATTAAGATTCTCGCTATGCCATCTTTTTCTTGAGTTGTATATGGAATAAGTGCCGTGGGACCGTGAGATATGAGATGGAGATGAATTGAGAAGAAAGATGATTAAGAATTTATATAGGTATAGAATTCCTTGTCGGCCTTATTATTTATTAACAAATTACATGATTAGATAAATGATAAAAGTGCGAAATCGTGTTCAATGTTTCATTATTATGAATGAAAGCTTACTGAGTGAAAAAATCGTAACAAATTATTGCATACTTTACGATTGTCGTTTATTCTTTACCTTAGAATGAATTGTTTGTTCAATATTATAATATGTATTTTCGGCCATTGACTACATACCACTTCTCAAGTGAAGTCAGATCAACTCCTTAACCTCATAATTCTCAATCAACAGATTTATTTACGTACGTTATCAATATGAATCGCAAAAGATGTCCACCAAAATCACCCACACTCGGGAAGCAATTATCCAAGACACTAACTACAATACCTAGATACCTAGACTTGGCAGACAAACCTAGTCACATCTGACATATTTGGCATGAACTATTGCTGCAATGCAAACAATGGGTCGTTAAGTTGTTACAATAAACGGTTCTACATTATGAATTACACTTGTCGAATGCAAATCCGTCTGTTTGCTTACTTCCTATGCTAACCTACTATTTTGTATTGCACTAGTTTTAAGTAGAAAATACAGAAATTATTATTATGACGATGACAATCCATTGTCTGTCATATCGCATGTTTGAAAGCTTGTCTCCAAGGAATCGTAATATTTTCTTTGAAACAATAAAGATTTTTAGACGGACTGTCTTTGCACCAAATTTTGTTTAGTCGTTAATAAAGCGCTATGTCGTAACAACCGTCAATACAATAGAATAACATATAATTTTCTTCTTCTTATTTATTTTTCCAATGAGAGCTCATTATAATAATATTGCTGAGTAATTTCAAACTCTTTTACCAGTATTTTGTAATGCAAACTCCTAATTCCGTTGTATATCACAAAAAAATGTAAAAAGAACAGCCCGAGATCGACTGCTCTGCGACTTACTACTACGGCACCATTTTACCGTTCTAGTTACCTCATCGACACTGAGACAAGCGTAATATTATGTAACAATGTAATAGCTCAATCCATTATCTTGTATACTTATCTTACATCATAATATTAAACCCATAACATATACTAACATACATAAAACATTACACTATATCAGTGTAACATTGCAAAACAATTAACTAAATGACTATTTGCAAAGAAATTTCAATAAAAAATTGCTCTCCTATATAATTTGGAGCCATTAAAAATGTAACTCAACCGATCCAATTCATGTTTTTTTTTTGTGATCGTTCTAGTAATGGTAATTGGCAAATGTACAGGTGGTTTAATTGATATTAATTAAGAAGTCAGAATTGCCTGAAGGTGATATCCAAGGTCCAATCCGCTCCTTTTTGCCTTCGTGATCAATCGTCATTCAAACTTCACCAAACCACTGAACTAATGGCTTACTCTTGAAACCAATCTCGATGTCTGACTGACTGACTGACTGACTCCACGGTTAGTGCGGTGGCTGGGTAACTAAGTGCCGTGCAAGTGCAACGTGTCGCGGGTTAGGTTCCCGCATGGAACAACTCTTTGTGTCATCCATTGATTGTTGTTCCAGGTCTGGGTGTCATGTGTATATGAACTTGTATGTCTGTAAACGCACCCACGACACGTGAGACAATACTAGTGTGGGGCAACGTTTAAAAAAATGAAAAACAACTAGTTAACTAGGTAACAAAAACATTTAGTTCATTCAATATCCACGCAATACGGATGCAATGGGTGCTAGTGTTGCAACTCAAGCGTACCAAACACAATGTCAATGTCGACCGATAGAAAACTAAATTATATGGGATTGACGTAAATTTTGACACTTGTCAGTGTCATCCCCATACATTTAGTTTTCTACACTATCGGTAGACAAGCGCTAAAGTGGCGTTTGATTAAAGGCACTGATAACTAAAGATCAAAGGTAACTTAAGTATTGATGCGGATGATTTTATTTCTAAGCTAATAACGTTTCAAAAAAAAAATGCTTTACAAGGTTTCTTTTCAAATCTGACTGACAGATCGATAAACTCCTCAGGAAGATGTTATTATATATATAAAAAGAAAATACATTAACATCACTATAACGTTTCAATTAAAATTTTGTATAAAATGGTAGAAACACAGCCATTATAACTCGCTAGTCGTACTAAAATATGTAGAATTAAAAAAGAAAAAGTACATTATACCTCTTTAACCAGTAATTTGCGTAACAAAAATTAGTAGGTACTCTGGTTACACCTTGTCCCTTGTCATCTAGAAGCCTAGAACTTTATACTTAATTAAATGTTAGTTAACAAATCTTACTGTACAAAAGTATTGTATATGTGTAATTGTGTAAAGTATTATAGTTTTATTGTATATCGCGGAGAACCTAACTGGTAACCGGGGCTCCGGCTCGACGTGCAGGAGAAGGAACGGGGCGGTTTTTAGTCAGTAAGAGTCTGACACTCCCTCCCGCCTCACCCAGGCGGGAGAAGTCATTCGATGATTTTCCCCCCTTAAAAAAAAGTGTTATTGTATATACGTACTTTGGTAGGTCGATATGTATGTATGTCTGTATGCCTTCAGGCGACAGTTGTGTACATGTTAATGAGTGCACAGACAGACCAGTTTAGGGTTGTCGCTTTATCAAAATAGGTTTGCAATTAATTATTAAAATAAAATGTTAATAACATAACATATTGAATACAAATAGTATATTTTACTAGGGTAAAATATACTATTTAATACTGTTAATTAAAATTAGGAATTTTAATTAATTTTATTGGAATAGTGACAAAAACTGAAATATTATTTTTGAATATGGGCTGGTAATGAGAAGATGTGACAGTAAAAGGTGAGAGCAATTAATTAACGTTCCAAACGGTTACAGAAGAAATGATAATGATTCTGTGAGAAGTAATCTGATAGAAGAAGGACCTCACAATGAAACAAACATTCAGTTTGCACCTGTCAAATGAACTTTGATAAGGGCTTAAGTACAGGTATTAGAATTAGGTATCTGATCTTTTTAAAACCCTTATTCTGAACATTTTCCAGCAATAAATAGTATTGTGACTTAATTTACTATTCCAAACCAAAAACTAATTGCGAATTGCTCTTACACTTACTTGCGGTTACGATGATAAGTGACAGTGACAGCCCTACCACACCTCAGCGATAATGAAACAAAGGGTCGTTGCCCTCTGCGAAGTCATAAACTACTTCGCTCCAACAAAAACATATAGAAATAGTTTTTTGCATCATATTTTATACGATGATCAATTATAACTATGATTTATTATTTGATAGGTGCCTATTGAAATGACGTCATCATTTCTAATGGGGAAATTTTTGAGTCTGCTGATTGACATTGGTATTTTTATGTCCATTTTTATTGATTAATGGCTTCATTTCGGTTGGTGAATGTGAATAATTATTGAAATGTAACTACACATTTGTTATTGGCTCGTTAGATGGAGAAGAGGTCAAGGTAATTTAATTTTGCAAGAAGTTGTATGTGAAATTTTTTCTATGGCTTTTTTGTCCAACTCTAGAAGGAGAGGTCGCAAATGCAATTACCAATTACAATTAGCAATTACAATTACTGCAATTAGTTAGACAGTACATAACATGCAGTGCACAACATAAAGTGCTTCACTCAATCAAAAACTTTAAAAATTCTATACTGTACTTTTGTTAGAAGTCACTTGGAATATGCGTCTGAAGTGTGGAACCCGTGTTATCACAAGTACATTGATCGTATTGAAAATATCCAGAGGAAATTCATCAAGTATCTGTGCTATCACCAGGGTGTCCCATACCGGTCTGAAGATTACTACAGTCTCTGTAAGAAATATCACATCCTACCCCGCTTAAGGACAGACGAGCTATACGAGATTGTACCCTATTAATTAAAATCTTAACAAATAATATTGACAGTTCCGATATTCTAGCGAGATTGTTTCTCAATGTTCCTGGAAGGTCGAGGAGATGGTTTCCACCGCTACGTGTTCCATCCTCCTCTACCAATTATAGGCAAAACTCGTATTTTGTGCGTGCAATTAAGGAATTTAACAGCGTGTGCAAGCAGCATGATTTTGACCTTTTAATATTAAAGTGTCTACGGTCAGGAGGTGCCTGAGCCTTTCTTTTTTTATGTAGTAACATAATAGTGAACGCGATTGAACTTATATTTTGCGAGGTAATTTGTCTGTGTAGTATTCAGATGTGTAGTAGTAGGTATATATTAGTAATTTAGTACTTTGATTCTTTTTTTTATTTTGTTTGTTTTTATTATTATAATAATTTTGTAGGGAGTACTGTGTCGACCACATTCTTTTATAGTATTAGTTTGTTTTTTATATGTGAAGACTTGTCATTGGCTGTCAGACTCTCAGACAATTTCTTAATTTTTGTTTTGTTAGCTGTTAGTCTTCCAAAGTTGTTAAATAAATAAATAAAAATAAATAAACATGAGTAGTGAAAAGTGGGTGCTACGTTGTACAGTGGTATTAAGTGCCATACACCTCTGCCTACTCCTTCGGGGATTAAAGGCGTGATGTTATGTTAGTGACAGTCAATACTTGATTTAGGTACACAAAGAATAATTAGTCCAACCCGTTTTGCATACACTCACGAATTTTCACGCAACTGATGAAAAAAACTCTTTAATAAAATTTGGTCACATCCAAGCTAAGATTTTCCAATCACTTCTATGTACTAAATTTCTTCTGTTCCATTCCCTCCTGACAGCCTCATCACTCACTCATCCCTCACACAATCTATCCATCTTTGAACCTCTACAACCCACTGCATAAATTAACACCGTCCCAATTACATAGATGTAAGTCGACCATTATTTTTGGCAATGTAGCATATTGATATTGGTTTGGTTTAAGTGTGGGAGAGCCATGCTTCGGCACGAATGGGCCGGCTCGACCGGAGTGATACCACGGCCCCACAGAAAACCCCAACGATCCTCAAACTCCTAATCTCCAAAAGGCCGGTAACGCACTTTTAACGCCTCTGGTGTTCCAGGTGTTCATGGGCGACACCGATTGCTTACTATCAGGTGATCCGTCTGCTCGTTTACCGGCACGTATACGCAATAAAAAAAAATTGCTATCACAAAGACTCTTTAAGAGGAGGTGTCTAATGCTTAAAATTAGAATACAATTAATATTATACCTAATCATAAAACTAGCTTTGCGCCTGCGACTTCGCACGCGCTTTTTAAGGGTTTGGGGACAGATTTAAACGTACTTCGCATACCCATTTTAACTACCTACCTTAAAAATTAAAGAATGCTTCGTACAAAATTCTGTCCCTCATTTTAGAGAAGTTTTGGGTTAGAAAGATACAAAAATTAACCTATGTCACTCTTCATACCTTTAACTATCTTCGCTTAAAAAATCACGTCATTCTGCTTTGCCGAGAAAGACGGACAAATGAACAGACATACATATTTTCATATTTATAATAATATTAGTAGATAGAGAAGTGTATATATTATTAATACCTTCTAGGTACCTACTCTTTACCCAATCAAGAAATATTTCATACAGATAAGGACATTATGCTATCTTTTCACTGCGGGCAAAGAAGCGGGTAAAACCTATGAATTGAGAACCTTCTCCTTTTTCTAAAGTCTTGTAAAAATTTTGCAATCACATTTATAATTTCCTGAATGAGTAAGTAACATTTTGTGGTACATTATTAAGGCGCATTAACCGACGCAATGCCAGCCTGCTTTTAGCAAATCTCCTTTACAAACTTACTAGCAACGTTCGTAGTACAACAAAGGCGAGTACATACTTTATCAAATTAACAAAATGAGCAACTGAGCTAAAACGGGAGCTCCAATTAATTTACTAGTAGCCATTACTAAGTGATTGGCTGTTATGCTCGTTATGCTCTGAGCTGCTAGGAGATGAAAGGGCAAGGTATGGCCTTGAATATTCTAGTGTACTGTGATACTGTGATAGCACTTTAGATCTGATGGCAGTATGCCATGTGTCACATATCGTATTACCTAGACAGTGGACCTTCTTTGTGTTTGTAAAGACTAACGTAAAGTAGTGTCAAAAATTTCACACTAGTATTTACAATGTGAAACTTGCCAAAGGTGTCTAGTCAAAACTGCTCACAATAAGTAGGTACTTACTATAGGCAGTTTGAAAAGTGCTGCAGCTTACTGCCACTTTTTTCACTTTTAATCAGAACCATCAATTTGCAATTTTAAAAGTTGACCACTTCGAACTTCGAGCAGTATCTAAGCTGGATTTTCGCATCCCTTGAATGCAATAAAAACAAAATCCATCACTACGATATGGTTTAATTGCATGGGGAAATAGTACTGTTCAAGAGAGAGCATTTATCGCACAAAAACGATGTATACGAGCCTTATATGGGATTCCACCTGATGTATCATGTCGGTCAATATTCAAAAAGCTTGGTTTGCTACCCCTACCCTCATTGTACTTATATGAAGTGTGTATATTCGTACGTAAACATAAAGAACTGTTCAAAACGGCAGAAGATGTATGTTCTAGAAGTCGACGCGACCATCACAGATTAGTACTAGAGGAGTTTCATAAGTCAACAAAATATAATAAAAGCTGCCTAAGTATGTGTGTCCGAATATTTAATAAATTGCCGATAACATTAAAAACACTTAACCTCAGACTATTTAAAATTAAATTATATGTATGGTACTTTATTCAAATAGTACACGGGCTTTTAATCAAATGCTTTAAGTCTAGCTTGAAACGTATTATTTACACCTTAAAAAAAAATAATAAAAATAAATCATAAGGCATCAAAGAAAACATTTTCCTCATAGCTTATCGTAGGGTGCCCAAAAGACTGGCAGCATTGCCACGTTGAATGGCAATGCTTAACCTTTGCCCAAGGTAGTAGCCAGCCCTTCGATCACCTGAAGTGTCAACCATCCTCCTTACAATATCTTTGTAAAGAAGATGTGCACTTGGGCCCCACGGCCCTAAAGTTTCAACCCCAAACGGTTCGAAAGCATAATTGCCAATCAGGCTATGTATGGTTGAATGAAAATAATTTTTATAGCATTAAGGAATTTTTTGAACATAAATAATAATGTATAACTTATAACTACGAGTGTAAGTTAGTTAAAATAAGTTTTAAGTTAAAATTTGCATGCTTTATTTATTAAGCAAAACATGATGATCTATTATATTGTAACTATAACATCTTTGTATACCATATTTGTACGCAAATAAATGTCTTTATCTATTCAAACATTTAATTTTTGTTACAGGTAAGTGAAGCTCTCGTAAACACCGACGCATTTGATGCTGTTACCAATAAAACAAAGGTAAACGTTCAAACATTTTATTCACAAACTTTTACGATTCGTTGTTTACAAGAAAACATCTAGAACAGCGCTGTAAAATAAAATAATGTAAATGATGGATTTACCAAAGATAGGTACGATCTTGGAGCTGTATAAAAAGGTAAATCAGAAGATAAATAATATTATTCTTGTCATTTTTGTTACTGCGTATTTTGTGTTAGATCAGTAAAAGGTGTAAATCTTTCTAAAAGAAAACTGCTATTATCCGAAGACATAATTGGAATAAGAAATAATGAGACCTGTGATGGGTATGCACAGTGAAATTAATTTCGTTTTCGTTTCGCGACAAAACAATATACCATACGAAGTATTTTCGATGCATACAGTAAAAATAAATAAATGAAGAATTCATTTTTTTTTTTAGTTTAAAAAATGTAGTCATCTACTTACGCACATGATGACATTAGATGTAAATTTATAGGCACTATTCTCATTGCACGTGCCACCCCACGAGAAATACCTCTTCGAGAATTAAACGGCGTGATGTTTTGATAATGTAGTTACTAAGTTCTTGTTGTTTGCATCTTCCAAAGGTTTGTTTGTTTAGTTTCAAACATTTTATTTCTCTGTAAACCTTTTTACTTCGGGACGAAAACGGTATTAATACCACGGTGTATAGACTCATACTAAACATTAGCTATTTTTCAAATTCCTAACTGTATACAAAGTCTAATCACCTATAATACACGCTACTTTATTCATTCTCAAAATCGCGTTTGACAGTCACTTATGTTATGACTATGACACTGAACAGTTCGACGAGACAGTCGATACAAAAAAACACCATCTGTATGGAGTCTTAATAAAAATCGTGGTCTCTATTGTCTGGTTATATCCGTATAAAAACATTATCACATTCGTCACGCTCCTTCAATGTCAGGGAACAGATGGTCTACCTTGATACCACGTACTTACTGATATACATTCAGTTTAGTTGGAATGTGGATACGGTATTATAAATCTTTGGTTTTGAAATGGATAAAACTAGCTTCTGCCCGCGACTTCGTACGCGCAATCCCGATATTTCCCGTACCCGTTCTTGATTTTCGGTTAAAAGTAAAAAATAAGTATTGGGTAAAAAGTATCCTATGTCCGTCTCCTGGTTCTAAGCTACATCCCCACCAATTTTCATCCAAATCGATATAGCCGTTCTTGAGTTATAAATAGTGTAACTAACACGACTTTTTTTTATATATATAGATTGGGTTTCCTATAAAATGCTTCATCATAAGCTATCAAAGTAGATTTACGTACGTAGTCTCGTTTGACAGTTTTCCACCAAGCATGTTTTAAATGTCGTCAGTTTAATAATGTAATGTGATGAGAGGAAACCGCACAAGACATTAGATTTCTATAAATACCTGCTACAAAAAAAACACATCAAAAATAAATATATGTACATACATACAACGAAATCTATGACTGAAGCAAATCACATCCATAATTTCGTAATCTCAGGAACTATAGCATGTTCTACGTCGATCGTGTCGAAGCAATCGCCAACAATTGTTATTGTTACCACATACGTAGTAGGTACTCGGAGTCGTGAGGTGAATGAACTCCCAATCTATTTAATAATTTATTTATAATTGAATCTGCGTCTCCGTGCCAAGTAAAACAATGTAAGTAGGTAATGCATTTTGGCGTCCAATGTAAGGGCATAAATTGGAGTTACCACCTTTTATTTTAATTTTTGAGTAGGGATATAAATCCCTACTCAAATTAAAATAAATATAGCAATTGTATAAATATAGCAATTGTATAAACAATTGCTATATTTTAACGATTTATAGTGCCAGTAATTAGTCTACTTATTGACTGCCTCGTTGGCCGAGTGGTCGCAAGTGCGACTACCGGGCAAGGGGTCTCAGGTTCGATTCTCTGGTCGGGCAAAGTATTACTGGGTTTTTAAAAATCTCAGTAGCAGCACGGAGTCTGTAAATGTGCCCGGTATATGGCAATAGGCTCACCCCCTATTACATTAAGTGCTGTAATGTGCACCTCTGCCTACCCCTCGAGACTAAAAGGTGTTTATGTTATGTTATGTTATGTAATTAAAGTCTAATTTGTTTTGTTTACATAATTACCTCAATATAAATGTTCTGTATAAAATTCTTAGGTGTTTGTAATAAAGACGTTAGTTTTTAACCTCAAGTAGCAACATGGACAAGACCGACACAATATGGAATACAAGCCTTTCACATCGATATTGGCCAAAGTAAAGGTGACAATAGTCCAAAGCTTTTCCATTTTCACATTTTCATCTTGTACTTTCTAAGATTACCTATACACCACCGAGAAACGGCGAAAGAAACCATCATGAGGACATCTTGGTTTATAATTTATAATTATTAGTTTATTGAGTGACCATAATACGTATATTTTTAATATGTACTTAGATTTTTTATTTCAATTTTTTATTTTATGTTTTAATTTTAAGTAGGTATTTCTTAGTTTTTATTTTACTTTCCAATTATCACTAATACTGATAAAAGTGTCATCGTTAGGCTAATGTGCATGTTGTGACACCTTAAAATGTTGTGCATTTAAAATTTATTACAATGTAAGTGCTTAGATATAAGATCTAATGTAGCAACTACTGGTTGTCCATATTATAAATAAATAAAGTTTGAAATCACCAATCCGCATAGAGCAAGCGTGGTGATTAATGCTCTAAACCTTCTTCTTAAAAAGACGGACTTTGGTCAGCAGTGGCTACTGGTAGGCTGTTGATGATGATCTTGTATTGGTTGTCCCGTGGCAGAAACTAACATTTTCTACTAACTACATACCATACATGTGTTAAGTTCACTCCACCTTACTACATACACTGTCATTACCACAGAATACAACTTGTATAAATACATCAATATTAACATGTTTATCAGTAATCGTTCGTTATCATTATGATTAACAACTGACTTGATACTGAGTACAATCGATAACGAGACGTTCATCGAACTGAAACAAAGGATTTACTATTAATTGATAGGGAAAATCTGTTTATAATATACACTTGGGAACTAAAAAAAGCTGCCACCATCGTCCTTTGTTTTTTTTTATTAATGCAAGTATATTAATAATATAATTGGTATCGTATGTCGTATGAAATACAATTTAGTTATCTTTAAAACGAGGGCGTTCGGTTGTAAAAGTTATATATTTCTTTTAAAGGTATTGAGGGTTTGATAAAATGAAAATAAAAAGAGTTGTGCTGTGTGTTCAAAAACGTAAACACTCTAGTATTCCTTTCCCCAGTAAATCGAAACCGAAACCCATTGCTCTGCAGTTGCTCTTGCATCCACTTGATCAACAAGTAAAACATTTTTATTCAAAAATAATCGAAATGAGCTGTACTGCTTACCCTCTTAAAGTAATGACGTGATTTTATTACCACTTGCCATTCATGTTTACGATTATAGGATCGTGTAAATAAATACCTTCTAATGTAATATTATTAGGGATTTTTTTTTTTTTTTAAGGGGGGAAAATCATCGAATGACTTCTCCCGCCTGGGTGAGGCGGGAGGGAGTGTCAGACTCTTACTGACTAAAAACCACCCCGTTCCTTCTCCTGCACGTCGAGCCGGAGCCCCGGTTACCCGTTAGGTTCTCCGCGACTCCGAATCGGCATCGGCCGTATTGGGCCCCATCTGTGGTGGTCTGATGGCTCTTTGAGGCGCGCGCGGAACGCGACGCGCCGTACGCTCGGGTCTGTTTCTGGTCGGACGGGGAGCCACCCATGCTCGCCGTCCGCAGGCCCGCGCTTACGGTGGCCGGAGATCGTCTCGCGATCCCCGACGCCCGGTGTGTCCTTCGCGATGGCTGGGTTGCGAGGAGGCAGCGCTTCGCTGCCTCACGCGTCCCGCCTCCTCCTTAGCTAGCATCACTGCTTCGCAAAAGGAGGAGACGGCATCCCAGTCCCCCTCGCTCCGCATCATGGCCTGCACTAGGCCCGGACGCGAGAGGTCGCCATCGCCGATCACTTCCCTGAGGACACGGCGGTGCTCAGCCCACGAAGGGCATTCTCCCACCGTGTGTTCCACCGTGTCCTCAGGGCGGTCCTCGCAGTGATGACACCCGGGCGTTTCCTCCCGCCCCATCAGACACAGGTACCTCCCGAAACTTCCATGTCCGGTGAGGACCTGCGTCAGGCGGTAGGTGAGGACGCCGTAGCGTCTCTCAAGCCACTCCTCAAAGAGGGGACTTACCGCTGCGATGGCAGCGAGCCCAGCCCTCGGTTGCGACAGTCGTTGCTGCCATTCCGCCATGAGATCGCGCCGGAGCTCATCCCGCCACGCACCTATTTGGCGCGGCAGCGGGGTTTCGCCCCGGCGACGTGCCTCCGCGCGCATGCCGTACACGCGCGCGAGCACCTTCGCCTCCAGATCCCACGGCGGTAATCCGGCAAGGAGGTTCGCCGACTCCCCAGAGATCGTGCGGTATCCGCGGATCATTCGGATCGCCATGACCCTCTGTGCCATGAGCAGCGTCCGAGCGGGACGCCGCAACAGGTTTGGCGCCCAAACAGGGGCGCCGTAGAGGGCCATGGACCGCACGACCCCGGCGTATAACCTCCGGCAGGAGGCGTTTGGCCCCCGAGGTTGGGGAGGATGCGTTTAAACGCAGCCCCCGTCCTCTCCAACTTTGGGGCCAAACGTCGGAAGTGTTCTATGAAGTTCCACCGACTGTCGAGGACGAGTCCTAGGTACTTCATCGTCGTCTCGACGTCGATGGTAACTCCTCCCGCCGTTATTTGGGACCCACCCGGAGGTGGCGCGTTCCCGCGGCCATGAAAACACATGGCCTCGGACTTGTGGAGCGCCACCTCGAGTCCCAACTGCCGGATTCTCTCAACGACTGTCGCAACCGCTGTCGCCATTAAGTCGGCCGCCGCCTGGTGTGACCTCCCGTGCGCTAGCACCAGCGTATCGTCGGCGTAGCATATTGTGCTAACGCCGTTCGGGAGGTCGGTGCGCAGCACCCAGTCATAGCCGATGTTCCACAGGAGCGGCCCCAGAACCGAACCCTGTGGAACACCGCGTGACATCTCTCGCCGGTTCCACTCGCCCCGGTGACCGGGGTAGCTGACGGACCTGTCCGTCAGGTAAGCCTCGATTACACGACGGAGGTAGGCACCCGATGATATCGGAGTGCCTCCAAGATGCAGCTCCAGGGCAGGGAGTTGAAGGCGTTGGCGATGTCCAGAGACACCGCCACTACGACCTTACCCCTGGACACTGCAGTCCCCGTCGTGAGGTCTCTAACGCGCATGATGGCGTCCACCGTGGAGCGCCCTCTGCGGAAGCCGAACTGGCCGTCCGACAAGTCCGGCCCAATGTCCGTCAGGTGCGCGACGAGGCGGTTCGAAATGATTCTTTCGAAGACTTTCCCCACCTCGTCGAGCAACACTATGGGCCGGTACGCGGACGGAGAGTCCGCAGGGCGCCCCGTCTTCCGCACGAGGACCAGTTTTCCCGCTTTCCAGAGAAGCGGGAACTGGCCTCTCTCCAGACATGCGCTGTAGAGACCAATCAATCGAGGCCCGAGAGCCTCTGAGGCCAGGACCCATGCCTTGCCATGCAGGCCGTCGGGTCCTGGGGCGGTGTTCTTGGCGCCCATCCGGCGCACCGCCGCTCTCAATTCTGCCTCGGTCACCTCTGGGACGATGTCGTCGTCGTCGTCGCTGTAGCCCGCGTCGGGCACCGCAGGGGGCGGAGTCATATACGGAGGGGTGAACCCCCTCCACAGTCGAGGGAACAGGGTGCCAATCACCTCCTCCAAGACTTCTTGCCGGAGACTCTGGGTGAGCGGGGGAGCCCAAGCGCGGAGCTTGTCGCGTACCATCCGGTACGGGCGTCCCCACGGATCTCTGTCCAGAGTCCCCAGCATCTCTCGGCGGGCCTCCTCCTTGGCCCGCAATATCTCCACCTTGAGGAGGGCCTTGGCCGCCCTGTATCCCTCGTACAACTCCGCCTCTCTCGCCTCCGCATTAGGAGGACGGATGCGGCGCCTGCGGTGCCTAGTGTACTGGCGTCGCGCGGCAGTGCACGCCTTGCGTAGAGCTGCTAGCTCTTGCGACCACCAGTACACCTGGCGCTTTTGTTGCCTCGACCGGATCCGGGGCATCGCCACGTCACA
Source organism: Spodoptera picta (assembly GCA_038387885.1). NCBI lineage: Eukaryota > Metazoa > Arthropoda > Insecta > Lepidoptera > Noctuidae > Spodoptera > Spodoptera picta. The sequence goes on along the minus strand of JAZHFQ010000003.1, from coordinate 539,777 downwards.
GATCCTGGACATGGCGTCCTGGAGCCACTTGGCCTCATCGTCTATGTCGGCAGGCCTGACCGGTGGTATCACCCAGGCCTGCACGATGGCGGCTTCCAGGAGCAGCTCCCGGTCCAGCTGTTTCAGCGCCCAACGCGGGCCACATGGGGCCTGTCTGACCGGCGGGTCTGCGGACTCGGCGGAGACGTCGAACCGGATATACCGGTGGTCGGAGTACGTCTCCACCTCCTCCATGACGCGCCAGTCAACAATACGCGGTGACAGAGCAGGGCTGGCGAACGAGATGTCCACCACCGACTCGCCCTGCATCCGCACGCATGTGGGGACAGAACCCCGGTTCAGGACGACTAGGCCCGTCTACCCCGGACGTCGGTGAACCGGGAACCCCAAGCCAAGTTTTTGGCGTTGAAGTCCCCGAGGACGAGCACGGGGAGGGAACGGAACCCGACGACGACAGTGACCAACTCCCTCAAGGAGTTGTGGAACTCGGCGAGAGTTCGGTTCGGAGAGAAGTACACGCCCACCACAGCGAGCTCTCCGAACCGTGCTGCGACACAACCCCGGCCTCTTTGAGCAGCCTCAAGAGTCGGGGTACCTGCGGCGGCCGACGAGATGATGGTCACCGAGCCGTCCAGGTCCGCCACCCAGTGATCCCTGGGCGGGACAAAGTACGGCTCGGAGACCACGGCGACATTGATCGACCACTGCGCCATGCTCTGGAGCAGGAGATCCTGAGCAGCGGCGCAGTGGTTGATGTTCGCCTGGAGGAGGCGGAATGGAACCACTATTGACAGTCCATTCCGACCTCCTCAGTGGCGGCAGCGGCGACTGCGGTGGCAGTGGCGGCGGCGGCGGCGGAAACGGCAGGGGCGGCGGAGGGCCTACCTTTGCCCTTTTTAGCAGGAGGGGAGCAGCCCTTGCTCCCGACCCGGTGATTGGCCGGCTTGCCAGCCGCCGCACATGCGTTGCAGTGCAGCGGGGCGTTGCACGAGCCGGCCTTGTGACCGGGCCGACCGCAGCGGAAGCAACAGTCGCTGCGGTCCACCTCCGAGGTGCATTTGACACTCACGTGCTCCCCCACGTGACAGCGGTAGCACCTCAGAGGCCGGGTCTCGAGCAGCTTGACCTGCGCCGAGACCCATCCCACCAAGAGCCTTTTGCCCTCCTTTAATGTTTTGGCCGCTGTGACGGGGCAGCTCACCACCACCGTGCGCAGCCCCGAGTTGTCCGGACGTATGGTGCCCACCCTGACCTGGTCAGCAGGGCACCCTCCCGTCCTGGCCACAGCGGCCACCACCTCACTCTCCGTGACGGAGTCGTCCAGGCCCAAAATCCTGACATCCAGGCATTTGGTGGGCCTGGACACGCGGGCCTCGTCCGCACCGAGGCACGCCCTAAGCCTCTCGGCCAGGGCGTCGGCCGATGGGCCGCTGGTCGCGCCGGGGACCTCCAAGAGACGGGCTCCAGTGGCAGTCACTTTGACTGCAAATCCGTCCGGGGCCCCGAACTCCGCAGGAGTCACCGCCCCCTTGAGCTTGGCGAGGACGTCGCCGTAGGTAACGCCCCTATTGACCGCTTCCGGCTGTAGGGTGATGACCACAGCCGCGGTCTTAGGGGCGAGGAGCAAGGCAGCAGCGCGTTTCTCCCTGCGCTGCTGCTGCCGTCGCTGCCGCTGCGCCTTTTTGCGGCGCTTCCGGCCCTCCCTGGCGACTCTCCTCGCCTCGCCGGCGATTTGCCACCCGCCGCCGTCCTCCGCTCGCGGGGCGGGTTCCACCACCGCTGCCGCAACTCCAGCCTGCCGGGCTGGAGCCTGGTCGGCTGGCTGGTCGCGCCTTTGCCGGCGGTTGGGAGCTGCGGCTAGCCTGACCCGAGGTCGAAGGCTTGGCTGCAGCGGCTGCGTACGACCGCGGGACCGCAGGGGCGACCTGACTCGCCGCGAGCGGGGGCCGCAAGAGCCTGCCCTCCAGCACGTCGAAACGTCGCTGGAAGGCAGCCAACTCCGCCCGCAGCAGTCCGACTACGTCGGCCTCCGCCGGGGGCTGGGGGCGACTGCCGCGAGCAGCGGCGAGCTCGGCCCTGGCCGTCCGCAGCTCGGCCTCCAGAGCCGCATTGGAGGCCGCCAAGCGCGCCAGCTCTCGCCGCATCTCGGCCAGCTCGGAGCGCACCTTTCCCGCAGTGGGCACCGCACACTGCTCCAAGGCCGCCTCCGATATTGTGGCCGCCGCCGCCCTGAGGAGGCGGAGCCTAACCGGCTGGGATTTCCCCATCGCCAGCTTGTAGAGCTCCGCCGTAATGGCCTGTTGGAGGCCCCCGGAGCAGCTCTCGCTCTCAGAGCCGCGCTCGCCCTCCGACATCTCCACGCCGGACATCTCGGCCGCAGAGGACTCCGAACGGGCAGCGCTCGAGAGAGCCCTGCCCTCCGCGGCCAGCTGCTCGGCTGACTCCGCGCAGGCAGCTGGTGCCGGTTTCCGGCGACCGCTGCCCTTGCCGCCCCTACCCCGCGCTGCCGTGGGGACCTTGGGGGAGGCGCCTCCTGAGCGCCGGAGGACGGGGACAAACTGTCCTCCTCCAGCCTGGGGCGTTTGAACGTCCCCGTCGCGCGGCGGCGTGAGCCTTTCGAGCTCACGCTCAGCCGCTCCGCTAATGTTGTGTCGGACTCTGAGTCCGACACCCTCCGACTGGACTCCCGTGTGTGGGGCCTGCTGGACGAGTCCAGCGCCTCACCACGAGTCCCGGAGCCACTTGGGCTCCCTTCTCCTGCTACTGCAGGCGAGCCAAGCTCACCCGCACTCTCCTCCTCCGTATGTGGTTTTTTATTTTGATTGGTCTCCATAAAGTTCCCACGAGTATGGGGGAAATAATCGGTCCACCCAGGCAGTGGCCCCTGTACCTGGGTAAGTGAAAATTTGTTTCCCAACTAGAGGGTCCACTGGTCCCCTAGCTGGGGGTGCGCTCGCGACTGACACTACTCCTCAGCCATGCATACTCTCGCCGCGCACCAGAACTTAGTATTAGAGGAATTTTTTATAGAGGTTATCTTCCTCGCGGTCCGGGCGACCAAGCCAAGACCCTCGTCCCGTTCAGAGTCACAAAACATGACCGTGACCTCCTTACGGATTACGATATCGACGGCTGCAATCGGGGACAGCTTGTGTCCCGATGCTGCTCGCTGGCAGGGTGAGTGCACAACGAGCACCGCCCTTGCCTCTCCGCCACGCTCTCTGCTAATCAGAGAGACAGGCGGAGAAACGCCCCACGGAAGCGCGGGCCATGAGCACACAGCCCGCCGCCTCCAGAACCCTATCGGGTTCGCCCGCCCAGTCCAGAAGTCTGCTGCGGGCGACAGTCACTCCAACCCTATCACCCCCGCTAGGGAGACTGTCGCCCGCACCCAGGGCGCACCACGGGGAGGTCTTCTGGCACCGCACCCCAATATTATTAGGGATAAGGTTTTATTAACGTTTCGTTTCACGTTTTCTTGTGCGAACACCAAAGTAGTGGAACGCTTTGCCGCTTTTTGGGTACAACTTGGGTACCTTCAAGTCTCAGGTAAATAGGTTGCTTATGGACAGGTGTGCTCTATCGTATGCAGCATCATCACTTTCCATCAAGTGAGATATTTACCAAGCGTCTGTTACTTACCAATAAAAAAAAACTATTTTGTGTAAAGAGAGAATAAGAGTCCCGGTATTACTCAAAATTAGTGGAACTTCACTCAAAGAATAAGTTGGCCGTTTTGTTCGATTAAATTGTATCATGAACATCGACAGCCTATAAGTGCCCACTGCTGGCCATAAGCCTGCTGACGGAGAAGGTTTGAACCTTCTCCGTGTGGAAAGAAGCTTTTGCGTGTCTTCCTCAATGCCGGTTGGCGATTTCAGACTTCGCTGCCTCCTCGTTAGCTAGCCATCGCGAAGGACACTCCGGGCATCGGAGATCGTGAGATGATCTCCGGCCACCGTAAGCGCGGGCCTGCGGACAGCGAGCATGAGTGGCTCACCGTCCGACCAAAACCAGACCCGAGCGTACGGCGCGTCGCGTTCCGCGCGCGCCTTAAAGAGCCATCAGACCATCACAGACGTCGCGGAGAACCTAACGAGTTCCGGCTCGAAGTGCAGGAGAAGGAACGGGGTGGTTTTTAGTCAGTAAGAGTCTGACACTCCCTCCCGCCTCACCCAGGCGGGAGCAGTTATTTGATGATTCCCCCCTTAAAAAAAAGTATAGTTCTGCAGATTCTTTATAGAATGACAGAGAAAGCACGATATTTAAGTACAATTTAAAATTGAGTAACGTTTCAGTATTCAGTCGTATATCACCTATTTACAAGTTAATATAAAAGAAAGTTCTGAAAGGCTGTCACTCATTTTGTTTTAGAAAGTCCAAGATATTTCTGATTGCCCGAGCTATTAGGCACATCAGTCATTGCATTTTTTGTCTGAATTTCAAATTATACTTTATCAGTTATGGTTAATATAAAAAATGAAGACGAAATAAGTAGCTAAATTGCTTTGAAAGTGACAATTACTGATGGTCGATTCGAGACCTAGTTCTGTCTACCCAAAATTGTTGGTAGTTGATGAAGTAAAAACATTTATTTTATTTAACTAAACAATTCGCAAAAAGTTTTGGTAACAATTTTTAGACAAATAGGTGTGACGGTTTTTTTAACAAAAACCTAATTTTATAGATTATAATTCTAACTATGCTCTATGTATAGTTTGTATTTTTCTAATTTCTATGCTTAACCTCACACTATGCCTGTAGTTACAAACGACAAGTTCACTACAAATATAGAAACATTATAGAAAAGTACATTCATACACAGTACATTGAACTAAAAAAATGACAGTACATTGACAAGAAATCATTAATTAAACTTACAGTCAATAGCGTGCAAACGTGTTCTTAGATCACGTAAGAAAACTATACATTTGATCACGTATCGAGCAGTCTAATAATATTTCAGAATAGCTTTCACTTCAGCGCCCGCGCAGCTGTCAATGTCACTGATTGGTTCTTGGTATCGATCGTGTCATTCGCTATTTGTGTTCGATTGTTAAACAGTAGCTTGTATTATCTAGTCGGTGGCTGAATGAATAACTAAGTGATCAGGGTTGGCAAGTAGGTACTGTAGTCAAGAAATGCAATGGCTCTAATTAAAAAAAATGACTAATAATAAATGAGCCCACATCCAGTTAGAAAATCTTTGATTTCGGTATAATCTGATATCTAGAAGTAGCTCTAAAACAAACATAGAGTTCAAAAATCAGATTTTTATCACAATTTATATAACAGAACTTAGAATAACTTCTTAAAAGTCAAGACCTAGGTAAAGCACCAATTTATTATATCAAAAGGCAAAATAAAATAGCATATCTAACTACTCGTGTCGTTAATTTTATACATAAATTCTGAATTAAAAAACGCATGTAAACAATATGATTTTCATTCAAAAATAAAAACAAATATTACATGGCACAGTCCACGCAATTTCAGCGCCGCTTTCTCTGCGAAGCGCACGCGCTCCTGGTGTCACTGACGCTGATTACATCGTGATATCGCTTATAACATCTCACTCGAGTTTCTATTGCTAATCGCATATTTGATTGCGTTGCGTACTCGTGGTACAGTCGGGAGGTTATAAAAAATATACAGTGGTAATTTTTGTCTAAGTGGGTGACACGCTACACACTGATACACTGAAGAAAGCTTTCCTTTTTTCTTAATTTCCTATCTCTCAGTCTCTTCATATCGCTCAATAAATATATACTTATAGTTTTTTACCAAATGTTTAAGATTATATTTATTGAGTTGACTGATTTTTTTCTCGCTACCATGCTCTTTATATTACTTTTAAACATTACTATTATTTAAAGTTAAAGTGATTGTATGTTTACACGCACTAATCCCAGGAACTACTGGTCCGATTTCAAAAATTATCTTCGTGTTGGATAGGCCAAAAGGAGCCGAGCAGAGCGAGTGGAAGGAGCTAGAAAAATACATTAATAGTTTATTTTTTAAGGATTGTTTAAGTGAAAGCTTCTGTTGAGAATGTTATTGATGTCTAAGGGCCGAAGTTTTATAGAATAATTGTCACAAATGTCAAAATCATTCCTCCGATAAAGTTACCTAAGACACAAAAAAGACAAATTATATTTTAGAAAATATTGATAATGTTGATTTCTTAATAAAATTGGTCTGAACAAGCAATTGACAAGGTATTCGTGCTTTGACTGTACGTGGACTACTTATCATACTATTATTGTGGTGATCAGAATGATCATGGAAGATCTTTCTGTTCTTCGTGTGAAGGATTTCTATGGAATAAGCCGGTAAACGAGCAGACGGATCACCTGATAGTAAGCAATCGGTGTCGTCCATGGACACCTGGAACATCAGATGTGATACAAGTGCTTTACCGACTTTTAGGGATTGGTAATTTGATGACTGTTGGCGATTCAGAGATTGGAGAGATTGGGGAGGAGGGGGAGTGTGATCGGGCCTCCGGTAACCTCACTCACGCAACGAAACACAACATAAGCGTTGTTTTACGTATATTTTCTTTAAGGCCGTGGTATCACTTCGGTCGAGCCGGCCTATTCGTTCCGAAGCATGGCTCGAAGTGTGGGAACACTTAAAATTAATTATGTTTGTTTTGACATACTTACTAGGTTAGTAGTATAAAGTACCTTTTTGCCCTTTTCGACAAAAGTAATTGAAGATATATGAATATATCTGTATATAGAACATAGCACAAGTATAATATATTTTTCTATACGCAATAATAAAGTGATACTGATAAATCGATTACCTACAGAATACCGGACAAGGATCGCAACTTCACTCATATTTGGGCAAAATATATTTTACGACAAATAGTTCAATAAGTAATATAATGTCGTATAAGGAAGAAATCTGATGTGAAAAATATAGCTATCCATTTTAGGGATACGGCCGTCAAAATCTCCAAATTTATGACGTATGAATAATATTCATAAGTGGTAAATCACTTTTCTACACGAGTGTATATTTTGAGACGCACATAGCATTCCGTCGTATAAAATGAAGAATATATTTATTTATAGCATGATTTTGTATACAGCGTCTTAGGTTTAGTAATTTTTGATTGGGTAAATAAATAAATATTGTATTCAAAAATATTTTTTCGTCTGGTTAAGTAATAAAACTTGCAAACAATGATGAAACGTAGAAACCTAATGAAAATATAGTACATTCAGTAATTTACAATGATGAATTCTTGATAATTATAAATCGCACAAGTTTCCGTTTACCGAAATTCATTCGTTTTTATTGTTTACCTCATACATCGATCTTGCATAAAACCCATTGAAAATTCTAGGTCATAATTTTTTTTACGTTTATAAAGTTATAACATACGAGTCATTGACAGCAATACGACTCTTGTTTTAAACCTTATAATTTTATTCAAGTAAAAATCCCTTTAGTATTAAGATACAAAGATACTACCTTATACATACTTAAAAGAGGTCTTCAAAGGCATTTTTCCGTAAAAGTGCGTAAACAGTGTGGCGTTACGTCAATTTCCTTAAGGTTGCTCAGCGGAAATGTACTGATATGTGTACTGAAAGAACACGGCTTCGCTCTCAGCCAGAATGTTGGCCAGTCGTTTGTGGCCCTTGCAAGTACGTAGGAAAAAAGGAAACCTTTGGAGAAGAAAATGTATTGTCATTATTTTTAGGCGTACAATAAGATGTGTGAAAAATTCTGTATTGAGATATTTTGACCGCTTTTTGTTTCTTTTAAGTCATGGGTTCAACTACTTTTTCTTCCTTGATGGCAACTGGGCCTCTAATCGGCTTACTGTCAGTGTCGAGTTCATAATCATTTAGTTATTGGATCAAAAAGGCAATTTTGAACGTCAAATAAGATGGACAACATTAGTCTGTTAGTCAGTCCTCTAGTCAAGCTATTTGTTGGTTCCTAAGTTTAGAAACTTACGACCGTAGAACTGTAGAAGGTATTTAATATAGATTCTGGTATATGCTATTTTGTGAAAGATACTCACGATTGTGTAATGAACTCCCTGCCGTGGTTTTCCCAGTGGGCTGCAACATGGGGTTCTTCAAGACTGTGACTAGGTTTCTTAAGGGTCGGCAAGACGCATGTAATGCCCCAAGTGTTGCAGGCGTACATAGGCCACAGTAACCGCTTACCATCAGGTGTTATAAAAATAAACTAGATGTAAACCCAAAGAACATACTCAAAACATTTAATTGCAAGTGTTTAATTTCAATTGCATCACGAAAAATGTTATCTATCTGTACTGAAACAGTTTCTACTTTCTTTCCAGTTCCTCGGAGACTCATTACACTAACTGCATTGTGCTGTGACAGTTCTGTGGTGTCTGCTCCACTTAGTACGGCCTAACATAGACCACAAATGCACAGATATAATTCAAGAGAGTGTAACAAAGTGTTCTAATTAAAACAATAACAATTATAATTAAGTTTCTGTGGTTGGATATACGGTTTGTTAATGATTGGTCTTATGTGCCCGCTGAGAATGTTCTTGGACTTGAAGAAAATCTTAACGAGCACATACTGAGAGACATAGCGCCGGCTTCACCTCCTTGCGTTTTTTTACAATTTACGGCTACAAATCGACGTTCAACGCAAGTGCAACATTTTTGTCGCGGAGAACCTAACGGGTAACCGGGGCTCCGGCTCGACGTGCAGGAGAAGGAACGGGGTGGTTTTTAGTCAGTAAGAGTGTGACACTCCCTTCCGCCTCACCCAGGCGGGAGCAGTCATTATACTTAATTCATTATACAAAAAAAAAGTGCAACATTTTTGCCTTAACTATTATACTTCTATTTAACATCGAAATATTAGATGGATTGAAATAAAATGGTTTCACAAAACGGAAAGAAAGTATATTTTTCTTATACCAGAGAGTACATAAATTAACCATAGATACTAATTATTACTAATTATTATAGGTACTGGCCTATAGTATAACAGTAATACAGCTGATATTTGAACAAACAGTAATACAGCTAATATTTAATTAAGGAATCTTACTAGATTCCTTATTAAATATTTTAAAATGTCTTATGTCTGATAAGGCTGTATGTATGATAAAATTGTGCTGGCAAAAATAAGTAAATTTCTAAATCTAAGTTAAAGCAGAATCTTTTCATAAGAGTAAAATCAACATAATCTCAATACCCCTGACATTTGTATCTTACATCTAAAACACAAAGTCTTACGTAGGTACCAGGACAGCATAATCCGATGTAGGTACAGTCTGAACGATTAACGCCAGTGCTCACTACAACCATTGCGCCTTTATACAGCTGACATTTCCCAAATGGTGTTAGGACGTGCTAGGAATACCAACTCTGTGTATTGTCCTGCATATCTCCAAGAGTTTTCATTTTGAACTGCAATTCACCCAGATTGTATGTACCTACGTGAGCATGTTTTGTATGCTTAACTTATAGGTTAGTACGTTTTGTATTATAGGCAAAAGGTTGAGGGTGCAATCATTTTAGCAAGCTAATAGTCCCCGTATAGTAAAATGATATTGGAGCATATTATAAAATGACAGGTGTAGTTCATCTTATTTAGGGCAATTATTTGCAGTTTTGAAAACCAAATACCACCTCTTTGACTTCCTGTTCAGCAATACTCGTGACTCTCGTGACCACATAAGCAGTACAAAGAAATCAAAACAATATAAACACAACTTAGGTACCTTCCGTTAAGTGATTTTAAAAATTCATCGAATAATCACGATTCTGACCTCGTAAGGTTACATGGGACGCAAAGGTCTAAATCCTTAAAACGACATTCCATAGGGGCGGAAATTCTGGACTCTGCTTAAAGAACATATACACGAACCCGAAATTATGTCGAGCGAATTGTAGTTTGCTTAGGTTCAAGATATTTTCTAATATTTGGTTAAGTAAGTATTAGTGGCCAGCAAACTTCATTAAAGGACAGAACGAAGGACAATTATCTTCTACTTGGCTATCAAAAAACCTTTAGATAGCCATTATTCCAAGCGTTGCTTGAGACAGATATGTATGTCTCAAACTATGAAACTTATACTGTTTAATATCGCCAAAAAGTGTGCCACACACAGTCAAAACCATGTCACAACGATGTACACTCAACGACAAAACTGTTAAACATAATCATAAACTTCGGTAAACAAGCACGGTGGCAAAGTCCACTTAAAAATTAAAATCCTTCACACTCACAGGGTCACCTACTCGCCCACATCAGTGCACCGTCGTGAATATTGAATCATTTGTTAGTGATACACGTGGATTTAAGTCCTTTTGAGCTCCCATGAATTATTTACGAGACACACTACGGAACAACGATAATGATTGGGAATAAACAAAGGAATTTAAATGTGTTTAAATTATTTTTTTACTGTTTGACGTTAAAATGTGTAGTGAAATAGTGGATAGCAAAAGAACAATCAGTAGCTGGTATTGAATGATTTTGTTATTGATTGTACTAAGTACAATTTGTATAGTCTTAGATAGCCATTGATTGAAGTCGATCAATGTAATGGTTGTTTATTTGTATTGAATACTTACTAAAAGTAATTAAATCACAGATGTATCACTTTCCAAAAAGTAGCGTATATGTATAGGTAGATAATTTTTCTTCCAAGTATTCTTTTCGGATCAGGATTTACTCCAGAAAAAACTTAATTATACACAAATTAAACCGCTTATAGAATTCTAACGTTTGTCGTCCTTAAAACACGTGTATAATTCCGTAAATATATCTAAATAATTGTTTGTAAAAGCTTATATTTACACTAAATGTTGAACGTTTATTTCATAACATTCTCATGTAGAGATAACTGACTAAATGCGGGAGGAATTTCATTTCGTTTTGTGCTATTTCATTTGGTGTACGGGAATTGCAATTTGGGTGCATATGAGTTGAAAGGGACGAAATCATAATAATATACGTTTTGGAGACACGACAGATGTATAGAGACAAAATGGATACTGAAATTGTACCTTTGCGATATTATGTAATATTTCAGTATGAACCATTATTTTATACCATTTAAATTCATACTTTTGTAAGGCGTGTACCCGTTATGTGTATTTCAACGATTGTTAGACCATCAACGCTCAGCACTATTTTTTGCGTCATAATCGGAAGGAATAAGTGGTCGATAATGGAACAGAGCTGCTTATAACAAATCTATTCGCTCGTGATTTACAGACAACCAGGTTGTATTCTTACCGAACACTAACTTAAATCATAAAACCTAACCGCCCGTAAATCATATCACACTAATATTATAAATGTGAGTTTCATTGTTTGGATTTCATCAATGACGCTGAAACTACAGAACGGATTTTATTAAAACTAAGTATACAGCCAGGGTATGGGCTGACTTAGATGATAGAATACTTGAGTATTTATCACCGCCCGATCAGAACCAGACCCGAGCGTATGGCGCGTCGCGTTCCGCGCGCGCCTCAAAGAGCCATCAGACCACCACGGATGGGGCCCAATAGGGCTGATGATACGGAGCCGCGGAGAACCTAACGGGTTACCGGGGCTCCGGCTCGAAGTGCAGGAGTAGGAAAGGGGTGGTTTTTAGTCAGTAAGAGTCTGGCACTCCCTCCCGCCTCACCGAGGCGGGATAAGTCATTCGATGATTTTCCCCCCTTAAAAAAAATCCCGATTAAATACTACCATGGAATAAAACAGGAATCATATTCTACTTTCACGAAGTCGCAGGCAACAGCTAGTAAATCAAGATACGGCTTAATCCTCGATGTTTATGGTGTTAATTTTGTAGGGATTCTTATTCTTAAAATATATAATTTTAATATTAAAGTAACTAATATTCAAACAATTAAGTTATATCAAAACTTATTATGGACCTTGCAACTAAAAACTAATTCAAGTTGACTAACATTTTCTTTGAAATAAAACTTTAACTGTAGAAGTTTGCCAATTACTGGAAGTTCAGTTTTTAATGGTAACTCGGTTGGAGGTAGAAGGTAATGCTGAAAAGGCTTAAAAATAAAAATTACAGTGTAAAGTAGAAACGGAATGTAATTTTACTTCAGGGACAAAGTAACCTATAGTGACGTACGTATGTGAAGTAATTGGTAGACGCGATCTAAAAATACAATGGCGCCATTTATTGTCAATAAACTATCGCTCAGAATCAGAAATAATAGCTTCAGTGGAAATTATAAGAACAGAATGAAAGTCAATCAATATACCAGTATTGCATGCCGATTCTTTCCAGTGACCTTTCTGAAAGTCATGGAGAAGGCCTAAATTGAGCTGTAATCGGCTCGTAATTGAAAAGATCCTGGTGATGATTCAGAAACTAAAAAAATGCAATGTAATTTTTTACTATAATCACAGATCTTGTAACACATACTTATAAATCCATTGATCAGAATTCCTTTTATCGCACCAAAACAATAAATCAATAATTCCCTATCAACGCCGCAAACAAATTAATAAATAAAACAAATAAGTAAATAAATAAAGAATCAATCGTACATAGAGTTATGCTCACAGAATTAATATGGAGGAGGCGCTCGGGGCAAAAACTAGCACGATACGTGATCTCAGAGATTATTGCTTTTTATATTATCTGTGGATTTATACGCGACGCCATATTTGTTATAGAAAGCCTGTTTATTATATTACGTTATTATTATATTAATATAACGTTATTCGATTTAGAAGTGATATTGGTTATTGATACAGAATTTATTTGGGAAGTCTTCATATTTGTTTACGTTTTCTGATCAGTAAAAAAGTTATTTTCAGAGAGTAACGTCAACATTAACAGTCCTTGACAGCGCCTTCTGTGCTGTGGACCTCCAGTACAAACTATTTGTTTGAGATCTCCACATTTCGCAGGCGAGTTGGAGATCGTAGATTTATTCTTTTTGGTTTAGACGAGATTGATGCTGCTAGATCTCTGTCAAACGTCTCTTTGTAGCTTGTCACACTTGCAGAATGAGTAAGGCTGCTGACAAGTATATTCTACTCTACCACACGGCTTTAATAAAAAATTATACATCTTTCTTATACCTACCTAACCTACCATATCCATCAGGATTCTTAACCTACACATTTATGTATATTGTACTGTAAATATTTTCTTTAAAGTTCCTTATTGTATACAAAATTATTTTATTATATCTTCACGCGTGTAGGGAGGGACACACCTGTCAAGAATATCGATTATTAAGTACAATGACGGACTGATTCACGTCTCTAGTTTGTGATGGCCGTCACTGATAGTGGAGAACAATTGGCTACATACGTGTTTCATATTTAGGAAACACGATTCTATGGGTAGTTGTTAAACAAAGGTATGAAGTTGATGTGGAGTTTGTGTTAGATACACACATACATACATTTATTACCTCACGCCTGTCTCCCTTAGGGGTAAACAGAGACTATAGAACGCCAATTGCTACGATTCTTACATAGGTACATCTTTCGCTCTATAGTCATCAGTCTTGGGTAGCCTCACTCACACGACAAAACACAACGCAAGTGTCGTTTCACGTCGGTTTTCTGTGAGGACGTGATATCAGTCCGATCGAGCCGGCCCATTTGGGCCGAAGCATGGCTCTCCCACACTTAATTGTTGTTAATTATGATGAAAAAACGATTGACCTTCAAAAGTGTTGATCTTTATGTAAATAACAGAAAATCCAGTCTTTTTTCGTCATTTAATGCTTTGATATTTATGAAACCTTTAAAAACACCTGACAAATCACTGCATCTTCAAAATTATATTAAAATCGTATAACAATAGTTCTACGTATGAATATTACGAGGTCGGAATGGGAATGTCACCAATTACCACATAATGCTACGGCTATGGTGCAGTTGCACTGTCATTGTCTTGGTATGAATGCGTTTATACGTTTTTATGAATGGTAATGTCATACGCATTTTCTTTGATATGGATATTAGAGACGTAATGTTATGGCAAAGGAATGTATTTCCGATTTAATTATATGTTAAAGGCGAATGTATGCCTGTTTAATATATTTAATAAGATAGCGTTTGACCACCATCTCGCCTGGTGTAAGCGATTATGTGTCCGACTTGTTGAGACAGTGGAGAGTTCCCGCTTAGCAGTTGACATCATCATATAGTCCGTAACAGTTCGCTACTGGACTACGAGTATTTTGTACATTTATTTTATGAGGGTTCCTCAGAATGTCCACGCTTAACAGGCAGCTAAGAAATCGCACTTTAAAAATTTTAAGTTAACTTATTTATCGACAAAATACGTAAACAAATGTTGACATTAAAATCATAATATCAATCGGATTTAAAAAAAGTTCACTGGGCCAACTAATTTACAATAAATCAATAAACATTTAAAATTAAAAATTAGATATTCATAAGATACGGTGTTATAATTATTCATTGATTTAATCATAGACTAACAAAATGACGCCCACTTATTATAACGATTATAGAGGTATTGTAGTTAAATCGGCTTTTTGACCTTAACCTAGATATTGAATTTCGGCCTTGATCAATGCCAGTCTGGCTACCTTTAGTTGGTTAATTAAAACTTTTTTGCTGAGTATTTAAAGTAGACTGTCTGACTGTTTATCGATTAGCGAGACTATCAGCCTCCTTTATATAATCTACGCACTTGATAAGCGTGTTGGACTATGACCATCGCAGTAGAAAAAAACCTTTCTATATGTATAAACCGAAATGAAAAAATGAAGGTTTATCAGAGAGTGCAAAGGCTCGGTGACTGGACAACCGGCTGCCGCGCAATTGGTGGCGGGTTTGTTGTTGCCCGGACCAATTTTCTATGTAATCCACAAATTGTTGTTCCAGATCTGGGTGTCATGTGTAAGCGTAATTTTATGTTTGTAAACGCATCCACGACATAGGAGAACATTCTAGTGTGGGGCAATGTTTTATTAAAAAAGATAAAGAACGAAAAGTGTATCTTTGTCCATTAGGTCCCGCGGGAACAACAAATGCATTTTGTTTACGCAAACGCTCTTTGTAAATAGTTTTTTTATAGTTTTCTTTTCATATTCGTCGTAAGTAGTTTTTAAGTTTTTTAATTTTAAATGTATTAGGTATATTAGTAATATGGATATCAATAATTTTTTATCGCAAACCCAACTCTGGGTACATAGGTACCTACTCTGGGTAGGTGAATCATAAACACAATTATGTCAAATATGGCAATGGCCGTCAATTAAACTATAGGTTTGTTTTCTTCCGCATACTGATTTATTTTTATATCAGTTTTTATTTATTGTTGTTGTATACTTCCACTTCTCAGATATTAAAAAATTAAATAGTTTGTTTCGAATGAATATTATTATTATTGTGGTAAACTTACCAACGGCAAGAAGGTACTATTGTGACCTTTCCGAGGTTTATGTTCTTTTTAAGATTATTTGGGGAGTCCAAATAATCTGACAAATAGTGAAGAAAAACATTGTGAGGAAACTAGGGCTTATAATTTCTAATGATAAGTTTGAAATCGGCAACCCGCATTGAGCAAGCGTGGTGGTTAATGCTCAAACCTTCTCCGTGTGAGAAGAAGCCTATGGTTTGCAGTGGCCAAGGTGTGGTGGCTTATAGACTGATGATGATGTGATGTGAATACATTTTATTGAATTTAACTATAAGTCACGTTTCTTTATAATTACATTTCTTTTATGGAATGAAGATAGATCACGAATTAATATTAGAGGTATTTATAGAGAAGCAACTAAACGAAGCTATCAGAGTTATTATTTTGAATTAAGTAATTCGAAGAAGCAAGACTGTTTTCACTTAGAATAGAGTAGCTGCCATGGTATGAAAATTAAAAATCTAATTAACTAGTCCGTCAGTTAGATAATGAAAAAATATTAGACACGTATTTTTTATTTACTAAAGTTACAATACTTAGATTATAGGAGTTTAGGGAGGTCGCTACGTCACAAAGTGCTACAAAATGTAGCACGTCGTGACGTCACACGATATTTCAAATTAATATATCATCGAAAGTATTTAAGTTTGTGAGAAGAGAAAAAATACGTGTCTAATGTTTTAAATTATTCTACCAGACGGACATAGGAAACTACCATATTTTGAGTAAACATTAGAGCACTCGAACAACGAGTTAACAAATGAACCAACATAAAACAAAAAATAATCCTATGACAGTTCCCCAGTACCAAACTACACCCCAAATTAATATTCTGCACATGACAAATTCCAAGACAGCACAAACTCACGACATCACAATCTCTATCCACACTAGGGAAAGTGTGTGTCTGTTTGTTTGTCCGTCTTTCTTGGCATAACGAAGCGACGAGTTGACGTTACTTTGTAAGTGGAGATAGTTAACCTGTTAAAAATTGTTGATAATCATCCCCTAAATTTGTTGATACAAAAGTAGTCTCTAAATATTGGAAATAAGGTCTATAATGTAGTTAGTGGAGAGCGGTCACCGGTGACCACTTGGGGGGGGGATGGACTGTAATATAGGTTATCATTTTGTCTCATTCTAGCCCCCCATTTCCTTAAAATGTGGGGTTGAAGTTTGTTTGAAGCATTTCGTTATTAAGCTAGAAAGATAAATTGGCATGAGAACTATATTTTGTAAACAAAAAAAAAAGTGTATAGTATTTTTGTAAATTTGCCCCCAATCCCTTAAAATAGTGCAAGCGTAGCCGAGAGTAAAAGTTTGTAGTCTTATAATTCAATAAAACCTTTCATATCTTCGCTTGATGCCCTTCAACGCTTATCATTCAATTACGAGTGTCAAGATGACACTCCAGTTGATTTGGATTAGCCACTTTTTTGTGCGGATCTCAAACTGTTTAGGGCGGATGTTGTCAAGGAAGAGAATTTAAGAATTTTTCTTTGAGAATTACAAGTAAATTGTAAAGTAGATGATTTTTTATATTTTGACTTTTAAAATTCGTTTTACTGTAGTGGATTGGATACCGTACTTTTGTACCTAACTACCTAGTCGGTATGCAATATTTAGGTACATTACAAATTTCTGCCGTTGGCCAAATGGTCGCAAGTGCGACGGCAAGGGGTCTCGGGTTCGATTCCCGGGTCGGGCAAAGAATTAGTGGGTATTTTAAAAATTCTCAGTAGTAGCACGGGGTCTGGAACTGTGCCCCGGCAATGGCAATAGGCTCACCCCCTATTACATGGGACTCGTAACATAGAGGTAAATAGTGAAAAGTGGGTGTTTCATTGTACAGTGGCATAATGTGCACCTCTGCCTACCCCTTCAAGGATAAAAGGCGTGATGTTATGTTATGTTATTATAAACATCATAAAGTAAATTTTTGTCAAGTTTTTATATAAGGTCTAACAAAAATAGTGCACAATATTTTAACAGGTGATGTAGTACATGATAAGGATTATGTTTACCTAAAAAACAACAACATGTTTAATTAAATTTAGCATCACATTTGCAAAATTGTTGTTGTGTTTTTACGCATAACGCCAGCCGTATGGATGCGCGCGGACGTTTATCTTACGGGTCAACGACCGAGCTTTTCGAAAAGGTACATAGGAATAGGTACATATTGCAGGATGGCATAAAAATCAATGAAAATAATAAATGAATAATTGAATTATTAAAAATAATTGATAAGTTTTTATAAAATATTTTCAGATGATGTTTATCAGTGATAAACATCATTTTTTTATGAAATTTATTATTATTATTATAGTATAATATGTAACAAAAATATTGTGCACTATTTTTGTTACACCTTATATATATATTTAGACTGGATTTGGCTCTTCAAAGCTTACGATATCAAAAGCGAGTGAGGTTATTACCTCACTTTAGATCAATTTAGGTTTAGGAAAAAATAAGCTAATCTAAAAAATATAAACTTAGTCTTTTGGTTTGCTTCTAATCGTTTCTTTTTAACAGTAAGTTTTTCAATACAATCAAATGTCATTTACCACTTTAATCATAAAATTACTACCATAGAATAATTTCCCCATAATCTCCATCCTCCAAGAGGTCATCTTCTACCACTTGCCATCTGCAAATAATCGACAGGTCGACGGCCATTAAGGAGTAACGATTGAACCAAACTTTAATGAATCTACCGTCTGTCTGTAACTGTTCTTTGAAAGCAGCCATAATAGAGAATTATTTGATTTGAAATTAAATATGCAATTATGTTTTTAATCTTTCTGTGTTTTGAGTACCGTTAATGTTAGTCATTCTTTTAAATACGTATTATACATATATACCTCTAAATACGTAAGTGTGGGAGAGCTATGCTTCGGCACGAACGGTCCGGCTGGACCGGAGTGATACCACGGGCTCACAGAAAACGGACGTGAAACAACGCAACCGTTTTCTGTGAGTTCGCACGTGTAACGCCTCTGGTGTTTCAAGCGTCCATGGGCGACGGCGATTGCTTACCATCAGGTGATCCGTCTGCTCGTTTACCGGCTTATAGAGGTACAATAAAAAATACAAATATACATGGTATCATAATTTTGAGTCCCCGAAGCGATAGTTTGGAGATGCATATAACACCCACATTTCAGTTTTAAATCCCATATAATAGGCGCGAGTCTCTTGCGTATTGAAAAAGAAATCGAAAATCCTAAAACATACCTAGTATTTTGTTCGACAAAGCAATCAAACCAGCTTCCTTGTCATTGCACTAAAACTCCTAGTCCTTTTTTGTGGACATAAAAACTGAATTTAAGATACCATTAAATTAATACATAAAATATGTACAGTTAATCTCACGAACGAAGCCGCAAGCAAAAATTACTCGAGAATAATTTTTATTTATAGTCTTGTTTTATTGCATACTTCTTAATGAAGCAAAAACTCTCGTCAACTTTTCTCTTCCTTCACTCCATAAAGTATATAATTTTAATGTTTCAATTTCTACATAAATTATTTTGATTTTACTATGTATTTATTTACTATTTTTACGTCAATGAGACTTTCTCACCGATTTCCTTTTCTAATAAAATACCTAATGAAAAGAAAATACATGGAACTGTCGTTACGCGATTGTTGTAAAACATTTTTATGTGTACAGAAACATTGTTATTTAGATCTTATTTAAGTAATAATAGGTACTAAAGTTATTATTTTTTAGAGGTTTTGGCTACCTAATGATTGCTATCTGTTTACCTGGATGGTACGCGATCAGCGTCACCTGTGGATATCGACAATACCAGAGGAGTCACAGCTCACAAATGCGTTGCTGACGATTAAAACAGAAGTACCTACGCTCTTTTCTTTAAAAACAATCCTATACATAACGAGCTCAATCAGGTTGATGCTCACGGAGCCGCGGAGGAGGTTGCCGAGGCTCCGGCTCGAAGTGCAGGAATAGGAACGAGGTGGTCAATAAGAGTCTGACACTCCATGTGGCTTCGCCCGAGTGAGAAAAGCCAAAGATGATTTCCAACCCTGAAAAAAAATATAAAACGGAAAGTCGATATACACTATACCAATATTTTTCTCTATCAAACATAATCTTATAAAATAACACAAAACTAGTTATAACTACCGTACAAGAAACTAACAGATCATTCAAATTTAATTACAACAGAGTTCATAAAACCGTGACAGTTAACAAAAAACGTAACGAATAATCAATTCTTATGTTTTTGTGCTAGTTCTGTGTCCTGCCCTTGACAGGGACGTATTTGGGCCTCTTTGAATCATGCGATCTCAATATACATAGTGTTAGGACGTCTGTAACAAGTAAAGGGGAAAACACACTGTGTGTATGAAATATATAAATTAGGTATCTTTATTTATTTATTTATTTATTTTATACTTTATTGCACACATAGAAAAAAATTGTAAGCATTTCAATAGTAATTTGAGTACAATGGGCGGTCTTATCACACGCGGCGATTTCTTCCAGACAACCTTTCGATGGAATTTTTGAAAAGAATCTGGGAAATGGGTGGTAGATGCACAATAAAAGAAAACCAAAATAGAAGAAAACAATAAAAAACAAATTAAACAATCAATGAAACTTACAGACTACATATAATACATAAAAGATAAAAATGGCAATACTATGTAATAAATATATACTTAAATGTAAAATGACAACTATAAATAGTTACGTGTATGAGTATGTGTGTGTGTGTGTATGAGTATGTGTGTGTGTGTGTGTGGTGTGTGTGTGAGGGTGTGTGTGTGTGTGATGTGATGTGTTTATCCATAATGAAAGGACAAAAGCATATCTACAGTGACAGGTAGTGTTCCTTCACACGTCCCTTAAACTGACCCAGAGTTTGAGCACGTCGCACTTCCACCGGCAGCGCATTCCACAACCGAGCCGCTTGTACTGTGAAAGACTTGTCATAAAAGCAAGTGGAGTGCTTACAAATGCTGAGCTTAAGATTTTCCGATGATCTCAGGAACTTCGAATGTGTGACACCCAGGAACTGGAAACGTTCCTTTAAATAGAAAGGGGCAGCAGGATTAAAAAGTACATTAAATAGTAACGAAAGGATATGAGCGTTCCGGCGAAGGCGGATAGGCAGCCATCTGAGCTTACTACGAAATTCAGAAACATGATCATACTTGCGCAACCCAAATATAAATCTGATAGAAAGGTTTTGAAGGCGCTCAAGCTTGTCCAATTGTTCTTGGTTGAGATCTAGATAGCTGACATCAGCATAGTCGAGTATTGGTAGAAGAAGAGACTGTGCAAGTGCAATTTTGGTTTTTGTGGGTAAGAAATTACGAAGACGCCTTAAGGAGCCCGCTGAAGCAAACAATTTCCGACTGACCACCTGCAATTGCTTATTCCAGGAGAGGTTACTGTCAATGTAAATCCCCAAGTTCTTAACATCGCGGGAGAAAGGAATTTTTGTATTTAGAAAAGAAACTTGGGGAAGACTTGCCCAATTCATTTTGGAGACGGTACGCGCACTACCGATGATAGTCACCTGCGTTTTTGATGGATTTACTAGTAACCCAAATTTGGAACTCCAGTCACCTATTCGTGCCATATCGTCGTTAATTAATCTAATGGCGCCTGGTAAATCTTCAAGAGAGGCCTGAGTGTAGATCTGAAGATCATCTGCGTAAAGGTGGTAGGAAGAAGATAGACCTTGAGAAATAGAATTAATGAATAATGTGAAGAGAAGAGGAGATAAAACGCCACCCTGAGGTACGCCGGCAGCAGTGGAACACCATGAAGACCTAGATTCCTCAAGGTGAATACGCTGACGGCGGCCGAACAGGTAACTGTGAAACCAGTCAATTACCGACGGGGACATGCCATAGGAGCTGAGCACGCCAAGCAGTAAGTCAAAGTCAACGGTGTTAAAGGCGTTACTGAAATCTAGGAGTACAAGAACCGTTAAGTTTCCTGACTCCATGCCTGACCGGATATCGTCTATGATATTAACAAGAGCCGTTGTAGTACTGTGCCCTGGCCGAAACCCAGATTGGAAGGGACTTAGGAGGCTATGCTGGGATAGGAACCTGCTGATTTGTTGGTGGACCAGCTTCTCTAGGATTTTGGATAAAAAAGGGAGGATGGATATGGGACGAAAATCGGTAAAGGAAGTGGGATTGGATTTTTTGGGTAGCGGGATTATGTGAGCTTCTTTCCAACTTTGGGGGAAAGTTCTGTCGGTGATTGAAGAGTTAAAGACGAAAAGAATTACAGGAATAATTTCATCAAGGATAGGGATAAGCATCTTACGGCTAACGCAGTCACTACCAACGGCATTGGAAGTAGACGACAAGATGCTCCTTCTAACATCCCCCCCGGCAAACTGACAGAAGTCAAAGAGAGATATAACAGGTAACGGCAGGAGAGAAAGAGAATTTAAAGTAGAAGCTTTGGTTGCCCTATCCAGAACAGGCGAAGAAGAGAAATGACAGTTAAGAGAGTTAAAGTTAAGATTATCTGGAATTGAGTTTTGAGCAGATTTGCCTATACCCAATGATCTAAGAAACTTCCAGACCTTAGCCGGATCACTGTTTTCAAGTGATTTATGTATGTGTTGGCGTTTTGCATTTCTACACACCTTGTTGCAGTGGTTTCTGATCGCAATATATTTGTTTTTATTAACGTCGTTTGGCCGGACTTTAAACTTGAACCTTGCAGCTGCTTTCCGAGCAATAAGGTTTTTAATTTCATCACTAAGCCAAGGTGCTGGAAGGTGTTTGACTCTAACGGCCCGGACAGGAGCGTGTTTGTCATACAGTTGGATAATGTTGGTGGTCAAAATCTGAACCCGTTCATCAACCGACACAGATTGAAGCAAAGGTGTCCAGTCAATATTGCCAGCATCCTCCCGCAGGCGATCGACATTCATACCCTCAAAATTGCGAAGAAAAAGAGTTTTCGAAGTGTGCTTAGGGGGTCGAATCTTATAAGAAGCATAAATTAAGTCATGGTAAGAGAAATGATCAGCTGAACACTGCCCGTGTTTAGCTATGTGATTGGGAGAAGAAACTAAAATTAAATCAAGTAGAGAGGGAATAGAGTTAGAGAAATGGTGAGTAGCATTAAGATTCAGTAAAGAGAGATTAGCTGATTCAATGACATGAGTAAGAGAGGTAGAACGGGAGTCATTTTTTAAAATGCAGGTGTTAAAGTCTCCCATTAATATGGTGTGGTCGTACATAGGAACAAATGATTCCAAAAGGTGCTCAAAAGAAGAAAAGAAATTTATACGGAGAGAGGGACAGTAAAAAACCCCAAGAAGAATCTTAGAGTGATGAAGTTCAACTTCCAGGAAAAGATGTTCACCACCGTTTGGAGGAGGTGGCTGCGCAGACACACTAACCACAGTAAAGGGTATCTGATTACGAAGGTATATGGCCACGCCGCCACCACCCCCACTGCCCGGTCATTCCTGATAAGATTGAAACCTGGAAGAGCGTAGGATGAAGAGGGGAGGCAAGGTTTCAACCACGACTCAGAAACAAGAATAGCATGGACATCTTTGCAGTTGAAAACTGTCAGCATATCAATGAAATGAGCCGGAATACTCTGAGCATTTATGTGGACCACATTAAAGTTCCGAGAAACATCCGAAAAAATGGATACTAGTGTGTCAGATAAAGGAGGCACACCATTAAATATACTGTCTTCGTCTGAAGATAAAGATAAAAACACATCAGAGTCACTGTTGTAACTCGAGTTTGGCATGAGTTGTGTACGTGTATGTATAATATGTGTAAGGTAAATAAATAATATGTATGGATAAATAAGCTAATAATATAGACAATATAATATTAATAAATCAACAGTAAATTAATATATAAAAATAAATTTCCTGTACTATGAAGTGGATAATATTCATCCATCTGCCAGTTGACCTATCATAGACATTTAGAACAGCAACCAGTTGATTAAAAATACAAAACAAGGAAGAAAAAAAACGCTAATTAAATTGTATGGTAGTCCAGGTAAAAAACAAAATAATATAATCCAAATAAAAGGAATAAAATAAGAACAAAACATTAAAACAACAACAGAGCACAACGTGTAACGGAACGTATCATTCACATCAATAAGCTGGTTGACATCAAGTTGACATTGACAAAAACAACTTGACAAGTTGACAGCTGACACAATTGTTGATTTGTTATGATTTTGAGTGAATGATACGATCGTAAAAATCCACTACTACCTCAATTTACTTGTGATTGCAATAAAAACAAAGTGACGGTGAAATTAGACTACGGTTGAACAATTTCAAAATAATATTACCTACTTACCTGGACCACCAGTAGTGAAATAACTACAACAATTCGAAAAGATGCTAAATTATTAACACCGAAAGTACTTAATTATTTCCGCGTAACACGTTTCGACATCTTTGGCTTCGGTGCTATCTCCTTAGCTCCCGCTGCACTTCCAGGCTGCGCAATCCTCTGCTCAGGATGACCAGATGCACTTCGCGCGGCGTCAGACGGGAGGCCAATCTTATCGAGATCATCCAAGGAAGATACTCGATGCCGAGACCCCTGCCTATCAAGGATATAAATATCTCCTTCCTTTGTCCAACACTGGTTCACGCCGAATTTATCCCGAGCGGCCATAAAAACATTATGTCGGGATTTGGTCAGGAATTCCGAAATTGTTAAACCGGAACCCTTTAACCCAGCCTTACCGAACCAGATGCTATCTCGAAGAATCACATCATGGAGCTTGAAAATGATTGGTCTGGGCTTCTGCATTGCACGACCCATCCTGTGGCACCGCTTAATATCTGGCAACTTCAAATCAAGCTTCAGATGCTCTTTAGCTACCTGGACCACCACCTTTGCTGTTACCTCTTCTTTAGCTTCGGGTACCCCATGCAAGAGCAATATTTTGCGCCTTCTGC
The DNA here is from genome assembly GCA_038387885.1 of Spodoptera picta. Classification (NCBI taxonomy): domain Eukaryota; kingdom Metazoa; phylum Arthropoda; class Insecta; order Lepidoptera; family Noctuidae; genus Spodoptera; species Spodoptera picta. Next base: position 515,400 of record JAZHFQ010000003.1, on the reverse strand, counting down.
GCATTTCCATGGTATCATTGCTTTGAACCAGGAAATTGACCTGCTGTTGAAGCATAGTGAGTGACTGCACAACAAATGATCGAAAAGCGACAAACTCTAGGCTTAAACCTTGGGTGGTATCGAGTGTGCTTGGGTTTTTCTCTGCTCCTCCTCGAATGCAGTCATTCGAGCATACATGTTCTTGCTTAAATCAGAGACTGACTTAGTGAGTGCTTCCATACTTTCAGTGAATCCACTATGTGGTTGCAGAAATTAGTAAGAACTGAACTGGCAGATGTCACTATTTAATAATTTAAAGTTATCATTAAAGTTATAATATTAATAAATATGAATCAATAATTAAAATAATTTTTCAAATGCACTAGCGTAATTGAAGTGTTTACTAGGCAACTACCCGCGAACGAATATCCTTTAATTATTCATTTAGAAAAATATGGTTTTGAGTTGTATTTAAGTGAGATTTATAAAGATATATTAAATTCCCATGTACTATAGACGCATGTACATTATGCACTTGCAAAAGATAGGTCGTTCTAGAATCCAGTCTTTCTTTGAGTTGTCATTATCTCTGTTAGTTTATTATGAAACTCTTGTTTGGGTATAAATAAATAAAAAAAATCACCTTATTTGATAAATTGATAAATTAATAAACTCATTTCAATAACACAGCGATCACAACCTATCAAAATACAATAAGTCCCATTTGTACTGACCTCTCGTAACTGACGTCACTCGCAGCTGCAAATCTAGACCTAGTCACTTCTTATACAGAAATTGTATAGGTACTCATAATAAACCACTGAGTAAAATACTTGTAAATAATGAATGACTAAGTATTTACTGGTTTAAACTGCCTATTCTTAAGAAATACGTGTTTATCTTCACTTTTTGACACACATACATAATTTTATCGGAAATTCTTTGGCCATTTGTCAAAAAGTGACATCACTGTGGAATGTCATTTTGTCAAAATTTTTGTACCTAGTAGGTAGGTATCACAGTTGAGAGCATGAGTTTCTTATCACCGCCTTTCAATAATAAGAATGTACCTACTGTCAATTTTATTTAAATCTAGCATAAAAAGATCAAAAAAGTGAATTGATAACAGTAACTACGAGTTGAAATGTAAGACAATATGTCCTAACGGGGCTGACATGTTCCTAAACGAAAAGTCCCTAAAGCCATAGATAATAAAAAATAAAACTACGAGATGAGGTTTTGCTAACAATAATATTAATACGTATTTATTAGACAACTAGCTTCTGCCAGCGTTCCTGTGGGATAACAGATAGTCTATGTGTTATTTGACCATAATCTACACCTCCTCCAAATTTCATCTCAATCCCTTTAGCCGTTATGACGTTATAGAGTATCAAACACACACACACACACACACACACATAAACATCCTCACAAATATATTAGTAGGATTCTCAGACAACTAGTAAAACAAAATAAATAATGAATTACAACGAAAGAACAAAGTGAAATGTACATTAAATTAAATTTTAAAAAAAGTCATACAAACAAGTTGTTATTGTGTACACTCCTTTACAATGACGTGCGATGACAGTTTGCTGTTGATCTTAGCATGTGGTACCAACTCCCACGTGGCTCCCATGCCACGACTGTATAGTTTTGTCATCACAAATCATTATCGTAATAATATTCATCTTAGTTCTACGTTTTGTTGTTGTTATTGTTTTTGGGCCGGGGCTCCGGCTTGAAGTGGAGGAGTAGGAACGGGGTGGTTTTTAGTCAATAAGAGTCTGACACTCTCGGTTCACCCGGGCCGCAGAAATCATTGGATAATTTTCCCCCACCAAAAGAAAGCTGTGGACGTTGTCATATTTCATAATAGTGATCAGTACGGTACGGTTTCTATATAGCTTCATTCACAGATATTAATATTTCTGTGGCTTCATTACATTTAAAACTTAGGAAGACGTTTAATAAATAAAATATTTCACAACATTTGACTGTACGCTTAATTTGTCTTATTATATTAATTAGCGGATGAGTAACTAAATAAATCACTAAGTGAAATTTTAGATTCAATATTATCACTAATAACTTTGATTATGAATGAAAAAGGATAACCCGAATCCAGAACCTCTAACTCTACTTTCTGACTTGCCATCACTAAACCAAGTTTCAGATCCCTGACATATCTAATTATAGTAACTAACTAAAGTAAAAATTCCTCGAGTGTTTGTCATATTTTTATTACCTACTGCGACCGTCGGACACGTCTTCGTCTTTCGTTCGTGCACACTTAATTAGATTTCTCCATATTGTCTGGACTTTAATGAAGACCCGAATAAATGTGATATCTTCCCCTCCTTGTGATATTATGTTGCTAATCGTGTTAAACGTTCACTCATCGAGTTTACTCTGTTCAAGATATTCTTTTGAGTTGTGAAATGCCGTTATAGAACATCCTTAGGTACTTTAAAAAAATCTTGACTTAAAATAGATTTTTAATAACTAATTTAAGGCAAGATTGTTTAATCTCCTTATTTACAAAAAAAATCCAAATTTAGAAAATTCTGAATTGTTTTTCCTTTTCAATGAAAATCTAATGACAATTTGTATCGTCGCGGTTGTATAAAACAGATTTACACTGGTGGGATAAAAACATTCTTAAAACAAGGAATTGCACTATAATGATGGTACTTTTCAGGTACCTACATTTTATCATTGTCTTTGTTTAAAACCTCGTAAATTGTAATCATTATTGCACTACATATGTTCCTTCCTACTTATATGAACAGAATGCGTTATTTGGGCGGTTTCCAAACGATTATGTATTACACTTGACCTGTTACGAATGTGGCTCCCTCTTGGCTATACCTTTTGTTTTGATATAAATTACGTTTTATTGGCTATCTTTGGCCATTATAACTCATTTTACATAGTTATGCTCTATTTCTCGTTTACCATTACACAAAATAATACGATTTTCTATTCCCAGAATTTACCTGATTTTAACAGGCACAGACTATAAATTGACTGTGTCAATAATTAGTTTGAGCCAGGAGTGGAATGTGATCGAAACTCCTTGGTCGTCAAACACGCACACATAGGCCTCCTCATATACTTAAACGATAAAACATGTATAAGTACCTACACATACATCACAAAGAACTGGGGTATATTGATTGAATATATTGCTTAATCAACACCTTGCACATACATTCGTACATTATACATAATTATGTGTACATCGCAGTACAATGATCGAAGTATCCATTGAACTACTGAAGTCCAATGACAAAGGTATAGCCTTGAGTCCTACATGTATAAGGTACTTTGTTATCAATTTCTTTTAATAGCAATTGTGTCACGTAGTAGGACCCTACGCGTAGATTGACGAGCGAAAATAATACCTAAGTCTAGAAGATAATGAAGGTGATTTTTGCAATTGGATTGGAAGACAGTTGGCAATAACTATTTTGTAATTCGATTATAATGTGTTTTTAAACATGATATTATGTTGAAAAAGTTAAATATTACTCATAGACTGTTACATTGGTGGAACAGTCACAATCATGACTGATGAGCAAGATTCTTAGGTACCTACAATTCGCAAATATTAAATTTACTTTATATTACTACTATCTACTACTCACTGAATTATTTATATTACTACTCACTAAATTACTGAATTTTTGATTTCGAAATGATCAATAATACTTATCGAATCAAAATTTTGCCCTTTCTCTCTTTGTTTCAGACATCTTAAATTAAATATTATGTTCGGCTTACATACGTAACTGTTTGACGACTAGTTTCGGGACATCGAAGCAGTCATGCTAGCCAAGGAGGAGCCACGCTTGAGGGAACGAACCTCCTCACACCGCAGTCGTCGCGGGAGACACTCCGGGCGTCGGAGATCGCGCGACGATCTCAGGCCACCGTAAGTGCGGGTCTGCTGACCGCGAGCAAGGGTAGCTCACCGCCCGACCAGAACCAGTCCCGTGCGTACGGCGCGTAGCGTTCCGCACCTGCCAAAGAGCCATCAGTCCACCACAGATGGGGCCCATTAGAGCTGATGCCCTATATGGAGCCGCAGAAGGCCTAACGGGTTGCCGGGGCTCCGGCTCGAAGAGCAGGAGTAAAATTTTTAGTCAATAAGAGTCTGACACTCCCTTTCACCTAACCCATGGCGGGGGAAGCCATTGGATGGTTTTTCCCCCTAAAAAAAATATTGGCATATTCATGTGCTATGTCTTGAAACTAGTCGAGATCGTCGTCAAACAGTTACGTGAGTACAAATTAAGCTGAAAACATTTCGCTAAACCCTGTGCTAAATAGAAACACTTCGCTAGTGTTATAATTTACGGGGGTCAACCGCGGTCAAATCCTTCTATTTACAGTTGCTCTTATAATTATGGTATTTAATAAATTAGCACATTTTTAAACTTCCTGGCTTAATTAGTATTTACCTCTACACACGTAATTAAAAAGTCAATGCTCTTTAATTGTCATTTATTTAGATAAGTGGATATCGTATCTAGTTGTTCAGTGCGTATAGCAATAAAGTATAGGGCCACGATTTGAAACAACAATTTTACAACTACATATCGAACTTGGTACCTCACGTACTCAGATGTAATAATACAAACTTCTTTTAAAACAGTTGTAACTTGACATAAAACAGGTCAAAACAGTTTTCTCAATGTGCGAAGCATGCTGTGCACCGGGCGGGACTTACCATCAAGAGCCGCATGCATGTGTTATTCGAACAATTTGTATATTAAAACTATGCTACCAAAGTATGCTATTAAAATTAATAACATAAAAAATCTAAAGTACATGAATGGGTACAATAATTTAAATAGTTATTAAAAAAAATGTCACGAATGCAATACAGTTATACTTAAATGCCAATAAACAGACAATATTCTAAGAATCAAATGAAAGTAATTCCAATCACCACTCCGGAATGTGACAAACACATGGACGGATGATTGTTCATACTACTAATATTCGTTATTGTATAGATAATGTACTAATGGAGAGATAAGATCTACAATGTAAAAAAATCTAACAATTGGTTGTTTGCTTAGTCGGCATGCTCAACAATAACTAATTTATACAACATCAATAGTCTGAATGTACTCCCTGCCTTGGATTTCCCAGTGGGCTACATGGGGTTCTTCAAGAGGGGAGTGAATAGGTTTCTTAAGGGTCGGCAAGACGTATGTAATGCCCCATGTTGCAGGCGTACATACGCCACTGTAACCGCTTACCATCCCATTTCATTCATACATACCTACTCACAAAATCGTCCAAAATCGTTTATCGCTCTTTAAACCAAATTCTAAGAAGCAAATCATTCACCACTAAGGAATGTTGTATAAGATGCAACGTTTCTAGCTAACGTAAACACAGAGGAATATGATCCGTCACTCCTTCAGTAAAACAATTACTTACAAAGCATTGTTTACAAAACGGGTACTGTTACACTGTCCGTTACGAAATTATGTTACAATTTCGATTAGGTTTCGTGTGGTTAAGTAGCTGCATAGTGCATACATTATACTAACATAGCTTTGCTGTTTTGCTTATGTTTGTATCTAAGGGTCATAGTCTATCTCCGGTCATCGCAAGTAACATCAGTTGGGAAACCATTTTATGAGATTTAAAATCCTGCTCCAATACTAGAAGATTATTTTAGCATGTCTGCAAAGCGTCCTTATTTAATCAACACCGCTAAATCCATCCTAATTATTACCCAGTTTAGAGATAAAGCAGGAAGTTAGGGAAATATTCTTCCTTTTTTCCATTTCGAGAGTTCTAGAATCGAGTATAGCTACGACTCCTATTTCCAGTAAGCCGCACGTGTTTAGCACTCCACACGTACGAGTATCAAAGAAATAGGGACATTTAGACGTGTTTTCATTGAAATTGTTTATTTCTACCTCTATAAAGTCTTTATTCTATGTAGAAGCTTTAGAGTACAAACCTTCAAACCGTTTTAAATTTCAAAGAATATCAAAACCAACTACTTTTGTTCAAGGCATGTGATACAAATTAATCAGTTCTGTGCCCTTAGCCAAACGCCACTGTAGCGCTTGGAGGTACAGAGAGAGTAGAAATCAAAATGTATGGGAATGACACTGACAAGCGTCAAAATTTACGTCAATTCCATATAATTTGGTTTTCATGTAGACAAGCGCTAAATGGCATTTGGCTACAGCTGTAGATTTAGTAAAAGAATGGGAAAGATACAATTTCCTTTTTCTTCTCTCCCCCTATTGTTCTTTTCGCATTTTAGTAAATCTAACCTTATGTACAATTTTATTCATCTACCGTATAATGTATTGTACCAATTAATCCTCAGCCACACTAGAGGAAATCGTCCCATAAGTCCAGCTCTCAGCTCAGCTACAATATTGCCTAATAAAAATATCTCAAACAATAAACAAGAATTAGTGAGATACCAAAGGTCGAAATATAGTCCAGGAGAAAATCACAGTGGTGTCCATTGTAGCTAATTTATTGTAGTCCATAAATAAAGGCCGGCACTATATCAATTAATGTTAATTTAGATAGTTCTCGGTTTGGCCCTGTTAGATGGTCTCTCGGTGAGTTGTTTGGTACTTAGGTGTCAGTTATATTGAGCCGAACCTAGACTATTTTGCTAGGTAACTATGCCCTAAATAACTTTTTGATGGAGCACCGAAAAGTAGATGTGTTGTTTGACTTCGAGGAGAACTTAAGGTCCGTTTGTTACAAAATATGTTTCGCCAGGTATACTTTGAAAAGATACTCCAGATTTATACCAATATACTATACCATAACAACCGCTTATCTCCTAATCACACGCTGTATTAGTTTCTTAGTAATAAGGTTTCTATTACCTCAAGCGATATTTTTGCTCAACACCGAGTATGATATCAGAAATAATTGCTCAAGGTTCACTCATACAACTACATATCTACCTCTACCAAAACACTCCTAATCTCTAACACCCTCACATTCTTCTTTAACTTCATAAAGAAAGGTCTGAAGAACACGGGTAATTCAATACATCGTTCATTGTACCTTTACTTCATCCAACGAACGAGTCGGACAATAATTACCACCGTCCTTTTAATAGCCCCAAAATGTCCTGTCCGTATTCCGTGCGTCCTTTAACGAAATAAATCGTGAATCCACGTATTTCTAGTGTCCCTAATCTCTTTATGTTCGGTAAATTGATTCACTGTACCTACACCCTTACCTACTATTGTTTTCGATGTTGAGTATTTAAGGGAATTATCCTTATGTTTATACGATTACATTGTATTTAAAGGGCTTTTAAACGCTTACGTTTATACTTAGGTAGTGTACTATTTGGTTAACCTTCTGAATGGCTCCTTAATTGCGTGTTGGAAATGAATGAATGTGAATAATATTGTCTTTTTGATTTCAAAATATTTAGTATGTCAATGGTAATGGCCAGCAATGTATCTCATTTGTTATTCCATGTGTCCAGTTGGTCATGAGTGGCGTAGATCAGTTACCATCCGTACGGTGTTCCGTATGTCCGTTTACCTTATATCCCATAAAAATAATAGTGAAACGTGTGTTTGAATCAGTCTTTTTTAGTGCCCTAGGAATACTGTGCCATGTCTAGATGTAATGCCATGAATCGCTTTGCTAATGTGTCTGTTTCTTATCTTTACAGGTATGTACCTGTCTGGACCGTTTCCGATGGTTAATCAGAGGTTTGTCTTTATTGTGACTGAGATAAACTAATGCGTAAATAGGTACAAAGTCAAATTTACTGTTATTTAAGAAAGAGTTGGTTGAAGGTACTAGTTTTTTAACGATGAAACGACCGTGGATGAAATTAAAGCTTTCAAATAAACTGAAATCAATATGTAAGAATGAAATTATAATATTTATAAAGTCCCTAGGCGCCTAGTTCATTATCCTTATATTTTACAAAACACTAAATAGTGTGTCTCTAGCCATTACAAAATGTTACTTTCAATCTGAAATTAATGAATCTAAATAATATTGCAAATTATTTGATATAGCCAACATCTGAGATGTAATCAGAAATTTCTAGGTAATCCTTTATATTACAAAAAGTACAGACAGCCTAAGAGAGGGGAGATTGGGGGTAATTGGGCCTCCGGTAACCTTATGCACACGCCGAAACACAACGCAAGTATTGTTTCACGTCGGTTTTCTGTGAAGCCGTTGTATCACTCCGGTCGAACCGACCCATTCGGGCCAAATTCTCCTAGGCTTAAGAGCAGAAGCCATAGCAGCAGTAGAGCTCTTATTATAGAGGAAGCTCATAACTGTAACCCAGCAGTGAACTTTCGCGAGCTGGTGATGTGATGATGATGATGATACCAAATAATTCGTCAGTCTGTACAAAACAATTACTTTTTTCGCAATTCAGAATGCAATACTTAATTAAAAGGTAATGTTATTACGTTTGTAGATAACATAGTGACTTGTATTCCAAAGTGGGCAATGTATTTACAAGTTGATAGTAATCGTGAGAATGTCTGCGATTGTTCGTTAAGTTATATAATTATTGTGTTAATTTGAAGGTTATGTACCAACACGGATGGATGAGAGTTTTAATTATTATCTGTTACTTACTAGGTTTTAACCGCGGCGTTGGCTGCAGTGAAAAGGTAATCTGTAGCTTTCTTCGAACTATCAACTAATTGTGTGCAAACTAGAAGATTGGTTCAGTTGATAAAGCGTAAAGAGATTATAGTCATCAGTATATACCTCTAATTATATAATTTTTAAAAAAAAATTAATCGTAGTAATTTTTTTTTGTTTAGTGCATCCAGTAAGAATATTATCTAGATTTCTCTATGTAAGTGCATATTGCTTGTTTGCAGCGACACTAGACGCGAGGCTAGCACAAAACTTTCATCTTAAAATGTTGGAAACTTCACGAAAATGGAGGTCTCGGTTAGCGACTGTGTCTGTAATATCTGAAAGTGCAGCAAACATTTTTAACAAAATTCTGTGCTTTTTAACGCATTTAAGAGAATCGCGAAATAGAAACTTCGCAAAATTTTTAAATCTTGAAGGAAACCTTCTATGGTCTTGGCGGGGGAGGTGGGGGGATATACTCTTAATTGACGACATTGATATATTCATTTAATCGTTTATAGTCGTGGTGGAGGTTTAAGACGCCCGCTTCTCATGCATGAGAGTGCGGGCTCGAAACCTACCAACGGCAAGTACCGATGTGACTTTTCCGAGTTATATGTACTTTCTAAGATTGTCTAGACACAACTGACAAACGGTGAAATATTGTTTCGTGTCATCGTGAAGAAACCTAGGCTTATAATTTCTAATTATAAGTTTGAAATCGCCAACCCGTATTGAGCAAGCGTGGTGATTAATGCTCAAACCTTCTTCGTATAAGAAGAGGCTTTGCTCAGCAGTGGGTATTTATAAGCTGCTGATGATGATGATAAAATGTGATTTTTCGTAAAGGTGACAATAACCCCATCTTCTAGAGTTCAACTCTTTGTGTTATTGAAAAAAAATGCTGTAGGTAATCATGATTACAGATTTTTTCCAGTAGCAAGAATTTCAAAATAAAAATATAAACTAAAATTCAATTAGTTTTGCTAACACCTTAATTAAATAAACAATTGGTATTTTACTCAAGTATCGCACTTAAAAAGTTAAACTTAGTAACTACTATAATAAATTAAATTACACAACAATTTAGCTAGTTTAGTTACCCTGCCAACTTAAATTACGGAAAATACTTCATTTCAAATCTTTGTTTTCAATTTCTCAAAACATAATTGGTTTAGTAAACAGTACAACAGATACCCTTGTTTAAGTAAAGTTGAAGTTTTCAATATTTATTATTTGTATATGAAAATTATAAAATAACTGACTCTTTTTTTGTATTGTAACTTTCGTGAGACATGCCTTGAAACTATTCGAGTTCCTCGTCAAATTATTACGTGAGTAAGCCGAAAACATAGAGGTAATATGTAATTTATAACTGACTCGTCATAGAAATGTTGGAAAATTAATTAATTGTATAAAATCCTTGGCTCGGTTTATATTTATTGTTTTCTTTATTGAATTTGATTCTAATCTTACAAATATGACAATTGTTATTTTGTGGTGATTACAAAACTGTGACTTTATCTTTTCATTAACCGACTTCAAAAAAGGTGGTCCTCATTTTGACCTTATGTAATCATCATCATTTTTTTGCACAATTTATTTTTTAAAACATTGCTGCACACTATGATTTTCTCCGGTGCCATGGGTGCGTTTACAGACATACAAGTTCACATACATATGGCACCCAGTACAACCAGTACCCGTAACAACAATTTGTGGATCACACAAAGAGTTGCCTCGTGCGGAAATCGAACCCGCGACACGTTGCGCGGCAGCCGATTGCTCAGCCACCTACCGCACTAACTGTGTTGTCAAATATATCACGATTGGCTAAATCATAGTTTATATAAATTACTCATTATTTTCTCTTGTAATTTTACCAGCCAGAATCTATAGGTCTTACTAAAGTCAAGGATGTGATGAAAAACATAGACAATAAAAGTATCCTCCGCAGGCAAAAATACTAAAAAAAATATATTTTTTAAGTTCATTACAAAATTATTTTTGGTATAATTGTTCCTAGTCCGTCTGTTCAGTGTTATATCTAGAAGCTTGTTAGAAAAAAGATAAACCAGACAGACTGAAATTAGGTCCTGCAAAGTATAAAGATCTTCTGTTATCTTGGTTTTACAGCCTACAGAATTCAGTAGTCACCTTAGACAGATTTACTCAACGAGTCTCCCAATCTCCCAACCAAAGCGTTCCTATCTTAAAACTGTTTAGGCTGTATCGCGAATATTCCTGTGCCCATTTTCAAGATAACACTGATATAAAAATAAACGAGAACGTCAACCTATTTCCTAAAAGTTTGAATTTAGAATGCTTGGCGTTCTATCGCAAAATGGTTGTTTTTTTCGGGTGAATGCGGGAATCATGGTGGTTGTTGTATCCATTATATCAGATTAGCTTTCCTTTGTTTTTTTGTTGTATATGTACAATTGTACACTGGTTATAAGTGGAGTTCTATGATTATAAAAGTACCTCATGCACCAAATGCACACATATTTTAAACGTCAACGGCTATTCCAAAGTTTATCTCTGGATTGGCCTTCTAGATACCTATTTGATTTTCAACACATTTTGTAAGGACGTTATGCCAAGTTCATATCTAACCAACATTTTATAGAGAATGGTGATACTGTCTTTCATCTTCTATATCCTGTCATACCTAAATGTAGCAACAAAATAAAGGCATTATTCACTGACTTGACTGTGTGTAAGTTTATACTAAAAGTTCTGTTCCAAAATGGAGGACCTTTTGGAGGATTTTCCTATCCTCTTTAGTCAATATACTCTGATACTATTGATACTTACTTCCTTAGAGGTAAGGTCCTCCTTTACAAAGAGTTACCTATACCATTTCTAAAACTGACACGTGACACAAGATTTCTAAACCACGGAACCAAGTCCATAAGTATTTATTGACAGGATCTTCCTGTGTTGCTATAAGTAAATTTGAAAGACGAAACTCGGGGTTGTCAGTTGAAAAAAGAACATTGTTAGATTTTTGTGTAAGGAGCTATGTTAGAATTGAGTATTATATCTTAGGTTGATTTAAATAAATATTGCGACATTGTTTTACATAATTTCATTTCATTTATTCAATAAACAATTTACATTGTATCTGAATGTCTCCATAATCATAAATTACTTTGCAATATAAATCCCTGCAGCATGGATCAGTCACATTACTGAAAAAAAAAACCATAATAAATATAAAAATAATTGCGCTTCTTCTGGGGTGTTTGCAAAAATTTACTCATGGTAATTAGACTATATTATATCTAGGTATTTCCTAAGTATTATTTAATAAATCTCTGTAACTAAATTAGTATTTAACAACCAAAGCATACAGAACCACAATCTTCCTAACAATGTCGTCCTTACTAAGATATTTATAACACGTGCAATACAAACAATCGTGTCCCGTCCCGTGTCTCAAGCCGGAACGGGCCGGACGACCGGCATCCGGGGCTTATCGCGACCGTACGTACGTTGACGGTTACAGATCAAGCTATACTAAACCAGTTTATCATGATCCCGCTTTGTATGATCTTCCTGCACCTTCGAAGGTCAGATTATAGGTACTGGTTTTGTATTGTATAGCCGTGCGTAGGTACTAACCCCTTCGATGTCCCGGTTTCCGATACGCGATCGTAAAAAAACGCCCCTAATTTCAATGGAAACCGCAACTATATTTGAAAAGATTTATAAAAAAGGGTTTGGTATATAATATTATGATTTTGTTTTGTATTTGTGCTGCGGAAATTCTTTCCATGTTTTTAATAGAACGGCAGTGCTGTTTTCTTGTTATTTTTATTTGTTTTTAGATTTGTACAGCGATCATGGAGTTTCTCGCTCTTTTTTTAACCAATCTACGTTCAGTGAACCACTTTCAACTGTGAAACACCAAGCGGTCACCGGTGACCGCAACCTATTGTTCTATAATTGTGTCTATAATGAACTCAACGAGTTAATTCTTGTGATTTTTTTCAAATGTTTTTTCGCCAAGAAAAACCTTAAGAACGTTAACCTTATAAATAATCCCAAGTGAAATACCCTATTATTATAAAAGACCACATTGTCTGCCAAACATATTTAGCAGTAACAATATATTCTCTCCATTTACGACAACGTTATCCAAAAAAAACCAGCCAAGTGCTAGTCGGACTCGCGCACCGAGGGTTCCGTACAAACCTGCAAGGTTTACAAAGTTCGTTCATTACGACAATCGAGTCATAACTATGGTATTTTTATTGCAAAATGAAATTCATAACATTACAATGGGGAAAGAAGGAGGAGCATAAATTTAAGACAAAGATCTCTTTTTATATTTATTAAAAAATATATATTTTGTAATGTAACTAAAAATTTAAGGTTTTCGGAATTTTTCCTTTATGTGTGCTATAAAACCTTGCTTCATGCCAAATTTCAAGATTCTAGGTCGACTGGAAGTACCCTTTAGGTTTTGATTCCCTTGCGAGTACTTGCGAGTTTCAAAATATGCAGCTTAAATTGCTGTTTCTTTTGATTGCGTTGACATAGAAGTTTGATTTTGTTACAGCTTAAAGGTATTATAGACCAGAGTATTTGGTATGAATTTCAATTTAATACCTCTACGCGTTTATGAGGAAATAAGTAGTAAGTTTAAAATTATTAAAAAAATATATATTATGTGATGTAACTAAAAAATTATGGTTTTCGTAATTTTTCCTTTATCTATGCTATAAGACGTTGCTTCGTACCAAATTTCAAGATTCTGAGTTCACGGGAAGCACCCTGTAGGTTTTGATTCCCTTGCAAGTGTCGAAAATTTGCGGCATAAACGGCTGTATCTTTTGATTGCGTTGGCTTAGAAGTTTGATTTTTTCACAGCTTCAAGGGACAGTAGACCTGAGTAATTGATATAAATTTCAGCTTCATACCTCCACGCGTTCCTGAGAAAAAGAGTCTTGACAGACGGACGGACGGACAGACGGACAACAAAGTGATCCTATAAGGGTTCCGTTTTTTCCTTTTGAGGTACGGAACCCTAAAAAACGTAGACAAGAGAAAACAATATTTTCCCCAAAGACACAAGTTGAAAAGAAAGCAAAATTCGCAGCAATAACTCTCATAAGAGTCAATCTTTCACAATTTCCTGTACAACACAGTAATTCCATTACGACACTCGCCCTACATACAAACAATGCGACAGTTTCGTACGTATCAAATAAAGACTGATTACATGTCACGCTGGTGACTCACTGCCACGTTTGTTTATAGTACACCGCGCGCATTGTATGCAAATCATTGCGATACATTAGAATTCGCGAGAGATTCCCGATAATGAGTTTTTAATAGCCGGATTGATTTTTAAAGTAGGTACCTCTACCTACAGGCTGGATACATTTCGTACGCCAAATAAATTATAGACGTTACGTGACATGATTTTCGGCGAATTTAGCCTAATTTATTGAGGCGATTGGATTTTTATTGACGCGATAATGTTGGCGCGTGAATTTTCACTCTTAAGTGCGTATTTAAGTTCTAAATTATTTAACTGTTCATTTGGCAGTATGTTTTAAGTAGTGTTTTATTTGAAGGACCTTTTTTGAATGTAAACGGCTAATGTTGTGTCCAAAATTGGATATCACAGATGAGCCTTCCAATCTACACTAAAGATTCTATTACAGCTGTCCATAAAAAAAATTATCTTCCCACAGCAATACGAACAAACTTCCGCACGTCCAATTATTACTTTTGCCCAAAAACAGCCAATAATTGCCCATAAACGGGCAGATAGCACTAGTAGGACAACGAGTTTATTCATTACCATTTTACAAACGATCATTTTGCCTAGATAGGGCCATAACAAGTCGAGTCGCGTGCGTCGTCCGTTCCACAGAGCTAATAATGAGTTTTTAGTCGAACGTCGTCAGAGACGGAATACAGAGGGCGTTATTATGGCCTGCTTCATTTCTACTGACTTCCCTTGATTCCTTTCTGTTCGCTTTTCTTTTGAATTGGAATCAAAAACATTTGTTTCAAATTAGAACATTTGCAGGCTGTTTTACTCCTGGCCTTGGTCCAGAGACTTTGGGTCAGCGTTGCGTAATTACCTCTGTTTCATATATTTTACTTATATCCTCCATAGCTTGCTAAGGATGTCCATAATTTATCCAGACCCGAGATCGTACTCAAGGATCTTCAAATTCATAGGGTGTTTTCTCAGAATTTATACTCGTTGCGAACTTAACAGATAAATATTAGCATATTTTTCCTTTACATCGGGCTCAGAAGATAACTATAAAAATTCAAATGCAAGTCACTGTTTCTCACTAATTCAATCAAGCACTCTTTCAGTCTCAGAGAATAAAAGGCGTTTCATGTTGTTTCCAATCTCCTCGTTTTTTTTTCATTTTCAATATTTTTATAACCGATTCAACGATTTTTCTATTAGCAATCGAATATCGCTGTTCCTGGACAAATGAAAGGATTGCTCTCTATTCAGATTTTTCTTTATTTTCTACTAAGAAGTAATCTTGGGGTATTGTGGATGTTTTCTATTGTGAGGTTTCTCATAAAGGGGTCTTAATATAAACTTGGACCGTTAGCAATATTAAAACGGAAAGTTAGGTTCTCTACTGAAGTTCCTAAGCTGAGGTTCGTGCCATTAAGGGGTGTCCTTAGAACGTTATGATTTAGTTTTGTATGAAATAGAAGTTTAAGTTTTTCGATGGTAGTCTAGTTTTTTTAGGTACCTAAGCTAATGTAATTAAGTAGACACATCTTATATACCAAAAAATGAAGTAAGAACAGAAATAAGCCCTTAAGCTAACAAAAACCACTAATCCCAAAGTAATATCCATAAATTTAGGCAAATTTTTGATAATAACAATCGCGAGGGGACGATTTATCATTATATTTCCGAAGACATCGGCATATAGAGGTAGGCCACAGATCGGGCTTAGCAAGGATGTAAAAATGATTTAGTGCCCTATGTAGAAGGCACACGGTAAGAAAAGCCATTATTTCGCAATCTCCCTCATATTGACGTTGATCGGTTAAAGATTATAGATAGAAACGATCGTTGTTTTTCTCATTTAATGTTTTTAAATGTCTTTAAGAGAGCTTTAGGAAGAAATTAATGTGTTGGTGATAATTCCACGAATGTATTGGACAAAGGTGAACTTACACTTGGTTAATTTTTTTGCATAAAGTTTATTTAATTTTGGTATAATGCTGATAGAGATCATAGAAGAGGAGAATAGTCTTAAAGGAATATCAAATTTCATCACATTATGGAATAAGCCGGCAAACGAGCAGACGGATGACCTGATAGTAAGGAATAGGGCCGCCGATGGACACCCGAAACACTAATGGCGTTACAAGTGATTTGAGTGGCGTGATAAGTTGATTATTTATTTATTTACTGGCCTTTCAGGAATGATTAATTTGAGGATTCTTGGCGATTCGGGGATTGGGGAGATTGGGTAAGGGGGAATTGGGCCATGAGTTTTATTCAACTTCTATATGTTTAAACTGAAAAAAAAAACACTGTTAGATATTTTGGACATTCGTTTAAGTAGAATCAAGCTTTAAAGAAAATAAGAGATGATCTACATACCTATTGGCTGAAAAGAACAAGGCATCTAGTCTAGAAAGATAAAGTTAAGTACTTAATGTTAAAATAAGCTTTGGTTAAGAAAAAGGTCGAAATAAATTCAAGTCCTAATATATTTTGCTGAATCTTTAGAACAAGAGAATCTTTAAACGAAATTCGAAAGTATCGGAACATAGACAAACAGTGTGATCGAATTTTTTTTTTTTTTTAAGGGGGGAAAATCATCGAATGACTGCTCCCGCCTGGGTGAAGCGGAAGGGAGTTTCAGACTCTTACTGACTAAAAACCACCCCGTTCCTTCTCCTGCACGTCGAGCCGGAGCCCCGGTTACCCGTTAGGTTCTCCGCGACTCCGGATCGGCATCGGCCCTAATGAGCCCCATCTGTGGTGGTCTGATGGCTCTTTGAGGCGCGCGCGGAACGCGACGCGCCGTACGCTCGGGTCTGTTTCTGGTCGGACGGGGAGCCACCCATGCTCGCCGTCCGCAGGCCCGCGCTTACGGTGGCCGGAGATCGTCCCGCGATCCCCGACGCCCGGTGTGTCCTTCGCGATGGCTGGGTTGCGAGGAGGCAGCGCTTCGCTGCCTCACGCGTCCCGCCTCCTCCTTAGCCAGCATGACTGCTTCGCAAAAGGAGGCGACGGCATCCCAGTCCCCCTCGTTCCGCATCATGGCCTGCACTAGGCCCGGACGCGAGAGGTCGCCATCGCCGATCACTTCCCTGAGGGCACGGCGGTGCTCAGCCCACGCAGGGCATTCCGCAACGGTGTGTTCCACCGTGTCCTCAGGGCGGTCCTCGCACTGATGACACCCGGGCGTTTCCTCCCGCCCCATCAGACACAGGTACCTCCCGAAACTTCCATGTCCGGTGAGGACCTGCGTCAGGCGGTAGGTGAGGACGCCGTAGCGTCTCTCAAGCCACTCCTCAAAGAGGGGTCTTACCGCTGCAATGGCAGCGAGCCCAGCCCTCGGTTGCGACAGTCGTTGCTGCCATTCCGCCATGAGATCGTGCCGGAGCTCATCCCGCCACGCACTTATCTGGCGCGGCAGCGGAGTTTCGCCCCGGCGACGTGCCTCCGCGCGCATGCGATACACGCGCGCGAGCACCTTCGCCTCCAGATCCCACGGCGGTAATCCGGCAAGGAGGTTCGACGACTCCCCGGAGATCGTGCGGTATCCGCGGATCATTCGGATCGCCATGACCCTCTGTGACATGAGCAGCGTCCGAGCGGGACGCCGCAGCATGTTCGGCGCCCATACAGGGGCGCCGTAGAGGGCCATGGACCGCACGACCCCAGCGTATAACCTCCGGCAGGAGGCGTTTGGCCCCCCGAGGTTGGGGAGGATGCGTTTGAACGCAGCCCCCGTCCTCTCCAACTTTGGAGCCAAACGTCGGAAATGCTCTATGAAGTTCCACCGACTGTCGAGGACGAGTCCTAGGTACTTCATCGTCGTCTCGACGCCGATGGTAACCCCTCCCGCCGTTATTTGGGACCCACCCGGAGGTGGCGCGTTCCCGCGGCCATGAAAACACATGGCCTCGGACTTGTGGAGCGCCACCTCGAGTCCCAACTGCCGGATTCTTTCAACGACTGTCGCAACCGCTGTCGCCATTAAGTCGGCCGCCGCCTGGTGCGACCTCCCGTGCGCTAGCACCAGCGTGTCGTCGGCGTAGCATATTGTGCTAACGCCGTTCGGGAGGTCGGTGCGCAGCACCCAGTCATAGCCGATGTTCCACAGGAGCGGCCCCAGAACCGAACCCTGTGGAACACCGCGTGACATCTCTCGCCGGTTCCACTCGCCCCGGTGACCGGGGTAGCTGACGGACCTGTCCGTCAGGTAAGCCTCGATTACACGACGGAGGTAGGTAGGCACCCGATGATATCGGAGTGCCTCCAAGATGCAGCTCCAGGGCAGGGAGTTGAAGGCGTTGGCGATGTCCAGAGACACCGCCACTACGACCTTACCCCTGGACACTTCAGTCCCCGTCGTGAGGTCTCTAACGCGCATGATGGCGTCCACCGTGAGTGTGATCGAATTAGAGTTGGAATTTTTGCTTGTTGAATACGAAGTTTAGGTTTTACGTTCAATTCGGATTGAGAATGTTATTATTTCTTTTTTTTGATCTTACATTGAAGGATTGGTCGCAAAAAGCTTTACATAAAGAGGAGTGGAATTAGGATATCCAGGCCTTTGCCCTGCAGTGGGACGATCATGGCTAAAAATAAAAATAAATAAATAAATAATATTAATTTCAGAGGTATCCAAAAGTAACTAAACCGATCAAATAAGGCATTCGACATTGGGATGACAATCATGCCAATTAACTACTCCATGGAGAAGCACACTAATATAAACTGGCATATTACAACGTGTTTATATTTTTAAATATTTAAATAACATTATTAGTCTTATCGTAATAATAGAGATTAAAATTAACGAGTTTATAACTTAAAAGTGATGGTTTGGTTTTCAAATAACTTCAAATACTATCTACCAATCAAATCGAAACCACACCTCACCTTTCCTCAACCCATCCCAGCCGTCAGCACCGAAAAATATTCATACCAATCCACTCGAAAACAGTACTTAATATTCAGGGCACAACGTCCAAAATAAACCAACCAAAAGAAACACAAATCAACAAATAAACTCAACGAAGTTGGAAAAGAACAAATAAAGTGAAGCAGCCAGTAATAATGAAATAGAAATTTGCCCAAAAAGCAGGAAATTCGCACAAGACGCAGGAAAGCGCGTAAAATTTTATGCTCTCTGTATTCTCCATACATCTGACATAGGTATGCCCTTTTTATAACAATGTGGAATTTCCATGGATTTATGAAGGTTGTTCGGAGGTTTGGTTCCGTAACCTATTTTATTTTTGTTTGTTAGGATCTGTAAAACAAACTATTGTTGATATTCTACTCAGTAGAATCTTATTTTTAGAATTTTTGCAGAATTTTAGCTTACTTTTGAAACCAATCTCAATGTCAATGCAATTTCAATGCAATAGAATATCAATAATTATTCAATGTCAAAACTATAAAACCTTAGTAACCTTAGTTGTTAAAATAGCATTCAGAGTACGGAATATAAAGCCAAACTCAATACCACTTAGTTCATTAAATATCCATGCCATACGGATGCAATGGGCTCTAGTGTTGGAACTCAAGAGTACGAAATTTTAAAATACCAATTTCGATCGTGCGGAATTGAATTTAAGAGTAAGCCCCCAGGTAAGAATTACTTAAATGACAAAATTTACTAAAACTTACAGTTACTTGTAAGTGAACCTTGAAGGCTTTACTTTTTGATATTTTAGCTTAATGGCTTAATCGAACTTCAGATTACTCGTCTAATGTTATGTACAATAAATTATATATAATATATATCATACCTACATCAGATAATTTGATATGAATTGAGGAATAAGGAAATCATGTACTTTGTCCACACAAAGAAGAGTTGTAAAGGACTAATGCATATGATCAAAGTGTCATTATTTTGAAATCAGTTGTTCACAAGACTGTACTCACCTGACATGACCACTCGACATGATTATACGTTTTCTTTTCGTACAAACGACTTTCATAGACACTAGCTTTTGACCGAGGTTAGTCTGAATGTAGGTTGATTTAGATAGTCAAATTAACTTCTTCAGCCCGAGGACCTGGAAATTATAAGTTACAAAACGGGTCTATGTAGCTTTACACTGAAAATGATAAAATAATAAATAAAAACTGCGTTAAAAAAACGACATCAGAAAACGAAAAACTAATTACAAACAAAAACTTAAAAGCAAAAAATAGCTATTACTAGTATTGATGGGTTACCCACCCACTGATAGGTTAGAAGTCGGTGCCATAAACTCATATCATAATGATATAACTTAATGGCCACAAAATTGTAAATTAGGTATCTATTAAGGTTTTAATAATTTATTTTGTATATAACTTAGGGCGCCGACTTCTAACCTATCAGTGGGTGAGTGACCTATAAATACTAGTAATAGTTATTTTTTGCTTTTTACTTGTTATTCGTTTCTGGTTTTTAGAAGTCGGTTTTTAAACGCAGTTTTTCTGTAGTTTGGGAACGTGGTAACCTATCAGACACGCACACATAAATAACCTATAGACATTTTAGTGCTTCAATCATTTCTAAGTGACATTATGCCCGCCTTATTTTCAACGACACGTAGGTACGTGTAGAATAAAAATCGACATTCGTGTAACAATCCCATAGCTACAAAGTCCAGTAGAATTTTCTGCAAAACACGTGCAGCAGATTTATCCCAAGACTCATAAGACCAACTTGCATACCTTGCCGTATTTTATTTTTCCCGCAATATTGTGCAAGCTACTGCAATATTCTGCAACGAGAGTCTGGCTCTAGAAAATACAGAAATACTACCTTTTATGTGCAATAAGTCTTAAAGAAAATATAAAATGTCAGCACTAAAATCTTATTTGGTATAGGGATCCCTAAATGCTCCGTTTCGTTTCGCATTCAGCAAATAATTTTTATTTGAAGAACAATTTGTGTGCGCGATACGTGTTGCATTATATTTCATGCTTGTTTTTATTATGTTTTCATTTAAAAATGTTGCTTTGTTTTTAAGAATAATTTTCTTCACTTGTTTTATTTGCTTCTTGAAGTAGGCATACAGAAATAAGGTTAGGTACTCTAAACTTACATTATATATGCATTAAGGTAAAGTAGCATGTAGGTATTTGTGCATACTATCAAGAACTTTATTTGACTTGACATGGCACACAGTAATGTAATTTTTCGTTTTATTTTTCTTCTTTTGTGCTGGATATTACAGCGTTCATTAATCATATAATTAAATAATAACATTTAATTATATCAATAAGTTCAATAATGAAACACATTTATTTTCAAAAAAATGGTTTTAATATAACATTAACATGTAAAATTACCGCTTGTATACGCAAATTCTTAACAGAAATGGCTGCCGTAATGAATTCCACTTTGTAAAATACTGTCTTTTACAACCTTAAAGAGATATTCAGAAGGAAAATTCCGAAGATTTATGTTAGCGAATTAAAGTCATAAAATAATCTAGACGAGGCAACAGCTGCTCTCATATCAAAATTTAATAATGGCTGTTTCTGAGAATTTCGTTAATATTTTTCATACAGACATGTTACTGTATGCAACCAGACTTCAAGGATTCAAGAGAATTATAGATATTATGCAATTATGTTGTTTGTACTCTTGAGTTGCAACACTAGCGCCCAATGCATCCATATTGCGTGGATATTTAATGAACTAAATGGTATTGAGTTTGGCTTTATATTCCGTACTCTGAATGTTATTTTAACAGCTACAATAGGAGTTGTATAGTTTTGAGATTGAATAATTATTGAAATTTTATTGGATTGACATTGCATTGACATTGAGATTGGTTTCAAGAGTACCCAAATAACAAATCGTTCAAGTGCATGTCAACATTACAAAAAAAATGAAATACTATGAATGAATACTAGCATAGTTATTAAAAGCTATAGACCTGGAACGCCTACATCGTCGAGCCGCATTATACCACGTTCCCTTAACCTACTTCAATATATGCGACGACAATATAAATATTTTAATAACTTTAACATTGTTCATTGCCAGATGTGGGTTCGATACAATGTTCGGGCACAATGTACAATGCTGCTTTGTTTTAAATCTATATGTAGTATACAATCATGTCTATGTGTCTATCCTAACTAATATTGTATATTAGCTGTTGCTCGCTCGTAGAATAATATGAATTTTAGAACATAACTTTTTTCAGTTTTCCAAAATAATAGAAGCCTATGTTACTCCTTAGTACATCAGCTACCTACCAATAAAAATCTTGCAAAATCGGCCCAGCAAAATTAGCCAGTACAAACAGACAGATAAACAAAAATTTAAAAATTGTTTTTTTTGGTATGTGTCCGTATGTATATTCAAATGCATAGTAACAAACGGTTGTTTTAATATTACAAATAGACACTTCAATTTTATTTGTCTGTGATGATAAAGTAAGTTCGTTCGTTTATTGCTCTATTATGTTTGATCTACTCAATCAACCTTCTCATTAAAAAAATAGTGAGAAGTACATTGGTTTCCTGGAATTTCATGGGAATTTTGCGCAACATATCATATCATATCTTAGTCGAGTTACCAATAACAACCGCGGGTAGTTATTGGTAGCTCGACTAAGATATTATTGAAAATATGTGGTGCAATCAGATTGGAAGGAGCTTTGAGCTGATAATTGGAAAGAAAGAACCAAAATTCACAAAAATTGGATGGAAATCTTGTATTGGCCAAGTTCCATTTGGATTGCCGAGCTAACGGACTGAGTAAGTAAGAGGAACCATGCATAAAGACTAAAGCCAAGGATACACTAGGAAGGAACAAATGTATCGGACGACATGTCGAGCAAAGCCTGCCGATTTCGCCCGACATATTATAAGGCGACAACGCGCGGCTTATGTCCACAGCGACGTTGATGTTGCCAGACATGTCGAGCAAAGTCTGGCAACATCGCGCTATTCCACCCAACATCGGTGGTGACACGTGTCGCAGGCTCGCAGAACATTTGTCCCTTAGTGTATCTTTTTTTTTTATTATTAAAAAAACGTTGCCCCACACTAGGATTTTCTCCTGTGTCGTGGGTGCGTTTACAAACATACAAGTTCACATACACAATGACATCCAGACCCGAAACAACAATTTGTGGATCACACAAAGTGTTGTCCCCTGCGGGAATCGAACCCGCGACACGTTGCACGGCAGCCGGTTGCCCAGCCACCGCACCAACCGTGCAGGCTAAGTCTTGGAAGCTTCTAAGTCTTTAGCTTAAGTCTTGGAAAGACTTGTGTTTTGATTAGTAAGGAGGTCGGAATTCATTCGTGTATGCGCACTTGAAAGGCGTGTATACCTCTACATATCAGTGTTGAAAATAGACTTAGGAAGGTAAAAATAGGTTTATAAAAATAAATAACAAGTTTACACGTGTTTTCTGAAGGTATGTTGTGGAATGAGGGCAATGGTTTCATTACTTAGGAGTTAATTGATTGTAGAAGCAAGGTTTGTTGACGAATCTCATCAGACTTATAGTTGTAGGTAGCATATAACACCTTCTGTTAGTGATGTTAAGGCTTACTTTCATTTTAGATTTAGCCCTTTTAGAGTGCGTAAAGTTTCAATAGGCAATAGGTTTTTTGGCGAGACAGATTAGGAATGTGGAATTATTATTTCAAAAAAAAATCATTTCGTTGGTCACCAGCACTTCATGTCTCTTACATGAAGTGCTGGTGATTTTACACTAGGTCTTTAAAAAATAGACCAGCTCCGAAGGCTACTACGGCATAACTCTATTGAGACTTACCCCTTGAGCTTCGTTGTGCACGGTGGCATATGTCTATAATATATTGTACAGTGTCACCATTGCTTTCCCTGAGGTCACTGATTCTAGGGCCTCGTATCCAACAGCTGTATTCCAGACCAAACCAGCCTACTTACTTATCTTCTCATTATCCACACATATCCAAGCAACATTAACTATATATTGACGACACATCTGCGTCATTTAACTACAACAATTATACCAGTGTAATGTTTCATAACGATGACGCTAGGGGGCGTCATAAACATTAAGTGTCACTTAATGATTGTGATGACACTTGAGCCTCCTAATGATGATACCGTGTGTATTGTCAACGGTTACTGTAATGTGAGATCGTAAAGGCAAATCTAAGATGTATTTAAGTAATGTGAAGCTGTTGCGTTGCTTGTTGTGGATCGTCGTACAGGTAAAATGTTTTTTTATATTTGATGGGCCAACGTTTGACCACTATATCGCCTGGTGGTAAGTAATGGTGCGGTCTACGGTGGAGCACATCGACCCATAAACAACGGGCCTTGAAAACAACCAGGTTTATACCCTTCAAGAAATATACCTCTAGATTCTGGCAAAGAATTCCACTCCATAGCAAGTAAACTTAGTTTTGTTAAACCGTATGGTGATGGAAGAGTTTTTATCATCACTATCACCCTTACTTTTTCCATGGTGTCATAAAAGAATACGGAATAAGACCGGGCAGGAGCGCTCTTTTAAGAACCTGAGCGTTTTAAACGAGGCAATCTTCAGTCGACTCCAGATGTTACAGTAATAATAATTATTCTTCCTCATTGTACTTCATTCTTCATGAACATAATTATGTAGTTTTTATTTCAAAACTGTCGTTTAGATATAAATGAAAATACTATGCAGGTTTTGATTTTACGCAAAGTTGGTAGGTAAGTTTTAAACCTGTCAACATTATTACAAAAATTATAGCCACGATAAACATGCTAGAGGTAGTTTCGTAATAAACACAGTAAGTTGTGCCAAATATGGCATCTAGATAATCATTTAAATTGCTTTAAAACTATAGATAACATCCGAAACTTAAGTTACAAAACTACGATGTTATTTGTGAAATAAATTCAAAAGTTTACTAAATGTGTAGTTGTTTTGATCACAACATAATATAGTTTTACTAGTTTTCAACTAAATGTAAATGTGAATTTTGACTTTTATCAGTATCAACTTTTCTGTAACGTTCACTATCATAGATTCTCTTTTTGCTTAGTGACTGACTTTTTGTACAAATTTTTATCTGTTGCTTGTTCTGTTTCTTATTGTTTTAGTACCTGTGTTGTATTGGTTGTTGACTATTGATGTTGAATAAGCATTAGGATTGTTTTCTATCGTATCAGATACCAATAAAAAAAAACTTTGGTAGGCGATTCATAAACGTCATACCTAGGCAAGTCAGCAGTATTTTCTATAACTTTTGTATTTGTATTGTAACTTTCGTGACATAGATGAATGAAAGAGCCTCTAGCATGTCTTGAAACTAGTCGAGTTCCTCGTCAAATTACTACGTGAGTAAGCCGGAAAACATAATAATTAACTTTTGTATGATCACCGATTCCAGAGTGATTGACTTTCTTAGTCTTTTTCGTCAATTGGGTTAGATACAGACATTACCGATAGACGTTATGCCCAATTCATAGACTTTGGGGCATGATTCAGTAAAGTAATATATTGACATATCAATTCTCCACTTTTATTAATATCACACACTTTTTAATTGCAGCAACTGCCACAACTAGTATCGAACTGAAATCGTTATCAACGAGTTCGGTGTGCAACGATATCTAATTATTATGGATATTAATCAGAATAATCAGTTTCGGCAACAACGTTCCAGCTTTAATTAACTTATTAGCATATTTATGCAGATTTGTCCATTTTTGGGATTGATGGATAGCGTAGAGATGAGACGTGCCGACTCATAGTATCGTCAGCTTTGTTATTTTGGAAGTTCTACTATTTAGTCTCGTAATGTCAGTCAATTGTCGCTGTGTGGTGTGTGATTAACCTTTGAGATAGTTTCAAAACATATAATAAGGCAAAATTTAGGCAAATCGTTCTTACTTTAAAAACTACATAAAACCAAAATAGACATGCAGATAGGTACTACATACATACATAAGTTCACGCCTGTCTCCTATGGGAATAGGCAGAGACTATGGAACGCACATTACTACGATTCCTACGTTCCTCTTTCGCTTCATCAACAGTCATCAATCTTTTAATGCATGCTCGTCGGTTAAGGGTATTTTTAATTTGGCCCTTCTTTAATATATCACCAATCTGGTCAGTACTATACTACTACTATACTATATACATATAGGTACTAATTATTTTCCTGAATGATTTTAGACCACTACGTTTCGTAATTTACCAATGTTTTTAAACAATATTTTACTCCAAGTCACATAGTTACACAGTTCACAACCACACTACCCAATCCCTATAAAGATGAACCGAAATTCCCACTATAAAATAACGGATGCAACAGTTGCATGGAAAACGTCGGAAGCAATCGTTTATATCAGTGTAGCTGGGAATGTTGTGGACATACGTTTGAACCCACATGTTGGTGATAAGCAAAGATCAAATAACCCGTATACACGATGTTGAATCTGTGTTGAAGGAAGGAGATAGTTTCAGAGTTACCCTCTAGAGTACATTGAGGCAACGAGGTGTGATGTTCCCTGATTTTGGGAAGGAAAGAATCATACGATCATTCTTTCAATGAGTATTTAGAGATAAAGGTATGCATAAAGTAATGTATTACCTATTTTTCACCGTTCCTTTATGAGTACTGCAGTGCTATGTGACAGGGAGTGAACCAAATGGCAATAGTAGTAGCTAAATCTGCATAAGAGCAATGAGAATGTGTAACAGAAAATGAAGAAAAATACTTTATACGACTCAGAGATTTATAACATAACATCACGCTTTTTATCCCCGACGGGCCAGGCAGAGGTGAACATTACGGCACTTAATGCCACTGTACAATGTAACACCCAGTTGCATTATGAATCCCATGTAATTGTGGGTGAGCTTATTGCCATATACCGGGCACAATTCAAAACTACGAGCTACTACTGAAATTTTTTCTAAAAAACGCTGTAATACTTTGCCCGGACCGGGAATCGAAGAGATTCAACCATTTCATTTAAACCAAACCAACGATGAAAGCAGTTTTTGTTTTCATAGTGTATTTTGATATGTGAATGCTAATTATGTAGTATCTGTACTAGGTTAACACCTACTTAGTATGGGTAACCCCATGAAACAATTCGCTTCCTTGCTTTTTAATCCCATCCTATTTTAAGACATACTGATTAGTTTCGAAAACGTAAACTCATTAGCAAGTCGATTGACAGTAACGGTAGGTACCGTATCCGAATCGGATCCGAATATTTGCGATGTTAATTAGCCCCGTATCCGAATACCGGCACCCGGATAGAATACCAATGGATTTATCCGGCATAGATCCTGATTAGACTGATTGGTTTTAAACGTACCTACTATACATGGTTGTGACAAGCGAATCATGAATAGGGTACTAGTGTAAAGATTAACTGGCAATGTGAATCTTACTGATAAGTACATATGATTCAAATTGCTAGTATAGTACATTGTTTTAGTATTTTGGTACTTATCAACTTAAAACAATTCACAACAATACAGCAGCAGACTGAAATGTCAAAAAAACGTGCACTATCCAAATAGTTTAAAAGAATAACATACTCTATTTTCTAATAGATAAAGTATATTTTCAAAGTTAGAATGTTGCCTCTAACCGGACCTATCTCAGCCGGAAGATACGCCCACGAAAAACTATGAAAGTAGATTAAAACAAAGATAATTAAGTGTACCAAGTTTTTCTTAGATGACCACTCATTACGTCTAATTTGACTTCATCAACAGCCTATAAATGCCCACTGCTGAGCAAAGCCTCTTCTCACACGAAGAAGGTTAGAGCGTTAATCACCACGCTTGCTCAATGCGGGTTGGCGATTTCAAACTTATAATTAGAAATTATAAAGTCCAGGTTTCCTCACGATGTTTTTCCTTCACCGTTTGTCACTGGTGTCTAAATAATCTTAGAAAGTACATATAACTCAGAAAAAGTCACATTGGTACTTGCCGTTGGTAGGTTTCGAACCCGCACCCTCATGCATGAGAAGCGAGCGTCTTAAACCTCCAGGCCACCACGACTAATTTGACTTAAATAAGGCAATTCTCTCATAAATTTAGACGGGCGAGTCCGGGGTTTGCGCGTGTATAATTAGTTGTTGTGTTAAATGAGTTTTACGCAGGACGGGTTAATTTTAAAGTACAACCCGTTTTGGAGCCCTCCGTGAAGTCATTTCACGGTGCAACATCGAGGAAATGTACGAATTTTTAGACAAAAGTTTTGACGAATTCAACGATTAAGGAATTTTATGAAGTTAGTGTCTATGTGGTTGGGTCGTCTTATTAATATAATTTTTCCTCTACCACTAGATCAAAAAATAAAGCGACGTCTAGTTTTTTCCTAAAAATGATAGTTGAAAGGTGTCATAGGATTTTATGTTGTGAATCTGATGGAAAAAAAAAGAGTAGTAGTAGTATGAAGTTTCTTGGTCATTCTTTTCCACCTATCTACACTTTAAAATGAGCAAATACCTTTACTAGAGGACGGACAGCAGACAGACAGACTAAAAGTTTTTTTTCTCTTTATTAAAAGACTAAAAGTTTTAAATTTTATTTGACGTTCATAATCTTTGAAGATTGTTAAAAAAGACATATACTTTTACTGTATCAAACCACTACAATGCTACTATAGAACTTTCTAGTAATTCACGCCATATTAGGACACAGTCGTAGCTTTGAAAATCAGACTAATGAGCCACGGAGCTGGGTGCTGGGTGCTGGTGAAGTGGACTTGTACAGTCTTTGTTAGCAACAGTTTAAGAGAGTCTCTGCTGTAGTAGGTCACTCCAGTGACCTAGCATGTCCTACATATTTGTCTAGTGTGGGAAACCTGGATTTGTAAACTATTTTTAGGTATTTGTGTGTAGTTTGATGAAGGAGTTTTGGTGTGTGATGTGTTTTTTACAATACATTATTTTAGGTAGTTAATTTGGTTGAGTAATGCTTATCTACAGAGAAAAAATAAAAACAGTATTCGTTTCAACCTTTTTATTAAATCTACGCTTTTCTACGACATGACTGTGTAGATAATTTAAAAATATAATAAATGGTAATGCCTACTAAGTCTTAAACTTACAGTGCTGGCTGGTTCATTCTATAACGCGCAATGTCCAAAAGAAAAAAGATTCAATCTAATAAAATCACAGAAATTGCACAACGTACAAAAATATTTTCTAACGTACAAAATACCTAAGGCGCCAAAAGCCCTTCGTATTTAAAAAAAGAATATCGACTTTATAAATACTAAAGAACGGCCATTTTCTTTTCTTTTTTAAAACCATAAAGTATTTTAAACTTTACGATGGGCCCCCGCATTATAGGAAGTGGCCGGTGGCACCAGGTTCACCGAGATTATCTCTGGTTAAATCGTGCTATAACCATAAATATTTTTTTTTACATTTTTATAGCAACCGACGGCTTTTCTTTTCCTTCTGCATACCTTTTTGGAATATTTGAAGAGAAAATTCTTTTTTGAATTGTATTTTTTGGAGACTTTTGCGAAGATACAGTTATGGGGGTTTTCTGTGTTTATAACATTATTTTTACTTGTTTGAATAATTATGTGACCTTCCCCTTATAGAAAACAGTTCTTAAACCTCCACAATTTACTTCTACGAAAAGTCAACTTTCCAAACTATCTAATAAACAACAACAAAGCTATTTTAGTTACTTGCAGGTGCACTTAACCATCGTCTTCGATGGCTGGCCGTAAAACAATGAGCGTGTATGAGCGTCAGCATTAGTGCTAATGGGCTTATGACGTCATGGTTTCCTTCCCGTCTGGACGTCACACGGTATTGTGGACGGCTGGACAGTGAATGTCAAAGTTGCTTTTAGTATTTGTGGACTAGTTTGGAAAAATTATTGAAAGAAGGTGTGGCTGTGGTAGGTTTCGTTAGGTATGACGTATGTAATAGGTACTTGCTAAGAATAGATACGAGGTCTCCTTCTAGCTAACATAACTGAAGTGAGTAGAAGTAGTGTCTTAAGGTGTTATATTTAAGATTTAAATTTTATGATTACCTGTACATATAAATAGTTACTTGTAGTTTTAAATATATACTATAACAGTTATATTTTAATGGGGAATTTTTATTGTTTTTATCCGAATTGTGTAGGTATCTAGATTATCTAGTATAAGGCACAAATTAAAATTTAATTTAATTAGATAAGTAAATACTGGAATAAGTAAGTATTTGTAAGCATGATGGCCACACTATCGTATTGGATTAGTCTGTAATGGTAGTTGTTAGCATTAAATAAATAAATAAAAAAAAAATAAAAAAATAAATAAAAAAACATGGTGGTATTCGTGCTTTGAAGTTTAAAAAACTCAGATATAGCTTTGTTACCCGTAAAACTACAAAACAAAAAACACACTTATTTTGAACTGCGTCCAGTTAATTAATAGTATAGGGAGATGTTTTCGGTTTATAGAACTGTCAAATTCAACTGACTCATGGTTTTATTTTCTTAGAATAGCCACTAAGACGTGTACGATGGCCATCTGCAATGTTATTGTGTGACTTATTAAAGAGTCCTATGTCCAGCAGTGGACGAATACGGGCTGATGATGATGATGGCCTTAATTAATCCTCATTTGACCATAGATAATTGACAATATAGGGTTCTCCTATTTTATGGGACTCTTAACAGAACTAGCAAAAAGAGAATGTAAAAATTACAACATATCCCGGTATGTTATATGAAAACAAGTCTCAACTTCTTAATTCTTTTTGCATTGCTGACTTAGTTGAGAACCACTGGCCTAGACACATTAAGTACGTTACCAGCGGCTTGGCAAAGGGTTCCACTTTGTTCCTACCTCGGGGAACAATGTATCGATGTCTACCAGCCGATGGAATAGATAAGCAACAATATCAAAGTTATATTGAAGTTGTTTGACTCATGTTTTCTTACATTCAAGAAATATATACTCTAAGGGATGCGTAAAGTTCTTTTTTCACCGAATGTTACGAGTATAAGTCGCATTATGGGGCTAATCTATTCCCTATTATCACTATTATCACAACTCTCATAAATATTAACCTTCGATCAACAATAGCAACTAGATAAAGGGTTATGTACAAAATCAAGCTCCAGTTCTGTCCGTGTGAATAATAATAGTAAAAATATAACAAACGGAGGAAAATGTTTTAAAATAGTTTTAAGTTCAACCTAATAACAACCATGGCACCTAATCATAAAGTCATAAATCGTCAAAATATTATCTAATACTTACGACCATTCGTCATATAAGACGATAAAAGCATTTTCTTACTCCTGTCATGTAGAAATTAAAAGACATAAGTTATACAATATCTAGTTTGAATTCAACCTTAAGATACTACAAATAAAGAAAATTTTTCCGTTATTGCCTTGCGATCTATATCGTTTTGTTTTGTTACGTTTTGCTTTTTCGAATTTCGCTACAGGAGGTATGCATGGAGTCGCGTTGAACACTTCAATAATTTTATAATATAAATATTAAGATTTCGGGATCTTAGTATCCATCAATTATTTTTATTAGCAGTACGTTTTTGTGTATGATATTATGTTTATATACTTTATTATTAAAAGTTTAAGTCTGAGTCAAAATCATTTATTTCAGTTAGACCAGGAAGGCACTTTTGAACGTCAATAATATAAAAAAGTAAACTATTTGCTCATTCCAAGGTGTAGATTCCTATGGAAAAGAACGAGCAAGAAACTCCATAGAAAACTACTGATACTTATAGTGACACCGCCGATGAACAGTGACTGATATACTCATAGATATCATAATATGTCTATGGATATGCTTCACTTCTGCTCATCCTTCAAAAGAAAAACAAACTTCACATTATTCTGTCTCCGTTGTATGCCTATATTTTAAAGTTAAGTATCCATAAAACACATTAACTTTGTCGAGAGAATATAAAATAAATCTTTGACTGACATTGAGAATGAATTAAGATTTGTTCCATTTTTGCTAACGACACTTTTTTTTATATATTTTCAAGTTCTGTTCAGATGGCACACAGTAGCTCCAAAGTTTTTCAGAATGAGTACGTACTTAATTAGGTATTGTACACTATTCTTAGATTAATAAAAAGCACATACCTACCTAGTAATGCGCTTTACTGACTTGAAATTTGTTTCTTGTTAAGTAGTTACTATTAGGTATGGAAATGATCAGTCCAGCCGTTATTGAGCTTTGAATAGTGCAACTCACATAAATACGTGTGTATTTGTTTTGTTTACATCTTTACAATAATGTAAAGATGTAAACAAAACTATAGAGGTATAACTATGGATATATATCTATAAAATTATGCATAAAAAAATTATCGAATTACTATCCAAGCCAAAAAAAAAAATTAATTATTACAGTAATGTTTTAATAAACTTATTAATTACTTAACTTCATTATTCATCCATTAAGAACTAAGGGTTTCCTTTAATTAACATGTGGAATACTCCCTATAACATTCTTTCACCACCGCTGGGGAAAAAACTCGACTTTTTATTTATATGTCCACGAATCACGCGAACGTAATTAATAAAGAAAATTTATATTTTTACCTAATTATTATAGTCCCAATGCTTTGGTGCTTATGGTTGATACCGAAATAATTTAGAACATCACGTTTTTAATCCCTGAAGGGGCTGCAGAAGTGTACTTAAAGTGTATATTTTGAGGACTCCTTATATAGTTCAATTTATTGTCCGAGTGATCTTCTGTGCAACTGCCGAATATAAAGTTCTAGTTTCGATACCAGGATTGAGCAAAATTGTGAGTTTACAATCTAGGTGTTCTTGTTAGAAATAAGTAGCCTGAGTTTAGGCATGATACATGCTTCTAATTATGCTAATGAACTCTAGTTTCGATGTGATAATTACTTCTTTAACCCAAAAAATTGTAAGGGTTACAAAAGTTCGATATTGAAAATCACACTTACAATGATCGAGCTTCGAATTTAAGAAACACCAATAGGTATCCAATGTTATTCAACCCTTAAAATTGTACAGCACAAATATCAGCCACGCCGGCCGCGGCTTGACCCAGGTGACGGGGTCGCGGGTAAGGGCTGCAACACACCCGCTATTATAAAATTCTGTTACACATTGTTTTCGATAACTCTCAGATATGATTAACGTAATGAACAGGTTGTGATAGTCCAATGCCATGGGGTTTGCCATTATCCCTAAGCTTAGTTGACGGGTCAAAAATCACAGTTTAGACGATTCAGGTTTATCAGATGCTGGTCGGTTTCTATTCGATATACAGACTCTTAGTCGGTTCGTGAAACTCCCAATGGGAAGACTAACGTATGACATAAATAAGGATTTTCAACGAATCATCACCAATTTCACATCAAAAACTGTCGCAAAATCGCGACTCAGTCGCAAGACTATCAACTGACGCTAAAATTAGTGTTGCGAGCCACGCCTGCACTATAGGGTTTCCTTATCAGCGGCCACTGGCTCACTCCACTGAGAACAGGTCATGGACGATTACTGAGACCTTTGCTACTAAAAGGGTTTTCATGTTCCAGTTAGTAATCTGTCATAGTGTGTGACATTGGGGAAGTGCTGACAATTGACATGCGTCTGTAAAGGTTTTATTTTTATTTTATTGTTTGCAAATTAGCGAATGAGATGGCGGTTTGTGAATCGAAGTCACTTTTGAATCCTTTAAATAGGAGTATAAGTCAGTCCAACTAGTTCAGTAAAACTCTACTCGTTCTTAAATATGGATTCGTATTATCTTATTCTATGATTTTGGATTTCTTTCATATATTACCTACTTAATTGTGATGTTACTTTACTTTGCTAGATTCTTTAAAGTCTAGATCTATATAACTGTATCTAGTTTTCGTACGGAAACGTAAACTAGGAATTCCAGAAATCGTAAAACTGAAAAGTTGTAGAATAATTAAGCTTTGCCATCCATGTTTTTATTATTTAAAATAAAATTAAATATACGCATAACAGCTGAAAGTTAGACTAATTTATATTCATACAAGGTTAAGGCGGTTCATTAACAATTCAAAATGGCCTTAAAGGGCTGAAGGAATAGCAAAACTCAACGGGAAATATTTTGGCAAACATCTTGGCCATTTTTTAATGATATAATAATAAACATTTGTAATATGTATATGCATTATCTTCCTTCTAGTGGCAGGGTAGGGAACTCACACTGAATGTACTTACGTACCAAATCAAGTAATTCGTGAGTGTTTTTATGTATTCTATCTTTTTATTATTCGAAAATCGAAGTTTATGAAAGTCTCTTTTGTTGAGTTATCACAAGGTAATTTTTAATAGAATGTGGGATCAAACGAGCAGGTAGATCCTGATGTTAAGCGATCAGCGCCGCCCATGGCCACTCGCAACAACATGGTTTATATAACACCAGTATATAATATCTAACAATGTACTCAAGAATTTAGTTTTCCACTAGTTGTATTACAAAGCACCTGTGTTAACTCCGTGGGAACAGTACCACCATAACATCATTGTTTTATTACCCGACTGCGGCCAAACAAAAAGGAGTGTTATACAGTCTAGTCATATATCTCACAGTACTTATGGGTTTTTGTTTATAGCTCTACTGCCATAATATTGATAAGTGTTATTAATGTAGGGCAATAGTGAATAGATATTAAATACTATACAATATTATAATACAATGTTATGTTTTGCAAAATGTCCCGAGAATGCCACATACAGGTAAAGTACTTTAAATACTGAAACTAAATAATGAATAAAGACTACTTTTAATTTTTATTTTCAAAAACATTTACATAATATAACATAACATCGCTCCTTTTATCCCCGAAGGTGGACGCAAAGGTGCACATTACAGCAC
Source organism: Spodoptera picta (assembly GCA_038387885.1). Lineage (NCBI taxonomy): Eukaryota > Metazoa > Arthropoda > Insecta > Lepidoptera > Noctuidae > Spodoptera > Spodoptera picta. The sequence continues at coordinate 480,710 of JAZHFQ010000003.1, read as the reverse complement.
TTAATGCCACTGTACAATATAACACTCACTTTCACTATTTTTGTTATAAGTCCCATGTAATAGGGGGTGAGCCATTTACCAGGTACATTTCCAGACTCTATGCTAGTGAGAAAACAATTCTGTAAACAAAAACTCATACAAAGTATCTGGCTAGATCACAAAGAAGATAAATATCGGTCTAGATACTAAACAGAAAAAGGCATAAATATCATATACTAAGTTCATAACACAATAAGTCCATCAAAAAGTACATAATAATCTACATTATTTTGGTATAGAGAAACTTATAAATCTAACTATATTCTTATATACAAAGAAACTTAGAATATAACGATAGTCTTTTCAGAAAATATTTTCAAGGAAAAAAGCGCTCTAAGACCTAAAAGAGCGGTATGGAGGTATAAATTGGGCAAAATTATGAAGGTACGGTGCGGCAAAAGTTAGTATAAGCTTATATATTTTTCATATATATTAGGCACTTTAATATTCATGTGTGATAAATATTTATGTCCTAGACTCCCAGTTATATACCTAAGTTAAGTGTTTAGGTCTCTCTATTACATTATGTATTGGATTTTGGAATCCCATTTTGAGGTGTTCATGACGCTTTTAGATAGGCTCTGAATTTGGATATTTATTATTCATGAAACTTTATCATGTGTGAATTCTATCTAGGGTTTGTAGAGGTTTAGTTTGTCATTTATTCAGTGGCGTAGGTAGGTAACCAGAGGGCCTTGAACTTCATTATAATATCAGATTAGAACTTATATAAATATAACTACTGTCATTCCCTAAAGTTAGTTAGAAAAATATACAAATATGTAATATGTATGTGTAACAGTCAAATCAAATCTTATAAATGCTCTACACCCAAGTGATTTGCACATCTATTGTCTTTTTATTATGTCTCAAATTGACGGTATGTGAAAAGTGAAAGGTTAACGTCAGAGACCCATTCCACACTTGGTTCAAATCGGGATCATAACAGCATCAAATTTCTTCCTATTAGACATAACTTACACTCTGTGATTTTATGAAATTGAACCACTCGGCAATCGAACTTGATACCTCTCCTATCAAGCAATAAAACTGTCCTTTCTCAAATTACTTCATTAGTAAAACTCCTACCTAAGATTAAGTAGGTAATGACAATTTATTAGCACTTAAGTTCAAGACGGTAAGTGCTACTTTAGCACTTTCAGTAATGAAATTATTATAGAGCACTTTTATTCTGTTTCATGAGCTGTTAGATTGTGAGCCTTCAAGATCTTAAAATTCTGAAAATTCAAGGCATGTATCACTCGACTACTGAGCAAGAAGTCTTGGATTTGATCAAGTCGGGTAGTGTTATTGGAGTTCTTTTATGTTTTTTATAGTTTTAGTACTAGCTTACCCTCTATGACATGGCTTGAAACTGGCCGAGTTTCTCATGAAATTGTTACATGACTAAACCGAAAATATAATAATTAATTTAGTTTGTCTCATAAAAGTTATAATATAGAGAGATATGCATTGCAAACTTACTCCTTCAGGGTTTAAAATATGTCACGTTACATTAAAATTTTATATATTTATTTATTTATCCATCATGCACAAAATGTACATACATTAGGTGGACTTAATGCCGCAGGAATATACTCCCAGTTTGGGTGATGCAGAAAAGAGTAAATGGTAGGAGCAAAAGCAAGCAACGATTGAATTTAACAAATAGCTTGTTTATGTGATTTAATTAAACAAAATTGTTACGCTAAATAATACCATTTTCACCTACTCAACAAAGTCATGACGATATCTTCATTCATACTATCTTATACGACAGAACCACAACAAACGAACACACAGCTTCGTACAACATCGTTAGAATGGATTCCCTAACACATCCTGTAACTGAAATGCCTTCAGGCTAACAAGTAAATGGATCTCCCGGGTATCGAGAGATATTGGGTTCAAACAGAGCCTTCCGTTCCAACAGGGATTTTCAGTGCATAGCTGAACGCTTTTCATTCAATGGTTTATGGAATGAAAGTTTCAATTAGTATAATTGCTTGGAATATAGGAGATTATTAACCTTTGAGGCACACTGTGAAAACATTATATTTGCACATTTGTGCTTAAAAAATCAAATTGAGGGTAAAAAAGTGAGTTGTAGTAAATATTGTTTATGACATGCACTTTGGCTGAAGTCGATTCGTTATTAAGACTACTTATCGACAGTCTAAATCATTTATTGCCATTTCACTAACAGATTCCTTCGAACATTTCACGAGCACATCACACAATGATGCCTCGTTGGCCGAGTAGTCGCAAGTGCGACTGCCGGGCAAGGGGTCTCGGGTTCGATTCCCGGGTCGGGCAAAGTATTACTGGGTTTTTTAAAATTCTCAGTAGTAGCACGGAGTCTGGAAATGTGCCCGGTATATGGCAATAGGCTCACCCCCTATTACATGGGACTCATAACAACTAGTGAAAAGTGGGTGTTACATTGTACTGTGGTAGAATGTGCACCTCTGCCTACCCCTTCGGGGATAAAAGGCGTGATGTTATGTATGTTATGTATGTTATGAGCTGATATAAGTAGATTTTACGAGACACCCTTCCCAGAACTTTAATCGTGAAATCACACTTATAACGTTACGAAATATAATTGCAAGAATTCTGACTCGACAGCCATACTTGTAACTTCTAAACCAACCAGAACCTCACGAGTATGTAGAGTAGAGAGCATTTCCACGAATATAAAAAAACTCCAGTTTACTCGAGATTTACGGTGTAAGATTTGTTATGTAGGTACCCATAAGGCATTGACCTTAGGATTCGTCTCGCGTACACGTCACATACGGGATTGTCATTACAATATCGATCTTGGACTAGGGTTGGTAAAAGTGGGAGTTCGGTTTGTGTTTTGTTTTTAGGTGAAGCAATGAATGAATGATGCTTTACAATAAGATTTTCTCCTGTAGCTATCTTGGGGGTTTTAAAAATATACAAAGTTCAACGGCTCACTCCTGTCCTCCTGATTAAGCGTCGCGTAATGATGAACCATTCGGCGAGGTATCTCTAAATCTCTAACTGGTTTCAAGCTAATCTAAGTGATCATATTATATTCATGAACATCATTAAGCGATACAAAATGTGGCAAACGTTGATACCCAGACCAGGAACAATTTGTGGATCACAAAGAGTGTGGGAATCGGAACTAATTCAAACCAGATTGCCCAGTTACTACAATAAAAAAATAAAAAACCGATTTCGCATAAAATCCGATATTCTTTGCCAACCCTATCGTTACCGCTGGCGCCGATACGCGTCGCTGATATAAAATTTTAACAGAGCGTTTTGGGACGCTTTCGGGAGTAGTTCAGCAAATATGTTCCCAGGTTCACGTTGGTGTACTATTCAAGAACTGTACTATGCTGTATAATTCTAGTTAAATCTGGGAGCAGTTCGTATTAAATGATATAAGAGAAAATGTATTTAGTATTTGTAGTGAAATTGATTTGATAGAATAAAGTGCTGATGGTTCCCTTAGAAATAAAAAAAATATACATCACTTAGGTCTGTATTATCAATTGACATACCAAAGTAATGCAGATATACTTATTTTAATAAAATATTTATATCGTTATAAAGCCTGTATTAGACTTACCCAAAAGCCACCATGATTTCATACACCGAAATTCGTATCACAACCACCGAATAAAATTGCATAACATAAAAGAAAAACGAGTCTTTCATTTTCTCAATATACCAATTTGAAACTAACCCCCGAGCCTTCTTGAAATAAAATATACCAATTTTTTATACAGGGTTATGTAGGTGTGTGTGTGGTGTGTGCGTGTGTGTATGTGTTCAAGGCGAAAAGCTATGGTAATATTCATTCATTAGCGACGGCCATCCGTCTTACTTTTAGTGATGGGATTTTATCGAGAGATTTTTTTGGGATTTTTATGTTGTGTTACGTTATCTTATTATTTAAGTAAATTAAATGATCTTTTTATAGCAAGCAATTTTTACTATGTTACTTTTAAAATAAATAATGCAACATTTTTCTCACTACTACTAGACATTTAAATATAAATGAAAAACTATTGTTACCTTCTGGTAAATCTGTGGAAGGATTTGTGGTTAAAATTAAATCGGGTTGCACGCACGGTAAAAAAAGAATGAAAAATATATGGAAAATAGCGGTATAATTTATAGATCATTCTAGATTACAAAAAACGATTAGAGGACAACAAAAATGTACTCAATTTGCGACTAAATTAGTCAACAATCAAACGAACTAAATTCGAGTTCGATTTTCTAAGACGGGGGTATAAATAGGGCGGTCCATTTTACCTGATTTACTACTGTGGTGTATTGGAATGTTTTCATTCGTTAGTGAGCTCAAGTGTAGTGCAGTGGGTCATGCCCAATGCGTTCCACTTCTAACTACTGAAATAACCACGGGTTCACGATTTTTGTAAAGGAAATGTACTGTAAATCCGTCGAGAGTTTCTGTGGAGTTATTTAGAAATGGTGCTGGAGTTTACCCTTATGTGGTTATTTTTTTATAAAAATTAATTGTTCCTACTTTTTTCTTTTGCTTACTATAAGTATTGGTTTCATTTTGAAAGGTTATGTTAGCGTAGCTAATACTTATCGGTAACTTTTGGATGAATTGTAACTTGTGATGATAATAACACATAACATCACGCCTTTTTCCCCGAAGGGGTAGGCAGAGGTGCACACACAGAAGTAACACCCACTTTCCACTATTTATGTTATGAGTCCCATGTAATAATTATAATGTGATGATAATAATTATATCAATAACAAGACATGATTGTCTTAATATTTGATATACAATATGTATTTATGTTTGTTAAGTATTTTTTTTTTTTTTTTTTTCTATCGCGATGGAAATCCTCATGGACTTCCCGCGCCGTGGGGACGACGAGGGGGCGTGCCGGACTCATACCGGCTAAAACCACCGCGGTGTTCCTTCACTGCCTGTGACCGTGACCCGGGTTGCCCTTACGGAATCACCACACCCGGCAGGCCTCGACCTACCGCTATGTTTGCGGCAGGTCCCGCCACCTTAGCGGCCCTAGGAGGCTGCTTTCCTTCTTCGAGTAGCGCGCGTGGAACACTACGCTAACGCCTACTCCCGCCTGTATAGCGGACGTCTGACTCCCCCGGTCAGTTGCCCGCAGGCCTCTCCTCTCATGGAGGACGCAGATCGGCTGCCGCTTCACGGCGCTGACGACCGGCGCGTCTACGGCGAGAGGGGAGAGGACTTGACGCCTCTCTCTCCCTTTCAGCCGCTTCCTTTTCCAACATGACTTGTTCACAAAAGGAAGCGACTCCGTCCCATACGCTCTCGCTGTCGACCATAGCTCGTACAACAGTCGACAGTGACAGGTTACTCCGGCCGAGTACTGCAAAGAGTTCACGACGCGGCTCTGCCCATGCAGTACACTCTTCGAGCGTATGCCGCGCCGTATCCTCCAAACCACCATCACAGTGATGACACGCCGATGTTTGCTCCCGGCCTATGCGACACAAGTACTTTCCAAAGCAGCCATGTCCGGTAAGTACCTGCGTCAACCGGAAGCTTAGGACACCATGTCCTCTGTCGATCCACGCCTCCATAACGGGACTTACCGCCGCTATAATGGCGTGCCCTGCGCTAGGTTGCGCAAGTCGTGTCTTCCACTCCGCTATTACATCACGACGGAGTTCTATCCGCCGCGCCTCAAGAACTCGAGGTGGATATCGCTCGCCGCGGGCACTCAACTCCCCGCGCCACCTGTATAGTGACGCGAGAGCCTTTGCTTCCAAGTCCCAGGGTGGGGATCCCGCTAAGAGGCTGGCAGCCTCGAAAGAGATCGTGCGGTAACCCCTTATCACTCTGACGGCCATCGCGCGTTGAGTACTTCGTAGTAAGGCGACGTTAGGCGCCGTCAGTCCATCCGCCCAAACCGGTGACCAGTAAAGGGCCATAGACCGCACAATCCCCATGTATAACCGCCGACAGGTTGAATTAGGGTTCCCCAAGTTGGGAAGCAAACGCGAAAGCGCCGCTGCCGCACCCCTTAGTTTGGGGACCAGTTGACGAAGGTGTGGTCCGAAATCCCATCGACTGTCAAGGACCAGACCGAGATATTTCATGGTCGAATTTACAGCAATACGAACCCCTCCAACCACAATATGCGAGCCTGCCGGTGGACCCCGCCGAGCCCTATGGAAACAAAGGGCCTCGGATTTATTAAGAGCCACCTCTAGACCCAAACGCCGGATCCTTGACACAACTTGCGCAACACCTGCTGTTGCTAGTAGCGCAGCGTCCCGGTAACTCTTCCCGCGTGCCGTCACCAGCGTATCGTCAGCATAGCAGGTCACTACAACGCCGTGGAGAAGAGCACCACGAAGTACCCAATCATACCCAATGTTCCACAGGAGCGGTCCCAGGACCGATCCCTGTGGAACACCGGACGATACCTCTCGTCGACCCCATCTCTGAGCACCCGGATAGATTATCGCTCTCTCCGATAGGTAGGCCTCGACTGTGCGGCGGAGGTAGGCAGGCACTCCGTGATACCGGAGTGCCTCCTTAATACAGCTCCAGGGCAAAGTGTTAAACGCATTGGCGATGTCTAAAGACACCGCCAAGACCACCTCACCCCGGGACACAGCTTCCTTCGCCATGGTCTTTACTCGCATAATGGCATCTACAGTCGAACGCCCCTGACGGAATCCAAACTGGTTGTCCGCCAAATCTGGACCTTCTGATGAAAGGTGTTGAATGAGGCGGTCAGTAATGATTCGCTCAAACAACTTGCCTACCTCATCCAGCAGCACGATGGGCCGATAGGCGGACGGGGAGTCAGCTGGGCGTCCTGCTTTCCTGATCAGAACCAGTTTTCCGGTTTTCCATCGCTGTGGAAATTGGCCCTGTTCTAAACATGCACTCAGAAGGTTTCGCAGTCGAGGGCCAAGAGCCTCCATGGCCAGAACCCATGCCCGACCAGGAATTCCGTCAGGCCCAGGGGCGGTATTTTTGGCCTTGAGTCTGAGCACTGCCGTTTTAAGCTCGGCCTGGGTAACCTCAGGCACTTCGTTGCCACTTTCAATGTCTCTTGCGATGTGCGCCGACGGAGGAACCATGGGTGGTGGTGTGTGATCTTCTCCCGCCGGAAATAGGACACTCACAATATTTTGCATCAACTCCGGCCGCAGACTCTGGGTTAATGGAGGCGCCCAAGGGCGAAGTTTACCCCGCACAGCGAGGTATGGGCGTCCCCATGGATCCCGATTTAATGCTTCGAGCTGCTGCTCGCGGGCCTCGGCCTTGGCCCGCACAATGGCAATTTTGAGTGCCTTTTTTGCCGCCCTATAGGCGTTATACAGTTCCGCCTCGACAATGTGCGCGTCCGGTGCACGCCGTCGTCTCCGCCGATATCTGGCATACTGACGCCTAGCGGCCATGCAGGCAGCACGAAGGTGCTCGATGTCTTGAGACCACCAATATACCTGAGAGCGCGCGGGCAGTGTACGCTGTCGAGGCATCGCCGCATCACAAATGTTTGTCATTGCCGCCTGAAACCACTGCGTTTCTGTGTTTATGTCCTCAAGCCTGTCTGCTGCAGACACCCAAGCTTGGACGATGGCGGCTTCACGGAATAGTTCTCGCTTGAGCTTCTTCAGTGCCCACCGTGGACCAACGTCAACAGGAGCTGCCGTAGCTGGGCGGACCGAGGTCTGGACAGAGACGTCAAATCGGATATAGCGATGATCTGACAGCGTTTCCACCTCCTCTAGGACTCGCCAATCCTGAACACGACGCGCTAGGGCGGGGGTAGCGAATGTTAAGTCCACTATCGAACCCCCACGCATACGTACGCACGTGTTAATGGAACCTCTGTTGAGTAGGGCTAATCCGTTCTCAATAGCCCACTCCTCGACTTCCTGACCACGAGCGTTGGTAGCTGGTGATCCCCATGCCACTGATTTGGCATTGAAATCACCAAGGACTAATATCGCACGAGGGTGATTACGACCAACGACAGAGCCCAACTCGGATAAGAAGCTCTCAAATTCAGCGAGAGGTTTGTTTGGAGAGAAATAGATACCAATAACCACTATCTCTCCAAACAACGCCGCGACGTATCCTCGTCCCTTGACGATTTCTTGAAATGTCGGGGAATCTACTGTGGTCCTCGAGATTAAGGTCACCAAACCATCGGCATCGCAAATCCAGTCGTCTCTGGCCGGTACAAACCATGGTTCAGCGACCACCGCAAGATTTATCGACCATTGCGCCATGCTTTGAAGCAGAAGATCTTGAGCTCGAGCGCAGTGGTTAATGTTACTTTGAAGGAAGCGTAGAGCCATTACTGACAATATACATTTTGTCTCTCCTCCTCAGACTGCTCACTTACGGCAGCAGCAAGCCGGGTTAGTTCTGTGGGTGCCTTAACTACCGAGGCACCGTGCCCACCCTTCTTTTCTCCCCTCTTCTTGACAGTTCTGGCGCATGTCTTACTGTCGACGCGATGGTCTGCCTGTCTGCCCATTACTTCGCACTTAGGGCAGTGTGGTGGTGCGTTGCAAGTACTGGCTTTATGCCCAGGCTTTCCACAGCGGTAGCACAGATCACTAACATTGACGCTGTGAGTGCATTTAACGCCTACGTGTCCTTCTTCCAGACATCTGTAACATCTGCCAGGCCTAGGCTCCAGGACCTTGACCTGCACCGATACCCATCCGACTAATACCTTTTGCCCGGAGGCTAACTTCTTTGCTGCAGCAACTGGGCAAGAGATCACTACTGAACGCATTCCTCTACGACCCGGAGACATTTCTCCCAATTTAATTTGGTCAGTTGAGCACTCCCCGGCCCGTGCAACTGCAGCCCGTACTTCATCGGAGGTCACTGAATCATCTAAACCCGACAATCGCACATTTACGCTAATGCTGGGCCTAGACACTTTGATGTCTTCGGATTGCAATGAAGTGCGAAGTTTTTCTGCGAGAGCATCTGCTTTAGGGCCACTAGAGGCTCCAGGAATTTGTAACAGGCGAGCACCCGTGGCTGTTTCACGGAACCGGATGCCTTCTATTCCCAGCTCCTCCAAATTTATACTACTCTTTGCCATAGTCAATACCGAGGCATAAGAAAGTCCCCTTTCCTCTGCTCCGGGCTGCAGCGTAATCATCACAGCTGTGGAGCGGGGAGGACGCAATTTTCGCTTTTTAACCTGCACAGCTTGCACTGCAGCTTTTTGTATCCTCTTATTGGCCTTTTTGGCTTTTTCTCTGGCCCCTACAGTCTTCCAACCATCATCCTTCTGCTGTAAAGTCTTTGGACCCGCAGTTGTGGCCTCAAGAGTAGAAGGTTTCTTCTTCTTCTTCTTCTTTTTCTTTTTCTTCTTCTTGACTGATTGGCTGGGCTTAGAAGACAGTGCTGCTTTCGCCGTCACCAACGCATCCTCCTCAAATCGAGCTTCTTCGAGCTCTAGTCTTGGCTCCACCACCACTGCTTTCGCTGCTTTCGCTGCGTAAGTCGGTGATGATGTTAATGTCTGTAGCATTACTCTATCTGCTGCTAGCGGTGGCCGCAGTATTTTACCCTCAATGACCGAGAATCGGGACGCGAGACTCGATATCTCCGTCCTAAGGAGTCGAATAACATTTGACTCCTCAGATGAAGATTGACGCGCTGGTGGTTGAGGTCCAGCTTCATCTTTTCTCTGGTTGAAGAGCTCATTCCGAAGCTCTCCTAGTTCTTTCAACAGTTCCGCCATTTGCGCTTCTAGACGAGCATTCGCGGCCTCCAGGCGAGTGTTCACTGCCTCAAGGCGTCTGACTTCTTCATTCGAAGTGCGTCGTGACAACTCCTGGGCAACCTCAGTTATAGAAGCAGCCGCCTCTTTAAGAGCCTTCTGTGATGTCCCCTTCAGGCCTTTAGATAGTCGTGCAACTTCTTTAATGGCGCCAACAGCATTTTGAATCCGATCGTCTAGTTGTCTTGCTTGTAGGTCGTCAACCTCTATCTCAGCAGAAAGAGAAGACTCAGAAAGCCTCGACGTCCGACCAGTGTGAGTCTTCCGGGTCCTCTCAACAACGGCTGCTTCTTCTTTTGTCAGCCGCTCCTCTTTTTCGGCAGCTTTTTTAGCAGCTGCCAACTCCTTCCTCGCCTTTGCCAAGCCAACGTATTGGCCTGTCGTCGGTGGTCGCCCTCTGCCCCTTTTTGATGCAGTATTTGATCGAACAGTCGAAACCGCTGTATCACCTTCGCCGTCACCGCTAGAACCCGTTTCTGACTCTGAGCGTGACCCACGTCTCGGCCTCTTGAGCCACCTCGAAATATCGGGACGACTCTCATCCATCTCCACTGATTCTATAGAAGCCAAAGTGTCAGCATCTGACACCATGGCAAGCTCCTCCACTCTCTCCTTCTCTACGTAATTTTTATTGTTATTATTTTTAAAATCTTCCATGCAGTTCCCACGAGTAGTAAGGAAATAAAAGTCCATCTGAGCAGAGCCTATATACTCAAATAAGCCTACATACAACCGGGTGCGGCAGGTGCCCGGAGGTTGAAGTGCTCGCGGCCTGGTTTTTTCCCCAACCGACCATTCACCCCTCACCACACTTCTGAGCTTAGGTTATAGGGATAGGGACCGGGCGGTTAAGCCAAGCCCCGACGACGGCGGCATTAGACATGCCTCCGACCCGTTATCCAGCCACCCTGGCTTAGCGAGTCCCGTCGCAGTTTGTACCTCCGAGGAGACGCAAACGTCCGCCGCACCAGTGCGCCCGCACTGACACGACGTTCGGACCGAACGGTGATCTGCGTCAGATCTGCCCACGAATGCCGTAGCATAAGTAGACCCGTCGCCCCTTGAGTATGTGCCAGATCTAGATGTCCTGTACTTTAACAAGTACATACAATAGATTTGCACCACTCGGTAATTTTTATAGAGGTTTTCTTCCTCGTAACCCAGCCTACCACGACGTGGACAGAGCTGAGTCTCCGTCCCTCTCAATGAAGATTACGGATTGTCCGACGGTGACAAGAGTCACGATGACTAGCCATGAATGACTCAACAACGCCGCACTGAATCGCGTCCCCGCTATGGGGAGCGATACCCCGTCTGGTTTTGGTCCGTGCCAGATTAATACCGGTACCGCGCATATCTGCGTGGCATTCCCCTATCCGCCACCTGGGGACACGCCCGATAGGAGACCAGAAACTCCCTCGGGATGTTTGTTAAGTATGTCTTTTTTCTATATGTACTATATTATTAATGGTGTACAATAAAGATTAATCTATTGTATTCTATACCCACGTTTTTTTTTTACTTTTTATAGATAGTAGATAACGTAACGTATCCATGACGTAAGTAGTGTCGTATGACATATCTGTAACAGAGTTTACACAGTAAACCTATAAACCTACGTGGGAATAAATTCACGTGTTCCCGATTCCCATTAATTTGCAACAACACAACGACGAAATAGCAACAGAGTCCCGAGTCACACCACTACAATAATTACAGTAAATAGATTTACATGACAATGCGTACTAACGAGGAAATCGATAAAATAACTCGATTGTTCACATCACTACACATTTGCCATCGTAGCCGTCACCGCGTCGAATATAATCTCACCTTCACTTCAGACTCGCGACAAGAATGCGTAAACAAAAATTCCCGGTATTTCAACTATTCACGGAATTGGACCGGGATCATGGAGTCCTGCGGTACCTAGCACGTCCCTAATAGTCCATTTTCTAGAACATTCCTGTGAACCTGAGCTAGATTATGTACGTAATGCTCGAGTACCTAGTACTATTGTAGAGGTATATAAGTACCAAATCGTCATGTTTTATATAAGATTTTACACTCACTTAAATGAGATTGTGGCTTCAGGTTTAACCTCAAAACTAGTGTTGATTGTTTGGTCACTAGTTAGGTAATAACCTCGTGAGGTTTCATAGACCAATTGGATTTTTTCACCGTTCACTTTGTTTCAGCTAACGTGGGATAATTTGAACAAGTTTTGGTGATATTCGAAATTGTCTTTTGTTTTCTAAAATTATATTCAGTGTTTGTCCAGTTATTTCGGTGATTGCCATTTGTTTTTATCTTTGCGGTAAACTGTTATTGAAGCTCATTGCTTAGAGAGTACCTGCTTTGTTATAATAGTTTGAATTTGAAATTATAGATATCTATTAAGATATCGTCTTGTCCCTGTCATATTATGCAATTAGTTACCTACCTATATGCGACGTACTTAATGCCTTTTCCGAAATGAACAAATTCCAGACACCTTCGTGTCATTTTTGCAAATCTGCACCATATTACATAACATAACATCACGCCTTTTCATCCCCGAAGGGGTAGGCAGAGGTGCACATTACGGCACTTAAACTGTAAAGTGTCGGAGTACAGATCTACACGGGACACAATTTGTTTTTATTGTGTCTCATATATCAACAGACAAAAGGTTAGTGCCACTGTACAATGTAACACCCACTTTTCATTATTTATGTTACGAGTCCCATGTAATAGGGGGTGAGCCTATTGCTATATACCGGGCACAATTCCAGACTCCGTGCTACTACTGAGATTTTTAAAAACCCAGTAATACTTTGCGCGACCCGGGAATCGAACCCGAGACCCTTTGCCCAGCAGTCGCACTGGCGACCACTCGGCCAACGAGGAAGTCAAATCTGCACCAATCCAAGAATATTATACCTCTAGGTACTCAACTCAGAAATCATAGGTACTCAAGCAAGACAACTTGTTTGACAGACACAACTACGTTTATAACATTATGTCATTTTACATCACAATATCAATTCGTTCATAGTTCCCATCAAATAAATCGTGTAGTCATTAGGGCTGCTAATGAGGGAGCGCCTTAAATTATGACATGCTCTCAAAACGTGACGCCGTGGAACTCAGCCCCGGATTATGCCCTTTTCTTTATAAAATTAACAGAGAATTATTTAGAGATGTAAGGTGGTTTGGAAGTGTTATAGTGATGTGGAGTGTGTGTTCTGGAACTAGGAAAAGATTTGCTGAGGTAGGTAAATAGATGGAGTTTATTTATTTTATTATCAGCCATGATCGTCCCACGGCATGGCAAAGGCCTTAGATAGGGTTATAAAAAAGTTAAAACTGTTGAATATACTTTTGAAACCAAAAATATGCTTGTATATCCATTATAGTGTTGTTATTATAGTGTTTGCTCAGCACTTCAGCAGTGAGCACTAATGGCTGTTCATGATGATGATGATTGTTATTCAAACTCACTCTTGTGATGAATCTAAACCGTCCAGAAACCTATTAAATCCGTGTAGTCCTTATGGAGCTCAGAATAAAAACACAAACAGAGAGAATTTTTATTCAATACTAGCTTCTGCTAGCGGCTTCGGCCGCGTTGCCGTGGGATAAACATAAGCTAATGTGTTGTGACTTGAAGAAGTAATAAACAAACAAGCAAACACACAAATATTCGCATCACTACTCACTACATAGTACAAAACAAAGTCGCTTTCCGCCGTCTGTCTGTCTCTATGTATGCTTAGGTTTTTGGAACTAAGTAACGGATTTTGATGCGGTTTTTTAATATAGATTGATTCTTAAACTGACAAACACCAAGCGGTCACCGGTGACCGCAACCTATTTTTCTATAATTGTGTCTATAATGACGGTACTCGACGAGTTACGGAAAGTTTATATGTATAATACATGCATATTGCACCCGTATGAAGCCAGGGCGGGTCGCTAGTGTTTAACATAATATTAGTAGGATAGTAGAAACACAAAAATACCTATAGGTACAGAAATTCTACTCAGAATCTTCTCTACTCGGTTGATACCAAAATTGATCTACAAGTATCAAATGATCAAATGATTAGATATATAGAGTCTCGACGGCTAGTCTAAAGGTTTTTGTTTATTCATATAAATAATCTTAATTATTTAAATTGTATTGTTACTTATTACTGACTTACTGACAGTGCGACTGGTCCACCAATTTAAGGTCGCGCAGCGAGCTATGGAGAGAGCTATGCTCGGAGTCTCTTTGAAGGACAGAGAACCAAAGTTATCGACATAGCCCAAAGGATCAGTAAGCTGAAGTGGCAGTGGGCCGGTCACATTAGTCGAAGAACCGATAACCGTTGGGGTAAACGTGTTCTAGAGTGGAGACCGCGTCTGGGCAAACGCAGTGTAGGGCGCCCTCCAGCTAGGTGGAGTGACGACATCTGCAAGGTTGGATGAGAAGAGCTGAAGACCGAGTCAGTGGCGTGCCATAGGAGAGACCTATGTCCAGCAGTGGACGAATACAGGCTGATGATGATGATGATGATGATTGTTACTTATTGCAGATGCAGATGTTTTATCCGACATACTTATTGACCGAGATACGGATATTTTTGCACGGGTTAAATGCCGGATATGTCAGTATATTCGATCGGATGTTCTGACATTGTTACAAGCTCAGATTAAGATTACAAGAAAACTGGTATAAATTGTGATGTTTTAACAATACGATTATTGGAACAATGTGTTTTGGTGGCACAAAAATATTGATTGATTTTTTCTATATCTGTGTTTCATAGAAAAATATATTATTGGAAAATTGAAAATTTTCTTACCGAAAATTTAAAAACAAGAAACCTCATATTTTTTTCCTTGACCCGAAAATTGTACCAGGGTTACATAGTTCCGGACTGCACGGTTGATGTGGTGGCTGGGCAACCGGCTGCCGTGTCGCGGGTTCGATTCCCACACGAAACAACACTTTGTGTGATCCACAAATTGTTGTTTCGGGTCTGGGTGTCATTGTGGATGTGAACTTGTATGTTTGTAAACGCACCCACGATACAGGAGAAAATCCTAATGTGGGGCAACGTTTTTTTAAAAAAAAATAATATAAAAATAGTTAGATCAACAAAGCAATGAAAATATATTCAGAAAATAGCATTCATAAATAAAAACAGCCGTTGTCAACTATGTACCCATGAGTCGTGTTCCGGGGCTATGAATAGATGCTCCCGTAAGTTTGGTGGGTGGCGTAAAGTGACTCATAGGCTAGGAGAGGACGATGGGCACCGCCTACGTGTGTACCTAACCAGCTAATAGGTCTGTTATATAACTTGAGTAACGCTTCGTGTCATAACTGTCTGAATTTTTTTCTGACCAAAAATGTGACAAGCGCCAAGTAGGTTTCTTTAAATGGATGGTAGACAGTTTGTGTATTGAAAATAAATTACTGTTTTCAATCCTCCAATCAATGAAGAAATCGTATTTTTATCTGCAAAATAATAACCATCAAGGAGTATAACAAGGAGTTTGGACTGCCTCGTTGGCCGGGTGGCCGAGTGGTAGCAAGTGCGACTGCCGGGCAAGGGGTCTCGGGTTCGATTCTCAGGTTGGGCAAATTACTACTGAGTTTTTAAATAAATCTCAGTAGCACGGGGTGTGGAAATGTACCCGGTATAAATATGGCAATAGCCTCACACTCTATTATATGGGACTCATAAGATAAATAGTGAAAAGTGAGTGTTACATTGTACAGTGGTATTACACGCCGTAATGTGCACCTCTACCTACCCCTTCGGGGATAAAGGGTGTGGTGTTAAGTTATGTGTGAGTTTGAACTCACACACGGACTTTGAAATTATTTTTTTTAACTCCCCCTAACATTATAGAATTATTAACATTGTATAAAAACGGATTACCTACAGTTTCATTTCAGTCTACATCTTTTGAAGGCAGATGCAACGTTGTTATTTTGTAATTACGTCACAATCACAACATTTTCATTGTAATGCATACATCTATAAATAAATCTGAAACTACTGCATGGGAAACTGCATCACTTCCTGTCGCGTCAGAACGAACCCGGACTACACGTGCAGACATCAGCTCCTAATTAAGATGTATCATGTCGACGTCTGGGATAACGTCAGAAAGAGTATAATGAGTCAATGAAGTTATATTAAATTCGTAACAAAGCACTTTGGTCATAGACGTAATTTAATACAGGGCATAGATGGAAGGCTCCCAAAAAGGTGACAAAAAGAAATTAACTATATTTACAATTTTAATCATTTTTGTTTTCGTGTTATTCATGTAACGTCAGCCTTGAGCTGCGGACGGCGAGCACGGGTGACTCGCCGCCCGACCAAAAGCCGAGAGTACAGCGCGTGCCGTTCCGCGCGCGCCTCAAGGATTTCCCCAATCCCTGAATCCCCAACGATCCTCAAACTCCTAATCCCCAAAAAGCCGCTGACGCACTTGTAACGCCTCTGGTGTTCCAGATGTCCATGGGCGACGCCGATTGCTTACCATCAGGTGATCCGTCTGCTCGTTTACCGGCTTATGGCATAAAAAAAATAAAAAGGAGCCATCAGGCCACCATATATGGAACCCAACAGGGCTGGTGCCGATACGGAGCCGCGGAAGACTTAACTGGTTGCCGGGGCTCCTGCTCGAAGTGCAGGAGTACCGGGTGGTTTTCATTCAGTAAGAATCTGACACACCCTCTCGCCTCACCCGAGCGGGAGAAGTCATTGGATGATTTTATTCCCCCTCAAAAAAAACCCTTGAGCAGTCGATTACAACTATTATCACATAAAAGAAACATTTAATTCCTTAATTTTGTAAAAATAGAACTTGTTTTTTACCATCGCCGTTTTTCGGGAGCGTTCCATTCACACCCTATGTTTCTGTGGTTTTGACCTTCTATAATAAGTAATTTCGTGAAAAGACGTTATTCCTGTTTTTAGGAACCTATCCTTAATTTTAAGACATAGTCATAAACTGGCCGTGAGCCAGTATTACTTTAATTCAAATATGGTTCCAAGCTTTTAATAAAACGCTATTAGAATAATGTTGGTATCAGGCAATCCTGTCCTTCAATAAAATCTTCAAAAATATGTTTAGGTACTTTACAAACCTGTATTAAAGCTTACATATATACATACATAACTTCACGCCTGACTACCATGGACGTACGCAGAGATTATTAAACATAATATTAAAGCTTATTAGATAATACTATAATACACAGAGTGGTCCTCGGTCGACGTCAACGTTTATCTGAACGACCCTCAAAATATGAGTCAACACAATATTCCCAACTTTGATGTTAATATTCTCAGACTTCAAAGAACCAACGTTCCCTAATAAGAGAAAGATCTTTGTTCAAGATTTTTGTTTCAAGAAATCTCCAATGACAAATCTTCTCAGTTTTATTTAAATAAATAACGTCCATAATTATTCCTTTCATTCGTCCATGTTTTAGCGGTATTTTTACCGTTTTGGAACTGTAGCCAGAACATTTATTAAGACGGAGCTGTCATGTGATTCCAGGGAAATTCAGCCACGTCAAAGAACAGATATATGGAAGAATTGTTTTGACTGCGCAATTGTAAGCGTATTTCTCTAGAAGCACGAATACTGGATTTGTGATCGGTGATTATAGACTCGATTACGTAAAGTAATTTGTCAGTATTCTAATTAGTAACAACATAAACATAACATCATTTCATCATTTCATCCCCGAAGAGGTAGGCAGAGATGCACATTACGGCACTTAATGTCACTGTACAATGTAACACCCACTTTTCACTATTTATGTTATAAATTCCATGTAGGGGGTAAGCCTATTGCCATATACCGTGCGCAATTCCAGACCCCGTGCTACTGAGATTTAAAAAAAACCCAATAATACTTTGCCCAACCCGGGAATCGAACCCAAGACCCCTTGCCCAGCAATCGCTACCACTCAGCTAAAGAGGCAGTCAATTAGAAACAAGCTTTTAAGTAACATACGTATTATTATATCCCCACTTTCATTCAAGAAAAAGGCAACCATTTACAATAAATTCTTACATGTATGTATTAACCATATAACAAAATTATAACATGTCATACTCGTTAATTCCTCGTCCATAAGTTCTAGTCACATTCCATAAAAACAAAAGTCATGAGAAGTGATAATGGATAGATAACAACGTAGGCTATATTTAACAACAACATTAAGATCGTGGGCCGAATGATAAGCTAACAAAAGATTAACTTTCACTTGTTTTCCAACTTCACCCAGATTCGGTTCGTTTGCTAATGCTACCTACTGAAAGTAAAATTAATTTATCGTTTTTCTTATCTAGCTACTATTATCCTTTTTCTGAATAGCTCCCAAAGAAAGTGTTTTAATCATCACGGCTTAGGATTACCCAATCCAGGTTCTTATTCACGACACTTCTTCCTTCGAAACTCGATCTTATTTGGGCCATCGAAGTTCCAAACAAGAAAACTGGACAATGAAACCTATTGTGCGAAGTTGGATAGCGAGGTAATGCTCCATAAACCACACCGATGCTTAATCCGAAGTTGTGAAATAACAATTTTCTATATTGATAGTGGGAACACAATAAAATCGTGGACATAATGTCGGTCCTGTCCAATACACTTAACTTCATGGAAGTAAGAAGGAACTTCGTAACATTATCATGAAAGGAATCCGGATTGTTGTTTTAACTTCTACGAGATTCAGCACTCACGTATATTAAAACAAAGAATAAAAGTTTACAAACAAGAACGTTCGTAAAACCATGATCGGTGTTGCCGTCAGAAAAACAAAAAAAGCAATAAATAAAAGTGATTTTGTAACGGAAATGCGTAGTTGTGTGTGACGCTTGTCAAAGGGCGGTCGTGTCTAACTCCCGGACACATCGGTTAGGGAAGACAGATTCGTCTTCAAGATGGATCGTTGAGCATTTAAACAGCGATGTCCCTGCCGTTCGTAGAACATATTATTTCGATTTGATCAAATTATTTACGTGTGTAAGTAGATTAATGAACGATGGAGGTATGCGAGCGAATGTGATAATGATAGACTTACGTTCTGTAGATAATATGACTGAAGTGCGAATGCGATGTTATGAACGCTTAAAGTATTTGCAAAGATATACATGTAGTTGCTGCACAAAGTTTGATTATGCCCTTGCAATTGCAAACATTGAAAGGTCCCTGCAGAAATATTTCTGTATTACAATTGTAGTTAAAGATGACTAACTAATGTCTTTCTCATTAGAATAATGCTGGTAGGTATTGTTAATTGAAATCACAATGAAAACAAACAACTTGTGTTGGATGCACCGAACATTGTTTTAATTGGACCACTGGCCCCTTTTCACTAATTAACGAGTGTCAAGCAATCTGTGTTCATACATCTACTCAAATACTAGATCAACGACGATCAAACAACGTTACATCATAGAGACCAAGCGCGTCTATTTTTGATCGCCGGCCTCAGCTGCAATTACCTGAACCTACCTAGATAATGTGATGACAACTCATTCATTGTCATCTTAAGTATCACGGGCATTTCTTTTTACTTCCTCAATAAAATTGTTACGAAATTGGCTACCTCAACTGTACGGGAATGGTACCCAATTTTCTGCAACATCAATTTGTGTTTTAGTATCCTAATCAAAATTACGTTCTGGGACAAAAAATATTGAGAGAGACCAAATCTGGAGATTGCTAATTTAGGTGATCATTAAATTGAAAGCGTCTCCTAAATTCTTCTCTCTATTCAAAACAAACGGTAGATCACCTAGTAGTGTGTTTTTGGTGTTATAATTAATATGAGTTTAATCCAGCACGCCCTAAATGACCGTTACCTCGATTTGATTACCCTCTGCGGCTTTTAATTTATCCCGACAAGGTATAAATCGGTCCCCAACTCTGTCCTATTTTTAATGGAGTGTATCTGATGCGGTTCGTCTGTACCTCTCGCCATTTTTCAGGTTTAATTAAATAGTGTCTATTCCAATGGAGTTGTTGGGTTAATTTGTTTAGACGTCACTCCAACGTGATGGATACGGAATGAGATTCTAAAAATAAGCTATCATTGTTGAGCTGGATTAAATTAGGAGATTTACATCCATTATAAAATTAAAAAGGGTTATAAAATGTTGTTCGAGAAAAGGATTGGAATTCTATCTATTCTAAACAGCCACTTAGGCAGAGTCGTTTGTTGCTGATGTCCCTGGTACAGAACGCATTCCTGACGCAATTGTGTTGTTCGTGATGCATTTTATAGCGTTATATGCTATGCTTTGACGCGACGTATTTTTGGCACAAGAATCGCATTCACAGTCGTATGTTTTGGATGACTGCGGCTTTGGGGGATCGTTTAGCAATACGCTGGGGTAACAAAAAGCAGCACCGTTTGCGCGTTTTGGTCATATACATTCAAAGTAAGTGCTGGCAACAAAACATTTATGATTCCAAATGGATTCCCAGCTTTGTAGTACGAAATGTATTGCAGAACTTTACTTCTTTTAAAGGCACTAGGAGAAAATGTTGAGACGGAATCTGAATCAGTGTGTGAGCTTTTATTTATCATAATCTTTGTTGTTGTGAATGAAATGAATCACACTAGCTGCCATGAAATTTTCGTAAGATTATACTATTCCGTTGATTGCAAGTAGGTAAACACAATTTTATTGTTCATTTTGGGATGCGTAATAGTGTTTTGTTGGTTTTTAAATTCTATGTAAGTCGCTGCACGGAAGCTAATATAAAATCTAGTGTGTAGCACTTCCTAGACTAGTCATCCTTTAGTTAAACTGGAAGTAGGTATTAATTCAAATACGCCTACTTCAAGGATAAATAGGTACGATGGTATATTACTACGGGACTGTACTTCTTCAATCGTCTACAACTATTTCAGCTCACTGTTCAAATCATATTTTAACGGGCCATCGTATAAATCTCCTCGAAGTCTTTTTATGATTCCAAATCGATACTTGTAGGAACTATCCCAACACGACGTTTTACACTTGTTTCATTTCTTGTTTTTGCAAACAACATGTGCACTACATCTGTCTTCAAAACAATATTATTTAATCCATCATTTTCGTCTTTACATTTCTCTAAAACATCATTAGTTCATTCAACCGGTTCGTTAATATAAATCACGAGTAACTCTCAATGAAAAATGGCGCCTCAATCTAAATTAAGATAACCCGTTGTTCAATTTTGATTTCACAATTCATTGCGTTTTTCCTACAGCAAAATTATAAATGTAGCTGCAGATACATCAATGATTCGACACGTAAACAATTTATCGTTAATATGTTCGCAATATCCGCTGTTGGATTCGTCTGCTAGCTTTGACCTCGTATATATTGAGCATAGTTGGAACAACTATAGTGAATAGTGTTTCAAAATCAACGTCGTGCACTTGACTCAGGCGGGTTATATTTGGATCTCCCTTCCAAGCTTTCTTCACTTCATTTGCTCACACCTTTTGCAGTAACTGAACTTGCGTTCTCACTCAACCCTTTTTAGCATCTTCCTCCTGGTAGATATACTCAAGAAAGAACTGTAAGGCCCGTATTAATAAATAGGTCTCAATCACGATGTCAAGACTGGCATCAGTTGATACGTTCTCAAGATGCGATCAGCATCTTAATGTCGACGCTAATTAATAAACCTATATCCACACGATCTCAGGTGATACCGCGGTTTGGATCGAGGTATCAAGATTCGTAATTTGACCTCAATGAAATCCGGATGTTAAGACTTGTTACGTCACAGCGAACGAACTAATACATCTTTCGTTCATTGCGTTTAGTAATAGTTGTGTAGAACGATAATATTCAACTCTGTTTGCATAGGAATAAAAGATTATTTCCAGTTTAAATGGATTAAAATTTTAGGAAATTGTATTACTTTTTTATATTGTATACATTATGATTTTTTTAACCATAAAAAAGCATTGTTTATTATAAAGTTACGTTTCATTTTATGACGAACGCACATGCCAGTGATTTCGCGTCATCTCATTATTATAATCTGTGATTCCCTTTCTCTCAATTGTTTATTAGGTACTTGATAATACAATCACATCAGTGTTTCGTGTTTATTTACAAGTTACTTATTAATCGACTGCCTCGTTGGCCGAGTGGTCGCAAGTGCGACTGCCGGGCAAGGGGTCTCGGGTTCGATTCCCGGGTCGGGCAAAGTATTACTGGGGTTTTTAAAAATTATCAGTAGTAAAACGGAGTCTGGAATTGTGCCCGGTATATGGCAATATGCTCAGGCTTACATGGGACTAATAACATAAATAGTGAAAAGTGGGTGTTACATTGTAGAGGTACAGTGGCATAATTTGCACCTCTGCCTACCCCTTCGGGAATAAAAGGCGTGATGTTATGTTACTTATTCATATTCGATAATGGAGTCAAAAATGCCTATTCAAGCTAGCTTGATCTCCTGTAGGTATATATAAACTTTAGGTACTTATATAAACTTTAGGTACCTAATAGATTTTGAAAAGGCCATAAAATATCATCGTATTATTCAACTTCATCATAATAATTGATTTCGGAAATAATATTCTCAACATTCATGGTTCCCGCGAAATATTTAGGTACGAGTTCACGATATTAAGTCCAGGGTCGACTGAACTTAACAATCGTGGTCTTGATAACCATCCTAATACCGATTTTGAAACCCGAGTAATGTTTATTAAACAACACGATCTCAGGTGATGACAAGGTCTTAAACCGCGTATTAAGTTTTGTTTATTAATATGTCGGGATATCAAACAGGATCTTAACATCTCGCTCTTACGCTGATATCGGTTTATTAATACGGGCCTAAGATTAAGAAATTACATTTATCTGGTTTTATTGCCCTCAGGTAGACGATATTTATAGTTTTATTGGCGTTCCAAATATTTTTATTAACACGTCAAAATGTCGTTCACATTTTATTTTAGCTGAGGGTCTCTGATCTTTGACCGAAATAAAGAAAAGTCCGTTAACGTGCGAACTTAATCATAATAATTTTCTTTCTATTCTTGTTATCTTTGAAACCTAATGAACGCCTGTCGACATCTGAGCTCGTTATCAATAATGTTTTAAACAAAATTAAATTAATGCGGCTCATTGAGTGCTAACGCCACTTCCTATACACGCATGCATCTATTTTCATAACATTAGTCCAAAAAACATCTAAGAATTCCATTTCGACACGAGAATTGCATCTAAATAAAAAAACAAATGTTGTGAGTTTATAAATAGCTACCTCTAGATTTGTGGAACATCGGGCGCCTGTGTTATTATAGCGAAGAAATATAGGATAAGACGCGGATCTATGTATCTGTAGTTGGCCGAAATTATCGCGAGTCGCCGCGGCGCGCATCGTTGGCGAGTCGCACGCACAGCGTCCGCGGTGCGCCGCGCCTCGACGCTTCCATATACTTATTTGTTTGTCTCTCCCGTTGTACAATACATGTTTACTTTATATATGCGTGTTATAATGTAGGTAATATATAGTATTAGGTATTCAACTAAATACAGTATACAACATACCGAAGATTTGAAACATTCTCAGGACTAAAATACAGATTACCTACGCGTGGTCAAAGTGTGCGGTTTTAGTCGTAATTTAGTTCTAAATAAAATACTAACGTTGCTCAAAGACGTATAGTGAACGGTGGAAGTTTTCAGTGCAATAAATTTATAATAAGTTTGATAGATATTATGTGTTAGTGCGTGTAATATTGTGTTAAAACATACGTTAGGACTGTCGTGCCAGAAGTACGCAAGTGGGTGTGAATATTTGTAAATGTTCTTTAAATAAGTGTTTATTTTTTTATTATAAAACATGGTCGCCATGCTGGAAGTCGCTGAGATGAGAAACAATGACTATTTTCGATCGTTTTTACCTGTAAGTCTATTTTAATTAAAATAGATACCTAAGTAAGTATTAGTACCTATCTATAAGTTCAAAGACCATTTCATTGTTGATAGTTAGTTCTAGTGGTGTCTAGCACTTTAATTGAATCCTTACAAGTACCTAGGAGTAAAATATCAAATTATACCTCTATATATATTAATTCATGTTGCTTTTTCAACACTGGCCTTAAGGTTAGGCCAAATCAAGGGCCCAACAATTGAAAGACAACCTGGATTCCAAAGATGAGCTTTTGTTAATATAGTGGGAATTTGGTATATGTTTATATTGAAAGATACTGGGTATCGAATTTATTCAATGGTCAATATATATATATATGTGCATAAGACCACGCAGCAATCACCCAATACAGAAGTGTTAATAATGATTATATTAAATTTGTTTTTTATTACAAAGCTTGGGTTTAGAATTGATATTATAGAATTGTCCTCTTTTTCTGAGTTTTTTTTTCTACATAATCTGGAACTGACACTCTCATTTCAGAGTAGTATGTTACGTATGTTTTGTACGTAATACTATTTACATTGTGCTAATGACATTTTAGTCTAGACTCGTCCCAAACACGCCAGTTAACTTAAACTCTGGCTGCTTCTAAACAAACCTTAGAAAAATTATATCTTTTGTAAACCCGACTTTATTTTGTTTATTAAAAATTTGTGAAAATGTTTATTGGCAATAAAATGTGTAGACAAGTGCCAATTAGATTATATTTTTCATTGTTTGTTAAGTATAAGCCTCCCCCTTTTTGTGACATATTTCTCTGTTTTTTTGCATACCTTACTATTTATGCCTCTGGCGATTCGAATGGTATATGAACTCAAACCTTTCTTTAAACTACCTTGGCTACTTTTTCCAAACTTTAACACGTTAACCGCTGCGTAGGTCACCGGTGACCTACGTTTGCGGAGGATTTGCCTTTAGCAGTTTTCTGTCGGCAGTCAAAGGCCACCGTTTAGTTCAAACCATTTTTCACTAACGCAAATATTGTTAAATCTGTCAATATAACACTCAATACAGATAAAATATCGCATAACGTCACATAATATGTCGCTTGAGATAAGCGTAGATACACTCTGTTATGGTTCATTAATTAGTAATGAGCTTTGAAACAAAACAAACGTTATTAACCGTTGAATTTTGGCAAACAAATCCAGTTTCAATTATAGATTCCATTATTGGGTTTTGTGTATTGATCAGCAGGTCAAGCTGCTCTAATCTGTCAATACGTTTCATTGGAATTTAGACTTTATAACCTTATTCAATAAAGTTGAAAATGTAACATAATAGGAGGTAATAAGTTTATGCGCTGGTCTACAATACAGTTTGTAGGTCATTGTAGTCCCAATCTGTGTCCTGTAAGTATTTAGGGCATACCAATACTTCCCAATTGTCCTACCAATTTGGTGATTACAACAGCACTGCTTACCTTTTATTGAAGTGAATTGGAATGTATACCTACGGCTTTGACGATAGGAATTAATGTTGAATGTCAGGTATCGGGGTCGACCTCTGTGTCAGAAACGTAAGTTGTTTAGTGTTTTGATTTGGAAATACATAACTAGGCATTGGAATTGATTATTAAAAAATAGGTTGTAAGGTGGTACTAAAGAATAAGGTCCAATTAATATCGAAACGTTAAATTATAGAACATTATTTTTCTAATATGTACCTATACACAAAAAATAATTTCCGCAAACGATACAATAACTTGATTGTTTGCCACGATGGACTTTTTTATTTTTCCTTGGACCGTATCACTATGATCTTTGACTTGCGACAAAACAGAAATAATGAAAAAGAACTTCCGCTCTCAGTCCATAAACAATACAAATTCATAGTTATTCATAATATTTTTACATTTGACACAACGCCAAAGCAACGTCCTTGGCAAATTATACTTCTAGACAGCAGGGCGAGGTACTCACTCGCAGTGAACTTTCGTAACTAATATTTGGTACCTAGCTATTAATACTCCACCGTCCTTACTGCTCCAAGCGAGTTTTTACAAACTCCACGACACGAGGACAAAGGAGACGTTCGAGTTTTAAATTACACTGTCCTCTTGTGTGACATAAAAGTAATTTAGTTTTTATCTCATTTCAGGCTGTCAACTCCCCACCGGTCCCTCACCGCGACATATCGGCACCAACGGCAACGTACCGTCCCTACACAGAAGAATATGCCACCGTCCAGCGCCGAGTTGAACGTCCCACCCAACCAGAAGAACCAGAACGAAAGAAAGACAAAAAATGGTCCATTGGAAAACTATTCAGAAGAAAGAAAAAAGAAGACGAAAGTGGTACATCTTCGGAAAGCGATGAAGGAGTGAGCACTCGCTCCCCGTCGAAGAGAAAGTCCAAGAAAAAGAAGAAATCGGCTCCGGCTGTTAATAATTTTGACCACATAGTCATAAGGGATTCTAGAAGAGCACAAAGTTTAGCCAAACCTAACCTAAGAGATGTTACCGATGACGGTGTATTATCCGACCCTTCGGCCGGCTTCATCAACTACCGTGCTAAAACACAGGAAATGTACAGAGCATCCAAAGAATCCCTCAGCCTGAGAGAAGACCATTCTAATAGATCCTTAGGACCATCCTTGGAGTCTACTTCTAGGAAAACACGAAAAGGTAGATTGAAAGCTAGAGTCGAAGCGCTAAGAAATAGTATGAGAGGAGAGTCAAGTAGTGAAGAAGAATCACTCAAGTCATCAAATTCATCATTGATGATTAGATTTAGAAGTGAGGATTCCCTAATGCGGTCACGCGACAGTTCACTAAACAAAAGATCAAGAAGTGCAAGAAATGAGAGGTATATTAAGAGATTATCGCGAGATGAAGAAAATCAACTGAATAAGGAAGCCGAGCTGTTACAGCAAGGTTATACGAAGGCTGAAGTTGAAATGTTGACGCGAACACCGACGAGTCAAAGCAGCGGCTATGGGACATGCAAACGCGATCAAACACAAAACATGAAAACTGAGCAACTTTATGCTAATGATGTTAACCGCCGTCCAATGAAATCTGAATCAATATCATCATTCCCTTCAACACAAAGTTATCCATCATCCATCAATTTTAACGCTAAAGTTAACAACGAACATATTAACTATTCCATACCAACCAGTAACATTAATAGAGATATGCTTTATGCTAATAATAACCGCGAGAGAAGCGTCAGTAACCAGTACGAGAATCCGGAGAACGTTATGTGTGTCAAATTTCCTCTCGGGAATGTCACAAACGTAAAAAGGGAGGAAAAGGCACCTCCTGTCCCGCCCCCTCGTGATATGCAACGAAAAGTCGCAACTCCTATATCCATGTATTATGAAAATAACCCCATGATAGCCGATAGAATAGCAAATACTCAGAAAACTGTTTTACATGGTGTACCTAACAACGATTTCGAAAGAGTCATGAGGCGGAGTCAGGAAAGATCACTTAGTCATGGCTTCAACGGACTGCGCCGACCCATATCAAACTCTGAGGACCATATTGCAATGCAAAACAATGAATACATACAAAACTTCCAAATGAAGAATGAACAGCCTCGGAGACCTGCTTCAGTATCAGCAGAACCAAATCATTATGGGTTGTACGCTAATTCACCACCTTGGAGAAAGTCTGTTGGTCCCACTAACATTGTAAAACCAGAACCAGTCCAATTGAGACATGACTATTTGTATTACGCTGATCAGAGCCCAAGGTCACGGAGACCCATTAGTGTTAAAACTAGTCAAAATGGTTATGAAAATCAATATCTTAGTGATTCTCAAACCTCCCAAAATGTTGCTGAAAGTGTGTATCGTCGGCCACGTAACGCATCTGAGTTCTGGAAAAAGATTGACGACGCTGAAAGACAGAGAAGGCAGCAAAGTGTATACGCAAACTCACGAAGCAGTA
Source organism: Spodoptera picta (assembly GCA_038387885.1). Classification (NCBI taxonomy): domain Eukaryota; kingdom Metazoa; phylum Arthropoda; class Insecta; order Lepidoptera; family Noctuidae; genus Spodoptera; species Spodoptera picta. Next base: position 453,020 of record JAZHFQ010000003.1, on the reverse strand, counting down.
GCGACTTTTCAAACTCTACACAACTGAACAGAGTAGCTCCGTATTTAGAACAAAATAAACTGGGCCACGAAAACACAGACATTCAAAATAAAAACAAAAATCCATTTAAAACGTCTTCTATTGACACAACAGACGGTGCCAAAGTTTGGAAGGCGACAACAGAGTACAAGCGTTCTGTTACAGTCGACCCACCAAAGACTGTGACATCACCAAGTTCAAAAACACATGTTAGACATAAATCTGACACCTATATTCCCAGTGTTTATCAAATGCCATCAGACGATGAAAAGAGCTCAGAAAGGCGGAAATCTACTAACCTTGACGATGCTCTTAATGAATTAGAAGCTATCTATAACAGCTTAGGTTTAGGAGACGAAGATTTATTAGATAGAGCCGAACGTCGAGAGTTAATGACTCCGAAGTTCAACGACCATTTTAATGACTGGAATGGAAACGATGACGAGATTCAACTGCGAAGTCAGCCAACGACGCCTTTGAGACGTATGCAAAGAAGGTCGACATTACCTGACAAGTTGCAAGATGATATGGCATTTAGACGAATGAATTCCTTAACGAAGGAAAAACCTAATTATAAAGATGCACAAGCACAAATAAGCTATATGTTGGCATCGCCTGTCTACGTGCCCTATGCGTCTGACGATGACAGGCAGTCCGAACGAAACGAGCCAGATATTGTTTACGATGACGTTGTTTACAGAAATATAAAACAGACTAATAGTCGATTAAAGACTCTAGATCCTCAACCGCCTTTTGGCATACCAATAGGACCGGTTTCACCTGCCCCGCAAAGTGATTATCTTCACGCAACTCCTGAAAATAAGGGGCGATCACGATTTGTCCCAAGGAGATCACCAGATTTAGTTTCTGATGATTTAGCTTATAGAAGTCTAAGAAAGGACAATAGGCATTCTTCACATTTCAATGGTGAAGATTATACCGGTCTTATTAATAACAATCATTCTTATAATGAGTATTCTTACAATAAAGACACTGCCGCTAATCTTAAGAAGAAGAGAGCCGTTAGGTCTCTTTCCGCTAATATATTTACGATGATACAAAAAGAAATCGACGATGCACTGAACATGAGTAAAATGGCTACGTTACAGAAAACGCATAGTAATAGTGACGTCATGAAACGGCTGCGTAACACATTCGAAAGTAATGACAACGAGCAGGACCACTACCCGCGTAATAAGGTAAAGCAAAGACACAACACTGTCAGTCTATTTGTTAATAACACCCATGCACCCACTCATCATTTTGCAAAAGACGATTCATTTATTCATAGTGATGATAAGCATCTTGCTAAACCACCATCATGTGATAAGTCCAAAAGCTCATCACCATCAAACAGATCTCCCCAAGCATCGAAACGTTCATCAAAGGACGAGTTTCAACAGGTTCTCAGTATGCTGGCCCAAGAAGCTATGGACACAAGTAACAAGTTAGGAGTAGCATTAGCAGAACTAGATAAAAATAGGAACAGTAATGAGAAGAAATCAGATGTTCAGAGTCGAATTTCTGATAGTCGGCAAACCTTTTTAAATGGATTAACATGTAAATCTTTGGAAGAGCCGGCGCCTGAAGTGAAGCTTGTTAATGTTCATTCTGAAGTTGTTACTGAACCAAAAGATGATAAACCAGTGACGTCCACATACATAAATGAAACCAATGAAGATTCCAAAGGTAAGAAAACTGAAGATAGTCTTCTAGCAATATCAGATCAGCTGCATAAAGTTGAAGATCAACTCAAGCACAGTTTCGAAAAAGAGCTTAACTTCGAAGACGAAAGTTTAAAACTTTCTAATTACATAACAAAAGCTGAAGAACAATTGAAGGCTCAAGAAACCACGGTTGTGATACCAGAGACTAAATTGATACCTGACGTTATCCCATTGACTATAAAAGAGGACGCGATAAAGATAGAAGCGGTTACCGAAAAACAAGATGACACCGAACTGAAACCACCAATTATTAATTCACTAAATCCATTTTTAAATACTGACGACAAAATCAAAGAAATTAATGAAATAAACGCTTTTAAGGAATTGAAAGATGGAATATCTGATTTAATCGCTGGTATTTGTCAAGTTAATGAAAAGTTATTTACACAAAATAAAGGACCAAAATTGGATAATAGTAATACTAATCCAGAGAAGATATCTGGAATAACAGAAGCCACTGAAAAGTTGAACCAAGTGTCACAAAGTATATGTAGCCAAGAAGTTCCTAATAGGGCTTCCGTTAATCTTTCTATATACGAAGACGATTTAGAAACCAAAAAGGATACGGCTGCTGACTCAACAGAATATAATTCCTCGGAAGAACTGGCGACGATATTTCAGTTAGACAGTAACGCTAAATCACAGACTGTCAGCGAAAATCAGAACGGATCTGAAAATAAAATTCGTAACGAGTTAAGTTCGCCCAAATTGGTTCAGACTATGAATCAGCAGCTAAGAAGGTTGTCTGTAGACCAGACGGATGATTGTGCTCCTAGTCAAAGCAACTCACTGCCGACGAACGTGGTTCCCTGGAGAATTAAGAGGCAAACTAACAATTCACAAAAAGAAAATCGAGGTACGTGGTCCATTCTCATGCATGGTGTATGGTTTTCACTGTAATCATTTGCATCTTGCTTTTTGTTATCATTTTGTGTTTCACGACCCTGTTTTTTTAGTTGCCTGTACTAACTAGTTTTTTTTTATAGTATGCGTTGTTTTTGTTGTTTCGACAGGCGATAATGCGCAGTCGAAGCGCGATTGGCACGACTCTGGCACGTTGATGTTAGCTTGTACCTACACGATGATGTTCTCCCAACACCTGGCAGACTTGGACTGGTTGACGCTGCTCGGTTTGCTGCTGGCAATGATCACAATTATCGCAATGCTAATTATATAACATAACGTAGAAATAACAATGTGTTAATTGTAACAACGAAATTCCTAAATAGAGATGTGTCAATTTACCAACCAATGTAAACTATTTCGGTTGAAGATAGGTCAGTTGTGTCGTAAAACTGAAGGAATGCCAGTATTCAATACTTAAATTCAATACTCAATATTACTTTACAGACTTCAAAAAAGGGGCAGTTGTCTGTTTTTTCAAACGTAGTTTATAAAAAATTGTCTACTTATTTCTCTTCAGCTTTATAGAATTGGTTGACTCATTGACGCATCTCTATATTTACACGCATTTAATGGCTTAAAATAAATCACCAATCATTTAAAATTTTACCGTTGTAATATAATGTAATATATGCATGTTGTAATATATATATATATATATATATATATGTAATAATAATAATTATCTGTATAAAAATAATGTAGAAACTGTATCATTATCATTTTCTAAATTGTAATTATTTTTAGAAAGTTTAGCTGTGATGTTTATAAAATTTACTTTTACCATAGTCTAAATACCTACTCATTGGACTGTGCCTTTATTTTTAATGATTTTAAACTTCATTTTATTTATGTGTAAATTCATTTTACGTTTTAAAGACCTTGTGTGCCAAAAACAACGATAGAAAAGTCGTTTTGGATTATTAAATGTTGAAAGTATGAAATCGCATGTATTTTAATAATAATTTTTTGGTAGATTTGCATGTTCGATGTGTAATACGTTTTGTTGTGCTTTAAAAGTATGTTATTCAGCGATTTTACAATCTTTTTTTTTAAATTAGGTTTAGTGTTGTAGTTTAATCACGAGAGACTAATTATTTTTATTACTTACTATAATGTAAGGCCTTTTATAGTGTATTTGGCATCTACTTACATTAATACGCCCATATTATAATGCTTTCGTATTTGTTAGTTACCTATTTCCGATTTCATATAAGAAAAACGTAATTGAGCCGTAATGATCATTGATGTTAAACTGGGTCAACATAGCATGAGGCCACAGATAAAATAAGTTAATAAAAACATTATGCCTATAACATATTATAAGAATATTTTTATAACCCAATGAAATTTTGTATCGAAAATAAATGAAATTTTATGTAAGCAAAATCAATATTGTAAATTATACTTAGGTACTTAACCTAAAAATAAAACATGAAAAATAGTGTAAATAAATAATTCAAGTCTCGAAAATTGGCGCGAAAATAAAAGTAAGGTTATTCTGTGTAGTCTATGGTGCAGTAACACACAATTTGTTTTCTAGGTGACCAATAATTGCCTGCAGTGATCCACAGGGTGGCTACGTTCTATTCAGCCTACTTCGATATTTTTAAGCTATTTTTAATTTTTATCTAAGCTACTTTCTGTATTTTATCCTGTACCTAGTTGTATGACATTTAAACTTTACTATGTTTATGTAGAGGCTTCCAGAAACGTTTAAGAGAGCGTTATTTATATTAAAAAAGAGTTATAATTTAAATAAAATGTTTCAGTTTTATTTGTTGTTTCATTACTTATCCCAAAATAGAATTGACAAATTAACTAACTATATAAAAATTAAATCATTCGATATTAAGTAAATACTATTAATTTAATGTATTCTAAAATACAAAATGATCTTGGTTCGATTCCCTGATCGGATTAATGAGCGTCTAGTAAATACCTGTTGAATTTTCGATTTACCCTTGAAAATTTATAGGTACCTTGTGAATGGTAATCGGTTAGATACCTTGCTAGGTAGTAGTCTGTAGTAGTAGTAGTATACGAAAGTTTCGTCTACAATTAAGGCTAGTGTACAGTGTTTATGTACAGTCAATGGAGATTTGTATTGAGATTCCGATCATGACGGTATTCGTTTGAAGTGATTTTATGCCAACGCTATCTATCTTCTCCTTGTGTAACTATCAACTATCTAAAGCAGCGCCATCTATTAGTTAGGACGTTAACAAGTTAGTCAAATAACCCGAACATAAAATTCTAACAGATGGCACTGTTCAGCGATTTAAATTTAGTTTGAGATTTCTATCAAAGATGGCGTTACCTGCCTCCACAAAATGAGTATATACTTTTTAAATATTTTAGTAACTGTTAATGGTAGGTACTGTTAGAGAAATCTTATTCAATTTCTATTAAGATAATTACATTATAATATATTATTTTATAATTAAGTTATCAAAAGTAAACTTCAAACCGGTTTCGTGGAAACAAGGAAGGAGAAACAAAAAAAAATCTCAACTGTCACTACTGTCAGATTTTTCGCAAGAGAGTATCGTATGCGTGTTGTGAACATTATTTTGCAAAATAGGCTTTTATTATTTTTGATTAAAATTGTTATAACTAGTTTAATGTAGTAAGCTATTGCGAAATTTTAGTCGTTAGTGTTTACTCTTGTTATAAAGTGCCGTTCCACGTGTAAAATTCGTACGAGCTGTGGACTGCAACCTACTTTGTTCCTGTTGACCTGTGCTGCACTGTGATTGTTATAAAAGGTAACGGTTACAATATTTACATTATTTTGTTTCTAAACTATAATAAAACATACTTCCCACAGTACGAGTTCACCTCGTTATCACAAAGATGGATATTTCTCGTGAATTTTAGTTAGTTTCTGATTGTTTTTCTCCGTTATTCTCGAGTTCGGTTGTGTTATCGTCGACGTTTTGTTTTATTATTATGTTATAGGCGACAATGTAATTTCCATAGCGTTATCTTATTACAAAATCTTTCCGTTACAAATTTTATATTCGAGAAATTTCGTTAAGTTTCATTCATTTTTCGTGATTACTCACACATTTCAAGTTGTGTTTGGTTATTAACACAATTTATTACTCTGCACATGTTTAGAATGGCGGTAAATGTTGAATACCCTGGAGTTTATGGACTGTAAACAGTAGTCTATTATTTAATATAATCTTTTACCCACTTATTGGTATTGTTTACAAAAATAATTAAACAGATCTGTTACCTTCAAACTAATTACTGGTCAATTTAGAAGTGTTATGTTTAAAAACAAATCCAATAACAACAACAAAACGAAATATCTTCAACAACAATATTGTTACAATTTATTTTAATGATTGTGTTAACAAAAATAAATTACTGAAGGCATTGTCAGAGTTTCAAAAAATGTAATTCAAAACAAATAATTAACTCGTCGAGTACCGGTTTTGTAGACACAATTATAGAACAATAGGTTGCGGTCACCGGTGACCGCTTGGTGTTTGACAGTTTAAGGCAAGTATAAGTTTTGTAATAATGGTAGTAGTTAAGTAAGTTGTGTACTTCAGATCATCTATAAATGCCAGGGCCTATTTTCCACTAGCTGATTTATGCTAACTTATGGATATAGGAAAAATATGGAACCACTTATTGACCTATTATAGAAAGCAAACCATTACCTACAAAATTACAGGATTAAGTACAATATCAATAAATTAGCAATGGGCCAATTTGCCGTAGTGCCATAGTGTCCCCCCTCCTTCAATCTTCCCAATCCCTGAATCCCTAACAATCTTCAGATTCTTAATCCCCAAAAGGCCAGTAACACACTTGTAACACCTCTGGTGTTCCAAGTGTTCATGGCTGATTGTTTACCATCAGGTGATCTGGCTTATCCCATAAAAAAAAACTATGACAAATATAATTAATCCCAAAACCACACACAAACTAGCATGATCTTCTCATTACAACCAGGACCAGTCATCTTTCCTACACACAACAAAAACAAAAGACAAATTAGATGACACAACACCCAAGGTCACTATTCACTGGTCAGTTGAACTGAGGAAATAATAAATCTCTACTACCTCTGGTTTGGACAAGGGACCCTACCGCTATATTTAGACACACAATTGACTTGTTACTCTGAGATCCTGTTACACAAGCTTCTGACAAGGAAGTCCTTGTCCTTTCCTGGTACTTTAGTCTTCTTTGAGATTGTAAAGAATGTCTAGGTTTGTGTGGACTAGTATTTTAAGTTGTAGGTAGTATTTCTATTAAGGATGAGACATTTATTAACTCTAAACATTTAAAATAAGTGAACAAAGAAACTTGCTAAAAAGAGTAAAAGAATGCTCCAGTTCAAGTTTTATAATTTTTTTCAAAATATAGCATTAAGTATAAAAAGTTTTGCAATTAGGACCAGTTAGGTACCTGTTTGGATTTTTTAGTAAAATTAAATTCCGATCTTAGTCTCAACAACTTATTGCATAATTTTAGTTTAGGCCTAAACATATATAAGTAATATGATTAATTATGCTGTGTATTTTACTAATCAAAGTAAAATAATGTACCTAGCCTAGGATTCCAGGACCTAGATATCCAACACTACTACCTACAAGATAAAACAAATTCATTTATTTTCCATGAAACAGTTGCATTATTGTTATAATGATTAAATATAATCTATCACTGTCTACTCAAGTAGAAGGAAAAAGGTCCATGACTTCATTGGAAACGCTTGAAGATCACCCTTGTGATTGATAACAGGCTAATCTTATCAGAGTTTATTGAATCTAGCTTCTATCTAGACAAAATAATGATATCTATCGCATGTTGACTATGAATGTAGTACAGGAATGATAAACAGTATGCTGTTATAGTTATTGTTAATTTAATGACCCGTTAACGGTTAAGGGACGATTTTTCAATCAACAGATATTTTAACTGCAGAATAAAATGGACATTACAAAAGTTCTTAGTAATTACCATGGAAGAATAAATTGTCAAAATAAATTTAAAAGTTATTCCTCTTCTAAAATTTATCTGGTGTTTCAAAGATAGGTTCCTTAGTTTACGGTCAATAGAATAAGAGGTAATTTTGGACATAAGGTTCATGCAAAATTGTATCCTTCTCTCTTTGTATCTACCAACAGATCAATTTTAAAGAGTAAAAATAAAATAAAATAAAATAAATAAAGAGTCACCATTGGTTTGCCAACTGGATATAAACTATTGGTTTATCTCATTAACTAGATATGGCACATTTTGTATATGATAGGTAGGTTATTGACACTAGCCATAACCAAGTTGTGTAGTTTCATATTTTATGTCATGCTCAAAAGGAGAGCTATGCATTTGCAAGTCCATTTTTTATCATTAATATTGATAGTTCGATTGTATGTTAACAGTAGCATAATACCTATGTTCTTTAATATATTAAATCCATTTATCATCACAGAGATAGCATAGGAATTTCTTCATACTTATTTTTAGCTACATGATGTCATTTTAGCATAGAAACCTCACATTATAGGTCAGTCTTATTTTTTTGTATGGCAACTTATTTTACTACAAGTTAATGTGTTATCTTTTTTTAATTTCTTTGTTAATTTACTCAACTATTAAATTAAATTTCTTATCTAATTGACCTAGTCATATTTCGTGATTGTAATTGAACTTTTTACTTTAGGTTCACAAAAAGTAATTAATCATTTCTTACTCCATTCTCTTAATTATCTTTTTGTAGGGCTAATTAGTTTGATAATTGTTACGAAAATAAACTCAGATTGTTATTATTTATTGTTGTTATCATGTGAGTCGAAATCGCCGTTGTGCAACAATGGCTAATAAAAAAAACATACTTATTATTTTGATCAGAGACAGAAGCGGTTTGTTATAAAATAACGCATTATTTTATTAAATATGAGATTCAATTTTTCCCTTCCGTAATAAGTACTTACAATAAACAAAGGTACTAACACCGCCTAAAAATAAAATGTATCACTTAGGTAATCGAATTGTTTTTTGGCGGGAATTTGAAAAGAACTAGCCGCCATCTTTGGTTTGAACCGTTGTAGAATTTAATGAATTGTTACCTACTGAGTAGGTATGCTTAGCCTGTTCTAGGATTTACCTTTACTTAGTTATAAAATTATGACGACACTGAATGACTCACATTTATACGCAGCGCATATTTCTTTTACAATTAACTAACTATCGCTTTACCACAGGAATTTCGCGCCATACAAACTAAACTGTCTGCTGTATAATGTTGTGGCTTGTTTGCGTTGTTGTTTTTTAAGGAACGTCTGTAAAATAATCTTGTGTTGAGGTTTACCTCACTACTTTTTTAATGATGGTCCGTTGCTCCTGTCCCTGCCTACCATTACCTGTCCAGATAACGTCTCTGTAATTTTTGTTAAGAATACAGCTAAGCACTTATGTATCCCCTTATGTATTACTAGCTTCTGCCCGCGACTTCGTCCGCGTGGAATAGTGACTGCCAGTTCTTTCGAGATTTTTGGGTTAAAAACCATTCTGCGCCCCTCCCGCCTTGGCAATAGGTACTCACTTCGAAACGGGCCGTACAGAAAAAATCGTAATATTTTAATTTCGCCATAACTTCAAAACCAAACATCCGATTTTAATCATTTAAAGACCGAGTATTATCTACATAAACTGTACTTAGTGATGAAATAAAATATTTTGATAAGGATTAATAGCATGAGTGAAATAAATGTATTGAAATGTAGTCCAAAAAAAAATTCAAGATTTTTTCTTAAAAAATGCTAGTTGTGCCTTACTGGACCTAGATAGGTATAGTGTGTCGCGGACTTTTTTGTAGATATTTATAAGATCTACAATTAATTAGAACATTTTATAGTTCTATCTTTTATAGTTTAGACAGCGCACGCAAATAATTCTTTTTTATGAGGATTTTTTTCCGACTTGCTAGGCAAAACTTGTGATAGCTCGGTAAATATACATGTTATAGAAACAATTTATAGCCTATAGCACTCAGGAATAATGCAGCTTTCTGCTGGTAAAAACATTTTTAGAATTGGATTATTACTTCCAGAGATTACCCCTTGCATACAAACTTACAAATTTTACCTCTTTATAATATAGTATAGATATACAACCAATCCATCTCTCAAGGTGTCTTCCCTACTTTATGGAAGAGTGCAAACATAACGCCAGTTTATAAGTCAGGCTCTCAGCAGGATATCAGGAATTATCGCCCTATATCGATACTGTCTACTCTGTCAAAGGTATTTGAGCGGCTAGTCCATGATAAAGTTTATCCCTTCTTTCACAATCAAATAATACAGGAACAACACGGATTCGTAAAAAGAAGGTCCACTACAACTAATTTGGTTGATTTTGTAGATTATATATTTAATAATATGGACTCGCGTTTACAGGTCGATTCAATATACACAGATTTTCAAAAAGCTTTTGACAAGGTTGATCACCAACTACTCCTGGCTAAGCTCGCCTTCAATGGTGTGCACGGCGATTTGCTGAGATGGTTTGCTTCTTACGTTTCAAATCGAACCCAGAGGGTTGTTATCAATGGTTATAATTCTGTTACGATAGAAGCAACATCTGGAGTACCTCAGGGATCGATTCTTGGGCCTCTTTTCATATTGTTTATTAATGACATAAACAACTGTTTTAAATATTCCAAATTACTCCTTTACGCAGATGACCTAAAAAATTTTAAAACCATAAAAACCTTTCATGATTGTCAGCTATTACAAGAAGATTTAGTTAGATTTGGTCAATATTCCGATAAAAATAAACTAAAACTTAGCATTCCAAAATGCTGTTGCATAAGTTTCACAAAGAATAAAAAGATTATTAGATATCCGTATTCCCTAAATAATGCTGTTTTGTTGAGAGTGCCCATGGTCCGTGATCTCGGAGTTTTGCTGGATGATAAACTACACCTAGATGCACACATAAGTAAGATTATCGGCAACGCCTATCGTATGTTCGGGTTTGTGATGAGATCGTCAACGGAGTTTTTACGCCTAAGTACATACTTATATCTTTATAAGTCTTTGGTCAGGTCTCAGTTGGAGTATGCGGTGCCGGTGTGGAATCCCTTTTATATTAAATATTCAAATAGTATAGAAAAAATACAAAATAAATTTTTAAAAGCTGTTCATCATCGCTGTTTTCGTGTGCCTGCAAGCTATAATGACTTGCTTAAAAGGTACAAACTCCACGGTCTTCAGACTAGGAGATTAATTTTGGAGACTATGTTTTTGTATGATTTATGTAACAATGCATATGACTGTATGGACATTTCCAATCGAATGCGGTATGTAGTGCCCAGAACAACAGTGAGCCGTGGGGTGCGCTCGAGACCTGTATTCTTCGTTGGCTCATGTCATACTAATGCGGGCTTAAGGGCACCTTTACGTCGCATCGCTGATCAGTACAATAAATATTTTAGCCACATTGATTTGTTCGCAGCGTCTAAAAATAAATTCAGAAACCTTGTCCGGGAATCTGGTAATGATCGGACTCACTAATTATTTCATAGATAATTTTTTTTAAGGTGTTTTTTTTTTATATATCCATTTAAACATACAATGCATATTCATTAACTGTTGTATTTGATTAATTAATGTTATCGCTTCCTTTTTACCGATGTAAAAATTTATAATTTAGACACATTGTAAACTATGGTTCATAACTGTATCAGTTTTGTTTGTGAATTTATGTATGTAGTGTGCCTACCTAAATTGTACGACTTCTTTTAACTACTTTTTTTGTATTCTGTGGAGAATGTTGTTGATTATACATTTATTCTATACTTTCATATCTGTTATAATGTATTATTATACTGTATAATTGTTAATTTTCCCAAATAAATAAAATAAAATAAAATTATGTGATGTAAGGTTATGTTAGAAAGTATGATTCCTTAAAAATGTCCTATCTAGATACCAGATCTTTGAAAGTTTATTCAACTGTACTCTTGCACATAATATCATCACCCATTCTAGTGTGAGAGAGCCATGCTTCGGCACAAATGGGCTTGCTCGACCGGCATGATACCAGATACCACCCACAGCAGAAAACCGACGTGAAGCAACGCCACCGTTGTGTTTCGTCGTGTGAGTGAGGTTACCAGGGGCTCAATTACCCTTCCCCAATCTCCCCAATCCCCGAATCCCCAACGATCCTCAAACTCTTAATCCCCAAAAGGCCGGTAACGCACTTGTAACGCCTCTGGTGTTCCAGGTGACCATGGCCGACGCCGATTGCTTACCACCAGATGGTCCATTTGTACGTTTACCGGCTTATGCCATAAAAACCCATTTTGCTCCAAAAATAGTATTAGGGGAAGACTCAACGGAGTTTTTATTACAGACAACTAAACTCAAAAGAATGCCCCTAAAAATTCATAACTTTTTAGAAGCATTTCTTAGAAGATTTAGATGAAACAACCGAGATAGCGATAACTCGCTTATCTAATCATCAATTTAGCTCTATGTTTGTATGTTGAAGCGTAAGCAACCGTTACGAGAATACGCCTCCTTGGCTAAGAAACCGTTGTAATGCACTTATGCACCTGCATTAGCTGTTTCAGAATATCGGTGGTTTTAATAACATCATACTAATGCAATAAATGAGGTATTGTTATGGATTCGTGTTGAGATAGCCGACTGAGATCGTACTACGTTATTGTTTTACGAAGGAAAACACCTCTAGATGAAATTTTGCTAGCCTTTGTATTATTGAATCGTCGGATATTTTTGTTTAATTTCCTCCCTTTGTTTCCGTATGCTGTTAGTAAAATCAGTCTAACACAAACTTATCATCTGTATTTTATAAATAACTTCTTTTACCAAATCTTTAATTTGCTTTGTGGTTTTATGGACCATAAAAGTATGTTTTTTGCCCCCAGAAGCTCGCTTTAATAATTCACGGCTTATTCCTTTGTATAAGGTTTTTTCGTTCTGCCCTGAGTTGCTATAAAACTGGTTTTCGTATCCACAGATTGGCAATCCCGTGTTGACCGATTTAAGGCCTTGGTGACTGAGCAGGATGTTTTCCTTCAAAAGCAATATGTGCGTATGTAAAGGTTTTGTCCTCACTTTTTGATCCCGTCGACGAAGTTGAGCCATTTGCAAGCCAAATTTTCCGGATCTACATTGAATGGGTCCTGAATAAATGTTTAGTTTTCGAAAAGGAAAACTATTAAACAATCCAACATTGGCAGCTTTAAACAAAATATCACTTCTTTTAGCTATTAGTCTGTAAATATCTCTCCATTAACTTAGTAGATCAAATTTCTTCGCCACTGATAAAGCCGTCCTCAAAAAGTCTACATTTTATTTCGTTTCTGACTCAAGTCTTTTACATTAGACATTAAGGCCCGGCATTGTTAGCTTTTGTTCTAAAAACCTCACGCTGGCGGATTTCATCTCGGCTTAGTCTCACTGTCCAGGCTCCAGACAATGAAATGTCAATGCCATTTAACTGGAGCACTTTGCAGATTGAGGATTAAAGAAACGTTGAAGTATAATTTGTCTACCAATTAGTTTGAAACATCTGTCGCAGCTTCTGCCAGACCTAAAACATTAGATGTTCTAGCTTCATTAATTTTCCATTTATACTTTTTCGCGACGTGAATGCAGCCAGCTTCCTTATTGCCGTTCGCATTAAGATAAAAACTCCGGTAGTAATTACTAAAAATAAAAGATAAGCCTGGTTGATTTATAGATACTGAAGAATTCCATTAATGCACGATTTTACCGTTTAATGACTAATGTAACTGAGCTCGTTTGATATCCAATTTCTTGCTACGAAATGCGTTATTTGTGAGCCCATATATGTAATCAATAATGATCAAACTAATGTGTTGTTTTGCCTTGCACCCACGGCCAAACTTTCAGATAGTGCAACAACAACCTTAATCGGAACATATATCTCAGTACCTTCAGTAATTACACCTAACAGGTAATTTACGATACTTATTTTAACAACGCAATTACCGATAGATGGGTACTTATGTCGATATGCATGCAGTCTAGTGGTCAGTGCAACGATCGCAATGACCGTCAGACCGTAAACTAACTACATGTAGGCAATACTCGCGGTTTCCGTTCGAACGTTGCATTTTCTTAGGTTCTAAACTGGAGAAATCAATGGACTTGATTTTCTTTGAAGTCTTACCTAGCCCAGATTAAATTCTAATCGAATTTCCGTAATTAAAGATCTTAGGAGTAACTAATAGCAGTCACATATAACACAAATACGTCCTTGAAGTTTTTTTTTTTGTAACAAATATGCTTGCAGAACTCCCTGATCCTAGATTGTTTAACTTTGTCTCTGAAGAAATGATAGATAATAATCTAATTGATCTAAAGAATTTAGAAACTAGATTTTTAACACTTGCATGCACTGTGCAAGCAAGTGCGAATTTGTCCTGATACTTTCTCGTTAATTCTTTGAAGTCTACAAACCTAGTAACGGATATAAACGTTAAGATACAGCTAGTCAGTAATTTATTTCTGTGCGTGACATATAGAAACATAGATACTTGATATTTTTAGTCAGCCACTTATCATGAGGCGCAGGTTGCAAGCCACTTGAGGTAGACATGCTACTCTGCTTCTGATTGGTGATGGGCTAATAAAACCTGTCACCTTACCTTATCGTCTTTGAACTCAACACGTGGTGTCGGCGAAAGTGATTTGAATGTCTCGAGTGAACGATGAGCTAAGACATCAGACAGTTGTAAATAAGTGCTCCAGAACTAAGTATTATTACTATTGAAAGTGGTTTGTGGTTGTGAATCCATTATTGTTTATTGGTTAGGATTTTCAATGGGTGTATTGGTAACAGTTTTTAAATAAATCTCAGTATTCATCCTCGTAGTCTCATCAGGTCTTCGTCATCTATTCTTCTCCTATTGTTTCATCATTTTTTCCGTTTCTTCTAACATACCTTTGTCCAAAATAATAACCGTGACATGTTTATGGTCGTTTTAACTCATTTTAAACTATCATACTTCAAAAGGTATTTTACGAGAAAATTCCATTTCATTCGCTGTAAATGTCATACCCATCTGTTAGATGCTAATTTACTCTCGATATTTTTAAATTATTGCTTTTCTAAACACGTGTAACATACTACATTGAGTTTCGCCATGACGAGTAGAGTTATGTACGAGATAAATGACTTGTCTGTTTATATTTATGTTTTTCTCGCTAACTGTCGCTCACCACAAATTGGTGAAATTCCATCTAACGGTAATTGCTTAGAGTTTAGCTTGCTGCGATTACATTGATAACTTACGTTTAGCGATACCACTTGTTAACAGCTTGAGTTACGGATGCAAGAATGAATAATGTATCTTATCTCTGGTTGTTTTCACTATTGCGGTTCCTTGAAATCTATTCGACCTCAATCTGTGTCTACAAAACTGGTTAATATAACTATTACGATCGTTGGAACTCACTCTATCGTCTGCTATTTATGCACCAACCACTCGAAACTGGTGCCTATGATCCGTGTCCAGTTGGCACGCTACAATTTAATTGATGTCTTTAACAACCTAGATTGTAATGATTCTTGACTAAAGCTTTTGTTACGATACAGCTGTAAATTGTCCATAAAGTTTTTTGTTGAGACGATGAGATCAAAATGTATTGTTTTTGTAATTGTCCAATAAAAGTGGGGCAGAAGGTCATTGAAGGAAGACTTAAGTTTTGCTACGCTTGTGGCTTTATCTGCGAAACTGGTAAAATATCAAACAGTCATGTGTGAACACAGTTTATTACTCCCGAATGACAATAATCTCCCGAAGATCTTAGAAGAATAACAAAGACTATTAATAATAATCCATCACTACGGGCTTTCTCATTCAGTATAAACAGTAGCAGGATTAATTAAATATTGATAACACGTTAAGTAAATGTTTGAACGTATCAAATGAAGATTGTGTCTGTCCTCTGGAGTGGTGAGTCAACATTTCCGAGCTGGCGACGCAGTTATCCGGGCGAAGTTGCCACGTAATTGGCTCCTCGGAAATTGACTAAAAAGTTGATCGCGAAATGAATCGTTATGAGAAGACTGTTCTTTTCGAGAGCTTCTATACTTAGATTACTTTGAAGAAGACTTTTGTTGCATTATTTATACATTTTGAATCATACGGGATGAGTTTTTGTGTCTTGTGTATTTAGTTTCATTTCTGATTTTATCAAGAGTAACTGCTGCCAAAATTTCGATTTCTTTGACATCAATCAGTTTTGTAATATTCTAAAGCAACTAGAAATTTCCTTTCTTTTTCTTTAAATCTGCTAAACCTAGGACGCATCTTAATGTCTGTTTGGTATCCTACAGATCCTATTTTGACTGCTTATTTACACAAACAAGGTCTAACAACAACCGATATCCTCTAGAAACAACAATCTAGAAGTTGTTACTTTTAATGTTATTTCCCATTTTAATTCCATCAGCTTTTGTTACACCCAGAGATACAATGTAGTTAAGTGTGAATTTATATTCAGACCATGTTTCTACTTTCATAACAATAACATATAGTGTGAATTTGAGAGCAAAATGCAATTAACTCACGCAGTACAAGACATAACAAAGTAACGTAATTCTGTTATTGTTGGCCTCTTAGAAAGTAAAGAATTCTCTAGGGATCGTCGGACGTAACACTTAGAACAAATTGTCGCGTACCCTCCGGGGATGTTCAGCTAGTTTCACAGTTTTCTACCAATGCTATATAGGAAGGTGAAACTTGTAGTAAAACGGGACTGGCTTAGGCCATCTCACTTAGGACTTGTTCTGCTACGAGAAGATAAAAATAGATTGAATTCATTTGCATGTGATTTCCAGTCGATCTTACTTTAGTTGATGCTGTTTTTGTAACTCGTTAACCTCGTCTGTTTTACGGTAATGGGAAAGCTGTGATATCATCTTCACTTTTTGCCAAAATGTAACTCCAATTTATGACCTCATTCTGCTGGCGAAAATGGCAAAGTCGAAAATTTCAATATTTGTTGTATCAAGTCGGTATTTGTAAACCGTGTTCATCCATTCTAGTAATAAGCGCATAATTATCTGTTTTTCATTATGATAATTTGATTTAAAAGAAGTTATGGTGCATGGTCATGTTTTTCTCCTTTGTGATATGAATATGACATGTATGTGTGTGTAGAAAATATCTAATTGAGATTGTGTACGTTCAAAAGGTTGTTCTAAATACAAACCTGTTAATGTAGGTCACGTCTGTCTACTTCTCCAATTCCATCTACATCTATTTAGTAGATTTTGCGTTAAATATGCATCAACTAAACTCGCAATGGCAATTACCAAAATATAAAATGAAATATGCAATTCATAGGATTAATCTATAAGTTTATGATTATAAAGCATAAAATTAAGGATTTACCGAAATTCTCAATCTACATGACAAGTCAAAACATTTCGAGTGCAGATAAAACAATATGTACATCGATAAACAAGTTCTCATTGATAAATATGGATTTGATCGATTAGCACTCGATTGTGAACGAAAGAGTTTTTATGTTGGATTTTAAATTCATCTGCCCACAGTGCAAAACTTGTCCGTTATGATAATGAATTGGAGGTGAATGAATTTCTACATGTTTATTGGCCAGATGTTGGCAACACACTTTCTCCTTATTTGTGTTGCTATCCTCGGTTATTTCTTCATATTATTATATCCAAGAGAGCCCTAAATATTACTGTGTTATGTGCTAGTCCGGCTTTATCAGATTACTTGGTGGTTCGCTTACAATGTTGTTACTGCCTTCGTGTGGAATGTAAATAACATTGAGATTGTTGCACTTTGTATTTATCAGTGTTGGATTGGTACGACGTTAATTCTTTTGAAGAACTAATTTATTTAGTGAAATCTTTGACCATTCCTTTAACATAAATTGAGCATTAAAGTTTTGGCCTAATTTATCCAGTTATAATAATATTTGGGTTTCCAAATATAGAAAGAAACTATAGGGTAAGTACCATATCTCGACCTTGACCTCTTTTAAATGGGGTTGTAACATTAAGTAAAAAGGGCGTATTTACGTTTGTTTCGTATAATCCCATTTTTCCATCCTATGTGACCTTTATGGAACTACGTGATGTGACTTGAGATGTGTGACAAACTTTCTAATGCTGAAAAAAACCTTTCGACAACCCTAACCCAAATGCCTAATCCTTGTCGCGGAGAACCTAACGGGTAACCGGGGCTCCGGCTCGACGTGCAGTAGAAGGAACGGGGTGGTTTTTAGTCAGTAAGAGTCTGATACTCCCTCCCGCCTCACCCAGGCGGGAGCAGTCATTCGATGATTTTCCCCACTTAACAAAAATTGCCTAATCCTTAAAATTATTTTGTGACGGCCAAAATGAAAAACCTATCTCAGTCTAAAATCTACCTCTATGCATAGGTGACAGAAACCTAATGTAAAATAGATCCTTATCCACGAATTTCGGCCGTTATTCGTTTACCACATATACAAGGCCAGTAACGCACTAGTAAATCCTCGGGTGTTGCGAGTGTCCCAGAGCAGCGCTGATTGCTTACTGTACGAAGCGTCCGGTCTTTTACTCCATAAAAGAAACAAAGTATAAAAAACTTAAAAGGAAAAGTTAACCATGCTATTTTATTCACTACAAACAGAAAGGATTTTAGGACGACTTACGCAAATGTAAATAACTTTTATAATAGGTATCAGCAACAGATGTATCCCTCAGTCAAGTGTTACATAAAAGCTTTATATTATACATATTCTGTTTTATTTAATCCCCATATCGGTAACGTAACTTTTCCTTTTATCGTCCGTAAGCTGACTGTGTTTAACTTTCGCGAAATAAATATTCGCTCACAAGAGCAAAGTTTTGTCTTTTAAAAGTAAAATTGTATTTGCTAAAAAATACGACATTTAACACCTAATTTCTCTGTACATCTAAGCTTATAATTGGAAGGTAGGATCTGTGTGTATGTTGGTTGAAAACTCATTACGCAAACGATGTTTTGCGAATCTCGCTGAAATTAGACAAAGGCTACTTTCAGTAACCAATTTCCCAAAAAGAAGGAGGTTATCATTTAGACAAACTCCATTGGCAAATGTATTTGATAGAAAGTTGCAAATGTTGAAGAAACCAAAAGATATTACATCTTTTATGATCTGTATTATTGCATAGAGTCGATCTTCTTCTTCAATGTCTAATAATTGACACTATTTTCAAAGCAAACAAACACACGAGTGCAGCTAGTGTTAAGTATAAATTCACGTTTTATTTGCGTTTGTTGATGGTTTCGTCATCTTTAAATGGTCGGTGTGAGACGGTGTGTCATTTTTTGCGTTCGTTGAGTGTAGAATGCATCTTTTATCGCGGTTTTCTTCGAAGGCATCGGTGTCCAACAGAACCGGCTTCCGCATGACGTGTGCCGTGCGACTAATGGACCGCTTCGTGCCAGTAACGTTCCTCGCGTCGCGGTAACAGGTGCGCTTAAACCTCCTGCGCTGTTCTGCCGACCTGGTACTTTATACGAAACTTCTATAACCTAAATACGAACTTTGTGTCTGTGTATGTGTTTACTAGTGATTATTTTTTCTTGTTTCATCTTCATTGAAAAGGTATTGTTCATTTTTATTTTATTTTTTAATTTAATAACGTTCATAAATAAGAAACATCGTTTAAGTTATCCTTGTATTTGTATATGATAAATCCCTCCAATCGTGGTCCTCGAGAGAAAGTTGACAAAAGTTATATTTTATTCCCGCTTTGCCGATGTTTTTCTTTGCGAAAACGAGTTGTGTTTGTTTTATAACTTCGAAATTTGCCTAAAGACGACTTTATACTTGTTCGAGTTAGCTTATTGATGTAATAACTTTGACAACTTTTTCGCTATTCAGTTACTTGTGAAGTTACATTTTCAATTGATTAGAATTGTAGTTGATTTAACAATGTGAAGGCCGCGGTGTGTGTTGTGCATAATACTGTTTAAATGGCAAACATCCCGTATTATCTTTTAAAGCAAATAGGTGTAAGTAATTACCTACATGATTTTGTTCATTCTTCCGTAATATTTTCATCTTTTAAATAAACAGAATCTGTTTTGAATATCTTATCAGCTGTTTAAGTCTTCCTTATCAGGTCCTGCATTCTTTTTTTTTTGCAGTCAAACATTAAATCAACTGTTTGGTACCAAGTTGCGGCCTTAAAGGTTACAAAAAAGTAAATGCGACCAAAAGTGAGATGTCACGTTGTTACTTAAATAGCCATGTCGTTGAACCTGATTGTACTTGATGAATGCATTAAGTTTAACATACGGTGTGGTAAATTCATCACGGTCAATTGATAGGTGATAATCATTCCTAATATCTTAGAATGATTTGATGATGAAGCGCAGATCATTTTGATCCTAGTTGTCATAGAAATAGGATATGATTATTGTACGGCTAGTCACATCTTCAAAATCCGTAGTTTGTTGACTAAAAAAGTATCTCAGTCGTATGTTGAACCTCTCAATGAGTTACGGAGGGCAGACACTATTTAGTACATGCAAAACAGGTCGTTAACATCTCGCATATATTGCCAAAGCCAATAAGAAAACATTAAATATATCAATGCCAATTTCGTGTAAAGAATAAATGGTTTTAGATTTTCAAGAGGTTATGACTGTAATATACGAGCCAGACTAATGAGAATATTATTTATCTGTGCACCTATGTGTAGTGTACATTCAGTTTTTACTGCTATCTATCAGATTGAATATGATATTTTTAGACTTGGACATAAATGCAAACATATTGTTATGTCTATGAGAGAAAATGTTCAAATAGAAATTCAGAATATAATAATCCATTGTTCAAGTAATACCTTATAATAATAAATGACTTCATACTCAATAGTTTTCGACGAAAGAGACAGTTTATTATGCATTAAGTGATGCCTAATACACTTTAGTGTTACTATCTTCTTACGGGGAGCAAGCGATTGTCTAAAATGCATACATAATTTTATTGCTGTTAATTTTGGTACCCTACAACTCAAGTGCTTATAAAGAAATGAGAAAAATGTTGTCAGTTGCTTCTGTTGTTGTAGACTTGCTGACTTTAAGTGCTTTTGTGATAGGCTGAATAATTTTTTCTGGTTCCTACATTTGTATGACTAGATGTATGAACATGGAGTAGGTTAGGGTTTGTTATTAACGAACCCTAACCTACGTAAGCTACGTAAGCAAGGTTTGAGTTCAAGTAGTATGAATGATAAAATCATTCTTCCGAGATGCATCTTACCTCTTAACCAAGTAGAAAGTCTTGTCTAGACCGTAAAAAGTAATCTTTATTGCCTAACAAGGACTTTCCCAAGACATCTTATTAAACAATAACTTCAAATGAATCGGCTATAACATCTTTGAAAACGTTTTTTGAGAAAAGTCCTTGAAGAAACGTTGTAATTTTTATCATTACTCTTAAACTTGCTGCGCAATATTTCGTAATACTTCAAAGATCTGATAAAAATATCTTCAATGACTACATAGCTTCTAAATCTATGCTAACATTCTTTACTGATAGCATTTATGACAGTAACACTTATAGGCGAAGGTAAATTTTCAATGTTAGAACCCTTCACATACGACCTTAGTATCAGATCCGCTTAGCCGATATAGGATTATAGCCTTAATACAGATTTTGATAATGTTCAACTAGGTCTATCCAAAAGAGATCGTAAATATGGCTTCGTACACCTAGACTAGCAACGATTATCACTAGTATGATGACCCTCAATAGTAAATTATCATATCTACCACTATAATTGTTATGAATTGGCAATATAATGTTCATGTTCTCCCGATAGCGACTTCCTCATGCCTATGTGGAAGTAGATCAAGCAAAAATTGCTCGTTCAGAATGGAAATTAGGTTAATGATAATTTACGTTTGAATATTCTGATAGGCTGTTATACTGAGCTTAAGGTTGTAATTGTGATTAATATGTAGCTCATATAGTATTATGTTTATTGTAATACTGGTTTTATTATCGAATTGAAAATAGGATTTAATTTCTGATGTGTTATGGGAACAAGATATGACAGTGTTCCTTATTTCTTGCTCGTCCATGCAGTCATTTTAAAAATTTGCAATTCTCTTTGACGTCGTCAATACAATAACGTACTCAACCTTCATGGTTTACAAGGTGCTGTATATCAACTACAATACGTTTCTGACAGTGTAATTTGTATCCGTAATTTCCATTCAATTGTGTTTCTTAAAATACATTTTCTTTTGTCCAAAAATATGTTCGCAAGATGTTTCCTAGTCAGCTTAGTTTACATAGCTAATTTGACCTACCTAACGCTGCAGCTCCTAAATAATTGTCAACGGTACAAAATCTAAATATACACAATGATTCGGGTCGTGCTGAATCATAATGCTGTTTTGAATACATTGTGCTCCACACCGTGTGCTTTACGCCAAATTGTTAAATTAGGATGGTTTTCATTAGATCTTTCTAGTAGTTTTGTTTCATTTGTAGTTTTATGTTGACCAACAGAACTACTTACTAGTTCTGTTTTCTCTATATAATATACAATTCTGCTTTTAGGTACCTATGTGATCCAAATTACGCATAAGGAAAACACATATTTCTCCATAATTTCGTCTTATTAAATTGCAAGTTGTAGCACTCGACTTTCCAATTTGCATTTCTCTGCAATCGAAGCGAAATTTTTGCGGAATTTTGTGGCATTTTACTTAAAATGTGACTCGTTGGATTAGGTAGATTTGGTACTTATAAGATGGAATTCGGCCAAAAGCTGCATCTACGAAGTTAAGCTAAGTATTTTTGGGGACAAAATGTTGTTTTCGCAAGATAGAACATGTTCATGTTACGTAACGAGTGATTTTTAGGTTATAATGTAACAAGGGATAAAATCATGTTGGTTTGACATTTTGCCAATGTTGATGTCATTTTGGGTGATAGACTGCAAATTTTTAAGACCTTGAAGGAGACATTTCGTTTTATGCAACTTCGCCTTTAAATAAGGCAGATTTGGGTCACAAAAGAAGTTAGGAAACTTCTCACAAAGCATAAAATATTCCTTATAAATTGTATTGCTTCGGTAAATTCATTTCAAAGACGATATTTTCATAAAACCGATTTTCATTTGTATCAGAATTACCATTTCAAATCATTGATTTAGTCCTGTTTTGACTAACACCCTTTACGTGACTCTAATACCACGTTGATCTGTTTTACATCTTTTCATCTATTTTGTCTCCTTTTATAGAATTAAATTGTCCGCATTGGATTGTGCTCAATGTGGGAAAATGAGGCTAATCCCCAGTTCCATGGAAATCATTAGGCTGAATAACGTAACTGGTAAAAAAATAAGTGAGGTTCATCCACTTACCGTTATGAGGAAAAATCAGATTTTATCTGTATTATTATTTCATGTGTAATGTGATATCAGTTGTTCGTTTGTTCGCAACATCTGTGCTTGTTTTTACATCATTTACGCAACTTTCATTGTATTGCAATTATGGCAATCGTGTGCGTAATACTTTTTTATCCATTCATTGACCAAAGTCGATAAAATGTTTCATCGTGTCGTAAATATGGAAGCAAGATATCACTGATACATATGTATAATATTTTTTATTTACTGTTTTGTATACTACGTTGTTTCAAATTTTTAAGACCTCTTAATGATCCTTTTCACAGGAATAATTAGCTTTTTTAAGCTGTTTTCCGAAAAATATATTTTCCTGTTTACAAATAGATTATTTTATTGTACTCGATTGATTAAACAGTTGTTACCAACTCTTTCTCTTCATGAATAGTGATGCTATTTTCTGCAAATATATTTTGATCGATTGTAACTTCGATGCCTAATATAGCCAACGGCTGCGCCACTCAATGCCGTGTGCCAAAAAAGTCGTGCCCACCACTTACTGTAAGTTACCGTATAAATTAAGTGAGATCTTCCAAGGCGAGACTGGCTTTCGATAAAATCCGGTCCGACTTTACTTTTATTTGTGGATACTGATGTCCACGATCCGCAGTTACACCAGGGTATTAAGCTCGTATTCGACAAAACATAACTAGCTGTACCCAAGTTTACCACTGAAACGACAAGCAAAACTAATCTTTGTCTGCAGTTCAAGAAAGAAATTCTGCAATGCATTCTGTTTTAATGTCTGTTCAAAAACGTAAAACTGTAATCAACTTTTTATTTGTTCCATTCTGAATACGAACATTATCTCGTTGACTAAATAAAGTTGCTACGATTTTAGTGCTCCCTAAATGGGTGCGCGCGAAAAATTAGTTTTGAGATACACGAGGTCATTGTTCTCATTAAATTGTCCGCGTTTGTATATTATTTCATTAGTTCTTTAAACGAATTGTCTGCTATTAAAATCTTTTCGTGTTTAAATTCGATTTCAATTTATGTAGACCGTAAACAGTACACAGTAACAAAGTGGGAATTGGTAGTTAACGTTGAATTGTTATGATCAACACGATGTTTGGCGCATGTCGCGAGACGAATCTATGTTGCAACGTGCCCAGCATGTCTTATGCTCTGATCTAAGTAATGATCCTGTTTTCTCTAAGCAAAAAGTCGAGCAACAAGTATCTCTGACTCATCGGTTTGGTTTGTTTAACAACCACAATTTCAGCTACGTGATCCACTAACTTGGGCTATATGATTTACATTTTCATTTTATAAGATATATGGTCTCAGAGAATATTGCGTTGTGGGACGTTGCCTCGTTTGAGCATCTTCGTAATATTGAAGCGAAAATCATGTTTCTAGATTTAGCGGTCCGTTGCACGAGGGTTTAACAGATTATTATTGAAATTTATATCTTGGTGTTCGAACAAAGAAAGGAGTGTTACGTAAAATTATTGTTTGCTGATGTAAAAAAGAAAGTCTGCAAACTTTATGTCTCTTCACTTTTATGAGATTTGAAAATGTTGACAAGGAGTATTATCGCATGTTCAGTGTCATGTCGACACGTTAGTCATGTTCCAGCTTTAAATGGAACATTGATAACGAATGACATACAAATCTATAAAACGATGACTTTTAAATCTGTTCATCCAAATGTTATGTTTCTGAAAATAGACTCGGTTTACTTAAATTTTTAAAGTATGCCATTTAGATAATCTTTATTTTGTGTGTAGTGTGATGTCAGCATCATAATTCATGTAGTTTACTCGTAGTTAAGAATTCATTGCACGTTTCCACAGGTAGGATCTAATACGAAACCTAAATAAACGTCAATTTATGAATGACAAAATTGATTTCGCTTTTCTGTAAAACATGTTTGTCTCTATTTACTTTCGATATTTGCTTTGATCACAAGATATTTTCGTCTTTATGAATAGTAATTTGATTTCTTGTTTCTCCGGGACTTGCCTGAACTGGGGGTAGGCTTCGTCTTTTAGCCAACGAATGTATTCCAGTCTATCGCTCGATATTGATTCGGTTTTTCCAACGATCGTGGTACGCATTACAAATTCACCCGTATGTCATCAACTGTTGTACTTATACGTACTTACCTACACACACAAGGCTTTTAATGACGTTATATCTTTTAAAATAAGCTGAAGTTTTATGCAAATATTTAATGCCCAAACATTTATGTTAATATCATTATGCAAGCATTGCGATAATTTCTCTTTGGTTTGCTACATTATCGTTAAGTGATTTGACTTTAATGGAATCGAATTAAATACTTTTTGATTGGATCTGACGTTCAATTTTCTGGGTGGTCGTAGACTCAAAATGTTTCACCCTTTCTCTTTTCGTGGGTGTCTGAAGTAGTTTTTCAGCGAATGACATCATCGGTTCTTTGATATTTTTTGTTTGGTTACTTTTTCTGGGTCACATTTCTATACTATAGTCTGCTCCCTACTCATATTGTTGTAGCTTTTTATCATTGTATTTTAGAATTGCATTTGTTTATATTTAGCACTTGCTATTTTTTTCAATGGTTTTTTTTGGTATTGGTTGTTGTTAGATTGCTAGGTTCCAGAGCACCATTACAAATTCATATCCATACCCAATATTAAGGTGTAACCTTACATTAAGATGAGCCTATAATTTATACAAATACGTGATCACTAGAAATATCATGTCATTACCAGAAAATGGTGGAAATATCATTGCTTATACATCAGTTTTATGCACTATTAAACATGTAAGTTTTTTCAAATGTTATGCATTTATGTCATCTACGTTCATCGATCTAGCAATGCACATCCGCGTGGTTGGTACCCATCAACCATCCTCATAATGCAGTCTTGAGCTGTGTGAATCAGAGTGTGAGAACGGCACGCTATCCTATACTAATGCACCTTACGGGGGTTACACTGTTAAAACAAGAATTTTCGCAATTAATGTTCGGTACTGTTAGTTCTTCTAAGGTTTCTATAGTTTTTGTGCTGTCTATAAACATCATAGACTTCCTCAAGCTGGAGATTCTTCGATTCAATTGAACTTTATAAGTGGTCTACTTTTTTAGTGATGAGAAATTGATGTTCATTTTTTATTTTGACATGTGAATACACTATAGTGTTGTAAGAAGCTTTAGCTCCCTATCATTATGTGTAAATTATTAGGAGATACTTACAACCAAAACTAGAATTCTTTACTAGAGCAAAAAACGAGTTGCTACGCAATAAAATATATCAAAGCGACCTGTTTTCTATTTCCAAGTCATCTTCAATTCGTCACAAATTTTGATGGATTACTTGATCACTTGTGAATATTATCTCGTAATTCTAAAGATAAACGTTACATTATTTTTTCCAGATAAGTTGATTCTTATAGATTCAAATCTGTTCTATGAATAAAGCGAAAGCGAATGATATTTAAAGGGCTTTGTGCCAGTGACACATAACCAATCCATTAGGACCGATGTAATACTTTCCATGTTAAAAAAAAATAACCGCACGAATGCGTCTAGCGAAGTTATTCAAATTATTTTGTAAAGAAATGGTTCATTGGTATTCCGTGATGTTGGTGCGTCCTTTCGCGTCCGTCAGCACTTCTCAACTGGGTGACATAGCTTCCGATAGCTGCCGGACGCATACGAACGCGATCGGGACACATTCGTCTAAACCTTTCGATATATTGACTCCAAGAGCTAAATGGGTATCCATATTTTACAAAGTTTAGAAGAAGTCTTAGTGAAAGTCGTTAAATGAAGCTTTTATGTGTCCGAACTGCATTTGTGTACGTGATCTGCTTGTAAACGGGAGCATATAGACTACTCTCGTGCCATTTTCTGTGCAAGTTTATGGACTATTCAGTCGTTAAGTTTGTATTAGTTATGTGGACAAACTATTATGTTAGTGCAATTCCAATAGTAGGTAAGGTAATATAATACATAATTTAATACTTTAATTCTAATGTAGACAATCTAGTTTCCTTATGGCATCGAGCATTTCTTTCTTTATTGAAACAAAGAGTTTCCTTTTTCTTGTATAGAAGCACTATTTCTATGGATTGTCAGTATGCATATGTGAGCACCATGTTAGACTTAAGATTTTTTTATTTTTGTTATTTTAGTAAGTTATTAGTATAATGCGTCAAGCGTGTCTTTGCATTGTTCTTACATATGCGTACAGTATTGAAATATGTATCAGAGACATTGTAGAACATACTTTTTTAAAAGAGTAACGAATGGAGTTTCTTGCTCGTTCTTCTCCATTCGAATCTACGTTTTGGAATGAGCACCTAGCTTCACCTAGCTCCACTGACGGACTGACTGACAGACTATTATTTATTTTGTATTTGTTGACGTTTCAAAAGTACCAAATTATGGTTTAATTGAAATAAATGCTTTGACTTTGACTTTAGACTTTGTAATAGCTACAGGAGTGATGAGCTAGTAAACAGGGATGCTCGTAATTGTGTGTCAGTCTGTGATGGATGCGCACGATGTATCCACAGGGTAGTTCATGACTGGCCTGAATTATCAAACCTTAGTTACAGAGGCTTACTAGCCTCTGTAACTAAGGTACCATAGGGTACTCCCTATCCATAATCATGTTTACCAACTTTGATGGATTGTAAATTTGAAATTGCTTCAATATTGCAATTTTCTTCTAATTAGCTTTTTAGCCAGCATCTTTAAGATTCATAACAATTAAATGTCCATCTTCTAAATGTTATTCAAATTCACTTAAACTTTTTAATGTTTTCCTCTTCGCAGAAGCGTACAACAATACAGTGCCATCATTTTGTGTTCAGGAAAAACAATGTTTAATAATAAGGTCTCATCTGACGTAACTTATTTTCGCCGTTACTGTTCCACGTGGCTTGAATACTCCGCATCTTTCTTATACAGATATTGTAGACGACAGATGTTGCTTGTCGTTTACCTATAAAACCTTCTGGAAGTTTCTTCGTATTATGAAACCATTATACAAAGACTTTAAGGCTTTCCCCTGAGGTTGTCTCGTACAGGAAGCTCAGATGAGACAGTTTCTGTCGAACTTTATATTGGTCGCGAAAAAAAAAATTGTTACACGTCTCTTGGGAAATTTTAACTAAGCACTTTGTGGAGGCAAGTCTAGAACTCCTTTGAGCTGATCCTAAGATCCAATTTCTTCTCTAAACACTTCTTATTATTTTATCTCTAAAAAAGCTTGTCCAGACAGGACAATGCTTTTAATTTTAAAACAAATATTTGCATTCATTTTCCGTTTGACTTGTTTCGAACGTTACCTCCCCAAATATTCAGTGGGGGTCGGCCGTTTATTTTGAAAACCGCTGTGTAAAGATACGGTCCATAATTTGGAGCTGTCTAGACTGTAGAATAGCTCTCGCCAGGAGTATTTGTTCGGTTTAATACTGAGCTCAACTCGTGCTAAAGTCATGTAAACGTAAGGATTTGCTGATGCTCGTACAACGGGCTTAGCGTCACGTATGTAGCTGCATTTGAACTTGTTCAGCTACAAATATAGCATATTTTCTTCTTATGTATGGATCGTTACGATTGTTCAAATCATTATGAGACATCTTCTTGTTATTGTCGCAGATATATACTTGATCCGCAACCTTTATGTGCTCTGCTGAATCATTAATAGCAGAAACCAGAAGCTATGTCATATAACAAGGTTCTCAAATACCATATCATAAAAGTTCCCATACAGTTTTACGAGTGATAGCAACACATTACTTTGTGTCATTTGTTTACGACTCACGTTAAAGCACAATGTCAATGTCAATTACTATTTGTCGTGTAGACACTGCCGTTTCTAAGCCTAGCCGAGGTCGTGACTGGAAACGTGGACTTGCTTAAGGCTCCACCTGTGTCCGACCATCAAAGGAAAATAACCTTTCAACCGTCAACACCAAGAACGAAATTCCCTTATAGGATGAAATGACTCATCAGTACAGTCACGAACGGTAATAATTTATCATTTAAAAATGGGATTAAAGGGTTCTATATTTTATTTATGATGTAATAAAAACTAAATGGCTTGTAGACAAGCGGCGTGTAGACAAGCGGCGTGTTTGGGACATAATTTTTTGTTTGTGATAGTACTTGCTTTAATATTTTTTCGGTAGTAAAAGTGTTTACGTTCGTAGTAACGTTAACCCTCTAAGCTGATAATGGACCGGATGCGCGTGAAATGGAGTAGAAAATATTAAATACTAGGAACCTCCCACACCGATATTGATTTTATCAGTCAGTTTCTCTCCGTTTGTGCTTATAACGGAAAATAGGTATTTGTTAAATACTAAACTACTTTACGTAAAGTCAATAGTCATATTTGTTTAGATTTAGACACTGTGGGCCGATTTTTACTACGCCAGATAAATTTAACTGAGGGATAACTTTTTTTTATGGCATAATCCGGTAAACGAGCAGACGGATCACCTGATGGAAAGCAATCGGCGTCGCCCATGGACACCTGGAACACCAGAGGCGTTACAAGTGCATTACCGACCATTTTGGTATTAGGAGTTTGAGGATTGTTGGGTATTCAAGGATTGGGGAGATTGGGGAAGGGGAGGGTAATTGGGTCTCCGGTAACCTCACTCACACGACGAAACACAACGCAAGCGTTGCTTCACGTCGGTTTTTTGTGAGGCCGTGGTATCATTCCGGTCGAGCCGGCCCATTCGTGCCGAAGCATGGCTCTCCCACACTGAATATTTGACAATTCTTACATACTAAAAACTTTCAAATGTCCATTTTATTCTACAATTGAAAATTGCCTGAATAATTGGACCTAAATCGATAACTTTTAGTGTGTTATATCATCATTTAACAAATGAACTGTAATTGTTCAATTTGCCTTGACAATACATGTAAAAAAGACCATGAACTTATTACCCACTTATCTATATTTCTATTTATTTATTTACATAGCAATCACCGTGTAATATTGTATATAGTATACAGCAATTTAATTCATGGTTACTATAAGATAAAGTTGTTCTGTCTATCAACCAAGGCAATAGAGGATAATAATGATACATTACTATTACCTAGTATTAATAAAATGAACTAACAGTATTGATGAACGTGTCCATGTAACTATTTTTTGCGTTTTTACAATTTTATTGTCTTGCAGTAAAGACGGTTCGTAATAAAATCTTGTAGTTATTTTTAAAGCATAGTTACTTACCGAATGTTTACATATACCTCTAGGTACTAGCTTTTGCCCGCGGTTACGACCGCGTATTCCTGTTTTATTCTATGAGAGCATTTAATCACGTACGTCAGCCTGCCTGTGTACCAAATTTAATAGTGGCTCGGAGGTTTAAGACGCCCGCTTCTCATGCTTGAGGGTACGGGTTCGAAACCTACCAATGGCAAGTACCAATATGACTTTTTCCGAGTTATAACATAACATAACATAACATCACGCCTTTTTATCCCCGAAGGGGTAGGCAGAGGTGCACACAGAAGTAACACCCACTTTTCACTATTTATGTTATGACTATGAGTCCCATGTATTAGGGGGTGAGCCTATTGCCATATACCGGGCACAATTCCAGACTCCGTGCTACTACTAAGATTTTTAGTTTAAAAAACCCAGTAATACTTTTGCCCGACCCGAGAATCGAACCCGAGACCCCTTGCCCGGCAGTCGCACTTGCGACTACTCGGCCAACGAGGCAGTCGATTTTTCCGAGTTATATGGCTCAGCAATAGGCTGTTGAACTCATACCAAATTTCATCAAAATCTCTTTTTCAACGTCCTTCCTTTTTATATGACTATACTTTTAAACTAATGAGAAATTCCAATATTATTCTTCTAAACTGGTACAGATCGAATCGTCGATCGACCGTGGGTGGCAGAGGCCTCGAAGATAGTCTAGCCAGCCTAGATATGACAAGATAGAAATCGGATACTACTTATTACAAAAGTAGACACAGTATATTGGTTGTCATAAATATAATCTCATTTGGAACGTGTAAAAATACGTTCACCCCAAAACGGGATGATGTGAGGGTCAAGCTATTTTGTCTAGGCTTCATTATGAAACTTGTTTAGTTAGTTGCTAGGTATTATATTCATAGCATGAGATGCTGGAACAACTTGATCAGTTACGTACTATCTCAATAATAAAGTCGTATTTGCTTCAACTTTTGCATTTGACTACATACGCCCTTGATAGTTATGTTGCTTTCAGTCGATATACAATAGTTTGCTCTTTTAAAACATTTTTGAGGTGAGTAGTGTGGTGGTTAATAACTTGAGGCACTGTATGTCGAACATCTTGTCTCACCTACTAAGAAAAGCTCTATTAATTTCGAGTCACAGAAGGACTCTTCCTCATGAGTAACGTGCGCGGACGCGGTAACTAATCAATCCTGGCCTAGGTCTAACCTGACTACCACAAAACAACAAAATTCTTAATACAGAAAAAGAATTTTTGAAGCTTATTTAATAAAAAAGTCTAGTTATCGTAACGTATAGGTATAGAATCAAGTTTTGAATGATTATGAACTTGATTCAATGAATAAGTACGTTAGTTATCGGTTTATGCTTACGTCATGAGTACTGGGATTTGTGGCCAATAAACGTAATGAATCCATAACGTAAAATAAATAATTAATTTAATTTTCATGCATTACTTATCGGCTTGCCTGTATCAAGGAAATTATGGAAATCTCTTTTTATTTAAATTATTCGAAATGAATATGAGATTATGTTAATGATATCTGTAATGTATGATTTGCATAATGTAACATTGCGGCTTGTATTTTCCTAAATAGGTGCTCAATGACACACTTTTATATGTGACACTTCTTATATGACTTTGACCATGTTATGAGTGACATGTAGTTAAAAGCAAAATAATTCTTTTATAAACTACTTATTCTCCTGAGTGTAACAAACACTTTTCTGAAAACCACATCAAAATTGGTTTAGCCCATCGCGAGATAATCATGCACAAACATCAAACAAACATGCAGGTCGAACTCGGTCGAATTTCCTTTATTGAAGTCTGTTAACTATTCTTATACAGCAAAATACATCCTACTCTTACTGAGATTTTCGAAAAATGTTATAGTAAGTCTTTTTCATACTCGAGACTTGTAAGCTAGCCGCAGTCGGCGCAGTCGAAGTTATAAAAAAAGAAAAACTGTTTATTACTACCAGTTATACCTACCAGTTCAATGAATAAAACAAAAATCGAATACAAATTGAATATTAGTTTTGACAACATGTCATACATACACCATGTCATACGAATGTTTCGGATTACCACGAAACCACAGTCGGTTACTTAACCATATTGGCTTATTAGTTTAATTAACAGCGTCAGTTAAGGGTTACGTTAACGGATTCCAGTTAACTGCATTAAGTGTAGTTGATGTAACTAAGTAAGCGATTTACTGGATTGAGTTTAAGGCTTTAGTAGATACAGTGGTTCTCAACCGGTGATCCGCTGAAGACAAACATGGTCTGATAAATGAAAAAAAAAATACACAAGACTACACTTCTATCCAATAAATACCACGGTTAAGACTCGAATTAAACTTATCTCAAAGAAGGAGGAACTGATTTGTTATAATCAAATAGTTACTATATTTATGGATGGAAGAAGTAATATTAGTAGTGTTCGGGATAAGGAAAAGGTTGAGAAGCCCTGCTTTACTACGATGTAAATCTAATGTATGTTACTGCTGACGACAGAAGTAGGTCAACACTGTGTTTGAATTAACTTGACAATTATTACTTGTTTGTTACGAATTCATTGTTTTCAGGAAGATCATGTTTTGTGAACGAATGTCCGTGTAGTTGCTTGTTGATTTCCGCGAATTGTTTGTGTGATAAAAATTGGATTGTGTACTGTTCCGACTCTCTTTTTAGCGTGGTGGATTTGATTTGTAGATGTCTGTTTTTCTGCTAACTGTTCCTAGGTCATCCACCCTTTCGTTGATGTTATTGTTTTCGTATAAGACAACTCTATTAAAAAAACAATACCCTTCCTTCAGTCGAGTAAAAACGAACTTGGTTTATATGGTTATAAAGCCAATTTTTTATGAGATGAAATAATAGAACAAGCCAATGCTCGACTGCGAAATTTACCTTCATTAGAACGTGAATACTGCGGTATCATCTTAAACTATGGTTGTGAGCAATATGTAGGAAGTAGTCTCACATGATGCAATAACCCCGGCTGGTGTACTTTCAGGACAATCGTTTGTCGTCGTAACATTCCCTTCGGTGACGTGCAATGACAATGGAACAAAGCATCTAGTCGATTCACGCGAAATGATCCAACTACGATTCAATAAATTAAACATCATTGTTTGTGTTCTGCGATCTGGCCCCGACCTTACATCTGCTCTCGTATTACTCACACTCAATTATGATAACAATTTCATTATGATCCGTGACTCACTATGTCCATTTTCTATTTCCAGGTCACCAGTACGCCTGCCCAGCCTTAGTCTGTAATCATCACTGCCAACTATTCCGCCCTGCAGCGCGCTTAATGCCGCCATGCTAGACAAGATTTATATTAATTATAATAAGGAAGCTCAAGGGTATAGAAAGTTCGAGAGGTACTGGCGCACGTGACGTCGACGGGAGTGCAAGGAGGGCGACATGAGTCAGTCGCAGGACGAGGCCCGCGCGGCCAGGATACAGAAGTATAAAGAGGAGAGAAGAAAACAGCTGACGGCTAGAACAGCGACGCTATTTTCTGCTAACGTAACTGAGAGGTGAGTTCCCATTGATTTCTTTTGATATTCATTTTTATTATGGTTTGAATCAATTATTTCCGTTGATATGAAAATTTACTCACGTATTTTGTTGTTGATTCCAGGCGCACGAAAAGATCAACCGACCTACCGCCCTCAGAAGATGTTGGTGCTCATCTTAAGTCTTCCTCGGAGCTAAATCTTAACACAGCTTCAACTTCAGTGCCTATTAGAACAACGCGTACGTCACGTCTCAGAGCTGCCGCTGCCAATCTTTCCGACACCTCGCCGTCTCCTAGAAAATCTAATAGAAGTTCATCTGTCCAATCATTACTTGAAGACGCCAAAATGAGATCACCCAAAAATTCAAAGTTACTAGATAGAGATAAACGAACGAATAGAAGACAGAGCAATGAAAAAGAAAACTTTAAGGGCTCGTCTTCGACGCGCTCGGATAAAGATTATGGTGCTATTAAGACGAAATCGAAACATTCCATTAATAAAAATATTTTAGAAAAAGACAAAAATAATTTTATAGTGACTAGTCCTAAAGGAAAGAATGTTGATGAGAAGCGCAGTTCTAAATTAGATGAAAGTAGAAACACGAATTCCATAAACGAAGAAAAGAAATCGAATAGTGAGATAAACGAAAGAAAACACGAAAAACCATTACGAGTCAATAGTGAGGAGTTTTTTAACGATATTATAAACGATAAAGACATGTCTAATGGTATAGATGAAGATAAAATCGACGATTTGTTTAATAATCTTGTTGTTGCTGATGTGGAAGTCCAGAATGGGATCAGAGTTGAGGAGATTGATCAGATTCTGGAGAGTGATGGGCTCAAATATAGTCACAATAGTTGTATTCCTGCCGCTGATAAAGCAATAGATGTTAATGTTGATTATGTAGAAGATAGTGTAGTGCCAAAAGTGAAAGAGGACGTTGGAGGCTTGCTAGGGGCCGTGTGTGTGCGCAAAGTGGAAAGGTTCAGTGAATTGCTCAGCAACTTGTGTTCGCCTTGCGAGGCGGACATATTATTCGAAGATATCCTGGTGGAAAATGGAATTGATGGTGAAAAACATGTGGTAAGTTGAAATTCGTACATTATTGAAATAATGACTGGTATGGTTGGCTATTTTGTGGGAATAGAAACCTTATTTTTTATTAATCATGAGTGATACTATACTATTAATTTTAAACGTATTTCGTATTTGAATAAAACCTATCAATACCTGTAACTAGCAGTCGGTATTTCTAGTGGTTCTATTGTTTTTGTACCGGCTACTATAAACACTCCAATTGTATTTCTAAGTAATATCATATTACTCATTTTGCACTTATTATTTGTGGTTTTTATAATAACATTACTCAATGCCAATGAATTTATCATCGATATGTGCTTGAGTTTTTAACGTACGCAAAATATAGTAATGATGCTATTCGTTGGGAATTGATCGCGTGCGAAATTGAGTTTATTCATCAGTTTTGTGCTCATTCATCTGTCTTATCAATTAGTTTTATGTACGTCATAGTGTCAATAAACCTTTGAGAGAAAAGGCTACGTGCTCCATCCTATTTATGACGTCTTTTTTATGTAAGTAACGAAAGTTCAGTCAAATAATCACAAATTTGTTAGGAAACCAAAACTCACGTGTAAAACACAGGCCACTAGTGTGGGCAACCTTTTTATTTTTAACAAGCTTGTTTATATTAAAACTTTCGCAAAACCATCCATTTCCTACTACTGCTCTCCGAACCGTAGTCCCGGCAAACCGTTTTAGGCCTTCCGCACCTCAGTATCAGGCATCAGCCCTACTGAGCCCCATCTACTAGTTATTTATTATGTTTTCGGCTTACGTAACTGATTGACGAGGAACTCGACTAGCAGTGCGACAATCGCTGCGTCGCGAGTCACGGAATGCCGCTAATGAATATGGGCCTCTAGCATGGCTTGAAACTAGTCGAGTTCCTCGTCAAACAATTACGTGAGTAAGCCGAAAACATAATAATGAAGCATTTATTTTTATAAGAGATACTAAATAATATCTAGACATGAACTAGACAATCTTTGACCATGATGTTTGATTGATGAAATAGGTGCTTAATTATTTAATTTTCATAGTTATTCGTTATAATAACTGAACAATATTATTTTTTCTTTATAAAGAGGACCTACCCACTTACATTTAATTAATCTGTAATTGAAACGTCAAAGGTGAAAACCCAAGTCAACCCATCATATGATTGATATTAATTTCATTTCATTGCAGAAATATAAAGATTATATTCACGACAGCTTCTGTCCGTAACCAGTTTTTAATCCTAATTTATAGGTGCTATTCTCAAATTGAGTACTTACACATTAAACCATACAAAACCACTTTATCGTAGTCTCACCTTATATGATCTTTCTGCACATTCGAATGTCTATTTATGCTGGTTCACATGGTCATATCCTGTGTTGCTACATCGAGTTATACAAAACCCTTTTATCATGGTCTGGCTTTGTATGATCTTTCTATATATTCGACGGTCAATTTATACTGGTTTTCTATAAGTTAGTGTTGCTACACACTATATTTACTGTGTGTACCTATATTTACTTTCTCTGCCAACAAGTTTGTCTTGATTCTAAGTTGATTACTTAGTAGATACTACTCTTTGATTAACTTCAGAACTAGATATTCTTGTTCTAATTTCTCCGTTTTAGTCTATTTGTTATTGTAAATTTAATTTTGTTGTTAAGGGCCTTTTGATTCGATTTCGCTTACAAGATAGAATATTTGCTGTTTTTATGTTATAGTGATTGTTTAATTTAATGCGTTGAGTTTTATGTTTAAAGATACGCATAATCTATTTGTTTTTTGATTAGAATTATCGTGAGACTTTGCCGTTGCTCAACAAATTCGCTTAATCGCTCGTAGCTCATAATAAGGGCCCCAGTTGAGGCTTGAAATTGGTCGAATGATCTCGCGAAACCTTTAGTAAGCTATTCTAGGTACCTAATTAATTTCGTAATTATACTTAAAGTATATAAATACATACATACCAGTAGAGACTATGGAACGATTCAGTTCAGTCATCAATCTTTTCATGCATGCATTTTCATATAAATGGGGCCGTCGGTAGAGGGCGCTCTAGACGGACATATACTGACCATCATCATCAACAGCCTATAAATGCCCACTGCTGAGCAAAGCCTCTTCTCACACGGAGAAGGTTAGAGCATTAATCACCACGCTTGCTCAATGCGGCTCGGAAAAAGTCACATTGGTACTTGCCGTTGGTAGGTTTCGAACGCGCACCCTCATGCATGAGAAGTGGGCGTCTTAAACCTCCGGGCCACGACATACTGACCATATTGGCGATATATTAAAGAAGGGCCAAATTAAAAGTACCCTTAACAGACGAGTATATAAATAACCGTGATTTAATGTACATGTTACCAATGTAGGTACTTGGTGAAGTTCTTTACTTCGATAAAATGAGGTAAAGCGTTACTCATCGTAAAGGCTGCACGTGCAGGTTTATTAATTCATTGTTCTTACAATTGTTTACTAACCGTAAATTACATTCATATTCTATACAATTTTATAAGAATTCATTATTTTCTTAAGAGGAACTATTAAGTATAAAAAATGGGACGGTGTTAGTTAGGTACTTTAGATAAATTAAAATACAAGATATTTTGAAATTATTAATATTATTTTCTTCATTTTAAATTTAGTAAGTGAACATGAATAAAACGAACTTGGTAACCAATGAAAATCACCAGAAAAACATAATTTTACAACTTGACTATAAGTTAAACAAACATACCATGTGTACCACTTTCGCATAATAATAGTTCGTAAAGTATGCAGATTTATTAACATGACATAACTTTTAAATACCACGATTTTGTACAAAAACTAAATAGTTTTCAACAGTTTAAATTCGGTCGTCAAAGTAAGATCCTTGGCTTTTTGGAATCCTTCGAAAATATATTTATTTTTTAATTATAAATAAGAAATTTTAGCTGTATTTGGACTATTAATTTTGTTTTATGGCATTAAAAATACTATAAATGTAACAAAAACAATCAGCTAACACAATTAGCGATAATAAAAACATGTCTAGACCTGACGGGAGCAATTATAAAAACAGAATCAGTCATTTAAATAAATAACGCGAGTATTTAATTAAAAAACCGCACCCATTGTGGTATTCGCATTAAAAATATGATACATCATGTCCATCACCTTTGTTTTAGTATAATAATAATAAATCTTTATTCATTATAAGAAATTGGTCATGGTACAGATAAACATCTTAATTTAAAATCAGAGAACTCACTAGGTTTGAATGCCTGTACTAGGAAGAATATCCTGTATCACAGGCGAAAGGAGCACTCACAATATTACTAATTCTAGGACAAGTTATTTATATAAACAAATTCCTTAACATAAGTAATCGATCAAAATTAAAGTTGATTATTTAATATACATACATACATACATACACATAATATCAACATGGCCATAGATGTTTATTTAAAAAAAAACCTTAACAGTTATGAATAGTTACGTAATACGTCTGGCATAAATACATAATTTTTCATTCATCGTCATCATCAGCCATAGATGACGACGCACATGTGACTCCTCTGATGTTGCGGGTGTCCGTGGGTGGCTGATCGCTTATCATCAGGTGATCCGTCTGATCGTTTGCCTACTATTCCATAAAAAAAGACGTCCCCTGGTGGACAAAGGCCTCCCTTAGTCTTCCACGTTGAACGACAGCTCACACTAAAATACGGGTAAATTGAGGATGAATTAAAAAAACATCGACACTTACCCAGTCACCATTATAGTGCTACAAGTCTAACTGCTTTAAAAGTTTGTGGAGAGCAGATAGCAAACACTACGTACGCACCATGGGCTTTTGTGTTTAAGTGGACCTGTATAAATGAATGGTTTTTCTTTGTTTCTTCTTTCTTGATATACAACCAAATCTTGGTTAAGGCTTGGTTGCCTATCACAACGTCATCATCAGCGTCATCATCAACAGCGTATAAGCCCACTGCTAAGCATGGGCCGCTTCTCACACTGAGGAGGTTTGAGCATTAACCACCACTTTTGCTCAAGGCGGGTCAGGCTGCTTTTTCATTAAAAAAGAAGGACCGTATTTACCATTATTGTATTAATTTCTTTCTTATTTCTTTCTCGTTTACTCCAAGGTTTTGTTCCTTGTTCTTATGTAATTACCTTATTTACTTGAAAGCTTGTTCGCATAATATCTGTAATGCGTCTCAGGGTTTCCTTATGGCTACAAATTGCCATTATTATGTACTGAAACGAAACTTTTACGTTATTGGGTGTTTTTTTTATTTATTTTTTTATTTTCAGCCATAATCGTCCCACTGCAGGGCAAAGGTTGATAGTGTTACTTAAAAACATTGGGACAACTATTGATTTTATTTATTTGCCTCTTGTGTTCCCTTTCATGTTTTCTAGTTTTAATATTTAAATGAAATGTCAGAGCAGTGGGTGGCGTATATGGAATTCAATATCACAGAATAATTCAAAAACTTTGCATAATACAACGTCTTCGAGAATTCCATTTCAATTTCACCTCACTAGAAATTCTATTCCCTTCAACTGTTGAAAGATCAAAGAATGTCGCATGATTCAATCGTTCAATCATTCAATCATACTTCTAGGCCACTCGAATATCTTCATACAGATGCCAGCACCACTAATGTTATTTCAAATTGTGAAGATTCTTCATAACCATTTTTATCTTGATTATAAATACTAGTTTTCTGATTCTGAAGTTCTTCGCTCAATGGAATCTAAGACTGTTCTGTTCTTTTGCTTGTTCTTTGAATCTACAAGCAAGACCATCTATCTGAACTTCCTAGATGCTTTTTTTTTTCAATGTACCGTGATAACATATATTGGCAACTGTATAGTTAATGTAAGGAAATCTCATTGAAACTGCACATATTCCAAGTATTAAAAGCTTATAATGACAAATGAGCTCTATTTAACTAAAGCTAAAGTACCTTTTAAAGCCGATTCAGTCTTTCCGAGTCTGTCTATCAATTCTTTTCTTTTTATAATACTAGAACAGTATCGTATAGCTTGATTCATTGGCTATACAAATACGATCGTCTCGATTTAACTTCGTAATGGGGTCAAGTATCCGTACGATGGCTGCATATGGCTGTGTCGTGAAATTACATGTAAATTAACGCCGCTTCATTTTAGCACCATCTATGGGTGTCGAGACCTAGATAGTAAAGCTGCTGAGATAACTGTGGGACTTGGTGTAAGGTTTTCATTGTCTCTTGTGGCTTGCGGTTTTCTAAACAAAGGAATAGGTTTTGTAATTTTGTTGAGCTTTGATTTTTACGAGATAGGGCGAAAATCGTTATAAAACTGGATTAGGCCCAGTAGGGTTGATGCCCGATACGGAGTCGCGGAAGGCTTTATGGGTTGCCTTGCCGGGGCTCCGGGTCGAAGAGCAGGAGTAGGAAGGGGGTGGTTTTTAGTCAGTAAGAGTCTGACACTCCCTCTCGCCTAACCCAAGGCGAGAGAAGCAATTAGATAATTTTCCGCCTTTAACTCGTCGAGTACCGGTTTTGTAGACACAATTATAGAACAATAGGTTGCGGTCACCGGTGACCGCTTGGTGTTTGACAGTTTAATCCATCAATCCCTTGGTTCTTGAAACTTAGCTCTTTGCCATGTAAAAGTGCTATTTGCCTTGTAACAGTAATAATGCATTGTACAGAACATGTCTATCCAGAATATTTATCAAATTCATTAATTGGTTTCGTTCTTTAACTGCTCAAATTGAAGATAACAAAGTTAGTTACTTGAAAGTGAGAATGGCTAAGGCTGTTTTCAACTTTATGGTCTTTCCGATCATGAAAGAAGAAACAGATAGGGACGCGACCCTGGCCGCCTGAGCTACTGCAGGAACTTTCCTCGTATCCTTTCCGTTTCTGCAGTATCCCCGTTAACCTTTGAGCTGTGGAAGTTCTTGATCACTACTGTCTATGTAAGGGGGTGATCATAGCTTCCACAGCTTTCCTATCCCACATACCCACAATCCCCTACCAATCATCCTTACTTCCTTTTCCCATCCATAGGGATATGCGACAGGGCATTATGAACAGGGGATTAAAGAGTACACTACCCCAGGAGGGTACCAGCTCCGCTGGAGAATCCCTCCCTGTGCTTGATTGCTCAGGCAGCCCCGTCGTATCTGGGGGGGGGCGAAATTCCCGACGGCGACGTGCTCTGCCACACGTCACGTTTTGTCTCCCCGTGCGTAGGCAGAAAGCGGGCTGAGGACTGCCTTTTTGCTACACTGAATGTGTGTGGAGGCGTAGAAGGCAAGATGTTAGAAATATGTGAGATGATGAATACAAGAAAGATTGATTTGTTAGGGGTGAGCGAGACGAAAAGAAAGGGTTGTATGACTACCACACATGGCCAATATATTGCTTACTGGTCTGGTGTTGCAAGTTCCCAGAGAGGCAGCCAGGGCGTGGGGGTCATACTATCTGAAAGGATGAATGAATGTGTGAAAGAGTATGAATGCGTGAGTCCTAGGATACTTTGGATCCGCCTTAAAATTGGCTTGACCAAATTATTTGTAATCTGTGCTTATGCCCCGGACATGTCAAAGCCAATTGGGGTGAGGGAAGTATTCTGGGATAACTTGAGAGATGTTCTTAATGAATGTAAAGAGAATGAAAGAATAATTATGCTTGGAGATTTTAATGGCTGGGTTGGAGTGGCACGCGATGGGTACGATAGAGTATTAGGGCGATTTGGAGACGAACGAGTGAACGAGAATGGTGTATGTCTTCTGGATATATGTGTAGAAAAGGATCTTGTTGTGACCAACACAACATTTGGTCACAAGAAGATACACATGTATACATGGCAGAGGCATACAGAAAGAAGTATGATTGATTTTGTGATTGTTGATGAACGCCTGCGGACAAAAGTGAAGGATACAAGGGTTTACCGTGGCACGAATGTCGGAAGCGACCACTTCCTAGTAGTTACTAGAATAGCTGGACTGGCAATGAAGTGGAGACATCGGCCACGGGTAAGGTTGTCTGGTACCGAGAGAGTGAGAGTTGAACGGTTGAGAGAAGAGGAAGCTAGGGACCAGTACAGGAAACTATTAAATGAAAGGTTTAGGGAGCTAATGAAAGGTGACGAATGGAATATAGAAGAATTTTGGAAGGAATTTAAAGATGGAGTGATCGCAGTAGCTACTCAAGTATGTGGGGTAAGCAAGAAAAATAACACTGGAAGCAAGAGGAATGAATGGTGGGATGATGAAGTAAAAGAGGTGATAGAGCAAAAGAAGAAAGCATGGCTTGACTTATTAGCCTCAAAGGCAAATAGAAGAGTGCTAGAAAGTATGAAAGAAAAGTACGGTAGTCTCAAAAAGAGAGCAAAAGCGATAGTTAACAAGAAGAAAAATGAATGCAAGGAAAAGTTTGAAAGGAATTTTTCGCGGAACTTTCGAGCCAACGCTAAACTATTCTGCATTTAGTAAGAAAGGCCAGAGGCAAAGTGGGGGACTCGAAAGTAAGTACGATAAGGGATATAAATGGGAGTGTCATTGGAGAAAGTAAGGATGTTTTAAAGCAGTGGAAGGAATACTTCGAGAATTTATTTGAAAGGAGTGATTTGAAAGAAGAGGAAGTAAACGATGAAAATGAAAGTGCTAATGTGGGAGAAATAAATATGGATGAAATTGTGAGTGCCATTAAGAGTTTGAAAGTAGGTAAAGCAGCGGGATGTGATAGGATAACTACTGAAATGCTAACAGAGGGTGGAGGTGTAATTGCAAGCCTGCTGTATCTACTTTTTAATAAGTGTTGGCGATGCGGTCGTGTCCCTGGAGACTGGGCCAAGGCCGTAATTGTGCCACTGTATAAAGGAAAAGGATCACAGCAGGAGTGCAAAAATTATCGCGGTATAAGCCTCCTAAGCGTAGTAGGAAAGTTGTATGCCAAGGTATTGATCGAAAGAGTGATGGATATAACTGAGCGTAAAATCTGGGATGTGCAAGCGGGATTTCGAAAGGGAATGGGGTGTACTGATCAAGTCTTTTCGTTACGGTGCATTTCAAAGAAAGTGTTATCAAAGCACCAAAAGGTATTTTGTGCCTTTATAGACCTAGAAAAGGCTTATGACAGAGTGGTGAGGGATGAATTGTGGTCAACTCTGTCCATGTATGGGGTGGATGGCCACCTGATTCGGGCACTTAAATCCTTATATAAGGACTCGAGTGCCTGTGTCAGAATAAATGGGGACTACACAGAGTGGTTTAACATTAATCGAGGTGTTAGGCAAGGCTGTGTAGCATCTCCTTGGCTGTTCAACCTATTTATGGACAGCTGTTTGAACGACCTGAAAGTAGGAGAGTCTGGATTAAGGATGAATGACACAGTGATTAAAACATTGTTGTATGCCGACGACCAGGTGCTTGTTGCCTCGTCGGCCCAAGAATTACAACAAATGATCACTGCTATGAATGATGCATTTGAAAGGAAAGGTATGAAAGTAAATGTGAACAAGACGAAAGTGTTGGTGATAGAAAGAAATGAGGTGATAACAGAATGTCAGGTAATGGTAGGTGATGAAAAATTGGAACAAGTGAATGAATTTGTGTATCTGGGATCACTATTTACGAGAGATGGAAAGTGTGACGGGGATATTGAAAGGAGAGTGAAAGCGGGAAATAGTGTTAATGGTGCTTTACACTCTGTCATGTCGAGTAAAATAATATCCAGCAAAGCTCGACTTGCTGTAATGCAGTGTGTATTGACACCAACGCTTATGTATGGTAGTGAATCATGGGTGTGGCAGAAGAAGCATGAAAGCAGGATTAATGCGGTGGAAATGAGAGCCCTAAGAAGTATGTGTGGACTAAAATTGAGTGATCGAGTGAAAAATAGTGTTATTAGAGAAAGGTGTGGATTGAAAGATGATGTAGTGACAAGGATTGAAAAGGGAATGTTACGCTGGTTTGGACATGTAGAAAGGATGGACGAAAGTAGAGTAACGAAGGAAGTATACAGAGCGGATATGAATGGGGCCGTCGGTAGAGGGCGCCATAGACGGACATATAGTGACCAGATTGGCGATATATTAAAGAAGGGCCAAATTAAAAGTACCCTTAACCGACGAGCATGCATGAAAAGATTGATGACTGTTATTGAAGCGAAAGAGGTATGTAAGAATCGTAGTAATTGGCGTTCCTTAGTCTCTGCCTACCCCCATGGGAGACAGGCGTGAAGTTATGTATGTATGTGTAAGTCTACGAAGTTCCAACTTGTCTCGTGTCCCAGTTTTTTATTCTTAAAAAGTTTAATAAAGAAACTTTGGGAGTTACGAAAGACGATTCAATACAAGACAATATTCATATAATATT
This sequence comes from Spodoptera picta, assembly GCA_038387885.1. Classification (NCBI taxonomy): domain Eukaryota; kingdom Metazoa; phylum Arthropoda; class Insecta; order Lepidoptera; family Noctuidae; genus Spodoptera; species Spodoptera picta. The sequence continues at coordinate 408,715 of JAZHFQ010000003.1, read as the reverse complement.
TTGTTCTTAAGGTTCGATTATGTATTAAAAAGTTTTTGCGGCTTCAAGTTGGAGATAGTATCTCCATTGTCCGGACCAGACCACCTTCAGAATCCCTTGTTAAGTAAACCCATGGAATTATTTTTTTTAAATATTGTAATACCATTACGTGGCCTCCCACGCTACCGAATGCATCGACGACCTTCGGTGAAGCGTTGATGTATCTTATTACTCTATAATTAAGGTCGTTTTTGCGTGTTATGTAAGTAGTGTCGTAGATGCTGGTTATAAGAAACTATACCAATTTTGGTAGTGGTTACAGTGTTAATCGATTGTATTGTGTTGTCTACAGACTGGCCGATATGCAGTTGTCCTCGTCATCCCTTTGCGGGTTCATTCTTATTTGGTTACAGTACTTAAGAATATGGCTACTTATTGTAATTACGTGTTTTATCGGATAATTTTTATCGTGTCCAAAAAGTTTGCTTCGATCGACCATATTGATGATAAGTAAGATATAATATTAGAGGCTGCGCGTCTCAAAGAGCCATCATATCATCACAGATGGAGCCCAGTAGGGCTGATGCGAAGCGGAGCCGCGGAATGCGTAATGGGTTGCCGGGGCTCCGGCTCGAAAAGTAGGATTAGGAACGGGGTGGTTTGGAGTTCATTTTTGGTTGTCTATTCCCTGTTTCTTTTTTTAGTTGTCTGTGTCTATCACGTGCAGTCTGGTCTAGTTAAACATTGCATTATAATAATAATGGACAAATTTTAGTATTACAAGTAGATTAAATTGGCATTTTCATCATCTAACTAAAATTACATATATATCTGTTAACATCTATCCGCACACGACCGTCGCTTTGTAGTTAATTTGAATAACTTATGGTATTAACTATTAGTGCCATATTAATGTGTTTGCACTGTGTATGATTTGTTAGTTCATCTGCACGTATAATATTATGTCAAAGTGAATCTGCTACGACCTCCTTATTGGTCATACTGTATTGTATTGAGTGCATTAACAAGGGTTTTCGCATGACTAGAAGTACTTGTATAGATGTATTGACTGAATCTGATCAAACTGAAACAATGACGTCTTTGTTTTCTTTAATGCGATCATTAAATCTAACTGCATTTTCATTATAAATAGAATAAATTAGCTATTCATTTTAGTTCTACTTACCAAGTCACTTTACCTGATCATAGAACAAGAACATTCCATCAAACTATTTAAACATGAGCGTGTCACAGGATACACTCTCGTCGGATATAAGTTATCACGTTCCCCTATGCATATGCAATCTACCCATTACACTCAAGCAAGGCGTTGTGATCGCTAATCCGCCTGTTGACAGCTTGATAGCAATGCAAAATGCATCAAATATTGCCGTGTTAGATATCAAAGGGGTTGTTGATGTTTGCATAAAGGATTAAGTATCTATATGGATTTAGAAGGTATTTACATTGTTCTCACATATACGTACAATTTTGGAATATGTATCAGAGAGATTGTCAAACATACTTTTTTTAAAAGAGTTACTTTTTTTGGTTACTCTAATGCAGTTTCTTGCTCGTTCTTCTCCACTCGGATCTACATTTTGGAACGAGTACCCAGCTTCGCTGTCGGACAGATTGACGACTATTATTTAATTTATATTGGTTGACGTTTCCAAAGTATCAAATTGTGGTTTAATTGAAATAAATGCTTTTAAGTTTGGGTTTATTGTTACTTTTTTATACCACGATGGTGGCAAAATAAGCACACGGCCCACCGGTAAGCGGTTACGGTTAGGCAATAACGTGCAATATGTAGTGAGTATACACCATAGCCCTTTTAAGCGTTGGGTGACGGCAGAGTAAGTTTAAATTCTGTCACTACTACTCTTCTTCCCACTGGTCGAAGTCGTAAGACGGAGGGATAGGATATTGCTTTGGTTTCCAATCTGGCTTTGTATGTACCTGTGTCCAAAACTGTGACCAGTTACTGACAGACTGTCATTCATTCAGTGATTCAACCGCGATCGCCAAGCTTGGCGCTGTCAAATATAGATATTATGGTAAACTCCGCTCTCAAGAGTGAGGTCTTTGTTGAACTGTGGTCAAATCCTGATCGGCTGCTGAGAAACTACATTATTGGATACCTAACTCGACTTCGTTGTTAATAAAATTAACGCGTCAACACATGCTACTGGTATTCAGATAACACATTCCCACATCCATCAATTTAACTGTCGCCACAAATATTTTAATGCAATACTTGCATTTTATACTACTTGCGTGATTCTATGTATGGATGATAGTCAGGCATGTTGGCAGCTCATTTTTAATTGATCGATCGTTATTTCGCACTAATTTGACCACAATTTGACGGGTTTTTAATCTATTTTTTCTGGAATGTTCGATTTCAATTTAGATTATTTTCGATGCATTGTTAATGTTACCGGTATTGATTTATGTTAACTGTTTGTTATTCATCTGTGCATATCTAATTAGTCACGTTCTAATGATCTTTCTGTTGGCCAGTAAATCGTTTTAACGAGAACTTAAAAAGCAGGTGGAAAGAAGCTATTAAGAGTTTAGTGGGTAGAATTACCGCATAGGAAATAATCAGTTTCTTTTATATCCCTCCAATAGTATGCCTCTGAGCTCGACCTTCAGCTCTTCGTATCCAACCACTGCCAGCTACTGGAAGAAATTCAGTTTATGTAAAAAAATGGCAAATTAAATGGCACTTTTAGAAAAAGCGCGAAATAGGTTCTATTGTAAAGCAATGAGGTCGAGACGACAAGCGTTATAATTTACTGTGAAAATAAAAATGTTAATCTTCAGCCCCCAAAAGCTTTTTCAGAACCAACCGTTATGGTCCATATTTCGAAATGAAAGTAAAGTGGACAACAAAGCAATTAATCATAGGGATTACATTCCTCTTAAATAAATACGTAGGTATTATGTATATGCTAAGAGTAATAAATGTTCATATTATATCATCATTCATTCGTTTACTCATACAGGTATTAACTACCGAAGATGAATTAGTAGTTAAAGTGCATTTTATATTCTACTTACTTGGTTCACGCATCACTCACGTTCACTTGGAAAACTGTAGGACTATTGAGAAATCTTAAGGTGTATGCAGGCCGGGATGCCGTGGCATGCTAAAGCAAAACCTATCATTTGTCTACCGCGGTATGCTACGACATCCGTGGCGTGTCTTTCAATGCCGTGGAAAGAAATCCTTTTCGATACTACGGTATCATTTATAAGCACAGCAATGTATGTTGTAGATATTTCTAGATGACTTGATTTGACTTGACTTGACATGAATTGACTGACTGCCTCGTTGGCCGAGTGGTCGCAATTGCGACTGCCGGGCAAGGGGTCTCGGGTGCGATACCTGGGTCGGGCAAAGTATTACTTGGCTTATCAAAAAATTTCAGTAGTATCACGGAGTCTGGAATTGTGCCCGATATAGAGGTATATATGGGACTCATAACATAAATAGTGAAAAGTGGGTGTTACATTGTACAGTGGCGTTAAATGCCGTAATGTATACCTCTGCATACCCCTTCGGGGATTGTTATGTTATGTCATATTTCTAGATATCAATACGTTTGAATGTCCATTAGCAAAAATGTTAATCCCTTATCATGCTGTACCAGTCTGCGTAAGCCTTTAACAGCCATTTTCTATAATCTATCTATGTATCTGTAGATTTGCGTACTGAGATAGAATTTTGACATAAACTCCATACAAAATGTGTGAAAATTTTATCTTAGTAAGCAAATCTGTAGATAGATAAGTTATAGAAAATGGCCGTACATTACTCCTTGAAATATAAACTTTCCAATGTGAATAAATTTGCAATTTAGTTTCATTAGTTTTGGAGCCTTTTCCATGCAAACAATCAATATATTGTCACCCTTCACAGTGTTAGTACTTTATAGACTTTAGTTTCATTCACTTATCCCTCAATTTTCATATGAACTTCAAAGTACCTACCTATTCATAATCGATAAGTTTTCATCTCGTATTACAGTTTCTTCAGACTCGTTCAGCCGTAAATTCATAGCATTCATGTAAGTAAATTTATAAAAAGCTTTATATTTTCAAAATATGAATAAGTTTCAAATTTCGCTAGACAAGGATTAGTGAATGTTATGAATATTTGATTGTAAGTGGATTTCAAAGAATTTTCTCTTATACACACTGGATTTCGTTTTAAATAGGTAATCTCTATTTGCTAACGTGTCTGAACTATTTATCTTATTTCAGTTGTATTGTTTTCTTTTAGTCCCTGTACCACAGCACTGTACGCATTAGCAGCAGCCTTTTTTTTGAGAGGGGAAAATCATGCGATGATTCCTTCCGCCTTAAGTGAGGCGAGAGGGAGTGCCAGATTCCTACGGGCTAAAATCCACCCTGTTCTTACTGTTGGTCTTCAAGCCGAAGCCCCGGCAACATGTTAAGTCCTCCGCGATTCCGCAATGTTTCATTTTGAAGGCAACTATTTGTAGTACTTACCTAGTTGGTTTTAAATAATGTAGCAATGAAGTATTATCATATAATCATCATTAGGCATAGATATTATTTAGAAGCTGTGCAAAATTAGTCGGTTCTAACTTGTATCTTTTTAAAACAGTTAATTTCGTACATAACTAACATCACGCCTTTTTGTCTCCGAAGGGGTAACATCCACTTTTCCCTATTTATGTTATGACTCCCATGTAATAGTGGGTGAGCGTATTGCCATATACCGGGCACAATTCCAAACTCCGTGCTATTAATGAGATTATTTTTTAAAAACCCAGTTATACTTTGCCCGACCCGAGCCCGAACCCGAAGCCGAGATCCCTTGCCCGGCAGTCGCACATGCAAACACTCGGAGGCAATCACAGTTAATTCCACGTTCTTAAAAATTCGGTCACTGCCTTTGCCTCCTCATAACATATTATGTTGATCGATTGTATAACTCTACAATAACGTGTGTAGAGGACATTAAATGCATTGTTTTTCCTATTTTTTATAATGGTACTAAGTAAGCAACTGAGATCATTCCCTTAACTATAAATAAATACGATTCTGTATTGATTTCTTGCGTTGAATCATTGTTATTTGTGTTGATGATCATTAGTTGGCGTGTAGGCGAGAAAAATATGGACCTATGTCAATACTTGAGATCTTGATACGTTTATCTATTAAAAAAATGTTAGTAGGTAAACATTTTGACACTAATTAACTCGTCGAGTACCGTTATTATAGACACAATTATAGAACAATAGGTTGCGGTCACCGGTGACCGCTTGGTGTTTGACAGTTTAATTCGACTCTTTTTTTTCTTGGTTAGTTGGTTAGCTCATCACGTAGCGAGGTTGCGTGTTCAGCATGCTTGATGAGCGACATAAAACGCTTGCCTGGTGCTTAAATATTCGGCTGTTGAGAATTGGACCATTTCTTCCTGTCTCTTTGCTATTAATATTTGGGTTCATGTTTTGTCTACTGTTTTTCTTTTATACTCTTACAAACTGGTTTTGTATAATTGGGTGGTAGACTAAATTTTACTTTAATATCCTTCTGGTATATTAGTTTAAAACATTATTAGACACGTATTTTTTCTTTTCTTTTCTTACAAAATTAAATACATTCGTTGATATGTTGATTTGAAATATCGTGTGACGTCACGATTGACTACATTTTATAGGGTAGCCTGACGTAACGACCTCCTCCTAAACTTAACTCCGTTTTGTCTAAGTATTGTTTTTTTATACGACAAAATAAAAAAAAATATGTGTCTAATATTTTATCATTATCTAACTGACGAACTAATTACATTTTTAATTCTCTTACACTGCCTACTACCCTATTGTATGTATCGATATTTTTGTTTGCAAGTTTATCACTATTACCCAGTAAATAACATTTCATTAGTCTTTTGCAAATTTTTACAAATGGTAGTTACCAAAGGCCATTTGAAGAAGATCAGTACTAGTTCGAACTCAGGTTATTCATGTGCATGCATATGAACAGCCTAGACAGGTTTATGCCAATTTACGTAAATTTAACTATCTAATAACTTAACTTACTCGATCATCATCAGCCTGTATTCGTCCACTGCTGGACATAGGCCTCTCCTATGGCACGCCACTGAGCTCGGTCTTCAGCTCTTCTCATCCAACCACTGCCAGCCACCTTGCAGATGTCGTCACTCCACCTAGCTGGAGGGCGCCCTACACTGCCTTTTTAACTTACTCGATACTTACCAATAAATTATGTCTTATACTAGCTGTTGCCCGCGACTTCGTCCGTGTAGAATTTGATTTTTAGAACATATTATGTCTTTTTGTTTAAGTTTTCCCAAACAAAAGTAGCCTATTTTACTCCTTAGTACATCAGGTACCTGCAAAAGTCCCGTCAAAATTGGTCCAGCCATTCCATGATTAGCCAATACAAACAGACACAGACAGACTAAAATAGTAAAACATGTTATTTTGGTATGTGTATCGTATATGTATTCAGACAGACACTCCAATTTTATTTATCTGTATGGATCATACTTTTTCAAACTGTATAAAACGGGTAATTACACCATTAATATGATTAATCCAATAATAAATCAACATTATGTCAGACCTGTATTTATAAATAACCATAATAACGAAATTAGAAACGTTATACTCAGTACGTATTCGACTTCCGTGCAAGTATCTCTGATTATTTTCACTCGTAGTTACTAGGAAATAGTATTTTAAGTGCACGCCATATTGGAATAATTACTTGAGCAGCGTGTATAGTTTAGTGACATTATCACAATATTGTTAATAATAATAATTCAGTAAATATCCCATGGGAGTTTAATTAGTGTAATAACTTGGTTAGTCCCATAAATGATTTCGGATTCTCGTTCACAAAGCTCGTATCATGATAACAATAACAAATTGTCTTACAAAATACAGAGGCCATTTGGCTCTATTACATTTCAAATATAAATATGATCATAAAAGCCTTTTAGAAGTTCATATCTGTCTATTATTCACAAAATCGATTCTCCCACACTCAGTCGCACTTGCCTGTCATTAAAAATATGTCCGCAACGCAATAAAATTGCAGAGAAAGTGCCAATAATTATTTTGTTTGGCGAGCTGATTAATGAATGAATGTACCTATGTAGTTACATAACATAAAATCACGCCTTTTATCTCCGAAGGGGTAGGCAGAGGGGTACATTATGCCACTTTACAATGTAACACCCACTTTTCACTATTTATGTTATGAGTCCCATGTAATAGTGTATGTAATAGGCTATGTAGTTACTATGATTTATTTATAGTGTTTACGTAGATATGTGTATTTTGCTTGCATTTAAGTCTTGGACGGTGTGTAACAAACATCCTTGCACATTATTAACCAGATTGCGAAACCAGTTTTTATTATCTTAAGTGTTTTTATCATAGGTACTCTTATTTCATAAAGGTTATTCGTACATCGTGAGACACTTAAGAATTCTGATAGCCCAGGTGTTACAAACAAAATAGATTTCGATCTTATACGCCGTCTTATGAATGGTCCAACCGAAACCGAAGTGAAAGACTGCGCGGGCGCCGCCGGCCGTGTGTCCAATCCATATCGCAGTTGCGAACCTACTCGGCGCGTGTTTACGCGCATCGGCGTCAGCGCATGTCTCTATTGTCGTTTGTATCGTGATTTATGTGCGATTTTATATTCTACTCGACATTGTGTAACTATTAAATGTACAACGTTTTGAAGTAGTGACAGATCTTTCGCGTTTATTAAACAGTGATTGTTTAACGCAGTGTCAGTTTTATAATTTAAAGGCTTTTCTTTTGTGAATCAGGATGTTGTGATCAGATCACGTTTAAAGTTATTTTTGGCCGTTTAAGCCTGCGTCTAATGATATCATGAACCGCTAAACCTAATCCCCCATAACTAACGAAATTGCAAAAAGCAAACGTGCTTGCAAATCTATTACAATTTTCAGATAAACGTTTCCGTTTTGTTTGACGACATTGAATGAACCGATAACTAAATACGGGTATTGTTGTCGGAAGTATAAGTTAATCAGTAACCTCGGAAACTATGACTTTTATGGAGTAAATTGCCAAGTTCTGTATTTAGTACGTTATTTGTACTAATGCAGAGAAATTGATGTATGTTCGTCAAATGTTTGCATTAGCATATTTACTAGTTAATACGAAATTAATTTCTATTTATAGAATAGTGTCTTCCTTTTTACTTGATAGTTGCGCTATCATACAGGAAATCGATGATTATCAGGGAAGTCATTCGGTGATTATCCCCATTAAAAAAATACAAGACATCTATAAAATTATAATGTAGTTGCATTTTAGATTCAGCCAAATCTGCAGTTGTAGCCAAATGCCACTTAGCGCTTGTCTACATGTAGAATAGAAAACCAAATTATATGGAATTGACGTATATTTTGACACTTGTCAGTGTCATCCCCATACATTTTGATTTCTACTCTCTCTGTAGACAAGCGCTAAAGTGGCGTTTGGCTAGAGCCCCTGTTAAGTGCTGCTTACTGCAAACTGATAGAAAATACATGCGCATTTATAAATATAATCAGTAAATGATACCACAACACACCGCTATTTTGCCAGCGCTTTCCCAACCTGAACCAGTACCATAATTCTAGTTCACAGTTATGACAGTTCATTACTGAAACGATGTAGGTACCACCCTGCAATTCAAACTATTTCTTGCTTCAGTGGAACATGAAATTAAGGAGCGTAATAAATAACTATGGAGTTATGCGTCCACTTATTTACGTGTATGTAAATTACTGGTGAACGTAAAATTAACTACATGAAATTTTACTCAATCATTCTAATCGTTGGATTTTATAATCCTCCTGTAGAAAAAAAATGTTTAAATTTCATTTAGAACCTTACTAAGAATCCGATTGTATCCTAAAACCAAGGATACACTTAGGGACAAATGTTTTGCAACACGTGTCGCTAACGACGTCGGATGAAGTAGTGCGACGTTGCCGGACTTCGGTCGACATATCGGGCAACATAAACGTCACTGTTGACATAGGCGTGCGTTGTCACCGTATATGGCAGGCTACATCGGTCGGCTTCGCTCGACATGTCGCCGATCCATGTCCTGGGACACATGTCCCCATAGTATATCCTTGCCTTAATACTAGTTATTTAGTGGGCTTAGATCCATTTCATTTCATAGAAGGTTTCGTTTAATAAAGTAATGGATTCAACTTAGGTATTTTCCTGACATCTATTAGACACGGGTCTCCTGTGTCCTTCGTCATTTCACGGCCATAGAAGTGAAACTTAGGTAACCATCTTGATTATTTAGAACACAATTTTCAATCTAAGTTTTAACACAAACTATTGGCGCGGAAGGTAATCTAGATAATAGTTAATTATAGTGTATCAATCAATTAATTAAACCTAGATACAGATACTTTCGTTTTTATTTCTTTGTAAAGACTTTCTTTCATGGGTTTTCTTTTTTATTCAGTTACTAAGAATTAGTTTATACGTAAAAATGCTGATCAAGGTGAAAATTAGGCATTCAAATTAAATTTTAAAATCATCTAATCATCTCATGCTAATCCTGAACCTATTTCAAAACCACACTCAACTTTATTATTACCTAACATTACGATTAAATTTCGTATAGACGTATTCAAAACTAAAACTTGATATCTAAGTTTAGTATTACAAATTTGCATAGCGTTGATACTTAGTTCGTTGGCTTAGGTTACACAGATCAGACAATCTATCTAGTCTTTGAAGGTTGTCCTGCCACAAACCGAGATCTAAGTCGTTTCGAAACATGTACTTGCTTGGATCTTACATTGTTCTCTGATTTAGAACGAAATGCTTTATAACTTGTAAAATACTTCGATTGGTCTGTACCATAAATAACAGAATAGATGATTAGAGTAGTTATCTAGTACATACTACATAATACGCAGTAAACACACTTCTTGATAGAAATAAAGAACGTGTTGGAAGGATTGCAAATAGGGTTGTAAATAAACTATCTTTATCTAAGGTTTGTCTTTGGTTTTCTATCTTGATATTCTCGATACGAACCCACATCCACTCATTTCTGTGAGTAATACTTACTCCTAATTGACCTTTTCGCCTTTTCTAGAGTTCAGTTACCTAGTTTGTGTAACTGGGTGGGTACATGGTACTGTTGCAATTTTTTAGAGGTCATTCAATTTCTAGTTTGTTTCGAATATTGTAGGTACTGTTTTTGTTTTCAGTGATATCTTGATTTCACTAGTTATTTATAATAGTTTTAGAATAAAGTAACTATGAAAATGAGGAAAGAAAAGAAATAAAGTTAGAAGATGTACCTTCGATATTGATTTTTCGTTACCTGTCCTTTTTACGGTTTAAATATTAGTTGTAGTATTTACTTACGTGGAGCTCATCATAAGGTGCCTCTACTGCCGTGTCCTCAGGGAAGTGATCGGCGATGGCGACCTCGCGTCCGGGCCTAGTGCAGGCCATGATGCGGAGCGAGGGGGACTGGGATGCCGTCTCCTCCTTTTGCGAAGCAGTCATGCTAGCTAAGGAGGAGGCGGGACGCGTGAGGCAGCGAAGCGCTGCCTCCTCGCAACCCAGCCATCGCGAAGGACACACCGGGCGTCGGGGATCGCGGGACGATCTCCGGCCACCGTAAGCGCGGGCATGCGGACGGCGAGCATGGGTGGCTCCCCGTCCGACCAGAAACAGACCCGAGCGTACGGCGCGTCGCGTTCCGCGCGCGCCTCAAAGAGCCATCAGACCACCACAGATGGGGCCCAATAGGGCCGATGCCGATTCGGAGTCGCGGAGAACCTAACGGGTAACCGGGGCTCCGGCTCGACGTGCAGGAGAAGGAACGGGGTGGTTTTTAGTCAGTAAGAGTCTGACACTCCCTCCCGCCTCACCCAGGCGGGAGCAGTCATTCGATGTTTTTCCCCCCTTAAAAAAAAAAAAAAAGGTGCCTCTACATGTTCCTTCGAGTACTAAAAGGCGTGACGTTATTAACTATGTGAAATTTAGGGAGAAAACTAGTTGGCACAATGTTATATATTGCCAAATAGAGGTACATAATACATGAGCTTGAAACTTTGTCTGACTTGATTCTATCCCGACTTTGTCAATACTAAGTTCAATTTTAGGATTTGTTTGTGAAGCTAATGTAAGACGTATGTAGATACATGAAGAAAAACTGTGTAGACGAAGTTTAAGTAGGTATGGGGGAACACGAATAGGCCGATGCGATCGGAGTGATACCACGGCCTCACTCCCCAAATCTCCCCAATGCCTGAATCCCCAACAATCCTCAAAATCGTAATCCCCAAAAGGCCGGTAACGCACTTGTAACGTCTCTGGTGTTCCAGGTGTCCATGGACGGCGCCGTTTGCTTACCACTAGGTGATCCGTCTGCTCGTATACCACCAATGTTTAAAGAAACGATGAATAACTTGGTTGTGTGAAGAATGATATGAAAGAGAAAAAACTTTGTGATAGAAAATTTAATACTAAAAAGTACTAATAACTACCTAATGACTAGTTAGTTAAATTAATGAGTAATCTGTATGTATCCAATGTTTAATTACTTAGTGCTATCGACAAACATTTGCTCACAAACCCTAATTACGCAAGTTCTTTCCATGTTTTCCTACGAACTGTTTGCAAAAATGGCTTCACTTTAGTTTCTGTTAAGTGGGTAGATAACAAATAATGGCTTCCATATAAGAGATATTGAAATTACTATCTGATTTTGAAACTGTATGCAACTTATTATGCACATATATCTATACAATAGCCTTACAATTTGAAACTGTGTGCAACTTATTATGCATATATATCTATACAATAGCCTTACAATTTGAAACTGTGTGCAACTTATTATGCACATATATCTATGCAATAGCCTTACAATTTGAAACTGTGTGCAACTTATTATGCACATATATCTATACAATAGCCTTACAATTTGAAACTGTGTGCAACTTATTATGCACATAATATATATCTATACAATAAATAGCCTTACAATTTGAAACTGTGTGCAACTTATTATGCATATATATCTATACAATAGCCTTACAATTTGTTCTTGTCTGCCCACGCCAAGTAAAACATAACATTTTACGACTAAAACTTGGCTAGCAAACAAAATCTATAAAATTAACGAAATCACGTAAATCTGATAAGCAGTAAGAGGTAAAACAAAGTGGACTAACTTTATCTAACAAATGTTATATTGTTTGTTAAGATAACAACTGAATTTTACTCGAAATACGTACTGAGATTATTTAGTTATTTCAAAAACAACAGATTAGGGGCATATCACAATCACAATGTTCACTTCACCTTTATCTCGATTCAAATTTAACCTAGTTCAACCATAAATGTTTAAACATTGTGTGATATTTGTGTGAGAATACTAAGTAACTAAATTTATTTACACGAAGATATAAGCTTTTATGCATTTCCCGTAAATACCTTACAATCTATTTATTAACTGTAAGGATCTATTTCTATTGGGCCCGCCAAGACAATCTAAGCTCTACGTTATACAGTTGGTGCTCACAAGTTTATATATTCAATAAAATACTATGTAAATGCGCTTTCCTATCTATCAACCAGATGTAGACAATTTTGAACCGATTCCAAGAAACCTATAATGAACTGTTGTAAGTTTGACAGACATCAATAAATTCAAAGTAGGCATTTAATTATCCTTACTAATATTATAAATCGGAAAGTGAGTTTGTTTGTTTGTTCCGCTTTCACGCCGTAACTACTAAACCGATTGCTTTGAATTTTTGCAGACGTAACTTTACGTCTGCAAAAATTCAACAAGAAGGCTGGAATATTATTTAGAGGTAAACTGTCAAACACCAAGCGGTCACCGGTGACCGCAACCTATTGTTCTATAATTGTGTCTGCAAAACCGGTAGGTACTCGACGAGGTACGGTAGGATACTACTTTTTATCCCGGAAAAATTTGTTGTTCCCGAGGGAAAACAAAAGTATTGGTATAGATGGCGCTGTGTGTATTGATATATGTCACATAGGTTACTTTTATCCATTTGTGACGCGAGCGTAGCCGCGGGTAAAAGCTAGTAAAAAATAGCTGGTTCCGCGCGGTTTCGCCCGCTCTGCTTCGCGGCTATTGATCATAGCATGATGGTTTAAAGACCATAAATTTCAAATCGGTCCAGTAGTTCCTAAGTTCAGCGCGTTCAAACAAATAAACTCTTCAGTATATATACTAAATAATAGTATAAGATACATATAAGATTATTTTATTGAGATTCGACATCTATAGCAAGGACTCTGCACGTGATTAATTCTAACGTTAATTTGTTAATGACATGACTATTAAGTCTTCATAATAAGTAGAATTTACTAAGAGACTCAAAATATCTAAAACGTTATTAAGAATGTAAATCTGATAACCAAATTTTGTTGAAAAACCTTCACAGTGAATTACGGGTTGTAAGCTTTTTTCGGTTAATCAATTAGTAAAATCTAATTCTAGCTTAATTTAATTATGTATTTAAAGGCTTTAGCGGTTTGACTTGTTGAATTCTCGCTTTCTGCTCCAAGAATGCGGTTAGGATCGGCTGAATGCCATCTGTGTCGAATGGCGATTCTTGGAATTTATGCTTTGAGATATAATTCAAGTAATATAGAGCTGTTTGGTCTCTTAACCTTTAGGACTGAGGTATTTAATATGTTTTTTGAACTGAGGAAACGTCTAGAAGTTCTTAAAATAGTATCAGGTCTAGGTCTTACATGTCTGAAGCCTAATATTGACCTCAATGTCATCAATAGGGTAGATTTTATTTTATGTTCGTGTCCAAGAAGATTATTTAATATCGTTGGACACGTATTTTTTATTTTCTTACAGACACAGATACTTTCGACGATATATTCATTTGAAATATCGCGTGACATCACTTTTGTGTACGTTTTATACTCAAAAATGACGAAGTTAGCTCCCACTCCTAACCTTTGATCTGTTTTATGTACTTAAGTATTGTTTTTTATACAACAAAATAAAATAAAAAAAAAATACGTAAATCAACAGTCCAAAAGTGGCTACTACTGACCAAAGACCTCTTCTCACACGGAGTAGGTTTGAGCATTAATCACCACACTTGCTCAATGCGGGTTGCCAATTTAAACTTATAATTAGAAATTATAAGTCCAGGTTTTCCTCACGATGTTTTCCTTCACCGTTTGTCAGTGGTGTCTAAATAATCTTAGAAACTACATATAACTCGGAAAATGTCACATTGGTATACTTGCCGTTGGTAGGTTTCAAACCCGCGTGCTTGTGCATGAGAAGCGAATGTCTTAAACCTCCGGAAATTTTAAATGTTATGTCCTTTAGCAAATAATTCCTAAGCTTACTGATACAAAAATACTCGGCACTAAAAGCTTAACCCCAAAGCCAGTTTCATGATATCATTAGGAAGAGTTATGGGCAATTTCACTTGGTTTTTAGGTGGTATCGTACTTTAGTTGAGACGTGAAGTGAATAAGTGTTTGGCACTCTTAATTCTATGTTAAGCATAAAATTAAAGAGACCACCATACCAATATGAGGATTTATTTTAAGGAGTATAAAATTAATAGAATGGTAAGTTTCGTGACTGCGTATAGAATATGTACCTTGTTACATAAGTAGTTAAATTGTTATTGACAAGTTATGTTTAGATTAGTTACTAATAATAGCTGTCTTTAGGCTAAATCCATTCGGTCTTCTGCAGTAATTTTACATAGGGAGGTGGAAACTATATAGTTTTTTTCTTCTCCTCTAATATCTAATCATTTTTTTATTCACATCCCTGGGACGCGTGGCGACCTCAGTGTTCCGATGTTTTCATGGTTTTATCTACTGTAGATTCTGGCTCACAGGAGTTGCAGCGGTTTTGCGATGTTGTAGCGAATGATAACAGCTGTTCACGATAATTACTAAAACGAAAAACTTAATATACCTATATCAATCGTAACCTATATCAAGACAAGTGACAGTAAACATCAAACAACCAAAGAAACTATATCAAAAACAAGAGATAAATTAACTTTCACTCTAATCTGTAAACAAAAAATCGTAATTCAACTTGAAACAACCTTGCCCTCGCAAGTTTAAACTTCAAATAATCTAGAAAACAGAACATAAATAATTATCTAAATCTAGATTTAATAAGGTACTATACTAATTAATTAGGAGATCCTACGTCTAATTTAACGAAGATAAAGTAGCTAAATAATCTTATCAAATAACTATCTATGATAGGTTAATAAAGCTCGCTGCGTGATCCGCCAATGAAATTAATCAGTTTTGATGAACCATTTTGTGAGAATTCTCGGGAATTCTGTATAGGATTAATGACACATAATTGAGTGGAATTGACAGTGTTGTGATGAAATATTTCAATATTTAATGTCTACCTATTTATCGGTGTTTAAGTTGTTATATCTTAAGTTAAGGGTACTTTTAATTTGGCCCTTCTTTAATATATCGCCAATCTGGTCACTAAATGTCCGTCTAGGGCGCCCTTTACCGACGGCCCCATTCATATCCGCTCTGTATACTAACCTTAACCGACGAGCATGCATGAAAAGATTGATGACTGTTAATGAAGCGAAAGAGGTATGTAAGAATCGTAGTAATTGGCGTTCCTTAGTCTCTGCCTACCCCCATGGGAGACAGGCGTGAAGTTATGTATGTATGTATGTATATCTTAAGTAGGCGTGTTGTGTTTGTAAGGTGTTTTTTTGGGATTAGTCCAAACAGCCATATGAATAATAACCTACTTCAAATTGGGTTATGCTTATCACTATGCTACATTATTACTTAAAACTTGTCCCTTATCACATCTGAATTATCAAAAGCTAAGGTAAGATAGTTACCTATTTAAAAAAATACCTATTACCTATCTGAATTTGAAATGTATTCCCTAAGACAGCACATCGGAGAATACCTACCGCAATGCTAGGCTATCTATTTTCACAAACAAATACAGACTACTTTGCTGAGTAAATATAAGAATGAAAAACTTTAATACTTAATAGTTACTCTGTTTTCATTGCAATTTAATATTATTAAGATAACGAAAACTTACTTCAAATACCTATATGAGAATAGTTCAATATGTGTGGAAATACGGGAGAGTGTACGTAAGTCGCAGTGCAGTCCAATATGTGCAAGGGACTCGCATTTGCATACCGAGACAATCTCATGTGGAGGATCTTGAAGATTGCAACCCGTGGCCCTGCTCTGTATATTTTGAGATATCCACGCTTATGCATTACATATGTGATTGGATCTTGGGGAAAACTCTTCAGATTTAATCAACCAAGTTAACACTACTTTAAGTTTTTTAATGCCAATCTCAGTTCTACCTCTATAGTTACCGAAGGCTTATGATTGATTCCGTATAATAAGCTCTATAAACACACTATTAACCACTATGGTGACTTTCCGACAGTTACCTTTATTTTTGTTTGCTTAGTTCCTCTATCACGCATTGAAAATAATGCGTCCTTCAGATATAAATGAAACTGATATTTTCGGGATTTGATCCGAAAAATCCTCTAACAACTACAATAATTGAGTTCGTCCATAATCCAAGTTTTATAACTGTATTTACTGGTGCAGAAATAACGATTCTAGCTAAGTACTAAAAACTTACTCAAGGATTCGAGTTGAGTAAGATTCTAGGAATCGATTATCTGTTTACTAAAAGATCAGTTAAAACTTTAGCTTGTTATATACCTTATAAATTCGTGCTACGAGTGTTGAAAAACTCTAAGATATTTCTATTGCTGCTATCGGTAGCAACAATACCTCTAGATAGGAGATTTTAATAGCGAAGAGTTTTCAGTGTCTCTCTGGTCATACACCTATTCAAGGGCAATATATTACTGGTTTTTTTTTTAAGAAATGGAGGAGACTATCATGGAGGTTGATATTATACGCAGCGTATCACTTACTCCTTATTTAATTAGCGGCCAGACAGAATTTTGTTTAATATTTGCCCCTTGATGTACCTACTTCTGATTGTTGTTTTAATTGTTTTTTTTTTTGTTTTGTTTCTAGCGTACGAATGGTCCGGAGTGTACGGCTCCGTGCCGGCGCGCGCAGCCTTCCCCGCGAACCACCAGCACACCCAAGCGAACTCCTGCGCAGCCAACTGCCAACAATGATGCTGCCGGTAAGTCATTATAATAAGTTATCTTATATATTGATTAAATTAATGATCTGTTCGAAGAGGAAGCTGTGATGCAAGTCTGTTAATAAGTTTTTATGTCATTATCGTGAATTCGTGATCAATTACAACTTACAATGATGACTTCGTTTGTCACGCCACCACAAACGTAAATAAAGTTCTGCGAAAACGTTTAAACGTGAAAGTTTACGTTACCACGGCCAAATATCAAAACCATTAACTTTCGAATGAAGTGACTGCTCTAAAAACGAGCAAAACAAAACACATTACATTTTATATACATTGTGAGATACACGGCGATTAGCAGTTAACGCGTGGACGCATTAACAAAACAGAATCCACGCGTTCATTGTCACCATTTGTTTCACAGTTAATTTGGTTTCGTTTCGAATGGTACTCTTGACGCTGCACACCGTAAAGGATTTCGTAAATTATAACAGAGTTTAAAATTCTTTCGTGACAAATCGGTGCCGTGGCGGCTTTTAGCGCTCACCGTTTTTTAACACCGTTTTCAGGCCAAATCATTAAACCTTTCGTTTGTTTTAATACTCTTCCCCTGACCTTTGGCCGACTGTTTGGGTCATTGTGGAATCTTAATCAGAATTGGTTAAATATCTTGTATGCAGAATAATTACTGTTTGTTATTATCCAATGGATTTGTGTGTTTTATGGAGATGAAACACGATCATCTAATTTCATGAATTAGATCAACTAAGACAATAAAGGTTGTTGTGTTGATTCTAGATGTAATAACAAAATCTTCTAATCTTAAACTATCTGGTATAACGACGTACGGTGTATGATTAATACTTACAGAGCCTTTTATTTCCAATAACTGGATTTTGATGCGTCTAAAACGCAGTTAGCGAGGGTGGGTTCCCTCGTTAGATTAACAGATAATCCTAATTACAATATCGATGTTAAGGATAGAAGATCGTAATGGAATTTGTAAACCAATTTAAAATTTATCTTATTTTCTACAAGCCAGGTGTTTCATTCACGTCTTTCAGCGGGTACATTGCCATGACATTACAGTAACAATACATTTCAACCTGTCAAAGATACGCCCTCAGTCTATTTCTGCTTACTACCGTCCGACCGTGACCGCAGTCACGTTGACATGCCAATACCCGACACATGTAGGGTTGAAAGCTCCCAACATACCCCCTTTTAGGCCTGTCCAATGTCCATGTTATGTTCAACGCACGTCCCTATTTCCCGATTGAAAAATAAATCGGTTCTATTTGCAAATTTTACGAATTACGTTCACAGAATTTAAAGTAGGCGTATTGAATGGATTGTTTAAACTTTCAGATATTTAACAAAAGGTTAAGATTTTCTTCATTTTATTATATTTGTTGAATATCTTTAAACGTTTTATTCATGTTTGTCTATCTATAAGCTTGCTCTGTTATTATCCGTTTAGTCTCAAAGTCATGCTATGGTTGTCTATTTACATATATGTGTTGACTTTTACGTCCCCCAGATGTTCATCGATGTCTAGATAGGGCAGCCCTATTGTTACCGTGATTATTGGCACGAGTTACCTTACCTTGTACTCTTTGCATTTGATTTCGAACCTTATAGAGAGGTAATCTCTTCAATTACGTTTGCTTCCATTCTATATTGCTTTTGTAATGGAAAGTATTCGTTTGTTTTCACTTCCAGCGATTTAACATTACAACATAGCGTTTTAGCTTTTAGGAATTTTTTGTTCCGTAATATATTCGTGCATTAATTGGTTGGGTGTGTGTAATAGGATATAAATTAGTACGTTGCTGTAGATACTTACAAGTTAAACAGTTAACAGCCCTATGAACATTACTATTGTAAACAAAATATCTGTATAACACAATATAATCGATCATCGAAGATCTCATTGTATATCAACTTAGCGATATCAATGGTTCTCGGAAAATATATCACATGTCGTGTGTCACTGTGAATCGAAACAGATTAATTGGATAGAAAATAAAACTGCGTGTCTATCAATTTCGCTTCGTTTAACGTATCAATTAGAGCCATCGAATGCTGAGTTGAAGCACGGTTCTTTAGCGGTTTTTTACCCTGAAGTGAAAGGGAAACTCATGTTAAATAATATTTGTTGGCACTTGAATCGATATATTTTTTTTTTTTTTTTATTTAACGTTGCCCCACACTAGGATTATCTCCTGTGTCGTGGGTGCGTTTACAAACATACAAGTTCACATACACATGACACCCAATATACCACCATGACAATATACCACTTATGGACTTATCGAATTGGTTTCCAGATAGCAACATACAAAATAAGACTGTCTCAAAGAATTCCGTGTTCGTGTCTATATATTATCCATCGAAGAAGTTCGTGTAGTCAATTTATTATTCAAATGAGTTCAATTTATAGGCCACAGGTAGAGCTAGCGAGTTGACATGCAGGCTGGCTTCGAGACTGGAGCCGTACGTGTAGCCCACCTTACCATGAATTATTTAGGAGCAGTGGGGCAGGAATATTATGATCGTGGGTTCTAGCCAGCTATGTAGAACAAGGTTGTTTGTCTTTAAAGTACAATCGCTTCTAGTTTGTGCAGTAGTTTGCAACGAGAACTTAAGTCGAGATCGCTAAGTACGTTCCAGTGGAGTAAGTAATGTTTCATTAACGAAACAGCGTCCCACAAGTCCTCCACTTAGTACTATCCATCGATCTATGTCCCCCGTGTAAATAAATGGGATAAATAAACCTATCTGCTAGATAGAACCCGTATCTTCCTAATATAGCGCGCAAATCTACATATCGCCTTGACACGGAACTTTGAAAGCGAATGTCTGAGTGATCTATTTATTCCCATGACGATGTATGACAAGAATTCGAACAATATTTTACGTTATTCTCAAACGCCAAATGGACGGAAGCCTTTTTTAGAAAAACACAAGGAATTTAAATGATTAGCTAAACTAAAAGAAAAGTCATTAAACAGCGAAAGGTAACTTGGGATCAAAGTGTAATTGGATATAAAGAATTGTAAAGAGAGAAGTATAGAAGTTTGTAGATTGGGTACATATATTTTTGCCATAAAATACGTCCGCAGTGTCCTTTTACGGCTGCAATTTAATAGCAGTCGAGCATAACGCGGTCTGAATGGATACAGGTATCACGATATTACATGTTATCTTCGATTATATTGAAAGTTAGTCTTTGGAAACCCCAAGAAAAATATAAATAAAATATCAATTAGTTTATTATTTACAGCTTCAAACAGTATCATTATTCAGTTGAAAGAGAAAGCAATCGACCGATAATACATAAAATAGTACTGTATTTTACATATTTTAAACGCGATTTACTGTAGGGGTGTCGCAAAATTATTGCACGTGAGCCCGAGGGTCGAGCTGGTCAGGCGTTAAACTGGGTCAAGGGCGGCGGGACCTTACCTGTCTAGTCCTTCAAAATAGAATGCATACAGAACAAAATTGCGAACGACATTCACTACTAGGGTAGTGTTCATGTCGCTTTATTTGTTCGAAGGTCAGGTCTTAAACAAAGGATAAATTAGTTCAATAAAAATAATATTTGATGATCCAATTTCGAGATGAAAACAAGGGTTTATTGGCATTGGGATCTGCTTTTGTTTTGATGTGTGCTTGATTGTCAATTAATAGATAAGACTGCCTCGTTGGCCGAGTGGTCGCAAGTGCGACTGCCGGGCAAGGGGTCTCGGGTTCGATTCCCGGGTCGGGCAAAGTATTATTGGGTTTTTAAAAATCTCAGTAGCACGGAGTCTGGAAATGTGCCTGGTATATGGCAATAGGCTCACCCCCTATTACATGGGACTCGTAACATAAATAGTGAAAAGTGGGTGTTACATTGTACAGTGGCATTAAGTGCCGTAATGTGCACCTCTGCCTACCCCTTCGGAGATAAAAAGGCGTGATGTTATGTAATCAGAACGAAGTAAACATTCTTCGTAGCATAATAGAGGTAGATATTATGTCATAGTTTCGTGATGATGATTCCTAAGAGATATAAAACTGATGACATGTGTATTTCGATTTATGTAGCTAATGGAAATTGTATCCCCAATGACTGTCTAATTTATAAATAACCGGGTTAAGGTTATACAATATTCGTCCTTCTGTCGAGTGCATATGACACGGAATAATCATAAACAGCAAGGATAATGGTGGCTTATAATGGAACCATTAACTTTCATAAATCTAGAGTTGTTTTAATATAAAAGATAAGTTACTATTTGTTCTAAACCCAAGGACTCGAACACAAGCCTCATTTTCATTTAAAAAAAATTCTGAGATACATTCTTGCGTCAGGAATTACTGATTGAAAACGAAACAGTAGGTCACACCTATGTTGTAGGATCCTGGAATTGATACAAATTTGATTATGTATGTATTGATATCGTTTCGGAAGTCGTACACAGCTTTAATGAATTAAACATCGGCTTACGTCTGATTCGAAATTAATTTATCCATGGCTTCGTTACTATTCTGAACACGTTGGATCCTTTACAACGTTTTCTGGTTTCGACCCTCCTTTTATCCAGTTCATCCAACTTGGGGCGTGGGTGGATAGGTTGTTGTTCCATAGGCCCGCAACTGTTTATCAGCACCTACGCCCTGGCATTTCCTATACAGCCTTAGGTTTGACTAAAACAAATGGTGGTTTGAGCTCGGTATGAAAAGGGTTATGAATGATGCTAAGGTGTTTTAAATATTTATCGTTTCGTAGTATTTCGGTGTTGTTCACGTTTCGTAGAATTTACCCGACTGTTTTGAAGTTATTATTACTACTACGATTAATTGGTTAGTTTTTACTTGGATGTGTAGGAGACGCCTACATTAAATTAATTGTTACTTCTAAGGGCCGATTTTTCTAACACCAGATTATATTTTAACTAACTTTGAATATTTGACAATTCTTCCATACTAAAAGCCGTCATATGTCAATTTTATTCTACAGTTAAGACTTAACTGATGATTGAAAAATCGGTCGTAATCGAAGTCAGAAATGGCAGTATTTTGTGATAGATAAATAAATACACGCCCTAGAAAATATTTTAGTTTTTCGTTTGTATCTACCTCTATAAAGGAATGATATCTAACCAAGTGTTTGACGACAAAAAAGAACTCAATACACCGAACATAGACATGGTGAAAAATATTCCACGGGAATGTTCTGGTAAGTACATAATGTCGTAAGTACGTAAGTAGCGTGTCTGCCGACAGTAAGCGATGTTTAGTGAATACTTACACGTAATAATTCAGTGTTTAGTCCCCTTGAAATATTCACATCGCAAGTTTTTGCCACAAATTCATACTCCAACACAAATAGATGAGAGGTTTTTGAAGAAAAAGTGACGCGTAATAATTCAAAATACGTTATTGATAAACAGATGCCTATAATAAATTTATGGGCACGTTTATGAGTCGTTTCTGTATCGCATTAAAATTTTACGTTCACCATCATTTTTATTTAACTTTCATATATTATGTATATGTTGTATGTCCACCATATTCTTTTTTTATAAGTTGTCACGTTACTCGTTTTCGTAGATACGTTCGTATATGTTATAGAAAACGACAGATTGCTATGTAGTAGAAACTCTTTTAACTAGAACAGCATCGGATTGTGGAATTTTTGTGCAATGCAATGTTAACGTTGCCCCGCACTAGGATTTTCTCCAGTGTCGTGGGTGCGTTTACAAACGTACAAATTCACATACACTTATCCCCCAGACATGGATCTGTGGATTACACAAAGACTTATTTCTTGCGGAAACCGAACCTGCAACACGTTACGCGGCAGCCACCGCGCAGTCACTTCTTTCGAACATACGTTAAGTTCATAAAAAAATATGTAATATTAATTTCCACATGGCTAAAACAGTTTAAATATGTAGTTAAGTACTTATTTCATAGTTTTACTTTATCTACGTTATCCTATTAATATGATTAAACGCTAAACGTGGCTAGTGACCTTTACGTGACTTGGTTTAATGAGTCATTTATACTTAACTCATTTTACTCCTTTCGAGTTTATAAAAAGTAATCCCGATAAGATAGGATACGCCTACACCTGTTTCTTTCTAACTTAGAAGAAAACAATTAGGATTATGTTACAGTACTTTTTTTTTGTTAGTTCAGAAAAGAAAACTTGTAAAAAATGGTGTTAACAAAAAGTTTTTCGTCAATGTGACCTTCCCTATCAATCATGACAAAATTCAGCCTAAAGAAGCAACGAAATACATTTTCGAAATCACACGCCATTTGCTCATTTTTTGAACAAATTAAAAAAGTTATTTTACCACAGAATAAAGTTTATATCAGCTATTTATCCTCGTTGTTCCCATCTGAACGTCGCAAAAGACATAAACATGGTTTCTCCCGCCCATATAAATTTATTGCACATTTCGCTCCTATATGTCTATCGAAACTCCCCATTTTAATACTTAAAGACTACCTCCTCTAAGGATTCTTTGCTATTACTAAACTATCTAGCTTCAGTACCCATGTTAACAATAAGTCCTCCCCGTAGATAATACAATATTAAACCTCTTATATCTTGCGTCCTACCTCTAGGTATTAACTTAAGTACTATACCAAAGTCTAACACTAGTATGGTAGTTTGTAAGTTTCAAGTTTTAAAGTTGTAGTATGGAAAATTCAACCTTGTTTACTGAGGAAGAAAAGTTATTGTAACGAATGGATTATTTGCGACAAAACTTTTCGTAGACATAAAATACTTTTGACACATACAGAGAGTTGATGTCACTCGTAAAAAGCTGTCAACATGCAAAAATAATCGCGTCAATTTCTTGTTCCTGGAACGAAGGACGAATAGTTCACTACTTTTTTTATTTATATTTTAGTTATCTATTCACGAAAATTGTATACCTAATATGTATTCGTAAAGATCAATTTCGACTGACGGATATTGCATTATGTCCATCGGATAACGAACTGGATCGTCAGTTCAGTCAATGGATTCTGACTGAAAGTTTACGCTTCAGTGCTCAAACCGATTTCCTGCTAGCTTATGTGTATGTAAGTAAACAGTTTAATTTGCTAGACCTTTTTGCTAAACTTCCTATGCATATGATATAATATATTAGCCACGGTAATTTTCCAACTGGTTGACGAATGTGTGGCCTGATTCGAAATTTGTAGTAATCGTGTGACAAGGGTCTAAGCCTGGCTAAAATTTCATTGAGCTGAATTAATAGATCTGTTGTTATGCTTTTCGCCTATGTGGAACGTTGGTATCGCCTTTGTAACTTACACAACTGTTACAAGGATAAGTATTTGAAAAAAGTGTCTAAGTTTTTACCTCTTCACTTAGCCAATATTTTATACCACAATTATAAATACATTGCAGCTTACACTCATTCCGTCACATATGTAAATATAACTTCCAGTGAAGCTAAATTCCAAACGGTTTCACAGCGTATAAGCTACGTAGGGTTGTCCTGAACTAAGTTGGAATATTCTGCTATTTTATCCGAGTCCAAAATGGATAAATGGATGCTGAAGCAAAAGGCATGCAAAGTAGGTTTCGTTGACTGACGCCTCACCGGTTCTCTTTGACTCAAAGCATGGAGCGTGGGCGTAGGAATTAAGTTAATAAATTCTTAGTTACATTACTCCATCCCTTTCAGTTCCAAGGTAGTTCTAGCATCTCATTATACCTAGTAGTGACTTGAAAATTTTAACGTGAATATTCTCATTATTTAAATTAGGGATTTTGTTATATTCGTCTTTTTAACGTAGAACTTCGAGTGCTCCATTAGTGCATTTTGATACAAGTCTACTTATGCTGCCTGTTTAAGTATTTTTATGAAGTCGCAGAATAATCTCTACTGCTATGTTATTTCTCTATTATTCGAGATGTTAGTGCTTTTGCAAAGACATATTGTTCATAATTAAGAATGTTTTAGTATTCAGCACAGGATTTTCGCGGCTTATTTAGAGTCTTATTCCACGAACTCCAGTTCGTCTTAGTTCGTGATCTCAAAAATATAACTTAAGTCAAAAGATACACAGTCCTTCCTTAACCTTCACGATCTTGCACTTTTATACACCGAATACCAGAACCTTGACCAGTCCGGTAATCTAAACATCTGTCTAAATATCTATTAGTCATTCTGTCAGCCCTAATAACTACAAGGTCGTCGAGGTAGTTATGCCCTTTTACGTTTATACATCTGAAAGTCACCTGTTCGTGAATCATACCTGCCGAAATTTTATACTTGTGAGTAGGTACGTGGTATAACTTGTGTACCTATGTGTGAGTATGTGTCTAGGAATACGTTACCTATGATTTGTACTTTTTTATAGCTAAGTTGTACTAAATCATGGTTTGAATGGTATTTCCTTTGCTAGTGAGTACTAAAATTAGTTTTGTACAATCCTTATTAAATAATTAAGTACTTAATTTTGTGTTCACAAACTATTTTTATAAACAGTTTGTTGTGATCATTTTTGTGACGTCATGACATGTGTCAAGCAGTGTGCACTGCGCACATTAAACAGTTTCTCTGCTCTGCGTTTAGTCTATATTTAAAGTTAATGCAAGCCCTTTTTACGAACCCAACCTCTTCGCGTGGGGTATAAAATAAAAAGATGAGTGGCCATAAATATTTCACAACCGTTTACATGTAGATATTTATAAGTACACACAAATGCCCATACACTTGGTGGTTTTTCTGATAGTGTTAGATGTTCGTAGAACTATTAAGTAAAGCACTTAACCACCGTGTGTGTTGATCTAGATATTTTGTAACCTAATAACTTGAGTAAAGTTACACGCTAAACTTAGATTTGGAACGCCTTAGGTCATATTTATTTACGTATTCGTAGCTAGGTAGGTAATAATTCAAATGGAGTATTTTCATGTTAGTCAAGTTCAATTGTTTTTTTCATCAATAATTCGTGGCAGTTCAATGGTGGCCTTTTTTGAGGAGGAAAAATTATCCAATGATTTCTCCCGCCCGGGTGAGGCGAGAGGAAGTGTCAGACTCTTACTGACTAAAAACCACCCCGTTCCGACGCCTGCACTTCGAGCCGGAGCCCCGGCAACCCATTAAGTCTTCCGCGGCTCCGTATCGGGTATCAACCCTATTGGGCCCCATCTGTGGTGGTCTGATGGCTCCTTGAGGCGCGCGCGGTACGCGACGCGCCGTACGCTCGGGCCTGGTTCTGGTCAGGCGGCGAGTCACCCGTGCTCGCTGTCCGCAGGCCCGTGAGTTCAATCGTGGCCAAGGGTTATCTACATTTGAGGGTTTGCAATAACCTCCAAGCTTTGGCAAATAGCTTAAAAGATAGTAGATTTAAAGGCCGTTGTCAGAGTTTATAGTGCAGGTCCATAATAATGTAATTGTTTACGAAACCGGCTGTCACACAACAGTCGTTTCTTGCTAAATATCATAAATAACTAACTACGTATTTACTCTAGTATTTTCAAACTAATATCCATAAAGGAATCAGACATCTCCGCTTTAATAAAAAATGCACTTTGTCTGACACAATATTACATCACGTAGCAAAACAATTTCTTTAATATACAGGCTGTCTCAAGGGAAATATAACTAGGTAGGTTTTATATTTCATTGCAATTAGGTACGATGTGTTTACAAAAGTGTATTATTTATTTTTATTTGTAAATGTACCTTTTACATTAATGTATTACTTATTTGAGAATTCCCTTGAGTACTCTTACGTTTAAAATATGTTTGTTATATTTTTTGTTGTTAAATATGACGTTCAATTCTAAATTTCGTGTTTAACAACACGAAATTTGGATCTATTAGTAGTATCTTGGTAATGTTAATTTTAGAAACCCAATGAACTCTGCCTGAGAATGGATAAACTTAACCGTCAAATCAGTCAATTAAAGGTTAGACATGTCGTAAGTCATAAGAAATTTATTTCGTTACAATTCTTCGGGAAACGGAATGCACTATGGACATTATAATTAAAACATACTGTGTAACTACAAAAAGAAAACAACATTATCAAATTAACTTTAATACACACACACACACACACACACACACACACACACACACACACACACACACACACACACACATGTTTACAGTACTATAAATCCATAATTTTAAAAGCACGTGTTAACTATACTCGTCTTTATGAAAGTTGATCTCATATTAGGGTGCTAGCATTACAAGACTCGCACGGGCTTGGAGTCGGTGACCACGGGTTACTCGCCGTTTAACCAGAACCAGACCCGAGCGTACGGCGCGCCTCACTAAGAGCCATCAGACCACTACAGATGGGGCTCAATACGGCTGGTGTCGATACGGAACCGCGGAGGACTTAACAGGTTGTCGAGGCTCCGGTTCGAAGTGCAGGAGTAGGAACGGAGTGGTTTTTAGTCAGTAAGTCTGACACTCCCTCTCGCCTCAGCCGGACGGGAGAAGCCATTCGATGATTTTCCCCCCTCAAACTAAAAGGCATTCCACGACTCATCTAAAAGTTTAAATATCCTGAGGTTCTCTGTAGGTTGCTGAATTCATGAAAACTTTTCCGTTCACTCAACGTTATAACTGAAATCTTATTTCCATCTGTTTACGTGTATTCGTGTGATTGATGTACAAACATATCATTTTGGTAACGTCTAAATATTGTTAGTAATTTGAATTTCATAGTAGTAGTAGATATGTCTGGTTTATGAGGAATTTTCGCATAGCTAAGAAACAATCTTACGTGTTATAATGCAAAGTTTCAAGGAAAATGGAGAACTTTTCACGCTGGTTGACTTTATAATACACCGATTCCAAAAGCACACAATATTTTCATAAAATTCTCCTTATACTTGCATCTTAACTTGGAAAGAAAACGCCCGGAATTTCCGCAGTAACTAGAAAACTTATGCAGACTAAGTTGCGGTGAAACGAGCTAGTTAAATTTCCAAATCTCTTATGTAATATTATTTTATTTTAAAAATGTCTGTAGCGTATGATATTCATGTATTTTTCCTTAATATCAAGAACAGCAAAACCACGTGCGCCGTGCCTCCGGCAAAAGTTACCTCAAGTAGCTTTTGCCCCAATTTCCCTTATCCCTCGTCTTGTACACTCACGTGCAAATACTTTATTCTCAACACCCTCTATTGTGCTCAGCACTTTGCACGTTTTACATATCGATACCCGAAATATTAGTATTCAAACTTATAAGTACCTACACTTTGTCAAACCGAAACCTTATACGAAAAGTTTTGGTTACATTTGGTTTTCTAATAAAATATGAGCCTTTTTTAGCTTAGTCATAAAAGCGTTAAAATTAAATTTCATCCATCTTTTTTAGTTTCTCTTGCATCCACCTGTTAACACTAATTTACATACACAGGTCGTTGACATGCGATCTTGAAAATCAACTTTGAACAAGTCTAGAATATCACGACTGGGTACTTTTTTCTCACATTTCTCTGCTTGAGAGGTTCGTTTTAATTTTAGTTATCATTTACGAGAGTATTGTACCATCGACAAGTCGACATGTGTTCGGGTAGACCGGCGCGTGCGCCGCCGCAGGTCAGTCGACGCGGTTCGTTTGTTGCGCGCGCTTATCTCAGCTATTCTGATCGATGATTAGAGTTCGACGCGTTAACTACGCGCGATAATTGTAGTATGTGAAGCGAGACATTCTAGTGTTTCTTACATGAGTTTTTTTAGTGGGGAAGATTAAAATAAGCTAGTTAAATAAAAGTTACAAATTGAATTTGTTACTTTCACTAACATTAATTTTGGGAATAAAGCATACTCATCAATCATAAGTATCGATGTTTGCAAAAAAAAAACAAAGACTAATTAAATGGTGTAATTTCGCCGGTTATTTGGATCTCGACTCCCGCGCATGTGCCAAGCGTTCGAGGCGCATTTCTTTAGTGTCGACCGATGACACCGTGCCGTGCGTCTACCCCACACACTTTTTTTATACTTTTTTGTCTAAAATACAAAGTTGCCTTCAGTCGTATATAGATAGTTAGCAAGTGATTTACGTTTCGTGTATTTGTTTATCAACAAGATGGAATTGTTAATTTTGCAAGATCCCATTGTGATATCGTGGATTATCTTCCTGCTTCTAATCTGTCGGTGTTATTATCAAATAAGTGCGATTAAACATTCAGGTAAGTGTATTATGAGATTAATTAAATTTCCACGTGTAACTATGAGTCATATTGCCCTGTAATAAGGGTGCTTTTCTTGGAAGACATGATTGATCATCAGCTGAGTTAGTGTTTAGTGTAATGTTTTTAAAGTGAAAAATAACATGGTGTTCTAGGAAAGGCGATTTCAATAACATGTAGGGAATTAATGTAGTTTTAACTGGAGAATACACTTTATATTCATTTGTTTAAAAGTGCATTAGACATAATTATGAGAATTTCCCGAGCGTACGGCGCGTCGCGTTCCGCGCGCGCCTCGTGCGACGTGCAGGAGAAGGAACGGGGTGGTTTTTAGTCAGTAAGAGTCTGACACTCCCTCCCGCCTCACCCAGGCGGGAGCAGTCATTCGATGATTTTCCCCCCTTAAAAAAAAAAAAAGAAAAAAAAAGACATATGAGAATTTAATTGCGTGTCTAGTTATGCATTTTTGTCGTAGAAACTATACTTATTCGTGTTTTTTGGAAAATATTTTAGTTTAGGACGATAAATAGGACTATAATCTTTGAAATGTTGATATTTTTACCTATTTAACTACATAGCTGCAATGTATAGGACCTATAATAAGTCCTACATAATACATTATAGGTTTT
Source organism: Spodoptera picta (assembly GCA_038387885.1). Classification (NCBI taxonomy): domain Eukaryota; kingdom Metazoa; phylum Arthropoda; class Insecta; order Lepidoptera; family Noctuidae; genus Spodoptera; species Spodoptera picta. The sequence goes on along the minus strand of JAZHFQ010000003.1, from coordinate 378,706 downwards.
ACTATGCGTCCTTGGCTAAGATATTCCCAAAGAAATAACTTTAGTAATATGTAAATATATAAATGGTTGTGTTGTATTCTGGTTTCACCGCAAGTGTTAAGAATTTAAGATCGAACTTTAATTAAACCAACGAAGATAAATTGCAAGGTAATCCCTGCGTGTGACACTTTCAAACCAACTGTGCTGCCATCTATCACTGCTTAACAACCGAAACAAGTTTGATATTTTCTCCTTTTTATCTCTTCGTATTTTGGCCATGTACTATATTTTTTTTTACACTGAGAAAGACTTAAGCAAAATGCTGATGTAAAAATTCAAAAGTTAAGAGACTTAAGTCTTATTTTTCCTGTTGCATTGCATTAATTTAACAATCCTTGCTATTATAAATGGGAAAGTGATGTTTGTTTGTTTGTTCCGCTTTCACGCCGTAACTTCTAAACCGATTGCTTTAAATTTTTGCAGGCGTAAAGTTAGAAGTCCGGAATTAATAATAGGGTACTTTTTATCCCGGAAAATTTTGATATTCCCGAGGGAAAACAAAAGAATTGGTATAGATGGCGCTGTGTGTATTGGTATATGTTACATAAGCTACGTTTATCCTTTTGTGACGCGAGAAAAGCCGCGGGTAAAAACTAGTGTTAAATAAGTTAAGATAGAATCCGGTTTCTAACTTCAGAATCCAGCCTGGTCTAGATTCAATACTAAACATTTCACTCGCTCGTTTTAATATTCAAAACAAGCAACCAAATCAATCGTATTTGAAATGTTATGCACATCACTAGCTAAACAAGAACGGAATACCGATTCGAAACTAATCGAGTAATCCGAATATTGCATCGATTTTAAATTTATGGTGGCGCAATCGCGTTTTAGATATCAGTCGTCACGGATAAAGCCGGTCATACATCTATCGATGTATTTGCGACAAAACTACGAGTAACAATTACTCATCCGATTTTAACTACCCGTAGGTATAGATAAAACGATACATCGGGTTACTTTCCAACTAGTCAAATTCAATACCTATTTTATACTCCCATACTCAAAATCGTCAATTTTCTATTAATTTTGTGCGGTATTTTATATTAAACTGTCAAACACCAAGCGGTCACCGGTGACCGCAACCTATTGTTCTATAATTGTGTCTACAAAACCGGTATTCGACGAGTTAAGCCGTGATTTTTTTGTCTGTGTCAAACAGTATTTATTTTCTTAGGAATTAGCTAGAAAAATACGATATTTTGCTGTTCCGTTTATTCAATTAATTAAAGTGCGATTATTTTAAATATTTTAGTGTATTGAAGAGTCAAAACAGTTTCTTTTGACTACAGAAAGTGTCCATTGTATGGTATAAATACCTAGTGCATGGAAAAGCTGAGTAACTAACTAGAGGTAGAGTATGATTTCGAATATCGATGGAAACTGAAAATCGATACGTCTGTGTCGGTGTTTGACAAACGCAAATGTTGATCGTACACAGTTACACACTGAAATTTTGTTTTAGCAGTCTGTGTTACCTTTGAAAGTTATATGGAATCTATTTTTGTCCGGAGTCAGTCTGTAGGTGTGTTAACTTGAATAAGTACGTTTGGAATGTCGGACTAAGGATGAATTCAAACTAGGTCTTTAATATAACTAGAAAATTCTCTAATTACAAGATTAAATGTCGTCTGTCTCGGTGGCCGAGTGGTCGCAAGTGCGACTGCCGGGCAAGGGGTCTCGGATTCGATTCCCGGGTCGGGCAATGTATTACTGGGTTTTTTAAATAATTCTCAGTAGTAGCATGTAGTCTGGAATTGTGCCTATTTGTGGCCTGTTTGCGTCTTAGCTTTAGTATTAAGAATAACCATTACTCATACAGCCACTAACTAACAAGTCAGGCAATGTGACATATATTAAAATAATTAGATCATCGCGCCGCCATTCTATTTTCAATGCGTGTCATGTTTGCGCGGTAAAACCCGTCCTAAATTGTCAGCCAAATGATTGGTTATAAAACAATGAGGTCTATGTGGTTTTGTGCTCACCAGATGGCACTATTACTTATAACGTAAGGTCTGACCAATCACTGTAGCTGTCAAAGGACTGTCCAATAGTCTGACACTAGGAGTTTCTATTGGATAAATAGGAACTTAAGCTACGTTAGCGTCACCTGGTGTTACTGTCTGGTAAATAGGTAAAGCAGATTTATTGGAATTCCGAACTAATTTATAGGAGAAAGCAGCAAACACGTGTTGCTGTGTTTATGTTAATTGAAAAATTGTGTTAACGATATTTTAACGATAGTTTATTGAATATCAAAATTGCTGGTTGACATTAATTACCTACTTAATTTCTAAAAAAGACGATATTTGGGTAACAACATGTAATTGCACTGAAATATGGTAATAGGCTGACCCCCTATTACATGAGACTCACAACATAAATAGTGAAAAGTGAGTGTTACAGTGGCATTAAGTGCCGTAATATGCACCTTTCCCTACCCTTTCGTGATAAAAGGCGTCATGTTGTTACCCAAATATTGTCTTTTTTAGAAATTAAGTAGGTAATTAATGTCAACCAGCAATTTTGATATTCAATAAACTATCGTTAAAATATCGTTAACACAATTTTTCAATTAACATAAACACAGCAACACGTGTTTGCTGCTTTCTCCTATAAATTAGTTCGGAATTCCAATAAATCTGCTTTACCTATTTACCAGACAGTAACACCAGGTGACGCTAACGTAGCTTAAGTTCCTATTTATCCAATAGAAACTCCTAGTGTCAGACTATTGGACAGTCCTTTGACAGCTACAGTGATTGGTCTGACCTTACGTTATAAGTAATAGTGCCATCTGGTGAGCACAAAACCACATAGACCTCATTGTTTTATAACCAATCATTAGGCTGACAATTTAGGACGGGTTTTACCGCGCAAACATGACACGCATTGAAAATAGAATGGCGGCGCGATGATCTAATTATTTTAATATATGTCACATTGCCTGACTTGTTAGTTAGTGGCTGTATGAGTAATGGTTATTCTTAATACTAAAGCTAAGACGCAAACTCCTTGTAAAATGCCATAATCAATTCGAACTGCCTCTGAAAGTTGTAGTAAAAAAAATAGTCCTTAATTAGACACTTTTGAATTGCATACGAAATCGTTGAACAGTTTTTGCATATTCGGCCAACAAACGTGTGAACTTTCGAATATTTATTAAATGGACTTGCTGGAGAAATGCACGTAATCTTTTATCTTTATTTTTGACGGGAAGCTATAAGTATAAAAACGTATTATGATCGTTTTCCTAATAACATATATTTCGACGTTATTATAAGATTTGTAATTATGCAACTTCATGAATAGCTCGCGGTGTAACCCGGTCACATTTTATCGTGTTTCGTAGCTCAGTAGCAGACGGCCTCTATAGTCTTCCGTGTCAACGATTTTTAATTTAATTTCGTATACTAACGACCTATAACATAACTTTACGCTCTTTAAACTTAAGAAGGCATCCAAGTTATAATACATTTTTGCCAGTTTGTAAGTTCCAGTGTATAATGGATTAAAGCTATTGTCAATACTGGAAACCATGTCAGTCTCCACACTATTCATTACAGAATCTAATCCAGAATTCTAACTTGTCTAATTACTCTACAACTTTCTACCTAGTTTAAAGTAAAACTCAATACTTGAATACTATAAAGGTTATTCTGAACAGATTCTTAGAAGAACACAACGTGATGCTCGTCAAACTTCCCACCAGAATCGCGCGTTACCACTCTTTGGGCGGGAAACTTTACTAATCTGTCACATTTGACAGATGACATTGTCAACATGACAGCTAGTGCTGTCGTAATACAGATTAAACTAGTGACGTTCTTTTAGTTGATTTTCATAGTCTAACACTAGGTATGTAATGACAGTGCCTGCAACAATTAGTTTAAAAACCCTGGTATCCAAATCCTAAACGTCACTCAATTTTAAGATCCGCTTAAGTATAGTTCTGTCACTACCTACAGATTCTTTGTAAAACGACAGAGATGGCACGATATATCTAAGTACAACTTAAAATTTAGTTGGTTTTCAGTATTCGAGTGTGAGTGTCACAAATAATTTGACACTCATTGTACCTACCCAGTAATTTTGCACTTACTTTAGTCCTTAACATAAAAATGTCTGGAAATGTAATTAATCAAGATTATATTTGTCTCCAGTCACTCATCTGTAACGTTTAATTGTCCGAGTCTGGCTACATTCTGACGAACGGCTGTAACAATGTATGAAATGACGTGCAATTTTTATAGGTCATTTAGGACTGAGAATAATTGTACAATTAATTGTCTTTTGAAGGTGTTGTTATCATATACATTACCTACTTACTTCGTTGAACAATTAGTAAAATGTAAATAGTCCGTGTCTATTAGATTCAAACAAAAATAATACTAAATTTCCAAGAAATAAAGTCGAATTTTAAAATATTAAGCACTTGTAAAACGACCCGTATAAACGATGCTTAGGCTATCAGAAGAGTAAGTTCATAAAAGTAGTACCTACATCCTGGAAGCCAGACGTCTCGTTCCCTTGTTGTATGTAGGTGACCTGCTTTCCGCCGGCCGCGCTGCACCCGATGCGGATTACGAAATTGCATACTTTGACTTTAAACTACTTGCATTCATATATCTATGTAATACTATGTACGGAGACTCCACACAAACCGACATAAAATATGAAAATGTTCAGAACCAGACGCTTTCAAAGTAATGAATTAGCTTTTCCCTTAAATATAAAATTATTGTTGTCTCGTGAGCTTTTATTTTTTATCAAAGAGCAAGGCTTTCCATTTTGATTTCACAATGCCCTGAGCATCTAAAAGGTTCAGATAAGGTACCGTTTACACGTGGACGTCTCAAGGACTAACAAAACAATAAGACAGTATTATGTACACACTCTTGTTTTGTTTCTCGTGCTCAGTAAGTAAACAGCCTTTACGGCTTATGTATTGAAATAATGGAAACCTAGAAGTCTTTACAATTAAGTTCTCTCATCCCACTTGTCCTTCGAGTATTAGGGGAACCCATTAGTTGCCTCAATAGAGACTTCTCAGAAAGGTCAGGATGTTATTTGTATGATATTTTTTCAAGGCACAATAGAAGTGGATGAACCATATTGTGTTGGATTGATTGGTGGATTGACACGTGAGATAATGGTGTTATTGGAGAAGGCGACATAATGGCTTGCTGGCGCCTAATTAAGAGGCAATTGGCCATCATTTACTCTGTAACGAGAGTGTTCGATTCATTACACATAGTTTACCTTACAGAAACGAAAATGTCCTATATGCACAAACACTAAACGCTACCGAATTCTATAAAAGGTATCGGTATATTGCTGGCGAGAAATGAAACGGCAGAAAACACAATTTTTCTCAGTCAGCATTGTGAAATATTGGATCTTGCTGCATGGAAAACTAATTGAAATGTGAGCGCCACTATGCGCTCGTTCCAATATCTGAAGCCCTGGTGAATTCTGTAAAAAAACCTTTTGTGCTCGACAACTGCAGTAAATGTTGAGTACTATTTCCCCGTACAATCCCGACCGCTCGCTCGTTCTTTCTATAATGTAATGCTCCACTATTTCTCTATCCACGATTTTCCAATTAGTGACGTAATGTTTTATCTGTCTACCATTAATTCTGTTCACATAAAACCGACGTTCGATATAAAGTTGTATTCGTAGTATCGTATTTAACTCGGTCGAGTCAATAATGCAACGTGTAACTGCCGGGTATCAAGTAGCCAAATTGCTCTCTAAAAATATCGTGTGCATTCACTTCGGTAATGTACTGTCGCGAACAAATAATAAATCGGACTTTATCCGTTTTATTTTTGCACAACTCGATAATCGAGTCATTTGAATGTTTACACAGATGTACCATAAAAACTTTCAATGACTTTTGTCTTTTTGAGTATCAAAGTAAACTCATATATTGTACAACAGTAATTAATGAAGCAATTAACTAAAAGAGATAAACGATAGTAATTATTGTTTTCTAAGTTAACAGACGGATTGTTCATAAAAACTTTTAATTGAACCCTTGGTGGTCCTTTCCAAAAGTGGTACGTTGGGCGCTTTTCTGAAAATACTGACTTGTGATTTTTCGACTATTAGTCTATAACCCGTAGATGTATTGTGTAGATGTATCTATTATAACTACTGTTTGGGCCTTTAGGATATACAAACGTTACATAATATTATGTTATTTTTGATAAACACAAACTATTTTCCGAGTACAAATGATAACTAAACTATAGAGGTATACATGTATAATAGCACGCTATTTTGATAGGTTTGGGTGCCGGCCGACCCTCCTCAATTCCTCGTTGCTATGAATCTGTACCTACCTATTATAACTATATAAATATTTCTGTCAGTCAGTGTATTGGTGTATGATAGCGACATATTGTGTAATTCGGTCTTTTAACATTGTATAATGATGTAAGCCATATTGTCGCTATTTTTCAAACAAAGCCCTGAACATTAGGTAAGATGGCGCTTTAAAATTGACCATGTGATTAACAACCTGCCTATTTTTTTGTTTCAGGTAAGCAAAGATGAATAACAAATCCTGTTTCTATGAGTTATCATTGCCTACTACTGACCTTACCTAGGTTCTATGCCTGTGAGTATTCTAATGATATCAATACCGAATAATACGTTTCATTTCACGAACTTCTTATTATGAAGTCAAGCCAATCTACTGTAATTTGGAGACTTCTAGAAATCTCGTTATTTTAGACTACGAGATTACTTATAAAAAACTTATGTGTGTAAAAAATCTTCTTTTAAAAACATTTTTTCTTAGGTTCGTACTACTTTTCCTCGTGTGTGTACGTGCGTGCAATTATGGTCCCACGTTGGGCTGCACTTCACCCCGTACTAAGCACGTGTTTTCTTCAAAGGAAACCGTTAACATTTCTTTAACCTAACATTAATTAACCTTGTTCAGTAGGCGACCCTTTTAAATATGAATAAGAGTAATTAATTTGGTTTTAATTAATATAATAATTGTTGATGTATGTTTTATGTGTTAATTTATAAAGGAGTTTATTAATGCGTCTAGTATTGTTTTCCTATTTGCCACTAAAAGTTAAAGGTACTAGTTACAATAGATATTTCTACTTTTAAATCTAATTCGCTAAACTTGTGGAGCATATTTGCAGCATACATGCTTGTTAAGTATAAAGTTAGTTCAATCAAATTAAGAGTTGGATTTCTAGATATTCAGCAGCACTAGACTAAGTTACGTTTGAAAGGGATCTAAACCTTATTAAAAGTTTCAATCTAGTTATCAACTTACTTTACATACATTTAGGGTCCAAAGTTGAAGTCGTGATAATGATTCAACTTCAACGAAATTATTATTTATTATACCAAATAAAAATATGTAAGATTTATATTATCGTATATTCAAAATATTTTTATAATAAAATATTAACGAAATTCGCCATTTCGCGGTTTCCATAAACGGGTATTTATTTACATTTAGGAACCGCACACCTTGAAATATTTTCCTCTAAAACAAAAATAGACCTTATGTCTTTAACCCTAGTGTTTATTGTATAAAAGTTGAATATCCGTCTTATTATTTTCCGATTAGCTACCGGTGACGTCAGGACCCATCGGCGCGGCCTTCGCGGCCGGTCATTGCCCCTCCCGCCGCGACGTACCGTTAGCAATGCAAATGGATCAGGATTTGTATACATTTCGTATCGATATAATGATACATGATAACAGTGTGACGTCACATGCCATCCGCTCGATAAAACAAAGGCTGCTCTTAATCTGGAAAAGTCGTATGAAAGTGGGTTATCGTGTGTTTTATTGATTTGTCATAATATAATATGTTTAGTGAACTTTAGCGGTTTATGAGGCAATTCGATTGCACATTGTGATTTGTTGTCTTCTTATGTCATTATCAATTTTATATTTTAATTGGTAACTTATTAATATTAGTACATCAACATTAACAGTCTACTACTAGTCTATGAACCACCTCTACTTAAGCTTTGACTTTTTAAATACAAACTGTAAAAATTTGATCTGTCAAAGGGTCACCCAGTGTTATCTTTTCAGAAAGGTCAACGTCTGTCAACATAGTTATTAATCATCAAACAACCAAACTTTTTAAATTACTTTATGACGAACTTGGCGCAAATGAAGTTCTTTTTTTTACTTTTTTATATAACTTTATGCGTAGTAATCAGTGAAGTTGCCATTAGACTGAGTAAGTTTACTAATGATGTTCTTAGTTTTAATTCTTGGTAAACTATGTAGGTATTAGAAGTTCAAATGAAAGTATTTAGTAATTGAGTGTTGAGTATTTAGGTCTTATTAATTTTAAAGACTTGTTTATAATTATGTCAATCACAGTTGGTATTTTGTTATTGACATTAGTTAATGCGTCAAGTAGACATTTATAAGATTACATTTGCGGCGTTTAGACCATCATTGTCATCATTTCCATCAGATACGTTTATTGTGCAATGAAATGAATAATAAATGTACTTAATAATTTATGCGTATTCTATGATAAATAAATTATATATTGCGGCAACACATGCATGACCTTTTAGCTCGTTTTTGCTATTAGTACGTGCGCGAGCACATACAAAAGTGTATTCAACTAAGAATCATCGAGTCTATGAGTTATATTATTGTAGGTCATTGACAAACGAACTATTCATTATATTTTTGTAGCTATTCTTGTTGGTGATCTAATCAATTTGCTAATAAAATAATTTAACGCAAATCATACTCTTAGATTTTCTGGGGTTTGTTCATATAAGTAACTATTTCTATAACATTGTAATATGTGTAATGTAATATCCTTTTCTAACACGAAAATAATCTTCTTTTTCTACCTCTACTATTCAGACTAGTGACAATACTTTGGAGTTAGGTCAGGCGTGACATGCGAGTTTGTGACAGACGGAGTAGGGACTGATCATAATTTTTATTCGATTAGGTTTGCTCATATTGTTCGGTTCGCTCTTTCGTCTTTCAAAAGTAATGAATATTATAGTAGGCGTCGAAGTTAAGCTGTATCTGTATGTACTTAGTCTTCTATGATTTACGTTACCTGATAATAAGAATAAAGAATGAATTAACAGCGTAAAGTAACAAAAAATGTATTAAAGGCATCAATAATAAATCATTTATATATTGACATTAGTACAGTACCTATACCTACATTACGTTTTATGTTCAAAATTCTACGTTCATTGATAACCTACTTATTACATACTGCGCAATGGATGTCAAAACAATAGATTGCCAATGCATTTAGGAAATTCTGATGTTGCTTGCTGGGCTTAGATTTACACGGATTATTCTCACATTATTCTCTATTTTATGATAATATCCTCGTTATTCTATGGGGTTAAGGTTTGGCAATGGACCAACATACAGACAATATAATGATCGAGTAAATCCCACATTTCCGACTGTTCATAATTTTCATATTAAATGACCGTATAAGTTGTTAATAATACTTGTTTTGTTTGCATTCCTCTAAGGAATTGTTGGAGGAACATAACAAACTTGAATTACATACTTCCTTGTTGTTTGATAAGTTTATGGAAACATAAAGGTCTGTACCTTTCTTGGAAAGGTGAAAGGACATACATGACCTTACTCATTTTAATCCTCGTAGGAATACATAAGTAATCTACATATACCCTAATTTGAATTCGTCAGTTATTGGTCTTTAAGCTAGGCTACTTTTAAATATCCACCAAGGAACTTGTTGAATTACTTAAAACGATGCGTAACATAACATTACGTTTCTATTTCTTAAAAAGGGGATATTGTCATCATCATCATATCAATCAGAAGACATCCACTCCACTCCTGATCATGAGCGTCCCTCAATAACGTATGCAAAACAAAACCTTTTCGCAGACTTGACTTGACTGAACATACACCAGGTACAATCTAGACTCCGTGCTTTAACAGAAAACACCACAATACCATAACGCCACTTCAACCCGACCTAATAATGAAGACCCTTTGCTCCCCACTCCAGAAGAAAATCCAATGAAATTAAGTTATCTACCGATCCAGATTAAGATTGCTAACTGCGCTCTAAATCAACTAAGTCTTCCTGTAGCCATTCGCGTAATGACCCCGGTTCGATCCCCTATACAACCTGTTTGGGATTTCATTAGCTAGTGCCACGATCTAGTGGTTCTAATGGGTACAAGTAGCAGTCGTGATGAAGGCCTGTATGAATACTTAATAGTTTAGTCACTATCGTAATTGGTACGCTACATTTCTTTATTTTTCTGCGCTTAATGTATTAATATCTTTTAATGTAATTACTTAGAACAGTTCAAACTTAATAAACGTAGAATATATGTTTACATTTCTATCACAGTTTCATTAAAACTATAAAAGTGATAGGTAAAGTCAAAATAATTCATTTTAATTAGAACAGATAGGCACTTTTGAATAAAAAAAAATCCAGAGTGTAAACGAGCAAGAAATTCCATAGGTTACTCCTTTCAATCAGGTTCACAATACAATTCTTTAGGTAGGTACCTGAGATAGGTATCTTTGCTGATAATTTGAAACACAAATCAACCATGTACCTATTTGTTTATTAAACACACAAAACTGATGTAAATAATCATAAGTACTTTAAAAACATACCTGACTGCAAATGAACCTACAAATAAACTCCACCGTATAAGTTAAATCTAGTTGTCAGCTATGTAGGAAAGCAGAACACATCAAGTGCTCCATTTATAGCCTCGGCAGAGTTTAAATTAAAGGATTATTCCTGTCACAGCCCGACCACGGTATTTCAGTCACAGCACAGCTAACTGTGTTACTGAAACTTATATGATACTAGCGACTTTGGCGCGGTTTCACCTGCTCTGCTCCGCTCCTATTAATTGTAGCGTGATGTTTTTATGGCCTATATTACCTCCTTACCGTCTCCAATAAATGGATTATTCAACACAGTCAAACACACAATCGAAACGTAGCAGTTTACGCACGTAAATATACGAGAATAGCTCTACTAGTTTCGAGTCACAGCAGTTTGCCTCATCGCCTCTGTGACTCGAAACCAGTAGACCTTTTTTCACTATATACATGTGTAAGAAAACCGTTATTTTTAGTTAATTTAGTATGTCTTACGATAGTTGTTACAAAAACACACCTAAGTATATTCAATTTGGACTACTAGTTCCGAAGATTAGCACATTCATACAAACAAATAACACTAAACTACGGCTTTAAATAATAGTATAAGAAGTATAAGAGGCCTTAGTACGAGTTTATTTAACGTTTAAAGTAATCGTAACGAGTAGGCGTTCGGCGCTCTGGTTGGTTGGTTCATTGGCGCCGGCCAATCGGAGGGCCGAATACGTACACGTTACGATTAAATCAAATTCGTACTAAAGCCTAAGAAATGAAATGAAACATTTATTTGTGAGATAATGAAACATTTATTTGTAAGATTTGTTTTGTCTGTTTCACACCCTAACTGCAAGTGTGAATGTTTTAAATTGCCACCTGTCTGGTCTGTATAGTACTGAAGCGTGGGATTGCCAAACTGGAATGCTAAATTGCTAAGTAAATTCAGTCCACATATAAACTGAAATCACTTCGAAACATTCACCAAATGTTAGTGTTTATCTTCCAGATTTCCAGAGCAAACAGTTTAGTTCTCAATTCGCTTTAAGATGAATCTAGAATTTTATTCTATGCTAAGAACACCGTCTGTAGCTCCTGATTAAAACCTCATAGCAACATTTCACGTACTTGACACTACCAGACAGTTTCATACGGATTTATACTCATTTAGACACGTGACGTCACTAACCTAAATTGTTCGAGAAGTCGCCTAAGCCGGCAAGGAGAGTAATTTTAATAAATCAACTTAAACGCTCCAAGTTACTTCAGATAACTTAGTTCCTAAGCCCACCAATTTACTTAAGACTCTTTTTAATTAGTATGTTTTCGCGTAAGTAACGTGTTGTATCGTTTTAAGGTGCTCAGTTTGTTTTTAATTAAAGTTTAAATGATTTATGTGAACAATTTTGTCCACATTTTTGTACGGTGCGATGCAAAATGTGTTATTAAAGTTTTGAATACTCATAGAAAGTTTAAAATATGTTACCCCCACTACCGATGATTAAGTTTTAATTTCTACATAACATAACATCACGCCTTTTCTCCCCAAAGGGATAGGCAGAGGTGCACATTATGGGACTTAATGCTTCTGTACAATGTAAAACCTAGTTTTTACTATTTACATGTTATGAGTCCCATGTAATAGGGGGTGACCCATCCACCCACCTTCAAAACTTGATATTTATCTTATTAATCAATCGGTCATTATAATCAAAGAGTTCTCCGAACATCGATATCTTATATTCAAAATGTCTTAACTCATTTCTTGTTATTTTAGATCTTCAATTAGTAGGTACTACCAAGAAAATGCCCGAGTAGAAAAATGTAGTCCAAAATACTGATAATTTAAGACTAGCCTGAGGTAACTGGAATTTCACTGCCAAAGTAACGTAAAATGAAGAAAGCTTATCATTTATTTACTGTCGTAACTACTCAGTAATTACTCAAGAAAATTATACCTAGGTAACTTCAGATCAACCGAAAAGGTTACACGAAAATGTATCTCGTAATATCTCGGGATAAAATGGCTGCAGGCTGATCAGAAGCTGACTTCGATCAAAACATACAATGTTTTCATCGAGAAACGAAATAATACAGAAAATAAACTAAGAGCCATTATTTATACAACAACGCAATGGAATGTTAGCTAACAATGGAATATTACAAAAGAATGATTAAGAGCCATTTTAATTAATGTGCTAACGAAATCTTGCAGCCTTTAGGTATTTCAGCGTATCTCAGCCAGTCTAGACCAGACACGTTGGGCTCCCCTTCGCGTTCTTACATATTTAATTAATCTAGAAGTTTCTGAATATTTCCTTAAAACGGAATTTGGGTGTCTTCTCTGCTGATATTTTATAACACACGCAAGGGTGTCAAGTAGGTACCATTAAACTCCCAATTTTGAAATTAAAGTATAAAAGCTTTTCATTTATTATCTATGACAAATGGCTGTATTCCATAAAGGATTAATAAAATTTAAAATATCCGCAGTGTACAACGTATGTATTATTTTATATTTTTACTCACGTTGTCATTTGAATTGATTCGCTGGCGAGCAATGTGAAACGTTTTCAATTTAAATTGTTTAAAAGTTTCATATAGAGTTCAAACAGAATATTGAAATTGTAAAAATTACAACTGAAAATAAAAATGACCTGTGGTCCGATATAGCCGTTTATGATGTTTGTGTTATTGAACGAAAATAGTACAATGAGAACATAAAAATTGTGACTAATTTCTCAACATTTTTATGGATGTCATGATATCCTCTTTTTTAGGAAACCGCAATCAATAAAGAATGTATGATTGATTGTATACTTAAAGTAAAACAGTGTCCACGATTCGCATTGCAATTGTAACAGCAGTACATTTTAATGAACCATTAGCCTTCTTCAATATTTAAATCGGCTGCTCGATGTAAAATTGTTTTTTCACTGAAACTTCGTGATTCCGACTTTATCAGACTGTTTGTCTACCGTTAATACGGAGAATCTGAACGCAATGAGCTTTTAATAATACGATTATACATTCATGAATTCATACTAATCTGGAATAATAATCGTGAAATATTTCACCAAAAATAAAGTTTAGGTGTACTTGTTTATGTAATGGCAGTTACCAAAGTACTATACCACCCTATGTTAGGAAATTGTTTGCGCTAGTACAGAGGGTAAGGAAAATAGTTTGCCTCTTCAAGTAACAAGGACACGTGGAGTAAACAAAACCAAAACAATTTACTTCCAATGAGACGAATCATGTTTGCTATTTTTTGCCACAAAGTGAGAAATGGTCGCCTACTATTTGTCAATAAGTTCAAATCAATAGGGTTCGAGTTTTAGGATGGGATACTGCTGTAAACAATGTTATCTTGCCACGTGCTATTTTTAGCCCACTGTAGATAATATCACGGCCGTCTTCGGCTTTCTACGTATTATTTCGATGGAAGTGTTAAGGGGCGGGCCTCACTCGCCTTTGTATCCCCCATCAGATTGGACGCGCCTTCAAAGGTTTCTTGCTCAAATAATTGGTCAGAGTTGAAGGTCAGATCAGATAACATCGCGATGCAAACCATTCCTATTCCAGAGCTTAATTTACAAGCATTTCTTCTGTCAGATTAGTCCTCTCTAAATGAGTTATTCAAGGCCTCGACTAATCCTATCTGATCCATTTTGCCCATTATCACTCGATCATAAAGCTCAAATGTACAACAGTAAATCCGACGAGCATTTCCATTATTAGGGCTAATAAATCGCCCCTTGGTTGAATTGCGACTACGGTCGAGTGCGGCCAGTTCTATTACGAACCAACAGAGCGGTTGTGCATTCTGCATTGTCTGCGCCCTTGGGCTACGAACTAGGAATCATGTCCGTAATGGCCTTGGAAACTATTATAATTTACGCTGTTCCCAACTCTAGAAATTTCTGAACACTTTGGCCTAGAATTATCTCTGGAGAGCGTACCGCGGCCATTCCTTTGTTTATCTAACTTCCTGAGATGCTAATGGAAATACGCTTCGCGGCCAAAAATGCAGACAATTTCCTGTGAAAATATTCTCTCTTTTAAAAGGAATGTTTTGTTTTAATCTGGAAAGTTGGAAGCTGAATGCGATGGAGGAGAAAATCGATATTAGAATGGTTACGATCTTTCTAAGTACACTATCTACTTGTAACTATTGTACAAAAACATATTTTTGACTGTACACCCAAGTATATCTATTTATGTCGTTACATTACGACATTTGGAACTGGATGCTGTACACAGTTACGATCTCACCTTTTGATTTTATTGTGTTCGCCTTGTGTAAATTGGATTCGCATTGCAGTTGTGCATTGTCGATAATGGGGACAAGTACGCTGAACGCAAACTGTGGCACAAATGTATATCGAACAAAGAAATAAGCAACAAGTTATAATTTTCGCACTTCTGAGTGCGTCTTGGACATAGTAATGATGCATGGATGGATATGAGTGTTCAATGTAACAGCCAAGTCTGATACCGCATCAATTAAGTGTCGTTGAGTCGTACCTCTTGGTCGCACCTGATGGCTTTGCACTCGAACGACACAACTCCGCCAGGCCAGTAGTCAGCCGACCGCGTTCGGAGTCGCACGCCCTACGTCCTCGGGCGCGCCAATGCAAACGCGACCCTTAATCTTTAAAATATTTTTAGTTCACGGAAATCGCGTGTCGTCCACGATTTTCAGTGTTGTTCTAATTCTAAAGTGCACAAAGGAAGTTTAGGCTACTTAAGAATCGAACGTTTTTGTGCGTCGATGGGATGTAGTGTTTACGATAATACCATAAGGTAAGTTTGTTTATATGTACGTCGATCAGCTGTGAAACATTCAACGGTTCTCGAGTGTGTTTATGATACTGTCATATTTGATCCGTTCGTATACAAACATTTGATGAGGTTAACGTGTTTTTAGTGAGTTGAGGTTGTGAACTGGTTCAGTTACACGTGTGTTTTGAATGCCTTTCGATTGTGACGTATTTAGTCAGTAAAAACAGGAAGTTATTGCAGACGAATGTTATCTTACGTCAGTTTGAGAATAACTTACGACTCGCTTGAAGTGTATCGGACCGATTGTAAGTTATAAATTGTAATTAAACTCATTGTTTGGAGAAACAAACAAACACAGTTGTTATCAGCTCTATGCTATTAACTGTATATGTACCTGTATTTAATTATGTCGCCAGTTTTACATAGTTACTTATATTAAATACTTTTCGTTAGCATGCAAATGATGCAGCAACTATGAAATGCTGTTATTGTTAGTAAATTTTTCTGCATTCATTCATACAAAGTCGCATGCGTTTGTTTGCTTACGAATTCTATGAATTTCAAAACATTGCGTAGCGAGTAGAAAGGTACGACGTACAATGCAATATTTTTAATTCATCTTACAAAACAATCTTGTTCTGAAATTCCTCTCGTCCACATCAATCGCAGTTTTTATCTCATATCTCGATAACTGATATCCAATATTTGATAAAGACCGATGGCATGTGACCAGGTACACGATGACAGTTAAGGAATTACAATAGTAGATTATATCATAGGTTTAACTAGGAACTAAAATCACGGACACAGTTATGAAAGTAAGATGACTTAGTTAACTTTATCTATTTTTCTAGTTCTGTGTAAGAGTAATGTTCCCACGTTAGTGTATGATTGAACCGATAACCTATAGCTCTAGTTATGTTGGTACGGTTCACGTTGCGGGTTCGTTAAACATTTCTTTTTTTGTTTTATTATCTGGCATCGCGTCGTTGCACAGCCAGTTGAATCAACTAAACCCGTTGTTAAATTGTTTTAAGTATTCTATTTTTAAACGACCGATGTTCTTTTTTTCCACGTCCATATTCTTGGATTTTGTAACTCAAAGGAGTGTCAATTACTTCAGTTTTTTGGCATGTATAATATTTACATTGAAATTAATATTAGCTTCCAGTAATCACACATTTCTCCGAACTACATAAAGCCGTTTGAGATACGATAGCTTTCATATTTCAATCAAAATATTGCGGATTCATATAAAAGGTTGAGTGAACGAAAAATAGGATATGCTGCCGTAGTCCCGACATCTGTAGGTTGCCGTTAGCCGTCTCAGGGAGACCAAGATAGGATTAGAATTTATTTATACATGTATCTTCGTATGTATATTTTTTTCTGATGGATTGGTTTTGGGACGATATCGATATCTCGTATGTTAGACTTGGGCGAAGTAAGGACTAAGTTACCATATATTAAATTAAAGCGAGCGTTCGGATGGAAAACTTTTTTGTGGCATACATTGAAAAACTAGGAAACGCATTTGTCGCTTCTCGCTTTATGACTGTAAGTCGCAGAGACGTTATTCTAAATTATTTTTTTAGACAAATTGTTTTTTAATTAGGTAGGATGTTTTTTAATAACATATTTTTGGTTCAAAGTTTTTTTTTTGTTTTAATTAAGGGACTTTGTAACAGTCTCATTCGATTCTCTTATTCTGATGGTCACTTACGATTCGTTGTAATACACAACTTCATAAGTTAATAAAAACCTCAATCTCAATCCTACCAGCAAATTATAAAAGTAGGTATTATTTCTAGATTAATCTCCACCCAACTTCACTGCAAGTCGTTGAATTTCAAATATAACTTGTATAATAAAACTACTCGCAACTCCAATAGGATTTTCAAACCAGGATATATCTATCTATTAGATTATACCTGGCATTGCCAATAACAAACCGGGAATTCCTATCGCCTCCAATAGCATTGATAACGTAATATATTACCTAGATAATGTTGAAGAAGATACTAGCCTGATCATATTGCTGTTTTATAATTTAATTTGAGATGCAAATGCAGTATTCCAAGTAGGAAGGTGAATACACAATTTATTTGCAGTTTCATTGCAGTAATGGTTATTACTGAACAGGTTTATACTTATTAGCATCTGGCACCTATTATCTTTATATCTCTGATGTATTGTGTAAACCTTTTCTAGAATACTCCCGCCCAAAGTCCGATAACAAAGAAAGGAACTAAGTATATTCAAGGCAAGGTAAAAAGCCTATTACGCACTTGTAAGCTTTAGGTGTCCATTGACGACACTCATAGCATACTGTCAGGTGACGCGTCTGTTTGATTGCCTCCCAATGCTGTTAAAATATTAAGAAGAGAACTAAAGGCGTCTACCCGAACGTTTGTCCAAAAGTAGACTAAAAATATCTCCTAGCTGTCCGTATCTTGTGTTACGTGACAACGGTATTTCCATCTATGGATAGACACAGAAATAGGGATCTGATTATGTAAACTAGTAGTCAATTATATGACTATAATTATACAATAAAATAATAGCTAAGTATAACAATAATACGTCCACTTACTATGCCAATTATTATTGTCAACCAAATGTGTACAGTTATGCCAAATTATGTTTTGACAATAAAATGTATACATATTTTGGCAAGACATTCGTTAAGTCGTGTACATTAATTATAAAGAACCTTATTTATTGATTAATTTATTAAAATTAAGTAATAAAAAAGTTTTTACTTATTCATACCTATTTCATTAAATCTTATCATACTCACTAAATGAGTAGACACTCGTACTTGGCAAAATAAAATTCTCATTTTGTATCTCTACTCGGCTCCTATTGATCACAGCGTGATGTTTTATAGCCTATAGCCTTCCTCAATAAATGCACTATCCAACACAACTAGAATTATTCAAATCTGACCAGTAGTTAAGTTGATTTAAAAGGAAATATAGTTACAATTCCACTACATGTGTATTACTCATATGCATATAGAGAAAACTAACGTTTATCATCTTTAATTTCACCTATTTATCCACAAAATACCGACTTACTACCGAAACCTAACTTCTTATTTCGGTGAAGGTATTAATATGAATACTGACATTTATAACACCATTCCTATTTATGAATTCTAAGATAATAGCATCTGTCGGATGCATGCCTTCTGATTTATCTCCGAAGGTAATGAAATTTAGAAAACTTTTCGACTTGAAATGTTTCAGTCCAAATGTTTCGCCTCTTAGATTGATGTTAATTAATTTTATTTGCTTCACAATTTAGTGCTTCATTTGATTTGTGGACCGACAATATTGTTGTTTCCTTTTAGTTTGAGTTTTTGAAGTTTGGGCTTTATCTAATAATGGTATTGACTTAAACGGTATAGAATGGAACTTCGGTAGTAAATGCAATTTTGAGAGATTTTCCAAAATATTCTAGTTAACTATATAGTTTTTTTGAGTTATGGAAGCTTTATGGAGACAGGTGAGCTAGCATAAAAATGTTATGGAGTTTTAAAGTTACCAATAGTCCATTAAAGTGTTTCGTCTGTGTAAAACAGTGAAATAAGTAAAGTTTATCTACCATAATTCGAAAACTGCATAGGTTAAGTAGTTAGTACCTTTACTCCAGTTGGTATTTAGATCACGTGAAATTCTTCCGTGCTTCAGAGAACACGTGGAGACAGTTGTCGTAAAAACGTACGACAGTTTTAGATGCTTGGAAGTCTGACACGGGTCCTAAATAAAAATGGCGTACTATAACCATGTAAAGTTCTGTCATTTAAACTTTTCGCTAAGAATTACGATCATGTCGTCAATTTTGTAGTTTTATGTTTTGAGTGGTAGCAAAACGAATTATTGGAGACTTTTTTTTCATGGGACAAGCCCGCCACACCCTCCCATAACCGCTGCAACTCCTGTAAGCCAGGATCTACAGTAGATACAACCGTGAAATACCGGAACACTGAAGTCCGGCGCGTCCCAGGGACATTAGTAACTGTCTTGGTTTCCGTGACGAAGTGAATCAGAAGATGTTATAAGAGGAGAAGAAGAAAAAAAAATATTATTTTCCACTTGCTTTGGTGAATTACTGCAGGTGACAGAATGAATTAACCCGTTGAAATCCACTCCCTAAATTTGGTCATACAAAACTAGTCTCTAAACATTAGAAAAAAGGTCTATAATGTAATGTAATATTAGTGGAAAGCGGTCACCGGTGACCCCTTGGAGATTTATGGGTTTTAAGCCTTTAGGCACAAAGAAGAAACTGTACAACTGTGTGAAACCCAGTCGCCAAGCACCACGGAACTAAGAATATTATTGAGACCTCTTTGGATCTTTGTGACGTCTTCGATTCCGATTTCTTTTTTAATCTTTTGTAAGTTGACGTTTGGCCACTGTCTCGCCTGGTGGTAAACGAAGATGTGACTGACGATGGATCTTAACATCTTAGGTCTTTTAATCATTGCTTTACTACAATGTACAATAATCAAAACGAATTAGAATTGAGTTAGTGAGTGCACTCTATTTATCTAAACTTTTATCGGCCCTTTTTGGGAATTAGATATTAAACTAAATTTATTTAATTCGTTTCATCATATTCTGCGTGTTTTGCGGCAAAATATTCGTGAGTAATGTATTTCAACATTAATTTGACTACAATGGAAGTAATAAACGTTGTATTAAAATACGTGAGTGTCGTGCTTCGTGTTGATGTTGTTATCGTGGTGTCATGCCCATATTGATATCATCTCCATTGAGATTAAAACAAAAGGGAATAATGTTGTAGGTGAATTTGTAGGCATTTGCACGAAATACGTTGTTATATAAGGCTTATTATATTTATATATATAGAAAAATAGCGACCCGCCCCGGCTTCGCACGGGTGCAAAATGCATGTGGAGGTCTATATGTATATATGTATACATATCCTTCCTTAAGAATCACTCTATCGATTAAAAAAACCGCATCAAATCTGTTGCGTAGTTTTAAAGATCTAAGCATACATAGAGCCAGACAGACGGCGGATAGCGACTTTGTTTTTATACTATGTAGTGATATCTCCCTACATCGGTAGGTGCCTAAACATAAGGATTCAATATCCACTTTTTGGTACTACTGGCATGTATTATTGTTTATAAAACATATCCGATACAGATCCTAGGTCCGTTCTTATAGGCACTTCTATTGTTGTCTGTAGAAAATGAGTTCGTAGCAGATGTAATTAAATCAGACAAAAAAAATGACCGTAATGCTTACCACCATCTCATGCTTAATCTATTACTCATTAAAACATTACTTGTACTTATATATTAAAATACTCCAACTTTAAAGTTACCTTTAAGTCACAATCTATCTCATATAATAAAATAAAAACTGCGTTTAAAAAACAGACTTCAAAAAATCAAAAACTAATAACAAACCATAAGTCTAAACTAGCAAAAAAAAAAACTATTATTAGTATTGATAGGTTTACCCACCCACTGATAGGTAAGAAGTCGGTGCCATAAGCTCATATAATAATGATATAACTTAATGGCCACAAAATTGTAAATTAGGTATCTATTAAGGTTTTAATGAATAATTTTGTATAGAACTTATGAATACAAAAACAATCAGCCGAACATTGTACCTCCTCCTTTTTTGCAGTCGGGAAAAGTGCAGTCATAGAAATATATGTATATATGTTCAGTATCATCAAAAAGTTTTTCTCCAAAAGCACCTACCTAGTTTCTGTTTCATTCGAGTTCTGCTCCATTTGTGACCAATAAAGTTATAACTGTAATAATATAATAAGTTATGGTTTTAGTGTTATTCTTTTTATACTTCAGTTTCTAACCCTGGCTGATGTAAACATTGGTTCCGTAATGAAAAATTTATAAAAATCTTTAAACTCAGTGATTCCTTATGATAATACCATCATTAAAGTCTTAATAACTTATTCAACAAGTGACATCGTTTTCCTGTGACATTATCGTGTTAATAAACAGTTATAGAAAAATATGTAGTGAATATGAAAACCGTATATAAACTATGTAAAGAGTGACATATTGGAACTTTATCAATAATAATACTTTTAGTGCATTGCATGAAGAAACCGCCGATTATTAACAGTGAACAAAAATACTTAGTATCTTCAAGTAAGATTTTTACTTTTTTTAAGTCGTTAATTTTATTCAAAAACAATACCACTTACCAGTGCTACAAATATCACCGTAGTTAAAAATAACTACTAGCGCCAAAACAATATAAAAAACTGTCCTAGTGGCGAATAGACGCACTAAAGTGACTTCGCTGTCTTACCAACCTAACAACATCTCAACCAACCACTAGCGCCATAACATCACACAAAACGGTTCAGGCGGTAGAAAGTTGAACTACAAAATAATAACGCTACTACCCACCAGAGGGCGATTGGTAGTTATTAGGGATACCAGTTTATAAAATATTTTTCCTGATAATAGTAAATAAATAGGAAAAAAAAAATTTGGACATTGCATTTTATAAGATAAAACAAATTAATACTCTATAGAAATGGATCCTAATAGCTCTAATAATAACATTACACAACGAAAACCGTTTAAAGTGAACTCATTGAACGATTTATCTTCGATAATGAATGAAAAGAGTATATTTGACACTACTATGATGAGTGTACCAGATAGCTTTAATGACGACAGTGAGACCATGAATACTTTAATTGAACAGAATAAAAAACTTACCATGGAGTTGTTAAGCGCACATCAAGAAATTGAAAATTTAAATAGTGAAAACTTTAGATTAAAAAGCGATCTTCAAGAGATGATAAAAAAATCAAATACGTATAAGAAAATATGCTCGACACCTAGCAAAAAATCTAAAACACCAACTCGTAAACAAAAAACATTAAATCTTAACAGTGAAATTAGTATAGACACCTTTGAAAGGGCGGAAAACAAGCACGACAAAGAAACCCAAACAACTGAAACTTGTAGTGAAGTACAGAATATTTTAACATTAGAATACCCACATATGTCTACATCAGTTAATGACCTAAACAGTAACACAAGTGAACAAAATAAAAGCATTTCCATGAATACAAAAGTAAGAAATAAACTGTGTATTCTAAGTAACGAAAAAATCAGCGGTTCTTTATCCGTAATTGAAGATGTTTTTTCGAACCATTTTGATTTCTGTCATTATGTAATGCCTAATTGTAGTTTTAAACGACTAGCAAGTGATATAGATCAGAAACTAAAGGGATATACGATTAAAGACTATTGCCTTCTCTTCATAGGACAGTATGATGTTAGAAATGAGAGTGAACACATTAACGTCATCAGTGCGTTAAAGGAGTCACTTCAGAAAATTAAACACACCAATGTAGTTATATGTGCCCCTACGTATATCAAAGGGGC
The DNA here is from genome assembly GCA_038387885.1 of Spodoptera picta. Lineage (NCBI taxonomy): Eukaryota > Metazoa > Arthropoda > Insecta > Lepidoptera > Noctuidae > Spodoptera > Spodoptera picta. The sequence goes on along the minus strand of JAZHFQ010000003.1, from coordinate 355,806 downwards.
TCCCATATACAACTTTAAGGCAGAAATGTTTGGTAAATTACTTTATCTTGACCTAAAAAACAATGACTACGCGTATCTGTTTGACACTAATTATGATCTGACTCTTGAAATGTTCTCCAACACAACTGGAATAATTAACAAAAGTGGACTGAGGAATATATATAATCGAATAATGGATAACATATTAATTGATTTGAATTTATTGGACAAAAACGGCATTGGACAAACTAACGATAACATAAAACACATAGTCAGAAACTCCTACCAGCAAACAACCAACACCAATGAATCCTCGGACTTTTTTCGTCTGCAATAGCATTTATATTCTGCACCAAAACATCGCTGGTCTCTTGAACAAATCTGATGCATTAACCATATGTTTGGATGAACTTACTGAGAAAAATATACAAGTAGAAATAATATGCATCACTGAGCACTTTATTATGGACGGCTACGAAAACCACTTAGTAATTCCAAACTACACACTAGCAGCGATCTATGGTAGGGGCCACTGCAAACGTGGAGGTGCCTGCATTCTCGTAAAGAATGGGACTCAGTGGAAGGAGTTACCAGAAATAAAAAGTCTGTCAATTTCAGGTCTGTACGAGTGTTGCTCAATAGAACTTATAAGTTATGGTATAGTTATTGTATGTGTTTACAGGGTGCCCAAACCAGAGAATTTAAATACATTTTTCAGTAAACTAGACACTACATTACAACGATTAAATAAAAAATCTTGTAAACATTGTATAATCGCGGGTGATTTTAACATTGACTTATTAAAACAAAACAGTGTAACATGTGATTTTGAGAGCTTATTATTGACGTACAATATGACTTTAGCTGTAAGAGAACCGACAAGATTGATAAGTAAAACTTGTATCGATAATTTTGCTCACAATTTCAAAAAACCATGTAAGACGGAAGTGCTAGAATTGGCTTTGTCAGATCATACGGCGCAGCTGATGATGTTCCCCGTTAGGAGGATACCTGTAATTAAGATATGGAGAAAAAGAACTCGTGATTTTTGTGATGAAAATATATCAAAATTTATGAAATGTCTTAATAATTACTCATTCTCTGAGATATATGCGGAAACTGACCCCAACAGGGCATACAATTTCTTTAGCGAACATTTTGAACTATTTTACAACCTTTGTTTTCCATTCAAAACTATCACTGTACATGTAAATAAAAAACAAAAATGGATATCTCGTGGAATAAAGAAATGCAGTATCAGAAAGCGACATCTATTATGGAATTATAGATTAAAACCATCAATTAAAACACAAAACATGTTTATTACATACTCTAAATTACTTAAAAAAATTATTAGACTTACAAAACGTTCACAAAACAATTATAAAATTAAATCCTCTGACAATAAATGTAAGGCTACGTGGCAGATAATAAATGATTCAAGATTAAATATTCCAATTGACATTATAAGTAAAATTAAAGTGAGCAATAATACAATTTCTGATCCCAACGTTATGGCCAATGCCTTTAATAATTACTTTGTTGATAAAATAGTACCCATATCCGGTCGTGGCAAAAAAGTAACATCGCGGATTGCAAGCACGATTAATTCTATTTTTATGGCTCCATGTGTACCAAAAGACATACACAAAATTATTTCCGAGCTGAAGAATACTAACAGCGTAGGTTTTGATGACATTTCAACTAAAATTATTAAAATCTGTAACCGACATATATGTGGACATTTAAGTCATCTTTTAAACTTATGCATTAGTAACGGAGTTTTTCCTGATAATTTGAAAGTAACTATTGTAAAACCACTGTATAAAAAGGGTGATAAAGAACTATTACAAGCCTATAGACCTATTGCACTGTTATCAATATTTTCTAAAATTTTTGAAAAGTATATTTATAACCAATTATATACTTATTTAGAATCTAATAAACTACTATGTCATGAGCAAAAAGGTTTCAGAAAAAACAAAAGTATCAATTTGGCTATATATGATTTTTATAAAACAGTGCTGACAAACGTTGATAAAAGGACTCCCATAAGTGCCATATATTGCGATATGACTCAGGCTTTTGATTACGTGGACCACCGAATACTATTAAACAAATTAGAGTCTTATGGTATACTAGGCAGTATTCTGGATCTACTAAAATCATATCTTTCTGATAGATCTCAGATGACAACTATATCTAGGATTAATATCATGACTAAGAATCAAGAATCTTATTTGTCTGAGACGCGTGGCATTATTTTTGGTGTACCACAGGGCAGCGTACTGGGTCCGCTTTTATTTATCATTTATATAAATGATCTGCCTAAATTTACCACCCACCCAATGTCGCTTTTTGCAGATGATAGTACTGTATCTGTACAGTGTAGGACAAAAGAATTATATCAAGACGACATTAACAATTGCTTGGAATCAATTATTAACTGGCTAGATAATAACAATCTTAAAGTAAACTTATTAAAAACTCAAGTCATGCACTTTAGCCAGAGACCTCAGCCTCATGATATTCATATAGATTACGGTGGTAACCCTATACACGAGGTTGAATCAGCGCAATTCCTAGGCCTAACTATCGATAGGCAGTTGAATTGGAAGGCGCATATAGCAAAATTATGCAAAAAGGTGAGCAGTTCTGCATACGCTATGTGCAGATTGGCCCCAGTAGTTAACATCGATGCTTCACTCACGGCCTACCACGGCCTTGTTGACTCTGTCTTACGGTATGGGATAATCTTCTGGGGAAACTCAACAGATAATGCGCTGGTTTTTAAGGCCCAAAAACGTTGCATACGAGCCATGTTTCACCTGGACTCGACTGACTCTTGTAAACCGTCCTTTATAGCACATAAAATTTTAACACTTCCGTCACTATACATATTGGAGACAGCACTGTTTGTTCATAAAAACCCTCATCTATTTGAACAAATTTCTGATGTGGCAAAAAGAAACAGGCGCAAAATTAATAGTAATAGACTGTGTCTGCATAGTGCAAAAACTACTCTGGCACGAAAAAGCGTATTATGTATGGCGCCAAAAATATATAATAAAATTCCTAATGATATTAGGAATTGTAATGTAAGATTATTTAAAAATAAATTGAAAATAATTCTGGCCAAGAAATGTTATTATAGTATTCATGAATTCTTAAATGAAAATAATTTTTATATGTAATTGTATCTCATATTATTCTTTAAATTAAATTAAATGTATACCTAATTGACTTGACGTTCACTTTGATTGACTGACATCTTCATAAAATTCTTAATTATCTAATTGAATAAATTATCTAATAATTTAATTTATTTATATAAATCTATTAATACTAATTTGATTATATTGTAAAATGACTCGATGTATTTAATTTAATAATACTTTTGCGCGCTGTGTTCCACGGCAAAACATGCTGTACTTAAACATTTTATTCAACATCTTGTTACCTACCATGTTTTGTGCAAATAAATGATTTGATTTGATTTGATTTGATTTAATATATGCCTTGTGGGAAGTGCTGAATTATGGGTGAGGCCTATGCTTATTATCTTAATTAAACTACAGCTAGTTATAACCACTTGTGGTCGTTTTCATCACACATTCCTAAACTGTCTATTAACCAAGAGTTACTAAGCAGACGTAGCATCTAAACTAACCCCTTACTTGTCAATATAGGTTGTTTGTTGGTTATAGAATGTCACTATCTTAGCTTAGGCGTCTAATCTAAGTTTGTTTTACATTTGGCATTGGTTTACAATTTTCAACAAGTATATCTAAATAACTTCTTATGGCTTCAAATTAGGATCCTAATCAATCAACTTTAATCTATTTTTGCCGACATTTTTCCTAAAAGGGACAGAGCAAGAATGTCAAATCCTTGAGTCAATTAGAACTTCCATCTTGCGGTATTTTTAACTCGATAATGGTTCCTTTCGTTCGCCACTTAATTAAACCTTAAATAGTTAGGCACAAAGGAAGTTCGTGCCTAATGTGGTATAGTATAACTGTCGCTAAATAATTAATGAAAACTAACCTCGGTTATGCAGTTAACTGCGCGTTGCACAAAGCGGGGCGAGGGCGGGTCACTGCTGCGTACTGACTGTAGAATATGTTGCATAAAATCGTTTTTTTATAGGTTAATAAGTTGACCACATGTGGACTATAGTCATCTACAAGTAAATAGTAACTTTGTAATGAACAACGAAAGACTAAAAAGTTCGGTGATTTTACGTAATCGGGACCACTGAATAACTGCATACATGCTTTAATTATGATGATGACTGCACGGTTGGTGCGGTGGCTGGGCAACCGGCTGCCGTGCAACGTGTCGCGGGTTCGATTCCCGCATGGAACAACAGTTTGTGTGATCCACAAATTTTCATGCCTATCTTTTGTCGTAAAATTGGACCTCTAAAAATAAACACGAAAACGAATTGACTGCTCCAATCGTTCAGTAAAATATTTAATAGTAGCAGTCACTATGATTGACAGTATATAGACACCGGATATTTGTCATTGTTTGTGTATAAAAATAGCCTATGATATGAGTGGCCACTTATGTACGCAGCTAAAATATTCAACACTGGGGGTTATCCCTTACATAAAATCCTTTTAGACCGACAAATATTTGAAATTTTTGTTCGGATAAAAAAACTAAATTATGATGTAGATTAACGATATGTATTGAAATCTGAACCTAAAGTAGGGATATAGATAGAGTTTCCAATTATGTTACTAAATTAATTTGGAAAAAATCTTGTACTTGGGTATGCTAAAAATGTTAATGAAATTGGATCCCGGGTTACATTATTAATGTCCTGAAAAAACGACTAAATATTTATTATTTTAATATTTTCTCACACAGCCTAACAAAGCCTTCACGGATCGAACAGGACAGGATGACTACCTCTCTGATCATATACGTAATTCATCTGGTGTTGCTGGTGTCCATAAACGGTGCTTATCACTTAATTCAGATGACGCTTTCACGTTGGTTCCTCGCTTCTTTATCCTAATAAGTAACATAACATAACATCACGCCTCTTATCCCCGATTATCTTATCTCTTATGGGGTAGGCAGAGGTGCACATTATGTCACTGTACAATGTAACACCCACTTTCCACTATTAATGTTATGAGTCCCATGTAATAGGGGGTGAGCCTATTGCTATATACCTACCGGGAACAAATCCAGACTCCGTGCTACAACTGAGAATTTTTTTAAAACCCAGAAATACTTTACCCGACCCGGGAATCGAACTCTAATAAATATGCTATTATAAAGAAAATATGGTGGATAATATAAAATAACTAGTAGAAATGAATGAAAATCAACTTTACTGTTACTAAAACAACTCACAGGTCCTCACAATTCCTTTCATGTGTGCTAGATCCAGTGCATGTCACACCGAAGCTCAAAGGAACGCAAAGAAAACTTTCCAGACGTTGTTCCTTTATACTCAAACAAAACCTACATATGTTGAATTTGAGAAAATATATGTAGCTTTGAACTAAAATCGTCTAGTATTTTGACTTTTGCTAGAACTTTACTTTTGAATACAAATGTCTAACTATCTTTGAAGATGGTCAAAGTGAAGTATGTTTTTGGTCTCATGTAAAAATGTCTATAAACTCACTCGAAAATTCGCCCTATTATATTTTAGTACATAGATATAAAGTATACTTCTAGGAAAACATGCAAGATTTCATAATTAAACATTGTTAGATATTCAGGCCATTTTTTACCCAACCGGATTTTTAATTCCAAGAACCTAAAATTGTAACAAAGTAAACAAATATTTGGGTTGAAACGGATTATATTCAGTCTACAATATAATGTTTGTCTACGAAAATACTGTAAACAGGTATTAAAATCGTCCTTGATAATCTGTTTGTACAAATTTTTATTTGAACTTGAGGGAAAACAATGTGTTTCTCTTTACTTGATTATAAAATGTACGCTACGTTTACGAGCTCTAAATGTATATAGAAATTGTCATTTAAATTCTTTATGTCGTTCCCGAGTGATAATATTGAGATAAACGGTATCAACAGATAAGCTGAGACGCCTTTAAATCTTTGAACAACAAAAGGGAATTGTAAACATTTATAAATACTGCTCTCCTAAAAACTAAAAAAATAATCGATTCACTTTATGCTACAAATGCTGCGTCAAATCTTGCTACAATCAATATTTCCAAATTATACTTACCCTCATTACCAGCTTCTTCCTCTGGACCGCGTTCAGCGACGCGCGATAGGATTGCTGGATGTCAGGATATTTCAAATCGACTAGACACTTTGTCAATGCGTAGAGATGTACCTTCGTTGAGCATCTTTTATCGCTTATGCCACAGGGAGTGCTCTGAGGAATTGTTTGGTCTGATACATACTGCGTCTTTTCGCCATCGACCGTGAAGGTCGCCTTTAAGAAAAGTGCGTATTCCTTTTTAAAAGGCCGGCAACGCATCTGTGTCTCTTTTGGTGGTTCGGGTGTCCATGCGTGGCGCTGATCGCTTACCATCCATCAGGTGATCCGTCTGCTCGTTTGCCTCCTAGTTCATAAAAAAATCTCATCCGGTTTTAGTAATCTAAATAGAAAGTATACCTTCTTTAAAAATAAGTTCAAATCCCAATCTCATCATCATCATCATCATCATCATCATCATCATCATATCAGCCACAGGACGTCCACTGCTGAACATGCCTCTGAACATGCCTATGTTCGGGGGAGGCCTCTCCCCCAAAGACTTTCAGATAGGTCGCAGGGAACCGCTGGATGCAGGTCGCTTCCAACCCAATCTCATCACGGAATAATTATTTGTTTCGATCACAACCTCACTACGATCACATCTTCGTTATTCCATTCTACAGTGATTCATACATCAGTGTCCGTGTGTACGTTTGTAAGTTGGTAACTAGTCTCCTCATTATCATGTCCATAACAATTAAAACACATTGTATTGGTTCTGTATCTATGTTTAGATTATATTAATAGCACTGCTTACTCTATAACGCCATATTGTTATCGTAATTGCTTAGTCGTTGATATATTTATATTGGTTTTCTAAGTATACTGGTTTGCTGCGTTTTATTCCATTATGGTTATGGAACATCTTTTAATTATTATCTATCTATCGTAATCTTTCGTTCGATATTAGTTGAGAATGTACTCGTGCGCTGTTTTCATTGATTGTTTTCACGTGTATAGTTACTGTTAGTTTCTGTTTTCTGTTACTCGTTACGAAGTTGATGTAAGTTAGTCCCTTGATGTAAATTGAAGTTAGGTACTTACTCGTGAAATCAGAAATTTTTGGCTCGTCTTAAGATAAGTACCTGGATGACTGAACTTTACTGGGTATTTTATTTTTAGTAAATGACATTTTCTGAAAATGAAACCTAACTAGATCTATTTATCGTCCTCGAAACCCCCGATATAAATAAGAAAGAGAAAAGAAATAACAGAACTAAATAAAATGTTTGCAATATCAATTTAATCAACTCTAAATATCGCAATTAAAACCCAAAAAGACAACTCTATAATCGGTTTTACGACATCCCAACAATCCAGATTTGCGTCGACATTAATAAGTTGCTAAATCAACAATATCAAACGACTATTTATTTAGTGGTCAGCAAAAACGAGTAATTGCAGTTGAAATGTGGTGACCCGCGAAAGGTTGCCCCCAGACGTCTCGGTGACGAAGTGACTAGCTCAAAAGTGTACGAATTTATTGCAAGCCTTGTGATAAAGAGAAAATTACTCAATAAACCAGACTATCGCAGAATTTTAGATTGATTTTCAAGTGTTATAACGTGTTTAGTAAAGCAATCCCATTAATAAAATTCATTGGTTATTTCATCACATTTTTACAACGCAATGAAATTCACTTTTTATACCTCTTTTCTATGAATTCATCTTCATTTTTGCCTATGAATTTAAAAAATATTTTAGTACCCATTCATTGAATATGGTAACCGTAATCAGAAAAGCAAATTTTTGACGAAAAGTTTGACGGCAAATATTTTTGACCTTAGTTTCAAGGGCTTTCGACGCAATTTTCATTAAATTATATTAATTTTCTGTCCATTATTTCGTCACACAATTTAATTTCAATTGCGTTTAATCTCTTAATAATACGATAGATATGATAATATGAGGACAAATGAATTTATTTGATGTGTGATGTTGTCGTCTGTGACATATGAGGTGTGTAGTCTGAATTTATTCATATTTCATTAATGGCAGCATTTAAAAACCATAGATAATTTAATTGCTACAGAATTAAATTTTATCGATTAATACGTTGTCTACCCAAACTTTTCATTCTGAACTGCTAATTTACTCTGTTGGCATAGTTTTTTTGTCTCTGATTGTGACCTTATCCACATTGCCATTGAAATTTTAAATAGCTAGACCAGAGCGTAGTTCCCATGTAACAACAATCAACGGTTCTTGCAAGGTCAGCTCATTGTTCGTCTAATGTACGAGTAATTCTGCTCCGTTACCATTATAACTGTCGTAATGATGACATTGTTTAATGCTTGCTCTTGTCTTCTCTCTTAATCTTGCAATATTTGACAGACTATAACTTTCGTCGAAAAATAAATTGAAATAAGAGTAAACTTTTGCATTTAGTTGGCAAAGGCAGGCTGGTCAATGACTGTCTGTCGGACGATTTCAATAACTAATCCATTTGGGCTGTCCTTTAGTACAAACTTAACTAATGGTCCTTCCGTACTCCTTGTGAGGAACGATCTATGACAGCTAGATAGTTTCCGTCTTGGGAAATTACTTGATCTACCGATGAGTTGAACTCAACTTATTGATTCCTGAGTCTGATATATGTATGAACATAAAGGAAAATGTTGTGTCCATTTATTGAAGTAATATAAAAATGAACAAATTCTTTGTTCCGTTAGATTACCGTTCAAATTTTTCTCGTTTTTTAACACATGGTACAGGTCCGATGTAAACCCACAGTACCCGTATCAAATTTTTTAAAATTATCTTTTATTAAGTAAATAATTATTGCTGTACACGACATTCAACTGTATTTGCTTAGGATATGAGACGGCCCTTTTTGTAGTGTTACCAACGATCCCTGTTTACCATTGCTAATTCATTTGTGGCTTACCCTGTCCCCGAGGATATTAATGGGAATTGTACGGGTAGCGTTCAAGGTCAAAATAATTCATCCAGCTATGTAAATAATGTTCAAAACACACTGTTTTAATATAGAGGTATGTTCTACGTAAATGTCAGAATAAATATTTGTTTTGGACGTTTTCATTGCAGCTGCATTTTTATTCTAGAATTTAATTTTTCAAGTTTTTTTTTTTCGGTATCTAGTATGAGTACCATCTATGAGTGCAGTCGTTTAGAAATTCTTTGTTTATGCAAGTCCTGCGCTCGTTTTCTTTGTGGTGACATTATCTCAGTGTTGTAAAGTTAAAAGCTAGCTCTGCTGCGAATTCTTTTTTGATAAGTGAAAAATTTCTTTGTTTCGCTCGTGTTTTAAAATGTTCAGCTTTTAATGAGTTTCTTTCTTATAAAAAATATACTTCTTTAGTTTTCATAGCCTTGCTAAAATTCCTTGCCTTTATAAATCTTTGTAAACTGTTTGTTCCACTTTAAACTTTAAAACTACTTCAGTAATTTCAAAAAGAGTTTGGAACTCCTTATATGTCTCAGTCCACTTAATAATAGGAACGTTTGTCCCATCTAGAACAATTGATAATGTTTATCTGATAATGTTGACAACTATGCACCCAATTTCTAACAATAAACATTGAATATGCATTTGGTTTTATCAAAGCCTCATATCTAGGCGCTTGAGTATCTTTGATTGACCCGGTACTTCTAAGTATTAAACTGATGTATAGGCTGATTAACCAATTATATTGTACATCTAACTTGTTATTGTATACCAAAATCTTTTTTTTTATATTTGATGGTACTGACGTTTGACCACTATCTCGCCTGGTGGTAAGCGATGATGTGGTCTACGATGGAGCACGTCGACCCATAAGCAACCTATTCACTCGAGCCTTGAAGGCATTCTTTGGTCCTGAATACCATTAAGTTAATAAGGATAACACGGTTCATATACATATATTCAAACATCTACTACATTGAGTGGTTTTTCCGCAAAATAATAGAAATTATATTAGGTATTTAAAAAATAATCCTTTGGCCAAAATATTCCATATAAAAGTATGAAAAATGCTAACTCTTCGCTCCGTTTGATAGTTTACTCGTATCATACATATTTGTGTTTTTGTACTGAGTGCCTTTCCATACGTATATAGGAATATGTTGTCCACGTCTGTATTTGTACAGCTTGCTAGCACTTTGTTTGTCAACATCACCGCAGCCCAACATTTAAAATACTCTCTTATTTACTTACAACTACGATTCATAATTGAAAAACAACAAGCATGTTTTACAGTGTAATAACGCGAGTTTTTTTTTACATTAGTTTTTTTTTTTATGCCATAAGCCGGTGAACGAGCAGACGGATCACCTGATGGTAAGCAATCGGCGTCACCCATGGACATCTGGAACACCAGAGGCGTTACAAGTGCGTCACCGGCTTTTTGGGGATTAAGAGTTTGAGGATCGTTGGGGATTCAGGGATTGGGGAAATTGGGGAAGGGGAAGGTAATTGGGCCTCCGGTAACTTCACTCACACGACGAAACACAACGCAAGCGTTGCTTCACGTCGGTTTTCTGTGAGGCCGTGGTATCACTCCGGTCGAGCCGGCCCATTCGTGCCGAAGCATGGCTCTCCCACACTTAGTGAAATTAATTTTGTCATAAAAGGCATTTATAATTTTGTACGTTTTGTACTCCAGTATAAACTTGTTTACTTTATAAAATTAATGTTATTATTCACATTTAAATGCAGGTAGTGAATGAAAAATAAATCTCTATATGTTAATGAAGTATAAGTTACAGTCTTCATAAAGTTATTATAGGAAATTGCGTAATTATTTGCTCATAGGAAATGTACCCGTTTGAGGTGACTTCATCACAAGTGCATTATAAGTAGATAGGTATTAAGTTGAATAAGGAGGTAGGTAAGGAACTACCAACATTTTGGCTTTAAAAACTACTAACTAGCTTCTGTCTGCGACTTCGTACGCGCAATTCCATTTTTCCCATTCCCGTTCATGATTTTCCAGATTTTCGGTAGAAATTAATAAAGAAATAATTGAATAAAAAGTATCCCATGTTCGTTTCCTAGTTCTAAGCTATCTCCACGCCAATTTTCAACCGAATCGATTTAGCGGTTCTTGGGTTATAAACAGTGTAACTAACTAACACGACTTTCTTTTATACCTCTATATATAAAGATATAGGTACACTTCTAAATGCTTTCAATACCAAGGCCTTCTTCTTAAAATTTGATTCTCGGGCGTTGCATTTATGTAATGATCAAAATGGTACCTACACTTTATCTCTTCCAATAACAGACTAAATTAAAATATCATTTAACTACCCAACAAAGGAATCCTTTCCAGCTATAAAACCTGTATAAAAAAATAACAACGATCTGTTATCCACTACGTCAGTTAAGAATGCGTTCTTAATTGGAATAATTTTTCAAATAGGTCATGCAGTTAACTTGTGTGGAAACTCGTTAGAAAGGTCATGGCTTCGACGGTAATTTACTAATATTAGATGGCGTCCTGGGACCAATGCGAGGCGAGATCGAATACACCATAGTAATCCTCGGGGATAATGGTAGCTTATAAAAATGACATGATGACATCTATACGGGATCTATTCCCCCGCCCCGCCGAAGTGGTGAGAAGTGCACGTTTGATAAATAAGGCTCTTTTTGTCATACAGGCATTCAAGACTTTTTTAACTGTTTTTAAAAAAGGAAGGTTTACCTGTATTTATGTATTTCGTGCACGATTATCTCGCAATTGGTTGAACCTATTGTTGATTGTTGACATCAAAAAGAGGGGGTTGAATTTTAAACATAATTTATAAAAGGCAAAACTCATCATATCAGCCAGAAGAGTGCTTGAACTTAGGTCTCCCCCAATGGCTTCCAGATGGGCCTGTTGAAAGCTATTTGCATCCCAATCCCAAACTCCTTTTTATGGAATAGAAGGCAAACGAACAGTCGGATCACCTGATGGTAAGCGATCAGCGCCGCCCATGGACACCCGCAACACCAGAGGAAACACAGGTGCGTTGCCGGCCTTTTAAAAAGGAATATGTTCTTTTCTTTTTCGATGCTACAATACAACTCTAGTAATAATAATAAATCCTTTTTCTTTCAAAATTCTTCTCTAGTAATTCGATTCAATCAATAAGACAGTGAAAAAGTCATCCTGACCGCTAATATCTTATCCTATAAGTCAAAGGCGACGTTGCGTAAAATTATTTGTCGTAAATAACGACTCTATGTGGGCGGCATAAAGTTCCACACGAATTTCACCCACACCCCGGAAAATTGTACGCAGTAACCATCCATTAGAACTATATTACGAGAATATGAACCAAGCTTAATTAGAAATTACAGTGTCACTAACATTATTCATATTTTAACGTTAATTTACTAATTACTCTGGCATTTGTCGACTTCTTTTTATTCATTAAGATGTCTCTGACATTCGTCTTTGTAGCATAACACGTATAATTTTATTAATGGCGTCATGTTTCGCAGAATACAGTTTTTTCGCTTCGTTGCGTAAAGAGAAATATTATGTGACAGATTGATGTGGAGCGTAAATAACAAGTTCGTAAGGTCGTAGACCTGAGGTCCTCAAATGTATCAAACAGAAAGAAAGTCCTTGCGAACTGTATTAGTTCGTATGTTACTACTTACTATAGTATTATACTTAATAAGATCTTGTCTCTTATTTCTTCTTAAGTTAATCAACATCTAAAAGTAACTCCCTCGTGTCTAAACTAAGAAAGCTACCTCGCTTGTCGTGTGGACTGCAGACAGTCTCACTCGTATTCGATTCCCGGTACATACAAACCATTTCGATTTCAATAAACTGCAGTCTAGTTAAGACGCCTGCTTCTCATATATAAGGGTGCGGGTTCGAAACCTACCAACGGCAAGTACCAATGTGACTTTTCCGAGTTATATGCACTTTGTAAGATTATTTAGACACCACTGGCAAACGGTGAAGGAAAATATCGTGAGGAAACCTGGACTTATAATTTCTAATTATAAGATTAAAATCGCCAACCCGCATTGAGCAAGCGTGGTGATTAATCCTCAATCCTTCTATGTGTGAGAAGAAATTTTACTTAGCAGTGGGAACTTATAGGCTGTTGATGTTGTTGTTGTTGCTCAGTCTGGATTCGTCCACGTCTTGTCTAGAAATGTAAATGGACGATATGAAACGCATAACATAGGTAAATGGTGACACATGTAGATTTGGACCTCTATCTACCGCACCTTACTACATAAAAAGGCGTGATATTATACTGTTATATGTAAAGATCTATAAAAACAACTCACTCATGTCTAAATTAAGCATTACTGAATCATTTTCATTTTTATTTTAAAATTCACTACATCATAACAAAATTATGAAATAACAATTGAAATAGAAATTAAATTCGTCATTGTAATGACTGGATCGGATCGCAAATAGCTCAGTTTGCTACATTTTTGCAATATTACATCGGGGTTAATGTACGGGCTACGAACTTGCGACCTCGCGTCATTATTTTTACCCGCGGACAGGCCGCCTGTACTTTGGTATCTTTCTTGCTTTTCTTCTCTCAAAAACGTAAACTTGGGTTACTCTCGATATACGTAATTTGAGATCGGAGAGAAAAAAATTAGTTTTTCACTAAAATAAAGCGATATTTGTGTTTGATTTTTTCTTTTTAAAACGTTGAACACACACACACGAACTTGAAGTCAATAAAACATTTTTTAACGTATCTCTAAGCAGAACATTTTATGGCAGTTCTTATTTTTACACAGCTGTCCTGTTCAATCACTCCGAACATTTTATTCTTTACAAGTTTACATATTTTAAAAAGAAATTGGTAGGTAAATACTTAATTTCTAGCAAAAAAGTCAGTATTTTCTTTCATATTAATAAATATTTATTTTGTTAAAAAAGTAAAAAGAACAAATACGTGTTACGAATAGAAAAAACCACTTGGTATACCACTTTAAAAAGTTACCTATGTTTTAATTAACTGCAAGTACATCGAGAAAACTACGTTTGAAATCGATTCAATCGGTACGGATGAATCGATTCCAGGAAATTCCTATAACTAACGATATTAATCGAGTTCCCGAGTACTCATCTGGTAAAAGGAATCGGTTTGAAATGTAATTTACGTTTTCATAGCCTTTGCTTTATAAAAAGAGGTTTCAGTTTAATTTCCTTGCATTTGACTGGTTCTATCTGCATTTTATTGTACGCTATTGTTTTCGTTACGGCCAAGGTTGAACACCTTGACCTGAGCGTATTGAATTGATCACATTTTACTGAATTATTTGTATGACTGTATTTGATAGATTCAGGTGGATTTTTAGGTCTTACATAGTAGGCACTATTTTTTTATGTTTACTGTACTTTAATGAGTACTTTAATTAGTATTACAAACGAATATTAAAGGCATTGTTATCTGTAATGGTATAATAGTTTTGTCCCTCATTAAAATAACACTTATAATAATATGGCTAATTGGCTAATGGAGTTTCATCCACCACGACACGTCTGTCGGTCCCTGAGGAATTAAAAGCGTGTTATTATGATTCAATTTTACCATCTAACTTTGTCATGCGGTATTCCATTCAGTGCCGTGTCGACCTTCGGTCTGTTTTATGTAGCGAAAACTTTATGGATGTCTACATTGACCCAAAATTTAATGTTCTGATGATTTTATTGTCACCGGGAACAACACACACACGATTCCGTGTAATTTTAATGTGTGTGTGTGTGTGTGTGAGTGTTAATTATGTGTTTGGTGGCACCAAAATGCTTTTGTTACTGAGGAAACTTGTGTAGGAAGTGCCATTATGTTTTGATTATGGATACGTGTATGAAAATTTGTTGATACGTGTTTTAGAAATTTAGAAAGGTTGGAGACTTGATATCGTAGGATAATCAAAACTAGCCAACTCGAAATGAGGTTCTTTAAAATATCTAAACTTCCCATTAAATTAGCATTTCAAATTAAATGTTTATGTAACCTTAAATAACTTAAATAAGAATAACATTACTAAATTATCCCAATATCTTTCAATTAAATCCGTGATTGGTTAACCCTCCGAGTTATTACTCTTTCCAATAAATATTACGCGATAAAACTCAATTAGTAAAGCAATTAAAATATGATCAAATGTTAGTTTTATTTGTTTTCTTTTAATTTTGCACTCAAATGGAATTCATAACGTAAATAAACCATATGAGCGCTTGTTTGTCTACCCACCCTCGAATGGAAAATATCCAGCTTGGAAAACTGGTGTTTTTCATTGTCTGGCAATGTTGTTCGAAATAAAAGTAATGAGGATTTATAACAAAGCTATGTCCAGACTCCAGACGGAATTGACAGATGAAGCTGGGCTATATTTTGTGAAGTAAATACAATTATTTTGTCGGTAACAACAAGGTACGGATTTTAACGACATTTTGTCTTTGTAAGTTGTACCTACGAAACATTTGAAATCTAGTATTTGAGAATTATAATCCAGTTGTACGTTTGAGTGCCTCGTTGTAGTATCTTTTTTTTTTAATTCTCAGTGGTAACATGGAGTCTGGAATTGTGCCCAGTATATGGCAATAGGCTCACCCCCTATTACATAAATAGTGAAAAGTGGGTGTAACATTTTACAGTGGCATCATTAAGTGCCGTAATGTGGACATTACGGCACAAGTAGGCAAAGGTGGACCTTTGCCTACTCCTTCGGACATAAAAGGCGTGATGTTATGTTATGTTTATGTCTGTTATACGTTCGTTAGTTTCATAATTTCTCCGAATAGTATTCAAATCACGAATCCTGGAGTTCTAATTCTTTGTCATCTTGGTTTCTAGAATTCCATACAACAACTTTAGTTGATTTACTTTTAACGGGAACTCAGTAATTAGTGGATATATTGTGTCTACAAAACAATCAAATAGTCCTTATCATAGTCCCATTACAGAAGACAGTAATATATTGTGTTCGCGATGAAAATTAAACTATCTTCTCAAAGTCAAATCAAATGAAATTCCACTGGACATTGAAGTCTACCTAACAAAGGTTAATCTATATTAACATAGGATATTATGCTTTAATACATCAAAGATTTATAGATATTTGTTCTATCGTCTTGGCTAATACATGGCCAAGTTTATTAAATAGTTTGAGCGAAATTTATCAATTTGGCAACCAATTTATCAATGGCAATTTTGTTTGTAGTTAGCTAATAAGGGCTACACGTAATTATTCGGCGGCTGTGTCTACAGCTCGTTTACTGGTTGATCTATTAGTGGTAAGTATGAATCTAGACTCGAAAAAAGGAGAATCTAATTGTCTTTTATGAAATACCTACCCATAAACGAAATTAAAGCTTTAAGATTTTTTTTAAGGGGCTACCGCCTGGGTGATGTGGGAGGGAGTGTCAGACTCTTACTGACAAAAAACCACCCCGTTCCTTCTCCTGCACGTCAAGCCGGAGCCCCGGTAACGCGTTAGGTTCTCCGCGACATAGCTTTAAGATTAGAGACCGATTTTTATGACGTTAGTACTAATTGACGAAAATGTCTGGCTAGACATAGATACTTTTTAGACTATAAACGAGCAAATCTGTTCAGGCAAAAGGACATCCAACACCACCTTGAAGGTTTTATCAGTTTGGGAATACGGCAGGAGATAATTCATTCCAAGATTTTGTTGTGCTAGGCACAAAGTTTTGCTTTAACATTCCACACAATTCTATGCCATAAAGGAATAGTAATTCTTATGTTATGTCGTTAATTTCTGTATCTTCTATCGTGCAATAAGAAAAGCATCTAGTAGTTTACGTGCATCCTTTCTCTTTTACGACAATTTTATTGCCTCTCTTTTATCGTCCATGTACCCTCTATTATATGCTGCGTATTTATCGGATTTTATTTACCGTACTGAACACTATGTTCTTTATCATTCGTTGAATAGCATCATCTCCTGAGCTAAGTTTACCATCTTTTGAGTTTTTTCCTTTTTAAATTCTATGTCTGCTCATCTCGATATCATCATAATTTGCATATTATTTATTCCTCAGTTTTCATTCTAACTATACTATACAACCATTAAGAAAAATAAGCACTGTTTATCCGTTATCACAGTCACACCCACATCAAAAGTTTCAACCTCGTGTAGTTCATAAGTCAGTTAGAAAACAAACAGATTACTAGCTTAACCCACGATAATAGCAATAAACTAGTTATTGCTATTTCTACCCGGTTGCGTCCAATTTAATTAACTTTTTATCCTTATCCGCTACCATTACGAATGGCACATCATTTATCTAGTGAAAGTGCATTGTTTTCAATTACAAGTTTAACAATCTCATAAATATCAGATAGAAAAATTACAACTCCATACAAATAATTTATAACGTCATAAATTGGACATAATAATTGCCCAGGTACAGGTATTTGGACTGTTGCCAACAAGTCATAGAAAAGATATCGTAGAAACTTGTTCGTTCGTGCGAAAGTATCGATAAATCGAAACTGTTTTACTTTTCAATTATTTCTGGACAAAAATTTATGGGTTTAAATTCGATTCTAATCAAAACAAGCCTTGTGGAATTACTGGAAGCGGATCTAAAATGGTGGCTGTAAAGTGCTACTGTAAACTGTTCGTTGCTTGGTCTGTGAAGTCATTTGACTTGCAGCCAAGTGGTTTGATTATTTTATCATTTTTGTTGACTATTGTGCAGGCATCCATATGTTTATGATACGCCTGGTATTACGTAGTTTCCGGGGAAACTTGATCGTAAACTTCGCAATATTTGATGAGCTGCAACAAAATGGAATAAGATAAACACAATGAGTCAGCTATATGCTCCTTTATTATCTGATCTGATAGGTAATAAAACGCAAGTCATTATATTTGATGCTAAACCAAACGTCAACGAAGCGTTGAGTAATAATATAGAAACACAATGACTTGGTACTTACTTGCGTCTTTATGCAAATGATACAACATGCTTAACATTATTTGACGTTACATTAAAATATTGTCGTAGTCGCATTTTACACAATCGGGTTTAGAATGTTTCCTAAAACCATCACAATAGGGTAGATGACTAATTTTCATTTTAATGTCCGTCTGGCAGATTAGACGTATTTTTTATTTTCCTACTGAAATAAATACTTTCGACGATATATTGATTTGAAATGTCGAGTGATATCACTTCTAGGGACGTTCTGTACGTAGAAATGACGTTTTAGCTCCCACTTCGTCTATCTAAGTATTGTTTTATTATACGACAAAACAAAAGAATACGTCTCTAATAGGAATAGTTTTTGGTTACCTAACTGACAGACTTAATAGTTTTTTAATTTTCATACCCCGTCATCATCCCTGGACTATACGGGCTGGCTACTACAACTGAAAAGTAATTCTAACCCAAGACCATATTGCTTAGTCGTTGTTAATGGCACAACAGCACATGTAGCTTAAAGTTCAAGCTATCTACTCAAAAGTAAAACAAAACGAAGTGATGCACGTCTTTTATAGTACAACAGTTTTATAGCCTTTCCTTGTACTGAGTTTATTGATACGATGACCACGTGTAGCATCCGATTGGGGTTAAAGATTGAACGTAATGTCTCGACAGATGCTCTATCGCAATCTGTAATTAAAAGTAAACTATAATACCTATTGCAAACGTCTTGTTTTCGTTTTCACTTTCAGTTTGCGTAATCGGAAAAATTCCAGACGTGTTCAGATAAATATTGGCTTTAGTACTTCTAGTTGGTTTGCTAATTATATTCTTGTTTTTGATGTTACATTAGCTGCGAATTGCGGATTCTAGTTTTGTTTATAATATCTTGTAACTGCGGTTCTGCAATAATGGTTTAGGTGCTTATAAGTTCGATTGTCTGTTGAATACGGAGGTCCGCAAAGGTAATATTTACTCGTTGTAGGTTCAAGATAGTCGAGATAGCCGATCGTTGTCAAAATATTCGTTCCTATACAGGCCATTAATAACTTAACAGATGAAAAATTGTAGAACCTTCTGTAAGAGGTATAAAATACGATATGCGATAAAACAACCGAATTATTTATATCGAGTATCCACCACCGTTACACAAATAAATTTCAACTGTCCACTTTCGCAATTACTTTTCTCCCGTCAAATTATCGTGATCGTGTGTGTTGAGGTCAAGGAATATTGCAGTGGGTATATTGACGCGGTTACTCGGGCTGGTGACCTCAAAGTCACCCCTTGTTGACTCATTCGGCTTATTTGCTTTGCTTATACACAAATCAGTGTTGTTATTGCTGTAATCTACCTGTATTAATTTAGTGTTGTGTGCGGCTTTCTTACTTTATTTAGTTTGTACATTCAGTTCCGTTCTTTGTTTGTAGTTCTTGTCTTGTAATATGTTCTGTTTTCTTACGTTTAGTCGTTTGTTAGCAATTCTTTTGAATTAAAGAAACTTTAGTTAGATCGGGATTTGTGACTCAGATCTTGTAATCTCTTGATCAACTCCTTAAATATCATGTTTATGTTTTGTCTATGTGTATCACCAACCTTGTGATTAAAATATAAAAAAATCGACAAAATGGTATCTTCTGGGGAAACTGGCGTGATGTCATGTTTATCCATCGACTTAGTATAATATAAATTTTCTCCATTAACCTTTAATTTTAGCGTCTTTCAATCTACGTGTGGATCTGAACCCACGTTTTGATTGATATTATAATGTTTTGCGACTCCCGCCTGAATGAAGGTAGAAAAGTGGCATATTTTCGTGTCGTGTCGATGTTTTTTCTTTACATTATTTTTGTTATAAGTAATTTTTGTACGTAGTCGTCAGTATTTTAATGTCAAATGTGGGATGTAGGTATAATATGTAATCCCTACATGTTCCTTAATATAACTTCTTGTAAAATATCTCAGGAGTGAGGCAGTACTTAATCACACTCATATCAAACACAAAGCTTAAAACAATAAAATTTATTTTGGACCTTATATATGGCAATGGTACTTTTGACTAAAATAACAGTTTTATATGAATATGTTTTCACCTGTATCCAACTCCATTTCCTAAGCTAGACATGAGTACATGCCACGGAAGGCCTAACGGGTTTGCCGGGGCTCCGGTTCGAAGAGCAGGAGTAGGATCGGGGTGGTTTTTGTCATTAAGAGTCTGACACTCGCCTTAAGGCGGGAGAAGTCATTGGATGATTTTTCCCCCCTCATTAAAAAACATCTATAAATCTATAAACTAGAGCACCTCCTTTAAGGACTTAGCAAAACATGTTTACCACTTTACAAATAAACTTTTTAAAAGTACAACCCTACAAAGTTTATCTATTCATCTCATACTATTCTAAAGAAAATGACAAAGACAATATTTATCGACTAATTGTTCTTTTCTTGTTATTTTATTATGTATACTAAGTACATATTCAGTTTACGGCTGACTGCACCGTTGGTCTAGCGGTCTAGCGAATGCGAAGAGATCACTGAGCATGAAATCCTAGACTACACATCCTAGAGTTGGTCAAAGAATTGTAAATTGGAAAGATTCTTTGTATTTGCCTTTGAATCTTGATTGTTCATATACCTAAACCTTACTTCTTGAAATACAATTCATTATCCTTATATTATTTATTCGCATCGCTTTAAACTGCCAAGGGAATGTAAACATAATTTTATGCGATTACTTCGCATAATATCCCTGTATTTAATCTCGTGTTAACCTATATACCACAATATAATTAAGATCTAAATAGATAACAACATAAAAGCAACATTAATCATACTTAGGTACTGTACTTGGAAATTCTGCGAATCCAATTTCAGCATGATTTTATTTCACCGACGCCTCATAACGACTACAATGTATTATTTAACGTAATTGGAGCTAGACTAGCTGAAGTCGGTTTTATACAAATATTATTTTAATGTACTACAAACATGCGACCATTGTTACGTGATATATCAACGTTTTTATTTTAATTAATAATAATATTGATGCAATCGATGACCCAATGTAAAAATGTTTTTATTTAGGAACCTGGTTTCGCTCCGATCAGTTTCGTTTGAGCTCGAAAACTGCCGGTTTCGCTCGAATTCCTTTGTAGGAAATAAGTAGTAGACTAGAGTTTGTTTCGTGATTGTAACAAAGGATACTAGACGACCTACTTTTGAATTAGGTATCATTAGCAAAATGTAGAATATTAAAAAATAAAATTGTTATTTAATTTTAACAATGCAGTTATATTGTTTTCTCTAAGAAATGTTTAATAATAAAACACAAGACGTTGTTTATTAAACTACTTGATATGTATTACTTTTTAATAAATTAATTCTAAGTAGAACGCCTCATTGTTTAGTCTCAAATTCCAAGCAAGATACTAATGATCAAAATAGCTATCCTAGGTTACAATTTTGAAGAAATTTGTGTTATATTTATTAAATTTTGATAAGCAAAACGCTTTCGATAACAGTCTAAACCTTTAATTAAAAGCAAGCCTTCTAATTTCGCTGAAGAAACTATGAAGGCAGATTCAAATCTCCATTTTGATTCTAAAACAGTCACCTAATTAGATTTTAAATTTGCAATTAGTCGAGACCCAAAATTACGATATGATGTTGTGCCTTTTTTTTTTTTTTTTTTAAGGGGGGAAAATCATCGAATGACTGCCCCCGCCTGGGTGAGGCGGGAGGGAGTGTCAGACTCTTACTGACTAAAAACCACCCCGTTCCTTCTCCTGCACGTCGAGCCGGAGCCCCGGTTACCCGTTAGGTTCTCCGCGACTCCGAATCGGCATCGGCCGTATTGGGCCCCATCTGTGGTGGTCTGATGGCTCTTTGAGGAGCGCGCGGAACGCGACGCGCCGTACGCTCGGGTCTGTTTCTGGTCGGACGGGGAGCCACCCATGCTCGCCGTCCGCAGGCCCGCGCTTACGGTGGCCGGAGATCGTCCCGCGATCCCCGTCGCCCGGTGTGTCCTTCGCGATGGCTGGGTTGCCAGGAGGCAGCGCTTTTTAATACTTTTTAATAAATTAATTCTAAGTAGAACGCCTCATTGTTTAGTCTCAAATTCCAAGCAAGATACTAATGATCAAAATAGCTATCCTAGGTTACAATTTTGAAGAAATTTGTGTTATATTTATTAAATTTTGATAAGCAAAACGCTTTCGATAACAGTCTAAACCTTTAATTAAAAGCAAGCCTTCTAATTTCGCTGAAGAAACTATGAAGGCAGATTCAAATCTCCATTTTGATTCTAAAACAGTCACCTAATTAGATTTTAAATTTGCAATTAGTCGAGACCCAAAATTACGATATGATGTTGTGCCTAATTGTTTATTATCAAACCTTGATATTAACATGGCCACCTGAATCAAATTACTAAGAAATCAGTTCCAAAGAAAACGTGTCAGAATTCTATCCTTAGTCAACAAATCTGCCGATACGGAGTTGCTTAACGGGTTGCCGGGGCTCAGGCTTGAAGGGCAGGAGTAGGAATGGGGTGGTTTTTGGTCAGTAAGAGTCGGACACTTCCTCCCGCCTTAAAAATAAAAAGGAAACAAATCTACAGCAATAAGTCCTATATTTCACTGGAACGCCATGGCGGCGCAACCAGTTGCCGCGACCAACAAAATGTATACAGCTCTATAGAGAGTTACCTGATGTCCGCTTGGTTCCGGTACCAGGGGGCTTACTCTTGAATCCAATTCCGATCGATCGACATTGGTATTGTGCAATTTCGTACTCTTGAGTTGCAATACCAACACTCATTGCATCCATATTGCATGGATATTGAATGAACTAAATAGTATTGAGTTTGGCTTTACATTCCATACTCTGAATGCTATTTTAACAACTACGATAGGGGTAGTATAGTTTGACATTTAATAATTATTGAGATTATATTGGATTGAAATTGTATTGACATTGAGATTGGTTCTAAGAGTAAGCACCTAAGTTATGCATTTGTTGCTAACGGCGACTGGTTGCGCTGCCATTAGCACTAAGAATAATAATTAGGTACTCAAGTGCTACTGTAGAAAAGAGCTTGAGTACATCAGTGTTAACTATTGCTGTTATTTTATGTAGCTGCAAATAAATTACAATTAGTAGCAATCTGCCCGAGTAAGAATACTTCATAGTAAACACAATTACTTTAAAACGATTAGCCGTTTAATTAATAGCTTGCATATTTCTATTGTGTTTAATTAACTATCTTGTTATTGTAGGCAAGTATCTAAGTGCAACTGAAGTGCATTGTAAGGAGTCTCGGGTCAAATTAACTGATGCTGAGGCTTTCCAGTTCTTGAACTTTTTGGATTTTCTATCCGATGCGTGCATACCTAATTGGAGAATTGGTAGATACCTAAATATTAAATAAAAAGTCTGATATTGTTTGATATAGTTTAAATTTTACTCAAGCACTTAACGAACAGAAAGCTTCTCTCGTCGAGTCATTCCGGGAACTATCATGATGTCACGTTTATTAACTTAAGTGTTTACCGACAATTATGTCCATTCATCACGACACTAACTATGAATTGTCTACAGAGTTAGTGTCGAAGATTCGTAATTCTATCTAGCGATTTGTTAGTTTAGTTAAGATAGTTTAGTACCTAATTATATTACCTATATTATACCTACGTTGGTAATAGTTAGAATCATAGAAATAACTTTAATACTCGTAATGAAATCAAATACAGTTGTACTGTTCGTGGTAATTACTATTTCTAACTAATCATAATTGTGTTATTGACTTGTGAGAAACAAGACTAGAACTTAACACGTTAACTGCCGCGCAGGTCACCTGTGACCTACGTTAGCGGAAGATTTGCCTTTAGCAGTTTTCTGTTGGCAGTCAAAGGCTTGCACGGTGGTAGGTCGATTTCGAATCGCTTCGTAACTGTAACTAAGATCTAACTTCTATCTTCGATCTAAGTCTAAAATCTTAGGAAAAAAAAAGAAAAAACTTTATTTGCTAAAAACAGATAACAAATACAGATTATACACAGTTTATAAAATACTAAAGGCTACATATTCATGTCCCAAGTCTGCGGTGAAATGACACGAGTTCAGCATGTGCCAGACGGCCTTACGCTGGTAGTCTACTGGCCCCTTAAGTAATCTCTATTCTTCAACCCGAGTTATTTTCCTTAAATTCAATTTATATAATCTAAGTCCAAAGTTAAAAATTATCTTAACCCTCTGCCTACACAGTAATATAATCCTGTCAAAAGTTACTTCCACGCTTTACACTTTATAACCCCAACTTGAAACTTTTTAAAGGTTTTTTACCCGGAATGTAACTGGAGCGAGATATTTCGAGAAATACTCCAAACTGTTCCGTTAAAAAATACACTGAAATTAGGGCAAGATAGAGAATTATATGAACTCGAAATGTATATTTCTGGTATCGATTAGAAATAAATTATCATTGTAAACGTCAGCCAATGAAAATAAATTGTCCTGTGTTTGTGGATTAAACATTTTGGATGCAGATTTTTTAAATTAATACGTTCTCTGTCTTGTTATCTCAATCTATGAGTTTATTTCGTTGCTTCATAGTTTGATGTTCGTAGTTTTAATGTATATGGCAAACTATTTTCATTTTAAAATGTCCCTTGTAGGTGACGGAGCGGTTTTCAAATGTCGTGATCGATAATTTAAATCAATTGTTTATTAAGGTAGAAATGTATGTATTTTCTTTATATAGTTGTGTGATTGAAGTTGATACTATTAAACTTTAGGCTTGTTACAGTTTTAAACAATTTCCGAATTGTTGAAAAGTAGATGATGACGTGTAAGAAGCAGTATCATGGTTATACAATGAAATCATTTGTTTTTCATAACTTCTCATATCTATAGGATAAATCATCTTTATATAGTATTAAGTAGGTAGTACTCAGCCATAGCTATCACATCATTCATAGTTACTCATAGCTATCAGAGATTAGGAGAACAGAACACAAAACGGATGATAACAACGAATTTGCACATTCAGTCACAATGATAAACTCAGTTCGGTCTAGAAAAACAGGCATCTTCCTGTATTTTTATCCTGGTTGGATTACCGCCTGGGGATTTATAGCTAAACTAAGCATCTATTTTGTTCAACAATATGCTACGCCGACGATACGCTGGTGCTAGCGCACGGGAGGTCGCACCAGGCGGCGGCCGATCTAATGGCGACAGCGGTTGCGACAGTCGTTGAGAGAATCCGGCAGTTGGGACTCGAGGTGGCGCTCCACAAGTCCGAGGCCATGTGTTTTCATGGCCGCGGGAACGCGCCACCTCCGGGTGGGTCCCAAATAACGGCGGGAGGAGTTACCATCGGCGTCGAGACGACGATGAAGTACCTAGGACTCGTCCTCGACAGTCGGTGGAACTTCATTGAGCACTTCCGACGTTTGGCTCCAAAGTTGGAGAGGACGGGGGCTGCGTTTAAACGCATCCTCCCCAACCTCGGGGGCCAAACGCCTCCTGCCGGAGGTTATACGCCGGGGTCGTGCGGTCCATGGCCCTCTACGGCGCCCCTGTTTGGGCGCCAAACCTGTTGCGGCGTCCCGCTCGGACGCTGCTCATGGCACAGAGGGTCATGGCGATCCGAATGATCCGCGGATACCGCACGATCTCCGGGGAGTCGGCGAACCTCCTTGCCGGGTTACCGCCGTGGGATCTGGAGGCGAAGGTGCTCGCGCGCGTGCACAGCATGCGCGCGGAGGCACGTCGCCGGGGCGAAACTCCGCTGCCGCGCCAAATAAGTGCGTGGCGGGATGAGCTCCGGCGCGATCTCATGGCGGAATGGCAGCAACGACTGTCGCAACCGAGGGCTGGGCTCGCTGCCATCGCAGCGGTAAGTCCCCTCTTTGAGGAGTGGCTTGAGAGACGCTACGGCGTCCTCACCTACCGCCTGACGCAGGTCCTCACCGGACATGGGAGTTTCGGGAGGTACCTGTGTCTGATGGGGCGGGAGGAAACGCCCGGGTGTCATCACTGCGAGGACCGCCCTGAGGACACGGTGGAACACACGGTGGGAGAATGCCCTTCGTGGGCTGAGCACCGCCGTGTCCTCAGGGAAGTGATCGGCGATGGCGACCTCTCGCGTCCGGGCTTAGTGCAGGCCATGATGCGGAGCGAGGGGGATTGGGATGCCGTCTCCTCCTTTTGCGAAGCAGTCATGCTAGCTAAGGAGGAGGCGGGACGCGTGAGGCAGCGAAGCGCTGCCTCCTCGCAACCCAGCCATCGCGAAGGACACACCGGGCGTCGGGGATCGCGGGACGATCTCCGGCCACCGTAAGCGCGGGCCTGCGGACGGCGAGCATGGGTGGCTCCCCGTCCGACCAGAAACAGACCCGAGCGTACGGCGCGTCGCGTTCCGCGCGCGCCTCAAAGAACCATCAGACCACCACAGATGGGGCCCAATACGGCCGATGCCGATTCGGAGTCGCGGAGAACCTAACGGGTAACCGGGGCTCCGGCTCGACGTGCAGGAGAAGGAACGGGGTGGTTTTTAGTCAGTAAGAGTCTGACACTCCCTCCCGCCTCACCCAGGCGGGAGAAGTCATTCGATGATTTTCCCCCCTTAAAAAAAAAAAGCATCTATTTTGTTAGTGGGTCACGTCTCAACGGCAAACTAATCTAGTCAGCGTAAATAAATAGTCAATAACTAGTAAACACTGCTATCCTGGTTTTCTTGCCAATCTATTTGGACTGAATGAACTAAATTCCAAATTGTTTTTCATTAAGTAGTTAATCGAATTAGGTTGCTAGTTTTATAGCCGCAATTTCAATAATTCTCTCTTAAGATTCCATGCCATGAATACTTATTTATGTTGTGTGGGTGAGCCATGTTTCGGCACGGATGGGCCGGCTCGACCGTAGTGATACCACGACCTCACAGAAAACCAACGTGATGGCAACGCTTGCGTCGTGTATCGTCGTGTCAGTAAAGTTACCGAAGGTCCAATTACCCTCCTCCCCAATCTTCTCAATACCTGAATCCTGAACAACCCTCAAATTCCTAATCCCTAAAAGGCCGGTAACACGCCGATTGATTGCCTACCATCAGGTGACCCGTTTGTTCGTATAACATAACATAACATAACATCACGCCTTTTATCCCCGAAGGGGTAGGCAGAGGTGCACACAGAAGTAACACCCACTTTTCACTATTTATGTTATGAGTCCCATGTAATAGTTTGTTCGTTTACCGGCTTATCCCATAAAAAATATGTAGACAGATGTATTTTGTAGTTGCTTATACCTCTATACAGTTGTAGATGGAAAAGGGGCCGATGATGATAGAAAAAGCAATAAAGTCAACAATTTACGCTAAAAAAGGTTTTACTACTGAATTCATCTTCAAGGTTCTTATTCATCAGTACCAAATTGATTAAGACCCATCAAAGGTGTTATCCTAGACGCGAAATCCTAACAAATTCACTCTCGTATTTATACGACTTGTTAGGATAATTTCATAGAATTCTTAAGTGCTTAGATGATACCATCTTATAACAAACACCTTAATATTATGGAAAGAGGAAAATTCACAAATTTCAAAGAAAATTATTAAGAAATACACCCTTGAGTCTTCATTGAGTGGCTTGTTTATATAAATTTGTATAATCATCATCAACAGCCTATAAGTGCCCACTGCTGAGCAAAGCCTCTTCTCACACGGAGAAGGTTTGAGCATTAATCACCACGCTTGCTCAATGCGGGTTGGCGATTTCAAACTAATAATTAGAAATTATAAGTCCAGGTTTCCTCACGATGTTTTCCTTCACCGTTTGTCAGTGGTGTCTAAATAATCTTAAAAAGTACATATAACTCGGTAAAAGTCACATTGGTACTTGCCGTTGGTAGATTTCGAACCCGCATCCTCATGCATTGTATAATACATACCAATAAAATTCTACAAGAAATGAGTCGAATATCAACCTCCTTAAATAGGTATCCTATAGAAAATGTGCTCGATACAATATTATCTTTTCTACGCATGAAGTAGTACTTATGAAATAATATTGATATGTAGTTTCCAGGTACACTGTATCTTATGATCCATCCAACTGTTTTATTATTACTTTTATATCCATCTGTCTGTTCTGTTATTCCCACGATATTACTTACGTTGAAGTGGTGTTAGTACAACTTATTTCGAGTCCCATTAGTATTAGAATATACATAGGTTGTAACGAATACTTTTAATACTTATATGAAAGTAATCCCGGTAGGATCTCGCCCAGAAAACGTATTGCCGACCTCTTTGGATAGGTTCTCGATAAGGGCTAGTATTAACTTACTGGTTTGTATGCCCAAGATGCTTGAATGTGGTAGAAGCTAAAGTAGAAAATGTATAGGTAAGGATCGTAGTATATTTTGCTCTATAATTTCTGGGACCATCGGACAAAAATGGGAGGTTATGTTTGTATATGTATCACTAGTTTCTGCCTGCAGCTTTGCTCGCGTTTCCGTAGAATAAAAAGTACTAAGTATATGTTTTATTCCAGAGCATAATCTATATCTGATTCAAATTTGATCTCGATCTCTTCAGCTGTTTTGTCGTGATTGAGTAACGAACATACACACGACTCACCAACTTTAGCATTTATAATATTATTAACTAGCGTTGCGTAGTTTTAAAGATCTAAACATACATAGGGACAGACAGACGGCGGATAGCGACTTTGTTTTATACTATGTAATAAATAATATGTATCTTCTACTTTATATTTAGTCATCATATCATCATATATACTTTTTTATTATTAAATGTGTTATTATTATTTTCTGTTGCCTAGTTTAAAGCTTTATAAGTGCCTTTCCCTGTATTCAATAAATTGCGATTTATTTTTCTTTGATTCGGTACAAGCAAGGTCATTTCGGTATTGTTGTAAATTCTTAAGGGAAATTGTTATGGAAATCAGTTATTGATTCGATATTAGCTTTATTATTATACGTAAATTATTTGTTAGGTACTTACGTAAGTAAATTATGATAGCAAGTCTAATGTCTTCACAGGGGGTGAGCCTATTGCCATATACCGGGCACATTTCCAGACTCCGTGCTACTACGTGCCCTACCCGGGAATCGAACCCGAAACCCTTTGCCCGGCAGTCGCGCCTGCGACCATTCGGCCAACGAGGCAGTCTTTTCTAAACATATACAACTTTATTGCGAATTATACTTACTGCGAAAGTTCATTCGCTCTGGCACAAAGCTCCCAAAAACTCTCAAAATATTATTTTCTCACTACATTTCTTTACTCTCTTCATAATGCGAAAATACATTGATGGTGAATCCGTCTCGGATGTAACGCAATACATTTTATGACATTTCTTGTAAATGAATCAAAGGAATTAATTTATTTTACGACATTCTCCACTCCGAGAATCATACTCAAATGCTCATCATTCTGCAATTCATATGTTCGTAATATAACTCTCAATTTTGTTTACGAACCAAACTCTAAGCTTCAACTTTCAATAGGGACCCTTCTGTACATTATTTATCATCTGTAATTTAGGTAACATACAACTTTATTATTATAATAAATAACTCCGAAAACTCTCATTTTACGTCCAAGTGAACAAGTCAACTTGTAAGTCCAAGTCAACTTGTAGAATTAAACTGTTTTAAAACACATTTAGGCTGTGTGTCTGACTATTAAATTAACATTTGGTGAATTTTGATAATAATTTCTCACGCCTAAATGTTAGTTTTCAAACTTTACAGTGATTTAATAGTATCGTGTACTCTACTAGATATTTCTCCTTTTTCTCTTTAATTATTGCTTTATTAACCGTTGAGTCTTCTAAATAGTTCGATATTCTTTATCAACATTAGTCACAGCTGAAGGCATCAATTCTATTATCATTCATAGAATTAATTTCTCTCTATCTTTATTATACACTCTCCATTTCTAATTCCCTTATCACAACGAATGTAATGCATAAACATACATTACCTTTAATTAATTAAATAATGAATTAATTACTTTATTTATCAAATGCACTAATTAGTCCAATACGAATAAAAGACATACAACATGACAAGGGTTACACGTGGCGAGCGGTATCACTGTTGCTACTATACATCGACAATAATACTATGTAAATATTTGTACAGTCGGTCAACAAAAAGTTTCTAGTAGGTAATTATTTATACAATAATATTTAAGTCAAGATGGCACAAAGTTCATGCCTTTGAGTCCAGTTGTGATTTAAAACTAATCGAGATTGACCTCATGATAACCTACTGCTAGACAATAAGCCTCGTCTAAATATGAGCGTTTGCGCAAGCCGTGGCGATATATTTGGCAGTTTAAAAATTATAAAGATAGTTAACTAAAAATCACGGGCTACTCACGTGAATATACTGAGAAAAGCTCAACTACTTTTTAAACACAGAGGGGTTCTTACTCATGAACACCGTGCGTGGTCGCGGCGATGTCGCGGAGCGTAGGCCTCAAATGAACTAACCAATCAGAGGCCTTAGTACGAGTTTCTAATACGTTTAAAGTAATCGAAACGAGTAGGCATTCGGTTTGATTGGTCGGCTCCAATAAACTACCCAATCACAGCACCGAACGCGATCTCATTTCGATTAGTTTAAACGAAAAATAAACTTATATCAATGCCTCTATGCTGCAAGTGGTCCTGCAAAACATAGTTTACATTTATTTATTTACCGCGGTCTGTTTACGTAGAAAGTGTACAGTCCTTTAATTAAACGTTGTTTCCGCAGCTAGAAAATGTTTTTTCTTAGAATTTTTCTTCAGACTGGATTACATAATATTGAAAGCTTTTATATTTTCATTTTTATTTAATATAACAGGAGCTTCTCTCAGTTCTCCGAAGACCTTAGGTCCAAGAATGTTAAATACTTGATACTTACTTTAACAAAATTGTGTAAGTACTTAATTATAATACCTTTTGTACATATTTTTTGTATACTTTGTCTAAATACCTGTTAGTCATCTGAGAAGTAGTTTTTTTGTTTATCTTATAACTGAACGCTTTTTATTCCTGAATATGTAAGGTGCACACTGCACATTATGATAGCTTTGATTTGATGAGAACTTCATAATTCACGAAACTAATGTCTGTTTTCATAAATCTCTCGGTAAGCTTTAAGGAAGTCCTGAGCTAGGAAACGTGACATTTAACTATATGTATTTTGGTTGTCACCAACCTATACCTAAGTCATATTTAATAGTACCTACTAGTAGGGAATTAGCTTAGGGGCTAAATAACTTCAGTTTGGGGTAGTTAGTGTAAAGACTATTAATGTAATGATGCTGCAGCTTATTCTTCAGTCTTACAGGCAATCGGACTATATTTTAGCACACCACATGGTGCAAATCTAGGAACAAGCCTTTCGTCCAATCACAGCAGCTGTCAAGTATTGAACGTCCAATGATCTGAAACTAGGTGATTTCCTATTGGGTGAAGAACAAGTGGTAGAGGAGCAAATATACAGATTGAAAGCAAAGTCTTAAGAATATTACTTTCGCTGCATTTACTTTAAAGGTTAAGTAGGTACTCCAAGAAATCGAACCAGATTAGTATCGGAAATGCAATTTCTCAGACGATTTACTTACTAACTCCGCATAGGGAGAATCTGGAAGACTGAGATTAAATGTGGTAAAAGTTGGGTTTGACATTTTTAATTATATCAAGTATAGAGGTAGGTTCGAAGTGTCTTTTGAAGAAACTCTTTGTAACTCATCTCAAGTTATTGTTTAATACTAATTTGATCGACATCGTCCTTGTCCAGTAGTAGTAAACACCGTAAAATATTGTTATTAAAACATAATTTAACATCACGCCTTTTATCCTCGAAGGGGTAGGCAGAGTTGCGCATTACGGCACTTAATGTCACTGTACAATGTAACACCCACTTTTAACTATTCATGTTATGAGTCCCATGTAATAGGGGGTGAGCCTATTGCCATATCCGGGACACATTTCCAGACTCCGTGCTACTACTGAGAATTTTTTAAAAACCCAGTTTAACTTTTCCCGACCCGGGAATCGAGCCCGAGACCCTTTGCTCGGCAGTCGCACTTGTGACTACTCGGTCAACGAGGCAGTCGCTATATTGTATTGCTATTTACTCTCAACTAAAAACTGTATTTTACTTGACAATGTCAAATAAAGCCTAGTTTTAAGATTGTATATTATTATTGAATATCATCATCAACAGCCTATAAGTGGCCACTGCTGACGAAAGGCCTATTCTCATTGTCTATTATTATTGTAGTATATCTATTAGTACGATAGTTGATTCACATAGAAAATCAATCATCTACAAGCCTCAAGAAGCTGAGACACTGAACACAATTTTTCCCTAAGATAAACAATATTATTGTTTGTGTTTCCTGGCAAATAAATCAAAATCTATCACCGCGTCTGTCTGCACGTATTTTAACATGATATGTGTCAATGCAATAGTGATTCATAAGGAAAGTTCTAGTGTGTATCTTTTATGTTTAGTCAAAACTGTAGGACGACCGAGCCCTAATGTAGATAAAAATGACTAATGAATTGTATTGATAATATTAAAGTTGTGTATTTGAAAGACAGACGATATAAATTTAAGCTGAACTCTGGCCTTCTTGCGCCGTCTTCACTGTAGGTATTAATATTTTTTGTGTGTTATTGTACTTTGTCACGGTGTACAAATAAAACAATTTTACTTTCTTTCTTCCTTCTTTCTTTCATTCATATGAATTCACTTGAACGAAGTCACAGGTTAATGCT
The DNA here is from genome assembly GCA_038387885.1 of Spodoptera picta. NCBI lineage: Eukaryota > Metazoa > Arthropoda > Insecta > Lepidoptera > Noctuidae > Spodoptera > Spodoptera picta. The sequence goes on along the minus strand of JAZHFQ010000003.1, from coordinate 322,865 downwards.
AGTTTCTTTAGAACATAACATCACGCATTTTATCCCCAAAGGGGTAGGCACAGGTGCTCATTTCGTCATTTAATGACGCTGTACAATGTCGCACCCACTTCACTATATGTTTATGAGTAACATGTAATAGGGCGTTGAGCCTATTGCCATATACCGGGCGCAATTCCAGACTCCGTGCTACTACTGACATCTTTTTAAAAAACCCAGTAATACTTGCCCGACCCGGGAATCCAACCCGAGACCCGTTGCCCAGCAGTCGCACTTGCGGCCACTCTGCCAACGAGGCAGTCTTTAGAACAGTAATACAAAGAATTGTTTGTTTTTTTATGGAATTGGAGGCAAACGAGCAGACGGATCACCTTATAGTATGCGATCAGCACCTCCCGCAACACCAGAGGAGTCACAGACACCAGAGGAGTTACAGACACGAAGTGTATTACAAACCTAGTTTATGATATCTAATACAATTATTATGTTAATTTAAAACTTTGTTTGTGTGAAGTAAGTGCGTCCACTATTTGATGAACAGTGACTGTAGTTTGATAGCATGTTGATAATACATACTTACCTTTAGTTCGTTAGATGTTTTGATTTCGTTAAAATATTAATACGAGTCCATAATACCGATTGGAGTTATTAAACAGTACTTATTTATATCATTTTAATATGGACTTATGTTGTTTTGACTTGAATTTAAAATAAACTATATTGGGTTAGGAATTTAGAATAGAAGTCGTTAACTTGTGTCGATTGTATAGGTGTCAATTCTTATAATTCATGTAAAGTTCATGATAACTTATGACAACTGACCAGAATATTTTTGTAATGTACCTGTTGACTAGTCTGCCTATCATAGTAAGAAATTGGCTTGATGAATTATTATGGGAAAGGTCGACAAACGAGCGTATGGATCACACGATGGTACGTCTAGGTCGCCCATCCCATAGATACCCGCAACACCACAGGCGTACACAAATGCGTTGCCGGTCTTCTAAAGTAAGAATATAATCTTTTCTTAAAATTTTGAAGGTCGCATCAGTTCTGAAATTCCGCCGATGACAGATCATTCCACAGATTTGCTGATAGCAGCGCAAATACAAATAGTTGTTGCCATATTGCACTCCCTTTTTTTAATTTTTAATTGGGGACAATCATCCAATGACTTCTCCCGCCCTGGGTGAGGCGAGAGATACTGTCAGACTCTTACTCTTTTAGTCACAAAACTACCCCCATTCCTGTTTCTGTTTTGAACTGAAGTCTCGGTAACCCGTTAGGTTGACCGCAGGTGTTACAGTTGTCCACGGGTGACGCTAATCACTACTATCAGGTTATCCGAATCACCATTTGCTCCATATACCATAAACATTTTAAACATTAGATTTGACAAAATGATATTAAAAACATCTTGGCACATCTGACATTCATGAACATTCGCTACGATTTTCTACTTGCATTTATAACTAAAACTGAAGTGTATGAAGCCGGCTCATAAATCGTTTAGAGCTTTCAAACATGCTTTGCTGTAGAGTACAACATGAAAATACGCGAATGTCTGTTTATGTCTTATTAACTGTTGCCCGCGGTTTTGCTCGCGTGAATTTATATGCTTCCTTGCTCCTGCTAGACTCAACCCGCGGTAAAACGTACGCGGTGTTATAACATACTGTAATCTAACTCTATAAATCCATCTATATTTGTTTAGTAGTTTTTCGATAAAGTGTAACATGTTACATACAGACGTTTTGCTCACAAAATTGCAAACTTATAATTATAAGTACGAATTCTTATTGCTACTTCCTTCTGTTCTTTCTACTTAGGATGGAAGGACAGTAGGATATCCTTCTCCATTACTCCCATTCGCATGTAGAGGAGATAAAGCATAAGCAAACGTACTCTCTTTTGCATTTTTAATATTAGTTGTAAAGTTGTTTATACATAAATAGAAATAATTTACACATAGTTTTGTGAGTTGTAACTGACAAATTAATTGCGATGTTTTTAAACATCCTGTTTTTGTAATAGAGTTCATTATTGAGGTTTTTATATAATGGTGTTGTTGTAGTGGTGTTTAGTTTTAAGTTCAGTTCCGTGTCACTCAGTTTCGTTTAGAATTATTGCTGTCTGATAGTAAAATATTGGAATAAGAATAATGGTACATCTTTTGCCATACCTTTACGAAACCGTTGTATAGGTTATGTTTGGTTATAGTAGCCACGTTATTTATTCAAAATCTTTAGCCGGCTTACCTTCGTGCAATTACATAACTAAATACTTGGAAAGACTGCATAAATTCCAATGCAATAACAATTAAGAGTGCCATGGTACCTGAGTAATAAATTACCGTGAAAGTATAGCATGATGACGTCACGACTAACAACGAATTAGGACGGTATGTGGGACAATAATCGCGTGACCCCGTTTGCGCGGGAAATGTTTGAAAAAGGAATATAATGTTGCTCTATGGTTCCTTGAGAATTCGGTAAAAAGGGATGGCTGGAAAGACGTCGTGACGAATAAATGAAATTCGAAGACGTCTCGTGCTGGCTGGAATGCGTGATTGGTGCATAGCAGCCAATGTTTTTAATTTTATTTGGGGTTTTAGTTTTCCTTACATTTTTCATTGTTTATTATTCCCTGTGCATTCGTTTTTAGAACTCGACTTAACGGATAACAAACATCATCATAGTCAACACAATGAGACTTGTATAAGTTAAGAAAATCGTGTTTAATAATACAGATCTATTATTGGTAGCAAATAAACAGCCTAATAATATTATATTAATAACGAAAGCTTAGTAACCTTATCAAACCTATATTGAAACATATAATATGTTTTATTATCTTATGTATTTGAGTAAACATGATATAAATGGCTTCCTCGTGCTTGCGCTATTTGCCACGTTTACTTTTTTTTAATCGTACCTATTACATATTAGTTTCAAGTCTATTTAGTTATCCTCGGTGGTGGTTTCTGTAGGCCATATTTAGAATAGGGTAGATGCCTAATTTTTATTTTAATATCCTTCTGGTAGATAATTTTAAATCATTAGACACGTATTTTTTATTTTCTTACAGAAACGAATACTTTCGACGATATATTAATTTGAAACGTCGCGTGACGTCACTTCTTTGTACATTTTATACGTAGAAATGACATGTTAGCCTCCTCCTAAACTTTTCGTTTTATCTAAGTATTGTTTCATTAGACGACAAAATAAAAAAAATATTACTGCCTCGTTGGCCGAGTGGTCGGTCGCAAGGGCGACTGCCGGGCAAGGGGTCTCGGGTTCGATTCCCGGGTCGGGCAAAGTATTACTAATAAAATTAAATAGTGAAAAGTGGGTGTTACACTGTACAGTGGCATAATGTACACCTCTGCCTACCCCTTCGGAGATAAAAGGCGTGATGTTATGTTATGTAAAATAAAAAAATACGTGGCTATTTAATATTTTTTCATTACCTAACTTACGGACTAATTAGATTTTTAATTTTTATACTCTGTCATCATCCCACTTAGTTATTACCTTAGTGCAGTGCAAATTAAAATTAAGTCCTTTTGTCCTATGTCAACTTGGAAAATCGTCTTGTCACTTGTAAGAGATTACTTTTATTTGGCTATACCCACGGTTCCACTTATATAATGGTGATAGGTCTTTGGGAAAGTTCATAATCTTTAACAATATTAATTGTTTTGACAAAAAGTTAAAGAAATGCTGTCTTACGAAGTTTACACGTCACTCCAACGTTACAATATGCAATCGTTTATTTTGCACTTAACAGTGACGTAAATTAGTTATATTACAATCTGTTATACGATATTAGAGGTCAAACGTTAAGTGGTCGATGCTAAAATGGGTACATATCAGGTATCAACTAATGGACCGACCAAGATAAGCTGACAGCTCTAATAATGACGGACAAAGCTCTTAATACATACATACGATCTACTAGTCTTTGATAATGTGGGCAATACGTCACAGCTCGATGGGAACGGTTCAGCCGAACTAATAGCCGTCATCTATGAAGATTCAGCCAATAAAACATTTTCTTACTTATTTCTTCTGTACCAAAACAATGTATAGGTACGTATTTCTCAAGGTTATCATGGACTGGTACTAATACTTACACGTCCTTTAATCTTCATTTTAAGCTAGGTAATTGAATATTAACACAATGTTCCTCTCGTAATTTTTTCATTATTTGGTGTATTATTCCTATTTCTGCCGGGCAAGGGGTCCGAGACAAAGTCGGGCAAAGTATTGCTGGGTTTTTTTTTCTTTCTTTTCTTTGGCATTAAGTGCCGTAATGTGCACATCAGCCTACCCCTTCGGCCTTCGGGGATAAAAAGGCGTGATTTTATGTTATTCATATTTCATTTTACACCTCTTTGTGTTATGGAGACTTAAAAGGAAACGTACTTATTTACGTTGGGAAAGTGGATATGTTTTATTAGTGTAATTCAATTGGGTAAATATGAATAATTTGGTGCTTATTAGGATAGGTAGATTAGGTTTTATTTAAAAAAAATTGGGGATAAGATGAATCCGGGTACGTTTGTTTATCATCAGAACCCGTTGAAAATTGTTGAAAATCATCCCCTAAATTTGTTCATACAAAAGTAGTCTCTAAACATTGAAAATAAGGTCTATAATGTAGTTAGTGGATAGCGGTCACGGGTGACCGCTTTGGAATAAAGCTTATGTTGTTTTATTAAGCTCTGCAATACCAGTGTTTATTATATTCTCGAAACATTGACAATAACTTGAAATTCAATAGTTTATCTAATCAAAACTTCTACAGTCAGGTGGTTTGGGCTGCCCTTCATACCTCTATATTCTAAACTCATCTAGACAAACCACAAGAGAAATAATCACAGTACCGCTATGCAATAGAAAACTTTTCCAATTTCGACATGCCTAACTCATACGCTGCGTTTCATAGAGGTAAAAAATGCAATCGGTCCCGTCTGTATGCGACACGATGCCACGGTACACACGGCACGTACCTAAGCATCGCCTGGCATAATTGAATTTTATACAGAAAATACTGGGATAATAATATTTCCAACGCTTTGTTGAGTTCGCTTTATTTTCATCTTTTACAAATACAAAAAATAACATCCAATGAAATAGTAAGAATGAAGGAGTGTATTTTTTATAATAACTATCGTGAGACATACTAAATTAACTAAAGTCGCGGGTTACAGTTGGGTTAAATTGGTCGGTTCGAAACTAGTAGAGCTTTTCTCAGCATATTCGAGTGAGTTTAGTTAATGAAGGGGTGTACTTTGAAAAGGACACAGCTTTTACTGAAACCTGGGCCGTTAAATAGTAAATTAGTTAAATAGTAATGACACCATTCAGTATTGTGACGGTAGTTAGGAAGTGCTGTAACTCAATAAGCTGAATGACGACAATAATTTTTATGTAGATATTAGTTCATATTCCGCTCAATCTATTGATATATTCATCATATAGTAATTTCTCCGATATTTTCTGTTTATATACCTATAGTAAGTAGGTACTTTGTATAATGGACAAAAACCACATCGACTAGCCAGCGACGTTTCGCACATGATTGGAGGTCGTCCGGCCCACCGGGCTTAATAGATAATTACCTGTTGGCTTTGCCACTGGCTGTACGGGCTTATGGGCACGATACAGGGTTTCAAAAGCTTTTTAAAACAAAAACATTGATTATTTTACCTTGATATTTATCTACGTAATCGATTAAATCGAATCGTTGACGCTAACGTAAGTAAACGTTCTCTGAAGGTAAATATCCTAACGTTAAATATTTACCTTAAGCCGGTAACTTGTTATTATCTATACCGTTTGAGAAAATTCAAGTTTGTGAAGTGTTCAAAATAATTTCATAAATGCCTGGCATAACTTATTCAGGCCTCGATAACTATCTACGGTGTAGTCTAAAAATATTTTTGAAACGTCGATACGAGCAGCATTGACGCCGTTATGCTGCTTTACAACCACACTAGATTTATAGAGTTTTGATATTTCATTGCAATACGCTCAGTAGTTTATTTAATTTTGCCACTATATTTGTTCTGTTCAAGAAAAACGCGTAAATTATTATTTTCGGTACTGATTTTGATATCATTGTAAAAATACATTTTGACATCCCATGAGCTCGTGATCTATTTACTCTCTTACGTGATATCTGTGCCACTTTTTATTCTGTAGCATAAACACAATTAGATCTTCAATTGTATGTAATGGAAGAGTCTACATAATACAATGCGGCGCACGTTACCCACTTACAACAACAATAGCACCGTCCGCCATATCGCGCAAAACAACACACGATTCGACGCTTGTGCACCAGTCAGTGAACCTCTGTAGAACAATACACACGTGCGGGTCAACAGCTTCCTCTTCCGTCCAAACCCGTTGACCGTGAATACCTATTATTTTATTAGATTATAATTGTGATTTCTTTATTGTTGCAGGAAGCGTCGCAAAACCCAGATCACGCCGGTCCCTTGAACCACCACACCCCAAGACTGAAAGCTCACTGCCGTCTTCCAAAGTATCTCCTAAAACTACTTTAAATTTATCTTTTGGAATCAAATCGACTCCACTTAAGTCTTCACCTTCAATTTCTTCTCCCCCAAAGACTTATGACAGGCGTCGAAGTCCTGATTCTGGTTCTAAACCTAGTTGCATTCCTCTTTCCAAGAAACCCTCTGATCGAAATTTGCGGACATCTACATCGCCGGTTAAGCAGGACTTAACCCGAGACACAATATCAAGCAGATCGAAAGCAGAAACGCCCAGAAATAGATCAACTCGCAAAAGTCCAGAAAAAGCCAAGAGTGATACAGAAAACAATCGTATCGATCGAAGACATCGAGCTCAAAAAGATAGTGAAAGTCTTAGCGAAAAATATCATTATTCAAAGAAAAGACTGACTAGTTTAGAAAATAATTCTCCAAGAAAATCGAATGAGAAAAACGTTTCGCCTCAAACTATTTCAAATGTTACTTCCCGAGCTAACCAAGATCCAAATGTTAATGCTTGTGGACTAGAAAATTCTAAAGTTACGAAGATGTCTACACTTCACGAAACTGTTAGACCACATAGTTCTAGACTTTCTCAGGAGATGGACAGCTTAGCTGCATTGACTAAACAGACATTAGATAGGGTTAACAAATTGTCGAATAACTTAACTAGTAATAAGATAAATTTAGACACACCTGAACCTCGTTTTGACTCCATATTCGCACCGAAATCTGACCTGAGACATAGCAATCACGCATACAACTATGGTTTAATTAATCACGAACGGCCTGTACATAACAGAGGAGTAACTGAAAGGTTAAGAGATATAGACACGGCAGCTCAGAGACTGATTGATTTTGAAAAGCAAAGTGCAATGTTTTCTGATCTCAATAACGATACGTCTAGTCAAAGTCGCCGTCTTGATACGTCATCATCGTCCTGTAGTCATACGCCTGTGTCTATCTTAAAACGGAAATCTATTCACGAAGACAGTGCCACATCGAATACTACTAATCAAGCCATTGCATCCCCTCCAGTTACATTTTCACCAAGCGTAGTCGAACCACGAAATGGTCGCTCTGAAAGTCGACAGCGGCAAGGGATACTAAAGAAACGTCGAAGCTTAGATGAGTCGCAAGTAGCTCGTAGACGATCTTGCAGCCCGGAAGTGTCATTTGCTGAAGATGGTTCTCTAGAAACAAATAAATCCATATTGAAAAATAGAAGATCTTCTCTAGAAGACGTTGTTAGAAATAGATCACCTGATGGCCAAATTCAAGGAATACTTAAAAGAAAAATGAGTCGAGAAGAAGAACTTCACACTGATGATCTGTCTCAAAGTTCGCCTGAGCCTCATGGCATACTAAAACGAAAATCTAATTCTAGTTCTAGTAGCAGTACTGCATCATCCCATGTTTCTATTGCTCAAGCTGTGTTATTAGCAGCAGCGGGTGGTGCAGAAATAGTGGAGGACGATAAAGAAATTGTGAGACCAATATTGAAGAAAAAGAGTTTCTCAGAGGAACGACCATCTCCTGATGTAGTGCTATCCGATACACCCAAGCCCATACTTAAGAAAAAATCGACCGAGTTTGATGATTACGATTTCGACCTGCCTAAAAAGCCGATCTTGAAGTCATCGAAAAAGTTGTCCGGAGACGAAGGACATGCTTCTAGTTTCGATTTGAGCGAAGACGACCGAAGCTCCCGAAGGCCTTCCCTCCTACGTTCCAGGACATCTGATCATTCAGGATCGGAGTGTGAAACAGCAATGAGACCTATTTTAAAGCAAAGAGGTTCGAGTTTGACTAGGGAACGCAGCCAATCGCCGCGCCCACGGCTCTCTTTTTGCGCGGACAACGATGCGAACATTATTAGTGTGACGAATTTCAGTTGCGACGCGAACGACTTGTCGGCGGCTGGACCGCGACGAGTCTTGAATCTCGCGCCCGCTCCCAACCCGGAAGAGAGCTATCCGAGTGCAGTGCTCCGTAGGAGAAATCTTCGGCCGAAGACAAACCCTCGGTCTAAAAGCCTCGCGTGTGATGTAAATGATGAGTTGTTGTCTATATTGAACAACAGACGACAAAAAGTTGACGAGAATTGTGAAAACGGATTTTGTGAACCCTGGAATAGCGCATTTGACAACGAAACAGGGGACGATACTAAACCTAAATCGTTTCCATCAATTGCTTCCAGAATTAAATCTATGGAGCAAGCACTAACTAAAGACCTTTCACCCAGAGACCAGCCATCTACTTCTAAAGCAAGAACTCGTGACAAGGAACGCTACAAAACTCAGCCCATCACAGTGGAAGAGATGCGGTCGATAACATCCAGGTAAAACTAATTTTATTTTTAATTTTAACGTCTTTTACTTTTAAACACGGAATGTATTTAGATTTGAAAGTCATTGCATCTGTCGTGACTCGTCCCACACAATGTGCAATTACTTGTTGATATTATTGTTTGTTGTGATAGCATTTTAAATGTGTTATGATTTACCGTCTTTTTCTCTGTCATCTTGACTTGATAATTGATAAATGTTCATGTTCTGTTTATTAGACGATGCAGTACGTCTGTTTTCTTAGTATCTGACATCCTTAAATATGACTTTCTTTACAAAGGTGATTGTGCTGCGACCGGTCTTCAAATCTAAAAGTTGGCTCGTCGCCATTATTTTGATGGGTGAGCGGCCCACGCTACACATGGGCTGTTCATCGAATGTTTTGTTCCGAACTATACATTGCGCTGTCCAGATGGTTAGTTAGTCATCCACATGTTTTTATTTTCTTAATCGTATTCGCATTATCATTTTCTGCTACCATAATATGAAGCAATCACTCAAGAGCAATAGAGTTTTTATATGAATTGTAGTTAATGAAGTCGAGTTAGTAAAAAAGTTTCATTTTGGAACCTTGAGATTGGTTCATAGAAGCTTTGTCTCTATATAGATACATAGTCTGAGGAGGAACTTAATTTAAATTAAAACAGATCTGCTAACTTCTTTAGGATCGCCTTATTAACGGAGTTCCAAGTCTTTGAAGGCTAATCCCTTGCTTCTAATGAGAATTCTAGACGAGGTTTTCGTAATTAACTACTTTATGAAAACCTTGCACAAACCGTGTGTTAATTTGTGTTTTTCGATGTTCTGACATCATTCCCATTCCCTCAGTTGTTGTTTGGTTCACACTGGCAGTGAATAGCGTAAGAATTAAATTTGGACTCTGCAGATACGTTAAATTGTTTGGAAATTGTTTTTGTACTATTTCCTGTGTGAATTCTTTGCAAGCATGCATCGTTTAATTTGGGATTGTTCGCTTACAGAACTGTGAGTAGTCTGTTATTGAACTGGATGATTAAGTATTTTCTGAGAGCACTGTTTAACATTAATTGTTATTTCATTTTCAATAAAATATTTTAAAATGTATTGTGGTCTGCATAATGTATGTTACTTTCTCCTGGCCTGTTCTTTTCTTGGCCTGTTCTTGATTTAAGGGTCGGCAGTTCAGTATCGAGTCTTAATTAAATTCTATTGAATGTTAGTATTTTATTTTAATGTCAGCATAGTAAATACGCTTTGTATTTGAATTAAAATTTGAAACTGCCAGAAACCCATGTTCTAATGTATATTTATTATGAAAGTAATAAATAAGAAAACATACAAGACAGTATGTATAGTATGGTCCCTTGATTGTTGTCACTTATCAAAATATCTTTTTATAGTGTTGGCATTACCTACTTAACAAATGCTACCGCATTATTCATCCTAGCGACTTGGCGTTGTCTCGCAGAACTATAATAAGAATAAATCCAAATCTGCCCACTGTCGTTGCGAACTGATTCAACACAACCTTCATTGTTGTATTGCATTGACTGTACTGCTTCAACAAAATCTGTAGGATTTGTTTTAGTTTGCGCTAATTGATTGTAATTAATATTGGTTCGACATAGTGCTAATACATTCGCTGGCGCTGTCTTGATGACGGAAATAAGCGCTCCAGTCGTTAGTGGGTCAAGCACTATTTCTGGCTCTGTTGTGCTTCAAAGCACGCATCAAGAGTTTTATGACCGATCCGGCTGTGCGCTTAACTCCGTGCTCCGTGCGCTTAATGCTTATCCATTGAAATGCAGCTATCGTCCGACGTGATCTCCATTATAAACTGCAGCATGTCACTCGTCTAGAAAGTATATTCTGTGAAATTATCCAAACCTTCTCTATTTTGAAGCCGAGTAGTCAAGAACTGTATAAGAAATGAAATATATTAAAGTAAATATTGTAGTACTATCGGCACTACGAAAAAAAAACACTTATACAAAACCGTCAGTCACTTATGACCGTCTGCTATTCGGCAGTAAATCGTTTATAGATCGAACCTCGATCGATAACGTTCAAATCGAGATCAGACATTTATATTTAGCTTATATTGCTGATGGTGTCAAACTTCCCTAAAACGATAGATCGGCGACGCCGATCCAATCACTCACGCCATAATTCATCGAAATTTATGAAGGCGAGCTGAAACAGCGACCGTCTCTTTCTTATGTACGGGTGTGTTCTACTTTAAAATGTTTCTTTTCTCATTTCGCAGTTTGGAACCGGGCCAAGCGCGTTTCCCAGCGTTCGGCCCCGCGGGCTGTAGTTTTCCGAGCCGACCCGTCGAGTCCGGTATTGCTCCCTCTATTAGGGGCCCTTATCCCCTACCAGGGGAACCCGAACCAGATCCCTTCGCAGACCTCGCACAGGCATTGGATTCACCACCCTACGGTGTAATCTCGTTCAATGCCAAGTCTCCTACTACAGCCAATGGGTTTTCTGATGGTGGCAGTAACAAGGACGACAGCTACGGTGAAGCAACATTTCTAGACTTCGAAAACATTGACGTGAATTCTGAAAGGAAACAGTCAACGCTAGATGAAATTGAACAAGAAGTGGACAAAGTGCGCGTGGCGTTAGACGAGGACAGTCGCGCTCTAGAAGAAGACGAAAGGCACCAAGCCGAGGCTGACAACTGGAGCTTGAATGTGTCGTGTGACAGTGGAGTGTATAACCGTGCTTCCTCCAGAGATTCCGGTCCACATTCCGGTAAGTCTTTCTCTGAAATTCACTAATAACGTTGGGCAGTTGGTTAGTTTATTAAACTCGTAAACTTATTTTTATCGGAACGAGTGTGCAGAGCGCTATAGTGTAAAACATCGTTAGGCCCATTTAGTGTGTCCAATAGTGACAAGTGTCAGTGTCATAAAGTACCCATATGAAAGCGATCAGTTGTGTCCGGCGCGGCCGGCGTTAACTTGCGGTTTGTTTACGTTCTGTTTGGTAAAATTAGATTTTACCGAATGCGCCGCTATTCGTATTAGGTCGGTTTTGAAAATAAACACAGTATAACCTTGCAGATGTCTCTCGGCCCACTTATTTGGGTCAATGTAATGCACGTGTTCTTTGTCAAACGTCATTGCATTATTTGAAGGTAGATTAATCGGTTATTAAGTGATTTGTGTCGTTTTTTTGCCTAATTCTTTATTGACATTGAAATATGACCGAATGAAAAACGGTTTACTAAAAACTTTACATTTTTGATAGCCTGCTCTTGATGTTTGGTTGAAATATTTCCTATCTGTAATATTAATTCTCAACATTCCAGGCGAGGAACTTGGTTTGATTGAAAGCCAAGAGATCAGGGACAATCACGCAACAAACAGCAGTAGCAACGAGTGGTCTTCTTCGTCTATCGAGCGTGGTCTTCTCACCATGGATCGTGAGAGGAAGTCCACCGAAAACGAGGCTCTGAGGAGTCCTGAAGAAGCAGGCAGCGATGATGAGAACAGGGAACCTAGTGGATTTGCTCTCGGTCTGGTCAAGAGCAACAGTGTGGTGGCTCGGGCCAGCATGTGGCAACAGCTGCAACAGCAGGCTAAAGGTAATTATCTACGTTCGGTTAACCATTACAAATATCGTAAAACAGATGTTCTTAAAAGCAAACTCAATTTAATATTCATTTTAATTCACAACTTCAGGACGTACGACATGACTGCTATGAATATTCGAATAGCATTTATAAATGTCTATTTAGTAATCAAGAAATCTGGATGATTTTTGAACTTCATGAGTCACACATAAATATGTTTATTACATAAGTGAACATGTATGTTTCAGGGACTCCGAAACCTCTGCTCCGTCACAGTCGCTCCAAGTTGAAGGAGGGACCTTCCGTGGTGGACAGGTTCAAAAGCCAGCCCATATCCTTCCCAGCGCCTGTGGTGAGCCCGAATGAGTCTACCGAGGAACAAGCACTCCCCCTGCCTCAATCCAAAAGTACTGCCAACGTGCTCGACAGGGACGAAGATGGTAAGTCTCCAACCGTAACGATACACTAGCTTTGCAGTTCAATAGAAACCGTAAATGTATCTTTGAGTTTTGTCCTATTCGTTAAATTATCAATATTTTTATTTTTTAAAGCAATCAAACAGTAATTGATCGCGATCAAAGGCATGTAAATTTTGCATTACAGTCAAAACATTCGCTTTCTGTCTTATGTATCGTCGGCTTTTGTTTCTTTTTTGCATGTCCTCGACTACTCTACTATGTGTATGTCCCGGGCTCTATCGTAAACACAACTGCACAATGTTATGTAAATACGCACACACTCACCGGTGGCAGCTAAGTTAGACGAAGACGACCCGGCGAAGATGTCCCTGTCGGAGAAGATGAAGATGTTTAACTCGAAGCTGACGCACAAGCCGCCGGTGGCGGGCGCGGGCGGGGCGCGGGCGCGGGCCGGCCGGCTGCGCACCATGCCGGTGCTCGCCAGCCAGCTGCAGCAGGCCCTGGACCAGAACGAGCGCCTCACGAAGTCGCTCACTCACGACGATGTGCCCCGTAATAACGATTTTCAATTGAAAATGGAGCTGTTCCGTTCGGCCAGCGCCAAGAACACGTCTTTAGAGTATATTATGAGGCAGAACGCCAAGTTTAGGAGCTTAGGTCTGATTTGTTCATTATTTTGAGTTTGACTTTGTCGTTTGCTTGAACAGTTTCGCTTCTGTGGGCTCGATCGGTACTAATACCATCGGTGTAATATTGTAGTCGTAAGTTCTGTATACCCAGTGCATGCTGTTTAACTTTTGCACGATTTAATCGCACGTTTTGTTGTATTAATTATTTTAACATGTTAGGTTTATACAATGCTGGTGTGTGTAGTTTGTCATAATATATTCGTTGTTTGGTCGAGTTCTTTTGTTGTTTTATGACGTCTGACATTGCGGAGTTATTTTGTAAGAAACACGTGGATAACGTTGCGAGGCTTGAGTGACAATTAAACTGAGTGCATGCACCGCTGAACGTGTTCCGAATAATCCGTCACGTTCACTGAGATTTTGACATGAATCGTGATATTTAACAGACCACTGTGTTATATTCTGAGCTCAATAATCCTGTTAGTCATTGGCTTATTCGATATTACTCAGCAGTTATTCATATTGTATATCTCACACGAATATCGTTGATATGACGGTGTCTAGTCGTCAACTAGTCATGGAGAGCTGTCAGAACCCATGAGGTCGCTTTCTTAAGGTCGCGACACAGATGTGTAGGTGGGGACGGGATGGGATAGTCAATTTTATTTTAGTCATTGTGTAATAACAGTAGAAAAATGTTACATTGTTTTGATTTTTACTACGATCCTTCTCTTTGAAGTATTTTAAGGTTTGCAGACCATGAAATATTGGACAGATCTTTATGCTGTTTTTATTAACTACTATTATGATTATGTTTTTATAATATTTATTGGAATTTAACATATCTATTTTATTGAGAGATTAAACAACTACCGTCCTTCGGCTTCACTAATCCTCTATCTATTAATGTATCTGACGCTTTGTATATACAGGGGGCGTAAAATTTACGTATTTCAGTTTTTAAGTTAAATTGTCATGTTTCAGATTTGGATGACGATTCTCCATCGGAGCGGGCTCAGCGCATGATAACGCCTGAAGTTAGGGGCATTCTTAAATCCGGCTCAACTGTTGTGCCTTCCAGGCCCAAGACCTTAGCCAAGGGAGAGAGCTCAGAGGTTTGTACAGTTAGTATACCCATTGCTTTTTTTGACACCTAATTACATGTCACTGTCATGCAACACTTTTGCATATATCACTCTGTAGTTGACTAATGGTTAATTTATTCCTCTTTGATTGCCTTCTGGGCCGAGTGGTCGCAAGTGCGACTACCGGGAAAGGGGTCTCGGTATCGATTCCCTGGTCGGGCAAAGTTCTACTAGAATTAAAAAAAAATCTCAGTAGTAGCAAGGAATTGTGCTCGATATATGGCAATAGGCTCATCCTCTGTCGCGGAGAACCTAACGAGTAACCGGGGCTCCGACTCGACGTGCAGGAGAAGGAACGGGGTGGTTTTTAGTCAGTAAGAGTCTGACACTAAGGGCGGGAGCAGTCATTCGATGATTTTCTCCCCTTAAAAAAAAATAAAAAAAAAGGGCCACCCCTTGCTACATGGGACTCATAACAAATTGTGAAAAGTAGGTGTTACATTGTACAGTTGCATTAAGCGTCGTAATGTGCACCTCTGCCTTCTCCTCCCGGGATAAAAGGCGTGATTTTATGTTTAATGTTATTGCTCTTTGTACAATGCTTACATATTTTTTTAATAATCCTGACATGGACCCAAGTTCTCTGTTCTGTTTTGTTATACTTATGATATTAAAACTACATAACTATGTATTAAATCCCAACATAACTTTATATTTAAAACCTCCATTTCACAACGTCCTAATTTTGAAGCCATTAAAAAAATATATGGGCTCGAACGATATTGATATGAACTAAAATAGATCAATGTGCCTACATACATTAACTATAGTCAGTAAATATAGTTTCGTATGTATGTTCGTATGAATCTGTGCGTAAAGCTGTTGGTATGCATCGTTTACTATTGTGGCTCACGCTTGCATTGTTTTCAATGGAAACATGAATTGAGATTTAAATATTCAGTTGGGTTTGTCAAAATTTAGATGCACTTGACTATACTAGTGCGTACTGAGAACTGGAAAAATATAACTATACTGTGCCCGTAGCCAAACGCCACTTTAGCGCTTGTCTACAGAGAGAGTAGAAAACTAAATGTATGGGGATGACACTGACAAGTGTCAAAATTTACGTCAATTCCATATAATTTGGTTTTCTATTCTACATGTGGACAAGCGCTAAATGGCATTTGGCTACAGCTGCTGGTGTTGGTAATAGGATTTTTTGCAATAATAAAACCCTTTTTGTAAAATGGTCGCAAGCGCAAGCAAGACTAATGTAAGCATTAGTGGAGTGCGTAAGCAAGAATTGTACATTATTTTTGTATATTTCCTAGAGTTGACAATACAATCTTTGTAAATAATGCATCGAAACATAAGAAGAATAACTAATCATGTTTTTAAAGGAATCCGTATTACTTTGACATAACCAAGGTTCTTAATTTTATAATTCTTAATTTCAGTGTTTGTAGTAACCATTTAAACTTGTAATTATTGACTCGTAAGTGGCAGACTGCCTTCTGGGCCATGTGCTCGCAAATCCGACTGCTGGGCAAGAGGTCTCGGGTTCGATTCTCAGCACGGAGTTTGGAATTGTACCCGGTATATGCCAATATGCTCAGCCACTATTACATGAGACTTATAATATAAATAGTGAAAAGTGGGTGTTACATTTTACAGTGGCATTTAGTGCATTAATGTGCATCTCTGTCGACTCCTTCGAGGATTTTATGTTATGTCTGATTCTAGTATGTGATTGCTTCTAACCATGTGGCAGAATCATATGATTGTTATTATGGCACTCATTTTATGGCACTAATACAGATGCATTTAATATTAGTCATCTTGATTATATAACGGGAGTTTATGTGTATTGATAGCTAGGTCAGTTACTTTGATGACATTGTCAATCACACCTCCGGATGTTCTGAATATTGGCACGACTAACGGTTGTAACGACTAAGTGTATAGAGAACTTACTAGATGAATCAAATACATATCACACATAACAATATAATCTATAATATGAATGTAATAATAACAAAAGGGAACTATGCAAAACGTACTAATTCACTAACATATTAGATACACTTAGGCCCTTTTTATATTGAATTTTTTGGCTAGACCTAGATATTTTGCCACTTTAATTTGCATTTTAATGATATAATGATAAAAACAAAGCAATATTATAAACCTTATTTGAACACTTTTGAAATCTTTATTAAATAGCTATTATTATTGTTACAGGGCCTCAAAGACGAAGGCATCGACAGTTCCTCGGACGAAGATTCCGTATCTACAAGCGTATCATCATCGGAGAAAAGCTGTTCATCATCAGACAGCTCCGATGAACTCCCAGACCCAAAACCTAGAAGATTCCAACGCAAACCGAATAAACTGAAATCTTCTAGAACAGAGTCAGATATACCAAGACATCCAGAAGCATTCCCCTGTAAAATAAAGCTACCAGGAGCGAATGAATTAAAGGATAGGTTGACGCAAGCCAAAAACACTGATGTTAAAATCCCAATGCTGGGTAAACTTGGCAGGAAACCCTCAGAAGAAGCGAAGAAGGAAGACGACCAGACCCGATACAGAAGATTCGTCAAGAAGATTGATGAGCCTATTCAACTAGGCAAGTTGAGAAGGCCGGCGGAGAAGGTGCCGCCTCCAGCCCAAGAAGTTCCACCTCCAGTGCTTAAGATATCTGCGTTGAACCAGGCTGCTAAGAACAAGTTCTTCGGTCTGGACCCTGTGAAGAAAGAGAAAAGTATTGATGAGCTAACAGCAGCCGTCAGAAAATACATTCCACCTGTAAGTATTCTTGCACATTTTTATTTCGTTGTCTAGTGAATTTATAGAAACTTGAAATAAATCTTCGTTAATCAACAATTAACGGCACTGGAAATTCCTACTGAACAATGACCTCTTCTGCAACAGTGGGTTTACTTTATGCAGAAATTAGAAAACACTGCTGTGCAGGTCTCGGTCAAATATTTCTCGTACTTAGTTGTTACGACACCCAGCAGAAGAGTAGGAATTCAAAGGAGTAGGAATTTTAATCTATTGTTTTTTTTATGGGATAATTTGGTAAACGTGCAGACGGATCACCGATATGGTAAGCAATCGGCGTCGCCCCTGGACACCTGGAACACCAAAGGCGTTACAAGGGCGTTACCGACCTTCTTTTGATTACGAATTTGAAAATTGTTGTTGATTCAGGAATTGGGGAGAGAAGGTAATCCCCAAATGGGGACCCCCATTCACACGATGAAACACAACGCAAGCGTTGTTTCACGTCGAATTCCTGTAACCAGTGTATCTAATCTTAATAAAAAATTAAATAAATCAAATAATCCTAACTATACATTCTTCTTATAGGTAAGCAAATCAGTGTCATCCCACACGATGGAGATCCCAGGCTCGGGCAGCGACGGGGAGAGCAGCGGCGGCCGAGAGGTGCGGCACATCAACACCAGGGGGCGACACAGGTCTGTACCGCGGTGTTACTTCACTCTGCATATTGAACTTTGCTATGTAACTTATACGTGTTCCCGTCCGTGTAACTTTTGCTCGTAACTATATTCGCGAGTGTTGTAAATTATGTAGATACATGCGTCAATATTGTTTGTGGTAGTTGATCAGTAACGCGACAATTTATTTTTGATTCTAAACTGGATATTCGTTCACGTATTTAGATTCAGTCAGGCATCTTGTTGCTACATCCTATTATAGACCTTGTGAGCACAAACTTTGGTCACAATAAAAAGGTTAACATTACCAACAGGTAATGCGGTTATTAATTTACAAACATTACCTGTTGGTAATGATAACCGAAATAATATAGAAACTTAATTATTTTCGACTTTTCTTCGTCAAAAATTAGTAAGTTGTGCGAAAATACATAGATACATACATAACTTCACGCCTGTCTTCCATGGGGGGGTAGACATAGACTATGGAATGCCAATTACTACGATTCCTATCTACATACCTCTTTCGTTTCATCAACAATAATCAATCTTTTCATGCATGCTCGTCGGTTAAGGGTGCTTTTATGTATATGCGAAAATATCTATTACTAGCAGCCCGTCCCGGCTTCGCACGGGGTATACAATTATTTATTTTTGGAAATTTGGATTGTTGTAGTGACATAACTACAATAGTTGGACATATGCTACAGCGGAGTTTTTTTGTAGACATTATGATGGTCTTCAATATTGTTGTACATTATTTTGTGCTATCGCTAATAGTTTCGGCAGCGCATTCGACGAAAGACATTTTAAGACTAATTTTTCTACACCTTCGGTTACATTGTTCAAATTTTACCAAGGATCCCTAATTATTTTCAAAATGAAATGTAGCCTATGTCAAATTGAAAGAATGTAGCATTCTATTGGTGAAAGAATTTTTTAAATCGGCCCAATACTTTTTGATCCTATTCATTACAAACATACAAAAAATCTTTCCTCTGTATAATATTAGTAAAGATTTAATTAAAATGTTAGTGATTTATAAAAACAAATACCGCAAAAGCAGAACAAAAATAATAATTGTCGGCTCATCTTTTTAAATTTTCGCGCAGTTTCCGAAAACGGGAAAATTTTGCGTCGTGGAGTTCATTTCGAGAAGAACGGGACTCGTAATTGTAAAAGGCACAATCCCGTCCAAAACGGGGCGTCTGGTCACCTGGATCAGTAACAGCGCAAAGAATTCGACATTAAAAAATACAAAAATAAAAATCCTCAAACTTTTTTAATTCGATTTGAGAAAAATGATAGAACAGATTGGATTAAACGTAGAATTATAAATAACAGATAAACAATCTCACTTATAATATAATTATAACGTCTTAGTTTTTTTTTTCAAATTCAAATTGAAATCGTTTATTGCGAATATAGGTCGGGTCAAGTGTAGATGTTACAGTAATTATTGTAAAATAATTTGATCAGCTACATTCTAGAGGTACATTAGTTGTTGGCTTTAATGCGCTAACATACATTTATTAGGTAGGTATCTGAGAACACTTAACTCGCTCGATACTATTACGATGCGAATGCGATAGTTATTCGTGCTTGGCCCTCTGATCATATTTCCTTAAGGAAAAATTTTGGTATACAATGGCAAATGAATCCGAGCGATACAAACTGCAATATGAATAACTTCTCACACGATATTATATTAAATGCTATAGAAAGATATCGTATTATGATATGTTACACATGTGGTGTACCTAAATACTGGTTTGTTATTACTTTCTTAGGTTCATGTTCCCATGTAACTGTATACTAGATTAGAATATTTCTATATTTTATATTTGAATATTTTTATATTGATATAATATTATAAGCAAGAAGATAATATATTATTCAAAAAAAATATGTTTCCGATACCTCACACCTTAATCTATATATTACATTAGTTTTTTAAGCTGATGGCCTCGTTGGCCGACTGGTCGCAAGTGCGACTGCCGGACAAAGGGTCTCAGGTTCCGGGTTCGATTCCCGGATCGGGCAAAGTATTACTGGGTTTTAAAAAAAAATCTCAGCAGTAGCACGGAGTCGGGAAATGTGTCCGGTCATATACCGGAGTCACACATGGGACTCCATAAATAGTGAAAAGTGGGTGTTACTTCTGTGTGCACCTCTGTCTTTCCCTTCGGGGATATAAGGCGTGATGTTATGATGTTATGTTGAGTTTTTAAAGAAAGTTGATAAATTATCCTCATCATCCTCAGGCAACAAGTGTCCGCTGCTGACTAAAGGTCTCTTCACTCGCTTACTCAAGGTAGATTAGCGATTTCAAACGAATTTCCTCAGAATGTTTATCTTTGCCTTATGTCAACTGTCCAAATAATCTCAAATAAAGACATCATAATACATAACATCACGCCTTTTTCTCCCCGAAGGGGTAGGCAGAGGTGCACATTGCGGCACTTAATGCCACTGTACAATGTAACACCCACTTTTCACTATTTATGTTATGAGTCCCGTGTAATAGGGGGTGAGCCTATTGCCATATACTGGGCACAATTCCAGACTCCGTGCTACTACTGAGATTTTTAAAAACCCAATAATACTTTGCCCGACCCGGGAATCGAACCCGAGACCTCTTGCCCGGCAGTCGCACTTGCGACCACTCGGCCAATGAAGCAGTCAGTACATCATAATATATATATCATAAAAATATTAAGAACTTCATCAGAATCCTCGGTTCGTCAGTATCCTTTAAGTAGTTCGTAGGTTAACCTTAATTCAAGGCACTAAGATCATTTTTTCTACAACAAAATCTTACAGCAATTTCACACAAGAAATACAACAAAACAAAATATTACATAAAGCATTTGTTCTACATACATAATAATGAGATGGTAGACAAGTCTAACATAATAATATGTTTGTGGTTTTGCAGTGTATATTACACATTAATTATAATTACGTATGATAATTACTTTTGTGCCATCTGTTGCGTATCAAGGTCGTGGAATTTTGCAAAGATTTTTAAATATTTTTAAAATAACTATCGTGAGACATACTAAATTAACTAAAAATGGCAGGTTACTCACGTGGGTATACTGAGAAAAGCTCTATTAGTTTCGAACCACAGAGGGGTCCTTCCTCATGATCAGAGTGCGCGGTCGCAGCGATGTCGCGCAGTCTACTGAAACTAGTAGAGCTTTTCTCAGTATATTCACGAATTTTAGTAAGATTTTTAAATGTTGTGATGAAATTTGTACAAATATATAAAACTAATAACACACATATATTTGTGTTTTTTAAATAAACATTTTTACCCACAGTATGATTTGTATTATCTTCTGTGTTGTACCTCTAGGTGCGTTAAATTTCACTTACGTATCCACTATTAGTTACACAAAGATTTTTCGGGGGGAATAGAACCTACACGGTGACGCGTTGGGTAGCAGTCTGTTCTTTAGCACAGCGTCAACAGTGCATTGAATACTTCATTCTTATATTTTTTAAGGAATCTTAAAACCAATACACACATGCATAAAACCTAAATATTCCTACTACTATGATACCAACAATAAATAAATACATGTGTAATAATATAAATACTTACTTTAATAATTACATAGCCAACTACAGATATTTATACAACAACATCACGCCTTTTATCCCCGAGGGGATAGGCAGAGGTGCACATTACGGCACTTAATGCCACTGTACAATGTAAAACCCACTTTTCACTATTTATGTTATGAGTCCCATGTAATATGGGCATATCCTATTTTCATATACCGGGCACAATTCCAGACTCCGTGCTACTACTGAGATTTTGTTTAAAAACTCAGTAGTAACAGATATTTATAAATAAGATATTTCAATCTCCCATGTGGTTGGTCTCGTCTCCGATTTAATGACTATCTTGATTGCTTTCATTTAGAAGTACCGCAACTATATGAGCGCCTGCCGACAGTCCGCGTTTGAGTATTAATAAAAATAATGCACACACATTGAAAATAATACATGCGCATCATTTATACTGATACTGAATTTATCTATTCAATTTTGTTCTTTTAAAAGTGTTTCCAAGTAAGTGCTTCTCCTATGTCGCTATATGCGTTTACCAGCATAATAATGCAAGTTCATATCACACCTAGACGCGAAACAACATTTTGTGAATTACACAAAGAGATGTAAGGTGTTCCCGTAGGAATCAAACTCACTTAAAACCATGGACATAAATACACTACCACCTTTCATACAATAAATCTTGAAAACAGATTAAAGTTTTATAGAGACAACTAAGTGGCATGTGGTTGCGCTATACAGCTTATAAATACTCTAAAGGGCGATAATGCAACAGGAACCGGTTCGATTCCGGCTTAGTTGAAGCCGCTTAGATTAGATTGGAGTTTCGTACTTTATGTTATAAAGTTACTGAGCTTGTTTATTTGTTCTAACCGAAGATACCAGAAAAACATATTTGTTTCATCTATCATGGTAGATTAACCTATGAAATCTATGCATGTTGTGATGATTGTTTTCTATATATAATCTATTTCTTTGACCATGGTAACTGATTTATAAGACAATAGTAGTAATTTATAATTTATTTGTATAAGACAAAAAGAGCTTCCAAAACTAAATACCAACCAAGACCTCCTATTTGAAATCTCAATAGTATTCCATGTGAGAATACTATTGAAACAACAAATAAATAAATTCAATATCCACATCAACATAGACGGACATATACAGACCTGAGCACTTACTCTTGAAACCAATATCAATGTTAATTCAATTTCAATCCAATAAAATCTCAATAATTATTTGATGTCAAAACTATACAACCCCAATCGTAGTTGTTAAAATAGCATTCAGAGTACGTAATATAAAGCCAAACTCAACACCATTTAGTTCATTCAATGTCCACGTAATACGAATGTAATGGGCGCTAGTGTTGCATCTCAAGATTACGAAAATTCACAATACCAATATCGATGGATCGAAATCAGATTCAACAGTAAGCCCCCAGATTGGCGATACATTAATAAAGGGTCAAATTAAAAGTACCGTTAACCGACGTCCATGCATAAAAAGACTGATGAAGTGAAAAAGGTATGTAAGAATCGTCGGAGAACCTAATGGGTAACCGGGGCTCCGGCTCGACGTGCAGGAGAAGGAACGGGGTGGTTTTTAGTCAGTAAGAGTCTGACACTCCCTCCCGCCTCACCGAGGCAGGAGCAGTCATTCGATGATTTTCCCCCCTTAAAAAAAAGCAATAGGCGTTACATAGTCTCTGCTTGGGTGACAGACGTGAAGTTATGTATGTATGTATACCACGAAGAATGTATCATAAACTATCTTTTAACATCTCTACAATATCCCGAGGCTATAGCACGCTACACTATACTTAAACCTCGACGACGGGCAGACATCTAGGCAATCTAGACCTATATAATATTAGCCCTTAGATGCCTTACCTTTATAAAATAATACGGTACTTACAGTAATGCTAGATCGTAAGCTTGTGGGACTAGGCTTAGAAATGTTCTCATGTATTTGTAAAGGATCAAAGAATTAGAAGGAATAAATGTCTTAGTTTAGTAGACTTTGCATGATCTTGCTGTTAGCAATAAAAATAATCTTGCAACTTGCTTACCATACGAATAACGAATTTATGGCATGCCCTTTTTGTATGAAAAGGATTTTCGCGATGCAGTGGCGTAAATACAGGGTGGTAAGTCAGCAAAATGCCACGGGCCCCCAGCTGGAAGATTCCCGTTCAGTAGTGTTCCTCTGTTTTTCTATTGGGAACGGGGGCCTTTCTTAAGGGGTAAAGTCACTCTTACTGACTAAAACCAACCCCGTTTCAACTCCTGCACTTCGAGCCGGTGCCCCGGTAACCTTTTACGTTGTCCATGGCTCCGTATCGGCAACGGAACGGGGGCTTATCGGATGAATTTGCCACGTGCTCCCGAACGGTATAGCTACATCATTCCAATGTCGCGAGGTGTTGTTGTTAAAATTAAATCCAAATGAAGCTGCTCCTATTAAAAAACCCTCTCTTCACTCCAGACAAAATCAAATGTAATTAAACTGAAACAAAATACGATTGCCAGTTACAATTTTATTGATAGGTCTGCTAACAGCTTAGGTTAAAGAAAGTCGTCAATTACCCGCTAACTACGTAGACGGGAAATCATGTGTAACAGTGCATTAAATTAATGGTGACTTACCAACGTTTTCTAAGTCGACAATAATAAGATTTCCCTCTTTTGTTTCTATGTATTTATTTTTATGTAACTTGCTTTTTTACCACCTGCGGCTTCGCCCTCATTGTCAAAAGTAAAAACAGTGTCTCTGACTCTAGGATCTAGAATTAAAATAGACATTTTGTTAAACATACAACATGGCCATAGCATAGAATAGAGATTCAGGATATTTAGATAGAACATCTTAACAAACATTGTAATTCATGCGCATGATCTTAAGTAGGTATAACCAAATTACTTTCATACTGTCTCAACGTCATTGCTAGTAACATAATTTCCCGTTAATATATAACATCCAGGTTATTACACACTTTTCTAATCACGTCCCTGGTTTTCACCCATGCGGTGCGCATGCGCAGAGCTTTCCAACGAAAGCACTTTACGCTCGTCTGGCTTCGGATATCGCTAATCCGAAGTTTGCGCTTCGCTGCTTCTGGAAAACTGGTGGAGAATTAAGTAGACAGAGTCAAGAATTGGAAATCTTTTACACTAATTGATTTCTGATTGGTTCAATGACATACTGCACAGTTGGCGCGGCGATAGCAGGTTTGATTCCCGCACGGAGCAACTCTTTGCATGATCCACAAATTGTTGTTTCGGGTTCGGATCTGGGTGTTATGTGTATGTGAAATTGAATGTTTGTAAACGCACCCACGATACAGGAGGAAATGATAATGGTTATGTTACAGGTACTTATATTATGTTATGATAATACCATGGTTGAATGTTAGAGAATGTCACCCGGTATTAAGTCCACCCACCATCGTATGTTATATACAGAATTGTAAATAAATAAATAAATAAAAAAAAATTATGTGGGGCAACGTTCAAGAAATCTTGAAAAGTATAAATAAATATGTTTCTAAAAAAAAGATGTTTGGTAAGTCACAATACTTCTAAAGTTTACCCACTATCGTTTACATAATGAAAATATAAGTTTCAAAGGAAATTTTCCGGTTAAATCCTTGTGTTAGTTTGATAAATTGATTGTCTACTTGTAACAACTTGAGAAACAATATTCTATTATATAATTCTCGAACAGTAAGTAAACAATCAGGCCAAACCAATCCAGTAAACTAGAACCTAGACGGTAGTCGGTACTAACACAGAATAATAACAAGCATAACGTTATTTCGAAATCAATATCGTTATTGCTACTGTTATCAAATAACACAAGTATCGTTAACGCCACAATTGTACACGCTAGTACAAAATACGATATAACATTGTTATGTTATATCGTAACATCAACCCTTTTATCCCTGAAGGGGTTTTTTTTAAGGGGGAAAAATCATCGAGTTGCTGCTCCCGCCTGGGTGAGGCGGGAGGGAGTGTCAGACTCTTACTGACTAAAAACCACCCCGTTCCTTCTCTTGCGCTTCGAGCCGAAGCCCCGGTAACCCGTTAGGTTCTCACCTCCACCGCAGAGGTGTAGCTCTGCTTACCCCTTCAGGGTAGGCACATTACGCCGTAACACCCACTTTTCTCTATTAATTTTATGAGTCTCATGTAATAGGCGGTAACCCTATTACCATATACCGGGCACAATTCCAGACTCCGTGCTACTATTGAGATTATTTTTTTAAACCAGTCATTCTTTGCCCGACCCGGGAATCGAACCCGAGACCCTTTGCCCGGCAGTCGCACTTGCGACCACTCGGTCAACGAGGCAGTCAATAAAATACGATATACTACTTAATAACATACCTCTAGTAAAATATAATAGCTACCGTACATTTATTATCATTTACCACGAAACGTTGAGCGTAATCGTTTTATTACCAAAAATGGGCATTGTCTAACATAGCACTCGCTTATAACTGCCATACAAATAATTTCAAACCTTATTCTGTATCAAATAAAGTTGGTTTTCTACTGCAGTATCTAACGGCCGACTGGCACAGTTGCTTCCTTGCGAAATGGTTAGGAAGTCGTGTGGAATAACCATGTACGGTGAAACAGATTATGAGGCTACATACAGCTACAGGTACTTGTGCTTGCCTTGTTTGTGTTGATATATTAGCGGCCCCTAGGTTCTGGGTCTGCACTCAGCCAACCAGGCAGGTTAAAACATCAGTCTTTGTAATTATGTTCGGATGACCATCCCCGTGGGATTCAGTTACAATTACAGAATGGTCATGTCAGTTACATAGTAGTCATTTAGGCGACCCATTTCACTTTCTCCCCCATCAATTCGTAACTATCCACTTGGATTTAGATACTAAGATGAGAATGTATGTTTTTAACTATCTTTTATACCATAGTAACATAAATTTAGGTTTAAAATTCTTACTATCAATGTTTATCGATATAAATAAATCCATGACTTGTAAAGCATGCACTTCAACATCGGTTAAAAACAACATGATTTGTCCGAACGTAAACGTATGAAACGTGATTCGGAGTCGCGGAGTTAACCTAACGGGTTACCGGGGCTCCGGCTCGAAGTGCAGGAGAAGGAACGCGGTGGTTTTTAGTCAGTAAGAGTCTGACACTCCCTCCCGCCTCACCCAGGCGCGAGCAGTCATTCGATGACTTTCCCCCCTTACAAAAAACGTATGAAACGTCTAAACATCCATAGGAAAAATGAATGACATCCATAAACACATAACACGTTATTTTCACTTTGTTTACACATGTATCTATACCAATTAAACCATTATGTAGATCCCATTCAAAATCGTCAGGAAATTACGTTGATACTTATGCGATACTCTGACAAAGCACTTTTCCTTTATTTTGCTTTTATAAAAGCAAGTCATTAGAGTACGCAACACATATTATCTTGTACATTTATAGCAGGTCAACGTACACCGATCCTTGTTATTACATTTTCAACTTATATGTTTGTGATATAGAGTTGAAAATGCAATGAATATATTGATAGCTAGGAGTAGATTGACGTGCTTTCGTCTGTACCATATGTGTGTAGGAAATATACATAAGACAAGGTAGATTTAGCATCCGGTCTGTTGGTTACCTCACGTTTAGTTAGTCGTGGTCTTTGAACATTATTTACCATGAAGGAATAGGCTCGAGCGGAGCGATTCCGCTCGCACTTTGAGGTGAGGTTCGAGTGTTCTGGACCGCCACAAATACATCTAAGCTGATGGAAGATTTTGTATAATCTGAATGCCGCAATAGGGTAGATGGCTAATTTTTGTTTTAATGTCCGCCTTGTACATTATTTTAAATTAATAGACACGTATTTTTTATTTTCTTACAGAAACTAATACTTTCGACGATATATTAATTTGAAATGTCGCGTGACGTCACTTCTATGTTCATTTTATACGTAGAAATGACGTTTTAGCCCCCACTCCTAAACTTTAATTTGTTTTACAAAATAATTAAACACATGTCTAATATTTTTTTCATTACCGACTAATTAGATTTTTAATTTTCATATCCTGTCATCATCCCAATTTCCACTAGGTAAATACGATTAATTCTGAGCTGTCTAATCGAGTCACTATTTTTTAAACGTCAAATGAAAGTTTAATCTAGGAGTTGTATCTTGATATTTATACGGTTTACTACCACTTCTTCTTGCTATTAATATCTCAGAGTTTAGTATTTACTTGATAAAACCGCTTAAGTTATTATAAAGCTTTCTCTATAATCCTTGGAGAATTTACAAAATTGGTTATAAAATATGCAAAACCTAAACAATACAATAGTTTCTCTCTCTTAACAGCTAATCTCTAAATTGCCTTTAATTTGATGGTTTTCAAACAAACAAGCTATAAATGCAATAATTTTGTTTTAATGCTAATATTGTTGTTATTGTTTATTAAAAAAAAACGTTGCCCCACGCTAGGATTTTCTTCTGTGTCATGGATACGTTTACAAACATACAAGTTCACATACACATGACACCTAGACTCGGAACAACTATCTGTGGATCACACAAAGAGTAGCTCCGAGCTGGAATCGAACTCGCGACATTTTGCGCGACCGACCGTACAATCTAGTAAACTATCTGTACAACTCTAAATTAGTTTAATAGTGTAGAACGAATTAACAGTGAACGAGAATCACGTAAACATCGCATATACAAACATCCGTCCCTGTGTTAAACGTTTCGCTATTTCCTTTCCTGTGTGTTATTATTTTAATTCTGACTTTCCGCTTTCCGCCGGGTAGAAGTGTCAAGTAGCTCCCGATCATGTAGAAATATCAGGATAATAAGTCCCCAATCCCCAAGAGTCGGCGACTTACTTATAACTCCTTTGATGTTGTCCATGGGCGATGCCGATTGCTTACCATCAAGAGATCCGTCTGCTAGTTTACAGTTTAGTTCTACTTGACTACTAATTTAATTTATGCAAAATAGCGATATTTGGATGGCCCATTTATGTAAATCTATAGTTTCATTTACGGTAAATCTAGAGGTACTATAGTGTTTATTATACAAATGTGACAAAATTAAATCAGTTTTCATATAATCAATGCATTGATAAATAGGAGCGTGCAACGGAAATATACAAATACCAACTACCAAGCAGCTCAACAAACCAGATGACCAATTTAAAAACAGAAGTATAGATAATACACATCGGCCTTAAGTGTAGCATAAATCTTGAGCCACAGATAATATAAAACGCAATTGAAGTAGGTCAAGTATGTTCCTGGCTGAACAATGATCATCTCCATACATCTGAACATCTGATGTTTTGCAACAAATCATAATTATATTGCTACCTATGTACTGTGTTCATAATACTCTGCACTTACAGACGTATATAAGTATGTTTGGTGCGTTTGAAAATGAATCGATCGAAATCGATTGAATTGTTTTCATCAAGGTGTTGCTGAAAATGAGAATTGTTAAAGGTCTATTGGTTCTTGGGCCTGATTTTGGTTGTAAGCGTGTTCTTATCTGATAGTATCATTATTTAATCTTCTATAACAATGACTCTAGGGATTATTAAAAGGTTCTTCAGAACATTAAGGCGTTTAAACAAAAGTAGGTATAGATAACCAAAATGTAGGTGTATATATAACTATAGGTACATAATATCTACTTATACTATAGCTATAGATTTAGTATTATGAGTATACCTCTAAGAGTAGACATCCGTTTAAGTTCACAACATAATAAAGATACAGACAAAACATTACAATATTGATAATTTGTTGCATGATATTTGACTGTGCGTCTGATTTTTAAGGGTCCTTCTTGTTCTTCTAGTTTTCTCCTTCTTGTCAATATTTCCTGGAATTATACAAACTCTTACATCACTTTCTAATGACAGCTACTCTCATAACCACCCACGTCAAACAAAAAGTACATTTTCTCGTTGAAAGCCTGACGTTATTTCATTTGTTTGATAATTTTAAGAGGACAAATATTAGTCCACGTTCCTTCCAAGTTTATGTAGGTGCAGCAAACAAATGAAGAAAGCTACCCAAAATGTAAACTAAGTAGACCATTAAAGATGCTGCTGCAGTTCTGGGAAAAAGTCAACATGAACCGCAGCATGAGGTTCTTAAAGGAGGTGTAATTTCCTCCTTGGTTAGCAGACGCACTTTTGAAGCCATTGGTGTTACAGGATTTTTTTTATAAAGGGGGAAATCATCCTATGACTTCTGTCACCTGGGTGAGGCGACTAGGCGAGAGAGAATGTCTGACTGAACTGTCTAAAAACCACCCCGTTCCTACTCCTGAACTTCGAGCCGGAACCCCGGCAACCCGTTAAATCCTCGGCGGCTCCGTGTCGGAATCAGCCCTATTGGGCCCCATCTGGGGTGATCTGATGGTTCGCTCCGAACGCGGCGCGCCGTACGCTCGGGCCTGGTTGTGGTCGGACGCAAGCCCGCGGTGTTGCAGGCTACAGTGACCGTTTACTTTATTACTACCGTAAATTAGTATAAGACATATACAAACCAGTTTTTTTAGTCTTAACTGATGACTATAAGCACCATAATCGATATCCAATTCAACGTCTAATGACAAAAGTGATAATACTAGTATTTATAACCATTAAGACTATAATTTACTTCCTACGTTGGTTTCTCTCGGCTCACAAATAATTAGTGGCATGGCGTTAGCGGCCATATTGTTGTGGGAAGTCAATCAAAATGTCGTTGCCAAGTGACACGACGAGCTTTCACTCCTGCGTGTACATCATGTTTGGGTGTTGTTAGGGTTTGCAGAAACTAAAGACTTTACTACACGGTTAGGTAAATTGGTTTGTTGTTTTAATGGGTTAAAGCAAGCAAGATTTTGTTATATTAACTACCATAACATCTTCCATATAAGATTGCAATTTCAAAAACATGCACCGTGTCGCAATCGTACGAATTTCTTTGTCAAAATTTTAAAATGACACACTTTAGAGGCACAGACAACCCTAGTGCTATTTACCTTGTGGCTTGATAATCTCAAGATAATAAATGTATGTATTCCATGAGTCATCGCAAGTTACAAGAAGCAGAGGCCTTTCCTCGTTTACAGATACCAATCGGACAGGTTTCTTTTTGTGCAACCCTAATGGGTTCAATTGTTTCACCCATTTAGAGTTAGAACACGTCGATTGTCAAAAATGTGAGTTATTTCTCTCTATCCGTCATAATCTGTTGCATTGTAATATTCGGGCATTGTTACTTACTAGTTTAGTGTGTCAGAACCTCATTTTTTGTTAACATTGCGAAACTTACGTCTTAGTTTACGTGTTTAATTAAAGTAATTGCTTTAAATCGGTGTTTTTGCGATTTGGTCAGTATTTGCGATATTTGCACATATGTATTTTGACCGATTAAAAATTAGATTCTCAGTTTTTGTCTAGTTATTTCTTGTTATTGATTATGCTTGACAAAAAATCGTAGTCGTTTAAAAATGTCCTTAAAATCGAATGTACCACCCGTCGATTTGACGCCTTTTACTTATAAATCAATTTCCATTCAAAATGGCAATGCAACTATTGGTCCGCATACCCTAAATTGTCACTATAGAAACTGCAATTTACATGCAATTATTCATTACACAATAGTACCGCACAATGGGCGTGCCGGTCGAGTGCTGCGCGCGAGTGCCCCACAAACCAAACACTGTACAACGCATGCGCGTGTGCCACCACTCACATCACGATACTAATTAAACTCTTTTGTTTTTACACTATAAAACAAGATAAATAGATCCACTAAATACTTTTTTACCACCAGTAGACCATGAAAGAGAAATTGTTCCAATTTTTTGCCGTCCCTTTGTCGATATGTTCATTCAGCCGAAAAGGTCTCGCCGTTTTGGCGACAAATTTGTACACAGAACAACATCGTTATTGCAATTGTCAATTCGGATTTCTTATTTTCTATCTGATTGAATAAGTAAACGAGCCATTTCTACTTGCTTTCTAGATTCGAATATAAATTTTAATCAACGACTATATTATGATGCGAAAAATGCAGATAACAATATTTTGTTATCATATTTTGAAAGCTAGGCCAGTAATTTAGTGCTATAAAAATTAAATCTAATCAATTTTTTGTAGACTTTCGTAAAGCGAATTAACATAGGTATATGTATCTATTTTCTTTTATTTTTCGGTGCTAGATATATTAGTTTTCTAATAGAAACGCACGTATAGGTTTAACTATCGAAAAAATCTTCGATATTATGACTAGATTGTTTCTCTTCGCAGTATTAAGTTATGACGGCGTGACCAAGTTTTCGAAAGTCCTTACTAGTATATCAATTCTAAAACATCCTTCTAAATCTAGTCAGTTCACTGGTCCAAAACTATTTGAAAATAAAGTGGGTGATCCAGATATTATCATGTCCAGACAGTCAGACGCTGCGGGGGAGCACAATCTGCACAATATACATGTAAACATACATATCTGTTTTACTTTAAATTATATGATCCGCCATCTTCAACGGAAATATCATTTAGCAAGTGCAAAGGGAAGATTATTGCTCTGAGTCTGAACAGGAGCTCGAAATTAACACAAATGAATCGTGAGTCAACGCCTTATCTCGGACTATTCTTGCGCAGTTTTACGGTTATATGTTAGTTATGTTATGTTAAGTCGATATGAGCGCATTTTACCAAAACAAACAAGCTCTATTGGTTTATAATGTTCCTGCAGATAAAGGGTAATTCACGCTAGTATAGCCAGTCGAGACTATAGTCGAGTATCGAACATTTTTGTTGATACTGTGGTTTTTATGGCCCTCTGATGATATCATACTCCACAGTTCCACACCTCAAGTATTTTTTTATTATGTTCCATCCATAGGTCGATAAGTAGGCAATTCAGTTTTTGTGTTACAGCAAATTGTAAGAAATTGTACTTCGTGCTTTTTATATATATGTTACTGTAAAAGCTCGAATTACGGTAAATCTTAAGATTTAAGTGTAAGTCTTAGGATTTACCGACATGAGTTGGTAAATGTAAGTATTTCTGAAGATACGACGAGTTTTTCGAGCTTCTACCATTCGAAGTCAGCATATGCTAGGTTTTACCACTGTCAGCTGGTAGATGTTGATTTTAGGAATAAAACAACGAGTAATTCTTAATTATTTACTTTGAATTACATAGTATTATTAAGATATCATAATAATAGTAACAAGTACAAACTAATATCAACTTAATTAAATTATTTTGTAAAAAAACACATAATGTTTATATCCGTATATAGTGTAGACGGTGCGCGGGTAGTGGGGGCGGCAAGCTACAAGTCGATGCGCTGAGCACGTTATGACATATTTTGTTTTTCAACATTTACCATGTCATTGATGTAAAACCTAAGATTTACCAACGGAATGGTGGTAAAAGTTCAAATCGCAAATCTTTTTGAACATTTACCACTAGGAATTGGTAGATCTTAGGTTTTACTGGAATATCTTAGGATTTACTGCAGTTCGAGCTTTTACAGTAACATATATATGAATTAACAATACATAATCTTCAATACTAGGGATAATTTATTTGTTTCGCCATCATTTTTCAATTGTTTATTTTTATGGAATATCTAGTGACACCTTAGAGTATTAAACTTCGGAAGTTATTAACGAAAATAGAATACAGTATTCCAGTTAATAAAACGAATAAGCAATTAACCTTCCAGTGTTATAGTTCAATGACTTTGAACTCATAGATTCTTACTATTTTAGTCCGGCTTAGCAGGCGTGTAATGTAAAACGTGTCAAGGACAGACAGACAGCGATACTATCGGAAATAAAAATAAAATTACGTTTAAAAAAACAGACTACACTAACCATAAAGTAATAATTGTCATTAACCTCCTCTTGTCAGTTAATTAATGTAGGCACTAAAATTTTCTCCTAAGTATAGCATACATTTGTCAAAAAGCCGTATTAAAATCGGTTTAGCTAATCGCGAGAAAATTACGCACAAACATACATAGGTACAGGTCACAAACGTACATTTTAAGGCGGTTAAAACATGTTATATCTTAATGAAATTGGGTAGACGACTAATTTTTATTTTAATGTCCGTCTGGTAGATTATTTTCAATCATTACACGTGACGTCGAAATGTCGCGTGACGTCACTTTTATGTACATTTTATACGTAGAAATGACGTTTTAGCCCCCACTCCTAAACTTTGATTCGTTTTATCTAAGTATTGTTTTATTATAGGACAAAATAAAAAAATACGTGTCTAATATTTTTTAATTACCTAACTTACGGACTAATTACATTTTTAATTTTCATACCCTGTCGTCATCCCAATTACGCTTTTTATTCTCCAAACAGTTCAATTTTGACACTTAGGTACCTATGTGTAAAATTTAATGTAGGTATGTAGGTAGATAATAGAAGACAAACCTGAATTATTGAAGTTACTCATTTACTTAAGACCTTTTTGTAGTTTTGCGAACTCCCATTTTGCCGATCGAATGACTGGACTATGTATATTTTCTGTCCATCGGTTTTTTAGCCTCCAATATAATATTACTATAAATACTGAATAACACTTACTTGAGAATCAAAACAACAAACCAACATGTACTTAACACTTTCCATACTTGACCAATTATGTCTACATACATAGGACTGCAAACACCAGTCTCTTCCGATATGACCATAATAATTTGCAGGAAATAAATGACATAATCTAACGATTGCTATAAATTTTCCTATAGTACTTAACTACGCGTAGGTTTTGCTATACGATATGAATTGCCATAAATTTCCGATTGAGTAAAATCACATTAATTTGTAATATTAGACAGACACATAAATCTTGATTTTTTTCTCTAATGCGTAGCCCACTTTTCGCCACTTATTGGGCCTAATTTTGGCAAATACGGAAGCAGGCTTTCTTCTTCAAGTTTTGTTGCATAAATCGTCAATATATAACTAGAACATAAACGAACCATTTCACCTATCAGAATAAAAAACAAACGATAAAAATACTAGTACGTATTACATGCAACTACATAAAACTTTGCAATTTTAATGTGACGCAACAGAGTTAGACTGCAGCTGATGCATTTTTTATACTACTGCGGTATCATAGAGTTGGCTGCCATGGTCCCAAAACACTCCCGTCTGGTCTAGACTATCAACGAGACTTTAATTATTCGCCACGAATTTTACTACCGGAGGGGCAAACGGACAGTTTTTTACATTCACTCCCCCAGACAAATCGTATCGATCCAGACGCGGTCATAAACTCAAAATCCTAAGCGCACCCCGAGTCTAGACTCAGTCTGGACTAAACTTATTGAAAATACAACGGCACCCCCAACATTCATTGCTTATTGCTTCAGTTTCACTCCAAATCACGTTTCGAAACTCAAGATAACTTCATTTGTAGCCGCAGACGTATTTGATGTATCACACGCGAGGAAAGCTAATTTGATAGTCTAGACTTAACTTTTTTACTTTATGATAAGGTCAAATTCGTATAAATTAATATGACTTATAAATGGATAAAATTTTATCTTTATATAACAGAGCATTTTCACAAAATCGCTAATTCATGTCGGAATGCTTTTTAGTTTTTTGTCCCACTATCGAAAGAACCGATGCGACAAAACCAACAAGCTTGGAATCAATCAACCGCATCTAAACTTACGTCATATTCGATAATACTAACGAGTCGGTAAGCGTGATTTTTATTTTCCGCATCACAAATGTCGTAATTAGAAACACCACTTTCGATTTCATCAGAATTGTGTGAAACGTTAATGGCGGTTCAGTGTGCACTCGTTTCTTACGTTGTGCGCAATACTACTCGTATATTTTGGATGTAGGTTAATGTACAAGATAGCAGTCACGGTTGATGGGGTACCCGCGCGCTGTGCCTTTGATTCACAAACGAGGACTTTAGCAACTTGTGGATTGATTTATGTCATTATTGTTTCAGGTATGTACTCTTTAGCTTCGGCTCCTTCAACCATATCAAGTAAGTTAAAACTAGGTGCTTCCACATCGATCGTGGGAATAACTATGTTACAAAATTCTATGGCATTTTTATCGACTCGACAAAGGTGTACCGTTTTGAATACTCGCTGCAGTTAGTGTGTCTTGAGAGGATTGATTCCGGAACATCGATAAAAACTCGATCGTGATGCCCGACTCGGTATTCTGGGTCGAACTCACGCATTTTTCCCACGTTTCCGTCACTATTTTTACTTTTATGTCATAATACACCTTTCATAGTTATGTACTTATCATACACGACGGTAGGATGACCCTGTAACACAGGTTTCCTAGCACGGGGGTCATTGAACATAATTATATACTAAATGACAAATGTCTTCATGAATTCTAGATCAGTGTCATGATTGTGTAACGTGTACTTCTTTATTTTGAATAAATGATTTTTATTATTATTATTATTATTACTATAAGTCACGACCCTTTTTTTCGAAGTCAATAGACTAATTTATGGAAGATAAGAGTTTTGTTTATGTTTGATACCGCTTGAACCACTTTTTCTATTATTGAATAAATAGTTGGATCTAACTCATTAGTTCAATTTGAGACTGTTTTGTTGTTTAATCTTTTTGTAACGTCTGAGTTAGAAATTGAGTTGGACTGAGACAAATATTATTAAAACGATGAACGACGAAACAAATATTTGTTAGAAAATATATTGGTGCAGGCAAAGATTCGAATAGCAGTAAATGTCGAAGCTTCGTGGTATTTAAAGTGCTATGTTTTGCAAGCGCACGTGTACAAGACGACGATGGGTAAAGGTCAGCCGGTGAATAGACACGCTCCGGCAGATGCTACGCGCACAATACACATCTTGTACGACAATAACATATTCGCAGCAGGGTAGCGGACCATTGACTGAGATACATTTGACATACGTCCAGGACGGGCATGCCACGATGTTACTCTTAGAGTATCGAACATGTTCCGTTTCGATAATGACAATATTTCCGTCATTACTCGTATTTCCACACGACTTCTGAGATGTGAAGAATTCATAAAATTTTGATTGGAACTTCACTCTCTCATTGTTTTCAACAATGTCTGCTGTCTTCGGCTTGCACAGAATGTTCATCGTCTACCAGTGTTTGCTCTCCGCCATTGTACCGTACCGAGCTATCCCTGCATCGATAGCCTTTGTAGCGAGGTCTTTATTGTTTATTCATTACAATAAGACGCCTTTGTTTATTGCTAATGTTAGATCAGAGGATGTAATTCGACTTGTTTCCATTATTGTGTACAATTGTTTTGCCAAATGCTTTATTTTGAAATTCCACGCGTCTGAGTTACACACACGATTGTGTTAATGAAGTATGTTGTTGGTAACATTGATATCACAAACAGTTCTGGTTTCATTTTTATCAACATTACTTTGAATACAGCCTACGACTACGCAACTATCATGACACAATGAATTGCGTCTTGCTCGACGGAAGCTTGTGAGATTTGGACATTGTTTGCATTGTTCCCTTAACCAACTTGTTCTGTAACGTTGTCCGGTAACTCGTCATGGAGTTTCGTTCCATTTAAATTTGAAGGTTACACAATCGCTGCAGTTTTTGCTAGGTACACATTTTTATCTTTACCAAAAATTGTATGGAGTCACTGATAAGGTGTACAAATGTTTAGAAACTAATAAAATTCTTAGTAACTTTATTCATAATATGTTGGAGTATTACAGCATAAGTACACGTGCATAGCAAGTTAGTAATACACTAAAGAATACAGAAAAAGATATATAGACAATTCATTAATTCAAACGATTAACAAAGTTCAAAAACTGTTTTGCTACATTTGTAGACGGCCACATGAGTAGATATATAAGGCGTGTTGTTTGTTTACATATCTTCGTAGTACGTCCATGTGTAGGTAACGGGCCGTTAAGATGCCGCGGGGCGCCTACACCGGCACCAGCGGTGGCCGAGGCGAGCCCGAACTCGAACCTCGCAGTCAGTCGCGCGCGGCACTCTCGCACGCTCGCACATCGCGCTCGGCGGCTCCGTGAGCAACAGCTGATCGCGACCTTTACGTACCACATAAACAAACATAATAACACAATTTATACTAAAACACTAGCCCACGTCCACAAAAAGTGAGCTTTATGTGCATACGAGAAAGGAGGATAGTTAATGTCTGCAGCGCACCGAAATCAGATCGATATCCCGAAAACGGTCCTGCGACCTCCAGCGATAGAGCTCAGAAATACTTCCGTGCAATAACCTGCAATATTAATGTTGAGTAATGATTATTATAATTAGATGTTTAATTCAGTGATCTCGTTGATGAATCAAAGACTGTGAAAACCGCAAGAGTTCGTCTTACAAGTGCTGTGTCCGTGAGAATGGATTTCCTCCACTGACTTTAGTATCAGGTGGTTTTGCTGCATCTTCTACATCATTGTTCAGCCAGAGTGAGTACCTACGTCGGATATTTACTTTGTCAGTTCCGTTTACTGCTGCATACGTACTATTGTTTACACTACACATTAAACAATCGCATTACGACTACTACATATCTTGCGTATTTTGTTATTAACTTCTCAGTATTCTCGGCATTACGAAAGTTTTATTTGTTTGTTGATATATCGATTATCCATGCCGAATATAAATTAACAACGATTGTGCGTGTATATTCAATAAAAAACTTGGTTGCTTTGGTTCTTTATAAAATGCAATTATTTACACCGGTACCTACAGTTTCATATTGTATCATTAAATCCTCGGTAAACTGTTATCAATTTATCGGAAGATATGGGCTTGCTACGATTTAATTGATTGATACGCGAAATGTAATCTGTAGGCAATAGTAGGTCGAAATTTTTGCGCAATATTCTGTCCCTTTCAACTGTGTGTGTATTGTGTTGTGTGTGTGACTGCAGTGCACCCTTGGGCGGCCGCCGTCGCGTCCCGGCTCCCGTCCTATTATTCCCGGGGTTGACTGTGAACTTGAGGGGTGCGTTACCCTCTAGCCGTCGCAATCATCGACACTACGCGGTCGTCCAACCCAATCACTGAAAAACAAATCGATTACGACAATAATTATCAAACTGAAAGTAATATAGAAACCGAATAATCGTTCTCGTGATCGATACGTATAGATCTGTCATGTTTTGTTGTTACTCCATTAATTAATGGCCATGCAACAAGCGTTACTGACTGTTTTACTTCTTTATGTCTCAATGTTTAAAGCCAATCGAAACAGTTACGGTTGTGTTTACAACAGATATATTATTGGCAACTTGACAGGTGACCTTTCGCAACTTTCACTCGCTAAACCTTAGCAAGTCCTTAGGTATCAGCTATGAGTTTGTCTCATGTTGCATTGTTTTGATCTTGTCATTGTGTTAAAGCCTAAACTCTCGACACCCGACCTCGAACAAATTCAAGAACTTTCACTATCAACGTGAATTATGCATGAGGAACAGGCATTGTTAATACGACACTGATCTCGCGCTACTGGTTATTATAAGGATCAACCGGCTTAATACCAAATGATGAAAGTTCATTATCAATTTCGAAATCTCTACCAGTAACACTTATTTTTGCAAGTCCAAGAAGTCTTGATTAAAATATGCATTGGTTTCTGAATAATTTTTTGATTTAGATTCTAATTTTTGTAACTATTTTTTGGATACAGTTTCTTACTTTCTAATCAGTGAAGCACTAATAATAATAATAATGTTAGATCAATAACAACAAAGATTGAATTCTCAACGCTTCGCATCGCATCAATTGGGTGTTAATGGTGCAATATAAACTTTAAATTGATTGTCATTCAGTGCTCGTACATGGAGACTCAACGTCTGGCGGAAAGCGGTCAGATGTGTCTCAGTTTTCATCAAGTTTCACCTTCTTTTGTATTCCAGGAAGTGTTCTCAGGTGTTAAGAAAGTGTATTTCCCGTACATCGTGTTTCACCGCATACGTAATTCTTATCTGTCCCTTCTTCTTCTAAAGGATTTGCTCAGCAAACTGTATCAGTTTTCCCATCATTATAGTCGTCTATTTCTTCATGTGCTGCTTGGTCAGAAACAATGCTAATAGAATGTTCGTGGGCGACTGACTACCAATCTGATGTTGTATCTCTAAACTTGCACGTTACTGTTATCCATAAATCGTCTGCTCAAATTGTTTGGATATGGTATAAATGCTCTGAGAAAATATTTCTGTTTTCACGTCATAAATTCTATTAACTGGTTTTGATGCGTCACATTTTTTACATTGCTTATAGGTCACCTGCCACTAACAATAGTTGCATACTATTATGTGTCGTGTTCATGTTCTCTTGAGCGTGACTCCACTTTTTCCTCCTTTGTGCAAGGTTTAATTAACTTTGTACTTTATTGGGTTTGCATTCGAGTTCAAAATATAACATCGTTTTCGTACGCTTGAATAATTGAACACAATTTTTTAAGTAAAATTTTGCCATTTGGTAAATTACAGGTGTTTGTTAATTTTTTATTGTTTTGTGGATATTAGCGGTTTGCTTGTTATCTTTACAGACCATAATATTTATATTGTAAGCTAACAAATCGTTTCACGAGAATAATTATTTACCTATATGTTAGAGCTCATAATTTTCAAGGTCTTCTACATTTATATTTATTGATGGACTGAAACTGATTATTCTGTCTATCTGTTACGTTGTCCGCGCATCTGAAAAAGTTTATCACGTTTGATATTATGTTTTTTGTCGTTTTCAATATTGAAAATTGTTTGCCTTAAACTTTGGTGTAGAACTAACTATGGAAAAAGAAGTCTGGAGTTCGAAGGTATTAAATTATACAATAGACTACCATCAATGATAAGGCAAGAAAAAAGTTATGTGCGGTTCAAAAAATTACTTAAAATTAATATAATTAATAACTACAAATTATGAATACTTGTAAGTATAATTAAAATATTGACTAGTGTTTACTCCTAATAACGTTAAAGGCAAATTCTAAATAGTTTAAATTAAATACCGTGTACAATAGTAAAATAAAACAATTACATTAAGACGTATAAACTATGCCATCAATGCCACATCTAGTAAAAATAGTTCATGTATCAAGTGATTGATACCCACTGACAACTTATTGGTTTACCCACATTTACTTCATATTTTTGTTATAGTTTACTGGTCTGCCCTTTTATCACATTACTCACATTTTTAAATAGTGAACATTTGTATTTGTTCTTTTGTATTGTTTTTGTTTATATTATTATGTACGTGCTACTGTGCGCTCTAAATTGTTTACTTTTGTATGAAATATTGTTTCTCAGTAAGTGAATTATGTATGTGATTCTTTATGAGAAATAAAGATATTCTAAACTAAAAACTAACTTTGGTTTACCCCACAATTTATTGTAACAGTAATGTGGTTAAATGTCTGTGGTTCCAGTAATAGTGCACGTAGCAGACAGTCACGTCGCTGTTCGTTCGCGATTTGCAAGCCGATTGTATTTATTATAACCTTCGCGTGTGCCATCCCTGAATGTCTTAGATTCATCTTCATGTACAATTTAACATCAATCGGTATAATTGAGCGATTCGTTTCACATTGTTAAATCTGTCATCGTCATCAGCTTTATTAATTTGTCAAGATTTTACTACTTACATCTTTCTATCGTGTAAAGTGTATGTACTTACATTGATTTAACGGACTTGTCGTTTATAGCTCGAAACTGACACCTAGTGTCTCACATTTAGTTCTGGCGTATTTCGCTAAGTCATACCATTTCGAATTGTGTGACCCGAGTAGGAACGTGTTAAACATTGTCAAGTACTCAGTCTGCCCTTGTTTGAACCCCTTTCAATTTCCTAAGTTTTATTTCATCCTTACTTTCTCTCAGTTCAGACGTGATATACATTGTCAAATATACGTCCAAATCCTTTCCCTTTTCATCTCTTGTGTTTGGACTTATGTCATGATCTATCAACTCTTTGTGGTGTTCTTGCAAGATAACGCAAACAGCATTGGTCTCATTACAAGCAGACTCAACTTTTGTGGTTTCAAAATTTTATTTATTATGATCTATTTCTGTTTTTACGATACAGATCCTACGATTCAAAACCCTCAAAATGTTACCCTCTCTTAAGATAAAGTCTCCTCTTGAAACCTCAAGTATTTCATCCTAATCCGTCTTACTCACGTCGAGTGGCGTGCATTAGTGTGGTCCAAATTTAGGATAATGAGCGCTGGTGTTATTGTCACGGCAATTAACTGCTGAGCCGGGGTTCGCTTCCGGGCGAACTATTTTCAGATCGTTGATTGATAGGTGCAGCTAACTATATGAGGAGTTTTATTTCTATTTCAGTTTGTCGCTCGAATTAAGTGAAGTTTTGAAAATATGTACAATGCAGTTGTTTGAAATCTGTTACCATATTGTATTACTGTTTGTGTTTAAAAGATCATTATTATATGAGAAAGACAATACTTATTCTTTTTTCTAATTGAAATCACTCACTTATTAGTTTCATGCAATATTGACAAGTAGCAGCTGCTATATTTACTAAGCTAATTTACTTCAGACTAATCTCTCAGGCCA
This sequence comes from Spodoptera picta, assembly GCA_038387885.1. NCBI lineage: Eukaryota > Metazoa > Arthropoda > Insecta > Lepidoptera > Noctuidae > Spodoptera > Spodoptera picta. The sequence continues at coordinate 280,623 of JAZHFQ010000003.1, read as the reverse complement.
TAATCAATCAACGTGTTTGTTTTTGTGTTGTATGTTGTAATTGGTACGGTAGCCATTATAATGTCGTTAATATGTGTTGGAGAAATGGCTCGCCGACTGAACCACGCCCAAGTTTGAAACGCGAACCGCCTGCTAAGTGTTGTAATAAATATCGAGACGTAAGTTTTCTACATCGTTGCTTCTTTAATTTATTGAGAATATATTATGAAAGAATGAAATAACAATTAATACCTAAGTATAATGTTTATTATCTTTTATTGCAATATAGATTCATGTGATATCCTCTATGTAGAAATTGTTTTGTTTACAAAACATTGTGCATCATTATAGATCAAATGCTTAAACTTCTCGTAGCTTAGTCATGTCATCTAATTTCCATTAACCTTTTATACTTTATCGTATACTTATGTAATAACCATTACTTACCTATTTATTTACGTTACCTACTTACCTGAATTACTTATTTATTGCTGACGAATCAACAATCAAGACATAATCATGTCGTATTGCGAAAACATCATCAATTATCGTCGAAATTATATTGAAAGATTTAAACTTTATGTATGATACCAAAATGTAACTTTTTGATGTATACTACACTTGAATACATAAACTCTTCACGTCACAATCTTTGTAATATTTGAAAGGTTTTTAGAGTTCCTCGTCCAGATATTGCCAACTGTGTGTCGTATTCTAGAGCCTTGACCGATGTATCACAAGGTCATCTTTTGATCATAATAGCGAAATCAGGTATTTGTACTTATCACGAAATATTATGTAAAAACACGCTCTAGAAACCACTTAATTAATACAAAAATAACTTTTATTGGTCTCGTTATTTTTCTTCTACGATTTTCAAGCGTAAATGTGAAAGATCTTTGTTGATTGTGAATCGTGAGTTGTCAAGTGTTGAATCATTTTAAAAGAAGTGATTCAAGCTGTGTTTATGTGAAAATAATATTGATATTTTTTAAGTAGGGACTCCGTAGTCTTTTTCCCCAAAAGCTCGAAGGCTTTAGCAGGTTTCCCTGTAATTAAAAATAGGCATTTCATTTTAAGAATATGCAGGAAGATAGGTTATTAAAATCTGATTCCCTCTGGCCTTGATAATATTCGGTTCATAACAAATATCGTCTGGTTTTGATGTCGTCCATCAAACCATCTGTTGTAATCGAATTCATAAATCGTACGTGACGTTGCGTGACTGAATTCTGCATGGAAATATTTTAAAATGTTAATTAGTCAAATATTACGTGGATCGACACAATTATGTACGAAATTATACAAATTGTTAGCAACAAAAAGTGTACCTATTTATTCATCATGAGGTTCCCGGTTCGACCAATGTGGATTTATATTCGATCTTATAAGTTTAGACTGCCTCGTTGGCCGAGTGGTCGTAAGTGCGACTGCCGGGCAAGGGGTCTCGGGTTCGATTCCCGGGTCGGGCAAAGTATTACTGGGTTTTTAAATATTCTCAGTAGTAGCACGGAGTCTGGAATTGTGCCCGGTATATGGCAATAGGCTCACCCCCTATTACATAGGACTCAACATAAAGTGAAAAATGGGTGTTACATTGTACAGTGGTATAATGTGCACCTCTGCCTACCCCTTCGGGGATAAAAGGCGTGATGTTATGTAAATTTAGCTATTTCTTGAATTGGCTATAACAGTAGGTATGTTAGGAAGAACAGATGAATAAACTGTATAGTAAAGATATGAAAAAAGGTAGTTTATAACCAAATCGAATCTATTACGAAATAATACTACACTACTAGTCACAGGTATTGTGTCGACTCCCAAGTATTTTGGGATAAAGGTAGAAAGATGTTGTAGTGACTATCGATTAATTTTGAATTCCTATTTTACGCCGACGCAAGAAGCGTACTCCCTATTCTAAGCACCTCCTTTCTATGTTCTAACATAACTACTTGATCCTTCGAGGAAAACGATGCGTGATGTCATAAGTAACCATTTTCTTACTATGAAACGTGTTTGGAATTATTTTTAGTTGCTATGTGCACTTGATCATTCGGATGTATAGCTTGTATTGATGACCTTGTGTGAGATCATGACTTTTGCAGAAGATCACTTGGTCAGTTAGTTTATGTACTAAAATACCTATGGACAAATATAGTACCTAGATACGTCTGTATTAATTATAGTTCACCGTCCGGTTTCCGTAATTACAACTCTATAAATCAATCATTGTTTTCGTTGTTTAATTTGCTATAATTACATTGTTTGCAATTGCAAAATAATTATTTCTAAATACGGTGTTGGTAAAGGGTTTTGTTTGACAAATCGTCTCTTGTGTATGACTTGATTTGGCAGATTGCTTTTGTCATGTTCCTGTTAAAATATTTAGTCTCTGTGTAAAGGGGAATTTGATAAACATTTTGGCAAAGTTAACAGTATCATTTAGGGTGATTATTATCTCCTATTACATTAATGCTAGCTTTTTTCCGCAGATACGTAATAAATGCAAACATAAAACAAGCATACAACAGGCATATTCCAATACTGTAACGGTGTACGTGTGAACGGGGTCAATTAGGGTCGTCCGTAATTACTGTTTGTAGAACCGAATCCACTGTTAGTGAGCTGTTACCATTTTGCTAATACATACTAGTGATGTGCCATCTATGCGGGCGCTGGTCGACCGGAACAATCGTGTAACCCGGTTCGTGTTTACACTGGTTACTGTTTACTGCATGAATTAACACATAATGTAATGCTATTTTTCTGGGCAAGATTCGTTAGTTAGTTCTAAGAGCAAAATAGTTGTGCCTGTCTTTCCTAAAAATATATAAATATCCATCTATCCTTGCGTCGAATATTAAGCGTCATGCATGATTATTTTTCTCAATGTCTAACCAAAGATAAGTCCTAATTAAATGTTTGTTCATCTCAAAGATTTAACAGCCAAATAAATCGAGTTCTTACAAATTTGCATATCCGTGCAAATATTTGCAACATAAATACACATATTTGTATTACTATTCATAGTTTCGCCGTATTGGCCAATAGCGTAGCCAATTACAATTACGTTAATTACCGATTTTTATTTATCGATTAATTAACTCGAATTTACGAGCTGTCAGGTTTGTAATCGATTTATTCGGAACATCGTCAGTACACTCGGTACTGCAACACAACGTGCTTGGATAACAAAACCTTTCGTTGCGTTTGACTGAATTCTAATAAAAGCATTGTTGATATTTGTGTGATTGTATCAATGTTAATAATGCCTGTTGAGTGTGTAAAATGTATTAGACGAGTGAATCTAGTTATTACTATTTTAAATTAATTAAAATAGGTACTATTTTTTTTGTCTATCGCTGTACGAGTAAAGATATATCTGAAAAGTAACCACATCTATTATTGTCAGTTATTTTAACACTACAGTTAAAACTTACATGCCACATTAATAATCAAATAATACCTTTTCGAAAAAGCATATATACGGTCGAATTGAGAACCTCCTCCTTTTTTTGAAGTCGGTTAAAAACCCATACCTACTCACACATCAATAAAACATTTCATTACTCAGTCAATTGTGATGCAAATTGCCTTTTTATCGCACCAAATTAAAACTACAGGGAGCGAAATGACTAACCACTAACTCATTTCAATTTCTGCTTACCTACAAACGCCACCTAGAGATAAATTAATCAAACTTTACAATAATCTAAACAATAACTTCATTACGTCCCAGACTTACAAATGGACACTCTTAATTAAATCATTTTGTTTTAGCACTTATGATGGAGTCCCATTGATCCGTGGGTCTATTATGGTGAAGTAATGAATGCAAACTAAACGAAGTCCCGCAATGAATGGTTCATTTCGACGTTCATGTTCATTCATCAAAACATTGCTATAGGACTTTTGTCCTATGTATATATTGAAATGAAACTTGTAATACTTTCGGATGAACTGAAAACTATGTAGTTTCTCACAAGGGAATCTTTTTGAACCTCAAATTATGTCATTTCTTGTAAGGTGGTTATTTGGTTAAATTGTGATCTTCACATGGAGTCTCCAACAGTAAACAGTCCCTTAAAAACTTCACCAACAATCCTTAAACTGTTTCCTAAGTGTAAAGTAGTGCAAGAAAGCAATTCCTTTAACCTGGATTCGTCCGTTGATGAGTGCCACCTACCGTAGCTTAGGGGTTCCTTATAATTCAATAGATATTGGCAAAATGGGAATGAGCTTCAACTCCCAAACTAACCAAAATATTTGCTTTTCGCAACAAACCTAATAACAAATCGTTGCATCATGATGGTACGATTATGATTTTTAACACGTCTATGCGAAATATCATTATTGACACAATGTGGTTGCTTATGTCTGTTAATATCAACACTAGTATTCTAATGAGCGGTTTTGCTATATATGGAGCTAGCATTATATAAAATCTAGACTGGTGGTCTATCATTGATCTAGTAGTACTTAACTCGTCGAGTACCGTCATTATAGGCACAATTATAGAACAATAGGTTGCGGTCACCGGTGACCGCTTGGTGTTTGACAGTTTAAATAAATGTGTGACACGACTTTAAGCGACAGTGGCGCCACTTAATAAACAATTTTTGACACAAAAATAAAGTGACAGTTTTTGGAAATAACTTTATTAATGAAGATTGACATATAGATGTTTTATTGGGAATACCAATGATCATCATGTGAGGTTACGTCAGTGAACCAATCATCTTAAATATTTTCACATGAGTACAAGAGTATGTGTACCATTGTGCCTAGATAGTCGGGGTCAGTGTGAATAAAAGTTCCGTGCCTTTTGTCCGTCCGTTTGTTAACTTCCGTCGTGAAAGCGGCTTTCACTCAATAATATAGTGCAGTTATGAGCCTGACAGGTCAAAGGGTCCATGTTATGGTCGACGTTTTATATTTATCGGTTCTACGAACTACGAAATTGTCTTGAATACAAGGAAACGTGGGACTGTTTATTGTTGTAACTGTTTGAATGTGAGAATGCGTTGGACTGATTTGAACTACTTACCTTACGTGTAACGTGCAAAATTTATATAGTATCTATTCCAGAAAAGTATTGAGTTTTCTGTAAAAGACTCCGATATTTATAATCGTTATAATATACCAATGAGTTGATGACATAAATCATGTGTTTTATATTGTCAAGCTATGAGAAATTCAGATTCAAATGTATGTTAAAATATTTTATTATAATCGTCATCATTATCAACCTATTTTTCGGCCACTGCTGGAAATTGACTTCTCTCTTTTGGTACAATTTATGATAACCTAACCGTATTAGCGGAGTCGCGGAGAACCTAACGGGTAACCGGGGCTCCGGCTCGACGTGCAGGAGAAGGAACGTGGTGGTTTTTAATCATTAAAAGTCTGACACTCGATGATCTTTCCCCCTTAAAAAACCATATTAGCGATTTAAAGTTTATAGTAGTACCATGAATTATATTGACAGTTTATTAAGTGCTTGCGAATTAATGACTAACATACGTTCTGTAACCTGTCTTCTATAAATTTTGTGAGCAGTCTCCTGTATCGATCACGTTATAAACTTGTACATTTTCACTTTCCTGCTTATCACTCGTATGTTAATGGTCTATAAACTTTATGGTTTTACTCTTTAAAAGTAAAACTATCTTTGTTTATGTTTGTAAGTGCTATCTGTCCATCGGTGAGTAATTACTATCATAAAGTGTGTTACGTATGCTGTCTTCTTTGTCAGTGGAATTGAGAGGAGTTGATCATTATGTTTTGCTGTGTCTGTGGTAATTGACAAACTATCTTTCTTGCCTCATTTTTTGTCTATTATTATTATTTTGTATTTTTTTCAATTGTGTTTCAAAGTCGGTATCTTTCTTTACATGATGATAGATATCCTTTATCCTTCTTTAAGAATGAATACTGCGTTTCCTATTCAGTGTCATCCAGTCCAGATGTATTGCGGAAAATAATACTTTATGTTTCTTAAATCATTACACTATTTGATTGAGTTTATCCTTATTCTTTCTCAGTTTAAGTTTCCATTTTAAAAATGTCGATCTTAATCCTTTAGTATGTTTTCGGCTTACTCATGTAACTGTTTGACGAGGAACTTTACTAATTTCAAAGCATGCTAGATGCTTATGTTCATGAGCAGCATTCCGCGACCTGCGACGCGGTGGCTGTCGCGTTACTACTGTGTAATAATTAATGTAGTAAGTCTCACGAAAGTATTTATTTAAATATCGATCTTATTGTATGTATTTCGAAGGGCTGATGCCGATTCGGAGTCGCGGAGAACCTCACGGGTTACCGGGGCTCCGACTCGAAGTGCAGGAGGAAGACCGGAGTGGTTTATAGTCAGTAAGAGTCTGACACTCCCTCCCGCCTCACTCAGTCATTCGATGATTTTGCCCCCTTAAAAAAAATGTATTTCGAAACATTGGTAGTTATAATATGAATCAGTAAACAACATCATCTTATTATCTATTCACTCACAACAACCAAACCTACTGGTACTTTCGTTTTCTAGTTCATTTATCATTTGACACCGATTCACAGTTGTCTACTCAATGATTCATCGTTATCTAATACGATATTGTTCGTTTGTTCTTGTGTATTACTTAATTCTATGTACTACATTATGCCGTAATCGGAGTGTGAAGTTTTAGTAAAATAATACTTTTTGTCACACGTAGTTGCAATTTATTAGAGTACTTCTGTCAATTGTTTTATGAATTGAACTGAAAAGGCAAACTTTTCAATATCAGTTAATTGTTAACTGTTGAATAAAATTGACATTTGACAATTTTTAGTATGGAAGAATAGGGTAGACTAATTTTTATTTAAATGTCCGTCTGGTAGATTATTTTAAATTACATTAGACACGTATTTTTTATTTTTTACAGAAACGAATACTTTCGACGATTTATTGATTTGAAATGTCGCGTGACTTCACTTCTATGTACATTTAATTTGCATATTAATTCGCGATGTATATATGTCATCATAATTTGTATGGACATCATTCAGACTGAACTGACAGCTTGTCTTGAGTAGATACTACACAAAACACAAGTAAACACCAAAGTCTGTTTAAGATATTTTTACAGCAATTTGTGACAAAATAATTAGTTACTATTATTAGGTAGGTCACTTTTAGTTTTCTTTATATTTTTCTATACATCTTTATTAATCCGTTTGCTCAAAACAAATCCTTTGAAAAATATAATTAAAGTTCCTAGATATTACTAAGACGTAACTTAACTTTTATATTGCACCTTTTTATATGCAATCTCGTTGTAGGATTATTCCTAGAAATATTCAGCCTGCAGCTAATGTTAATAACATGCAGGTTCCATGTATATTTCTAATGCATGTATTATACAGATTTTTACTATTAACCGAACGATGAACTAATCTCAAGCTGGTTAGCTGAACAGGTGAACTTTTGAAGACTGGTTTCTTCTTCATCTTGCAAATAGCCAGTGAGTAATTCTTTTAGTAGGTGTATTTCTTTAACTATATGGATTTTATTAAGGTTCTCAATTAAACTAACTTGGTACAGCACCAACGCAACTGAAGGTTTTAGATTTTTTTAATAGTCCTGCTTGATAGCGGAGTTTTGCTATATATATTTAACTTTACTTTTGATGCTTGGATGCTTAACCTAAAAAAATGTGTCTGACGCTCCCTCTGACGTCGTCGCCTAAGGCTGGAGAAGACATTTGATGATTTTCACCCCACAAAAAAAGCGAGTCTAATCTTGTGTTATTGTTTTATTGAACTCAATATTCAGGCTTATTTTCTAATGCATGGTAGGTAATTGACAGCCTTGGAGCTTGCAGTTGATACTGTATTAGGTCAGATTATGGATACAATTTCATTTCATTAATCTTCTATTTTACGAACAAATCAATAATACATGATTTAAAACTGACTACTTCTCGTTAAAACGAAGTATACACCACAAGCGGTATCTTAACACAACGAAGTGTTAATAGTAAATGTCTGTGCAACAGAACATCCTCTTTATTTATACGTACTCGTTAAAGGAAATTAGCAAGTCGACGGTTTCCTAAATGGCTGATACTTTGTTATTATCTACTTGTATGCGGAGACGATTTGTTTCGTTTTGTAAATAATTGCTTGTGTGTATTCGCGTGGTTGAAGTTAATATTTGTTTTCACAACTTTTTTTTATTTTAATGAGGTTCTTTTTTGTAGTAAGTATATATGATTAAAGTTTGTTTGTATGTAATTGAATGCTTTTGTTTTTATATGTTTTAACTTTTAAGTTATTGATCGAGCTTTGTAATTTGTGGAAACTAAACGGTAGTTTAAGGCTGTTGGTATGCGTTTATGAACACTCCATTTCATTGCTACTAATGCATCTATGGATACAGTTTCGCTATGTTCGAATTTAATCCGAAATTCTAGATTTAATATCCAGGTCAAGTAGGATTTATAGTCTATAGGCACATTGAGCAGTAGCTCATATCTAGAGACGTCATTTCATCAGATTTAAACATATTATATTAATCTTTGGAATAGTTATATAAAGGATGGTTCTAGAATCTCTGAAAATCCAATGTTATGAAGAAGCATTTCACATTAACACATTTTTTTTTTCAATTATTTGTTCTTAAATTATTCTACGACTGTACGAGTGAATCCACAAAGCACACCTAGTTGTATTATACAATCTCTAACACAACCGCTACAGACAGGTTGTCGTGCCTGATCGGTTAAGTAACAGGTCCTGACTGTGGGTGGCGATGTCCCACTAACGGGCAACGGGTTCACTTCCAACGCGATTACATTTTACACTCATGTAAATTATATACAATGTTGAATTAATTATATTGTTGTTATCGCAAGGAAAAGTATTTTTGTACAATACATTACTAATTAATGCTTTGTTTATTTACTCGCTGAAGTAGACTTCTACCTAGTTGGTAGAAAGGGTGGTGCAGTTTTTTTTTTTTACATGATTCTTGATGATGGTATGAATTCTGTAATTCTACTGTGTAAGCTTATCTCATGTACCAATAAATGCCCGAATTTGCACTTAGGTATCGTGTCACCTCTGTCATTTTACAAAGACTTTGTAGTGACAGAACTATATACCTCGTTGGCCGAGTTGTCGCAAGTGCGACTGCCAGGCAATCGGTCTCGGGTTCGATTCTCGAGTCGGGCAAAATATAACTGGGTTTTTAAAAAAACGAATCTCAGTAGTAGGACGGAGTATGGAAATGTGTCTGGTATGTGGCAATAGGCTCAACCCCTATTACATGGGACTCATAACATTAATAGTGAAAAGTGGGTGTTACCTCAGTGTACACCTCTGCCTACCCCTTCGGGGATAAAAGGCGTGATGTTATGTTAGAACCATATACTTCAGCGCTACATAAAATTAAATAGCGTTTGAGTATTTCGACAAAAGACACTTAATTTTATTACCGTCGAAAAGTAGGTGAATATTTTTGGTATTCTCTTACACGAGATATCTTGCCTTCAGGGCAAAGAACAATTGATTACTTTTACATCTCGGAATTTATTTACTTTCCTATTTAGACACACAAATTAATGATTAAAGTAACTCAAAAACAAACTGTACATATCTTTGCTTAAACTCAGACAATTAGACATGTTTTGGCAATTAATTCTAGAGGTAAAATACCAATAACTGACTAATAAGCGATCTGTAATCGATTCTTCCTACTGCATGTGGGTACATTATCTACTAAGCAAATGTCGTGGCCAATTAATCCCCGTTTAAATACTAAAACTTTCTCTAGAAATCAATCTGTGAACACACTAACTACAGAACTCAATTGTTAACTTGACGTCACTTCTCCAAAACCTTGAACACATAGACATAGCAGAAATTGTGTGTTACATTCTATTCTTCACAAGTTGATCACATTTTAACTAGTCATATTAATGTGACTAGTATTGCTGTATGCAACAAACGAACATGATAATCGTATTTGCGACTGGCTGAACCCTCAATTTCGTATGTGTTTTCCTAAAATAAAAGCCTATGCTACTCATGAGTAAATTAGGTACCTTACCTGCCAATAAAATTCCTGTCAAAACAGGTTCAGCCGTTTCAGAGATAAGCCAGTACAAACAGACAGACAGACAGACAAAAATTGTATAAAGTGTTGTTATGGCATATGTATCGTATGTATTTTCATATTGTTGCCCACGACTGCCTCGTTGGCCGAGTGGTCGCAAGTGCAACTGCCGAGCAAGGGGTCTCGGGTTCGATTCCCGGGACGGGCAAAGTATTACTGGGTTTTTAAAAAAATCTCAGTAGTAACACGGAGTCTGGAATTGTGCCCGGTATATGGCAATAGGCTCACCCCCTATTACATAGGACTCGTAACATAAATAGTGAAAAGTGGGTGTTACATTGTACAGTGGCATAATGTGCACCTCTGCCTAACCCCTTCGGGATAAAAGGCGTGATGTTATGTTATGTTATGTATTTTCATATGTATTTAGTAAGAAGCTGTTAATTCAATATTACAAACAGACATTCCAATTTTATTTATCTGTATAGATAGATATTGCTCTATGAGGCTGTCAGATAATTGATACTCATTAAGAACTACAATGGAATTAATACTATCTAGGCAGCGACATTGAATTAAAAGGTCACAGCGTGATCTGCTAGCACTTGACCATTCACCACGCGTTTTCATAATCACCTGATGTATTGACCACAAAGAAGATAAATACAGAGAGTAAACTTCACCATAATTATCTGAAATTCTTTAAAACCTGTCACTATGTCATTTCATCCTTGTATAGTGCCCTCAAGGTTGGCAACCATATTATTGTCAACTGAGCCAAGAATACTGAATGTTTTTACTTAAACTTGATGTTTAATTATAGTAATTGTAATTAATGATTTTGGTCCTAAAAATAGTTGTATTGTGTCTATAAACAATCATTCTCCATTTTTTCCGAGTATCATCATTTGTGTATATTAAATTAACTTCATATCTGCTTCATATAGTTTAAAGGTTTAGAAGCTTCATAGTATCGTATAAAAATGCGGTAAAAGCAACTGATTTAATAAAGGCAAGGGGTACTTACATAATTAACTCGTTGAGTACCGTCATTATAGACACAATTATAGAACAATAGGTTGCGTTCACCGGTGACCGGTTGGAGTTTGACAGTTTAATAGGAAAAACTTTAGAATAAAACGTTTAATCTATTGTCATTGTAATAAAATAACCTGAACAAATAATACGCCTATGTTATGCGTGTGTCAATCACTATAGTAAAACTTAAAGAATAAGGCCTTCTGATTTGACTTTCATATTTCGTATCTCCACGATGATTCAGAACCATAACCTCGGGAATAGTTTCTTTCTTCTTGAACCGGTACTCGCCAAGGAAACGATAAACGCCACGATCACAAGTGTGACTCACAATTGTTTGTTATTTTTGTCGAAATTCTCAAAATTAGGAGATAACGCGGCTGATAACGGGATTGCATAGAGTTATTATCACTTATCAAACAATCTTTGGTTAATAGTGTTTTGATTATGCCGATGTATAACGATATAGGGGAGGTACAGTTGACACTATTTTTTGGAGACATATCAACAGAGAGACGATTTAATTTTAGTCATATCACTTTTTAAATTTTCAGTTGATTGTATTGTGGTCTTTATGTTTAAAATGCTCTGAATAATACCACGGTCAATTGGGCAGATTTGAAATTCCAGTAGGCTTGTCTTATGTCAATACAACATCCGATATGATATGCTATTTTATATCTTTCTAGATAAAAAAGGTAATTAAACAATCAGAAATATGTATTTATCAACATCAAAAAAACGCAATAATAAAGTTGAGTCTTGAAAACTTCCAGTTAGTAAGTTCCTCAGGTATAATAAATTGGGTATCTAAACAGGCGATTCGTTGCAGTAAATTAATGGCGTAGATAGTCGAAGCATAAATACAGGACTCCTGTTCGATGATGTAGGGTCGAGTGTGGAGGTAATCAGCTGGGTGCCTGACACCTGCTGGTTGTAGAATTGATTACCTAGTCGGTAACCGGTCGATGTCCTTGGGATTTTTCTATTAAGTTTATAAAGGTAGACTTTAGTGACACGGGTATTATGTGTTATGATTTTATTCAGTGTTGAAGATTCAACTAGTTATAATATAACTACTTGTTTGTTATATCTCAGTAGTAGCACGGAGTCTGGAATTGTGGCCTGTATATGGCAATAGGCTCACCCCCTATTACATGGGACTCATATCATAAATAGTGAAAAGTGGGTGTTACATTGTACAGTGGCATTAAGTGCCGTAATGTGCATCTGCCTACCACTTCGGGGATAAAAGGCGTGGTGTTATATAATGTTCTGTTATTTGTCAAAATTTTGGTGATTTGTTTAGATTGTGAATATGTCTAATTAGAATATGCAAAACTGTTTTGATGACTGAATTTAATATCAGTAACTGCACGCGTATATCACGCGTGTTTTCCTCAAAATGTGAACCTCGGTTTGTAGTACGTTCAACCAATTATAGTGGCCAGTGGATTGGATAAATTCTCTCAAAACAAACCAAGCTTACATTCGAGTTGATAAAATCATAAAACACGGACGCCCCCGTCGTTCGTGAGGCACGGCGAGGCAGCGACAATCTAAGTTTATTTCTAACTTCAAACTAAGCGGATTTCGCAACATCAACGTTTTACCTAGCACAAGGACTCGACAAACAGTTATCGCCTATTAAAACATCTGTTCATTTAGGGCCCGTAGGTGCTTCATGGAATTGCTAATGGTTGAAAGGTGAGTTATGAAACCGCGTGGGAGCCCGACAGGTTGATGTAATGCAATCTGGTCCTTCTATATCGAGATTGCTACTGCTAAATACAGCTACGTACATACAATAATCGATTTATTTTATTGTAGCCTTCTGCCTGATGCTTACTATAAAAGTGCATAAAACAGTAATTTGGGTAAAACCCAACAGTGATATGCGTGAGTCATACTTACATCTGGTGACTACTCCATGATGAATACGGACTTATTTATTATATTTGTGAATGGCAATAGAAAAATAATTAGTATATCAAGCTCCATACATGAATATATTAATATTTATTTTATTTTTATAACATTTTAATATATGTCAAGTTTGACGCTGGTTTTTTGCAAGTGACTGTACTTATTGTACCAGTTTTATTACAATTTCATAACCACCAAGACATTGGTATTTTTATTACGTACCCGAACATTATCCGAAGGAATGTAGGTTTTCTAGAGAAAGCTAACAATCTGTCGCCTAATCTGTCTTGCAGTATTTTAATTGGGCCTTACAAATGAGCAATTCGTTATGCACAGCAGTAGATTGAAATATGTAATGTAATGCACATTGAATATTAAAATTATTGACTTGCTTCATAACATGACATAACATCACGCCTTTTTATCCCCGAAGGGGTAGGCAGAGGTGCACATTACGGCACTTAATGCCACTGTACAATGTAACACCCACTTTTCACTATTTATGTTACGAGTCCCATGTAATAGGGGGTGAGCCTATTGCCATATACCGGGCACATTTCCAGACTCCGTGCTACTACTGAGAATGTTTTAAAAACCCAGTAATACTTTGCCCGACCCGGGAATCGAACCCGAGACCCCTTGCCCGGCAGTCGCACTTGCGACCACTCGGCCAACGAGGCAGTCGCTGACTTGCTTCATTATGTAATTAAAGATTTGAAGATACACTACTGGTTTATGAACGTTGCAGTAAGTGTTTGATTATTATAATTGTATTTTGTTAAATAAATCTCCAAACACTATACTAATGGTATTTTACGTAACGATGTGACTAAAGTAGAGAGTCATTAGAGAGAACGTATTTTCAAAAATAGTACGGAATTCTGAAAGAAATAAACTATAATCCCTAATGATAAATTTAACCCAGCATTGAATGTAACAAACTAAATCGACTCAGCAATGGTACTACCCATCATTTGCCTAATGAAGCACTCGAATCTAATTACATTTTGATCAGGATAGGCTTACAATATGAGCTTAGCAATTAAGCCCTACCCAAGTGATTCAATAAATATATCCATTGATCGACATGAACGGAATTTAAGTGTTGTTATACCACAAACCCCTTATGTTTAGGCTTGCGGTCAAAGCCTTTACAAAACATGACAGGCTCAACCTAGTTCCAATGACTTAATAATATACATATTAGATAATATTATTACCGGTTGCCGGACAAGTGGGCGGTAAAATGAACCGAATCGTTTATTTACCACCTGTTACACTTAATAAATACCTTAGACAGGTTTTTGTTTAGAGTAGTACAAGTTTTTGCCAAGCCTAGATGTCGCTAGTGCCGATTTTGAGGGTACAAGCTAAGATCGAGCGAAATATTATAGTGAAAATGATTGTAAGAGTATCGAAGCTGGATTAATGCCAGAATCAAATGTTACTTATACAATGGACATCAATAACATGACTAGCAATTTAAATGTAGTACAACTTACATATGTGGAATAAACATGCGTGATGTTATGTTAGTAAACGTCTAATGGATGGCCATTAGTGCATGATGACGCAACTTCTCAATCAATGAGACAATTAAGGACACGCTAAACTATTATATCTGAAGTACTTAGTGCTTTTTGTTAAGGGCTCGCAATCATTGTGTTTGCTCGTTCATTGAACTATACCTCTAATAAACAATAGTGGTTAATATACTGCCAAAGTTAGTTGATCGCATAGTTTTTTTATGCGTTCTTCAGCATGGCTTCTTCTCATGTTTGACAGGTATAGTCTTTGAGGTAACGCTCTTTCGGAACGGGGATTCTTTCACCCAAAACACTCCAGAGATTGTTGCATTACGAAGTACGAATACTTATCAGAGAACTTTAATAATATGACTTAGACTTATTTTTAGGTATAATCCTATCGCAGACACCAATGTGACTACCAGATTTAGTTGAAAAACCATTATCCATTTTATTAACAATTCATGGTTCTCTAAACGTAGGTACTTGGAGTTTATTTGCTCAAAAGCCTGCCTTAAAAATCGTTACATTTTTTCCTATTGGAAAATAAGGACTTATGACTATAAGTCATATTTTAAATGTAAAAACAGTACTCTGCTACTTCATCAACTCAGTTCAGTCTCCAACAATGCAACTAAATGCCATAACAATGAAATCGTATTATTCAATATCAGATTTACTGCAACAGTGCTATAACTTGGCTTCAGCAATACGTCATATTCGTGTCGTTACTCGCAATCATTCAAGGCTACGTACTCAATACTTATCGTACAAATATTAATGCTTTGTGCATCTGTGCCTGCACCGTCATAGGCAAATGGTTTCTCTTATTTATGCTCTATACTACCAATGTGGCGGTTCAGAACTAATGGATTAATTAATTTAAGGACGTTTAAGTCAGAACTTAAATTAATATTTAATGAGGTGACCAATTTGGTATCTTATTGTACAGCAGATAAAGGTATTTCTATTGTTTTAACTTTCTCTAAATTGTTTTATTGATTTTGGTTTAAAAAACAATTTCCTTGTGGTTGACATTGCCATTGACTCTCGAGTCGTTTAGATAATGGTATTGTGGTTTCCAATTCCTCATTTCGTGGTTGTGGCATTTAAAGGCAGGTGCATTTCCATGGTTACTTTATTTGTTTTTACTTAACATTAATAGGCCCTTTTAACTAAATTATAAATAAGATGCTTTATACAAGATGAGTCATCGCTTTCCGTAATACCTTCGTTACCTCAAATAGCATCATTATGCCGAAATCTGAATTCGATTTTCCATTTGCTATAGCGTTTATAGCCAATCGGGAGGTCTGCTAATCTACTTTGTGGTAGCATGGTGCACGGTTGGCTTGCGGCTATGGGAAAATGGCCGGAAAATGATCGGAATCGTACCGGAGCCGTGCGGTCGACCGTTCACGGATATTGCCAACGGGCAGACGGGACCAGGCGCCTGATGAACTAATTATGAAACATTTGTGTGTTGCATATAGTTTCATGTGATATAATCTGTATGAAAAACATCAAGATATTTAAGCAAAAACCTACGAAGTAGTAATATCTTCCTATTATTTACTAGGTACTTTGAATAATACAGAAACAGCTATAAAAGTGTTCCTAAGATTTTAGCCTTCAATAAAACACTATTTACGATGCTTTGTATTTGTTTGGCTGATGTAATAACATGGCGCCGTTTTGGCCCACAAAGTTTCATAGCAATAAAGGACAAGACAAGTGATATTTTTATCTTTAATATAAATCCTCTTGGAACGATCATATTCCCTGAGAAAAACGTACTTAATCAAACCATTCTTCGTCTATTTTTATAAATCAGTAATTTGATGCTAGAGATCACAAACAAAAGTAATTTCCTAACCACAAGCCGATCCGATCATAATTTGATATTAAATTACTATATTATTATTATTGGCCTTGAATACAAGAATACACTATTGGTTCTTTGTTTCGACTAGACTAAATGTCATGTTTATAGTCTTGAGTTACAATCTATAAAAAAGACGTTAAATAATGCTGTAGTTCTTATATGGACTTCAAGAAGAGATCTTATCTGAATACCACAGTGGATCTCAAACTAATCGTCAAAATTTGATTTCGTAGGAAGCCGTTATTCCTTGAATATAGGAGGCTAGTAGTAAGGTAGCAATAAATAGCAAGTATTAGACCAATTATTGGTATAACCCATTTAGTAATTTGTCATAACAAAATCAAGATGAGGTACCTAAAAGAGAGACGAATCTTGATTACATTATTTTGAAAGGCTTATACTACGCTAGAGCAATTTTTACGTTCTAAGAATCAAATTATCACAGAACATAAAGCATTGATTTTAAAGATAAACTATGTGTTTACCTAGAGATTTTATAAGGAACTTCCTCCAAAGGTTGTTTAGGGTCGGTATTTATTGTGCTTGTTTTGTTGTCGCAGAAAACAAAAGCATATAAAGTCATTTCTTTTTCCTCCTCTTTGTTACATCAAAGTAAATATTCTTAGAAATTGGATAAGCATTTTTTACGCGTGGATTCTTATTTGGAATCGGAATCATTTGTTTCATTTAAGTTTTGTTTAATAGGTAAGTCAATTACGTCGTAATGCTTTTTATGAAAACTGTCATTTAACAACTTGCAAAATCCCCTAAAAAATCTTATCATTGTCTCCAATTATAAAACACACTTCTTCATCAAAACAAAAACCTTCTTAATCTCAAACATGAATCTACAATTATTCCATACATGTAACATCATAAGTATACTAATCTACAACGACTACAACATTATCAGCAAAATAATGTATCAACTCCATTATCGTACGTGCACCTAACATTTTCTCCTTACTGAAATTACATACTTGGCGAGGTGTCGTTAGTCAGCCTTCTCTCATGGGTGTAGTTTACTCCAAGTCTCAAATACTCATTCACTGCAAGCATCATCGTTTGGCTTCATAGTGAAACCTGCACGATGCAACGGGAAGTGCCGCCTTTGTTTACAAACCGACCGTTAGTCTTCAAAAAGACTGTTGCAAATTAGCACCTTTTTTGAAAGCCAAAGATCCATTGTTGATTGTAATGCTTGCTTTTAATACGTTTTGATGACTTTTGTAATCCTTTAAGTCATTCGGATTATTGGATTGTGGCTTCTGTGTTTGTTATATTTCATCGATGATAATATTTTCTTTAAAAATGATTGATTGGTCTTGTTTTGATTGAATCCTATGCCAAGTGAGGTTAGTTATAGTTTTAAACAATTAGCAGTGGAAGTGATGCAAACTGCGTGGGGTTTGTAATCTGGCTACCTACTGCTGAGTATTTATCTCAATTACAGAGATAACTGGAATAAAATAAATTGACATCCATATTGGATTTGTAATTATGTGCGGATTTCAATAGAAGATGCGTAGTTTCCTGTTTTGATGCTAGGAATTTATTGAGTATAACAAGGTCAATGGCGGAATTTGTTGATAACACACGGAAGACCAGTTTTATTATTCCTAATTTGAAAAACCTATTTAGTCACCTACTTTTGTATAGTAATTCTAAGTTACGTTTCATAAATAAATCATTTGTAGACAAATGTAATGTGCTTTATGGTCCTTTAAGACACTAATTATTATGGGATGCATATCAGATCTCGTATCATTAAAATCTCTCACGCATCATACTCTTTTGAATGCGGAACACGGAAGGTAATTCATACGCTGTTATAATTAATGCGCGCGCAATGTTTCAGCACTCATGTTTCGTTGTTTTTGTTACAGGTACGTATCTTTTGGCATGGCAGCACTGACTTGTCCCTCAGATCTCAGGTACAGTATTATGGAAATTTTTATTTAAATTTTCTTTCATCTTCCATAAAACTATTTTATTATTTTTTAAAGCTTTCATGATCCATCCTGGAATTATACGCTTTGAATACTGCGTAAAACTTTTACGTTTGCGGAATTTCTCAAGTTTTACTCAGAAGAAGTTTATTAAAATAAATTTCTTTTGCTTTTTTCGACGTCTCGTCTGCCGCATTCGTGATCACGAACTTAGTACATTTTTTTTTCATGCTCCTCGAATGCCTGGCACATCGTAATTAAGTTCGAAGTGAAAACATTTCTAAACGAACATTCGAATCTCGTTAGGTTTCTATAGAGTTAGACAAAATATTGTTGTTTTCGCGTAGGAGTTCCCCAAGGCACAATATTAGGTCCTAACGGAAAAGGCAATCTTTGTCGAGCATTTAAGTTAAATCAAGTTAATCGCCTCCATACATTAGCCTGCCTATTAGTACGTTTGTTTACAAACCGGTTTGTAGACCCAAAACGTGTATAGTTACGTCACGACACCGAATTAACATACGGCATACATGCCTATGATAATGTACTCGCTCGAGCCTTTATGACTTGGTTCGGTCACTGCAAGAATCGTCTTCATTATGTATGCTGTTAGTATGATGTTAAGTGGTGCCTGATAATGCTTTAGAGACCTATTTATCTTGTTTTGTATGAAAATGACATAAGTTTTAATGTATGCAACACAATGTCGTTAAAGAATGAAAGGCATTAAAGTGCGTCTTCGTCTTAATAGTTGAGATTTTGATCTTGCAGTTAAAGGTACTCCATAAGGCAAGAAACCTTTGAAGCTTTTTATAGACAGTACTGTATCTTGGTGCTAACTTTGATCTTATCACTCCAAGTTCTTATTTCAATTTATCTAGTTTCATATATTTTTCTCAGCTAGCTATTAGCCAATCAACTCGACCGTTCCTGTTCTACGCGGCGTTCATATAACGAAATGAATCTATTTAATTGATTGCCGCCATTTTGTTTATCTTTGAGTCAGACCTCAGTAGAGCCTTCATTAATATCTGATTGCGATCTAACGTATTGGAACAGCGGCTGATAAAGCCTTTGAGTAGGCTTCTCTAGACCATGATTGGGTTACGGCTCATTGAAAATCAATTTTGTAAGATTTCTCGTTTGGTCCCATTAATTGACAATTTATAATGCCTTTGTAAAATCATTACTTGGTTCGATGCCGTAGGACGGTGAAGGGCTTTCACCTTTTTATTAGATTTCTCCTTTGTTAAAACATAGCTTTGGGTAGGTAATTCTTTCAACATTAATAACGAAGTCATCTTCTTTTAATCAGTTATTAACATACTTACGAATACGTTGTATTTTAATATCAATATTATCTATGTAGGGCTTATATATCATGTTATATTAGCCAATATTGTTGCACAGGTTGCGACAGAAGCCTACACAATATCTCTCCCCTCGATAGGAAAGCACCGACAGGTATTTCAACTGAGGCAGGATGAAATAACCACGAGCCATTTCCTCAACGCACGCAGCCTTATATCCTGTAATATACATACCGTGCCTTATTGCGCAACGTAAATAGGAATACTAACGCAATATCTTGAAACTGGCTTCATATAAATATTGCTTATTTGGCAAGAAGGAGCTGGTCTTAGAATGTTAAGGTTTCTCCATAGGCTTGTAGAAAAAAACTTGTATCAAAAATACCACGCTCCTTTCTCTAAAATAAATGTTAACACCCCAAGCCACCCTATCGGTTGTCCCATTGATCTAGACCTGAACAGGTAAACAATGATTTTCTTAATCGCTATTCTTATGAAGATTTTGCTGTCGTAGAAACCAATAACAGTACAAACTAAGTACCTGAACTGAGAATAAAATAGTTGTCAAATTTACTACCGACGTTGAATCAAATCTGGCTGATGGCTTTTGCCGTGTTATTTATCTGGAACATTCTTCCTTTGTATAATATGTATGTCCATTACATATGTAACTATTACATGATTCTATAGTACTTCGGTGTAAACAATGTTGTTTTAATGGTTGCATATAATTTCGCCGTGTCGTGTTCATCCGGTGTACCCACATGAGTTTTATCTCATAGCGTCCGGACAACCACTGCGTGGATACAATTCGCATTTCCCAACACCGCTTTTCATGGAAATTTATCGCTTAATGCTTGTTTGTGAAATATGCACGTTATGTGTATTGTTTTACGGTATATTTGTTCATGTGTCGTATTCAAAGAGTAGATGGGTAAAAAATGTCCATTCTTTTGTACTGCGTGTTTTGAAATATTATATCTTTATCGTGTTTTATTGTCTTAATGGGTCAACTTTGAAACCTATCGAAGTAATTAATCTTGTGTGAATAAAGGCTTTGTGACCTCGAATTGATCAAACGTTAATGTCGTATATCCTTTACAAAATCCCTAGTCATTTTCCAACCAGAGAACTATATCGTGAACACATGTTTACATAATTAGGGTAGATACATAACAGAAAATTACCAACATGAAAACGTGCGCAAATTTTAGTGAAGGTTTTAATAAAGCTCACCTGACCAGCAAACTCGAATATTTATGTGAAAATACAAGCGCATTGTCAACATTGCAAGTAAATGCAGCAGCCCCAATTTATACAAAAAAAAAACAACTACGTAACATGGAAAATAATAAAACAAATTAAAATAATTATTTAAATCCTACCATCTACACTTTTCACAAACGACCCCCATTGATTTCAATTATATTTAGAAACATGGATGGCATATTCAAGAGATGTAGGTAGTGTTTTTGTGTGTTTAAACTATGACATTGTCAAACGGCATATTCCTCCTAATATTGAAGCTCCATTTTTATTTCCCAAATAGTAAATTTGAGGCATTTATCTCACTTTGTTACGACCGCACCGTTTTGTCTACGAGTAGTGGAACTTCTGGCTCTCAATTTTTTGCATACCCAGTGCAAAATGTAATCTTGCAGTGGAGTGCGGCTGTGCACCCGGGCGTACGCTCCCGGTCCGGTGCACGGGAAATCAACTTATCCGTGTGACACATGCTTACATTATCAATCTTGTTTAAGCTTAAATAATTTCCTAAATGCCGGCGAATTTGCATTTTAAGGTCATATTATGAACTGTAGTATCTTTTATCTCCGTCCTCTTGTTAATTTTGTGGTGTTCTTGTTGTCTGTCTCGTAATTTTCCTTTGTTCGTTGTTCAAATTGTTTAATAGGACGTGTATTGTTTGGGTTTGATGGTTTTCTGCATTACGTACCGTCCAGACAAATTTTTGCCATTAGACTGGGTGTGTTATAAAAATACTTTTGTTAGTGAAAGGGTACCTATATACCCACATGGACACGTGTGCGTTTTGTCCTTCGCCAACTACAAGCTGTTTATAAAGCACACTAGATTATAGGTTACCATTTCACATTTGCATATCATAATGAACTAATAAGAACGGTGGTTAGCTTTCGAAACTAGGGTAAAATCCTAACATTCAGAGTTCTGACCTGCAAGTTACTGCTAAACATTCATAGGTAATCTGCTTTTGGAACACAAAACGCCGTCCCAAAATAGGTGCATGAAACTGGCCAGTAATCTGCATACATTTTCATTTTGCTGTTAGATATTTTAACCTGGAAACTATATTTTCGTTTGCAGTGTAAATTGTAACTGTATTTAACCCGTCAGGTATCATTAGCG
Source organism: Spodoptera picta (assembly GCA_038387885.1). Taxonomy (NCBI): domain Eukaryota; kingdom Metazoa; phylum Arthropoda; class Insecta; order Lepidoptera; family Noctuidae; genus Spodoptera; species Spodoptera picta. Next base: position 258,532 of record JAZHFQ010000003.1, on the reverse strand, counting down.
TAGTTTAACCCGTATGACGCATGTTACGCACCAGTTATTTCTACTACATGTATACGTGATGTTTCGAACATAGGAATCGAAATTAACATTGGTTAGTTGAGCTATAATTTAGGTCACCTACCTGCGTTTTACCACAAATATTCTGAACCACTTTTGACAGTTATTTCCCAGTAAATTATATACTTCATTAAGCGACATGAGGATATGACTCAAGGTTTGTACCGTGTTGGTATTTTAGCAACCTTTAGTGCCTTCTTATAGTTAAAACATCAATTTTGAAACGTTTTTAAATTAAAAATTAAAATTAATTATCTCAAAAGCATATTTAATTTTCGCACAAAAGACTGATGTGTTCTTGACGAACAGCATAATCACCATCAATCACTTACAGCGATGCTAACAATGCTTTTGAAGTGGTAACATAATGGTATATGGACAAACATTAATTAAAAGACGAACCTAAACAAAAGACATATAGAAATTAAACCATACCTTTTCCAAAGGCATTTTCGAACCGTTGCGAAGCGAAAACCCCTTGCTAAGACGGTTCTTTCATCCTATGTCTTTTAAAAAAAACCCTAGACATCCTTGCTTTAGTAATTACTCGAAAATCTCCCCACTAATAACTTGGACGATTTCCATAGACTGCGTTCATACACCGAGAACTTACTCCAAGGTATAAAGATGGTATAAAGGGTATAAAGATGGCATGACGTCATCGTAGTCTGCAAGGTTTTTAATCTTGGAGTTTCCCCTGTGGCGAGTCGAGATGAAACCGCCTTTATCGTAGTCGCGAAATGTATTCAGCCTTTTCAGTCGTATAGTCTGTAAGCGTCTCACGTTCAAGATGCTACGGTTCTCGTATTTTGTACTCATGTGTTTGGGTAGCAGATGAAGAAGGTTTCATACTAGTTCTAATCATTAGTATCACAGAGATAATGAAAAAGAACACAAATGGAACATTAACTTCTGAAACCAATCTGTTCATTGGTCGCATATACCTACCACATTCACAACGCACACACATCATAAAACGCCCATTAACGCCTGCCGCAAGCTTATAGTAATGAATCTCGTTTCCTCATCAACAGTTACTGACCGTCAGGCGTATCATTACTCAGCCCTGCCAATCCTACGCGTAATTTGTTGTAATGAAACGAAACATAACTGAGTACAGTATTGTTGTACTTGTATTGATGTTAGTTATCTCTTTGTATGTGAATATTTTGCTGTGCTATTAATACATAGAGGTATATGTAACAATTATACATTATTGTATAGTGTGCGTCCCCTGGCACAATGTTCTGTTTCAACTATTGTGTGCCTGCGATGTTTGTGTTACTGTTTTGTACATGCAGCACAAAGCGCTTTACACGAAGTCTAGTGTGCATGGTGCTGAAAGCGCTTTTAAGTTCTCCATATGTATCGTGCTTTATGTTTCTGCTGCTATGATTTAGCGCGTAAAGGCAAATTACGTATCAACAAACCGTTGCATTTCACAGCTGGATTAGGGGACCTTTCTAGTAAGGGTTTGCTATAATATCTAAGCCTGGCAGCCAGGTCGCATATCAAAAGAAAACAATACTATGAAAGCTTCTGCAATCAGTTGTAAAATGTTTAAATCAAGACATTGTAAATTATTTCCTGCAAACGAGTAGTAATTTTCCCTTGTTTCACATTGTAATAGCTAGGCTTTGTGATGGTGCCCGGTCTCATAAACTTGATATTTTTCTCCCAGCGGTACAAAGACCGAGGGCTTTTAAGAATTTCACTACCCTTTAGTCTAGACGGGCTGAGTCGGGGTGTACAATGAGGGGTTTATTCAACGGACCCCCCAGTTCCCAGACGTCTTATTATTTTGCAAAATAATGTACTTTTTTTACTCGTTTCGCCCATTTTTTGGATGATTTTTGTTCTCATCTGATGTGGATTTGTCTATAGGTATTAGATGGCTTAGTGAGGTTTCCTACTACGAATGGTTTTAATTTACTATAATAGTACTGTAATAGTACGAACTGTAATTTAGCGATTAGGAGTTCCATTAGAAATCTATTATATACCTCTATATAATGTCGCATCGAATTGAATTTAGTGACAAAATCAACAATTACAGTGTGCTCTATGTAAGTAATATGATATTGAAGTCATTATGAGAACACAATTTCTAATTCTGTTTATTTATTCAATATGTAAATACAACTTGCCTGAATACTGTCATTCATCTGAAACGTGTAATGTAAAACGACATCTTCATAAAACCATGAACTTCCATAAAACCATATTCATAAAACTTTACCAAATCTATCGAATATCATAAACACTTTAAAATTGATTACCTCGGGGAAAAAACAGCGTGATCATATGATGAGAGTTCTTATGTTAGTATGCTTTCTACCCATACGGTTACAGAACACATTCCTTCCTTAATTTGTAGATAACATTAAGGTCCAGCAACTACTTACATATTACATCTGATTTGGTTACCTACCGATTTACAAGATTGCTCGGGTTTCCTTAAAAAGACATTAATTCCATGTTATGTCGATCGTAGATAGCCAATAAACAGTAGCCATCCCACTCTTGAAGTAAGAATTTGGTTAAACCACTCTTTTAGTATCCTTTTACTTCGTTTAGTTAAAGATTTGTTTGTACAATATTTTTTTATAACTTTTAAAGGAACAATGTCCATGGGTCTCAATTTTTACTATCATTCACTGATCGGCTCCGGCTTCATCTTGATACTTTTTTTTAAGGGGGAGAATCATCGAATGACTTCTCCCGCCTAGGTGAGACGGGAGGGAGTGTTATACTCTTAGTGACTAAAAACCACCCCGTTCCTACTCCTGCTCTTCGAGCCGGAGCCCCGGTTACCGGTGAGGTTCTCCGCGGCTCCGTATCGGCATCAGCCCTATTGGGCCCCCCATCCGTGGTTTCATCTTCATACTTAAGGTCATGATTCTATAATAAAATGGGGATAATTAGCATGTTTCTTCCTGAAAATAAAGCTATGTAATTATTAATGAAATCTGCCCAGAAGTTTCTGAGTGCAAACAAACGAAAAAACAAACTTATCTTAACTACATTCGTTTCGATACAAAACCATAACATTTTCCTCACTATCGAATGTACATATATAAATATACCGTGTCCTGACGTCATACACTGTCAACTGGGACGCGACTCCTTCCGTTTCCTGGTCTCCATGTAAACTAAACTTCCGTGTTCAGGAGACATTTCTAACTGAGTTGGCGATGATTTTGTATTGGAACTAGAGCTTTCAATGGGAGAGAGCTTGCTGGTGTTTATTTGTGATTTTTGGTATTCTGTGACGCTGTCATTAATGTCGCCATTGGTGGTTCAGATGTTTTGCAAAAAGCTTTGAAAACCTGTCACCAAATGCGTCATACTGGTCTCCCATTTTACTTTTGTTTCTTTTGTGCATAATAACAATCATAGTGACGACACACGACTCCACTCAAAATCTCAATTAGAAAATGCCTTAACAGCTGGACAATCCAGCATTTAACACAATGAAAATACATTAAATTCCTTTAACATTATTCAAATTCCAGCATTTACCATCTACTACACCAAACGACGACCAATTCACTCACAGAAACGGTCCCAAAAGTAACTTTACGCCTGTCAATCCCAATTCTACCGCCGTTTCTCTCGAAAACTTTACTACAGTTACTACGGAAGTATCCTGTCCGTCTGTCAGACATCAAAACATTATGGAAACCACCTCCATCATCATATCTATGGAGCTGGTTGAATAGACAACATGACAAAAGCTCTCCAAGTCTGTAGTGTCCGCAGCGATAGATAAGATACCACTAGATAGCGCAGGCTCACTGAGTAATGTGATGATCGGTTCTTTCCCGCATCTAAATCGTAAAGTAAGGGTGTCAGAATGTAATATGTTATTTTTTTTAAAAGAATTGTTGAGATTTGTTGGTAATGATTTCCAAAACGAACTTTTATGAATCATCATCAACAGCCTGTGTCTGTACATAAATGGTATTGCCATCATGACCACACTTAGCATGCAGGATGGATACGGCACATTCCAGACTATTCTGGAATGTGCCGTAACAGGCGTTGGACCGTGGGGGCTTCGGAGCAGATCTCTTTTAGAGGACCCGGTGCCCCTTACAGGTGCTGAAGGTGGCCACCAGTGTGGTTTTAGTGAGGTAAAAATCCCACACTCCCTACCTAGTCTTTCTCTCCAAAAAGCTAGACGCCTTTTGAAGGCTTCCCCCGTTAAAAAAAAGGTTGGATATCGTAGTTAAACAGTTACATTACGTTACATTACAGTTATATTTATTTATTTATTTATTTAAAATGCTTCATGCACAAAATGTACAAAAAGGTGGACTTAATGCCGCAGGCATTTTCTACCAGTCTGACCTTTGGGTGATGCAGAGAAGAGTAAATGGTAGGTGCAAGAGGCAAGCAGTGATTTTATTAAACAATGAAAGATAAACTAATATATTTCGGAGATATACATACATAAATAAATTTAATTATAATGTATACCTACACATGAGTACAATATGCCTACATACATACATATATACGTAATATATAAATATATACTTGCTTACTAGTACACAGTGGATAGTTAGCGCGATGATTCAGCCAACCTCTTTAGGAAAAGCTCACGTACTTTCTGCTTAAAAGTTAGTCGAGTTGAGACCATCCTGACATCCAGGGGGAGCGCATTCCACAGAAAAATTGCCTGTACGAAAAAGGATGAATGTAAGAAGTCAGTGCGATGAGTGGGACATTGGAGAAGACGGTTGTGAGAAGAACGAAGATTTTTACTGTGGTTTGCGCTTAAGTATTGAAAGTAAGGGGATAGATAACTGGGTGAAGAAGGTATATCCTTTGATTTATCACAAAGACGACAGACCTTTAATTACGTTAGTGATTCGTACGCACTAACAACATACCCTATCTAGTTTCTCTATATCCGTCTGAATTGCACAATGTCCCGTCCTTTGAAACTCTCGGCTTTTGTTACCCAGAATATCAGCACAAACTGACGCGTACGAGAGTCGTAGCCTCCTGTACAGTGTAGGCCAGGGGTTCTCAAAGTGTGGGCCGCAAATAATATTGAGTGGGCGCCATGATTCAATCTTCTATCACTAACCGAAACCATAAATGTTCGCAGGTACCTTAATGCCTATAGTTCTATCCATTTAATTTAATAACTACTATTGTACGAACCAATTTATTTCGACTGTTTATTTTTGAAATACTCGTCGTGTGTCGTGGTGGCCTGGAAGTTAAGACGCCCGCTACTCTAATGCATTGAGTTGCGCGGTTGCGGGTTCGAAACCTACCACCGGCAAGTACCAATACGACTTTTTCCTTGTTATATGTACTTTATAAGATTATTTAGAGACCACAGACAAACGGTGAAGGAAAACATCGTGAGGAAACCTGAACATATAATTTCTTATTATGAGTTTGAAATCGCAAACCCGCAATGAGCAAGACTGGTGATTAATGCTCAAACCTTCTTCATGTGAGAAGAGGCTTTGCTCAGCAATGGGCACTAGTAGGCTGCTGATGATGATAATGATTTTTGGAATAGCTAATTTGTATAAGGCGCCACTGTGACAAAAAAAAATTTCTGTTATTAGCAATAGAAACAAATAGAACAAAAACACAAACATTACGTTCTTAATATGTACATACTATACATATCTAGTTCCCAAATTCTAATTCTTATTTTAGTAAGTACCTACTTCTCATACCTAGTAACGGCTGGCATTTATAAATATAGATAGACCTTCTACATATTGAAACGCCGCAACAAGGGTGAAAGCATGGTATTTCGTGAGGGTTATTTTTGTGGAAGTTAATCACGTGGGGAACAAACAACATATCGGTGGCTTCCAGACCATAAAGCACAGATGAATAATATCATTTTAATTTGATGAGCTTCAATATCAAAAACTAGTCTATGGTAAAGTTTAATAATGTAGAATATGTGTCACTGGAAAATTCATATTAGGCATTTTTACCTATTTATAACACCGTTAATAGATTTTAGGGGGGTATTTTGGACATCCGAAAATGCATTCTGGGAAATTCTATGAATATGGAATAACCGTGCATTTTGCCTCATGATATTTTTAGTACAGACAAATCTGGAAAATCGAAATTTTCCTTCATTTAGTTATGCGACTGAAAGCGGCACTCAATTGATTGACGAGTTTTTTCATTGAACAATAATCGAGTATGTTTATATGGCATAATAGGTTATCGTATGATTTTGATAACAGCACAATAACGCGATAAAGTTAATACTTAATCGTTTTTCTAAAGTATACCCGAATCATCGTTCTTATCGTACCGATTTCCTTTAAATCTTATCGATTAATAAGGTTTTCATATACCCTATAATGACGTGACATTGTAGTGTTAAACTTTATCGATTCAACATCGATAAATTCGGCCACTTTATTGTGTAACGCATCGCTGTTGTGGTCGCGTAACAGTTGCTATAGAATTGCTAGTGAATTATGAAGTCGGGAGGTTAGAAAATAATCGAGTTATTTATGTTTTTTATGGGTAAACGAGCAGACGGATCACCTGATGGTAAGCAATAGGCGTCGCCCATGGACACCTGGAACACCAGAGGCGTTACAAGTGTGTTACCGGCCTGTTAGGATTACGAATTTGAGGATTATTGGGGAAAGGGGGGGGGGGTTAATTGAGCCTCCGGTAACCTCAATCACCTCCTGTGGGCCACGGCCCCACATCGGCGAGCCGGCCCATTCGTGCCGAAGCATGGCTCTCCCACACTTAAATGTTAATACATATGGTGCAATAACATAGTTAAAATTGGTTCAGCCTTTATTAATTTCATGTAAAACATTTGTAGACACTTGTTTTGTCGGATATGTCTGTCATCTATATGAATTTAGCAGCTTGTTCGCAAAATCTAGACTGAACGATGCATAATGTGCAGTCGACAGCTGGCGAGCGGTTTTTGTAGGTCGTCTAGGTTTTCGATGCCATTGTTACTGCATATTGCAAGCTTCGTACAATAGGAATTGAATTTTTGTGCCCGTCATATGGAAATATTATAAAACTTGGTCTATTTTAGCCATTGGACATTAGATAATGTAGTTTAGCTACTAAAGAATGGCGTATCACCTTGTTGTTTTATTAAATTGTAGCCGCTCAATATCTCAAACGTGTATTGTAAAATCGACTTGAAACCACAGGATTTTAGAGATAGGTACAAATACTGTCTGTTTTGATAAATAGCAAGAATTCTCATAAAAAAGATTAGTAGGCTTTTTGTTTTGTTTTGAAACAAAGAAATTAGGCTTAATACTATTCCAATTCGTAGCAATTGGTAGCAGTCGCTTTTAAATTGATAACCCAGTTCCTAACAATAATATGATTCCGAAAGTACATTAAAAAAATAGATAAATATTTATCTACGTTGTATTGTATTTGCTTGTTCAGTTTGATTGCTTTTACGTAAGCGATCGATTGTTTTGACGCATAAAATACATTAATCCACCATTTCAAAACGAATGACAGTTTTTGTGTTGTGATGTGAATATTATGTAGTGTTTTTTATTCGTATAAAATAATCCACTATGTACTTATGAAGTAATAAATGTTACAATAATTAATGTGGTGCAAAAATGTGCTCTGTGTGTCTAACCTCCGTCATACCTGTATCAAAATTCATCAAAATAGTTTCAGCTGTTGAGGAGCTAAAGCATAACAGACAAATCAAGACCGTGTTAATAGGAAGAGAGCAATAAACAAATATTTTAGTTGCCTAAACTGTAATAATGATAATCAATTTATGTTACTAAACAATAATATCTAGTTAATTAAATTATGCCTTCGTAATTGATTGATATATCACACCATAGTTCTTTTAACACTATCTATATCATTCTTCATAATAAAATACTGTCCTCGAATATCTCAATTATTATTAATGTACATTGCTTATGACATGTGTAAGTAACCGTGCATAATATCAGTGTAGCTCAATTTATCACCATAATGCAACTAAAGACCTGTTTTACTTGACCTGTCTCGTAATAGAAAGTCCGATTTTACGGTACGCCAAGTCCGGGTCAACGAACACTGGTCTAGCGCAAAGTTTCAGTCTTATTAACCATTTAGACATGACCCTTCCTTTAGGCTTATTCCGAAGGCTTATAGTTTCATATGCAGTAAAGTTTCGGATCAAATACAATGGATTTTATACTAGTTAATTTATGAGTTATGAGTGCCTGCGATGACACCCACGAATGGCGATTCGATTCAATTATCCGCATGTTGTATCAAATGAGCATATCACACGATTTTAAACTCTAATGCTAGAAGTAAAAAAGTAGCTTTTTTGCCATTTTATCACGTTTGTCGCAACGCTCATTGATGGAATTCTGTATTGAACAACATCGTGTTTTCATGTCCCTTTCTATTAAAAATCCGCTTCGTTACCCTTTGAGCAAAAATATTAATCTAATTTTCTTCTTCAAAAAACAAAATGAACGAACTGCATATTGCTTTTGAAGCGCACTTGGTTTTATAATAAAATAAATTATATTTTCGCAATAAACCGCGAATGTTAAAATGCTGGGAATTGCATAAATCCGCAGTCGATAGGCGAGTAGCGAAATGCCATCGTTTGAGGTTCGGTATCGCATTTTCTGCGGAACTGCGGAAAAGCTGGCGTTTCGAGGTAGTATTTCAGCCACGAGAGGCCTCCCCCTAGTGCGCGCACACTAGCATACCTAGTACCACGTTTTCTAACAACTCTGTGGGAGTTTGGGGTAAAGCCTTGCTCCACGGGTCGCATTTAATTGGTAAATGCAATTAGTCTGTTGTCCTGGACCTCTAAAATCTCTAATAGGGTAAGGGCTTTAGGTGTCTAGTTTGTCTACGAAGTTTTGGACGTGCGTTTATTGTTATGACCGAAATGACTGAGTTTTGGATACGTAAGCATAGTTTTATACCAAAATAATTATTATAGTCGGCATAGACTTTAAAATTAGAATTGTAAGTAACATTTCTATTCCAGCAACAGCTTTAATTCGTTAGCTTTTGCATTAAATATTTCGATGGTAAACCAAAAACTGTCACTCATTCTTATCCCTTTCCAATATTCGTCAATCAGTGTTCATCAAAAATTCATTCAACATTCGCGAAAAGGTCTTCCAAAACATTTAAAATTAACGCATTTCCGAAGCAGATATTTTACTTAAATTATATCCGTTTCCCTTCACTTAGCAACAGCGTCTAATAATGTACTAGGATCACTAATTTATTCATTCTTACCTATACCTCTACATATACAAACAAAAGACTACCCGACAGGCGATGTCCTACCCCATACAATATCTATGTGTGGGTTGTAAACATGTACGTCGATACTTACCCACATTGCAACGTTTACCTTTGCATTAGTGTGCGTACTGCGTCTATGGGAAATTCACGTCAGGAAATTGATAGGTTACCTATAGTCTAGTCTATAGTCTGGTTATTTATTATGCCGTTGGAATACCATTCAGTTGGCCGTTAGTCTATGATGAATTACTTAGTAGATTTCCAATGGTGAATCGGTCGGTTTTGCGTTTTGTTTAGGTGGATGGCCACATGATACATTATTTATGTGCTGTAGATGGTTTTAGGGTAATTTTATTGAATTTCTTTACAATTATTGCTTTAAACTGAACCTAGAAGCCTACACCATATTTAAAATAAACCTCACCCATTGTTAAACTGGAAAGAATTTGTAGTACGTCTACGTACTTGAGTACCTAAAACTTAACTATTCATATTTCCTTAAGAACTTTTCTTTTTCTACCAAAGAACACATTTACATAAGCATTTGACTGGTAATGCATGGTGACGGTACTCAGTAATGTGCTAATGAGCGTCAACCCTTTGTTTATTCCACAATGGCAGCCGTACACCCGCCAGACAAAGTTTCGTTGTTAATATCCTCTGCGATGTATTCCCGCCTTGTTAGTCTTGTGTTCTGCACTGTATCGAAAGCCTTTCGATAGTTCGGGAGTATTGTCAGCCAGTGTAACAAAGGCGCTTCAGAGAATTTGTTCGGAAGATAAATATTTGTAAGGGTTTTAGTGTGACATAATGATGTTAAAAGTCAATTAAATCCTTGCAAAAGATGTGTACAGATAAAAAGCTAACTCAAAGTTCCCAAAGGACATGATGATTCACTTGAATTGGAAAACCCAAATGTGTTAGGCTTTTGTGTACCATATTTCACAGTAGGTATCTAAAATGGACCGGACCGGACAGGTCGTTTCAAGCAATATTGTACGACACAGGTGTTAAAATTAATTTGCGCAGTCCATAAAGTGCATCGGACTTCCTTTAGCGAAGCACTAAAAATTACACTTAATTAAGCGGTGCACTCACTTGCAAAATTATTGACACATTTGTTGACTAAATTAGGGGAAATTTTAATGATGCCTTCAATATAGAGTTGTTAAAAATAAATATCAAATCTTGAAAAGATATTAATAAAATACTACCTTTTAAAAGCACACAAATGTTATTCAACCAACCGCCACAGAGTGTTAAAGGCTTTCGGATCTCGTTCCCTGAATTTTAGAAGTGACTACAGATAGTGTAAACGCACTGCCTGGGGGCTGCTATCATACCTTCTGTCTACACCAATACACGTTGACTCTGAATTTAATACGTACTAAGGGTAAACGTAGACTCGTACCAATATTGATTTTGATTCGTCGAAACGCTGATCGAACGAATATTTTTTTAATGTTGCATTTTGCATGATCGTGGTCCATTTTTTGTGCAATGCAGTGCTTCGGTTAGTTTTTGTGTTTATTGACTCTCACGATAGATTGAATTAATAATAAATAGCACTGACGGGCTGAAAGATTATTACTATTTGTTAAAATTACTCTTAAAAACATGAAAATTATAAATCTTTGAAGTGCTTTTTGTGTGGTTGTATTTATTATGAGTAGGGGAATATTGCATAATAGAATATTCGACTATCAGACGTCATGTTTTCAATCAGTATTTTGCTTTCTAACCTTTTATTCACGACTTTACTGATTCGAGTTACAATAGTTAAAGCTTAGGCCTCGAAGGCTGGAAGCTCCCGCCCGCCCAGTCGCGCGACGCATCGCGTAGGGCGCACACGTGGCCCTTTATACACGCGAACGTGAATATATTTCTCACGTGAAATACGTAATATTGCTACGTTCAAACAACTGGTTCGTATAACCTACGATTAATTAATGTTTTAGTTCGATTTTAGTACTGATTGGTTCTGTTAGCTAATTGAGTTTCCCTTTATGAAACTAGTGGCAATTAATAGTTAATTTATTTTCAAGTAATTAAGAATGCATGGTGCGTTTTGTAGTTTGATTCGTAATTATAGATATTTGTTTATATATTACTAGCTAGGTATAGATAGTTTTTATATGTTTTTGCGATCGAGCGTGTTTAATAATGAATGGTTGGTGATTTGATGTAGGTACGGGATTTATACTGAGTTTTTATCGAAAACAAACATGCGCTAATGCTTTTTTAGCGTGAGCTTAACTAAGCATTTTTTGCTGAAGTTTAATAAATATTTGTTCGGTATTTTATGTGAAAGAGTTTAAAATTTTTCTTGTTTTGTTATTTATTTACTTTAATGTGGAACATTTTAAATATGCTAGTTATGTCGTGGAAACAATAAATGGCATAATAAAACAATGTTAATTTAACACAATACAGACGTTATTATTAATTTTCTAAAACTATTGTAAAGAAATCAAGTATTTTCTTTGTCTTTAGACAATATTTTCTCTATTACTCAGCCTTGAACAAACATTAGAGTTATTTATTACAAAAGAATAAACTTGGAAAGCATTGCAAAATTTTATGATCCGACCGTGGTAATAAAATTTGGAAATAGTTTAAAAAAACATTGTTTTCTGTGATATAATTTGATGGTTCGGGACAGTCCACTTCATGTCATTTTACGATCGCATGTAAATACGATATTTGATTAATAAACTGCTGAAAAGTTATTCCAATAGATCGTGTCCTGTGTTTTTATTTATATTTATTTGCTTTCTTTATATATATTTTCTTAGGTTTTATTCATTCTTTGAAGACGTTTGGGTTGAGTTTCTAGTACTCTTGTGTTAATATTTTTCTTATGCATTAAACAAATTCAAATGTGAAATAAAATATTTTACTTCACTGATTATAATACAACAAAAAATTGTTATATTGGTTAAAAAACCAATAAAACAATAACTAGTTCGCGTATATCAATAGGAAACGAGTAGATCAAATTAAAATTAATTAACCACATTATTTTCTATAAAATCTAAACGGTGAATACAGCAAGGAGGATAACATAGGCCGCCATTGTTTGTTATAATAAATACATACTTGTTATCTGTGAACGCGTTCAAAGAACGACGCTCCATATGTCAGTCTGTCATCGTCCCTTCACGCGATCAATTGTCCCTTTTACAAAACAATAACATAAATATAGTGAATTAAAATACACTTTTCTTATAGATATGTGAAAACGTGGTGTGATTTTTTATCAATCTGTGTGGTTATAGTGATAATATCTCCAAAATGTTGTCCGTTCGATACGAGGAAAGACTTTTTAACTTCAAGTCTCTCAAAGAAAAGTTTGAGCAGACCAGGTATTATTTATTGTTTGGTTTCTTGGCTTTTCTATAGTCTAGTTTTTAAAAATTCAAGTTTTTAATTAGTATCTAAGCATTATGAGTAACTTGAGCCTCTTGTATCTTCGTGTTTCGGATGAAATACGTTATTATCTATCATTCCAAAATAAACACTTTGTTAGCGTTTTAAATTCAATAATGTTAGGATTGTTATTCGATTAATGTTATTTATATGTGTTATTAGGTATAACAGAAACAAAATAAGTTTTCTTTAGGTAAATCAAATTAAATAGTCATCAAAACGTGGTCTTAATTCCAGCATGTTTCAACCTCTGTTATCTATCATTCTAAACTGATATTTTCCTTTATAATAGTAACGATTTATTTATTAATGTTTTTTTATTTATTTGTAGGGTGGGTGGCGGTGTGCAACGCAGCGCCACACATGCCGAAATGCCGCATAAAGGAGGAGGCACCATTGCCGAAAGGTAAATACATCCTTACTATGCATTATAATGCAAAAGTGTGTTTGTTTATCTATTCTAAGGGTACGTTTTGTGTTATGGTTTTTATGTCTGATTAGCTATTGCCCTCGACTTCGTCTACGTGGAATATGAATTTTAGAGTACAACTTTTTTTGTTTCAATTTTCCAAAATAAAAAGTAGCCTATGTTACTCCTTAGTACATCAGCTACCTACCAATAAAAGTCTTGCAAAATCGGTTCAGTCATATCAGATATTAGCCAGTACAAACAGACAGACTGACAGACAAAAATTGTAAAATGTGTTATTTTGGTATATGTATCGTATGTATAGGTATTCATATGCTTGTAGTAAAAACCAGTTATTTTAATATTACAAACAGATACTTCAGTTATTTATCTGTATAGTAGATAGTTAACTAGGAAAAGTGATAATTATAAGCTACCTTTTTCCTTTTGACCAAACTTTTATTGATAAGTGTATATTGTAAATATTCAGATCAAAAACTATAAAATTAATTATATAGTATTCTAGCCGTAGCAGGTACATATATTACAATGCATTATAGAGGTATTTCTATCCTTTCCTTATTTACTTCATAGCGTATTGAGGTTGGAGATATTCTTAAACATTCATATTTAAATATTTAATTAATATTTAGTTTGTTTGTGAATGTATAAGGTATCTTTATAATTTAACTTTGATAGATAACTTTCTCAGGATTGTCTAATGTCGAAATACTTAAAAGCTACTAATAAGTCGCGCTTAAGTATAATTCTGTCACTACAAATTCTTTATTAACTCGTCGAGTACCGGTTTTGCAGACACAATTATAGAACAATAGGTTGCGGTCACCGGTGACCGCTTGGTATTTGACAGTTTAAATAACAGAGATGGCGCCATATTCAAGTACTATTTAAAATTGAGTAGCCTTTCAGTATTTGCGCGTAAGTAATCAAACTTCTGCCTTGACCAGAGTTTTTGATATTCAAGCCTTTGAAACATGTTTAAAGCTCTATTTATATGGACTAAAATAGTCATTACACAATTATTTTCAAAGCGTTTTTATTTTTCAGTTCTAGTATAACATAATTAGGTACTTTACGAAAAAAAAAATCGATAGTTACCTATTATTTTCGTCTTAGGGATATTTTTTTAAAGGGTTGAAATTATCGAATGACTTTCCCGGCATTTTATTTTATTTAACAAAAAATAAAATGAAAAGGAAGTCACAAGAATACAGGCCCACCATACATTATGTAGCATATTTCTATTTGACATAATGGATAAGTTATGATAAACAGACTATGTTAAACTATGCAAGAAGTGGAATATATACCAGTTGTATGATATAACACCTATTGTCTCGTATTATAACATTATTGTGTACATTCAGTATAGTTGAGAATATGTTAAAGTAAATGGTTTAAGTTCCTTTTTTTATGATTCTAGATATTTATTCATTTATCGAGTGATTACAATTTCCTGCATGCAGAGCCATATTATCCTTAACTCTTTGAGTACCGTCATTATAGACAGTACTCTTTGAGTACCGGCTCAGTAAGACGCCACGGTGATGGTGCCAAAAAATATAGTTCAAACGCCCAAGGTGCTTTCTACGTTAAATCCGCCTCTGATTACAATAGGTATGTATCGATCAATATGTCGTCTACAAACAATAATCATCCTATGGATTAGGAATATGAGGATTGTTGGGGATTCAGGGGTTGAGGAGATTGGGGAAGGGGGAGGGGGTAAATTGGTGATTCGGTTAATATACGCAGTGAAATCTATTTCGTTTTTATCCCGCGGCAAAACAACTTGCCATAAATCGGTTTGTAGAGTAATAAAATGTAATTGTGCTATTTTGGTATGCTTTAATTACTAAGCTATAAATAGATTGGCATAGCACACGAAATGAACTTTACTTAAAATAACATAACATCACGCCTTCTATCCCTGGAGGTAGGAAGGTAGAGGTGCACATTACTTTGCACTTAATATCACTGTACAATATAACACCTACTTTTCTCTCACGGACATCGTGCTACCGCTGAGAATTTTTTAAAAACCCCGACAGTCGCAGTTGCTACCATTCGGCCAACAAGGTCTTTACTTAAAATATATTTTAAGATAATGATAATACATTTAAACAGTGTTCTAAATTATCCACAATTCACTTGTGTTACCTCAAGGGATACAGGTGTACTCATCAATCAGTCGAGTACTTGCGAATACGAGCTTTGTGGCTAGTGTCAATTATTTAACAAATATAACGTAGTATGAACATACAGCCAACCCACACAGATATCCTTAAAATAGACATAAATAACAGGATAAAATAACACATAACATCTTAAATAACATAACGCCTTTTATCCCCGAAGCGGTAGGCACAGGTGCACATTACGGCACTTGATACCACTAAAAATGTAACACCCACTTTTCACTATTTATGTATAAAATAGATAAAAGGATGGAAGTAGGAAGAATAAAATAGATATACCAATTAAGTAGGTACATTATTAAATTATTAGCATTTCCTTCTGCATTGTTACAACTATTATTAGATTTGATTAAAATGCTACTTAGGAGACAGGAAATTAACTATTAGGGTCCCTAGATACAGCTAAATATTGTCCTATGTTGATGTTAAATGCTGAATGTTGGATTACTGGCTCATTAGCCGAGTGGTCGCAAGTGTGACTGCCGGGCAAGAGGTCTCGGGTTCGATTCCCGCACGGAACAACACTTTGTGTGATCCACAAATTGTTGTTTCGGGTCTGGGTGTCATTTGTATGTGAACTTGTATGCTTGTAAAACGAACCCACGACACAGGAGTAAATCATCAATTGTCAAATATTCAAAGTTATTCGTCAGTTAAAATGTATGTGATCATTGAAAAATTGGCCCTTATACTATTATAACATAAGGTATGTTGAGTGGTCTTACTCTTCACTACATAGTATAAAACAAAGTCGCTATCCGCCGTCTGTCTGTCCCTATGTATGCTTAGATCTTTAAAACTACGCAACGGATTTTGGCCATAGTTTTTTCTTCTTCTCCTCTTATAATATCTTCTGATTCACTTCGTTGCGGGAACCAAGACAGTTACTCATGTCCCTGGGACGCGCCGGACTTCAGTGTTCCGTGGTTTTCATGGTTGTATCTACTGTAGATCCTGGCTTACAGGAGTTGCATCGGTTTTGGGAGGTTGTGGCGGACTTGTCCCATTTAAAAAAAACGGATTTTGACGCGGTTTTTTTTTAATAGATAGAGAGATTCCTAAGGAAGGTTTATACGTATAATACATACATATTGCACCCGTGCGAAGCCGGGCGGGTCGCTAGTTTAGTATAAATCAATCATCAATCAAATATTCAGATAGTTAAAAGTTGTTTTGGTCAAAATAAATCTCTTATCCTGCTCACAGAAATAGAATAATAGAGATATAATTATGACGGATATATGAAAACGAAATATTAATATAATGACAATGCTGTACGATCCAAAACGCATATAAATAACAATGGCCGCCATTGAATTGCTATTATTTTGAGGACAATTTATGATTATCATTATGTCGGAACAAACATAGGTGGTTGCCAGACTCGAGCCTCCATAAGTGGGGCATGTCACAATAGAATAATATTCATATACTTACGTACATATTATTATAAATATGTATGTGTGTTTGTCTGTTTGTTTATCCTTGTTTCATGACGAAACTAAGGGAGATTATGACAAGATTCATTGCATACGTTTTTTTTTGTTGCATTGTGAGATTGTTAAAGTTCGGGTTAAGATGAGTTAGTTTTATAATTTTGGTAAGTTATCTACAATTCTTACGAAAAAACAATTCACACACCAGTACCTACGCTATTCTTTCGTTATATCTATAGTTATTTTTTCCAACTTTGGTCTAATTAGAGATGTAAGTAAAGCTACGTACAACAATTTAATACAAACATACATAATTATTTATGAATACTTATTTATAATATTGTAAATAGTTTCCTCCAGAGGCCCGTTCCACTGGGAATTCTGAAGGACAATATTTATTTTGCAAATAAACGGATAAAGCAACATCTATAGCAATAAAATTTATACTGGTGAATCAATCAATCTTCTATCAATAATCGTTTATGTAAATTAGATTCAACTTATTATCTACAAAAAATCGTCGGTTTTCAAAACACTCACACCCGATTTTTTTATATTATTTTTTGATGGGATACAATTTGCGTTATAACAAGGATTTCCGTGCTATACGCAATTCAGTTACGGGATAACATATGCATGTAGTTCCGTGCTATACGCAATTCAGTTACGGGATAACATATGCATGTAGTTCCGTGCTATACGCAATTCAGTTACGGGATAACATATGCATGTAGTTCCGTGCTATACGCAATTCAGTTACGGGATAACATATGCATGTAGTTCCGTGCTATACGCAATTCAGTTACGGGATAACATATGCATGTAGTTCCGTGCTATACGCAATTCAGTTACGGGATAACATATGCATGTAGTTCCGTGCTATACGCAATTCAGTTACGGGATAACATATGCATGTATAAACTAAATAAAATTATGATAGTAAAGTTCCAACAAATCCCCAATCCCCCAAAAAGGCGAAAAAAGGCCGGCAACGCAATGCACTTGTCTCTTAGGGTGTGCACAGCTCCGATTGTTTCCCGTACTCGGTGTTGCGTCTGCTTGTTTTTTTTTTTTTTCATAAGCCGGTATACGAGCAGACGGATCACCTGATGGTAAGCAACCGGCGTCGCCCATGGACACCTGGAACGCCAGAGGCTTAAAAAATGCGTTACCGGCCTTTTGGGGATTAGGAATTTAAGGATTGTTGGGGAATCAGAGATTGTAGAGATTGGGGGAGGGGAGGGGGTAATTGGGCCTCTGGTAACCTCACTCACATGACGAAACTCGACGCAAGCGTTGTTTCACGTCAGGTTTCTGTGAGGCCGTGGTATCACTCCGGTCGCGCCGGCCCATTCGTGCCGAAGCATGGCTCTCCCACACTTACCCCCATACTTGTTTACTGCCCTATCTATAAAAATGTAGATAATATATTAGTACCTAGTATGATCTCCAAAAACGTAACTATTATGGTAATTGTGTTAAAGTATTTACTGCCAAGTGATGCATGGTTGTTACCGACTAATTGAAGTTAATGACTTCTAGATAAAGGACTAAAGGTCACCGGCCGTAGGGTCCAAGACAACATATATTTAATAAATGTTTAAGGGACAGGGCATATCTTATCTTCCTTATATACTTAGTAACAATATGTAAACGGAGATTGAAATATTACAAGTTAGAATTATATTGTCTTAAATGTAATTGATTGCGTCCGTGTTTAATGTTTTCTATAGTTTATTTGTTTGATGAGTTACTTATTATGTGTTAAACTGATAGTTTGATGGTTTACAGAATTCTAGTTTCATGTACACATTACATTTTTCAAAAGGTTAAATGGTTTAGTCCTCAAATAGGTTGCGGAGAAACAAGGATTGGACATTACGATGTAATTGTACTTAATTGTCTAGAGTTTTAAGGCAGCAGCGTAATTTGATCGATTTCAATGTGGAGGAGAGCATGGATGCATTTATATGTCATTTTATTCCCAAATATCGGTTAGGAACACAATTTTTATTCGGTTATTATGCTTTTCGAAGAAGAATCGCGGAAATGTATTGTTTTGTTAGAAGCCCTACAAAACAATACCTACATTTTCCGCGATTCTCTCTTCACGATTGCGTGTGAAATAAGGTCAACTTCAGTAGGTTAATCACCTTTTATGTTTGTACCTAAATAAGTAGGATTATCCTGTGTCCCTTCTGTATTTACTGTTTTGTTCATACGCCTCATTTGTGTATTAATAACTATTTAGTGTTAATCTTTAAGGATTTCTTTGATTGTATTTCTATTTCTTTGTGAGTCGTTTTGATATAGCTAATGTTAAATGTATTGTGCGTTTATACGGAACCGCGGAAGGCCTTACGGGTTGCCGGCTCCGGTTCGAAAAGCAGTAGTAGGAATGGGGTGGTTTTTAGTTAATAAGAGTCTGACACTCCCTCTCGCCTAACCCAAGGCGGGAGAAGACAATAGATGATTTCCCCCTCAAAAAAATACATATTGTGCATATTTTCTACCAGAATTAATTTTCTCATTTTTACATGCAGAAACAAACAAAGATTTTAATGCAATTTTGTATGTGCGAATCTATACACGAAAAGTTACAGTTTTAGTTAAAGACTTTAGAGTATTTCAGAAGCTTTACATGATTAGGTACCTACTATACCTGGAAACATCACATCGATCATGTCAAAACAAAAGTGGCATCAGCACTGGGTGCTATACACAAAGCGGCAACCTGTATTCCGAAAAAGATACGCTATATCGTATACAACTCATTGGTCAAATCACATTTGGAGTACCTTATTGAGATCTGGGGATCAGCTGCTAAGCCCATTACAAAGAACCCAAAACAAGGTCATTAAAACCCTTTTCCATTATAAACATTCTATACCCACAAAAACACTATATGAGAAATCTAAGTTATTCAATCTAACACAACTATACACATATTACACATGTGTTCTCATAAAAAATATCACCACTCATACCATTCAATCAAACATACAGTTACATAGAAAAAACATCACACACAACTTAAGAAACAAACGTAAACTCGAACTAAGGATGGCACGAACAAACTATGGGAAAAAAACGCTTTTGTTTGAGGGAGCACAGCTGTTTAATAGATTACCAGATGACATAAAAAACTGCGATAACATTAAGGCATTCAAAACGAAACTTAAGGAATATGTACAAACATTGTAAATCTCGTTAAAATAAAATGAATGTAACTTCTTACCGCACTAGAGGATTTTGTCATATGTATCATAGAATATAAGGAACCTTTGTATCTCATTTTAAGTGAACAATGTATCTGTTCTTATGAGAAATAAATTCTTTAAACCTATTATGTATATAATAGTTATTTTCCTTTAATAATCTTAATATAATCTTTTTCTATCTGTCTTTACAGGCTGGCGGCTCTTCAAGCAGCGGGCGCGAACGACTGGAGAGCGCGGGTCTGTCGACTGAGCCCCGAGAGGGAAGACTCCAAGGCCATCGAGCGAGCCAAGAATAGAATCAATGTTAGTATCACAGCCTCATTTTATTAACTTAAAAAAAACGCTTAAATTGTGAGAAAATGATCATTTTCGGGCTTAAACATCTGAGGATCAGTTGAAAGTAAAATTATCTTTTTTATTCTAAGAGTTCTAAAATGGTCGAATGAATATAGAGGTATTATGTGAACCATGTTTAGAGCTGCATCGTTTTAAATTATAGTCTGTTGTAGAACGTCAGCAGCTGTAGCCAAATGCCATTTAGCTCTTGTCTACATGTACAATAGAAAACCAAATTATATGGAATTGACGTATATTTTGACACTTGTCAGTGTCATCCCCATACATTTTGATTTCTACTCTCTCTGTAGACAAGCGCTAAAGTGGCGTTTGGCTAAACACACAGTATAGATTTAGGAATTAAGCAATGGCATTCTTTAAACATAATTAATTAGTATATTTTTGTTACGATTTTCCATTTCATACATTTTGTAAAACGAAACAACTAATGAACTATTGGATTCTAATGTGAACAAGATAATAAACGCATCTATATCTATACATGTAATAAAATCGTAGAAGAGTCAAAACTGTACTTTAATATTTTTTAAAAAGAATACATGAGGCGTGAACTACAATCGATACCGAAGCCAAAAATATGTTTTTTAGAATATTTGTCTGTTTGTCTGTATGTATGTCCAGGATGATCTCCAAAAGTACTGCATGGATTTACTTCAAATTTTGCTTGAATATTACTAACCGATCAGGTCAACATTATAGGCTATATATCATCACGCTATCATCTACGGGGGAAGAGCTATGAATCACAATTAACAGCTAGTACATTCATAAAACAATGGAACTGGCGTAACATATTGTTAAAAGTTCCTAAATAAATAAAGATTAAAAAAAAAAACAAATCACAAAACAAACTGTTACTAGGTACTATCTTTAAAGGCAATCCATTCACAAGATGACATTCCACAAAGGTTGCAATCCATCAAGGCATCTTTGAAACCTGTACATAGTTACAACTGGCTTACCATTCAAGAGCCCTACACTCGTGCTAACCCTGCATCTCTTTCAAGCCCCGTAATAAGCGGAACCCTTCAGAACATAAGGGCTCCTTCTCATCTATTGTGATACCCTAGCACACAGCTACAAATCACACTACACTAAACCAGTATAAACTGATCTTCGAAATTGCAGAAAGATTACACTAAGCGAGGTCTGGATACACAGCTTTTGGTATCTCGATGTGTGGGTACCCGTCTGCCGCACATATGAATACTGAAAATATACTCTGATATAAGGTAGTAAGATTGATGTTAGTATGTACAGTTTTATGTTGACGTTTAAGTTAATCATGTATGAAGTAATTCCCGTTTTGTTTGAGTATCTTTTTATTTGATCTTTCGTTTTGATTCTGCGTCCCTCTCTGTCATGAAAATTTTACACGCTTTTTTCCTACAATGCTGATGTTTGCTATATTGTTCGTATCATTGTGTTTTACAATCCCGTATATCCCCCCCAAGCGGTCACCGGTGACCGCTACACTAACTACATTAAGTATAGACCTTATTTCAAATGTTTAGAGACTACTTTTGTATGAACAAATTTAGGGGATGATTTTCAACAATTTTTAACGGGTTTGATTTCAAATATTGGTATACTTTTCTAGAGAAAATTCAAGAAATGCTTCCTTACAGACCCGGGAATCAAATATTAATTGCGTAGACTTCTTTGGCCATTAAAAAAACTATTCTAAGCATGTTAGTTAATATATTTTATAAATATTAATAATACTCAAGTAATATAGAATTTACGGTTGTTTCATTGATCGAGTGGTCGCAAGTCTCGGGTTCGGTTCCTGGGTCGGGCAATGTATTACTAATTTTTAAGAAAATGTCAGCAGTAGCACAGAGTCTGGAATTGTGCCCGGTATATGGCAATAGGCTCACCTAAGTTACTAAGGGACTTGTAACATAAATAGTGGAAAGTAGGTGTTACATTGTACAGCAGCATTAAATGCCGAACGTGCACCCCTGACGGGTAGTCAGGGGTTTCGAGGATGAAAAGGCGTAATGTTATGTTAATATAAAAATTTGTAAGCAATTAATAGAAGTAGGTATTTTTCCATAACCTTAATCGAGTCGTCGCTGATTATGGACATTATAATAATGCTTGATGTGGGTATCGATTTTGGTAGAAGGTATTGCCAAGGTCGATCATTGTACAAGGCGGAGACATCTCCAATATGCTGCATCAAAATATTAGTTGTTAGAGCCGCGTACATACCTTACGAGTAGAAAGAAGACCAATTCCATTGACATACAAGGCTACTAACACATAAAATAATTCTCTTATAAATTACATTTCAAAAAACCGAGTTCAACCCTTTCTTGGTGTCAGTTCATTAATATACTGTCGTGTAAGTGAGGTTACCGGAAGCCCCCCCCCTCCCCCCTTTCCCGAATCCCTAACCCCCCACCCCCCTTTCCCCAATCCCTATCCTCCCCCCTCCCCTCCCTTTCCCCAATCCCTGAATCCCCAACAATCCTCAAATTCCTAATCCCAAAAGGCCGGTAACGCACTTGTAACGCCTCTGCTGTTCCAGGTGTCCATGGGCGACGCCGATTGCTTACCATCAGGTGATCCGTCTGCTCGCTTACCGACTTATCCCATAAAAAATATACTAAAACCTTTTCCTAAGTGTAATAATTTTTTTTTCTGAAAATCGCATCTAAATCAAATCAGCCAATCGCAAAATGGCACTTAAACTGTCAAACACCAAGCGGTCACCGGTGACCGCAACCTATTGTTCTATAATTGTGTCTACAAAACCGGTACTCGACGAGTTAAAGCGCACCAACGTACACAGACAACTGACAGCCACGCCACGTGTCTCGGGTTCGATTCCCGCACGGAGAAGATACTAGTGTGGGGCATAAAAAAATTGAAATAGAACAAAATGACTAATCGAATCTGTTAAGTATTCTACCCTACCCTTTGACAAAAAGCTTGATGAAAATTTAAATAAACAAATAATAAAATGAAAACAACTTACAGCACGACATTTCCGCGATATTACATTTAATTAATAATAATAATTAAATTTTGCAAAGGCGCGGCATTTAGGAATTATTCGAGTGACGAAACTTTTACTATAACCTTCAGTATTACAGGGAAATTGTTTCATTTGAATATTAATGTTTATGAAGCCTTTTACAAACTTGTCCCTAGTCCCATGAAGGGCTGTTAAATAATTTCGAAAAGTTGTTAAAGAAAGGTTAGCGTATAGTGAAAATGAAAATCAGTTCTGCTTTTAATCATTTCTATATGGTTATCACTACATTGTATAAAACAAAGTCGCTATCCGCCGTCTGTCTGTCCCTAAGTATGCTTAGATCTTTAAAACTATGCAACGGATATTGATGCGGTTTGTTTAATAGATAGAGTGATTCTTAAGGAAGGTTTATATGTCTAATACATGCATATTGCACCCGTGCGAAACCAGAGCGGGTCGCTAGTGTTACATATGAAAATTTACAGAGGGTAACAGATCCTCATGTTGTACACACAATAACATATCACAAAAATTAATATGAATTCATTAGTCATAATTATTCCAAGTAAAAGATATCACATTTGCGATTAAGAAGTACCTAGTTTTGGTCTATTTGTATCACAGAACAAAAAACTTCCGTTTACAAAATCACTATACAGCGATAAGTGTCAACGACCTGCCAATGTCACGCACGATTTAAAATATATATCAACCACGCCTCTCGTGAACTTTAACCAAACGAAATCGCGTGTCACCAAACACGAACTAATCTCGACCCAATTTCGTTAACGTTAAGAATTTTATTGCGGTAAAGCTGTTTTAGTGACAAAAGGTATGTTGACAGGTCACGGTACAAGTACCTTGTAAAACATTAACCCAAATCTCCCCTTGTTTTACTTCCTATACGTCACACAGCATTGGCGTTTTAATTGAAAGGTAACTGATTTATCACCTTAAGCACATAAATTAACGATGCAGTTTCTTGCTCGTTCTTCTACATATGAATCTTCATTTTTTATGGCATCTTCATTTTATTTAGCCGGTAAACGAGCAGACGGATCACCTGATGGTAAGCAATCGGCGTCGCCCATGGACACTCGGAACACCATAGGCTTTACAAGTGCGTTGGCAACCTTTTAGGAATGAGGAATATGAGCATTGTTGGAGATTCAGGCATTGAGGAACGGGGGAGGGTAATTTCTCAATTCCGGTAACCGAACTCATTCGACGTAACACAATGCAAGCGTTGTTTCACATATTGTTTCAAATTTTAGAAAGAGGACCTCACCTAACTTCATTAACAAACTGATTGATGTAAAATTCCAGTTTGACGTTTCAAAACTGCCTGCAGACATTAATGCTTTGACATTGACAAGTTTTCACCAAAATGGCGTCTTGCAAAGTGCCAAAGTACACCATCGAACTGTAAAAAGATTAGCTTTCGAAGGAGGAAATTGTCCAGTTTCGCTTTTAATTTAGTACGATGGGCGTCAAGAGGGGTGCTTTATGGTGTCCATGGTAATGACAGGTTGATTTGTGTGATGGTGTTTTAAGTAGAACTGTCGACTGCAGTTTCGTGCTAAGTAGAAAATGCTAGAGAAAAATTGTACAGAGTAAAAAAGAAAATGTGAAAACAGAAGATTTTTTAAATATTTGATTACTTTTAGGAACTTTCCTGTGTAAACAAAATTGTTAATAAACGACGGAATTAAGATAAATTTTCCAACTCTCATAATAACTCTAAGATAAAGGTCAAGTAGCTTATAGGAAAACGCTTTCAGATTTCCAAGGCATGATTTCAGTAATTTTCCCAAAACTCCAAAACGTGAGCAATGAATTTTCCATCTTAAGCGGAATATTAGGAAATTATTCTCTCGTCGACGTGTAAATTTTAAGGAGTCATGTTTTGTTCGAGATCGATATAACGTTGCCAAGCTTTTCAATATCGCCCTATTCCCGAACAAATAGAATTTCCTACTCAACACATTTTCGATTTCCCGATAAAGCATAAATAATGTCGACTACACATTCGACAAAACGTACCTTTCGATGAATGTCAATAATGGCTTTTGATGGTGACTTGTCGACTCTAATTTTATGTCCTTGTGTTGTGTTTTGAAATATATTTTTCTTTATAATCTGAATGTTTTTCTTGTATATTAAATATCTCTTCACTGTGTCTTTAATTGCAAATTATCGAATACTTAACACAATTTATAGGTATGAGATGGATAGGTATCCATCTTCCCAACTTTTCATGGCAAGAACCCTACCTCTCATGGCAATTTTTCTCGTAAAACTGCACTGTCATCCTTTCGCCCCCGTTTTCCGCCTCAGTGCTCATCATTTGTAACTAATAGTGGTAATAAAATAAACTTCCCACATTGAGCTTGAGCCCGTGAACTCAAGGTACTTGGTAATATCCACACCGACCCATTCGCGGATATAAACTGTCGAAATTGCAATAAGAACTTGACATTTATACCCTGGTTATTTTCAAAGGTATAGAAATAATTGTTTTTAATTATAGCTCTGTTTTGTTACAACACTCACTAAAATTGAGCGTGGTAAGTTGACCTTACAC
The DNA here is from genome assembly GCA_038387885.1 of Spodoptera picta. NCBI lineage: Eukaryota > Metazoa > Arthropoda > Insecta > Lepidoptera > Noctuidae > Spodoptera > Spodoptera picta. The sequence continues at coordinate 232,552 of JAZHFQ010000003.1, read as the reverse complement.
TTCAAATTATGTCTGTTGTGGACATTTTTTTTTTTTTATGGCATAAGCCGGTAAACGAGCAGACGGATCACCTGATGGTAAGCAATCGGCGTCGCCCATGGACACCTGGAACACCAGAGGCGTTACAAGTGCGTTACCGGCCTTTTGGAGATTAGGAGTTTGAGGATTGTTGGGGATTCAGGAATTGGGGAGATTGGGGAAGGGAAGGATATCATAATTACGATAATTTGTCAGAATGTCAAGAAAGGGCAGAAATCAATATATATTATGTTAAACTGCATTTACACATTTTTTTTATAATAACTATCGTGAGACATACTAGAGGTAAATTAAATAAAAATGGCGTTACTATTCTGAGAAAAGAGAGCTTTTCTCAGTATATTCACGTGAGGAATAATCAATGGAATGGCATACATAAGTCGCTCTATTTCTTTAACCACGCACATTTTAAACATAATTTAGAAACTCATTAAGCTGTCTAGAACTTCATCATTGCCTCAGTGTTATCTTCTAACAGATACCCTAAACAGTCTTTGTTTTCCCTGACCTTTATAAAATCTTCACTTCACGGCCGTCAGGGCTTATTATCGTATCATCCTCCACGGTAGTTTGCCAGCTAAGGTCACCAACCAAAGTCCACATGCTATTTTTGACTAAACGACGTTTCTATTTATAGTTAACTCGCCACGTATCGCCACGACCTTTCATGGGCTTTTGTCTTCAACTTTACTGTCATTTTCGCCATTGTGTGGAAATAAGGTAGCGTTTGTAAAAGTTCCATTGAAGGATGTGTTTAGTTATTCAACTTATAGACTTGATGCTGGAAAATATGTTTTAAATATCAGTATATCCGCGGTGCACATTAATGTAAACAGAGTTTTGAGGTAGCCGTGTATTCTTTTCTGTATAAAAAACATTCCTTTTTATTTTATAGATTCTTCCTTTGCCAAAAAAGAAATTGAAATGATACCGCTCATTTCCCTCCAGAATCGACTTTCTTAATTCGAAAATAATTTCGCGAATCCTGTTGTGCTGTAGAGATTTTGTCCTGTATTTTGTGAAGCGACAAATTGGATTTGTACCATCTCGCAACGTGTTTTTATTAAATCATGTGTCAGTGCCATCTATGCTTGACAGCGGAAATTAAATACGCGCCAGTAGCGCCGCCAGCGGGAGCGTAAGTAATCTTGTTACTAAGCGCGGGAAAATGCCAGTGCCGAGTGCTCGCCATGTTTTGTAAATATTGCGTTCAATTTTAATTTACTCAATTAGGAAAACCATTTCGCTTGATGATTTTAATTATATTGCAGGATAGAACGAGTTTATTATGGTTTTGAGTGATCGTGCGCTTATTTAGTAAAACGGGCACTCTAAACATTTCACCAATCGAAAATTAATCTAATCAATACCTTTTAAGGTAGGTACTTCCGTGCTAAAACAATTTTAGTATCACATTGACATAAAATTTAATGTAAACATAATCGAAGTGTTGCATTCTAGGCCGCATTTACCTACATTATTGTAAGGGTATCGCGTCCTCACCACCATACAAGGCACATTGTAACTCGGCATAACCCTGCCTTATAGGGAGGCATTAGAATGAGGTCGCAGTCAGTACGTCCCAGGTGTCTATGTATACAAACTCACTTCTACATACAGATTTATTTGTGCATAAGAGTTTAAACTCTAACTTAATGCGAAATAAGACTGTTTCAGTTCAAAAAGATTTACAGTATATTTAGTTCCGACTTCCGAGGTTTATTAACCTTACTTTAATGGATTAATCCACTTAACACGTTTTTTATAATGTTAAGGCTTAATGTTTTGTTGGGTTTTGTGGAAATCGTGGTGTTCTCTGGGACAATATTTGGCCATTTAGACTCGGTCTTCTATTTCATGCAAGTTACTATAAACATTTTGTCACTATTATTATTGTTTACTACGTTCATCATCAACATTACACAATTGATTAACCATTTTCCGTACTATTGTTCCTTGTAATAACAAAACAATCAAATTTACTGTTTGCGTTAAGATGAACGTAAACAACCCTAAATTCTGATGTAATCAAAACATTCATCTACGAACATTTGCATAATACAATACTCCTGATTGACACTATTCGACTTTTTGGTCAATAATTTGAAAATTTATCAGCATTCCTTCCTCCTATCTAAAAAGCAGGTAAAGAATCAGATTGCCATTCTATTGGATCATGAGAATAGAGATTTTTTGCTATTTCCAAACAATGTTTACGCACACTTCTGCACTGTACTACCTCCTGCAAAGTCAAGTAGTATTAGACTGATTGACCATTATGATCGAAATCAATCTGTAGATAATGTTATAAAGTGTATACCTCTAGTAAATATTTCTATTAATATTTCCGGTATACAAAGCTTCAATGATTGCTAGGCCGCAAAACGTAACTCTATACGAGTCGGTTAGCCCTGCGCGGTCGTGACGTAACCTGGGACTGGCGCGTGCACCGCACTCTGCAACATAGCCCGCACACCGATTGTAAATTGCTGCATTTAGTCAGTTATTAACTATACATTAATATTCATTGGTTTCTTGTTCTCTGGCATCTAAACTATGCGATTTATGTTCCATACTTCGAACGGATTAACATTCTAGTATTTATTTATTAAATTAGTAATTTGGTACTTCAAACGTGGATTGGTTCTCTGGAAAGATTTCAAAAAGCAATGTGTCTTTGTAAAATGTCTTTTCTAGAGACTTTTAAAAGATCATTAGCATTGATTTGGAATTTGACCAAAATATCTGCAAATACGTGAAGATCCTTAACAATTTCTTGAACTCTCTTTTCTAGTGCCGCGTAGAATTTGTCTTAGATTTTATCTACAAGTATTTTGTTGGCACAACGAGTTGTCATCCATCAACGCTCATGTACATCAACACAGACGTCCTCTACATTTTAATAAACTGCACCACATTTCAAATTAATGGCGTCACTAAGACAAATCTAATATGTACAATCTGTGTCATCTGCGCCTCCCATATTACCTTTTATGTTTTCAAATAAAAATACATATAAGACATGTTATGAATTCCAGCAGTAACAGGAACTTAGTATGGAGTTATTATGGTTTAGGACTCGCATTCTAAATCCCGAAGAAAAAATTGTAACAAATTCTTTGTTTTATAGAAAATATTATCTTTAGACATTGGAGAAACTATTCCATATTCATATTCAAAAAATCATTCAAAAAATAAAATAAATATTGTTCTTAAATTTAAACCGCAACCTCGAATACAATCAGCTAGGATTTCAATTATTTGTAAACTAGTTACTCATCTGAATATTAATTTAATTAACGAAACATCCAAAGAACATCTGTCGGTGTTCGCTTTATAGTTTTGTGTTACACTCATTAGTCAAACAGTGCCAACGAAACTGTTATGAAAGTGCTCCACATAAGTTTTGGCGTTAGAAGCTAAATCTAATTATAAATTTTGGCCACTGCAAAGTTATGATGAACCTAATGACGGCGGTCGGACCAAAGATTGCTTTTTACAGCAGAAAATCGTAAATTGTAAGTGTGTGAAGGGATAATTAATTCTAATTTAAGCATAAATACGTTCCATGTGCGAACGTGTATGCAAACTATAACAAAAATAATCGCGGATGGCCCAGGATAGAACCCTGAGGAACTCCAATAAAGACAAACAATTAATAGATAATGTATGAAGAAATATTCAAACCATCAACTTATTATGCTAATAAAATCACTGTGGTTTCGAATACGCATTTAATAAGTTATAAAACAGTATTGTGTGAATACAAAGCTTTGTTTAAATAATAAAACTTGACTTTCCCAGCCAAAATTTTTGTTTCTCACGATGTTTGACTACTGTATCGTATTACTTTGTATACAATCACATATGAAAGAAGATATCGTTTGAAAGTGCAGTACCAGTTGGGTAACTATCCGTTAGATTAGTATCATTTTAACTTATTTGTCAATAGGTACAAGGTCTACAACAGCAAAAAGGTTTCAAGAGTCTCAGTAACTGCGTCGTTAAACTCGAGGTTGAATCACATACATATATCATTCTCAAAAGCCTTGCGAATAATTTCCGGGAAACTTGCTGGTTCGTTGAGCAAACAAAAAGCTAATCTTAATTTCCATGTACCAAAAAGCGGTATTTGAGTTGCACATGCGTCGACAATGACCCGACCGCCGGCTGGCGAGACGTACTGGCACCGTCAGTTGTTTTGGACAAGTCGGCCAATGCGCGCGCGCTGCCGTCAAAGTCTTTCACGGGGTTTTGCCTTCGAAAATCGCGTACAATAAGACGCGCCAAAATATTCTTAACTGTGCCTTGGACATTATGTGTCGGGATTTAATTAAACCTTCAGATTTAAATCGTTGTGCAGTTTTGTGTGATTATATTTATTATTTTTATTGAAACATCTTCATTTTATCAATTCCAATTAGTTTATCTCATTGCATATAAATCTCAATGAGCATGGTGTACAAAGAATTGTTTCTGTTACTGTTAGTGTGTTGTTAATTAAAATTAATGCCAATTTACGTAATTTGTTTTCGAGGTGAATTTTGTTATTGATTGCGTGAAAACCGTGCTCTTCATTATCGTTTGCTATCAGACTTATCTTTGCTATCTTTGGTACCGACCTTGTAAGCTGTTATAGGTTAACGTTACATTCTTGTAGTATTTAGTATCATGTAGATTGTTTTCTAGTTTCGTCTAGTGTTAATCAGGAGGCAGCCTTTGTAATGTAAATTTTTATTCATACCGACACTTTCGCTCCTTTAACCTATGTTTCTATTTCTGTTAAACTTTAATTATTCTTTGTGTACGCTAAAGGCATGTAAACATTCAAATTCTCAATGTTCACGTAATTTGTATTCAATGCGAGTTGAGCGGTCAATTTGGCCGCATATTTGTGTGTCGTTTTGTTGATAGTATAATTGTGATGGATTCGTCCTATATTGCCCACACCATTGCCTTTATTGACGTTTATTAAGCCATCGTTGACAGAATTGACGTATCATTACAATTCTACTAAACGTACGAGTAAAATACAGTTTATTTCATCTTCCTGTTTGTCACATGTATTTGAATTTAGTAGCTTCCATCCTCAAAGTTGGCTTAATTTAAATAATTTCGATGAATTAGCGTTCGCAGTTTTTGCTCGTTTCCACATTAGGTTTGGACAAGTTAACTTATTTGGTGCAAACTCCGAGCGACGACAGTGTTATTGCGTACATTGAGGCTGTTAGATGGAATCTTGTTTGTCGCAACCCAGTTTTAAACTCGATATTTTTCCTGCTTTATGCAGTAAATATTACTTATTGGATAATTATAATATGAAATACAGTCATAGGTTTCAATGAAAATGTATTATAATTATAAACAACATAATTTTATTTTGTCTGTCAGTTATTGGGTCACCTAGTAAATCAAACTCTAGAATCGATTCATCGTATATTTAACATTGCATTGTAATTCTATTACTAGTTGTTCTGATTAAACAGGTGGTTTTATTTGTATTGTTGTATTATTGACTACTACATTTATTATGTAGGTGGTATGTTGTCGCTAGTTTTCTAGTAGCAGTTATCTGTCAGTCTCCTTAAAGATATTATAAGGTTAAATCGTTTCTGTATTTGGGTGTGGCGTTGTCTTGGGTCAAGGATTCTGCCAAGTCCGTAGTACCGGCCACCACGAGCCTACATTATAGACATTTTTCTTTATTGGTGATGCGTCATTGTTGCTGCTACTTGTACAGCTAGTATACAATGTTTACACTCGTTCTAGGACCTGCGCATGAGTCACACGTGCCGTGTCCGCTGCCAGATGATAATGACGACTGATCTCAGTGATCAGTTCGATTCTGACCGTCGCAGCAAACACATTGTTTACGTAGTTTAACAATGTTTATATAATTTTTGTTATTCTTGTGATTTCCTACACAACAGTGACAATTAACCAAGTGTTATTGAACGATATGCATTGCTCGATGCTAATATAAACAATGTGCTACTACAGTGTGTGAAACATCATTGCTCAATTGATTCCTCATTACAAATGGAGCGAGAAGCCTTCAAGGATTTTTAGTGCCGCTATCAATAACGTATATCGATCTCATTCTAGTCAGTGATTTTAAAAATAAATCGCAATGTTACTGGAAACGCTCATTGGACTTGGTGTCCTTATTTACTTATTGTGGAAATACTTACTACCATCGAAATGTGAACAAGTTCAATATGATAAGATACAAAATATTCAATCAGCAATAAGTGAAACGCAATCTGATGATATTACAAGTAAAGATCGTTCCGAAGAGCTTGCTCTGCAAAATATTGAAACCAAAAGTAAGATTCCTGAAATTCCCAAAGTTGAATCCAAACAAGAAAATAAATCTGTCAAAAGTGAAGAGTTAATAACACCGAGTATATTACTGAAACAACGAAACGAAAAATTACTCGGTGAAAACCCAGTCAGACGGGAGAGTCCGCCAAAAGAAAAGCTTGCGGAATTTCTAGAGAAAACTATTTTGAGCGATGATAAAATACAGTCAATAATACAAAACTTGTCGTTAGATAAAACCGAAATACTTATACATGAGGAACCGAAGAAACTTCTTTATGCTACTTCTGAAGATATTGTACCTCTTACAAAGAAAGTGGATCATCCATTGAGTGACAAGGCTGTGCAACAACAAAATGTGATAGACGCTATAGCAGATAGGATAAAAAGAATTAACGGAAACAATAACGTACAAGACGCTGAACAACCTGCAGATGAACTTGTTGAAAATAAAATAGAAGAAAGTAAACCAGTTTTAAAGCGTCTACAAAAGCAGCCAGGGTTTCCACAGGGTCTTAACTTTGGTTCGGTCATCGGAGAACTGAAAAATAAAACGAAGAACGCTAGCAATGGAGGTCTTAAACCCGTTTTCAAGAAGTTCGATGTCGATGCCGTGGACAATGTTCAGGCAGGTTTTTTTTTGTTATTGGGTAAAAAATACTAGTTTTATCGCCGGATACATTCAACTTGATTGCCAAATTGAATCAATTCTATTACTGTTTGTATCCGCTTGATTATTTCAATGATTAGGATGCGTGCGATATATTAATTGTTTTATAGCTACTAAATTGTAATCATCTTTAGACGATTTAGAATAGTTTAGACGTGATTCCTTAGTCAGTAGAACAGTCATACCAAAATAATTTATTGCAGATACAGGCTTGTTAGCAGGTTTCGCAATTAGAGTTATGGTTTACAAAGACATGCTAGATTATATTATGCAATATGGCGTGACAATAAATTATCAGTCCGTGAATGTAGATCAAATGCACATAATTATCCATATACGTAACAATGAAGTTTTCGATTCACAATAGAAGGAAGACACTATAATTGCAACCTTTCGCACTTTTTTCTCCATCAATCTAATATCTTCATCAAAACATTATACCCGTATTCTTTTAATCTAGATAAAGAGAAGAATGTGGTTCATATAATTATTATGATATTAATATGACCATTAATCATAGTTCTACCTCTAGTATAATTCCCGACGTAAAGAGAATGGTCAAATATTTACCAAAGGTAATCTGTTTGTTACAGGAATCTCTAAATTCGGTCGACGACAAGAAGAAAGGCATCGATGACAACGAATTGGGGACCACAAACATTCTAGCAGATCGAAGGAATAAATTGGAAACAGCTGCACAAGTAAGTACTAAGACGGTACTAAAATGAATAGTAAGAAACCGTTCAATTTTGTCGACCACATACATTCATCAAAATCACGTATTTTAAGTAAATTGCTATACAGGAACTAAATATTTTTAGAAGTCAAAATAGAATTGTTAGTCGTTCCGAAACGAATAATCGCAAGGAATTTGTATGATTCTAAAAATAAAGTAGGTTTTCGTATCGTTTCGACTTATGATAGAAATATTCTAGTACGTTATCTTACACGGAATTGCAGGGTTATTTGGGAAAAAATGTAATAAAACCTGTGTAACAAGGGTGGTTGTTATGTCATTCCGAAAAATTATTTTACTTGTAGAAATACTGTCAATTCTCTATTATGTATATTTAATTACATACTACCAAATTAATGAGGTGTGAAACGTCGTGCAGAAACCCACACATTCATTCAAAATATCTGGCATGCTTGATGTCCTAAGAAAGGCAATAGGTCACTTGTTTTAACTAGCACAAGAGGACGTAATACAAATACTTAAAATGAAATAAAAAAATAATAATAAAAAGTCGAAGGTTCCTGCCATTCATACGGAACTTTATCGCTCCATTATCCTGCCGGCCGATAATGCTCAACTCTCTTGTTAATTTTATTGTATGTTTGTTCTTTTAATATTTAGTAAACGCTTGTACTTGCCGCTTTATATTTATTACTCTCTTCCTCTTGACATTCTCTTTCTAGGTCGTAAAGCGATGGCCACAAGTTTTTTTGCGCATACACGATTGCATTACTGTTCGCGATTGCACGATCTTTACCAGTAACTACATGTTTTTTGCCAGTGTCGTCAACTGTCATGTCCACGTCTATCATTGCACCACCACTTTTATTTATTTGCTCATCAGGTAAAACGTATAAATCAACTTTCATTGCAGTCATAAATGCCAAAGTTCAGACCTTGTTTGCTGTTTAAACAATTCTGAGTTGCGTAAAATTGCGTTTACAACTTCCAACAAGTCAGTTGATATATGGAATGTGGTTTACAACAATTGCCTTTGGTACCTCTGGGCCTTTCCAATGGGCATTGATGTTAAACAATTATAATTTATCCTTTGCCTGCTAAGGATATTAAAAGATCAAGGGCTTAATGGTGTTTGGAGTGGGTAAGTGGCCGGTATATGCAGCGATGCGGTGCACAAATACATAAAGTGCGAATATTCAGAATTGTGAGTAACTGGCCACTGTGATTCATTGTTGATAAAGACCACTATGGTCGCCGTCCAATTAATTCTAGTTGGGTGACATATTGCGGTTGAACATAGTTATTTATTTAGCAATAATTCGACGTCAAACATACTGATTCAATCAATAACTGTAAACATAAATATAAATATGTTTAGTTAACTAATTACGACTTCGCAAGTTTCCCTGTATGGTCACATTTATATATATACATAACGTCGATATTATATTTATATTTATGGCTAAGTGTTTCACCTTCAATGTTTTGATTGTTAAATATAGCTTCCGTCTTTATTTTAAACAAAAATTTTTTCATCGTTGGCGTAAAATAAGACGTTGTTTTGGCAAGAGGTTGCATACATTCATTAGGACTTTCCTCGAACAATGGTGCGCGTGTATTTTACTGTGATTTTGTGCGAAATTATTCATCATATTGTAACATGTCTTGTATTGGAAACATAACGTTGTTTAAAAAAATAGGTAAGCATGCATTTTCACTACGTACAGATACACAGATCGGATCCTAATTACCGCATCTGTCTTCAACGACAAATCTAACGATACTTACATACTTTTCATCCACTTTTAGATAATCTGGACAAAGGTCAACCAAAACTACAAATTCCAAACATATATTAGAATACCGAATATCACGACCGTCCTTCTGGAGCAATTGACTAAATCATTAACCACCTTCGTATGTCTTGTTTCAGGGCTGGCGCAAACGCGTTCCTCAGACCGATGCCTCTCTGTTCACCGTAGCTGGTAGATTAGAGAGGGACAAGGTAGTGTCAGCGACTCCACCCGTCACTCCGCCTCCCGCAGCCGCGCCTGTGACCGCCTCGCCGGGAATACCACCGCCTAATACTTTTAAGTAAGTTAACTTACACATTTGCTATATAAACGTAGATTCAAGATTCAGTGTAAAAGAGTTTTACAAGCTTTATGAAGAAAGCCTTGCTTTTTGTTTAGCAACCGTTTGTGAGATAGTGAATCACATCTGACTCACCAGACAACTGCAACTTATAGGTAATGGAAGTTTCATTAAAAAATCCTCTACCTAGATGCGTAATACTAGCGGTTAGTCTTTGTTCATTTCATGGGGTATTCCACTTTGCGCACCTAAATGAAGCCCACCCAGACGAAGCGTACCTAAAGTATTCCACTTTGCGCACCTGTAGGTGCGTTTAAAATAATTTTTTTTAATAAATAGTTTATCTATTCCATGAAGCGCACCTACGAATATCACTCGCATAGTGCGGTGACTAAGAAATAAAAATATCGATATAAGAAAATATTTATTATTTAAAAGACTAACTTAAATATCTAACATCTGTCAGTTTCATTATAATAATGTGACACAATATTTGTCATTTTGATTTTGTAATCTTACTATTTAAAATCACAGATTGTTTCATAATTACAATAAAAACATGGACAAATATGAAAAACATTGTAAATATGGTTTTACATGAAGATCTGTTGAAGTTTTCTTATAGCTACGTGTTTAGTGAATAATAAAAATACTCTACTTTAACATAAAAAATCACAGATTCTTTCATAATGCAGTAATGAGACCTGAGCACGTAAAGAAGTTCCGGAAACGCTCGGCTAAATTCGGGTTGGCTTGGGGAATTTTGTGGCGGGCGCACGCCACTCACGCGTTGAATATCAGCGTATCATGTATGTCTTATCTATAGGAATTTTATATTAACGTTATGAAAATTATAAGTACTGTAATTACATTATTATAATGAAACTGACAGATGTTAGATATTTAAGTTAGTCTTTTAAATAATAAATATTTTCTTATATCGATATTTTTATTTCTTAGTCTCCGCACTATGCGAGTGATATTCGTAGGTGCGCTTCGTGGAATAGAAAAACTATTCATTAAAAAAAAATATTTTAAGCGCACCTACAGGTGCGCAAAGTGGAACACTTTAGGTGCGCTTCGTCTGGGTGCGCTTCATTTAGGTGCGCAAAGTGGAATAGCCCCATTTCATACCAACAAGTACCTACGAAATGAGGAATGTTTTGACAAACAAATAATTACGAGCAGGCCTTAAATCATACATAAACATAACTAAGTATGTTTACACACAATGAGACATGCAATTCAATAACATGTAATAATATGTTTATACATAATTATCGTATTACAATTTGTAACTCTATCTTCGCAGATCTCGTAAGCAAACGTCTCCTACGAATGGATTCGCTTCGGGTCCACTTCGGTCAGCTTCGTGTGCCGTCGTGAGCGCGGCTGCTGTCGACCCGAAGCCCAAGACCAATAGAATTGATAGAGAATCCTTCAAACGAAGCCACTCTGTCAGTGAGAGTATCAGCAGGGTTGATGAGAGTGAGTATTGTTTTATTTCTTAGTTTAATAAAAAATAAGATAACATCACGCCTTTTATTCCCGAAGGGGTAGGCAGAGGTGCACATTAGGGCATTTAATGCCACTGCACAATGTAACACCCACTTTTCACTATTTATGTTACGAGTCCCATGTAATAGGGGTGAGCCTATTGCCATATACCGGGCACAATTCCAGACTTCGTGCTACTACTGAGATTTTTTCTAAAAAAACCCAATTCACTTTGCCGTCAGGCAAAGTGAATTAGGTAATCGAACCCTAGACTCCCTGCCCGGCAGCCGGCAGAAGTAAAAAAATAGTGGCAGAAAATCTTTACACAGGTAATTGAAAGATAACCTGACTAGTGTATGTTTGCAATGAACGCCAAAACTGCTAAACACATTCTCATGTAATTTTCTCATTAGTTACGAGTGATTGAAGAAAAAGTGTAAATCATAAGGGTTTAACGAGAAGCTTTAAACAGAAGGAAAGCTAATATTTTTTTAATTTTAAGACTTCAATTACCATACAGCCTTGAATGATTAAAAACCTTCCACTAGGAAATACTATTTAACTTTGTTAAACATAAATAACATATGCATTAAGTTGTATTTACTTGCAGGTCACAACTCAGGTCATAAATGTTATCCAGAATTATGTAAACACTGTGTTAGGTCAATCGCAGAAGTATGTACAGTAATTAATTACAAAATTGTAGGTATCATGTTTATTTACATTTACTTTCATTTATCAGTACGCTTGTACATACATACATACATACATAACTTCACGCCTGTCTCCCATGGGGGTAGGCAGAGATTTATGAAACGCCAATTGCTACGATTCGTACAAACCTCTTACGCTTCATCAATCTTTTCATGCATGCTCGTCGGTGGCTCTTTTTTAATATATCACCAATCTGGTCAGTATATGTATTTCCGTCTTGGGCGCCCTCTACCGACAGCCCCATTTATGTCCGCTCTGTTTACTTCTTTCATTACTCTACTTTCATCAATCCTTTCTACATGTCCAAACTAGCGCAACATTCCCTTTTCAATCCTTGTCGCTACACCATCTTTCAATTCACCTTTCTGTACCTTTCAGTTGGCTTGTTGTATATAAATATTATTATCAATTTCTTTTAAATGAATACTTGTGTCTGATAAATTCATTATTTATATTATCGTTTTAAAATTACTTGTTTAGTCATATATGACTGTAATTGACACTTAAAAGATATCTATATTATCGCTATCTATGAGAATGAATCACTATTTTCCTTGATCACACCATAATTCGCTAATGATAACACCAAATCGGGTAAAGTGTTTTTGGTGAAAGCAATGTAATGGAAAGAATGCAATGATGCGTGACTATACATTATCAGCTCCGTATGGAAACCTGTTGGTATACATCGGACACAAAGCCATATTACTTTATTTAAAAATAAAAGAATGACCCGGGCCGTGAGGCACGTCTCTCTTGCTTAGAACGGAAGCTCCATACCAACTACTCAGTCAATAAAACAATCCCTTTCCCTCTCAAACAATCTATGTTTGACGGCATTTCAGTCTGACGTTGACAGCATTTCACCCACTCGGCCAGGTATATTTTTTATTAAATTTTTGGAGTTTTGTGTCTTTCCTAATTCGGAAACTCATCGTGCAAAAAACCTTTATTAATACCTCATCTTCATCACATTGGCTACAAAACACCCACTGCTAAACCTTGGACTCTCGGTGGAATGACTTTCAGCAAAAATATACATAGCTATTATTTATAAATTCTTGTATATTCTATTCTATATTAGCTTTTACCCGCGGCTTCGCTCGCGTCACAAGAGGATAAAAAGTAGCCTATGTGACATATACCAATACACACAGCGCCACCTATAGCAATACTTTCGTTTTCCCTCGGGAATATCAATTTTTCTGGGATAAAAAGTACCCTATTATTCAATCCGGACTTCTAAACTTTATGTCTGCAAAAATTCAAAACAATCGGTTTAGTAGTTACGGCGTGAAAGCGGAACAAACAAACAAACTCACATAACATAACATAACATCACGCCTTTTATCCCCGAAAGGGTAGGCAGAGGTGCACGGCATTTAATGCCACTGTAATGTAACACTCACTTTTCACTATTTATGTTATGAGCCCATGTAATAGGGGGTGAGCCTATTGCCATATACCGGGCACAGTTCCAGACTCCGTGCTACCACTGAAAAACATCCAGTAATACTTTGCCCGACCCGGGAATCGCACCCGAGACCCCTTGCCCGGCAGTCGCACTTGCGATCACTCGGCCAATGAGGCAGTCACTTTCACAAACAAACTCACTTTCCGATTTATAATATTAGTAAGGATAAGGATGTAATTTACATACTTATTTTCTTTTTCCAGAAGATGAGTCCTGTGGTGCTGAGAAGACAGGCCAGCCGGTGCGTGTACCCCGTACTGATGATGAGACGTTCCAAGCGTTCTTCACGCCCGCCTTGCAGCAGGAGAGGCTGGCAGACACCGAGGGTGTTGATGTCGACCTCGACGCCATTGACAGCGGGTCTAGGCAATTGTAAGTTCATCAAATGTCGATGTTTGTTTTGTAGATTTGTGAAAGGTTATTTGTCAATGTGTGGGTCTTATAACTGGTTTAGAAAGGTCTGATAAAAAAAACCTTAAATTATTCCTTTTTCAATGGTTATTCTTATCACTTTACGAATAGCCGATTTAGAAAATACCTGTGGTAAGTATTTCTATAATACTAGTTAGAAGTTTAAAGGCTTGTCAAAACTATATATTTTTTCAATAGATCTTCGGTTTTTCGTGTCATTTAATCAATTTTTGCTTATGACAAGATCTCTTTCAAGAGATTACTTTATGGTGATTTGATCCCTTATAAATTAGCTATTATATTTAAAAAATATCACTTCTATAACCCATTCTTATTTCCTCTTATTTCCTTAGACTGGCGAGCGAATGGTCCCGTCGCGCCCGCGTGGGTCGGCGGCACGCTGCGTCCCGCAACCCGCTCCGCGCCCTCGCAGCGCGCACTGACCTGCGGGACGAATACGTTCCACCACCGCCCACGCTCAAACAGAACTATGTCATCGAGAAATGTAAGTTATGCACAATAATTCCTTCATAAACTACGTTTAAAAAAACCGAATTCAACTCCCTCTGTTTTTGAAATCAGTTAATTAATATAAAACATTTTTTTTCTCCCAAGTGTAACAAACACTTTTCAGAAAACCGCTTCAAAATCGGTTCAGCCAATCGCGAGATAATTCCGCATCAACATACATTTTTTTGAAGTCGTTTAAAAATAATATTATTATAGTATGAAAAGTCATAAATGTAAAACCTAAATATAATAATTCATGATTTAATTTTTTTTTTACGTTACGTCCTCTGCTCAACGTTACGTCTACTGGGGCCCAATAGGCTCCGTATCGGTATAGCTCTATTGGGCCCCATCTGTACTGCAAAAACCGACTAGGATTACATATTATTTGACAGGAACCTGTTGGTCTCTGACCCGTCTGCGAAGTGTGGAAATCATGGCAAGCCCTTCGGAGTAGGCATTCGTAGAGGAAGTCATAGTTCATAGACTGATACGGCGTGTTGGCGTTATTAACGCCTAAAACATTAACATAACATAACATAACATCACGCCTTTTTATCCCCGAAGGGGTAGGCAGAGGTGCACATTACGGCACTTAATGCCACTGTACAATGTAACACCCACTTTTCACTATTTATGTTACGAGTCCCATGTAATAGGGGGTGAGCCTATTGCCATATACCGGGCACATTTCCAGACTCCGTGCTATTACTGAGAATTTTTAAAAACCCAGTAATACTTTGCCCGACCCGGGATTCGGTCCCGAGACCCCTTGCCCGGCAGTCGCACTTGCGACCACTCGGCCAACGAGGCAGTCGCGTGAAGTAAATACAAATTTAAAATCATGAGTATAACAATGATGCAACAGAACACGCCTTTATAAATATGTCGAAGGGAGGTGAAACTGAACATGATATTTAATAAAAGGAAAAGATAAACAAAAATGCAAGGCGCTAAGATATAAATTACCTACAATGTCTTTAATAAATAATGTACTTAATTACAATGTGATAATGCTGAAAATGTATTCGTTCCTGATGTCTTAATGTAAGGCATCTGATTTTATCTAGATAACAAATTATAATATGTCCCTATCGTACGATATTATGAATAATTTCATGTTATCTGTAATTAGTGTATGTACGTACGGCTTCTTGTCAACACTCGACAATACGTAAACGGATTTGTATTTGTATATATTTAGTGTTTTCAAACAAAATGATTCATTGTTCATCAGGATCTTGAATTGTTGTGTAGTGTACTGAGTTTAGTGTTATATAAAAGTAGTGCATATGGGAATTTACAATAGTAAGTGAATTATTTAGTAAAGTTGGGAAATTTTAAGAAAATGATTTACGATATTAATAGGAAAGCCGATGTGTACGATTGACATAAACATTCGATATACTTTGTTTTATCGTTGATGAAAAAATTTTGACATACAGCCAATCTGCCAATCCATGAACTTTTCTATTGACTCGTGCATACTTCAAAGACGAATTCTTCTATAACAGGGCTTTTATATGCTTTGTCACAAACTATCGTATGCCTAACATGGTGGAGCGGTACATTAACACAACCTTTAGACCAACCTTTGTAACCACTGCCTCACAATAAAGATCTTTGACTTTGATTTTGACTTTGCTTAACAGCTCATTGTAAAGATACTGTTAAGGCGAATTTCGTCTTCAAACAGAATACTGTTAAAACCTCAAATTGTTATAAAAAAACTTCAACCCATAACTTAGAAAAACAGTTTTATGATATTGTATGTCTAAATAACATACTTATATCTTTGTTCCCCAGTGGCCAGTAACGGCGGTTTAGCAGCGGAAGCACTGGCGGCGCTGGCCAGCAAGGAAGACTTCGCGGCGGTCGCACTGCGCAGCGCGGCCGCCGCGCCCGCCGCGCCCGGCGCCAGGCCGCTCGAGTTACTGCACGTCAAGGGGAGGAGGAGGGTGCAGGTAAACATTTACTTCTGTCACTTACACCCAAATACTGAAAGACTACTTAATTTTAGGTTTACTTAAATATGGTGCTATCTCTGTTATTTTACAAAGAATTTGTAGGCACAGAACTATACTTAAGCGTGACTTAAATTGAGTGTCGTTTGTTTGAGTATTCAGGCATTAAACATGAAATGGTACAATAGAATACAAATTCGTAGTAGGCCACATTTCCGCCTACTTCTGAAGAGATAGCGCCAATAAGTCTATTTAGTACCAATAAAAAAACATTATTTAACACTCGGTTGCTTATTCGGACTTACCTTTCTTTTTCCTGATAAGTACACATTTGACAGGAGCTGTTGATGATGAAACATAACTGTAAATTATCGTTGACTTGTTATCAGTCGATAAATTGTGATGCTATTTGTATGAATCATTATTTATTATTATTTTAATTAATGTTTTGAAACTTTTCATATACCAAGACCAAAGCTTATATTTACCTTGTCTTCTCAATTCCAACTAAAATATTAGTATTTCTTTCATAAAATGATGTAAACCTTAAAGATAACGTAATTTGGTAAGTTTTCTTATATATAGTTTTCTTTTGCAGACGAGATTAGTGGAGCCGGTCCACACGAGCGTCAACCGCGGAGACTGCTTCGTACTGATCTCGTCAGACCAACTGTTCCTCTACATCGGACTCTACGCCAACGTCATTGAGAAGTAAGTAGCTCAGAACAAGAATTTATAATAAATACTACAACATTAAAAAGTCTACAGAAACAACTGCTTAGACAACAGAGTGACACTGGTTACTTTATATCATTTAACATATTTATTATGTTTTCTTTCAGAAATCGCAGCACAGACATTGCCATGCACATCCAGAACACAAAAGACATGGGCTGCAAGAACTCCCCCGGTATCATCAAAATAGACGAACAAATCAAAAACTTCAGCAACAAACATTGGAATCAGTTCTGGTCTCTCCTCGGCGTTACTGAAAACGTTGAGAACTACAAGCCAGTGGAGACAGGGCACGCTGATGAAGACGAGATCTTCGAGTCCTGCATCCTGCAGACCAACATGTGCTACGAGGTCATGGACGACGAGCTCGTGCCCATCCAGGAGTACTGGGGACAAGTTCCCAAGATCGCCATGCTAAACCAAACCAAAGTGATCGTGTTTGACTTCGGATCCGAAATGTACATCTGGTACGGAAAGAATGTTCCCCTCGAGAGTCGACGCCGCGCGGCACAACTAGCGCAGGAAATGTTTGACGAAGGATACAACTACGAAGAGTGTCACATCAACCCCTTGAACGCTGCCAAGTACCAGGGCGCGCGAGAGGCCACCGATCCTCCCGCCAAGTCCGCCAACAGCCGACCTGAATGGGCCATCCTATCCAAAATTACACAGCACATGGAAACCATTCTGTTCAAGGAGAAATTCCTCGACTGGCCCGACTACACCAGAGTCATCAAGGTCAAGTCACCAGAAAACAAGAGTAACAGCGTTGAAATCAACCCCTGCGATGCCGAGGAGATGTGGTCGAACGAGTACCAGGATCCAGATCTCATTTTAGAAGGATCTCACATCGGCCGCGGCACGCACTACTACGACAAGGAGAACATGAGGCACTACGACATCAAGACCAAGTCCGTAAGCAAGTGGGTGATACAGGAGTACGATTTCCAAAAAGTTGAGGACGAATCCGAGATCGGTGAGTTCTTCTCTGCCGACAGTTATATTATTAGATGGGAGTACCAGATCACGATGACCGGTCGCGAGCTGAACGGGAAACCGTCTAAACATAACGTTACGGGAAGAGATCGGTGCGCGTACTTCTGCTGGCAGGGACGAGACGCCAGCTCGAACGAGAAGGGAGCCGCCGCATTACTCACTGTCGAGCTCGACAGGGAGAAGGGACCGCAGGTCCGCGTCGCACAAGGGAACGAGCCACCTGCCTTCCTCAACCAGTTCCAAGGGAATCTAGTCATCCACCAAGGCAAGAGGGGCTCGGACAAGAGCCGGTACAGACTGTTCGTGACGCGAGGCAATCTGTGCAACGAGGCGTACTTACTGCAGGTGCCTTGTTCAGTGCGACAACTTCGTAGCCGGGGCTCACTACTCTTGGTCGATACCGAGAAGGGATGCCTATACATCTGGCACGGAGCAAGGAGCATGAAGCATACTAAAGACATTGCAATCGAGCTGGCTAACAAGCTCATAGCGAGGAAGTCGAGCTACTTATTCGGGGAGAACGTGTCTGATGTAAAGATCACAGAGGTTCGAGAGGGTGAGGAGCCGAAGGAAGTTCTAGAAGCTCTGGGCGTAGCGAACAAGCAACATTACATGTCAGTGCTGGGCGGGGGCCGCGAGGTGGGGGGTAGTTCCCCTCGCCTGTTCCACTTCACCGACCTGGGAGGACAGTTCGAAGCCAACGAGGTGTTGTCTCCGCTCCGCCACGAGCACCTGGTGACACCCTTCCCTTTTGACCAAAAAGAGTTGTACTCGGCTTCGCAACCAGGTGAGAAACACCTTCCTTACTGTTTATGCGATAGTTAGATTAGCACTAACATAGCGCGGTGGTTTACAACTGGTTTGTCTGTGTCCAGCTCTGTTCCTGCTGGACGACGGAGCGTGTGTGTGGCTGTGGCAGGGCTGGTGGCCGCGCGGGGAGGACGGCGAGCTGGAGCCCGCTGAGAGGAACGCGGGTGAGATACTATACATTACTTTTAATTGACCATTTCAAACTGTGATTGAAAACAACTCGACACTTCATTGCCCACATGTCAAAGTGGGTTTTACACTGACAAAATTCAAAGTAGCGTAAAGATATCTTCTAAAACATGTCATTAAAACTTTCCAAAACACAATGTCCTTTTCAATGCCTTTGACAAATGTTTGTTCATCTTTACTCTCATTTTTTCCAGGTGTTGGAGCATTCGCAGCCCGTTGGCAAGCTTTACGAGTAGCAGCCCTACGTACTTGTGATGCATACTGGCGCGTGTCACGACCCGAGACTCGACCCGACGTACGTCTAGTTGCCGCCGGCCTTGAACCACAGGCCTTCACCGACCTGTTCGATACCTGGGTTGATCACGACGAGGCGGCTGAAGCTAACATCAACGTAAATACCTTTTTATTATTAAGCTTAAAAGAAAACTTTACCATTCTGCACTCTAAAGCACATTCGCGAAAAGGTTTTTCTTCGGTTCGCTTTAATAATGCCAATGCTATAATGAATTGGGGCTCAATGGAAACATACATTTTCAAACAAGATCCGACATGATCTTGATATGTGATCGCTTACCAAGGGTATGGTGTACAGATAAAATTGAATAATATGCAAAATTCTTAGGGCCTTTTTCACAACTTATAAGTACTGGAGCTTATACGAACAAATTACGTATTTATTTGGTAGATAATAGCTATCCAGAGTGTGTGAAACTGGCCATCAATAAGATGAACTATAAATTGCGTACTTTCCTTAATCAAAAATAAATTATTTCGACTGTTCAATATAACAAAGTATTAAATAATAATTACACTTTCATAAATTGATTTTATGGTCAACTTAGTTTTAGTATGTTTTTAATCAAATTTTAAGAAATAAGTATGCTGTATGACAATAACAATAAGTATGTATGACGCTAAAAAAACGTGACGTCACAATCTTTCATAGAAAATTGTCGTTTTTGACAGTTCGAACAAAGCATTGAGTTTGACTTGTTGGCAAGTACCCAATTGGCTAGGGTTTTTTTAAGAGGGGTAAATCATCGAATGACTGCTCTCGCCTGGGTGAGGCGGGAGGGAGTGTCAGACTCTTACTGACTAAAAACCACCCTGTTCCTTCTCCTGCACGTCGAGCCGGAGCCCCGGTTACCCTTTAGGTTCTCCGCGACAATTGGTTAGGGTATGGTTTGAGGGTTCGTCCAAGCACTGCTTGCCCGCACTGTGCATACCCCGCACGATGTTCCAGCTGGGCCACAAGGCGGGCGAGGCGTGGGTGGGCGCGCGCGAGCTGGCGCGGCTGACGCGCGCGGCCGCCGAGCTGCCGCTGGCCGCGCTGCAGCGCCGGCCCCTGCCCGACCACGTCGACCCGCACCATCTCGAGCGACATCTCTCCTCGCCCGACTTCCTGGTACGTACCCTTCACTTGCCACTGTAGGTATTAAACTGTCAAACATTGAGACAACCTATTGTTCTTTAATTGTGTCTATAATGACTGATTAGAATTTCTATGTCTTGGTTTACTCCTGTGTCGTGTGTTATAAACACAAATTTTGCTTTTACCCGTCTCACAGAGAACAATAATTTTAGAATTTAGTTCATTTCTTGAAGGGAAGTAAAGAATCTTGCAAACGTAGTGCCTGAGTGTATGCTATAAGACAAACCACCCATTGTCCAGTTACCAGGCTAAATTAAGCCGTTTAAAAAGTCTAGTTTAATGAATGAGGCTATTGAAAATTAAGTTTCATCAAAAAATATTACGAACTAGCTGACCCGGCAAGCTTTGTACAGCAACCTGCTCTGGAATTCCACGAATAATTCAAGAACAAAATTAGCCAAAACGCGAAACTAACTAACGATAATTCATTTTTACTTTATGTAGATTGATTATACCTCTAGATTGATATTATTATATGTAACTGTACAAAAATACAATGCACTATATAAATTACTTGCACGGATATGGGATATTCTGGTGACAGCATTCATGTAAATATTTGACACAAATCATATTAATATTGTGTAAATTTCAAACTGATATGTTTCTATAATTAAATATTTAGATTTATTTCAGTCACCATTCCATAAGGTATTTGTTTATAAAACACATTCATATTATCTTAAACACAGATTTAGTTAAAACGAATGTAAATATTAATAAAGTATTTTTTGTTCTCGTGCAGGAGGCTTTCGGCATGACCAAAGAAGAGTTCTCGGTGCTCCCCGCGTGGAAACAGACCAACATGAAGAAGGACGTCGGCCTGTTCTGACGCGCTCGTCGTCTACATTATATACACATTTTGTACAACCGCAGCTCTTTCGTACTTTTTTACTGAACAATGTCGTCAAAGGATTTGATACAATTAATGTTAAGAGCACGCTTATATTCTATAGTAACGTTTGTACTAACGGTATGTACCACCTAACGATGTATTCGCGCTCGTGATATTTTCATGTAACCGCCGTAGACTTAGGCAAGTAGTTGATCTGAAGGATTTGGAACTTGGAATTGTTTAAAGTTGGAGTTGACACGATCGTCACAACCGCACCCGCGCCTCATGTTTGTATATAGTCGTTTCATTTGATTATTTATTTCTTAACTATCATTTTTCTCATTTATTATTATCAATGTTTTAACTGTGTATTTAATTTTGATGTAATATTTTGTAGTTTTATAGATATATTTTTGTGTAACTATGTAGGTGCGGATGTGGCGGGCTGACTAAGATAATACTGGTGATATTTTAAAATTCGATTGTAAGATGCGACCGGGCGGTGCGTCGCGCCGGAGAGAGTAATTTTGCTAATAATATCACGTAACATTTATATATAGGGCGCGCCGCCCGGCTGCGTCCGCGCGGAACGTTTAGCAAATGTCTGGTCAAGTAAAGGTTATTTGTTATAAACCGCTAGATTTACACAAGTACTTTACTACTATTGTATTCGCTTTAGGAGTAGGCTTATATAGCTCTGTGGCGTTTGGAATTGAGTACTGATCGTAAACTTGTGATATTGTTCATTTGCGCTAATCGTGTGCTAAATTAAATTCGTAGCACTGTTGTTGAAATTGTTAGTAAATAATTCCAATGGCACAGAGCAACTATTATGTATATTTTAACACATCACATATCTTATCTACTCATTGCATCTTTTTATACTGTGCGTTCGGTGGACCATGATAAACTTTTAATAATTATGTAATCTTACGGTATTCCGAATAGCGCGGCCCCCGCGCCTGCCAGACTCGCAGAGTGACTACCAATGTTTGTGTTGCTAGCGGCGGTGCCAGCTCGCGCCGGGCTCGTACAGTGGGGCTCACGTCCTCGCACTGTTTGTAATTTATTTTTGAAGCTGTTGGTATGTTGTGTACAATTTTAGAAGTTTATTTTTTATATTCTAGCTTATTGCCAAGTGTAAACGTCGTACGACGACTATCTGGTTCGCGGAGGAGAAATTGCCAGTACTGTAAAAATTACTGCCAATGAGTAGAATAACTCTACAGTCATACTTTATTAGTTAACGAAATACCACTATTGTAAACTTATTTTATGTCCTAAATGCATTTACGGCCACTTTTATCGAAGGCCTACGGTGACATGAACATCTCAAATCCAATTTTTAATATTTTGCTTTGGTTGTGTTACTTATACCTAAATAATTATTGTACTTGAGGATTATTTTGTACTGTATAATAAATGATGTAATAAATTCTTAAATTGATTTTGCATTTTTTTTATTTATCAACTGCATTTCATTTAAAGAACCCTTTAGTTACCAATGTCGTCAAAATAGAAGGTAATAATAGGAAAATATAATGAAGAAAATTCAGCTATAGTACAGACGAATAGCTAACTGAAAAACGTAACTCAAAACATCGCAGTCTTGTCCTAGCGAAAAAGTAACGAAGTTATCGCAACCCGCCTATACACACACCAGCCCTTAAAATGAGTCAACTGCTTGAAGTACAGAAGTGGGAGCGACCTCGAGCAGGGTTGGGCCCACTTGTATAGCCACAAACATAAAGGTAGGCGAAACCTAATACCGAATTTTCATACTATATGACTGACTGTGTCAACAATAATCGCTTGGGACTGGCCTGATCCTAGCTTCTGACAAATTCTTCAATATTTCAAAAACTAGAGGGCCTAGCCAAAAAACAACTGATTTCTTTCAACCCCTTTCTATTCTTGTCCCCCTAAAAATTTGTTTTCTTATTAGAAAGATAATATTTTTTATTAGGTCAGGGTGGGAGTGGCCTTGGGCAGGATTGAGCCCATTTATACAGTCTCAAACTCAAAACCCAATACCGATTTTTCTTGATGAAATGTACATGAGTAGTGAAAAACTAGAATCTTCAATGAAGTATTCAGTAGTAAATAAAATAAATAAATGTTCAATAAATAATTTAATAACCACGCTAATATTTACAAAATTGCACAAAGTGATGTTTACAACTTAAATAAATTAAAACTAATTACTTTCTAAGTTAATTTCAAAGTTACTTCTAGAAAACATTTTACAATGCTACCGAAGTCTCTTCTAGTTTAAAATTCTGAACACGTGTTTGAAGAACTTCTTTACTCTGCGCTTGAAATCGGCTTCTGAGTCTACATCTGCATCATCTTCTGATTCATTACTATCGTCATTGTCATTACCGGCATCATTATCGTCACTGTCATTTCCGGAATCATCTTCTACCTGACTTCTCTTAGATTCTTCATCATCATCTACTTCTTCAGGTTCCTGTTCGATATCATTATCACCTTCTTCTTCTTGACTCCTCTTAGATTCTTCTTCTTCAGCGTCCTCGTTGACTTCATCATCATTATCTTCATCGTCTTCCTGGCGTTTCTTGACTTCCTCTACATCATCGTCGTCCTCGAATTCTGCTTGACGTTTCACACG
Organism: Spodoptera picta; assembly: GCA_038387885.1. Taxonomy (NCBI): domain Eukaryota; kingdom Metazoa; phylum Arthropoda; class Insecta; order Lepidoptera; family Noctuidae; genus Spodoptera; species Spodoptera picta. Next base: position 208,532 of record JAZHFQ010000003.1, on the reverse strand, counting down.
TTTTACTTCATCTACAGATTCCTCGGCGTCTTCAAGCTCTTCCTGGCGTTTCTTAGCTTCTTCTATTTCATCTTCAGCTTGTTCTTCTTCTTGGCGTTTTTTGGCTTCTTCTACTTCATCATCAGACTCTTCTTCTTGCCGTTTCTTAACTTCTTCTACGTCAACGTCGGATTCATCTTCTTCATCTTGGCGTTTCTTGGCTTCTTCTATTTCATCCTCAGCTTCATCCTCTTCTTCTTGACGTTTCTTGACCTCTTCTACATCATCATCAATTTCTCCTTCTTCCTGACGTTTTTTGGCTTCTTCAGCATCATCTTCAGATTCCTCTTCTTGACGCTTCCTGGTTTCTTCTGCATTATCCTCGGATGCCTCTTCTTCTTCTTCTTGGCGTTTTTTAACTTCTTCTACTTCATCCGCAGCTTCTTCGTCTTGACGTTTCTTGATTTCTTCTACTTCATCATCAATTTCTTCTTCCTGACGCTTTTTGGCTTCTTCTACTTGATCCTCAACTTCTTCTTCTTGACGTTTTTTGGCTTCGTCTACTTCATCTTCAGATTCTTCTTCTTGGCGTTTTTTGGCCTCTTCTATTTCATCTTCAGCTTCTTCCTGACGCTGCATAACTTCTTCTTCATCCACAACTGCTTCTTCTTCTTGACGCAATTTAAGTTCTTCTACTTCATCCTCGACTTCTTCTTCCTGGCGTTTCTTGGCTTCTTCTATATTATCATCGAATACTTCTTCTTCTTGACGCTTCATGAGTTCTTCGTCGTCATCATTAGATTCTTCTTCTACCTGACGTTTCATGGCTAGCTCATCTTCTGATTCCTCCTCGACTTCTTCTTGCCTCATCAGTTTCTTAGCTTTCTCGAGTAAATCTTCTTGTTCATCAAGGTTTTCTTCTTGGGCTTTAAGATACTCGCCATCGAATTCATCATCACCTTCAATGATACCATCTTCGACAACAACTTCTTCTTGTTTCACAGTTTTGAAAGCTTTCAAGTAGTTTTTGACTGCATCGTCTTGCCATTCTTCGCCGGAGCCTTCAGCCTGGAAGGGTGCGACTTCTTGTTCCGGATCTTGTTCTGGCTCTGGCTCGGGTTCAGGCTCTGGCTCTGGTTCAGGTTCCGGTTCAGGTTCTGGCTCGGGTTCCGGCTCGGGTTCTGGTTCTGGTTCTGGCTCAGGTTCTGGTTCGATGCAGTGCCCTGGTGCAGGTGACCAGTCACATACCTGGAATAAATTAATAAATATTTTAGTCAAAACATGTTCTTAAATTTCTCGGAAATACAATTTGATAATATTTTGTCTCCAATTTTGTTTATGAAGTTATCTTTTTTTTCATGTTCTAACAGTTTCGAATACAATCGTTTAGGAGTTATGCGCGTACATTCTATGTCAGCAATGGTCATCTTACGCAAATGTGTTTTAGGTACCTACATCTTACTATTCATAAGATAAAGTTCAAATTTAATCTAGAATTTTCGTAGAATTTGTAACATCAAGATCGTTTATCTTTCGCGTGATGCCCAGAAGTATGTTTATCAAAATATTGACATATTATTATGACAGTGCGATATGTCAAACTACTGTCCAAATGTTGAGATAAAGGTTCTATGAGATAACAACAAACATTTGGTTGCAATTTTAACAACAATTTAAGTATGGATATAATAACTTACTAAATTACGCAACACTTTCTAAACAAAACAAACACAAACTGGTTGCGAACAATCCTCACCTGTTCTGGTTCATTGAACCAAGTTCCTGGTGGACATAGCATCAGGTAGGAGTTGCCGGAATAACACTGATAGTATTGGAAGCAGCTTTTGATGCAGGCGATCCTCAGGAAGTTCTCTTGACCACGGCACAGTGTCTCCGGATTTTGTCTCAATGGGATTGAGAGTCCGGAGCAGCTGGCCACGGCCGCCGCGCAGCATAGAAGCCAGATGGCTGCTGGGGAAGTAATAGGACCTTATTTATTATGAAAAAAGAGTAATTTGGGAAAATGTTTGGTTTTGTTTTTTAAAAATATTTGTTAGAGGGATAATGGTGTCTATTTTTTCAAGTAATAAAATAGTACCCAAAGATTAGCTTGTGCTAGATTAATACTATCGTACTTACATATATAAGTACTTAGTAGATACTAAGTACCTATACCTACGTAAAAAACGAGGATCTATTGTAATATGCGATGGAGTTTTATAAAACATTTCGGGCTTCTTCCAATTTAAGTAGAAATAACTAGTTTCGCGCAAGCTTGAGATTTTAATTTAAGGAAAAGTCAAGCTTTCTAATATAATTGTAAGTAGGTAATTTAAAACTTAGTATCGTACTGAAAATTGAGGAAAGATAAACATAGCGCTGCGTAGTACTAATTAAGTCAATATTTACCACAATTTCAACATTGTTTCAAAACTAACGCAACTTATTTCGATTGTGAAATATTCAGAAAAATACCTTAGAATACCTATATAAAATATGTTGAACTACTAAATTTGCTAATGTAAGGACTATTGTTTTTGAAACCCTAAATGTTTTATCAATAACCATATTAACTTTCACATATTCTACGTAACATTTCGTAGGCAGTTCCATTGCAATCTATTCTCCCATAACTTTCTTATTTGCATGATCTTCGATCTTATAACACTTGATAAGTATATTGTACTTATACATTTAATTAGGTACTAGCTTTATTTTATTCCTGTTTTTTCGCCATGGGAGCATTTAGATATTTGGGATGAAAAGTTTTTATTACTTAAGTTAACCCTGACCCTGCCTGTATACCAAATCCGTTCAGTAGTTTCAACATGATTAACGGGAAACCTCCAAACATCCAAAGGAAGAAACTTTCAGATATATAATATTAGAGGGATATTTATTCTAATGTAGTGTGTCTAATGTTGTTATCCCTTGACAAACTAACTTAAGGTACAAAGAAACCCTAGGTTAAGGTTTCTACATATTATTAAGTACCTACGCCCCGAAAAGCAACATAACAGGAGCTAATTTCTGTAATTACGATTATGATATAACTTCTAATCTGTAAGACAGAATCTAATGCATCTCAGTGATGGACAAATAAATATTATGTACATACCTAGTAAGTAAGTTATAACAACAATTTCAATTATTTAAAAAAATACCGGCCAATATGGCACCCCATCGATTATACCACCCTATTGAAATAGGAATTCACAAAAGCCAGGCATCTTTATACATTTTCTTTTAAGAATTGAATGCAAGAGTTTCATGCATGCCATAGCTCTTTCAAAAATATTACGTAACAATCCAAAACTTAAGGCTGCTCATAAGTTTCTATTCTACCTACAGTTAGTTACAAAGAGTAATTTAATTATCACATAAGTTAACCATCCATAAAACAACTAAACGTCAAATTAAAGAAACTTCACAAGAAATCCATTAAAATATGTAGGTACTTACTGTTCATTTTGACCGCACTGTCTCGTTACCGTGGCGATCCGTAACAAAAGTAAGATAAAAACGGTAAACCCTTCAATTTTATCGAGACCATATCAGATGCAGTGATAACAATACCCGATACAGTAAGATACAGAACTCAGATACTGTCCATCAAACCTTATCCGAACTAAAGCCGGGATGCTGCCGACACGACTAAAGATAAAATAAATCGCAATAATTTAAATTATCCTTTGTTGTTTAATAAACACAGAATTTTGTAGTACGACCAACACAATTAGTTCATTGGTATGTGCAGCTATTGAGCATTGCGCATGTATTTAATTCTCAGATAGAGTAGGGGACTATTGTGTTTTATTACTAGGTTTATTGAAGTTTCCAATAATTTTAATATGATGCACGGAGTTTGGAAAGCACCTAATTTAAGTACATAGTGAATTTTTACTTAGTGTGTTTATTATGAGAATTAAGCAGCCACACAATGACATCTCAACTCAATAACCCCCCCCCCCCAATCTCCCCAATCCTGAATCCCCGACAATCCTTAAATTCCTAATCCCCAAAAGTAAGATAGAAAGTTCCCAAAAGACCGGTAAGGCACTTGTAACGCCTCTGGTCATGGACGACGACGCCGCGCCGATTGCTTACTATCAGGTGATCTGTCTAATCTTTTACCGGCTACATAAACTACCTATAAAAAAACAATAGACAAGCCAATCCAATTGGTAATACTTAACATAATATCACGCCTTTTTATCCCCAAAGGGGTAGGCACACAGAAGTAACACCCACTTTTCACTATTTATGTTATCATAATACCTCTATAAATTACCAATTGATAATAGAGATCCAAAAACTCATTTTCATTAAAACTTCACATTAAAATTTACCACAATATTTTCAAATCTACTCCAACAGTAATACGTTTGAAAATATGGCCACAAAAGAACATCGCCGGTCCGCTGTTGATGTTGGTTTACCGATATTTTCCCTCTGAATATGCGCAGAAATTCTAATAAAACTCAAAATTGTTATTATCTTTTCATTTTCTTGTTAAACTACACGCCTTTGTACCTCATTCTGCTTGAACAGCGTTATTTTTGATCTGAATATTTACGAGGTATGAGTAATTATTATATGAGCTATGTTTTTCAACTAGATCGGAGCAGTTTGTTATTGCTTGCATACGTTTTATGAATATTTTATGTAATAATGTGGGTTATGCTTCAAAATTGGTGTTGAACCACTATAGGAGTTTATTTTAGTTGTGTTAGGACTTTGCTGTAAATTTGAAATAATTATGTTATAGTACGATACTTATATCTACTTTTTATTCTGATAAAGGGCAGAGGAGCACCTATTAAAATTGCCGGTTGTCCGGTGTAGGGACATAATTCTAGATGGGTTATGATGAGAATATTTGTAAACCGAGGACATCCAATAATACTTCATCACTTTGCACGACCCGGGACTCGAAACCAACCAACGCAACCAAATACTACCTATACCAAGACAACTACCTACGTAAAAATAGGTACCTACGTATATTTTCCCGAATTGAGACCGGATAGTGTTAGTCCTATCCTTTAAAAAGTAAATTAAAGATCAATTGATATAAATGCTTTGACTTTGACTACCACATAGAAAACAAACATTACATAAACATAAGCGAATAAATCGCAACAGTAAAACGATACTCTAAATAAATCGCACGTATTATCTAAAATCTAGCCAAGTCCTATGTACGTCGTCTACATGACCTTCTGTTCGTATCACGCGAATGCATATACGAGTGATAGATGAAAAATTGCCTGTTTTCTAGAAATTATGATAATTTTCAAGGTAAAACCGTTGTTATGGGGAAGGAAGACGTCTGTCTACACTGCTTACTTGGTAAAAATAATTGGATGTAGCACAGAAAGTTGCTACTTACATAAAGTAAGCGCTAAAAATATAACGTTTAAAACCGACTTCAACTTCAAACTTAACATTACACCACGCCTTTCATCCCTGAAGGGTTAGGCAGAGGTGCACATTACAGCACTTAATGCCACTATACAATGTAACAGTCACTTTCCACTATTTATGTTATGAGTCCCATGTAATTTTCAACCGACTTTGAGACTGCCTCGTTGACCGAGTGCTCGCAAGTGCGACTGCCGAGCAAAGGGTCTCGGGTCGGGCAAAGTATTACTGGGTTTTTGAAAATATTCTCAGTAGTAGCACGGAGTCTGGAATTGTGCCCGGTATATGGGCAATAGGCTCACCCCCTGTTACATGGGACTCATAACATAAATAGTGAAAAGTAGGTCTTTTCTACATTTCCGAACCCGAGACCCCTTGTCCGGCAGTCGTACTTACGACCACTCGGCCAACGAGGCAGTCAATAACATACAATAATCTGATAATCTATATTTCATGGCATTTCGCAATATGGTAAAATCTGCGTGTGTATCAAGTCGTGTGAATAGGTTAATTTACGAATTAAATTGATTGACATGAGGTTCCAGAAGCAGTGTGGTGATGGTACACCTGTGACCACCCCTACGCTTCCCGTGGGTATATATACGACTAACGGACTAACGACATTTGACACAGGGCAACATTTGAAACAGCAATGTTGTTTGCTTAAACATCTGACAAATTTGCTGGTCTCATGTAGATAATTTTATAATCTTATACTATTATATGAAAGAGTACTAAAGAGTTTGTTCGTTTGATCGCGCTAATCTCAGAAACTACTGGTCCGATTTGAAACATTATTTTTGTGTTGAATAGTCCATTTATTTAAGAAGGCTATAAGCTAATAACATCACGTTACGATCAATAGGCGCCGAGCAGAGCGACTAACACCGTAGTTGCTAGTGTTGAATAAAGTGCTGCTTTGAAGCCTATTTAAAAGAGTAAATAAATTACATAACATAACATAACATCACGCCTTTTATCCCCGAGGGGTGGGCAGAAGTACACGCAGAAGTAACACCCACTTTTCACTATATATATTATGAGTCCCATGTAATAAGGGGTGAGCCTATTGCCATATACCGGGCACATTCCCAGATTCCGTGCTACTATTGAGATTTTTTTTAAAACCCATTAATACTTTGCCCGACCCGGGACGCACCCGAGGCCCCTTGCCCGGTAGTGGCACTTGCGACCACTCGGCCAACGAGGTAGTAAATAAATTATCAATTACTATTTCTATAGAGCAGTGTAAAACAGACTTTTTTTAAAAGAATAACGAATGGAGTTTCTTGCTCGTTCTTCTCCATTCGAATCGACATTTTGGAACGAGCGCCTAGCTTCACTGACGGACAGACTGACAGACTTATTAGAATTATTTATTACATATTTGTTGACGTTTCAAAAGTACCAAATTATGGTTTAATTGAAATAAATGCTTTTGAGTTTGAGTGAGTCTGCTTCCATCACACGGCTGGTTAACGTAATTTCGACAACTTCAAACAAACAATAATATCTAAGAATAATATTCGTGTTGTAAGTATGTAGAGGTACAATATGAGAACACCATCTCATCACGTCTGTCGCATAAACTTTAAATAAAATGGCTTCACATCGCGAGCGTGCATTTCAAATGTAACTCTTTTGTCATACATTTTCTTGACCATGACAAAACATTGTTGAAATATTGTCATAAGGTACATTTTCTGTTGCCACGACTGTATTCCAGATGTAGTAAAGTGTTAGAATGATTGTAGGTATTATAGCGACGCGTGATATTGAACCGTATACCTTAATATTACTATATTTTCGCACACACACACACACACACTTCATCATCAACAGCCCATAAATGCCCACTGCTGAGCAAAGCCTCTTCTCACACGGAGAAGGTTAGAGCGTTAATCACCACGCTTGCTCAATGCGGGTTGGCGATTTCAAACTTATAATTAGAAATTATAAGTCCAGGTTTCCTCACGATGTTTTTCCTTCACCGTTTGTCAGTGGTGTCTAAATAATCTTAGAAAGTACATATAACTCGGAAAAAGTCACATTGGTACTTGCCGTTGGTAGGTTTCGAACCCGCACCCTCATGCATGAGAAGCGAGCGTCTTAAACCTCCAGGCCACCACGACACTTCAACAGCCTATAAATGCCCAATGCTGAGCAAAGCCTCTCATACGGAGAAGGCACGAGCATTAATCACCACGCTTGCTCAATGCGGGTTGGCGATTTCAAACTTATAATTAGAAATTTTAAGCCCAGGTTTTCTCACGATGTTTTCCCTCACCGTTTGTCAGTTGTGTCTAAATAATCTTGGAAAGAACATATAACTCGGAAAAAGTCACATTGGTACTTTCCGTTGGTAAGTTTCGAAGCCGCGCCCTTATGATGCATGAGAAGCAGGCATCTTAAACCTCCAGGTCACATTTTTCGTCAAATATTGTACTATCAACGCATGTATTTTCAGTAACTACGTTCTCAATTTGGTTCTCAAACCATATTCTAAACTAAACTACACTTTGTAACGAGCGACTAGCTTCACAGACAGACGGAAGAACAATTCAATATTTGACGTTTCAAAAGTGCCTGATTAAGGATTAATTTAAATAAATGCTATGACTAAACCCTGCACACAAAAGTCACGTTATTACCCAGTCGCGCAACGTTACTGTCAAAAATGAAAATAGTACCTAACCTTAGGTATACAGCAGCTGTAGCCAAATGCCATTTAGCGCTTGTCTACTTGTAGAATAGAGAACCAAATTATAACACTTTTCTGTGTCATCCACATACATTTTGATTTCTAGAGTAGGTACAGAGAGATTGCGCTTGCTGTGTACAGAGAGAGTATATATTATTTTATTAGTACTGAGATAGGTCACCCACCTACTGATAGATTAGAAGTCGGCGCCATAAGTTCTATACAAAATCATTCATTAGAACCTTAATACCTAGTTTACAATCTTGTGGCCATTAAGTTACATCATTATGATATGAGCTTATGGCACCGACTCAGTGGACTGATATGGAAATGGAACCATCTCGGGAGTATACCCTTTTAAACAAAACAATAATATTGTAAATCGGTTCACAAATGGCGGAGTAATCGGTGAACAAACAAAAAAAAACAATCAGCCAAACATAGTATATCCTCCTTTTTTTGAAGTAGGTAAATAAATATTTTTTGTTTTCATTAGTGATAGCATTCCGTTTACACTCTGTACCCATAGGTTCAAATCGTCATAAAACATAATTATGCCAAAGTAAGTTGTCTAAAGCTACGTAACAAAAGACTACGCCAGACCTGTAGGCTGATAAATTAAACTTATAGACACAATTAGATGATTTAGTTTAGTTACAGTTCTTCGTGAAGTTATCTCCGCCTGGTAAAACAACTTACTTATAACCCTGACTATACTACTTTTACAATTTCAAAAGTTTTGATGAATCTTTGTAACTTAATTAAAGCAAGGATTTAAGTGTAGGATTGTAGGAGAGCCATGCTTCGACACGAATGGCCTGGCATGGCATGACTGGGGTGATACCACGGCCTCACAGAAAACCGACGTGAACCAACACATTGCGTTGTGCTTTCGGCGTATGAGTGAGGTTACCAGATGTCTATAATTACCCTCTTCCCCAATCTCCAACAATACTTTAATTCCTTATCAAATCCAAATCAATCCCAAAATCCCAAAATGCACTTGTAGTAACGCCTTGGTGTTCCAGTCGTCCATGGGCGGCGATTGCTTACGATCAGGTGATCCATCGGTTCGTTTACCGGCTCATCCCATAAAAAGTATCAACATTTGTATTCTTTTTAAGGTTTGGTGTTCAGATGGACGCTGATGACAAATCACCATTGCTTCTCTGCTCGAAGGTGCCATAAGATACAACAGATGGACTATACGGTTGACAGTAAAGCTCTATGATAAACCTGAACCTTTTTATTGCCTCATACGCCTGCTAAGCGTGGCAATTATGATATAGACATTTGTAGAGGAGGCCAAGTCCAGCCGTGAAATGTCCCAACGATATATCTTCACGACGCTCCTAGTCGTCCTAACCAATTCCATGAAATAATACAACTTTCATCAATTTAAACTTAAATTCAATTAACTTAAGACACTTTTCCCGTGGTTTACTGGAGTGGCATCAAATCATGATAAAGTGCGTAGTAATTATCTATTGATCGTTAAAATTGATATTTTGGAACAATCAATCTAGATTTTATCTGCGGTAATATTGAATCAAGTCAGTATAAATTACAGCTAAGTTATGTAACAAAGATTGGCTGGTACTTAGGTACGTCTTCATTTTTTGGACTCGGGTAGTTCCTATAACTGCAACCAACGACCATGACATGGGCAGTGGTCTTCTTATAGCAACGTCTTTCTACGATCCCCAAGCAGAATGCCTCCTATCAAAAGAAAAGGCTTCAGAAGCCGACATCTTCTTGATAATGATGATGATCATGAATTCTCCTTTCAATAACCAATCAGACCTAAACAGCAATGCGATTTGAACAAGAAAATTTCAATCATATTTTGACCAAACCACGACCAACCATTATGAAACTTGGCGTTGAAGATTGATTTTAATGAAGCTTTTATACAGCCATGTGCCCAATTAAACCACATTTTATATCCTTAAAACAATTCCTTAAACAAATTAATAAATATTACAACCACATCCCCCAAGAGAACAAGCGAAACAATACCCAAATGCATTGGAAATAAGACACAACATATTTATCAAAGATTCCTGTTGTCTCTCCCGACGTTAGGAGATGCCATTAATTCACAAGATGTGTCGCCCAATAATGCCCAAGAGACCACCAGGCTATGTTATGTCCATGTCAAATAAAATGTTAATATAACTGACTGAGAATGTGAAAACATCACATTTTATTACAACCACTCAATGTTGTACATAACACGCCTCATAAGCGATATGGGATTGACAGAAGTCATGTTTACTTAATGTCCCACCAGCTTTTTAACCTGGTTTTATCCGCTCTGCTTCAGCGCCTAATGTTCGTAGCGTGATGTTTATAGCCTTCCCTCGCTATACCTTCCTTAATGAATGAGCTATCTAACACAATAACACTTTTTTCTAATCATATCAGTAGTTCCTGATATTAACACGTTCAAATGAATAAACGTAGTATATAAATAATATAGTGTAAGAAGTATAAGACTGCCTCGTTGGCCGAGTGGTCGCAAGTGCGACTCCCGGACAAGGGGTCTCGGGATCGATTCCCGGGTCGGGCAAAGTATAACTGGGTTTTAAAAAAAATCCCAGTAGTACCAAGGAGTCTGAAATTGTGCCCGGTATATGGTAATAGGCTCACTCCTATCACTTGGGACTAATAACATAAATAGTGAAAAGTGGGTGTTAGATTGTATAGTGGCATTAAGTGCCGTAATGCACACATCTGCCTACCCCTTCGGCGACAAAAGGCGTCATGTTATGTATATTATGTAAGAAGTATAAGATACCAACTCCGTCTGTTCAAACTCCCGGCTATTACAGATATGTTTCAGAAAACCAATAAAGGCTAGTGTTAATACTTCGCCTACCAACAATTTAAACCCAAAACCTCTAGTTACGAGTAAACGAGATATGTGATACATTTCCTCTCAAAATCATTCGTCCTTAAGATCACCTTTTAAATCACCTTATCAGTAGTTTCCAAACTACATAGTACTGACATTTCTTTTTTATGAATCAGATTATTGCGTATCTAAACCATACCACTTTATACTAGATTCGGAAATACATCACGAGTGTGGAATTTTAGCGATAATCTACATACGGTGTGCGTCACTCAGGCATGCAGAATACCGGAGTGACGAAAACGAAAATTAGAGTTTGAATAAAGGGTGGTATTTAATAATTTAACTGTAAGTTCCCTTTTTTTTTTAAAGAAAATATTCGAAATTACCACAAAAAATACTGAATTGCACACTAAATTTGCTCATCAAATAAATCAATTATATACTATACTGTTAGATCTTTAAAGCTTAACTGTTTTACTGAAAATCTATTTTTTAACTAAAAGTAAATCTAATAATTCCTAACCTAACCTATTTTGGAAATTCTGTTGTAATATTGAACATTTTTTTTATGGCATAAGCCGGTAAACGAGCAGACGGATCACCTGATGGTAAGCAATCGGCGTCGCTCATGGACACCTGGAACACCAGAGGCGTTACAAGTGCGTTATCGGCCTTTTGGGGTTTAGGAGTTTGAGGATCGTTGGGGATTCAGGAATTAGGAAGATTGGGGAAGGGGAGGGTAATTGGGCCTCCGGTAACCTCACTCACACGACGAAACACAATGCAAGCGTTGCTTCACGTCGGTTTTCTGTGAGGCCGTGGTATTACTCCGGTCGAGCCGGCCCATTCGTGCCGAAGCATGGCTCTCCCACACTTAAATTTGAGTGCAAATCAGTATTATTGATTTACGGAGAGTTATATGTAGTTAATTTGTAGTACAGTAATTTTTTTGGTATGCAGTAGGTTATTAGTGGAGAAATTTGGTTTGCTTAAATTTCTAAATAGAGATGCAGTAAAAAATTTCCCTTTAATAAGTAATGTATTTTACAACTACACAAAATAAATTATATCATAACTAGCGACCCGCCCCATCTTCAAATGGCTACAATGCTTGTGTAAATATACCTACTACAGAATATCCTTATGCACAACGTTCACAGCTTTTGTGTCATTCATCATGTCATCTAATGTACCAAAATAATGTAGTACAGAATACTGTATTATTTTGGTCTATCTCGTAGGGTTCAGCAAGCGTTTGCAATGTACTCGTAAAAAACGTGCTTATTTACGGCTTCACCTTAGGAATAGTAGAGGCATGTATTGTACATATAAACCTTCCTTAAGAATCACTCTATCTATTAAAAAACCGCATCGAAATTCGTTGCGTAGTTTCAAAGATCTAAGCATATAGGGGCAGACAAATAGCGGATAGCGACTTAGTTTTATACTATGTAGTGATGTAGAGGTGTAAAAAAGTTTACTGTCGAAATTCCAACCTCAAACCTTTATTATTTAACTGCACTAACAACTACCAGTAAATATGTAATCCAATACGATATTTAAATTATCATTTAGGTCATCATTCATTGTATATTATAGTTTTTTTTTTTGATGTCGATATACTTGCACAAGGCGCCTAGCTTTTTGGGAAGAAATACCAGGGAGTAAAGAAGACTAAAACCACCCCGGTGGTGACCCTCAGCACCTGTAAGGGGCACCTGGCACTCTGAAGAGACCTGCTCCGCAGCCCCCACGGTGCAACGCCCGTTACAGCACATTCCTAGGGAGACGTGCAGATGTGTAAGCCTTAAAATTGGTCACTACATCATCTCTTATACAGCTACATTTCATTTCACCGGTGTCTACAATCAAATGAATCTTACTTCTAATAACAGTAAAAAAACATTGACATTACATAACATCAAGCCTTTTACCCCCGAAGGGGTAGACGGAGGTGCATATTAAGGCACCTAATGCTACTGTACAATGTAACACCCACTTTTCACAATTTATGTTATGAGTCCCATGTAATAGGGGGTGAACCTATTGCCATATACCGGGCACAATTTCAAACTCCGTGCTACTACTGAGATTTTTTGAAAAAATCGACCCGTGAATCGAACCCGAGACCCCATGTCCGACAGTCGTACTTGCGATCATTCCGCCAACGAGGCAGTCACAAATATTGACACTGACATTAAAACAAAACTGACCCTCAACTTACAAGAAACAGGTTGGCGTACAAGGTCAACTTACCCCCTTCCTGGAATAAAGAACGTAAGTACTCCAACCTTGACAAAATAAAGTAAACTTTGACTTAATTCTAACACTCAAAGGGTAGGAACACTTACACAATAATTTGAGAAACTCTACTATTACGGTAACTTCTAAATTTCTTAGAAAAATCCCTTTTCTGTTACTACACAAACGGGCAAACAGTTTTACAGTTTGTATCCTTTTTAATTTTCCAAGAGTTCGTACAAGCTACGTGGTTTTAAGGATTAGGATCAATACTTGACTTTTCTGCTAAACTAACTAACATCTATCGGGAATTTCTTGATAGATTTCGTTATAAAATACTTATTCAGTAACTACATCTTTTTTTCTTTTCAGTTAATTTCATTAATCAGTTTTTTTCTGTATTTTAGCCTGTCTATGACCTCCTTGCTACACACAGTATTTTTTTAAGGGGGGAAAATCATCAAATGACTGCTCCCGCCTGGATGAGGCGGAAGGGAGTGTCAGACTCTTACTGACTAAAAACCACCCCGTTCCTTCTCCTGCACGTCCAGCCGGAGCTCCGGTTACCCGTTAGGTTCTCCGCGACTGCTACCCACGGTTTAGGTTTTACTTTAAGCTATATTGAACCCTTAAAGTCAATAACCAAAACATCATAACTAAAAGGTTAATATTTTTTAATACAAGAAATCCATAGAAATATAACTTCACTCACGTTTACTTCAGTACAAGTTTCTTGTCCATTCAAATAACTATAATCACATAATTAAAATTTATTCTTGTCTGATTGCGATGTTATGCAATAGTAAGTTCAACCCCCTGACTGCTTTTCTAAGTCCTCCCAAGAAAAGAGAGGGCGAAGCTAGTATTTTTATAAATCATGCTATAATTAATACAGCTAGCGCCGCCTGCACTATTTCTTGTTCACTGATATTTAGGTCATTGTTTGTAGTAACTAGTAAACTGTGTACTGTTTATATTACCTTGCGTAGGCCGTCGATCAGTAAAAGTAACCAAACAGTTTAGTGTGTGGGTACCGATTAAATATTCTCTAAATACAATAACTAACTTTTCCAATCAAACTTTTTCAAATGTCAAAATTTTGCTTGTGTAAAAATATCAAAATTTCACCTTTCAGATGTTTAAGACAGGTTCCCTAAGGCATTTAATATTTAAATGGTTCATGTCAAATGCTTATAAATAGGATCATCTGCTGCTGAGAGTAAGCTTCTCTATTTTTAATCATATTTCCTGACTGCACATCTCATCCATCCCTGTAAATTTTTAACCGACTAAAAAGATAGAGGTTACGCAATTCTAAATTGTTTTTAGTAAAATCTTACCTATTTACTCTATTTAAGCGACAAACAAACAAACTAATGAATTTGCAACATTAATACCGCGTTTCTAGCAGCCATACAAAATGAAATCGAAAATTTTGTTAAAGTTGGTCGCTCGCGAGTCGTTAAGTTCATTATTTGTTTCAGTGACTTATTTCAGCACGATTGAAGTTCCCATCAAACCTAGAGTTGGTTTCATGAACGACTTTACCTCTTATAATGATTGATTATAGTGTAAATTATATATTACTAGCGACTCGCCCCGGTTTCGCACGGCTGCAATCTATTAAAAAAACCGCATCAAAATCCGTTGCGCAGTTTTAAAGATCTAAGCATACATAGTGACGGACAGACGGCGGATAGTGACTTTATTTTAAAAACTATGTAGTGACATAGTTTTCAATAAATATAAAGGTCCTACGTGGCTGAAAAAACACGAACAAAATTACAATTTTGTATGAACTTTCTCATATGAACAAATTCTTTATCTGCTGAAATGAAATATTTTACAAATGATATGAAATTGCAACTGCAGTTACCTACCTAGATACAATTTTATGACATAGAACAACATAACAACAAGTGTGCCGAGCGAGAAACTCTTCGGTTCTATATACAAATTAAGACGCTCGTTATTGTTTCGAATTACTGTGGTCCCACTTAGGCAATAGTATCATTAATTACATGGAATTCATAATTATAACTGTAAAAGTTGGTTAATCTATAAATAGTACCACGACCTATTCTTTCGAGGATAAAAAGCACGATTTTATGTGATATTTATGTTATTATTGGCTTTTATATGCGGCTTCGCCTGCATCACTTCAGTCACATATACATATATTTCTAGACTCAAAAAATAAAATCCTTTTTTGTTGACGGGGAAAACCTCTAAAAAGCGCCTAGCTTGTAAGGGGAAAGTACTAGGGAGTGTGGGATATTTAACTCACTAAAACCTCCCCGGTGGCCACTATATGCACCTAAAGGAAGCATCGGGTCCTCTTAGTAGACCAACCACGAAGCCCTCAAAGTGTAACGTCCGTTACCACCAGGTGGTTAGTATGCCACCTCTCTATGGAGACCTATGTGTCTTCCTTGAGATCACTGGGTGGGCGCCTAGATTCTATACGCCCCACTCTATACACCCATGACACCCAAGATAATGACTGCTGATACTGACATAGTGTTTGCATTAAGAATGCACAGACGGATATCTCATTTTCGTTGGTCTATAGATTAAGACAGATGACGTAACGTATTAAACATAAGAAATTGCTCGTAGGCTAATCGACACTACTCGTGACCTCTGCTGGCTATACTTTCGGACAGAAATTAAGCATTGCTATTTAACGTGGCAATGCTGCGAGTCTTCTGGGCATGTTTCCCAGCGACAGTGACGCGGACGACTTCTTTGACGCCTAACTGACGGAATTTCGTTTTGTCATTTTGTCTTTTTTTATTTGCTGTTTTAGTTTTCTTTAAGTTGTATATATTTATTCATAATTATGTTATTTAGTTACATATATGTAAAGAAATGTATTTAAGTAAGAAATATGACGTACATTCATTTGATAGGCGGCATTAAAAGATACATCACCATCATTAACGACAACACCTGGTGACCTTCCACAATAAACTATGGGCTTTTTCATTATAAGAGGGTTTTTTAAGGGAGGAAAATTATCGAATGACTGCTCCCGCCTGGGTGACGCGGAAGGGACTCTTAGTGACTAAAAACCCGTTCCTTCTCCTGCGCTTCGAGCCGGAGCTCGAGGAGGATATAAGGGTTTTAAAAGGTTCAGGTTTATATAAGAGAGTGCTGCTGCCCGGTCGCTGCTATATGTATAGTCTTTTTCTTATGGGTCAAGCCGGTAAACGAGCATACTAGGTGATGGTAAGCAATCAGCGTTGCCCAAGGACACCTGGAACACCAGAGGCGTTACAAGTGCATTACCGGCCTTTTGGGGATTAGGAATTTGGTTCTGTTTTCAAGCCATAACTTTAGAACGGCTAGACCGATTTGGCTGATTTTTTTTGTTGTGTTAATTATTGTCAGGAGAAATGGTAATGGTAAGAAAAGGCTCTTATGACAGAAAAAAATCCTGAAAATCCTACGGGAACGGGAGAATACGGGGTTGCGCGTACGAAGTCGCGGGCAGAAGCTAGTTATTATTAAATATACTTATTTTATAGACAAAAAGAATAAGTTACACGAAGTTTCTAGTTCGTTCTTGCTTTATGGATCTACACTAAACTTTGAAATGTAGGTACTGAATGCATTGCAATATTAATTAAATTTTAATTGCATTCTTGATTTGAAAAGTACTTAAGTTCTCTTATTAATTGTTCTTCATTTTAACCTTTTATAAATGTGAAATAGACTACGTAACATATTTTTTATGGGATACGACGGTAAACCATCTGACGGATCACCTGATGGTAAGCAATCGGCGTCGCCTGAATCACCAGAGGCGTTACAAGTGCGTTGCCGGCCTTTTGGGAATCGGGAATGTGAGGATTGTGGGGGATTCGGTGATTGGGCAGACTTTGGGGTAATTGGGCCTCCGGTAGCCTCACTCACACGCCGAAACGCAACGGAACCATTGATCCACATCGGTTTTCTGTGAGGCCGTGGTATCACTCCGGTCGAGTTGACCCATTTGTGTCGAAGCATGGCTCTCCCACAAATAAAACATGAGATAAATATTCACTAGAAGTTACTTTGAATCAAATTTTTCGAACAATATACCTATACGTTCCAAAGTTTTCAATGATGTAATTGATGGATCGGTTCGGTAATGATTTGGAAAAGATTTTCATGATTAATACAAGCGATAATTTTACAAAATACAGTTTTAGTTTTCAAATTCTCCTCTGGAGTTTGGTTACCTAGCTTATCAAAATATTTAGAGTAGGTATTTAGACTTTGTTATCCTATACCTAGATAGAGAGGCCTTAATGTTTGTTTTACGTTTAAAGGTAAGGGGTCATCCATAAATTACGTCACACGAATTGCATGATTTTTTTGCCCCCTCTTCTCACACGGAGGCGGTTTGAGCATTAATCACCACGCTTGCTCAATGCGGGTTGGTGATTTCAAACTTATAATTAGAAATTATAAGCCCAGGGTTCCACACGATGTTTTCCTTCGCCGTTGGTCAGTGGTGTCTAGATAATCTTAGAAAGTAAGTACATATAACTTGGAAAAAGTCACATTGGTACTTGCCGTTAATAGGTTTCGAACCCACTCCCTCGTGCATGTCAAGAAGCAGACGTCTTAAACCTCCGGACCATCACGACATCATTGAAGAACTAATAAAATAATTGTATTGTGAACCTGATTGAAAAGGACCTATGGAGTTTCTTACTCTTTCTTCTCCATAGAAATTTACACCTTGGAATGAGCTTCACTTTAAGGTCATATTACGATCCAATACGATATTTAACAACTAGTCAAATTCAATACTTTTTTCTTTGAATTTTGTACGAGATTGTGTGACTTTCGTTGGTAGTGGTGAAGGTTACGCATGTGCTTTTGTCATTCCTACGTTTGTTTTCAATTTAAGTGATCCAATTCATAGTGATCGGAATTGAAATCTTTTAAATTTTGTGTTGTCGTGTTGGTTAAGTGTGTGTGTGTGTAAGTTTTTAACAGGTATTGGTGTGTTTCTAAGTATAATTTAATCTATTCCTCTGCTCACATCTCTTTAATCAGAAATGGATGAGGTGAAGCTACCAGACCCTCCCGATCCCGATAAATCCCCGGAATATGAGACGGAAACCATTCTAACAATCACTCTTCCTCCCGACACCCCGGATATCGAATTAATGGATTCAGAAGTTCCAAAAACCCGAAAACGACCTGCAGGCTCCCCCCCTATCACCCAGAACAACCCTCCGAAATTGGCTAAAAGTATAAACAGTCGACAATGTTATACGGCCAGGGATAATCCCCCTTACGTAGTTTATGTGTCTCTTAAGGACTCCCAGACGTCTGGCACTACTCTCCACCCAGTTAAGTTTGGAATGTTTTTAATGAAACTCAATATTAATAATGTTAAAATCGGTGGTGTCAAACGGCTGGGGAGGAATAGAGTTTCGGTTGAGTTTGTGACGCACCAGGATGCAAATAGCTTCCTAGTAAACGGTATGGTGGCTCAAAGCTATGTGACATCGATACCACAATTTAACATCACACGAATGGGCATTGTTAGGGACGTCCCTGTCGAATGGACAGAGGACGAAATTATTAGCAATATCAGGGTTCCCGCCGGGTGTGGGGCTGTAATAAAGGCTAGGAGAATGAACCGCAGAGTCTCAACCACAAACGGTACCGAATGGAAGCCTACTCAAACTGCTGTGCTTACTTTTGACGGCCAAACACTACCTAAAAAAGTGTTTTGTTTTTACTCAGCGCTGCCGGTAGAACTATACTCATACCCTACCATACAGTGTTATCACTGTTGCCGTTTTGGGCATACCCGCACTCTTTGCCGCTCCAAGCCACGTTGTTTCAAGTGTGGCCAGGATCATCCAGGGGATGGATGCCAGATTCCAGCTGAGACTGCCACCTGTGTCAATTGCAGTGGCACTCATTTTGCTAATGACAAAGCTTGTCCTGAATTGGGTCGCCAGAAGAGCATCAAAGCTCTGATGGCTGAAAAATAAATTTCATATGCGGAAGCAAGCCAGGTTTTCCCTACTGTAAAAAGGTCTTATGCTGAGGTCTCAAGATCAGTCAACCTCATTGATCCATCTCCTATTAAAAAACCATCCCAACAAAGAGTCTACTATAAAAAAACTATACACCTTAAACCTAAATCACATGCTCCCCTATCTCCTAGCTATGATAAGAAGGCTCATCAAGCCCTTATCCAAGACCACTCTTACTCCCCATCCAAAAACGGTTGCGCTTTCCCTGTGGAATCCGGAACCAACATTCGTAGCTCCAAGTACATTCTTAATATAGTTTCTGATATGCTCATGGCAGTACTATCAAACCATGCCCAAACTGTACCGGACCACGTCGCACACAAGCTTTCAACAATTCTTGATTATATCTGTAAAATTCCTACCTCTAACACTGCTTCAGTGGAACGTGAGGAGTACTCTTCCCACGAAGAGTGACTTACTCCACTTGATGAATAAATTTAAACCACCGATTTGTGGCATTGCTGAGACATGGCTTCGACCGAATACAAATTTCGGGATCCCGTGTTTCAGCGTTGTCAGACATGACAGATTTGATGGTTACGGAGGGTGTGCTTTGTTAATTAATAACAAAGTACCCTTCTCCCAGATCCCTCTACCCTTCGTTGGCGATGACATAAATGTTGTCGCTGTTAAGGCTGAGGACATAAACATATTTGTATTTTACATTGCTCACCCTCATGTTGACCACCTTATTTTGATTAAAAATTTACTTACCTCAGTAAGTGGCCCATTACTTGTTATAGGTGACTTTAACTCCCACCACTATAGATGGGGTTCACATTTTTGTGATAATATGGGTAATGAGCTAGTTGAGATGCTGGACGAACTCGAGCTGTGTGTCATTAATGATGGCAGCCCTACTCGTAGGTCTGCATTTGGTCAAAGAAACAGCTGTGTGGACTTGACCTTTTGCTCGCCTGTTATGGCTAGCGTGCGAAATTGGAGTTGTTTAAATTTAACCTATGGTAGTGATCACTACCCCATCATAATTAAACACCTGTCAAAATCCATCCCAGATAAACCCCTTCCCCCCCTATTAAGATATCGTTTAGATTCTGCAGACTGGGATCTTTACTCAAAATTATTAGACCTCCGCATCTCTCTCCTTCCACCAATCAACAACGAGAATTCTTTGGAATGTTTCTCCAAATTTTCGGACCTGATAGCCTCCACAGCCGAAGATTGCTTTCCGGTGAAAAACGCACCGAAAGGCAAAATCCCTTCTCCACCATGGTGGGATAGTGAATGCACTGCCATGATAAGAGCTAGGAATGCGGCTGAAAAGACATATAACCGAGATATGAACCTGAAAAACCTCCTAAATTTCAAGCGAATTTTGGCTAAGTCAAGGAAATTGTTCAAGAAAAAGAAGAGACAATGGTGGCAGAGATATTGTGGTTCACTAAGCCCATCGACAACAATATCTAAAGTTTGGCAGAGAGTTAAAAACTTTAGGAACTCCACCAAACTTCCCACTATCTCCACCTTCTCAATCACAATCTCTGAGTAACAGTTTTTTCAACAACATTGCCCCAACGTATGTTCCGACTGCAGATGAATGCTGCCTGAGATCCCATGAGATCGAGTGTCTCATGACCCGCTCGATTTGGAGTTCTCACCTGAAGAGCTTCAAACGGTACTCAATCATGTGAAGGACTCGGTACCAGGGATTGATGGGTTCCCCTACTCATTCCTAACTAAAGCAGGAACTAAATACTACCTTGACTTGGTCAATTTTTGCTTTATTTCAGAATATATTCCTCCTAACTGGAAGGATCAGGTTATTATGCCGCTGTTAAAAGCTGGCAAGGATCCTGGTGGCCATTTGTCGTACAGACCTATTGCCCTATCGTCCATACTTATTAAAACTTTTGAACACCTCATCAAAAACCGCCTTGAATGGTTGGTTGAGAGCCAGGGGCTGCTTCCGGCGACTCAGTTCGGCTTCAGGAAAGGTCTGGGTACGGCTGACAGTGTGGGTACCCTCACGTCAGCCATCCGACTGGCCCTTAGCAGGCAGGAGTCGTTGGTCGCAGTCTTCTTGGACATCTCAGCGGCCTATGATTCTGTCCTCTTACTCCTTCTCAGGCAGAAACTGCAAGACCTGAGAATCCCGAGTAGGATCTGCCGAATTATAGCCTACATCCTTTCCGATCGTACCCTCCAATTGAGAACTCCTGTGGATAACCCAGTACGGAGGTCCTCCTGGAAAGGTTTACCTCAGGGGTCAGTCCTTAGCCCCATCCTTTATAACATTTATACATACGACCTTCCCTCCTGTCTAAATTTTAACTGTAATGTCCTTCAGTATGCTGACGATATCGCACTAATGGTTACTAACAGCTCTATAACAGACGTCGCCCACTCCATCAACGTCTCTTTGTCCTCATTAAGCCAATGGCTTCTTAATCACGGGTTATCTTTAAGCGCCCCAAAAAGCTCAGCTGTCATTTTTACACGCAAACGACGCACTCCGGATCTTCGTATAGAGATAGACGGTCAGGATATCCCGATCAAAAGCAGTGCTAGATTCTTGGGGGTTTATCTCGATTCAAAGATTTCTGGGGCGGATCACATAAACACTGTGGTTGCAAGGTGTGAACGCTCAGTATCGATACTCAGAGCTCTGGCTGGGGTATGGTGGGGTGCTCACCCCTACTCATTGAAGCTCATCTACAATGCATTGGTCAGAAGTGTAATGGACTACTGTTGCTTCCTTATTGTTCCTTGCAATAAAGGTGCATTAAAAAAACTAGACTCCATTCATGCCAAATGCCTTAGAATAATTATCGGAGCTATGAAATCATCCCCCATAAATGCTCTTCAGGTTGAATGTGTAGAGCCTCCCCTCAACCTTCGAAGACAATACCTGGCAGACCGCTTCATCTCAAAAGTCCTCTCCCTCTCATCACACCCCCTTCTTCCTATCCTAGAACAAATCCACTGTTCCTATAGGTCCTCTTCCTACTGGAACAATAAACCTGTCCCTCCCGTGATTGTCAGGTACAGGGAGCTTAAAAACCTCTCTGCACCCATCAGGCAATATCCTGTACTCCCGGTTTTCTCTTCCGTATATGAGGTTATCCACTTCGGGCCAAAGATAATTCTAGGACTCGGCATTTCGAAATCCTCTGTGGATGCTGCGGGTGAGTTTGGGCGCGCTTTGAACAAATACTGGAGGGGCTGGAATATTTTCTTCACCGACGCGTCTAAACTATCCCGAAATGGAAGTACAGGAGTAGCAGCGTACTTCCAAAATTCGAAGATCGCCCTACTCTCCAAGTGTCCCCCGGAAGCATCTGTCTTCACGGGAGAATGTGTTGGCATTTTGGAATCAATAAAATTTATTAGAGCGCACAACCTTCAAAATTCTGTTATTTTTTCCGACTCCCGAAGTAGCCTACAGTCTTTCAACCAAGACCAGCTCTATTCCCGAACTCATAGCAGTTTGGTTGTTGAGATAAAGGCGCTTCTTTTTTCTTGCATCAAAGATGGCATAAAATAAATATCGAGATCGCTTGGATTCCTGGTCACTCTGGCATATGTGGTAACGAGTGTGCGGATTCATTGGCCAAATTTGCGGCCTCGAATGATGTCGAACGCCAACACTACGTTGTGTACGGGTATGATATACGTGCCGACACAAAACACAAGCTGTTTGATTCATGGGCTGCAGTGTGGGTAGAAACTTCCAAACGGAAAGGTGCCTACTATGCAGTTGTCCAGCCCGGCGACAATCCGACGGAAACCTTGGTTTTCCAAGTACCCTAAGCTTCCCCGTCATAATGTTTCATCCTTGTGTAGGCTCAGACTCGGCTATTGTAGTAGTCCGGTCTTCCTCAACAAGATCCGTGTCCGCGACAGCTCGCTGTGCGAATGCGGCCTTGATGAGGGAACCTTAGATCACATGTTTTTTTCGTGTCCTTTAAATTCCCAATCCTTTGACCTCTACAAAAAACTTCCCAGTATCCAAATCCCACTCCCAATCAGTTTCCACCTCCTTTTAACTCACTTTCCCCACAAAGTAATTATTTGTATATGTAAATATTTGAATGGAAATGAGATCAAAATGTGACGGTGTCCAATGATGATTAATATCTGTCTATATTGTGTATGTCCCCCAACTATTTTTTACACCACTGTATATATTATACAATAAAATAGTTGATAATGTTTATGTTTACTAACCCAATTGTTTTGTCCTTTCAGCTACTAACAACTAAAAACTACCACAAAGTTAAGTTCGACGGTCCAATAATTTTGCCGTCACCACTCGACACTGGCAGTATAGTCGACAACACCATTGTGGAGACTCGGCTGCCAAAGAAGAAAAAAAAAAAAGAGATTGTGTATTGTGACGTCACGTTTCTATAGCGTCAAACAGCGTATTTATTTCTTAAAAATTTGCTGGAAAAATATTAAAATTAAGTTGGTGATAAAATCAATTAATGAAAGTGTAATTAGTTTTTTTTTATAAATATTGAACAGTCGAAATAATTCATTTTTGATTAAGGAAAGTACCCAATTATTACAAAACCTGTGTTACTTTTTCTTAGAAATATAAAAGAGGTCTTATGTAATTTGAGTCACCTGTAACAAGTTTACAATAAAAACAGTCTCTTCGTCAGCGTTTACTTAAATACTTCACAGAACGGTAGACTCTGAGAAATAATTTCAAAATCCTATAAATTTTCTTGAGAACACTTCGGTCCTGTTAATTATTCTGCCCAGCCTTTACAAACCTCACTTTCATTGTATTTTCTACTTTTTAAACAAAAATACTTGAAACTGGAGTTTCAAGCACTTTTCAGGTCAGTACTATGATGAAAAGATTCCTAAAATATCTTCATTTGAATATTCATTGTTTCAAACAATTGATGCGTGAGATTTTTTTTCAGTTATTGTTCCGTCCTGGTTAAGGTCGCAGTTTTAAACAGCCAAAGGTGAGATGTTGGGTTCCGTTTCTGGTCAAATGTTGTTAATGTTTTCGATTCTACGCATTAGGTATGTGTATTTACACGAAATCTTAGCTATATTTTAAGTAGTACTATTTAATATTCCAATATCGGAAACTTTTACACAACAATAGTTAACCATTATTGGAATTATGTAAAATATTCGAGTTATATAACTTTTTCTTTTTTCTTTTCTTTTTTAAAAAACATTGCCTCACACTAGGATTTTCTTCTGTGTCGTGAGTGCGTTTACAAACATACAAGTTTACTATTGTGTAAGTAGGTACACAATTTGAGGATCATAGATTCTCAAATTGTTTTCTCTGTCTCTCTCTCTTCATCAAAGAGTTGCTCCGTGCGGGAATCGGACCCGCTACAGGTTTCACGGCAGCCGATTGCCCAGCCACCGCGCCAACTGTGTACTCACCAACTAGAGGTATATAACTAAGGACCAGTGGAGAGGCGATGATGAAATTAACATAATTTTCAAAGGGCAAGTACTGACGGTTTATTTTGCGAATAACTATGTTTGCCCAGCCCTTTGAAGTTCGTTGTTTGTTGCCATCATTCAGTCGAAGTTTGGTGATCTTCGTTAACTTACAATTTAACCGTCTTTGCTGAATTGTGTGTAGGCAGATAAAATACAAGGAACTGTATTGTTAAATTATGCTTGAGGTTTTGTAAAGGGATTTGAACGATTGGTTATAATATGTAACATACCTTATTAAGATGAGCTTACTTTTTAAGCCCCGATAGGCTAGGCAGACGTGCTCATCTACACATGGGTAAGTATTTTTTTTTTCTAAGGGGGGAAAATCATCGAATGACTGCTCCCGCCTGGGTGAGGCGGGAGGGAGTGTCAGACTGTTACTGACTAAAAACCACCCCGTTCCTTCTCCTGCACGTCGAGCTGGAGCCCCTGTTACCCGTTAGGTTCTCCGCGACTCCGAATCGACATCGGCCCTATTGGGCCCCATCTGTGGTGGTCTGATGGCTCTTTGAGGCGCGCGCGGAACGCGACGCGCCGTACGCTCGGGTCTGTTTCTGGTCGGACGGGGAGCCACCCATGCTCGCCGTCCGCAGGCCCGCAAATAACAGAAGTGTAACACTTCTTTTTAGGGTCCATGTTACGACCTGGTGTTAAAATACGTTTAGTACGGTTGACGGTCGTCGAAGGAATGGTCACCCTGGGAGACGCCTTGTCGCACGAAATCGCATCGCAGCAATTCGCATCATAATTTTTTGCATTACGAATTCGCATCGCATCGCAGTTTAGTGTACGAGCCCTAATGTAACTAAACTATATATTCTGGTTTGTAACAAAACCAGGGCCTATAGTCTAGTATTACTAATACTCGTATTATAAATGTGAAAGTTGGCGTGTTTGTGTGTATGTACCTATGTTTGTTCCTCAATTACGTCAAAACGGCTGAAGATATCAGCATGAAATTTATAACAGGAATGGATTATGGTGTTAAATAACACTGGCTACTTTATATTCCACAGGAATGCGAGCGAAGCTGCGGGCAGAAGCTAGTATTTAATAAACGTTTCTCCACTAGCTCTAACTAGACCAGACTGCAAGGGAAGTAAGTTTTTCTTTGTCATCGATACCTTTTGAGACAACTGATAAACTTGTGAAGCTAGACTAGATCGATAGCAGATCTGACGGGAGATGAGGTCCATTGCAAGTCTACACAATGATGCTCTATTGTGTCTGTGAGGGAACTTGAAGATAGAATACCTTATATTCTTTTGGTATTTTACAAGCTTTCATTCTTATTATGCTTGTGTGGGAAGTAAAATCTTATAACTAAATTTTGAAGTAGCTATACATATTTTCAAGTGGTTGAGCTGAAATTTTGTTGTTTTAGTTTGCATGACCATACATTTTAAGCTGCATAAAAGCTTGTTTTTAATTTATTTTGGACTTGTATTTTGATTTTCCTTAGTGAAAGTGTACATACACCTAATATGAAAGTTCCCTCTTCGAGATCTATTACACTAAATCAATCATAGTGTAAATTAAAGTTACGGTTTAAATAGATGATTCTCGAAGCTATATGCAATATGGCGGCTTGTGGGCGCCTCAGCAATCTAATTAGGAAATTTTTCACAGATTTACACAGAATGGAGGACGCGTTTTGTGACTAGTGGTCGCTCGTAGCGTCGTAGTCACCTTTTCGATATTAAATAAAATTAAAGAAAGGAAGTCATTATGTATTTTCGAGAAAAATAAGAGATACGGCTCAGATAACCTACAGAAAGGTACCTACATATGTACTTTTTGACAGTTATAAAAATTATAATATCTAAAAGGATTGCAACCTAATTGAACAATACATAGCATCATAATAGTGACAAAATATTATTATATTTTTAAATTGCTTTTGTATTCATAACAAATTCTTCATAATATTAGAGAATGTGGTAGAATTTTTATACATTATTTTGGCTACCACATCAAAGCGCGAGCAGCGTTCATGCGGGTACTCCATTTACTTATTAATCTGTGTTTATTATCTCTGTGCTTACGCTCGTCGAGCAACATTTAGCACAGAATGCACATTGAGCTTGCGTTCTAAGTGAATTGAATATAATTCCTTACGCACTTGAATTGAATTATCCATAATTTATTAAATTAAGTCGAATAGAAATATTTTAAAATTTGTTAAATTAGTACAACCACAATACCTCTATATATAGAGGTATAATAATGAAGAAACAGTAATTGTTCTCGTAATAAAATAATAGCAATTATAAAAGACTGATAATAATAAATAAATAATAAATAAATGATTATTAACCATAATTTGTGCAGAACACTTATATATAACATTAATCGTTACAACATCATATAAAAAGTGAGTACTTAAGATGAAACTATGGTACCCAAGGTAAGATCAAACTTGTGTTATGGGTACCACCGTTGTCCTTCTTCATTTGCACAAACTTAATAAAAACGTATAATCAAAATGTCTGCGACCGAATTTTTAAATTCTATCCTTTTGTCAAAAGAATGCATTTCAAATTAAATGCGTTATTATTTAAAAAGAGAACGCTTTCTTTTTTATGCAAACGAAATCCAAACGGTCTATTGTAATGGCCGCCGAATTTAATTATCTGCTTTTTAATTTGTTCCCTATAAATCCTTTTACAAAAGATTCCCCATTTTCAATCACGGACTATCAAAAAGCGCTTTTTAAATTTTAATTAATATCAGGGAACAAAAGTAAATAACTCCTGGATTTTTTATAATACAAATGACCGTTTTACTAGCCACCCCTGAAGCATCTCTCTACTAAAAGTGCTTTAGATTGACGTAGCGTCTAAACCAACTTACTTGTACTGTTGGGTAGCATCTATAGGTTAGTGAAAACCAAAACGTCGTTAAATACCACCTATCTTAAGTTAAGGGTAGTAGAAAAGTAGGTATAAACTGGCATCAGTGTAATTATGTATATTATGGAATAAGAGGTAAATCTCTGGATCTTCTTACCTCATACTTGAGTAACAGGATTCAGAGAGTCGAAAAAAATGGAAAAGGGTCTGTTGTCAGGATGGGGGTTCCGCAGGGGTCAATTCTCGGCCCATTTTTGTTTCTTACCTTTATATGACTTACCTTACCTTGTAAGGGATAACCACGGGATAGTACTGTTTGCGGATGATACTTCGTTATTATTTAAACTTAAACGTAGACAATTAGTCATTGATAATGTGAACAGTGCTCTCTCGGAGATAGTACGCTGGTTTAATGCCACCAACCTATTACTAAATGGAACTAAAACTAAATGCTTTAAATTTACAACACCAAATGTTGGACATGTGAAAACCAGCGTGCTCATTAAGGGTGAGGAGTTGAGCCCTGTAGATTCTACTGTCTTTTTAGGTATAACCCTAGACGCTAAGCTCCAGTGGGCTCCACATATAAATAAGTTATCGAAAAGGCTCAGTTCTGCAGCATATGCCGTTAAAAAATTAGAAATCTAACCGATGTAGATACAGCGCGATTTTACTTTAGTTATTTCCATAGTGTCATGTCATATGGTATTCTCTTATGGGGGAATGCTGCTGACATTCAGTCTATCTTTTTTCTGCAGAAGAGGGCCATTCGATCAATTTATAATCTTACTCCGAGGTACTCTCTCAGAGAACTATTTAAAGAAATTAATATAATGACTGTTGCCTCTCAATACATTTATGAAAATGTAGTATATGCTCATGAAAACAAAAGTTTATTTAAAAAACATAGTGATATACATAATATAAACACGAGAAATAAAGACAAATATGTTGTTCCCACTACTAGACTAAAGAAAATAAGTGGTTCCTTTAGATGTCAGAGTATACGCTTTTACAATATACTTTTCCAGCCATATCCAAAATTTGAGTCTAAATAAATTTAAAAATGTCATTAAATATAAATTTTATAGTAAAGCTTACATATTATAAAATTTAATTAAAAGAGGTGGTACATGTGCTTATAAGTGCAAGATAGCGGTCCTACGGGATTATCGTATATGAATAACTCCTCTATTCAGGATTCAAACGACATATTAAAATATGATATATCACCAATTGATGATGATTTGAATAATCGAAGTATCATTTATGCGAGCAATTGTATAAAGGGTAGTCGGAACATTCCGGCAAATGTAACGACGTTGTCGGTAGATCGTGAACGGTTGAATATCGAAGGAGCGGGGCGCATGGAGACGTTTAACACGGCCGAGCAGGTCTGTGAGTCATCACCGGCCGCAGATAACTTTGTATGCAAACAGTTGATTGACACAAACAAATGCACGTTTGCAGATGTACTGTTGCATTCAAAAGATAGTAAAGGTGAAAACGAACAAGGATGGACATTAGTACAAAAACGTAAACCAAGGCGGAATAACCGTTTACAGGGAAAGATGGGAAGCAGTACGGTGGAAACGGAATACAATTTTCGAGCGGCCGACCGTAAAATACCCATATTCATTACTAACGTTCATAAACGAACGTTAGAATCTGATATATGCAAATATATTTACGGTAAAACTAGCGAAAATGTGACTTTAGAGAAAATTATGATGAAGAAACAAACTGACCATGACGCCTATAAATTTTTTGTATCTGCGTCCAAATTACAGATGTTCTTGGATGAAAAGCTATGGCCGAGTGGCATCATTTTCAGACGCTTTGTACATTTTAAGAAGAGATCTTCGACAGAAACAGTTAAAGTTCTCTTCTCATAACGGTCTTTATAACAGATTAAATGAATAGTGAAGTTTACAAATTTGCTACTTTTAATTGTAAGAGTGTCAAGCGATCTGTTGATGGAATACGCAACCTGTGTAAAAATTGTGACATAGTGGCGCTTCAGGAAACATGGTTGTTGGCCAGTGATTTATCATATCTGAGCACTATTGATGATGAGTTTGGCTGCACGGGGACTTCGGCGGTGGATATGTCATCAGGCTTGTTACGAGGACGTCCGCACGGCGGTCTCGGTATCCTCTGGCGGAAAAACGTGTTTACGGATGTGAAGGTGGTGCAGTGCAATAATCCGCGAATATGTGCGATACGCGTAGTGTTGCCAGAGCGGTCTATACTAGTGGTGAATGTTTACATGCCAGTGGACACAGTGGCGAATCTGATGGAGTTTACAGACATCCTTGGGTCGGTAAGCGCTATTATACACAGTTGTAGTATTGATTGTGTATACTTACTGGGTGACTTTAATGCGCACCCTACTGAACAATTTTATATTGAACTATTATCGTTTTGTGAGGAGCAGGAGTGGACTTGTATTGATGTAAAGATGTTAAAGGGAATGTCTGAGTCTTTTGATTGTTTTACCTTCGTGAGCGAGGCTCACGGTTCACAAAGATGGCTTGATCACTGTATAGTCTCCAGGGCAGGGCAGGGCAGGGCTGTGCCGACAGTGCGCCGAGTGTTTGTCAGGTATGATGTGATGTGGTCGGATCACTTTCCATTAATAATGGAGTGTGATTTGGGTATTGTTTCACCTAGGGTACGGCATTGTAAGCAGTCTGTCAATGATGTTGAATGGGGGGAGAGAAGTGTAGATCAAATAAATAAGTACATGACTGAATCTCATAGCGTCTTGAGACTTCTAGACTTTCCAGAAGAGTTTATAAAATGTGCAGATTATGCTTGTAATGTTTTGCAACATAGGGAAATCATTAACGGTCTGTATAATGATGTTGTTGAAGTATTGAAAGGGGCAGCATTGTGTAGCAAACAGAGGAAACTTATAAGACATACAAAAAAAAAGAAACCTGTTACAGGGTGGAACTTACATGTTGGCGAGGCACACAGGGAAGCTAAGCAGAAATTCTGTTTGTGGTGTTGGTATGGTAAACCAAACTCGGGTCCAATTTATAACGAGATGTGTGAGGCCAGAAAAATCTTTAAGTACAGACTGAGATGGTGTCAAACCATGAAGATCAGGTGAAAATGGATATTTTGGCCTCCCATCACTCAAAAAACGATTTTCGATCTTTTTGGAAAGCTACAAATAGACTTAATAACAAACCAGCTACTCCTGTGTGCGTCGACGGAGTGAGTGATGCGGGTGACATAGCAAATCTTTTTCAACAACAGTTTATTGTCAAATCACCATTGGGGTCCTCGCAATCGATGATCAATGTTAGAAACGGTGAAAAGATAGGTTTTAGGTGTATATCTGGGCAGGTGAAATTTATAATTAATTCAATGACTAGGGGTAAATCTCCCGGTCATGACGGGTTGAGCATTGAACACCTGCAACATGCTGGGCCTCACTTGCCGAGGGCGTTGGCTATGGTGTTTAACCTTTGTCTGAGCCACTCTTATCTGCCTCAAGAGATGATTAAAACAATTGTTGTACCCATCGTTAAAAATAAGACAGCCGATTTATCAGATAGAAACAACTACAGACCTATTTCTCTGGCAACAGTGGTTTCGAGGGTGTTTGATAGCATGTTGAACTCACAGCTAACCAAACACATTAAGCTGCATGATAATTAGTTCGGTTTCCGGGGTGGACTATCCACTGAAAGTGCGGTATTGTGTGTTAAGCATGCTGTCAAATACTACACGAGCCGTCAAACTGCAGTTCACGCATGCTTTCTTGATCTGTCAAGGGCTTATGACCTGGTTTCTTACGATCTTCTATGGAAAAAGTTAGGAAACACTAGCCTACCAATGGAAATTATCAACATCTTTAAGTTCTGGTACGGAAGTCAGGTCAACTGCGTGCGATGGTCGGGAGCCATGTCGCAACCATACAGGTTGGAGTGCGGGGTGCGACAGGGGGGCATGTTCTCGCCAACCCTATTCAACCTGTATATGAATGATCTGACTGTGGCACTCTGTAGCACTCGGGTGGGTTGTCACATAGACGGAATTAACGTAAACAACATAAGCTATGCCGACGATATGGTGCTGCTGAGTGCCTCGGTGTGTGGCATTAAGAGACTGCTGACTGTCTGTGGGGCATATGCCCAGGAACACGGATTAAAATATAATCCAATAAAAAGTGAAGTCATGGTCTTCGAGGCCCGAGGAAACAGTATGGGTGGGGTGTTTCCTGGTATTATGCTTAATGGTACAGCTTTGCGTAGGGTGTCTAAAGTTAAATACTTAGGACATTTGCTGACCTCTGGCCTCGGGGACAATGATGACATTGAAAGGGAACGAAGGGCGCTGGCAGTGCGGGCGAACATGATAGCTCGCAGGTTTGCACGTTGTTCGACAGATGTCAAAATTACACTTTTTAGATATTATTGCACTTCCTTCTATACGTGCAACCTGTGGGCTGACTACACACAAAAGTCTTACGGTGCCCTTCGAGTTCAATTTAATAATGCGTTTATTTATTTATTTTATTTATTTATTTATTTCAGGCATCACAGGCCCATATCGAATACTATAAACTAATACATTAAAGATTTATAAATACTATACATACATTACAAACAAAATAATTACTCAATTAAGTACTTAATAACTAGGACACACGAATAGACGGCGTCGTGTGTCGCACAGTGTCCGGTAGCCGACCTCGGAACCTGATAGGATGTCCGGTAGGATGCTGATGGGGCTGGGACGATTCTGTAGTGCATCAGGGATGTTTGCTGAACATCGGGTGGACTGCTTCTACGCTACGATGCGTAAGAGATGCGCATCTCTGGTGCGTAGAGTGCGATGCAGCGCCAACAGCGTCCTCAACATAATCGCGAGTCGGCTGGACTGTGTCTACATCAGTCATTGTTCCGCCATTTCTCACGGAATGGCGCAATAGTGATTGTTGGGATGAATCATTTATTTTGTTTTGTTGTGGGTAATTTTAAGTATCACTAACACTAGTCTATAAGAACATTGTTACTAACAATTTGGACAGAGTGGTCTGAAATAAAAGTATTATTATTATTATTAAAATAAAAGTACATAGATGATAGTCTGGCTTGGGAATAAGCTGCTGTAACGTCCACACAGGTCATGTTGACATGTTTGTAACATATAGTTACATTTCTTTTTTTATATGCAATTTGACATTATTGTTTTAATGTGACATTGTTTTTCATATGTTGTTCTAACTTGACATTTACTTTTTATTTTACAATTGTTAGTGCTAGGACCGTGCGAGACATTGCCTCACCATTTCTTTTCTAATTACCCATTTTCTGACAGTTTGAGTATTTGTGCGACCCACGCAAATGTTCTTTAGGTTGGTATTGTTCGTCGAATCAGTCAGCCTCACCTGTTAATTGAGCTGACTGTAAACCGACACATGCGTACTGCTTTCAGAACGGGTCCGCTCAAACTGTTGTGGTTCTTTCCTCAAAAGCCCACTACAGAAAGAACTGGCACGGTTCTCACACATAATCTGTTATACATATTGTCTGGACTTTAAAAGATACAGACGTCTGAGTTTGTTTCGGCATTTCTTCTCAGAGTAGTCAGTTAGGAAATGTCGACCTCATCGTTCGCTTGATAAAATTGACGTGTAAAAGTGCTGCCTTGTAGCCTATTTGCAGAAATAAATTCACTTGTTTCACTTGTTACATACTCTTTATGGCAATTGTTTTGTCGCGGGACGTAAACGTAGTAGATTTCACGATGTATAAAGTTTTAGTAAGATTTCGGCTACATCATTGCTTACCACCAGGCGAGATGGTAGCCAAACGCCGACCTATCAAGTAATAAAATTAAATGTAGCTTATTATTTTTAAACCTTCATTAAATCAATAGATTTTGTACCGTAAAACCTTATTAGTCTTTGGTCGACCCGGGAATCTTACCAAATTTAGTAGTCGCACTTACAATACTCGATCACCGAGCCAATCATATCAGCAAGGCCATATAATACTTATTTACTTCAAAACAATCCGTTATATAATAATGTTGAATAACAAACTGACCGATTCTAGGAACATAAAGACTTATTGCGTCTAGATCTAAGGAATACCCAAATCCACTGTCAGATTGCAAATATGTCACGTTTAACTGACACACGTCAGTGAATAATCCAAAATAAGAATATTATATGTATTTGTTTTCTCTTATTTACATAAAACAAAGGAATTATGACGAAATATTCGACGCACCGTCAGTTGGCCCCCGCAACACCAGAGAAGTTGGGAACTCCTGGGTAGGTCCGTGGTCGGTCAGTTCTCTTCTTGAAGGTTTGAAGGTAGGTATGAGATATGCCCGAACGAATACGAATTCGTCGGGCATATCGTAATATTTAATTTGTTTTCTATTTAATAAACTAACTTAAATACATAAAGTTAATGAAACGTGATTAAGTACATTATGCCTAGCTTTAAGTGGGTTTTTTAAGGTTTCAGAATACAATAGAACCCGTTTAAGACGATCACGCTTAATACGATTTCACGCATAATACGCCATTTTACGTCGGTCCCTGCAACTTAAAATATATTTTCATACATTTCTTAACGCTTAATACGATTCGTCATCCTGTTTAATACAATTTATCCCGTTTAATTCTAAACATTGCAGCGGCATGGGAAGCAATAAAGCCTGAAACCATTCAAAATTGTTTCAAGAAAGCAGGTTTCAGAAACAACGTGGTTGACGTCGTGTTGGAAGAAGAAGAACCCGAGATACTGCAGGGTTTTCCTGGATACTCTTCTATTGATGACAATGTAGCACCGTACGAAATTCAATCAATTGAAGATCTTATTTGTTTATTTTTTTTAACTTCTTTTTAGTTTGTTTACTAACAAATTACTAACATTTGATGTTTTGTATTATTGTGTGAAGTACTAACAACCATACTAACAAATTCAATTTACTTATTTTACAAGTTTTTCTTTAATTCTTCTAAAAGTGTATGGACCTACGTCTGAAATAAAGATTATTATTATTATTATTTTTTTTTTTTTACCATTCACGGGACCACAGGGTCCCGGTCATTTGGGAGGCGTATGAGGGGCCGAAGCCAACTGCGCAGAGGCCCTTTAGACAACTTTAATCTAAATGTAATGGAGACACAAACCGGCGACTATCCCTGTATGCACTATGGAAATGCACCCAAGGACAGTCCCCGGTTAGTGTAGGACTATTGTGAATAATGGAAAAAAAAAGGTAGGGCTATGGATGGGTTACTGTGGATTGGGAACTATGAATGACTATGGCACCTGCCGAAACAATGTAATTTTTACACGTAAAAATGGCAGGCGGAGACTCGCCAACTCACCGACCGGGCCCCGGGAATGGTTGCTAGATATAGCAACATAGGGGCAACGAGAATGTGAGTGGCTGAAGGGTTAAGAAACTACCACCGCTTTCTACTCAGATCATCTGCTCCAGCCGAAGCCTCCTGCATCCCTGGCCCACTCGCGACTTACGAATAGTTTCTTACCCTCCGAGCAGGATCACTGCTCTCGCGACTCCACTCTGGACGGCCAATGAAGGCAAGCCAGAGGTGGGAGACCTGTTCCTTGTCATCGTTCACTCCAGCCAGCCAATTAAGGCAAGCCGGAGAAGAAGGAACGGTGACTTCTCCCTGGAGCACTCGGGATGATGGTAGCCCGCGGGATCGCTAATGCCCGTCACCTCGCCTCAAGGTGCCCTGCGGGCTTATTATTATTATTATTATCCATATATTTATTTAAAATTCTCTAAAAATTACATTTTTAAATACTACTTACAAAATAAAAAAAATAATATTTAAAAATATAAAAAATAGGCGCCGACCAGTAGCGGGAACATGGTCCAAGCTACCGGTGGTTAGGGCTCCAGAGATAGAAACCTCCTCACGATACGTGCCGTTTCTAGGAGAACTGCCTTCTGTATCAGGCCCTTGATCCATCCACCTAACGCCAGCCTCCTAAGATGGATGTCGAGGCTTTTAGGGATTAACCCATTGGCCGACACGACTATCGGCACAATGATAGCCGAATCCACACTCCACATGTCGACAACCTCGTGAGCTAAGTCTAGATATTTTATTTGTTTATCTTTCTCAGCTTTCACGAGGTTCTCGTCATGGGGAATGGTGACATCAATTATCATCGTGCGGCGTACTTGTAGGTCTATCACCACTATGTCAGGTTTATTGGCTACAATAGTCCTGTCAGTAATGATAGACCGGTCCCAGTACAATGTGATATGGTCATTTTCCAGAACTGGGTCGGGCACATACTTGTAGTACGGTACCTCAGACTCAACAAGTCGATAGTGTAAAGCAAGTTGCTGATGGATAATCTTGGCTACTTGATTATGCCTATGCAAATATTCACTGTTAGCCAAACGACCACAACCAGAAATAATATGTCTAATGGATTCACCAGGACTATGACATGCCCGACATATGTCAACCGTCCCATCCTTAATTATATATTTCCGGTAGTTATTCGTAAGGATAACTTCGTCCATAATTGCACAGACAAATCCTTCAGTTTCTCCAAAGAGATTACTGAATCGTAGCCAAGACACGGACGCTAGAAAATCTACACTGGGCCCATGAAGGGTCCGGAAGAAGCGTCCGTGGAGCTCCTTGCTATGCCATACCTCCTTGCGATCATTGACGCTCAGTACCACAGGTTTGCGCCAGTTCTCTTTTGCCAAGGATAGCGGAGTGAATCCATTGTCCACCACTGCTACTTCTCGATGCATACCCTCGTTGACTTTCAGGAAATATTCCCTGAGGCTGCACACCTCACGGTTGTGAAGGGTCTTAGCATTTAATAAGCCTCGACCACCACACTTCCGCGGGATGTACAACCTCATGACCGACGAACGAGGGTGATGCATGCGATTTGCAGTCAGCAGGGTCCGGACTCGCCTATCCAGGGTGTCAAGTTCAGTCTGAGTCCACTTGAGTATACCAAAAGAATACATTAGGACTGGCATGACCCAACCGTTAAAGGCTCGCACCTTGTTTCCGCCTGATAAGGAACTTTTCAGTACCCTATTCAGGCGGCCAAAGAAGCGCTCCTGTAACGATTGCTTCATGTCAGGTCCATTAATGCCTAATCCTTCTGACATACCCAGGTACTTGTATGTATCGTTTGCGGAGAGTGATCTCAGCTTTGTGAAATCTGAGAGTTCTAGTCCCACAGATTCCACAATCCCTCCTCGCTTTACATGCATGACCGCACACTTGTCCACTCCAAACTCCATTCTGATGGAACTACTAAATTTTTCAGTTATATTCAGTAGTTCCATCAATTGTTTCTTGTTTGGAGCAAACAACTTGAGGTCATCCATGTAAAGTAAGTGGGATATAACTAGACCCCTTCTCCGCAAAGGATAGCCTAGCCCTGAATCCTCCAGTAGAGTACTTAGAGGATTCAAGGCCAAGCAGAACCATAGTGGGCTCAGGCTGTCACCCTGGAATATTCCTCGCACTATCCTTACAGGTTCTTCGTTCCCTTGGATTTGTCTACATCCTGGATAGCAAAGCACAGTTCTCCACTGCCGCATACATGACTCCAAGAAGGCGCGTAAACTTGCATCTATTTTATACAACTCCAGCACCTTCAAGAGCCATGTATGTGGCACAGAATCATATGCTTTTTTGTAGTCTATCCAGCATGTAGACAAATCTTTTCGGGACCGACGAACCTGTTGGCTAACAACCATATCAATGAGGAGTAGCTCCTTAGTTCCACGAGACCCCTCCCTACATCCATTTTGAGATACAGACATGATGGAATTTTTTTCAATATGTTTTGTTATTTTTGTCCTCAAAATGGATGTAAGAAGTTTATAGACCGTTGGTAAACATGTGATCGGTCTATAATTTTTGGGCTCAGTGGAACTACCTGATTTATGGAGCAGGTGGGTAACTCCTGTTGTTAGAAATTGTGGTAACGATCCAGTTTCCAAAGCTGCCTGGAAGTGTAATGCTAAGCGAACGTGTGAACTCTTGAGCCATTTAATCCAGAAATTGTGCAGTCCGTCCGGCCCCGGTGATTTCCAATTCGGGACCGAACAGGCTGCACTGGCTACATCAGAGGAGGTGATTACTACCTCCTCCATCTCTGATATAGTCTCACACCTTCGCTTAACATCAAACATCCAGTCACCTTCTGTGTGGCTAACAGGCACCGACCAGATGTTGCGCCAAAATGTGTTAGTGGCATCATCATCTGGTCGCCTCCCGTCAGCCACTTCTTGGTTGGATCGTTCCCAATCTCTGTATACCCACCTCTGATCTCTTTGGAACATGCGATTCTGAGTATAGCGCTCCACTCTTTTTTTGTATCGTCTAATACGGTTTGCCCATGCGTAAACTTTCTGCTTCAGGAAGTCGATGCGCTCTGTAACACGCGACAGGTATTCATGAGGACGGATTTCAGTCCCCACAAATGCACGTCTTACAAAGCGCATCACTCTAGGGCGAGTATTGCCCTCCCTAAAGCAGGATAGTTTGCCGATGAGTACCCTGGCCTCACCGATACGACGCTCTATCCTATACTGCCAGGCAGGTACTACTGGTTTTGGTCGGACTGCTGCGTCAAGATTTGGGAATCTGACATTAGCCACTCGACAAGCAGCTACCGCCCCACAGTACAAGATTGAGTGTGTATCATAGAGATTTTCGCTACTCTCAAAATATTTTTTAAGTAGCGAATCCAAGGCGCTCACCAGCGCCCTATTTTTTTTACACATGGGCAAACGTGGTAATTTTGGTCTTAAATTGCTAGGAGCAAGTCTGTACTCACGAACCGCATCCTCCAAAGCACTCCTCAGTCGTTCATTGCACTGAGTACTCACTTGTTCAACCATGTCGTCCTCCACTCCAACGATAGAGGTGGTTGGTGTCACACGTTGTGACACTACAGGTGTCTGTGCCACCAATTGTGGTGGTGCGGGGACGACACGGTTGCGCAGTGCTTCAAGGCGTAGCCGATCAAGCGTAGCCTCATCCAATCTGCAATTGCGTTGGATGACCCGCACTTGATCCGAGAGTCGTTGGGCCGAGACGTTGACAGATGGCTCAAGCACCTGAAACATAGGCAGCATCCTTTCACGGTACGCCGTGAGGTTAGTTCCTCCCTCTGTAGCACCGTAGTATGCGCGCATGACGTTCTCATTTATGGTTTGAGTCCATTTCATGCGCCGCACACAACCACCGGTAGCGGGGACCCGTCCCAGGGCCTGATGGCCCCTGGTTCCCAAGCCATTCGGTGGCCGGCCTCTCCCCGGCCGACGTACAGGTGGTGGCGACGTAGGTGGGGAGAAATAGTCGTCACTCGAGCTCGACGCAACTGCAGTCACCGGCGATCCTGCGGAGCGGGGTTCCGGCGACGGCGAAGCGGGGCTGAGCGACGAATCCGGAGGTGGTGGGGGTGCGCCTTGTCTATTTCTGGCTCTTGTCAACATAATTTCATAATCTGCTTCATTAAAATTATTTTCATTGTTGGGGCTGTCATTGTCATTTTTGCATTGAGATATTTTTTCGTTTATATTGGATCTATGGTGATTATTTTGTAAAAAATATTATATAAAAAGGTTTTGTATTTGATTTCTTATTGATTTGGTCGACGTTTTATGTAAATAAGATATGTAAATTATATTTTAAAAAGCAGAGAAAATAAATTTTACGTTGACTTTTGCATGGTGTTGCCAGATCTTGTTATTATTATTTTCTTGCAATTCTTCTTGCTCTCGGCTCTAGGCCGGTTCTAATGTCCTTTACGGGCTTCCGCCAAGTAAAGGACATATGTATAAAGAATATTATTCGGTAGTTGTTAGTGAGTTGTGACTATCAATCGGTTCTACGGTTTGGGTTGGTGGTGGTGGTGGTGGTGATGGTGAGATTTCATTTTCATCTATCTGCATGAATTTTCTAACTATGCGGCACGTGTTTAGTATAGCTGCTTTTTGCAATTTGATATATATGGTGTCTTTGATATTCAATAACTTTAAACTGTGAAAAAGGTGTTTTGGGATTACTCCAGTAGTAGACAGGACAATCGGCACTATGTAGACTTTATCCTGTCTCCAAATTCTGGTCACTTCATCCTTGAGATCTGCATATTTGTGAACTTTTTCAGCTATTGTTTTTGTTAAATTGTGAGTGTTGGGGACGGCGATATCAATCAGGTAAGTGGTTTTATTTAATTTATCTTGCAGAGTGATGTCAGGTCTATTGAAGTGAATGGTTCTGTCTGTAAGTATTGCGCGAACGTAGTACATTTTGTGAGTGGAATTCTCTAGGATGGTGCTAGGAGTGTATTTGTAGTATGGAGTGTGCGTGTCTGTTATGAGGTTGTGTTGAATGGCGAGTGTCTGGTGAATGATGTTAGCAACTTGGTTGTGTCGGTGAGTGTAATCCGTTTGTGTGAGATG
Source organism: Spodoptera picta (assembly GCA_038387885.1). NCBI lineage: Eukaryota > Metazoa > Arthropoda > Insecta > Lepidoptera > Noctuidae > Spodoptera > Spodoptera picta. Next base: position 168,506 of record JAZHFQ010000003.1, on the reverse strand, counting down.
AGGACAGGCTCCAGTGATGTGCTGGATTGTCTCGGAGTGTATGTGGCATTTTCTGCATTTGTCGTTCGTGAGTGTAGGGTCTTTGATTATGTATTTTCTGTAGTTTCTAGTGTTATTTATTTGATCCTGGATAGCTATTATGAAGCCTTCAGTTTCCGGGAAGAGGGTATCTAATTTCAGCCATTTATTTGATGCTTCTTTATCTATGGGTTGTTGTTCGAGGTCGTTATAGTGTCGCCCGTGAAGGACTTTTTTCTGCCATGCTTCTTTTAGAATTGCTTCTTGTTCGCTGGGTGTTGGAGTATTTTCTAAATAAGTTTGCTGTAAGTTAAGGGGTGTATAGCTATTGTCATTTGCTACTATTGCTTTATGGATACTACTGGTGAGAGATTTCTGCTTAAAGAATTTATGTAACGAGTTAATTTGCTTTTTCCACAGGTTAGTTATGTATATAAGACCTCTACCCCCATTTTGCCGTTTAATATTAAGTCGTTCTATTGCTGATTTTGGATGATGATGATTGTGTTTTGTGAGCGTTGTACGAGTAGTTCTTTCTATAGAATTTATATTACTTTGACTCCACTTGATGATCCCAAACGAATATGTCAGCACTGGGATAGCATATGTATTAATTGCTTTTATTAAATTTTTTCCTGTTAATCGACTCTTACAAATTCTGTTTAATCTTCTTTTGTATTCTGAAGTTAGTTTATTCTTAATGTCTTTGTGATCTAATCCTTTTGCTTGCTGATATCCCAGGTACTTGTACATTTCGCTTGGTTCCATCGCTTTTATAATCTGATTCACGCCATCGATATCCTCAATCACGTAATCTCCAGCGCGTATCTTGCCTTTCTGTATGTGAATAGTTCTACATTTATCTAATCCAAACTGCATATTTATGTCCTTACTGAAATCTGTTGTTACTTTGATCAATTTGTCCATCTCTTTATCCGTTTTGGCGTATAATTTTATATCGTTCATATAAATTAAGTGCGAAATTGTAGTTTGTGTGTTATCACGTTTAAGTTGAAATCCTACACCCTGGTTATTAAGTAATTGAGACAGAGGGTTAAGGGCGAGGCAAAACCATAGGGGGCTAAGGGAGTCTCCCTGATATATACCTTTTCGTATTGATATTTCTCTGCTTATGATGGCATTATGGCGGTTATTAAGTTGTAAAGTAGTTTTCCATAAGGGCATTACTTTTTTAAGAAAATCGATAATGTGTCTGTTAATTTTATATACTTCTAATATATTTATAAGCCAGGAGTGTGGTATACTATCGAACGCTTTTTTATAATCTATGAAAGTGCAGTGAAGGTTGCGTTTTTTAGTTGCTGTGTGTTTATGTATTACTGAATCTATGATTAATTGCTCCTTACACCCCATATGGCCCACCCTACACCCTTTTTGTTCCTCAGCTATTATTTTGTGTGTCTCTACGTGTGATCTTATTTTGTGTGCAATTACTGAAGTTAATATTTTATAAATAGTCGGTAAGCAAGTGATTGGTCTGTATTGAGATGGTTGTGAGGTGTGTTGGTTCTTAGGCAGCATGTAGGTAATTCCTTTAGTAAAGAAATCTGGTGGTTGTTGTTGTGCTAACAGTATTTCCGTTAAATTTTTGGCCAAGTATTTGTGAAATATTACGAGTTTTTTGTACCAAAAGTTATGGATCTTATCTACACCGGGGGATTTCCAATTATGAAGTCTATCAGTTATGCTAGTTATATCTTCTTTTGCTATTTCAAGAAATTCCATTTCTTCTATAGTTTCCCATCTTTTCTTTTCGTCTGCTATCCACTGAGCTTCTGTATTATGAGTTACTTGTGTTTCCCAGATGTTTGACCAAAAACTTTCTAATTCCTCCTTACTAGGTAATTCGTTTGTTGTTGAGTGTGTCGTTGTATTATTATCTGTAGTTGCGTTTAATTTCCTATAGAACATTTTTTCATTATTGGCGAAAAGATTGTTATCATGTTTTCTCTGTAATGCTGTTTTATATCGTTTGTATCTGTTAGTTTTAAGTGCTAATTTTTGCTTTAGAGTATCGAGAAATTCCTGCGGTGTTTTATTATTAGCTTCATGTCTAGTATGTAGTGCTGTGTTTTTAAATATTGCCGTTACTCTATCTACTAACTTTTCTGATCTATTATTATTTGTGATGTACTGAGTGAGTTTACCAATGTCTGATCGTAATTTATTTATCTGTCTTTCCAATCTTATTTGCCACGCTGGCCTACTATCCCTCGGACTCTGTATAGGTCTATCACTGTCGTATGTTTTGTATCCCAACTCCTGTGAGATAACTGATGCCGTACAGTATATAAGTGTGTGAATATCATTGAGTTTTGAGTCGTTTGTTATGTGTTGCGCAAGTAAACTATTATTGAAAATACTAACCAAATTGAGAAGATGTTTACTGTACTTTAATTTAGGTAATTTTGGGCGCACTGATGGATCCATTCCGGAATAAAGCAAAATGGCGCTTCGTAGCTTTTCGTCCAGATCCAATACTATTGGATTTTCGCTTCTATTTTCTAATGTAAGACATTCTATTTCGTATTCTACTAATAATGTTGTATTCTCTGTTTGGGTACTCATATCTGATGTCGAATGTTGTGTTAATAATATCTGTGAGAAGTATGTGTCATTTTCTAGATGTTGATGTTGTGTATGATTGAGTGATTGTGTTGAGATAGGCATGGTAGAATGATGGTGAATGGGTGGGTTGTGTGGTTGTAAGTTTGTGGAGTCATGTATGACATTTAGTGAATATGAGGATATGTTATGTCCTGTACTTTCTTCCTCTTATTATTATAATAATTATTATGTATGTCTTTACCATTCACGGGTCCCGGTCATTTGGGAGGCGTATGAGGGGCCGAAGCCAACTGCGCAGAGGCCCTTTAGACAACTTTAATCTAAATGTAATGGAGACACAAACCGGCGACTATCCCTATATGCACTATGGAAATGCACCCAAGGACAGTCCCCGGTTAGTGTAGGACTATTGTGAATAATGGAAAAAAAAAGGTAGGGCTATGGATGGGTTACTGTGGATTGGGAACTATGAATGACTATGGCACCTGCCGAAACAATGTAATTTTTACACGTAAAAATGGCAGGCGGAGACTCGCCAACTCACCGACCGGGCCCCGGGAATGGTTGCTAGATATAGCAACATAGGGGCAACGAGAATGTGAGTGGCTGAAGGGTTAAGAAACTACCACCGCTTTCTACTCAGATCATCTGCTCCAGCCGAAGCCTCCTGCATCCCTGGCCCACTCGCGACTTACGAATAGTTTCTTACCCTCCGAGCAGGATCACTGCTCTAGCGACTCCACTCTGGACGGCCAATGAAGGCAAGCCAGAGGCGGGAGACCTGTTCCTTGTCATCGTTCACTCCAGCCAGCCAATTAAGGCAAGCCGGAGAAGAGGGAACGGTGACTTCTCCCTGGAGCACTCGGGATGATGGTAGCCCGCGGGATCGCTAATGCCCGTCACCTCGCCTCAAGGTGCCCTGCGGGCTTATTATTATTATTATTGAGAATGTGAACAACACACAAAACGAAGCCCTAAGTGATAATGATGAAGACGAAGATGAGTCAACTCCGGTTTTGTCAAACGCCCAGGCATTATCAGCTGTTTATGATTTAAGACGCTATGTAGCTTCTATGGATCAAAGCGAAGACGCACTGCAAAAGTTGAATTATGTTGAAAATCTTTTAATTGCTAATGCATCAAAATCTTTTTGTCTAACCAAAATAAGTGATTATTTAATAATGTAATTTTAATTACATTACGTATTTAACGTATTTTATAAATGTATAATTAAAAAAATTAGAACATTTTACATAATAATAAGTAGTACTTTTTTTTATTTTCCCTATCCCGCATAATACGCTTTCTCGCTTAAGACGCGTTTTTGGTAAGGCCCCTGAGAAATCGTCTTAAGCGGGTTTTACTGTATTTACAATAGTCTAATCGATAGAGCAGGCTAACGGGTTACCGAGGCTCCAGATATAAGCAGGAGCAGGAAAGAAGTGGGTTTTATTCTTTCACTTCTTTCACGAAATCAAATTGGCAAGAAAAATAAGTTAACAAAATAATATATAGGTAGGTAAAAATATATAATAGGTAGGTAAAAAGTAATTCTGTAGTTTATATGTATCCTATGTTTGTATACTTGTAGCTTCAAGTTTGCCCCATTGTGTTTGCTAAGTAGATTTATGGTAATCCGTGGCAACGTCGTGAGGAGTGTATTTGTTAAATCTATTATTTTACTCACCCGTCTTATATTTAATATACTGCTGTTTGTTGTCCTTGATAAATAACTAAAAAAAAAAAAAATAAAAAAAATCGCCATAGTTATAAAAAATATCAAAATATTGAAGTGCAAGTAACCAGATAAGTGAGATAAAATATTCGAGATTCATTCAAAGACTACTGTTTTGTTGTACTTAATAATAAAAATTCCCGAGTAGTTTCACGTACACTCGTAATACTGTGATAAGGGATTGATCGGAGAGTGTGATACATTGATAATGATTATTGAATTTATATTTTGTCAATGGCGCCGTGTATCTGCATTGAGATCGGACTGTCGCGAGGGTAGCCATTTTTGAAGACAATGTTATAGGTATTTTATATTGTATAGTTGTAAATTAAAGTAATTGAAAGACAGACTGAACAAATTCCTATATTATTATTATTTTGCCGCGGACGACTTAACAGGTTACCGGGGCTGCGGTTCGACGTGCAGGAGAAGGAACGGGGTGGTTTTTTAGTCAGTAAGAGTCTGACACTCTCTCACGCCTCACCCAGCCAGGAGAAGTCTTACGATGATTTTCCCACCTTAAAATATCAACTGATTGCGAGTTTGCGAGAAAAATCGGATTTTCCACCGCACAACTGATTTAAGTCATTAGTTAACCTATTATTGTAATGGCGAGTATTATAATATTATCATCTATTATATCGAAATCGTAAAGCAATAGATAATGAGTAAGGAAACTATAACGCCTTCAAAAGACAATGATGCAATGTTTTTTTTTTAAAATAAAACGTTATTCCACACTAGGATTTTCTCCGTATCGTAGGTACGTTTACGAACATTCAATATCACATACCTAGACAAGAGAATGGATCATGGATCATACAAAAAGTTGCTCCGAGCGGAAATCGAACCCGCTACACGTAACGCGACGCGAGTTTTCTAACAGGTATCCACTAAAATAATTCATCACCGTTTCTTATTAAACTCTAACATTCCATGTTTCTACTAACACTTACGTACCCATTCATCATCACAACCCTTTTTCTTTTCCACAGCTGGACGAAAACATCTCCAATAACCAATAACGTTATCCCATGAATCAATGGCGCCCATAACTCTAAAGGTACACGTGTACATATTTTCATTTAAACGAAGCAATCCGCCAATTTTATTCCTCTTCAATTCTCCACGTGTTTTACAAAGCTTCTTAGGAGAAAAAAAACTCAGATCCACGTGCAATGGAGTGTCGTTTCATTGAGTCATTCGTTTTCATTGACGATGTCACATAGCGTGCTTCGAGTAGAGAATTCCATACATTGCAGTGTAGTGGGTAAGGGTTGAACGATAGGGTAGATTTTTTTTTTTAATGTCTGTCTGGTAGATTAATTTAAAACATTACACATGTATTTTTTATTTTCTTATAAAATTAAATACTCTCGACGCTATACTTATTGATTTGAAATATCGCGTGACGTAGACGTAGCAGTTTGCGACGTAACGACCTCCAATTTCTAAACTTAACCCCATTTCATTTAAGTATTGTTATCTGACAAAATAAAAAATATGTGTCTAATATTTTTTATTATCTAACTGACGGACTAATTAAATTTTTAATTTTCATACCCTGGCAAGTATCCTATTGAATATGTCGGTAAAATAAAAAAAATAAAACCACTAAAACAAAATGTGTCTAAATAGGCTACACAGGAAAAAATCCGTCAAGACGAAAATCAATAGGTTGGACTCTTGTCAAGAGGAACAAAAGAAAAAGGATGTTGGTCAGAATAATTAACTCTAATATATTCATTAACAATATAAATAATACTTCGAAGAAAAAAGCCAGCAGCTGTAGCCAAATGTAATTTACCGCTTGTCTACATGTAGAATAGGAAACTAAATTATAATTATGGAATTGACGTAAATTTTGACACTTGTCAGTGTCATCCCCAAACATTTATACTCGGAATTTTAATTCGATTCCAGATTTGACAATTTCAGTGTTGCAACGATATGACAAGTACTAAATAGTGACGTTGCGAAATTATTCGATATGATAATGCAATATTACTGGATCGATTCTTCTTGTTTATAAATTTTACTCTTGTAAACTAAGTATATCAGGAAATTAAATATTTCTGAACCGATAATTTAGTTTTGACGATTAATTAACGATCTGAGACCTTTCTTTTATAATTATGTGTGAAATAAATAAACAAATGTAACCATGAAGGAACATGACAAATAAAACAGACAGATGTATTATGGTAATAAGTTATTTTATAAATTTTCGTCGTCATCGCTATCGCTATCGCTATCGCTATCGCTATCCTGTCCCTTTCTGTAACATTTGTAAAACACACACACTGATTGTTTATCGATTTTTGTGTCCATCACTACACTATTATATGTGGTATCATTATTTCACAAAATGACAGTAGCTATTGTCAAATCTGGAATCTAATTAAAATTCTGACTATAGTTTTTTACTCTCTCTGTAGACAAGCCCTAAAGTGGCGTTTGGCTAAAGGCACAGATTACTTTGCAACTATAATTGTTTTTTGTTGTTGTAATTTAATAAACATAATCATTTCAATTAGTGCCTAAAATATTTTCTATTTGTTAAAATTGACAAGACCAACTTTATTAAGTGTGAACGACCTACAAATATTACTAACTATTTTTTATGGAATATGAGGCAAACGAGTAGACGCGGATCACGTATTTTGATAACTTTTTCACCAATAAAGTTGTTACGTATCGGTGCCGACACATGTACCTACACCGCGATCAACGCCGTGTCACCAGGCCCAGATCTGCTGAATCAGGACATTACACCTTCTTTGATGCAACGAAGGTTCTACGGAGTATTGCAACATTCGAACTGCTGAGTCGTCTCCTCTTGTCGTCGCCTTGTGCGCAGCTACGAATCGCTGCATCATCGTTCACCCCACTAGATTTAACCTCAATAAAACCTTCATACTAATTTTATAATAAAGAATTTTAAGATAAGAAAGCAGTGTTGTTCTAACATCGAACGCATTCGCTCTTAGGTTACTTAGATTTTAGGAGTTACCATGTAATTTTAATTATAATAAACTTAGTTTCATGATTATAGTTTTCATTTGCACCCTCCGTCGGTGGCAGAAACATAACTAAGTTATATGTTATTATTTATTTATTTCTTCTTCATAAACCATAACAGTGAATGGCGGACTTTATGGCATTCTCTAACAGTCAACCATAAGGAAGTGCAGAGAAATGAAGTGATTATTGCGAAGCCCGAACACATTTAAAAAAAACATTGTTATATAATATGTATACTACACACATAAATATCTACAGAATAAATATATTAATAGAGGTACAATATTTATGCCTAGTTTATTACGGAATCTACTTTACAACTACCATTCGTCAATGGAAGACTAAAATAGTTACAAACTGAAAACTACCATTTATAACTAAAAGTAGTGGGTCGTTCATCAATCAGCTTTATTCCCGGATCGCACGTGTGAAGATATTAATAAATCGGACTTTAATTAAAAATGTGTGTAAGGACATCCAGAATAATAAACGATAATCACCATTATTGCTGGACGATAAGATATAAAATGTAGTTCTCAGAATTATTATCTTCGATGAAAATAGCGCATTTAAATTTAAAAGACTGACAATGTGCTTTTGACTCTTCTGGAGTTGCGGGTGTCCCTATGGACACCTGGAAACGAGCAAACCTATCTTCTGGTGTCATCTATATGACACCAGAAGATAGCGTTTGCCCCATAAGTATCCGATTAAGAAAACTATTTGTATACGAAATTCACGTATGAAAACAAACTTCAATTATACAAAACTACACCAATAGGTAGGTACTACATATGTACTTACTATCATCATCATCAACATCAACAGCCTATAAATGGGCATTTACATCTACCTCTACTGTTGACCGAAGGCCTCTTCTCACACGGAGACGGTTTAAGCATTAATCACTACGCTTGCTCAATGCGGGTTGGCGATTACAAACTTATAATTAGAAATTATAAGCTCAGGTTTCCTTACGATGTTTTCCGTCACCGTTTGTCAGTGGTGTTTAGATAATCTTAGAAAGTACATATAACTCGGAAACATCCACATTGGTACTTGCCGTTGGTAGGTTTCGAGCCCGCACCCTCATGCATGAAAAGCGAGCATCTTAAACCTCCACGTGTACTAGGTTTTATCATTATTCAATAAGAAATACATACAACGAATTTCGTCCACGTTTCAATTTTAACAAAAAGATTTCAGAAGTCTGTCTTGGAGATTGGTTCCTAAATCATTCATTTAAAAAATCTAAGACATTTCAACAATCTTATTTGACTTTCAGACCCTTGATTCCCACAGGACAACACAAAGGTTGATTGTCATTGTCTATTCCTTTCGATTCAAAGTTTCTCAGTTCTTAAACGAGGGGTCAATGTTTTTTCAAAGTTTCTACCCTTTACGGAATACTATTGGACTTAAATATAACTCCATCTAAATATATAAAGGGCCAAATAAACTTTTAGATCACCATAATATTATTGGTATTTTCGAACTACTGAACCGAAGCTTATCATAATATTTTTGTATCAAAAAGTTATTTTTTAGATGATACGAAAAGATTTTCCATTAACACGTTAAACGCCATGGCAGTCACCGGTGACCGACATTAGCGGAGGATTTGCCTTCAATAGTTTTTTATTGGCAGCCAATGCCTTAAAATATCAATCGCTTATCTATTAGATAACGGACAGATTTGAAAAAAACACGATGATATTGCATCTGGGTTAAACTGTGTTGGTGGAGATTGTAGGTCAAGTTGGATAGCGAGTGCAAATCCTGTAGTTAAATTAAAGCATCATTTGAGGGGGGGAATTATTATCTAATGACTTATCTCGCTTAGATGAGGCGAGAGGGAGTATCAGACTCTTTTTGACTAAGAACCACCCCGTTCGTACTCCTGCCCTTCGAGCCGGAGACAGGCGGCAACCCGTTAGGTCCTCCGCGGCTCCGTATCAGCATCAGCCTTATTGAGCCGCGCGCGGAATGCGACGCGCTGTACGCTCGGGTAGTTAAAGCATAATATATTAGATAATTTTGTCATCACCCCTATACTGTGTTTCTAGTAAGAGGCGACTTAGGGACTAAACATTTGACGAGGTAGTGACTCCAATCAACCTGAGAAATCAATTAAAACAACATCATCATAACATCACGCATTTTATCCCCGGAAGGGTAGTCAGAGGCGGACATTATGGCACTTAATGTCACAGTACAATTTAACACCCAGTTTTCACTATTTATGTTTAGAATATTGGTATATACCGGGCACAATTTCAGACTCCGGGCTACTACTAAGATTTTTTAAATCCCTGTAATATTTTGCCCGACCTGGGAATCGAACCCGAGGCCCCTTGCCCCGGCAGTCGCACTTTTTTTTTCTTTTTTAAGGGGGAATCATCGAATGACTGCTCCCGCCTGGGTGAGGCGGGAGGGAGTGTCAGACTCTTACTGACTAAAAACCATCGACAAAAAAGCAGTCGCACTTGCGACCACAGGCCAACGACGCAGTCAGTAAACTCGCATGGATTGCTTATAAAGATAATTATCCACTTCTGAGAAAAAGCTTCGACAGCCCTGTAATCAGGAAGTGTTTGTAAATCAGTGGTAATAAATGAGTAGGTTTGTTGATACAAATGTGCGTGCATAGTATTGAATAAGATACTAATTACAATTAGAAAATGTTACACAACTTATTTTTAATAATATAAGGAAAAGAAAAAAATATGTACAACTTAAGATACCACGAATAGAGAAAATTAAATAAAAGAATACAAAAATTACTATTTACAGAGAGATTAAAAAAATTCGTCCGCATTGACGTCAATAGGGAAAGTACCCAGAAGGTTGGCAGCAATGCCACGATGTATGGCAATGCTTAACCTTTGACCGAGAAACAGTCCAGCACTTACGTCCACCAAGCGTTTTGAAATGGTTTTAAATAAAGTATAGACATTCAGACCCTATGTACCTAACGTCTCAACCCCAAACGGCTCAAAGATATAATTGCCAAGGTTGTTATACGTGCGGCGCTTGAGGTTTTCTACAGTGACAGCAGCCAAACCAGCACAACGTATTTTAAATAGGGATTCTTTACAATTCACAATTTCTTTTGAACTTAGTATTTTAATAGTCACTTGTATTAGATAATTAATATTAAGATAATATGTATAAGATAATTAATAATAAGTTAATACTAATTATCTCATACAGTCTCAATTCAAGATTCCTTTATGTGTATTTCGACATGAAAAATCAAATAGTAGGACTTTAATTTTCCACTCGACTTGCACTTTACTGAGCAAATGAACTAGTTTACTGACTGCCAATTTCTATAACATATCGTAGTCCAAAATATATAATCGGTTAAGATCGATTTTTGACAGAAACTCCGTACAACTACTGTCAATAATCGATCTATATCGACAGATTTTGGATTAAGATAACATAACATAACATCACGCCTTTTTATCCCCGAAGGGGTAGGCAGAGGTGCACATTACGGCACTTAATGCCACTGTACAATGTAACACCCACTTTTCACTATTTATGTTACGAGTCCCATGTAATAGGGGGTGAGCCTATTGCCATATACCGGGCACATTTCCAGACTCCGTGCTACTACTGAGAATTTTTTAAAAACCCAGTAATACTTTGCCCGACCCGGGATTCGAACCCGAGACCCCTTGCCCGGCAGTCGCACTTGCGACCACTCGGCCAACGAGGCAGTCAGTTTCCCACTTCCTGAATCCCCAAAAAAATTAAAATTCCTAATCCCCGTAAGGCCGGTAACTTGTAACGTGTCCATGGGCGATTTCGATTGCTTACCATCAGGTGATCCTTCCACTCGTTTACTCGTTTATTAGCATATTCCGTAAAAAAACACTATTTTTACTTTAGGTTCCTGTCAAGTCTCAATATCTTAGCTTGATTTCAGATCAGTTAATGACTGATAAAGGCTTTAGTTGTACCTGTATTGCGCCGACTGACATGCAAAAAAGGTAGAAACAATATGAAATTTATTATTTCGCAATGTGTAATAAAATTATTTTCCGTAAGCTAACTCTGCAACCTGATTTCAATTTCCAATAAACTTTTCAAACAACCTTTGCGAAAACTTTAAGTTATTAACAGAATTTGAAAACTTAAAAGTTATTGGTTATTTTTCTACGTATCTAAAAGATATATCTGCTAACTAATCTTGAAGATAATGGCGAGTTGTTTATGGTGATGATGATAAAAGGAACTAAGTCAATGTATTCAATGGTACCGCTACCGCTACCGTATTTTTGTTTACCAGATAGCGCTAGTGTGCACCTGTCATTTTTTAGAGATTTAGGAAGTGACGCACTATTCATTTCTCGCACGGAGAAGGTTTGAGCATTAATCACTTTGCTTGCTCAATGTGGGTTGGCGATGTCAAACTTATAATTAGAAATTATAAGCCCAAGTTTCCTCACGATGTTTTCCTTTCCCGTTTTTCAGCGGTGTCTAGATAATCTTAGAAAGTATATGTAACACATTGGTACTTGCCGTTGGTAGATTCCGAGAAGGCGTTCTGAGGATAAGCGTTCTAAAGCCTTCCCCACCACGTTATTTTTTTTCTTCTATTGGACGTTCAATATGAGTGATTTTACAAATAATCTTTGAGGACTAAAAAACGGTATCCCCCATTATATTTATACAATAGGGTAGATGATTAATTTTTATTTGAATGCCCGTCTGATAGATTATTTTAAAACATTAGACAAGTATTTTTTATTTTCTTACGGAAACGAATAGTTTCCAAGATATACCTATTGATTTGAAATAACGCATGACGTCATTTTTGAGTACGATTTATACTCTAAAATGACGTAGCTACCTCCTACTCCTAAACTTTGAATCGTTTTTATTAACCGACTTCAAAAAAAGGAGGAGGCTCTCAATTCGACCGTTTATATGCTTTTTTTTATGTTTGTTCGCCGATATCTCCGTTGTTTATGAACCGATTTTGAAAATTATTTTTTTGCTAGAAAGAAGTTAGTTTCAAAATGGTCCCATGATAAGGAAATCAGGATCTGATGAAAGACCAGGGAAACCGAGGGGAACTTTTAAAAATTATAGGGGTGACTAGGGCATTTGTTAATTTTTGCATTAAGTATTGAAAACCACTACAATCTAATAAAGGTCTGGAGCCGATCTGATGATGGAGCCGAGAGCCAGTTGAGGGAACTCCTCAACGGTTAACAGTAGCTACCTTGTGTTTGGGTTTGATTAATTTGTATTGATGAGGACTTTGCACCTGAGTATAGTGTAATTGTCAATAAGGGTCTGATGACGAAGTAGTACGATAGTTGAGGGAACTCCTTAACGGTTAACACTAGCTACCTTGTGTTTGGGTTTGATTAATTTGTATTGATGAGGACTATACACCTGAGTAGGGTGATATTGTCAATAAGGGTCTGATGATGAAGTAGTACGATAGTCGAGGGAACTCCTCAACGGTTAACACTAGCTACCTTGTGTTTGGGTTTGATTAATTTGTATTGATGAGGACTTTACACCTGAGTAGGGTGTAATTGTCAATAAGGGTCTGATGATGAAGTAGTGCGATAGTTCAGGGAACTCCTTAACGGTTAACAGTACCTATTTTGTGTTTGGGTTTGATTAATTTGTATTGATGAGGACTTTACACCTAGATATGGGGGGGGGTGATGGTCATTAAAGGTCAAATGATGAAGTAGTATGATAGCTAAGGGACTCCTCAATGATTAAGAGTACCCACCCGGTGTTTGAACTTGAATAATTTGTATTGATGAAAACTTTGCATCTATGTGGGTTGTGTATAATATAATATATCAAAGTACTAAACTAAAAAGTATAAAATAAAATTAAAAAACTGCGTTTAAAAAAACCGACTTCAAAAACTAATGACAAACCAAAAGTAAAAACTAAAAAGAAAAAAAATAACTATTTGTGGTCATACGTACTTATAGCTTACACACCCACTGATAGGTTAGAAGTCGGTGCCACAAACCCACAACAAAATATAAAGTTGTTAATGGTCACAGCTGGTATAATCCATAATAAAATTGTAAATAGCTCAATAATGTTAGGTATCTACTTAGGTTTTAATAATGAATAATTTTGTTTAAAACTTGTGGCACCGACTTCTAACCTATCAGTGGGTGTGTAAGCAATAAGTACGTATGACCACAAATAGTTATTTTTTTCCTTTTTAGTTTTTACTTTTGGTTTGTCATTAGTTTTTGAAGTCGGTTTTTTAAACGCAGTTTTTTATATCTACCTATTGTTTTCTTATACGACAGATTAAAAAAATACGTGTCTAATATTATTTCATTACCTAACTGACGGACTGATTACATTTTTAATTTTCATACCATGTCATCATCCCTATTGATACTAACGTAAACACAATCACGGGGCACAGCTAGTTTTCTATCTTAATCACAATAAGTTAAAAGGTTACTCCGCTATCAGTCATACGAGTGTTCAGCCGTCTACTTACTTACAGTATACTTCACTGACACCTGGTGTGTGATGTATATTGTTGCGCGTCAATGCTGCCTAAGTAATGTGCATAATTTGCCAACATTATGAGTTGTAAGAGAGACTGTACAACTGTTATATATAACATTTCTTACGGTTTTTGGATGGTCAGTTTACGTTTTTATAATAACTATCTTGAGACTGCCTCGTTGGTCGAGTGGTCGCAAGTGCGACTGCCGCAGAAGGGCTCTCGGATTCGATTCCCGGCTCGGGCAAAGTATTACTGGGTTTCTAAAAATCTCAGTAGTAGCACGGCTTCTGGAAATAGGCTCACCCCCTATTACATGGGACACATAACATAAAGAGTGAAAAGTGGGTGTTACATTGTACAGTGGCATTAAGTGCCGTAATGTGCACCTCTGCCTACCTCTTCAGGGATAAAAAGGCGTGATGTTATGTTATGCTTTCGTGAGACACACATAATTAACTGAAAATTACGAGTTACTCACGTAAATATACAAAGAAAGCTCTACTAATTTCGAGTCACAAAGGGGCTCTTCCTCATGAGCAGCGTGCGATGTCAAGCAGCCATGGTAATGTACATTTAAGTATTTGCGTCACATCTCCGCGACCACGTGGTGAGTAGTCCAGTGTTTTAATTAACGTTGTATGTCTCATGATAGATATTGTATTTTACTCAATTCACACCGCAATTGAACTGTAAATTTTAAACAATACAACAAAACGTTTTTATATCGTGAGACATACTAAATTAAGTAAAAACGTGGGTTACTCACGTGAATATACAGAGAAAGTGATCTGCGCGACGTCGCCGCGACTCTCTGTGGTTCGAAACTAGTAGAGCTTTTCTCAGTATATTCACGTGAGTAACCCGCGATTTTACTTAACTCAACAAAACCTTAACTTATCTTGTTCAAGTATTAGAAAACAAGTCGATACTCGTCAAATAGTGCACAACAGTTTCAATGCTACACCCACTCTACTGTCCCCGTCACAAACAGAGCGTGAAGATACCTCTCGTATTTGAAACACCCTCTTTCATTGAGGCCGGACACAATGTAGTTCCGTTGCCTTCCATTGTCAAACGGCTCTTATATTATCTGTGGTGTTTATAGGAAAATATTATGACATAAAGAATAAATATTCTTTATGTTATCTCTACTCTATTATTATAAAAAGAAAAGATTAGACTTTTTGCTGGTTTGAATTGAATACGCTCGGAAACTATCAGACCAATTTGAATAATTCTTTTACCGCTGGTGTCTTTCATTATTCCTCGTGAACATGTTTAATTTCGACAATGTACAATAGTTGCTCTATTGTCAATTTAAGTCAAGCGACGTAGTAGTTTTATAGAGGAGATTCATATCAACGTAAAAATCCAAGATATCAAATGTCTAACTATTACAGTTATGCTATAATAACTAACGTTTCATCTAAAACATCGTGCCACTGCTCCGATACAAACCAGGCCTTATTATTAGTACCAGAGTAATATCCCGGAAATCCCTGTATAATGGGAGCTATGTGTTAAATTCCGTGTAAAGAATCTCTATATCTTAAACCATTGAACCAATTTGAGTGTAATTCAATACAATGATAGTTTTAAGCCGGAGAAAGGACATAGAGGCAGCGCGGTGTACACAGTATACGGGTAAAACCTACAAGCAACATGACAGACACGACCGACGCGACAGGCACGATCGACACGACCGACACGATAGATACGACCGACACGACTTTTTTTTTTGATGTCGGGGGGAAACCTTCAAAAGGCGCCTAGCTTTTTGGGGAGAAAGACTAGGGAGTGTGGAGTGTGTGCGATGGGCGTTACCTGGAAAGTTTTCCGGGAGGTTTGAACATCAGAAATGTTGTAGATTATGATGTTCTTTTTTCGAATTCCATTTTGCACCTTTGTACGTGCGCGCTGGCGCCACCATCTTTCTTTTCTACGCGGACGAAGTCATGGGCATCGGCAGTTAAGTATAAAGTTATGGCTCTTACTAAATCTATAAGGCCACTATAATAATAATATGTCAATAAGAATTTTTGGATTAAAAGATTTCATCATCATTATCATTATCATCATCACCATCAACAGCCTATATGTGGCCACTACTGACCTTATCGCATGGAGAAGGTTTGAGCATTAATCACTAGATACGCTTGCGCAATGCGGGTTGGCGATTTCTATTTTATAAGTGGACATTGTAAGCCCAGGTTTCCTCACGATCTTTACCTTCACCGTTTGACAGTAGTAAATAATCGTAGATAATCTTAGAAATTACATATAACTTGGAAAAAGTCACATTGGTACTTGCCGTTGGTAGTTTTTGAACCTGCACTCTCATGCATGAGAACCGGGCGTCCTAGGCCCGTATTAATAAATAGGTCTCAATCACGATGTCAAGACCGGCATCAGTTGATACGTTCTCAAGATGCGATCAGCATCTTAATGTCGACGCTAATTAATAAACCTATATCCACACGATCTCAGGTGATACCGCGGTTTGGATCGAGGTATCAAGATTCGTAATTTGACACTCAATGAAATCCTGATGTTAAGACTTGTTACGTCACAGCGAACGAAATACATCTTTCGTTCATTGCGTTTAGTAATAGCTGTGTAGAACGATAATATTCAACTCTGTTTGCATAGGAATAAAAGATAATTTCCAGTTTAAATGGATTAAAATTTTAGGAAATTATATTACTTTTTTATATTGTATACATTATAATTTTTTTTAACCATAAAAAAGCATTGTTTATTATAAAGTTACGTTTCATTTTATGACGAACGCACATGCCAGTGATTTCGCGTCACCTCATTATTATAATCTGTGATTCCCTTTCTCTCAATTGTTTATTAGGTACTTGATAATACAATCACATCAGTGTTTCGTGCTTATTTACAAGTTACTTATTAATCGACTGCCTCGTTGGCCGAGTGGCCGCAAGTGCGACAGCCGGGCAAGGGGTCTCGGGTTCGATTCCCGGGTCGGGCAAAGTATTACTGGGGTTTTTAAAAATTATCAGTCACGGAGTCTGGAATTGTGCCCGGTATAAGGCAATATGCTCAGGCTTACATGGGACTAATAACATAAATAGTGAAAAGTGGGTGTTACATTGTACAGTGGCATAATTTGCACCTCTGCCTACCCCTTCGGGAATAAAAGGCATGATGTTATGTTACTTATTCATATTCGATAATGGAGTCAAAAATGCCTATTCAAGCTAGCTTGATCTCCTGTAGGTATATATAAACTTTAGGTACTTATATAAACTTTAGGTACCTAATAGATTTTGAAAAGGCCATAAAATATCATCGTATTATTCAACTTCATCATAATAATTGATTTCGGAAATAATATTCTCAACATTCATGGTTCCCGCGAAATATTTAGGTACGAGTTCACGATATTAAGTCCAGGGTCGACTGAACTTAACAATCGTGGTCTTGATAACCATCCTAATACCGATTTTGAAACCCGAGTAATGTTTATTAAACAACACGATCTCAGGTGATGACAAGGTCTTAAACCGCGTATTAAGTTTTGTTTATTAATATGTCGGGATATCAAACAGGATCTTAACATCTCGCTCTTACGCTGATATCGGTTTATTAATACGGGCCCTAAACCTCCACATGTTATAGGTTTTATCATTATTCAATACGAAATACATACAACGAATTTCGTCCACGTTTCAATTTTAACAAAAAGATTTCAGAAGTTTTCGGAGGTTTACTCCGAAGCCACCACGACATTGATTTAAATTGACAAAGATTTTATGCACGAAACAAATTAAGTTAATTCTCTAATTTACCTTATTATGTGTCTCTTTAATTATTTAAATGGCAAGTCGTCATTGGCATTTACAGTAATGTACCATTTAAATATACAAATTGTAGTCATTTGGCCTCAGAGTCAACAATTTGCATACTTTTTCGCGAATCTACCAATAAAAATTTACTTTTATGAATAACAAAAATGTATCTTAATTATGTGTTTCATGAATGTTATTTATGAAGATACATAATTTGATATACCTATAATCTATAGCAGTAATGTATGTACATAGATAATGTAAGTTACACACGCCATAAAACAAAATGAACAAAGATACATTTGAATTTATACCGATCATAGATGCAAATTAAAATATAGTTATTATAGTTATTATTTACACAGAATTGTGTATTTGTAAAATATGTATAATACACAGAAATCTTATTAGTATTATAAAATTCATAGTTTGTATGTTAATATGTTTGTTAATCCTCCACGTCATAACGTCTGAATGGATCGAAACGAAATTTGGAAGATCTTTCTACCAAAAAAGTACACTCAAATAAATTGCAGATTTAACATTTTTTTAAGAAATTTCCCGAATCAAACTCAAAACATATAGTTAATGTTACAGTTGCGTTCATAACTGTAAAACGAAGGCGTTAACTCTTATTTAATTCATAAATATTATGCCCAGGAGAATCACACCTCAACGCTTTAGCAATTACAATATTAATTCAAAGTTTCTATAATTAAATAACTAGGTACTTTTTGTATCCACCCACTATTGGGATTAAATCGTAATGAGTGGGCTGCTTTATACTTTTTGATTCTACGTCATAAGACTTGTACTTAAAAACGCCGCTAGGGGCGCTTGCGTCACTTTGGAGTAAGAATAGCTATCTAAAAGAAGAAAGAAAAAGCATTTATTTGACACTAGGCACAGATACAAAAATAATACAAAATTAGAATTTGTATTATTTTTCTATACATATAATAAAATCGTAGGAAAATGAAAACTGTACATCGAATATTTTTCTTAGAATGCTTTGGGCGTGAACTTCAGTTGATTCCGAAACCAAAATTATGGTTTTGAGAATGTTTGTTTGTTAGATTTAATGATAATACGCTAATGATTATTGTTAAAATAAACGTTTTATTAATATATAATGTGCATATAATGTACTCGCTTTACAATGCCACAGAGTAGAGAGAGAAAAAAAACAATTGACAACGTCAAGAAAAGTTGACATAGAAAGGCGCGAAATTCAAAATTTAAATTACATTCAACACTCTCCCTGAATTTGAGCCTTACCATAGTTTAACAATTAACAAAACAGAAGACAATGAAAATTCAAATTTAGACACAATCCTAAATAAAGTTAGGGCAGAGCTACAGGTGAACACATGCCAAGTTTAAATCTAATAATACAAAATATATCTTTAGGTAATCCTTTTGTTAAAATATCAGCATATTGTTCATTACTACTAACTGACTTTAATACAATAATCTTTTCATTATATTTTTCTTTTATAAAGTGAAATTTAATGTCTATGTGTTTACATCTTTTATGAAAATTTATGTTTTTAATGACACTGATGGCACTTTGATTATCCAAATGAAGACACATAGAGTCCTGTTTGTATTCACCAATGTCACTTAATAATTGTCTTATCCATATGGCCTCTTTGGTTGCCGCACAAGCTGCCATGAACTCGGCCTCAGTAGTGGACAGAGCCACAGTTTGTTGTCTTTGGCTTGACCAAGTTACAGCTGCTCTGTTCTTTAAGAAGACATAGCCAGTCACGGAACGACGTGTGACCGGATCATTTGCAAAGTCTGCATCACTATAGCCAATGACTTCTGAGGCTTTTGGAGTATGATAGTAACACAGACCATATTCTTTGGAGTCTTTTAAATATTTGAAAATTCTTTTCACTGCATTCCAATGGGTTTGGTCGTAACAATTAAGAAAGCGACTCACCAGACTGACTGCAAACATTATATCGGGTCGACTCACTATGGCCAGATGCATGAGAGAGCCCACAGCTTCCCTATATGGTAGGTTCTTCTCTGGCTCGCCATTTCCTTTTTGTAGCTTCACATGAGGATCGACTGGAACACTGTTAGGGTTAGTATTAGTCATACTAAATTTATTTAACAATTGTTCTATGTATTTAGTCTGATGAATAAATATGCAGTTACTGTATTTTTCTATTTGCATTCCCACAAAGTTTCCTGGTGATTTTAATATTTTGATATCAAATGAATTCCTCAATTCTTCTGTTATTTCAAACAAGGCTGATTCATCGGATGAAAATAATAAACCATCGTCAACATACAGACAAAGGTAACATTTCTTATCATGAACTTGCCCGATATAAACACATTGATCTGCTTTGCTATTCCTAAAGCCAAATTTCTTTAGTGTAGTATCAAATTTACTATTCCAACAACGAGGGGCCTGTTTTAGCCCGTAGAGCGACTTGTTAAGTTTACATACCATGTTTTCTTTGTGTTCAAGGCCTTCTGGTGGAATCATATATATGGTTTCTTCAAGTTCACCATATAGGAAAGCAGTTTTTACATCCAATTGTATGATTTTAAGATTATTCTGAACAGCTACAGATAATAATAAACGTATAGAATCATACCTGACTGTTGGGGCGAATGTCTCCTTATAGTCAATACCTGCAGTCTGTGCATACCCTTTAGCACAGAGACGTGACTTGTACCGTAGACCTGTTGGTTCTTCCTTTACTCTAAACACCCATTTGCATCCTATAATTTTGGCATTTGGGGGTTTTTCAACCAATGTCCAGGTATTATTCTTCTGATGAGCATTTAATTCTTCATTGATAGATTTTCTCCATTCTTCTTTATAAATAGAGCTTAAAGCTTCTTTGTAAGTTACTGGAACATCCGACAGCATACACAACATAGCTTCGTGTTGGTATAAGTAAGTATCTTCTGCCAAATTTTCAGGATTTTCCTTGGTATTATCTTTCTTTTTTCTAGGTCTCAGTGTTATGTTGCTGGCTGGAGGAGTATCAAATTTTATATCAGGTAAGTATGTGTCATCTGAAGTATTTTCATATGTAGGTTCATCATATATGCTTGTATTAGAATCTTCATCTGAGTTATCACTATTAATCTTTTCTTTTGTTTCAGAATCCTTCTTTTCAGGATTTTCTTCAGATATTTCTACAGGAACATAGTCTCGTTTTACAGTAGATTCAAGAAATACAGCATCCCTGCTTTTAATTACTGTTCTAGAATTAGGTATTATGAAACGATACCCCTTGGTGTGGTCACAATATCCAATAAAGATCATCTTTTGTGCCTTTGGGTCCCACTTCTTACGCTTTTCTTTGGGCAAATGGACCATCGCTTCACAACCAAAGATACGCATATGGTCTACATTTGGTTTTTGACCAGACCACATTTCTTCAGGAGTTTTAAATGAGAGGGACTTAGTCGGGGAACGATTAATTATATAGGCTGCAGTGTGTACTGCATCAGCCCAAAACATTTTGGAAAGTTTTGCATTTAGGAGCATACATTTTGCTCTTTCAATCAGTGTTCTGTTCATTCGCTCTGCTGTCCCGTTTTGCTCCGGTGAGTACGGCACCGTAGTTTGATGTATAATCCCGGCACTCTTCAGGTATTCAGAGAAACTCTTGTTGACATATTCCAAGCCATTATCGGTTCGAAGAATTTTGATATTAGTACTCAACTGGTTCTCAACTTCATTTTTAAATTCTTTGAATTTATTCAGAGCTTCAGACTTATTCCGGAGAAAGTAAACATACACTTTCTTTGAATAATCATCAAGGAATGTTATAAAATATTTGGCACCTCCTAGTGTTTGTGTTTCCATAGGCCCACAAATGTCTGAGTGAACCAATTCAAGAAGACTACTAGACCTCAGGCCTTCCCTTTTGAAAGGTAATCTTGTCTGTTTACCTTGTGTGCATGTGACACATGTCAGATTTTCTGGTTTTTGTGAGAAAGTTACATAGTTAGTATTTTCTGTCATTTTCTGTAGACTTTGGAAATTCAGATGTCCCATTCTTTGGTGCCACAGGTAAATGTCTTGTTTATCAACATCAGACATGCATGCATAACCTGCTCCTGGTGTATTCAGCCGGTACATGTTGTTGATAAGACTCGCTGTTGCTACTATCTGACCCCGGTTGTTCATAATAACACAGCCACTTCTGTCAAATTTTACTTGGCCACCACTGTTAATTATCTGACTGACAGAGAGTAAATTAGTTGCCAGTTCAGGAACATACAAGACTTTTGTAAACAGTACTCTTTTGCTTAGGCCTCCATCATCATAGACATCTAGGCTCACTTGTCCCGAGCATTGCACTGTTAACACTTTATTGTCAGCAACTCTTATATTTTGTATGGCAGGAGTTGATACATTTTGTAGTAAACTCTTGTGTTTGGTCATATGTGAGGATGCACCGGAATCCACATACCAAACATCATCCTGAGTGGATGTTGCCACAAACACTGCAGCGTAGGATGAACTATTTGATTTTTGATTTGTGTCTTTGGTTTTGAATTTGCACTCTGGACTTTTATGACCGTACTTATTACAGGTATAGCATCGTGGACCCGTGCTTTGTTTCTTAGTGTTTTTGTGAAACTTTTTGTTTACTGAAAATGCTTTATTTGTGCAATCATTCTCCTCTTTCCTTACTTCCTGCAGTAATTTTGATTTCACTGAGTCAGAGGTAATCTTCATCCCTGAGCTTTCAATAGCAATTATCATTGGCTGGTATGATTCAGGTAGACCAGAGAGAAGCAGTGTGCCGAGCCACTCATCGTCCACTTTGAAGCCAATGTTCCGGAGCTTGTGGGCAGTGCTCATTATCTTGCTCACATATTCCTCTATACTTTGGCATCCCGTAAGCGAAGTATTACAGAGATCACGCAGCAGACCAACTCGACGTGTCAGCCCAGAGTCGTCGAACGCCAGCGACAACTTATCCCATACTTCTTTAGCAGTACCAGCTTCTTGGATATGAACATAATTGATCGGATCAACTAGTAGAATTATCTTTGTTTTCGCTTTTGTGTCTCGTTTCTTGTCTATTATGGTGTCGGGCTCTGGTTCCACACAATCCCACAACTCTTCATGTTGGAGATAGGTTTTTACTGCGAAGCGCCACGTAGCGAAGTTCTCACGGCCAGTTAATTTTTCAATTAATGCCAATTGATTGTTCAATGCCATTTCCAATATAAATTGACTTTGAAGAGAAACGAGAAAACACGTTCTAGGTTTGAGGTTATGTCCACTTGTAAAACTTCAAATTTTATTTCACTTCACAAGAATTGCACTGATTTTATATCTGGGCTTTTCTGGGCCCATAACCTGTTAGATTTAATGATAATACGCTAATGATTATTGTTAAAATAAACGTTTTATTAATATATAATGTGCATACAATGTACTCGCTTTACAATGCCACAGAGTAGAGAGAGAAAAAAAACAATTGACAACGTCAAGAAAAGTTGACATAGAAAGGCGCGAAATTCAAAATTTAAATTACATTCAACATTGTTTTTTGAAACAAACATATTAACATACAAACTATCAATTTTAGAGGTATAATCTCGGGTTCGATTCCCGGGTCGGGCAAAGTATTACTGGATTTTTTTTTAAAATCTCAGTAGTAGCACGGAGTCTGGAAATGTGCCCGGTATATGGCAATAGGCTCACCCCCATTACATGGGACTCGTGACATAAATAGTGAAAAGTGGGTGTTACATTGTACAGTGGCATAAGTGCCGTAATGTGCACCTCTGCCTACTCCTTCGGGGATAAAAAGGCGTGATATTATGTTTTATAACATGCTCAAATTTTTTTGCTACAGGTTTACTAACAGCTAACAATGTGTCAGCCTATAAGACTCTTTAAAGCTTCATTTTAATTTCGACAAAGGAGGTAGGTTTGCTCACGTACATCTGCGGTGCAACAAATTGAGTTTTTAACCAATTGGATTACAGATGTCGTCGACAGTTCTGACAGAGTTTAAATTGAACAGATACATCAAACAACATAATGTCTATGGTTGACTGTAAGAGAATGCCTTAAGGCATTAAGTCCGCCATTCACTGTATTTTGTGAAGAAGAAATAAA
Organism: Spodoptera picta; assembly: GCA_038387885.1. Classification (NCBI taxonomy): domain Eukaryota; kingdom Metazoa; phylum Arthropoda; class Insecta; order Lepidoptera; family Noctuidae; genus Spodoptera; species Spodoptera picta. The sequence goes on along the minus strand of JAZHFQ010000003.1, from coordinate 144,681 downwards.
TAAATAAATAAATAAACATAACATCACGCATTTTTATCCCCGAAGCGGTAGGCAGAGGTGCACATTTCGGCACTTAATGCTACTGTACAATGAAACAACCACAATAGTGTTATGAGTCCCATGTAATAGGGGGTGAGCCTATTGCCATATACCGGGCACATTTCCAGACTCCGTGCTACTATTGAGATTTTTAAAAACCCAGTAATACTTTGCCCGACCTGGGAATCGAACCCGAGACCCCTTGCCCGGAAGTCGCACTTGCGACCACTCGGCCAACGAGGCAGTCACATCGAACAAATAATGTATAATTTCAGTCATTTTATAACCCAAGGGTCTACAGAACATACCTCTAGTTATGTTCTTAGTAGTACTATCTTTCCTCGTTGGTCAAGTAAATAGTGCATGGAACCCAAAAGTATGGCCAATGTACCGCAATATGTTCGCCCCTATCACAAAGTATTCATTATGAAATTAACAGGCGGAATGTGTACATTATATGTTTCTATTTGTAACTCATTTATAAGGAACGCGATCGATTTAGATTTCTGTCCACGATAGCGCCTATCATAAATCAGACTGGGAGAAAATGCCTGTGGCATTAAGTCCATCTTGTGTACACTTTGTGCATGAAGCGTTAATAAATAAAATAAATAAATACAACTAATTTGTACAATGTGGGATCAAAAATCGATTGATGTTATAATTATTCGAGTGGCAATATCAACCACGAAACGCTTTACCCAAACAGGAAACTCCACGCGATAGTCACACTTGTATCACTATACATATAAACAAGAATGAAACTAAACATTAAGTCGAATCTTGAACTCAGTATCAAAACGACCCAGTTATAAACGCCTCAAGAAATAAACCTCGGTCAGAACAAGTTCGTGTTTATTTTATGTGGTTTTTTTACAAGTAACTTTTCAAACAATTTGCACTGAAATCGCCTACAAGTATCTTTGGGGTCCGAACAAGTATTTTAAACTTAATTTTGTACCATCTTGTCGCCCGAAGCAATTTTGTAAACCTCTGCTGATGACATCTCATTGAATAAATTATGACATATTTTTTACTTAAGTACCTAGTTACGGTTTTCTGCTTTATTTACAGTTAGGGTAGCTGTCCACGTTGCGTCACTTGACGAATGCATGCAACCTTCACAAACAATAGGCGGCCTACAATTGACGAACGCTTGCATCTCATCTTGCATGTTAAGTTAGAGCGCCGAGGTATTACACTTAGCGCACCTAAACGAAGCGCACCCAGACGAAGCGCACCTAAAGTATTCCACTTAGCGCACCTGTAGGTGCGCTTAAAATCTAATAGTTAAAATAAATAATTTCCTATTCCACGAATCCCACCTACGAATATCACTCGAATAGTGCGGAGACTAAGAAATTAAAATATCGATATAAGAAAATGTTTATTATCTAAAAGACTAACTTAAATTTCTAACATCATTCAGTTTCGTTATAATAATGTGACACAATATTTGTAATTTTGATTTTGTATGTAATCTTACTATTTAAAATCACAGATTGTTTCATGACGCAACGTGGACAGTAGGCTTTAATTTAAACATGTTGATTGTGTAATTTGTCTCTATACAATTCTGTGTGCGTGCATTAAATATATATCTAATAATAGTAAGATTTCATGCACTATCAATAAATAAAACTAACTACCTTTATACAGTGAAATGTTAATAGATTAATAAGAGTATGTTGGAAATTACCGTGGTAAAATGAAAAAACAATGGAGATTTCAGCAGATTTCAGCCGGCTTTTTATAATCACCGTTGACATTGCAAAAATTTATTTGACAAGCCAATTTCTTCCTTTTTTACAAACAAGTTCAGGTTCTGTTTACAATTCATAAACAATCTTTCTAAAACTAGCCCTTAAACATAAGCTGAACTATATTTCACATTATAAATAAAATAACAAAGGTATACTTCCTACTTATGGCTCACATCGTACAAATTAACTTAAATCAGTACTACATATAAGTTACACAGTTAAGTCTATCAAAAAACACATAAGACTCGAACTGAGATACATTCTCATATGTTACAGTTTATCAACGAAACAAACTCAACAAACCATATTCAGTTATAAAACTAACAAAATAAACTTAAACCACAGTCAGCATCTGACTTACAAACTGACTATGTTTCTCTTCACAAAGTGCTTTGGTTAGTATATCCGCCAACATTACTTTGGTAGACAAGTATTTAATTTCAACAATACCTTAATAAATATCCTTAATAAAGTGGTGACGTATGTCAATGTGCTTTGTTCTAGAATGAAACATAAAGTTTTTACACAGTTTTATAGCAGATTGATTATCATTATAAATCGTGATCTTAGGCTTTGTACCAAATATCTCAAATATGAACTGTCTAATGAAAAGAGGCTGCTTACATGTGTCAGACAACGCCATGTACTCTGCCTCAGTACTGGACAAAGCAACAGTGCGCTGCTTACGACTCTCCCAAGCGACGACAGACTCACCGACAGTAAAAACAAAGCCTGTGTAGGACTTGCGGTCTATGTTGTCTGACGCCCAGTCCGCATCAGCATAAGCTGAAATGTTCATACCTGTTTTAGAAAAAACAAGATTAAAGTTAATTGTACCTTTCAAATAACGTAGGATTCTTTTGGCAGCCTTCCAGTGGCTTTCGCCAAAGTAATCGTTGAATTGACTAAGATAGCTGACTGCATGACTTATATCAGGCCTTGTACAAACCGCTACATACATTAATGAACCTATCAAACCTCTATAGTCGTAGGTTTCTTCTTGTATAGGTTCTTTGGCAAGTTTCAGTCCAGTCTCCATGGGTGTTGCAATGGTATTACAATCCTCCATTCGAAACTTCTTCAATATCTTCTGTATGTAGTTCGATTGATTGAGGTAAACTTTATCATCTTTTCTCATCAATTTCATTCCAATTATATGATGAGCTGGCCCAAGATCAGTGATGTCAAATTCATCTTGCAATTCTTTCTTAAAATTATGTTTCCCTGGGAAATTTGGAGAAGAAAATACAATCAGATCGTCTACATATAATGCTATGATCATCATCAATCCATTTTCACTCTTAGAGTAAACACAGGGCTCGGAAGTTAGGCGACTAAACTTCAACTTGTTACATAGAACCTTGGTAATCTTATCATACCAAGATTTGGATGCCTGTTTAAGTCCATAAACAGCCTTATTGAGCTTATATACCATTTCTTCACTCCCTTTGACCTTGAAACATTCTGGCTGCTCCATATATACTGTTTCTTCCAGGTCTCCATTTAAGAACGCTGTTTTCACATCCAGGTGTTCAATGTCTAAATTATACTCTGCTGCCATTGCAAGCAGCATCCTAATTGTTGAGTACCGCACAACTGGTGAAAAGGTATCTTGGTAATCTATCCCATATTTTTGTGTATACCCTTTTGCAACCAAACGAGCTTTAAATTTTAATACTTCACCATCAGCACCATACTTCCTTTTAAAAATCCATTTACATTGAACAGGCTTGTGGCTTGGATCACGTTTTGTCAGAGTCCAACATTTATTTTTAATAAATGAATTATATTCATCAGTCATTGCCCTTCTCCAGTTGTCTGAATCTGGTCCATTCAGCGCCTCGGTTGCAGTCTGAGGATCATTAGGGTTACTGTCAACTGATCCCACAAAATTGGCCTGCAGGGGAGACTCAGGAGCTTCTTCATAGGAGGTATCTGACTGTTCTGCCTCAGCTATTGAGTCTTCACCTGGAATATATGTTTCATCCGAGCAATTCTCTGCTTCAACACTAAGATCTTCGCTCTCAGAGTCATCTATCGTGTATGTGCTGATCCTTTGCTCATTCTGTGATAATCTTATGTCATCAGAAACATCAGAACTCACAGTGGATGACTCCGATTGCTGAATTTCATCTGGTTTCAGATTGTTGAAGTCAACTACTATATCAATATTTTCATCATGTAACATGTTTTTGTAACAGGATTTATTTTCTAAAAATACGACATTACGAGAATTGACACATTTTGTGGGGTTATCAGGATCAATGAGTCGGTATCCCTTGGACTCTTCATTGTAACCTACAAATATGTATGGTTTGCTTTTAGCATCAAGTTTTCTTCTATTCTTCACCATAGAATACGCAACACAACCAAAAATTCTTAAATGGTTCAGATTTACCTTTTTACTGGTCCACTTTTCTTCAGGGGTTACTCCAGCAACAGCTTTCGTAGGACTTCTGTTCTTTAGGTGAATCTGCTGTGTTAACCACGCTCTGCTACCATGTTGGAAATTACCGTGGTAAAATGAAAAAACAATGGAGATTTCAGCAGATTTCAGCCGGCTTTTTATAATCACCGTTGACATTGCAAAAATTTATTTGACAAGCCAATTTCTTCCTTTTTTACAAACAAGTTCAGGTTCTGTTTACAATCCATAAACAATCTTTCTAACAGAGTACCTGGATGAGCTTTACTCGGTGTTTTTAGTACATCTATTTTTAGAAAAAAATTGAATAATGAAATATAAAATAAAACAAAATGACCAAAATAAAAAAAATAAAGGAAACGTTCAGACCAAGGTTTGAAATCCTCAAATGTCCTGCGTAGCACGTACTCCCGTGTAGTAACGGCAAAATTTAGCTTCGTTTTCAAATAAAAAGATTCTCTATTATTCTAATTCTAATAAAGGATTTTTTTACAATGAAAACACAGATAAAATTAAATTTTCTGAAAATGAAACCTAGCTAGATCAATTTATCGCCAATGAAACCTCCAGCAGCTGTAGCCAAATGCCACTTAGCGCTTGTCTACATGTAGAATAGAAAACCAAATTATATGGAATTGACGTATATTTTGACACTTGTCAGTGTCATCCCCATACATTTTGATTTCTACTCTCTCTGTAGACAAGCGCTAAAGTGGCGTTTGGCTAGAGGCCCAGGATACACAATTTTCATTCCCTCACATCACGCTAGATTCAAACAAACGAAATCAAACCTTTTAGTTGTACACGAATTTCCTATTTAGTAAACACGACGTTAATAATTTAATTTGCAAACGTTACTTTAGTTTCGCTGTAGTTTTTGTATCAAATGCATTCAAAGTTTTACTTTTAATTCAACTTTCGGTGTTCAGGGTTGACATGCCTGAATATTTTGTTAACATATGATATAGTAATACTTTTTTATAGTTTAGATTGTAGCCTGTAAGTTTGAAGCATCACTTCCTATTTTGAAACTCATCTGTTAGTTCAACCACTTCTTCGTATTCTACGGTCTACCTTAAAATATGCATTGAGTTTCATAGTTTTGAAAATTTGTAGACGGAGACTCTTCTCTAGTTTTTCAAACTCATGAAAGCTATACTCTCCATTGACCCTTTTTAAACTATGGTATGTTAAATTCGACTGCATGGTTAGTGCGGTGGCTTGGCAACTCGGCTGCCGTGCAACGTGTCGCGTGTTCGATTCCCGCACGAAAGAACACTTTGTGTGATCCACAAATTGTTGTTTCGGGTCTGGGTGTCATTGTGTATGTGAACATGTATGTTTGTAAATGCACCCACGACACAGGAGAAAATCCTAAACTGAGGCAATGTTTTTTTAAAAAAAAAAACATAGACAAAATAGTCCGATGACCAACAATGTACCATGGCTTAGGTTCTGCAACGTTGCATTGTCGCAACGTAAACCATGGGCTTGTCGGACTGCGAGCGGGTCGCATTTGTATTTAACCTAAGTTTACTGAAATGTAACTGTGATTAAAACATTGACTTCTTAATTTACAACCCGACTACGTGCCCCAACATCCTAAATATTTTTAACTATTATCTTTAAATGATTTTATGTCCATTTAACATTAGGTTGCAACATCTAAACTTATTTTTCTATACTTATTTCAGTCAATGAAATACGGCTAACGAAAAATCGTGAGGAGATCTGTGGATATTTAAACATTCGTGAGACATACTAAAGAAGTTGCCGCAACCCCCGTAGCAGCGCGACAGTCACCCCGTCGCGGAATGATACTCACGAATATGAGCCTTTAGCATGGCTTCAAACTAGTCGAGTTCTTCGTCAAACAGTTACATGAGATCTGTGGAATCATAATTTCAAATTGACTGTAGAAATTACCCAATTCTGAGTGAAGAAATAATACCAATGACGTAAACAAATTCGTGTACATAGTTTTAATTTGATACCGAAACTCAATAATGTTTCAAACTTTGTCTTTCATTTTTTTTTCTTTTTCTTTCTCCCATTTTAGACTTGTATTGGAAATAAGCACGAGTAGGTAAACCTCATGAAGACATTTCAAAGGATTCCTTGTGTTGCAACTTTACTCGAACTTCCCCGAGCAATATTTGAAATGAAACAACAGATGAATGTGAATCCTAAATAGAACGGACTTTTGTTTTATTTAAATGAAATATTTCATTTCGAATTTTGCTTCATTTATTTATTTGGCAGTGTTGTGTTGTATGAAGAATTTTCTTGTTCCTTTGTAGGTAATATCAGCGGATATTTGTATACCTATGAAAATAATTTTGTTCGTGGAAAAGTCGAGGTCTATGTGTGAGTGAGGTTACCGGAGGCCCTATTACCCGCCCCTTCCCCAATCTCCCCAATTCCTGAATCTCCAACGATCCTCAAACTCCTAATCCCCAAAAGGCCGGTAACGCACTTGTAACGCCTCTGCTGTTTCAGGTGTCCATGAGCGACGCCGATTGCTTACCATCAGGTGATCCGTCTGCTCGTTTACCGGCTTATGCCATAATAAAAAAACTTGCGATTATACTAGTTTTAGGTCAAAATATCCACCACTTATCACCATGGCATCTTTATTCCGACTACTAAAGGAAACCCACACAAACTTGACCTAGATAACACAACACTCATATAACATATCACCTATTTAATTTTTCAACGCACTATGCACCGGAGCTTCGAGAATAGAGCAGCTAGGAAAACGTAGTAAATGCATAGAGGTACAGTCAGCGAACAAAGAACAAGACTTATTGTCTTTTGAACAATGGCACAAGTCCATTACCTGACTATTTGTGTCGTATTTGTCGCGAATCAGTGTAGGCGACATACTCGTGCGACTTTTGTCGTATTTGTCGTGAGTAGGCGACATATTCACGACAACAGTCAAACACTTTCGTCGTACGTTCGTTTGTATTGCAATCTTCAATCGTAGTTGAAGTTTAGTTGATTGGAGGGTTGTAGATTGATGTTTGGTGCAAATTGTTGTGATTTATAGCTGTAGGCTTCTTTTTGATTTAGTTTCTTTAGTTGTGTGATTGGTACACTTTAAGATATGTTTATTTAATGTTATATTGGTGAAGATTTTGTTATAGATTCCTGTCGTTTGTATTAAAGTTGTTGACAAGCGTAGGTATATGTGAATGTAAAACTGAGGATATTGTTAACAAATTTTGGTGATTTTTGCTTTATTTATTCATAGTCGGCAAGAAGAATGATAATGAGTTAGTGACCTTCCACGTATGATAGTACATGACTAACATAAATATGAATGTAAATATGATAAGGGATAGCAGCCCTACAAAAGCAAAAATAGAATATTCGCATTTCTATTACAGCTTTAAACATGGAAGGAATCAATAAGCGAGAAAGATTTGTAATAAATACTTGGAGAAATACATTTTTTTCTTAAAAAGGTAAAACAAAGGTCGGATGGGGAAAAGATTTGTGAATTGTTGGATTTAGATGTTAATAGAAGCAGTTAAAAGCTTTGGAGATTAATGTTTTAAATGCTCTCTTTGGCTCGATGTAAATATTACGTTTCTTTTTACAATTATTTGAGTTTTAAGACTTGCTTTGCCTTAATGGTTCTGTTTTAACTTAACAGACACATTACACGTGGAATTTAATTGCAAATTATTTGTCACATAGGTAAAGAAATTTTTAATAATCTTTATTTACAAATAATATAAATATTATTAAAATAAATACTAACTCTTACGATACACTAAAACTAATGGAAAAAAATAAATAAAAGAAAACTAAAAATTACTATTTACAGAGAACATCAAAAAACTCGTCCGCATTGACGTCAATAGGGAAAGTACCCAGAAGGCTGGCAGCATTGCCACGCTGTATGGCAATGCTAAATCTCTGACCGAGAAACAGACTAGCCCTTTTAGCTTTCAGCTTTTAGCATATTTTTTGTGTAGCAACATCGACGGCTAACATAATTCAGTTATGAAATGAATTGCAGATATTTCATACTTTATTGTCACCATTTTATGGTGATTTAGGTGATCCTCCTACAATTTTATTTAACAAATGAATCTTAATTAGAAATGATTCACCCAATCTTACCTTTTAGGCCCCTGGTCTTAAAGAATCTACTTAGGAACGATGACCACTATACGAATGAATTTTAAAGCACCTTATGTATTTTAATTAAGTATAATACATAGAACTACTTTTGGTCGGATTGTTTTGTGTTTTATTATGGCCCCGACATTTTGGAATATAGTATCCGTAGTGATCATTTCAAGAAGTTTCTTAGTTTGCAAAATTACATACATACATAGAGGTACATACATACATAACATCACGCCTTTTATCCCCGAAGGGGTAGGCAGAGGTGTACATTAATGGCACTGTACAATGTAACACCCACTTTTCAGTTTTACTATTTATGTTATGAGGCCCATGTAATAGGGGGTGAGCCTATTGCCATATACCGGGCACATTTCCAGACTCCGTGCTACTACTGAGGTTTTTACAAACCCAGTAATACTTTGCCCGACCCGGGAATCGAACCCGAGACCCCTTGCCTGGCAGTCGCACTTGCGACCACTCGGCCAATGAGGCAGTCAGCCAGTGTGGAACTATTCTTTTTTTTATGGAATTGGAGGAAAACAAGCAGATGGATCACCTGATGGAAAGCGACCAGCGCCGCCCATGGACAGCCGCAACACACACAGATGCGTTGCTGGCATTTTATATTACAGCTTAGAGCCTATTCTATCACAAAAATATTATTTCAATATCATGTAGATGTAAATCTTATTGTTAAGTTAGGCACGTGATAGTGCCAAGAACGAGTTGATCGACATTGTGATCGAAAGGCTGGCTACTACCTTGGGAAAGGTTAAGCATCGCCACCCAACGTGGCAATGCTGCAAGCTTTTTGGGCACTCTACATGACGAAAACATTAAGGAAAATTTTTATTTGTATTTTTTAAGGCAATTTCGAAGTGTAAACGTTTTAATTTTTAGTTATTTTAATATTAGTTTAATTATAGCTTAATCAAAGAGATATACAGGTATGTGTATTTGTAACAATTATTATAGATGACTGCCTCATTGGCCGAGTGGTCGCAAGTGCGACTGCCGGGCAAGGGGTCTCGGGTTCGATTCCCGGGTCGGGAAAAGTATTACTGGGTTTTAAAAAAAAATCTCAGTAGTAGCACGGGGTCTGGAATTGTGCCCGGTATATGGCAATAGGCTCACCCCCTATTACATGGGACTCATAATATAAATAGTGAAAAGTGGGTGTAACATTGTACAGTGGCATAATGTAGACCTCTGCCTACCCCTTCGGGGATAAAAAGGCGTGATGTTATGTTGTTGTTGTTGTTGTTGTATTATAGATGAATTAGGAATTCAATGTTTCTTTTATGTTATCATAGTTGTAATGAATAGCTCAAGGATACTTGTGTCCTATTTTTGTGTCAGTAAAATGATTTCATTAAGAGTGTATTTAACCATTTTACTCAAGACTCATAAATTTAAACAATGTATCCTTTATAACAAGAAAGAAATATTTAACTTGTGGAAATCTAGCGCTAAAAGGATGTCATGACCTATATACCTACGTAGTTAGGTATCCTGCCTGCTGACCCGGTCCTAGGACAATACAGGCTTTGTGAGTGTTGCGTACTAATAGATATTATAAAAGTAGTGTATGTTTGTGCGAACATTTTATTCAGATTAACATGTATTTGCTTGTATTTATATCATGTGTTTGATAATCTAAAAAAAGACTACCTCATTGGCCGAGTGGTCGCAAGTGCGACTGCCGGGCAAGGAGTCTCGGGTTCGATTCCCAAGTCGGGCAAACTATTACTGGGTTTTTCAAAATTTACAGTAGTAGTACGGCGTCTGGAATTGTGCCCGATATATGGCAATAGGCTCAACCCCTATTACATGGGACTCGTAACATAAATAGTGAAAAGTGGGTGTTACATTGTAGAGGTACAGTGGCATAATGTACACCTCTGGGGATAAAAGGCGTGAAGTTATGTTATGTTGGATAATCGACAGGTAAACCCGCCTTTTATTTTTAACCGACTTCAAAAAAAGGAGGAGGTTCTCAATTCGACCTTCGATATATGCTTTTTTTATATTATTTTTTGAAAACAATATAGTAAAAACTTGTAAAAAAAAAATTACTGTTCGAAGTTAATTATTTATCATCATCATCAACAGCCTATAAGTGGCCGCTTATCAAAGGCCACTTCTCACACGGAGAAGGTTTGAGCATTAATCACCACGCTTGCTCAATGCGGATTAGCGATTTCAAACTTGTATTTAGAAATTGTAGGCCCAGGTTTCTTTACATTGTTTTCCTAGTAGGCACCTACAATCGTCACATATTTTACTAAACCTTTGCGAACTAAGTTTAACAATCAGAACCTGTAACATTATAATATGAAATCCTTTACTGAAATAGATACCTCCATACAATTTTAATGCTATGTCTGGTCATTTATTTAATCCAATGACTTTCCCCTATCTAGGATGGCTATATTTAAACTGCGTGGGTTAAGCTCTCCTTTATTTGTAGGGGGTGGAATAAAGGTGTTAAATTGTTGAATAATGGTTTTATAATGTCGTACTTTTATAGAAATTCTATGGCTTTTTGTTTCCAGGGTTCTATTTTTAGTATATCTTGTTGTTCGTCTAGTTAGTAAGTTGTAAACAATACGTACTTGAGTTTGAATTTTTTATTGGTACGGAGTTTGGAAAAGTATTAATTTTAACTCGTCGAGTAACGCCATTATAGACACAATTATAGAATAATAGGTTGCGGTCACCGGTGACCGCTTGGTGTTTGACAGTTTAATTCGGGATATACAGTTACTTTTCTGCTCTTACTCGCATACATTCAGCTTAATAATTCGTGGCAATCAAGTCAAATATTTATTAGACTTTTTGGTTGCATCTAAGTAAATACTTATATTTGACGCTGGCAGTACCAACAAAAGAATAATATAGCATTGTGTAAACGAGCATATTCTGTCAAAAGTCGCAAACTCTGCATTTATAGGCAATAAAATAAACAACGTTAACAGCCACATGGACAGATAGACAACCCTTTCTGGTTAGATCGCACATAAAACCAATGTTACCAGCCTTTTCCTTGTCCACCAAACATCAAGGCGAAGGCCAAGTTATCAATTTGTTGTCAATTTCGCCCGATACTGGTCGATCACGATAAACCAATCAAATGATTGATAAACGCATGATCTGTGACGTAATCACTTTCGTCAATCTCAAAATTGACGTTACCTATATTAATTTTGATTGTATAATCTGTTGAAACTAGTTCGTGTTATCGATGTTACTTTTAGAGGAAGTTAAGTACTTTTAGACTGCCTCGTTGGCCGAGTGGTCGCAAGTGTGACTGCCGGGCAAAGTATTACTGAGGGCTGATGCCGATACGGAGCCGCGGAGAACTTAACGGGTCACCGGGGCTCCGGCTCGAAGTGCAGGAGTAGGAACAGGGTGGTTTTTGTCAGTAAGAGTCTGACACTCCCTCCTGCCTCAACCAGGCGGGAGAAGTCATTGGATGATTTTCCCCCCTTTAAAAAATTGTCCTAATAAAAATCATACCGTAAAATCACCCAGACATAGATAACAAAATAACGAGAAACAAAAGAAGTATCTGTATACTTCCACACTATAGTGGATATGAATGGGGTCGTCGGTAGAGGGCGCCTTAGACGGATAAATACTGACCAGCTTGGCGATGTATTAAAGAAGGGCCAAATTAGAAGTACCTTTAACCGACGAGCATGCATGAAAAGATTGATAACTGTTATTGAAGTAAAAGAGGTTTGTAGGAATCGTAGTAGTTGGCGTTTACTAGTCTCTGCCAACCCCCATGGGCGACAGGCGTGAAGTTATGTATGTATAGATAACAAACAGACTTCTGTATCAGTAAGGATACCTATACCTAATGCCTATAAAAGTATGATAACTAAATAACCATAGATGTGATACTATACCTGGTTTTATCAAGCATGACTAATATTTCAGCAAACAATCCCTTCACCTTCATTATATTACTACAGATTTACAACTGCGTAATTTAAATCAAGTTTTCCCCCATTAAAACCATAACTTGTTTTGTTGAAATGTAAATTTATTAAATAATGGATATTTCTAAGCACGAGGTACGAAGTTTACGTAAAAGCTAGAAAATGCCTGTGCAAAGTTTCTTAAGTTACTTAATTCAAAATGTTCTTACTTCCTGCTTAAACTCAGAGACGAGGAAATAACTAATAGAAAAATATGTTTGTTCGTAAAAATAACGTACACATTCATGTGGTTCTAAATAGTAAGCGTGCGTTTACAATTTAGATCGTCTTTTTTCTATCTTAAAATTAACGCAATCCTAAAAGAAATATGTGTACCTAAATAAAAAACTGCATTAAAAAAAACGACTTCAAAAACGAATGACTAACTAAAAGTAAAAACTAAAAAGGAAAAAAATAACTGTTATTGGTCATACACTTATAGCTTACACACCCACTGATAGGTTAGAAGTCGGTGCCACAAGTTTTAAACAAAATTATTCATTAAAACCTTAATAGATACCTAACATTATTAAGCTGTTTACAATTTTATTACGCATTATACCAACTGTGTACATTAACTATTTTGTTGTGGGTTTGTGGCACCGACTTCTAACCTATCAGTGGGTGTGTTTGCCTAACCTCCTCCTTTTTTTGAAGTCGGTTAACAAAAGACGCAAGTAATCAAGCAACGGTCGCCACAGCGGAAATCAACATGGAAAGATTATTATTATTATCACATAACTATTAGGGCAGAATATCTATAAGAAAATACACATAAACAGCAGACACACACTGCACTTTCTACTGTGATATTCGTTGTATAAATGTCAGGAACATATGAATGTTTGTTGATAGGAATCACGCTAGTCTAACCTGAACTAACGCTTCATCAATTAGTACACCAGATAGATCTAAACTAAAGCCTAGGATACAGGACATAGGGCACAAATTAGCACCTCTAGAGACTAGATATATATAGTTCAACCTAAGATGTAGGACACATAACACAGATGGCACATGTCAAGAGTTAGGAAGCTTATGTTGCATCCGATTGGGAAACCGACTGAGATCATTCTCAGACAAATAGTTTCCATTTGTGTTTTGTAATGGTTGGTATGATTGGACTGAGAAATGATAGATTCTATGTACCGTAGATATACATATAATATGTTAACTTTTTGTTGTTTTTAACAAATTTATTCATTGAAATTTTACATTAAATCTAAACTCGCCTAACTTTGACGTTTGATGGCTAGAGACGCTCATTTTACAAACTATTTCTATTATTATCATAATATGATGGTATATAGTCTTTTTTTTTCCTTAACATATAGGTAGGTACACTATAACCCAAGCAGGACATAGCAAGTATGTGTTATACCACCTGCATTGATTATAACTGAAATGGTCTATACTGCTACCGATATTCGGACACTACATGTATAAAAAACAAACTAATAACCTTTTAACATTTCACTTTTAATAAACAACATCAAGTGTCTTGTGATTCGATACGGACCCGTGGAAGACCTAGCGGGTTGCCGGCGCTTCGGCTCGAAGAGCAGGAGTAAGAACGGAGTGGTTTTTAGTCAGTAAGTGTCTGACTGAAAGAAGTAATTTAATGATTTTCCACCTACAGAAAAAAAGCCTCTTGTGATACAGATGTAACTAAGCAAATTAACATTATTTGATGATAGGTGGCATTACAAAATTCAGAATATTTTGCTCATACTTTTCTATAGGAATCCAAGATTATTACTTTCGGAAATAAATGTGTAATTTTGACATTGTTTTTGTATAATACGTCAATACAAGAAGGCAAAAGAATATTTGATTAGTCATAGTTCATCTGAATCTAGAATTTCTGAACCAATTTTCATTTTGTAAAATGCATCGGAGCTACAAATTAGCCGTACCTTTGTTACAGAGCGTGTTACTAAAACGAACGTGCTACAAAGGATTCCCGTTTTTCGCTAATAGAAGGAAAAGCGACACAACGGTGTACGATAAAAAAAACACACGCGAACCTTTCTTTGTAAAATTGATCAAGAACCTAAAATCAAATGCTCATCTAATTTAACAATTAAAATTCAGTAAAATTTTAATTGTTAACTTTTTAATACTCTCGGATTATGTCCAAGAGAATTATATATAGATACTAGCGACCCGCCCCGGCTTCGCACGGGTGCAATATGCATGTATTATACCTATAAATCTGCCTTAAGAATCACTCTATCTATTAAAAGAAAAACCGCATCAAAATCCGTTGCGTAGTTTTAAAGATCGAAGCATACATAGGGACAGACAAACGGCGAACAGCGACTTTGTTTTATATTATGTAGTGATTATGGATTATGTTCATTTTCTGTGATTTTTACTTCATCTACAGCTATCTTTATCAGTACAGTCATTGCTAAGTTAGAAATAGCAGGACCATTAAACAAAAGAAATATAATTGATATTCTATCTCAGTGGCTCGCCACCACTTGCCACCCTTTAGTAACACAGGGTGGCAAGTCAGTAAAATGCCACGGACCGACATCTGGACTTTTCTGATTTTATACGAAACGGGGGCCCATCCGATAACTTTATCGCGGGCCCCAAACGGTGTAGTTCCGCCACTGCTCTTTCTGTTAAATGTCTTGTTAACATTGCTTCCAGAGCTTGGAATTGAAGTGTATTATACCAATAAATTGGGAAATATTACATTGGTACTGATAAGAAGAAATAACATTTATCTCTTTCATGTGCAATATGCCGAAGAAACTAGTATTAATACAATCGAATTCAAGAATATATAAGGGTTGTTGGATCACGGACATCGATATACGTGATAAATGCTTTTTAATATACGGATATTATTCATGTACACTTGATTCTTTATTTTTCTTAGACACGATTGAATCTCGGAGACTGATTGTCTTGCATATTGTGGCAGATTATGACAAAGTGGCGCTGGTGTCGTTTTTGGCATGCGTTCAAACAATCTTTGTATATGTGGCAGAATAGTAATTGAGTTAAAAGTAGGATTTTCAAACACTATGTTGAAGAGATTACTATTAGTCATGAGTTTCTGGTTTTGTAGGCTTCTATTACAATGTCAGTATCTCACTTTAAATGTTATCGCAGTTAGGTCATGGTTTAAAAATATATTAATAACATTAGGTAAATAGTTTAGTAAATGAGATAAAGCTAGTCCCTAAAAAACTTTACACGTCAGAATGATTAAGACTGAAGCAAGGAATGTTTGAAATTTACACTCGGGAGCGAATATTCTCACGAACAATTTTCCGGGCGAAGTGTAACAAATAAATCCTTATTACTGAACACCGGGTAAACACGAAAATTATATTCACACCTTATCGTAATCCAACCGAGAAGAACCGTAAAATTAAAACATTTTAAATCTAAAATTTCGGGGGATAAATTCTAAAATTCAATGGCCAAGGTTTTTTAACAAACTAGCTATCGCTCACGACTTTATTTGGGTGAAATTTCCCCACGAGATTATCAGAAAGTTAGGCTTATAGTCGTTCTATTATTGGGTCTATTTCTGCGATAAATTTCATCCAGATTTGTGAAACAGTTTTTACGTAATGTAAAAACATATTACGATAATATGTTTCTTTTCATTAATTTGTGTTGTTCCAATTAATCTCATATTATTAATTTTGTATTCGATAACTATAATAGCGGTATCCATTATAATTTTATTATGTGTATTTATAGATGTATAGATAGACGGCGCGGCGGGACGGTAAGGGTGACGTGAAAAGTTCTTGTATTATGATCACAGAGTTATGTCACTTTGTAAACCGATACCTCTGTTCTGGCTTTATTAAAGTTTTAAACATTAACCCGCCGATCCTAAGCGTTACCCAGTTTCTGGTTATTCTATAAATATAGAAGTATGTAGTTTAGATTTTTTCGAGATAAATCGCTCGTAAGTAGTCTGCTAGATTAGGCCGCGTCGAAACGGTCTCAAGGGTCCTATTTGTACAATTATTTATATGCTCGTAAGATAGTGTATTATCTACTAGACCTTGTTAGCACGAGTAAACTGGTTGTTTTCCTAGTAAGATAGTTATGGACTACTAGTATTAGCCTTATTTGTGTTAGGAATACTTGCATGCTTTAAACTGGCTCTATTTATCTGCCCTACTAGAACGCTGCTTAGTTTGAAGGCTCAGTGCAATACCTGATAACCCTAGACTTCAGCAAAGGAAATGCTTTTTATAACAGAACGAAAAATGAATATCTTGTAATAAGTCGATGATTATAAATCCAATACTACGCAACGTATGGAGTCCTATTGCACGCCGCAATTAGACTAAAATCTACATAAATAATTACAAAAGAACACGTCATCGTCATTGCAATTACCAAACACTATAGAAAGCAATTCGAAGCCACTAGATCCGTGATACGGCGCAAAACAAACTACGAGGGATTAAAGCTAAATAGTTCCGTATATCGTCCGGCCCGGTCCGGGCCGGTCCGGTCCGGTCCGGCCTACACTTGTTTCAACCGATACCGGTTTATTGCTTCTGTTGTCCGGTGAACTGTAACAACTAAAATCACGATTCCCGTCCCGTGTACCGTGTGATAAAATATGCGCATAAAATGAAAAATAGCGATTCATGGTGCTACAATTTTGGTGCGCAAAAAATATATAGGAGTTTTTTTTTTGTTAGGTTTTTTTTTGTTGTAGGTGAGGAATGAAAATTAGTTTTCGGCATAGTAACGCTAAAGTATTTGTTTTGATAGTCATTCAAGCTTAAAGAAAATATGGAAGCTAATATTTCCTCTTTTTCGAACATATTAGCATCTACTTTCGCTAGTTCGGTCGAATGAAAAAATCATATATAATATAAAGAAAAAGTATTGACATAGACTCATGTTTCTAGTAATTTAATACTTTGATAAAATACCAACCCATATAGACCAACCCCTTCTATTTGTAAATGATTTGAAACTTAAACATCTTGGTAATAAAGTTGAAAATCTGTTACAGATTGGAGTAATGTCTGTAGATACATAGTAATATTAATTAAGTATAGATTGAGTCAATTAAATCATTTCCAGTTGATTCTCATTTCCATGCAAATTCTACTTGGAACTCACGACTTCCTTCCTCGTTCATATTAGTTACAGTAGTAAGTTTGTATAGTTACAGTGACCAGCAGACCACCCTACACCGATCTATCAAATTTATTCACTACATTTTCGACTTTATACCAATGTAATAAAGTTGAAAATGTATTAGAGTTTGGATAGATATTGGAAGGATAGTTTAACCTGCTAGTAATCGTACCTAGTATTTTTAGAGTAGTTGTATTGGAATGAGAAATTAATTTTGTTTCACATCGGTTTTCTGTGAGGCCGTGGTATTACTCCGGTCGAGCCGCGGATAACCTAATGGGTTACCGGGGCTCCGGCTCAACGTGCAGGAGTACGAACGTTGGTGGTTTTTAGTCAGTCAGAGTCTGACACTCCCTCCCGCCTCACCTAGGCGAGAGAAGTCACTGGATGATTTTCCACCCTTAAAAAAAATACTCCGGTCGAGGCAGTCAATTCGTGCCGAAGCATGGCATGTCGCCAACAATCCTCAAATTACTAATTCCTAAAACGCCGGTAACGCACTTGTATCAATTATGGTACCCCGTGTGTCCATGGGCGATGCCGATTACTTACCATTCGGCTTATTCCATAAAAAAGTCTTTGTTAAGCGATTAGTTTACATGTTTTTAGTGTAAATAACGCTAAACCTTCTTGATATGAGAAGAGATCTCTAAACAGCAGTGGGACAGTTGATACTTTTTTTTTTTAAACATTGCCCCACACTAGGATTTTCTCCTGTGTCGTGGGTGCGTTTACAAACATACAAGTTCACATACACAATGACACCCAGACCAGAAACAACAATTTGTGGATCACACAAAGTGTTGTTCCGTGCGGGAATCGAACCCGCGACACGTTGCACGGCAGCCGGTTGCACAGCCACCGCACCAACCGTGCAGTCAAATTAAAGTATCGGAATAACATGTATTTGGATGGATTCACCTCTTTCTAGGAATAAAGGTAAAATTATGTAAATCGTACCCTCGATTTCATGAAAACTCTGAATAAAATTAATTAGTATAAGGTCCACATAATTATTATTGTAAATATTGAATGAGTTTTATAAACAAGCAACAATTTGGGAACAATTGTTTGTTTCGAGTCAGCGCTAATTATGATGGCCAAAGGATCATAATTAAAGAGTTGATTTAGAAATAATAATAAAATAATAATAATACAGTGTTATTGGTATATCATTAGGATTTATATTTATTTCGATTTTTAACGGATTTCAAAAAAGGAGGAGGTTCTCAATTCGACCGTATATATGCTTTTTTATGTTTGTTCGTTTATATTTTGTTATGGGTTTGTGGCACCGACTTCTAACCTATCAGTGGGTGAGTAAACTATAAGTACGTATGACCAATAATAGTTTTTTTATTCCTTTTTAGTTTTTACTTTTTTTTGTCTTTAGTTTTTGAAGGCGGTTTTTTTAAACGCAGTTTTTTAATTTTATTGTATACTAGCTTTTACCCGCGGCTTTGCTCGCGTCACAAAAGAATAAAAAGTAGCCTATGTGACATATACCTATACACACAGCGCCATCTATACCAATAATTTCGTTTTCCCTTGAGAATATTTTATTTTTCCGGAATAAAAAGTACCCTATTATTTAATCCAGACTTCTAACTTTACGTCTGCAAAAATTCAAAGTAATCTGTTTAGTAGTTACGGCGTGAAAGCGGAACAAACAAACAAACAAACAAACTCACTTTCCGATTTATAATATTATATATATATATAATATAAGGATAAATAATAAATATAAAATATAAAATATTCTCCTCTTCCTTGAGGGTCTCAGGGCGGGAGGATTGCGAAATACCGACTCTTACGAGTCGAGATGTAGGACATTACACACATAAAATATAAAATATAAATATATATACCTCTATAGTAAGGACTTCGAAAAAAGGAGGAGGTTCTCAATTCGACCTTTTATTATAATATAATTTTTTTATACTGACTGCACAGTTATCGTAGTAGCTGAACCTGTCAATGCTATTGTATATTTTTTTATTTTTGCTCTTCCAATTCCTCTTGCAATATGTGCCCTTGTAGACTTGAAAAGCCACTAGCATTTTCACCAGTAAGGACACTCTTTTTAATCTTCCAATGACTTCTCTCACCTTGGGTTAGGCGAGAGGGAGTGTCAGACTCTTACTGACTAAAAACCACCCCGTTTCTACCTCTACTCTTGCATTTCGAGCCGGAGCTCCGGTAAGCTGTTAAATATTCCGCGGCTTTTTGTTTTTTGTGGAGTGGCACGTGTTTTATCATCCTAGTAGCATTTGCAGTTGATAACATAAAATTGTTCAATTAAAAGATAAATCATTTAAATAATAAGTACCTACATATTATTTTACTTTTACGTAATTATTGTCTATGTGTCCATTTGATTACGTTTGTCAAATTTTCATTAAAATAATATTCCTAGATATATTTAATATGTTCATGTTACGATCCTATAATTAATTTTAATCTTAAGTTGTATACTTTTAATTTAGTAATATTTAGTTTTAATTTTATTTAAGTAATAGTTGCTATTTAAGTTTTTTATAGGAATTCATATGTTCATAAATATTATACGCCTACATTAAAAATGTAATAAAACTAAATTAATATAATTCCTAGATTAGAATACAAATAGCAAATTAGGTACAACAAACATTAATTTGAAATACATTTCTTCAAAAGCTTTTGTATTATTCGTAGTTAAATATTTAGTTTGGTAGTGACAGTCTTATGGTCGCGTAGCTCTTAATTAAGACTTTAATCCTAAAAGGTAAAAGCCAGTGGTGCATATATTTAATGAAACATACATTGTTTACTAGATATTAAAAACGCCTAATAAAACGTTGAGCTTTATTGCAATCTTTAGTTCTATTGATACTAGGGGCGCAGCTAGCGCCAGACTACGGGGGCCCCCAATGTGCGCCAGTTTTTTTTTCACAAAATTTTGTTTTATTTCGGTATAGTTACGAAAGTCAAAATAAATGACTGGTTTCCCGCGTAAAGCATGCGTTAAAAGGCTGGCAGAATGTTTGGAAAAACTAAAGCAAGTAATCATCGTCCGATAAATTGGGCCGAGGGAGTTGCCTGGAAAGTTTTCTGGTTATTACACAAATGATTCTCTTGTGATAAATGTTTACCCTCCATAAGGGTCCCCAAACAAACTTTTATGCGAGGTCCCATCAAGCAAAAGCAAGCCACGCGACTGGTTACTAAGTAAGTATTTCAAATACCAAATAATGTATATCTTAACGCATTAATTTACTCAACCTGGAATCGAACACCTTGCTAGGCTTATCTAACATTAGACGCCACACAATTAATGAGGTAGTTAACAATTTATGATATTATTATAGTAGACTACCTATACGAGTATACGCCAACGCAAAAATACGTGTAACTATTTCACCTCTTAATTCATGGGCTCCATAACGAAAGTGTCAACTGTTCCCCCTTCGGGAATTCAACAATGTGATGTGACCTCTTCACAACAATCCTGACCCACTCCTCAATTGACAATTTGTGTGTCCATTCTTTCCCATAACCTCATGGACACCAATTTATAACAATGGACGCGACACGGAACGGCACTCTTGTCTCGAACAGTCCCGATATAACGGTCACCGTACACGACTAGTCTTTTGTCGGGACAACTGACTAAATTGATTTTTATTTGTCTCATTTATTAGATTCTGTGGAGGTTTTTTTAACCCATGGTTCTTCAAAAGTTACCTAGATATGTTAAGTTACCATCATCAACAGCTTACAAGTAGGCACTGCTGAATAAAGGCCTCGTCTCGCACGGGGAATATTTTAGCATTATAACCACGTTTGCTCAATGCGCGTTGGCGATTTCAAACTTATAATTAGAAATTATAAGGCCAGGTTTCCTTAAACGATGTTTTCCTTCGCCGTTTGTTAGTGGTGTCTAAATAATCTTAGAAAGTGCATATAACTAGGAAAAAGTCACATCGGTACTTTGCCGTAAGTAGAGGTAGGTTTTGAACCTCGTGCATGACAAGCGGGCGAGTCATCATCGAGTCGTGCGAACATCCGGACTGCCACGATATTTAATAAGGGATCGCGAGACGATCTCCGGTCACGGTAAGCACGGGCCTGCGGACGGCGAGCCACCCATGCTCGACCAGAATCAGACCCGAGCGTACTGTGCGTTGCGTTTCACGCGCGCCTCAAGGAGCCATCAGACCATCATAGGGCTGATGCCGATACGGAACCGCAGAAGGAAGTGCAGCAGTACAAACGGGGTGTTTTGAATCAGTAAGAAGCTGACACTCCTTTTCCCGGGCGGGAGAAATCATTGGATTATATTTGCTCCACGAAAAAAACAAGCATATTGACAATCATTCTTCTGAAAACCGCATAATAATCGCTTCAGCGTATCGCGAGATAATTGCGCACAAACAGAGGTCTTAGTACAAGTTTGTTTTACGGCTCCGGCTCCAATAAACCAACCAATCAAAGCGCCGAACGCGTACTCGTTTCGAATACTTTAAACGTAAATCAAACTCGTACTAAGGTCTCAGAAATACATACATTCATACAGCTCGAACTGAGAGTATCCTTTTTTGAAGACGGTTAAAAATACGTGAAGTTATGGTTTATTTAACACGTAGAACAATTTTTAACCCCCATCGTGAAATACTGTAAATATTTACGCTAAATATTTAACTTCGGACATGATATGGTTGTTAATGCGTTTCCTCCTTCAACTTCCTGTCTTCCAAGTTTGCGATTCCTTGAAAATCGTAAATGATTAATCGCGCGTTCTTTACAAAGATAAGGAGAAATTAATTAATTAATAAATTTGTTATCTTTCTTTATTTTATGAAATGTTCTGAGTATTTGAATTTGATATTAAGTTAGTTTTTTAACCTTTTTTCCGCATAAAGTTCAAGGTTTAACATTTCTTCCTTATTACTGATGCTATATTTTAATTTTATTATATTAAATAACATTTTGTATGATAAAAATAACTTTCTTTTCAGGATTAATATACATACATATATACATAACCCCACGCCTCTCTCCAAGTAGAGACTATGGAACGCCAATTACTACAAATCTTACATACTTCTTCATCAAAATCTGTTACTATTAAAATTCTCTCATTGTCAGGACTCTGAACAGAGGAAGACCGAAGAGTGACAGGGACAGAGAGACAGGAACAGAATCAAAACTAAAGAGGATATTGCCTAAAACCGATTGATATATAGTAACACATTCATTTAATACCCAAATAGGTGTGGTGGGCCGTGGGCAGTGTTCAGTGATGTCGACTGCACGGTTGGTGCGGTGGCTGTGCAACCGGCTACCGTGTAACGTGTCGTGGTTCGATTCCCGCGCACGGAACAACACATTGTGTGATCCACAAATAGTTGTTTCGGGTCCGGGTGTCATTGTGTAGGTGAACTTGTATGTTTGTAAACGCAACCACGATACGTGGCAGCCGGTTGCCCAGCCAGTGTACTAACTTACTAACTAACGCGTGTAATTTAATGATTGATATGATTAACATAACATAACATCACGCCTTTTATCCCCGAAGGGGTAGGCAGAGGTGCACATTATGCCACTGTACAATGTAACACCCACTTTTCACTATTTATGTTATGAGTCCCATGTAATAGGGGGTGAGCCTATTGCCATATACCGGGCACATTTCCAGACTCCGTGGTACTACTGAGAATATTTAAAAATACCCAGTAATACTTTGCCCGACCCGGGAATCGAACCCGAGACCCCTTGCCCGGCAGTCGCACTTACGACCACTCGGCCAACGAGGCAGTCGAGATTGATATGATTATATTTATATAATCTGTCGTCGGCGGTATTTCCGAACCGATATGACCTTCACACCTCCAAGAAAAGAACGTATTCCTTTTTAAAAGGCTGGCAACGCACCTGTGTCTCCTCTGGTGTTGCAGGTGTCCATGGGCCGCGCTGACCGCTTACCATCAGATGTTTTGTCAGCTCGTTTACCTCCTATTCCATAAAAATATCTAACAATATAGTAACAACTAAGTTTAAATGTTTCTAAGAATAAAAGGAATAATAACTCAGTTATGTTTACATAAGTTAAATTATTATTATGATACAGTTGTTAATACAAAGTATGTGTATATGTGTTTGTAATGAGACCGTTTACAATGCCCCGACTAATCCCCCGGGTCATTATCCGGGAGTTAATTAACGCTTTCATTTTGTTCGGGAATTATTTACAGAATAACAAAGAAGATCTTTTATATATCAAGTCTTAATACTAATACCTTAAATGTTAAATTAATTTAAATATAAGTGCATTCATAATAGAGTTCATTTTTACTTGGCACACACTTATATATTTGATGGTAATTCAAAAACAAATTAGTTGCAATTTCAGACGAATATTGAAGTCGATAATTTAATGGATATCCTTACAAGAAGTGTGGGAGAGCCATGCTTCGGCAGGAATGGGCCGGCTCGACCGGAGTGATACCACGGCTTCAGAGAAAACACACGTGTAACAACGCTTGCGTTGTGTTTCGTCGTGTGAGTGAGGTTACCGGAGGCCCAATTACCCCCTTTCCCAGTCTCCCCAATCCCCGAATCCCCCACAATCCTCAAATTCCTAATTCCCAAAAGGCCGGTAACGCACTTGTAACGCCTCTGGTGTTCCAGGTGTCTATGGGCGACGCCGATTACTTACACTTACCATCAGGTGAGACGTCTGTCCGTTTACCAGCTTAGCACATAAAAAAAATTGTATTTATTGTTGGTCACTTTGGGGGCGAAATATCAATCTAGCTATACATTTCATTTTTAGTAAATATCGTTTTGTAATGTAAGTGTTTTCATTGAATAGAAATCCTTATAAGATTACGAAGCTTTTCGTTCGAGTTCGAACCTAGCCTCGGTCGTAATGTATTTTATTATTTTGTTTTTCACATTTTGTTCTATTTGTTAACAATATAATTTCAAAAAAAAAATTATGTACTAAGTCATTCAGGTTCATTATCGCAACAATCAACAACTTGAAGTCCAAGTTTAAAACACAAGTAACTAACTACTGCCTTTTTTTTTTTTTTTTTTTATGGGGGGAAATCCTCATGGACTGCCTCCACCTGGGGAAAGGCGGAGGGGTGTGCCGGACTCTTACCGGCTAAAACCACCCCAGTGTCTCCTCGCACGTGCGTGCGGGGCCGCGGGAGTCCAAATTCATCCGCAGCCCCGCATTACAGTGCCGGCCCGTAAATCAGGGCCCCGTCACCTGCACGGAGCAGTGCACCACGTGCATCGCCTCAAAGGCGCACGCCGACACCCGCGCGCGCCTTCGACTCGGGTCTATCGATTCAGGGGCGGGGGCTTCCCCAAGTCCTTCGCCCCTGGACCCATTCATGGGGGCCGGAAGAGGGCGTTGTCGGCCCTTCTCCTACGCCCGGTGCGCCTTCTGCGGTTGGGAGAGGAAGTCAGTAAGATCTCCCTCTCCCGTTCCGCAGTTTCCTTCTGCGACATCACATCCTCGCAGAAAGACACCACCGCGTCCCACGACTCTGCGCTGTCCACCATCTTCCGCATTACGGCCGGCAGCGACAGATCGCTTCCTACTTCATTTCTGAGGACACGGCGCTGCTCCTCCCAACCTACACACTCGGCGAGCGTGTGTTGCGCCGTGTCCTCCCCGCAATGGACGCAGTGGTGGCACCGGGCGTCCGGCTCCCTCTCTATGCGGCACAGGTACTTGCCGAAGCAGCCGTGCCCCGACAGCACCTGCGTCACCCTAAACGACAGGGAGCCGTGCTTCCTCCCGAGCCAGTCGTCGAGTACTGGCCGGATCGCCTCGACGGTAGTAAAGCCGGCGGTGGGGCGCAGAAGCCTTTGCCGCCATTCCGCCACTAAGACCTGACGGAGCTCCTCTCGGCGCCGCTCGATTTGGCGCTGCACCGGCCTCGAGCCCCGTGTCCGCTCTTCCTCGCGCCATCGGTATAGTGACGCGAGTACTTTCGCCTCTAGGTCCCAGGGCGGGGATCCGGCCAGGACGCAAGCCGCCTCGTAGGAAATCGTGCGATACCCGCGGACGACTCTGACAGCCATCGCCCTCTGCGGTTTTTTCAGAATAGCGAGAGTGTTGGCCGTCAAGTCTAATGCCCACACAGGGG
This sequence comes from Spodoptera picta, assembly GCA_038387885.1. Classification (NCBI taxonomy): domain Eukaryota; kingdom Metazoa; phylum Arthropoda; class Insecta; order Lepidoptera; family Noctuidae; genus Spodoptera; species Spodoptera picta. The sequence goes on along the minus strand of JAZHFQ010000003.1, from coordinate 119,033 downwards.
CCCCGTACAGGGCCATGGATCGCACGATTCCCACATACAGCCGCCTACAGGCGGCGCTCGGGCCCCCAAGTTGGGAAGCAACGTTGAAAGCGCGCCCGTCGTACCCATCAGTTTGGGCGCCAGCCGCCGGAAATGGGGTCCGAATTCCCATCGACTGTCGAGCACCAATCCCAGATATTTCATGGTGGACTCGACAGCTATGCGAGCCCCGCAGACCACGATATGCGATCCCGGCGCCGGCGCACGTCGGGGGCCGTGGAAAACCATGGCCTCCGATTTGTTCAGGGCCACCTCCAGGCCCAGGCGCCGGATGCGGTTCACAACCTGTGACACCGCAGCCGTGGCTATCAACGTCGCCTCCCTGTGCGAGCTCCCCCGGGCGGTTACGAGCGTGTCGTCCGCATAACACGTCAAGTCAGCGCCCAAAGGGAGCTCACCTCTCAGCACCCAGTCGTACCCAATGTTCCACAGGAGCGGCCCTAAGACCGATCCCTGTGGAACACCGCAAGACATGAGGTGCCGACCGGCACCGTCACGACCCCGATAGGTGACACACCTGCCCTCCAAAAAAGCCCCTACTGTACGGCGGAGGTAGAGAGGCACGCGATGGTATTTTAGTGCCTCTCGAATACAACTCCAGGGTAGGGTGTTGAATGCATTGGAGATATCCAAAGACACCGCCAGCACCACCCCACCCTGTGACACCGTCTCTTCCACCAGGGTCCTCACGCGCATGATGGCGTCTATGGTGGAGCGCCCCTCACGGAAGCCAAATTGATGGTCGTCCAGGTTCGGTCCTTCTCCGCACAAGTGGCTGACGAGGCGATTTGCGATAATACGCTCGAAAAGTTTGCCCGCCTCGTCGAGCAGCACTATGGGCCGATACGCGGATGGCGAGTCCGCAGGGCGCCCTTCCTTCCTGAGCAGGACCAGTTTCCCCTCCTTCCACACACTGGGGAACTGACCTCGCTCGAGACATGACGTGAGAAGCCCTCTCAGCTGGGGCTCTAGCACCTTCAGAGCCAGGACGAGAGCTCGGCCAGGGACGCCGTCGGGTCCGGGCGCTGTGTTCTTAGCCCGAAGTCGCAACACGGCTGCTCTCATCTCTGCTTCTGTCACCTCGGGGACGTCGGTGCTCTCTTCTCCTGGAGAGTCTGTGGCTGACGGCGAACCCATCGCCGGTGGAGCGTGCTCTGCTCGCTCTGGGAAGAGAGCCGATACAACCGCCTCTAGCAACTGGGGTTGCATGCTCTGGGCTAGTGGAGGCGCCCAGGGACGCAACTTGCTCCGTACCCAACGGTAGGGCCGCCCCCACGGATCCCGATCTAGGGACCCCAGCAGCTCTTCCCTGGCACGTGACTTTGAGTCGGTGATGGCCAGCCGCAGAGTCTCCTTAGACGCGCGGTACACCTCGTACAGCGCGTCCTCCTCGCTGGAATCCCGACGACGTCGTCTTCGGTATCGGGTGTACCGGCGGCGAGCCGCAACGCACGCTACGCGCAACTGCGCGATCTCGTCCGTCCACCAGTACACCTGGCGCCTTGCGGACTGTTGGCGGACACGGGGCATGGACGCGTCGCAGATCTGCGTCATCGCCCCGCGGAACCACAACGCCATCGTCTCGACGTCGACGGGGCCGTCCGTCGTCGACTCCCAGACCCAGGATTGAACTAAGGCAGCTTCTTCGAGTAGTTCCCTGTCGATGCGCTTGAGCGCCCAACGCGGGCCGTCGTTAATCGGGGTTGTTGGATGGCGGCCGCTCGCGGTCTGGGCAGAGACGTCAAATCGGATATACCGATGGTCCGACAGCGTCTCCACCTCTACGGCGACTCGCCAGTCGCGGACTCGGCTGGCGACAGAGGGGCTAGCGAACGAGACGTCCACTATCGACCCGCCCCGCTGCCGCACACACGTGTATTCCGAACCCCGATTCAGGACGACCAGCCCAGTCGTCACTGCCCACTCTTCTAACACCTCACCCCGAGGGTCAGTAATTGGAGATCCCCACGCCGATGACTTGGCGTTGAGGTCCCCGAGCACCAGGACGGGACGAGAGTGATAGCGGCCTACGACAGCGCCCAACTCGACAAGGAAACTCTCGAAGTCGGCGAGCCTCTTGTTGCCCTACTATGACAATACCGCTCGAGACCGCAGCAACCCAACCGCGGCCACGAGACAGGTCGCTTAGAGCCTCGCCAATAATAGCCACCGAACCTTCAGTGCATCCCAGCCAGTTGTCACGGGCGGGGATGAAGTACGGTTCGGCGACCACAGCCACGTGAATCGACCACTCTGCCATGCTCTGGAGCAGGAGATCCTGAGCTCTGGCACAGTGATTGATGTTGCCCTGGAGGAAATGGAGTTGTGCCATTATTGACACTCCATTCCCTCGGCAACGTGGGCATGGGCCGGGTGTCGGCCGCAGAGCTACTAGCCTGCGAGGGTGTCGAGGTTTCCCCGGCAGGTTTAGAGCCCCTCTTCTTATTCTTTTTGGCCTTGTTGGCAGGCGCAACACAGGCCTCTCCGCCTACTATGTGTCCCGCTGGTCTGCCCGCAGCCGAGCACAAGCTGCAGTTGGGCGCCGCGGTGCACTGGGCCGCCTTGTGGCCGGGCTGACCGCAGCGATAGCAAAGGTCACTACGGTCGATCTCGGCGGTACATTTCGCCCGGACGTGCCCCTTCTCCAAACACCGGAAGCACCGCAACGCCCGAGGCTGCAGGAGTTTGACCCTCGCTGCAACCCAGCCAACCAACAATCTGCCGCTATCGGCGAGCTTCTTCGCCGAGGCTATAGGGCACCGAACCCAGACTACGCCGAGCCCGGAGGCATCGGCGCGTATATCACCAGCTCGCACCATGTCCGGCGGGCATTCGCCGCTTCGGGCAGCGGCCGCTACCACTTCCTCAGAGGTTACGGAGTCGTCCAGGCCAGCAATACGCACCTCAGCGGTTTTCATTGGTCTGGAGACCCGAACGTCCTCCGAGTTAAGGACCTCCCTCATCTTGGCAGCCAGAGCGTCTGCCTTTTCGGCACTGCCGGTAGTAGCACCAGCCACCTCGAACAGTCGTGCTCCCGTGGCAGCCTGCCTGAGGGTGACGGACTGGAGACCAAGATCTGTTAGTTTGATCTTGGCCTTGGCCTCGGCAATGACCGACTGGTACGTTACGCCACGCTCTATAGCCCCAGGCTGTAGCGTGAGAGTGACAGCCTCGGAACGCGGGGCACGTAAAGTCGGTCCTTTGCGACCGCCTTTGGCGGTCCGCCGCGCAGGCTGCGTGACCGCCTTTGCGCTTTCACCGGGAGGGCATGCAGCTACTGCGGCCTTCTTGGCAGCTTTGCGGGCCTTCTTGTGCCCTACGACTTTTGCCCAAGTCTCACCCTTGGACCCGGCAGAAGTGGGCTGGTCGCTTGGAGGAGCTCCCTCCGTGGACTTCCCCTTTTGACGCTTAATTGTCGGCCGCTCCTCATTCCTCCGCGTGTCAGCCGCTAGAGGCGGACGGAGGGTTTCCGCTGGAAGACGCCGGGAAATAGCTTCCAGCCGAGCGTTTACCATGCTCCCACACTGGAGCATGCAGAGCCGGACAATGCGCTCGACCTCTTCATCAGTGCGAGGCAATGCCGGTTGCGATACGGGAGTTGGGGCCACTATAGGTGCGGCAACAGTGGGTGCGCATTGCTGCTGTTGTTCGCTTAGCGCAGCCACTTGTCGCCGAAGGTCTTCGATGTCGTTTCGGAGGCGGCTATTTTCCTCCTGTAACTTCGCGACCTCGTCAGAGGCAGTTCTGTTGAGGAGGGTGCCAATCGCTTCCCTGATATCCGTGGCAGCCTCTTTTAAACCTCGTATGAACGTGCCCTTCAGGCTGCAGGACTTAGTGGCAACCTTCAGGACTAGGTCCACCCCATCCAGAGCCAGCTGGCTCAAGGCCACCGCAGTTGGCTCTCCTCCTTCCGCCGCCAGAGCTGCTCGTCGCTCGCGAGCGCGTCGCGACATTTCCGAGACTTCGTCAACCGCGACGGCTTTACGTTGTTCTCTTTTGGCGGCGTTGAGCTCCGCCTTTGAGCTCCCCAGCGAAGCACCACTTTCACCGACCTCGCCAGGGTCGTCCGTAGTGACCCCCATGTCACTTTCTACTTCACTAGCCGCCGAGGTATTGGAACGTACGAGTCGTCCGTGCTTATCCCTTCGCGGCTGTGAATCTCTCGCCCCTCTTGATACCTGCCGCCCCCTCCTCGAAGTTGGTAACTTGGGAGCCGGCATGTTCTCTTCGTCTGAAGACTGACATGCAGGACGTTTCTTAACAGAAGACGTCCTACGCGACCGTTTTTCGCCACTTTCTACCAGCATTTGTTTTTGTACGGGCGAGCTGAGCTCGCCTGCCCTCTCCTCCTCTTCAATTGGTGGTTTAATAATTTCTTTAGTACTTTCCATAAAAGTCCCACGAGTATGGGGGAAATAAACGGTCCGCCCAGGCAGTGCTCCCTGTACCTGGGTAAGTGTATATTTGTTTCCCAACTAGAGGGTCCACCGGTACCCTAGCTGGGGGTGCGCTCACGACTGACACTACTCCTCAGCCATGCATACCCTCGCCGCGCACCAGAACTTGGTATTGGAGGAATTTTTTATAGAGGTTATCTTCCTCGCGGTCCAGGCGACCAAGCCAAGACCCTCGTCCCGTTCGGAGTCACAAGACACGATCTCTTCACGGATTACGATATCGACAGATGCAATCGGGAACAGCGTGTGTCCCGATGCTGCTCGTTGGCAGGGTGAGTGCTCAACGAGCTCTGCCCTTGCCTCTCCGCCACGTTCTCCGCTGAATTCAGAGAAACGGGCGGAGGAGCCACCCCTCGGAAGCGCAGGGACAAAACCCGTCGCCTCCAGAACCCATACCGGGTTCGCCCGCCCTGTCCAGAAGTCTGCTACGGACAATAGTCACTCCAACCCTATCACCCCCGTTAGGGAGACTATCACCCGTACCCAGGGTGCACCACGGGGAGGTCTTCTGGCACCGCACCCCAACTAACTACTGCCTACACTAACTAAAAAGGTTATATCAAGGAGGTTGGAGTTCGGTATGAAGTTTTTTTAAAAATCTTTCATCGTCGAACGTAGAACCACAGATTAGGGTACGACGTGTGACGTCAAGAGGTCCCATTAAGCGAGAATTATTCTTGAAGCAGGTAAATCTTTTAACTTTATAAAGTACATCGATAAATCGGAAATTGAATAAGGGTTGAGATTCCGATAGGAATGGATGGGATATTGAAATAATGTGTTATTAGCTGATAATTTAACATAACATCACGCCTTTTATCCCCGAATGGGTAGGCAGAGGTGTACATTATGCCACTGTACAATGTAACACCCACTTTTCACTATTTATGTTATGAGTCCCATGTAATAGGGGGTGACCGTATTGCCATATATCGGGCACAATAAATTCCAGACTCCGTGCTACTGCTGTGAATTTTTGAAAAACCCAGTAATACTTTGCCCGACTCGGGAATCGAACACTTGCGACCACTCGGCCAACGAGGCAGTCTGATAATTTGTATGTATGGATTAGTAGTTGTTAATCTGTCTCATATATTTAACAAGAAAAAGACACATACAAACTTTTGTTAAAATATAAGTACAATTAACAAAGTTCAGATCCATTCAGGTTTCTAACCGACTTCAAAAAAGAAGGTTCTTAATTTGCCCTGTATGTATGTATGTATGATATTTAATATGATCTTTGTACGCGATTATCTCGCAATGGGGATGATGACAGGGTATGAACATTAAAAATCTGATTAGTCCGTAAGTTAGATAATGAAAAAATATTCTACACGAATTTTTTATTTTGTCGTATCATAAAACAATACTTAGATAAAACGAATCAAAGTTTATGAGTGGGGGCTAAAACGTCATTTCTACGTATGTAATGTAGGTACATAGAAGTGACGTCACGCGACATTTCAAATCAATATATCGCCAAAGGTATTTATTTCTGTAATAAAATAAAAATACGTGTTTAATGCTTTAAAATAATCTAAATCTTTTAAATAATTAGGCATTTACCCTATTGGTTGTTCTAAACCGGCAGAACCAACTTTGATACGGTTTTCAGAAAAGTGTTTGTTACACATAAGAGAAGGTTTTATATTAATTTACCGACTTCAAAAAAGTAGGGGTTGAAGTCGTTTTTTTTAAACGTAATTTATTAAAAAAATATAAAGGCTTGTATTATTAGAACAAAAATGTTGTGGTTTTGCCCTATTTCAGGGATACTGAGAACACTCAAAAGCACTCACTATATTGTCACATAATCACTTCAACTTTCGGGGTATGGACCCAAAAATAGAAATACAATAATAACTATTGTGCTGTTCTATTTTTAAACACATGAGGAATTTCTCATTCTCTCATGAGTGGGGTGTCAGTTCGCGTCAAAATTATAATATACCAAACTACAATATAAAAAGATTTTTAGCAGTTTTTTCACAGATTGGGTTACATTATCGATATTCTCAAATGGTTCCCTTTTTTTATCTTACTAAATATAGGCTATGTTCATCATCGATAATGATTAATGTAGGATTTCAGTAAAAGAATTTTTCAGATCGGTCCGGCCGGCGTTTTCGGAGCAGATTCACATCAAACAATCAAATAATCTAATCTTTCCTCTTTGAGGTATATTATTAGTGTAGATAATACAGATTTGACGGACTAATATTTTTCAGAAAACTTTAGTAAGAGTATAATTATTGTTTTGTTTTTTTTTTATACCTCTATATATCTAAATGTAATAGTTATACGAAAGTGGACGAAGTCATTTTAAAATGTTGCCAACATACATTTTAATTTTTAAATTACATTTTACCCCCATTGCTGTTTATTCATTTTATTAAATTTTATGGGAACATTATAATGACGTTAACTGTTCCATAACGTATTATAATTTACATGTAGTACAAATTAACATTTAATCTGTTATCTACTTTGTATCTTCAGAAAACAAAGTAAGAAAATAAACTTAAGAACGTTACCTGACTAGAAAATCGAATCCGCTATAACATCATCATCATTAACAGCTGTAGACGACCACTGCTGGAAAAAGACCCCTTAGTCCTCCAGGTCGAACGACAGCTAGCCACCTGCATCTATTCAACTTAACTCATTTCTTAAGATACATTTTAAAAAATGTTCATATCATTAGCTTTATATATTTATTAACATTTTCATTTTTACAAAACATGTGTTTTATTTCTTTTTCAAAATGTTTAATTTTCTTATAACCAATGTTTTAAAGTTCTATTAAAAGTCTTTAATTTTATGTTCCTTTAAGATAAGAATTTTGATGTCATAAGTAGTACTTTCTTTTTTTTTTTTTTAGTTACCAAATATTTATTGTCCTCGTTTGTTTGTATAGTTTTTGTTTATTACTTAATTGTAAAGTTGGTTAACCTATAATTGGCGACTGTATAAGCCCAATACCTATTGTTACCTTTATTATCTCTTAATACTATGTATACAGAAGCTATACCTATTACCCACCTATACCTATTAGAATAGAGGGTATACCTATTTAAATAAATAAACTCAACTCAAAAGCAGATTTCAATTAAACCATAACTTGATATTTTTGAAACATCTTGTTGATGTTTCAAAAATAAGATATAAAATAAATTATTGTCTGTCAGTCTGCCCGTCAGTGAAGCTAGGCGCTCGTTCCATAATGTAGCTTCGAGTAGAGAAGAACGAGCAAGGAACTCCATTCGTTACTCTTCTAAATACACAGCTGAAATGTGTCATCATGAAGTCATCGACTAATGCAGTCGATGTCCCGACGTTTTATACTACTCAACAGCCTTAAGCCCAGCGCACACTATCGGCATCGGCAGAAAAAAGGATCCTTCGGCATCTTACATGCAAGAGCACACTGTCGGAAACTATGTTTTAGCAAGCTGTAACATTCTTAGGGATGATGAGGCGTCCTTAAGCATGGCGCATACACAAAGCATCTCAATATCGTATCGTATCTCTGGGACTATTCATAACAGTATCAGAGTTGTTACAAGTTAGTTGTCTGAGTCGTATTTAATATGGTGGACTGGAATATAGTGCTCATAGCAGCGTTTGCTGAAGAAAAAGAGAAACCGAATCAATCAATCCGGCAGCCGGAGGATGCCGAAGCATCCCGTAGCATCCCGAAGGATTCTCAAGGCGGTTTTCTACTTTATTGCCATTATGTTAATGTATATTGCTATTTGCCACCTAAAATTCTCAGACGTACCGATGCCGATAGTGGGCACCGGGCCTTATTGAATAGGTGGTCACAACTGGTCTTACCTGCATTATAAGTTAACTGTCTACTTATAAGGGTAAATTACCCTTTTACACCTGAGTCTGCCAAGATAACCAAATAGTTTTATACAGCAGAACATTTTTGTTACCCTAATGAGTGACTAAGGGTTCTGCTTACCCTATTTTTAAACATCTACATAGAGATTAATGTTTTACCTTCGTGTGATCGAAACCTTTTCTGATCTTTTTAGGGTTTGGGATAAGAGGGGGTGTTGTTATGTAAAATATTTAGCTAAATGGTCCCGTAGTTTCAAATTCAACAGTTTAATATGATGCTCTGAGTTTCTGTGTCACTTTAAAGTATCTAAGAGCGCTTGTTGTTGTGTTTAGACGCGTGTTTTGTTCCGTTATACCTAGTAAGTTCCATAGTGTGATTGTCAATAGACGATATTTTTATGTCAAGTGATAATTTCTGATATAAATCGTAGTTTTCATGTTTCATAATAGACAGCAAGTGAGACCAAAATAATGTTCATTGACCAAAACTAGAGGTACATGAGAATCTATTACATTTATTCTATTGATTGAATTTATTAATTAAATTTATATTTTTGCATAACATACCATCACGCCTTTTATCCCCATAGGGGTAGTCAGAGGTGTACATTATGCCACTGTACAATGTAACACACACTTTTCACTATTTATGTTATGAATCCCATGTAACAGGGGGTGAGGCTATTGACATATACCGGGCACATTTCCGGATTCCGTGCTACTACTGAGACTTTTTTTAAAACCTAGTATTACTTTGCCCGAACTGGGAATCGAACCCGAGACCCCTTGCCCGGCAGTCGCACATGCGACCAGTCGGCCAATGAAGCAGTCTTGTGTTGTTTGTAATTTATATTATATATTAATGTTTTTTTAATATATAATATTTTTTATTTTTTAGTCAAATGAAATGTTAAACCCAAAGTGTGTTTAATAATATAAACTATTGTATACTTCAAAATATATTCCAATACAACAGAGCACAGTTTCCCAAAATTAATATTAAATAACAGAGGTTGCGCGGTGTCACAAGAGACGACATTTCAAGACATAAATTTAATAGGTCACTGTAAGTTCAAAGCAGACGAACAAGCTACACTAAAGCGTTATAACTTGCCCCGCATTACACAAAAACCTTAAACAATAAGAGGTCATGTTATACTGGACGAGTATACCATGATTAGCGTCCTTTGTATTATAACATATGTAAATGAACAATCTGTTTGTTAAGGCGTATGTATGTCTGATCATACAATGAAGCGATTATTGTCCTTATTAGCATTATGTAATATTGACTTGGAGAAGGGCGGCAACTGTCAAGTTTAGATAACAGGGCAACTGTAGGTGGAGAATATTAACTGAAAATGTACTGGTTTAATGAACTGAAAGTGTGGGAGAGCTATGCTTCGGCACGAATGGGCCGGCTCGACCGGCCTCATAGAAAACCGACGTAAAGCAACGCTTGCGTTGTGTTTCGTCGTGAGAGTGTGGTTATCGGAGGCCCAATTACCCTCCCCTTCCCCCATTTCCCCAATCCCTGAATCCCCAACGATCCTCAAACTCCTAATGCCCAAACGGCCGGTAACTCACTTGTAACGCCTCTGGTGTTGCAGGTGTCCATGGGCGACGCCGATTACTTACCATCAGGTGATCCGTCTGCTCGTTTACCAGTTTATGCCATAAAAAATTGTAATAATGATATTATTAGGGCACTAACTAAGAATTTCAGTCAATCATTAAATACCTACGGGTACACAACGCGGGTCGTGTATATGTTTAATTGTTAAATGATTAACAAACTACGTTTAAAAATTCTTACTTTAATACCCTCCTACATAACATAACATAACATCACGCCTTTTATCCCCGAAGGGGTAGGCAGAGGTATACATTATGCCACTGTTATGTATGTAATACCCTCCTGTTTGGAAGTAATATAACCTTAACAAACACTTGTCTGAAAACCGCATCAAAATTGTTTCTGCAATTAGCACACAGGTCAAACTGTCAAACCTCCTACCTTTTTAGAAGTCGGTTAAATACGCATTCAGTTTAAAGATGAGACGTGGGGATACCCTATAAATGAAAGTAATTTACCTATAATTATTCTGGGTGCGCGCGAGCTGCCCACGTGCATTTAAAATTATTATTTATACGAACTTTGTAACAGATCATTGCCGTGACTGAGCATTAGCCATATGTGGACGCACCCTTATAAGAACATCTCTGAAATCAGTAATAATTTATTTGCCAAAAATGTAAGCAAATACGTTGTTTTATAACTTATAGAGACTCCTGGTACATTTTGCCTTAAAGCATGAAAAATTATTGAATTAATTGAATACATTGTCTAAGTTGATACGTTTATATGTAGTTAACATATCTATAATTATATGATAGATATGTTCTCTGTGTCTCTGTCCCAATACAAATGTAAACAAGCTGGAACGTGTTGGAATACGAGGTACACCTCTCAATCTGCTAAGCGATTACCTCTCGAACAGGAAGCAAAGTGTTAGGGTGGGACAGTTTGTCAGTGGGGAAGCACAGGTGTCATATGGTGTTCCCCAGGGAAGCGTGTTGGGCCCTACGTTATTTCTCATTTACGTGAATGACCTATGTGACCTAAAATTCAAAAGCGCACGAGTCTTCTCGTATGCCGATGACACTGCAGTAGTCTTCACTGGTGCTTATCTAAAATAGCTGGGTGGCTGAGCAAGAATCTGCTTACACTGAACGTTTCAAAAACAAATCACATATGCTTCAGTGTCTGCAATAGAACACAACCCACTGAGGACTTTAATATAAAATTCCATACCTGTGACGACGACGAGATTTATACAAATTGTAGCTGTTCAATTATAAACAAAGTACCATACGTCAAATACTTAGGTATTGTAATAGACCAGAGACTTTGTTGGCACCCTCACCTTGAACAGGTTGTAAATAGAGTCAGAAAGTTTAGTTGGATTTTCAGTACTCTGAGACATGTAGTACCTAACAATATATGTAGCAGTGATGGCCGCCAAAAAATTCTGCTAAATGATGTTTATGTCGCACTGGTACAGTCAGTGCTATTATACTGTATACCTATATGGGGTGGTGCAGGGAAAACTAAATTTTTAGAGTTGGAGCGTGCACAACGAGCTCTAATCAAGCGTATGTACTTTAAAAAAAAGAGATTCCCATCTGAAGATTTATATACAATTAGTAACTTGCTATCGGTGAGGAAACTCTATATATTTCAAATTGTTCTAAAAAAACATAAATCTACAGTTTTCGATGCCAGCAAACCAACAAGAAGAAGGCAAGACGCTATAGTCACGATCCCTCAGACAAGGACCGTGTCTGCTAGTTCACAATTTAGCAAACGGTCTGCGCAGTTGTATAATAAAATAAATAAGCAAGTGTATATTTACTCAAAAACTTATTATGATTCCAAAAAAATGTTAAGTGAATGGTTAAAAACTCTCTCTTACCACGAGACTGAGGCACTTCTTCAACACCTACATTGACACCTACTACAAACTATTGATAGTACAATACATGCACATGTTTCACACAAATATTTATGTACATACCTACTATTTTTAAACTATTTCATCATCTTATTTATTTATTTATGTACACACAGAATAGACAGTACAAATCATATATCCGATATATTAAATTTAGTAATTTAACTTAACACTTTTACTAAATTCAAACTTAGTCCTTAAATTAGAATAAGTTAGTAATGTTTGTATTTGCATTTGTATTTATAGATATTAACTATGTACGTCTTGTTATGAAAGAGCGGAGTTTCCTAACACAGGCATATCTTGCTTAAAAGGAGGCTCCAATCACAATTTATAGGTTCCGTAATCTGTTTTTACAAATAAACGATTTTTATTTATTATTTATTTTTTATGAAATTGACACACACATTGGAAAAAAATATAGGTATTGGTAGTTTAAACTAAAACAAAATTAATAACAATCAAATCAAAATTCAGAATTAGGCACAACACAAGTGATACAAAAATACTTATAATAAAACATCTGACATTTAGAATCTGAATTGACTGATTGTCAATGAAAACCCACGTCCAGAATAACCAATCGCATCCTTCTCCCTATATAAATAGAGACATAATCGTCAGCAGCATAAAAACGATATTTTGTGATCAAATAGCTGAAGTAAGGGTCGCCATAATTCTCATAATGAGATCGTAAAGGTAACATTCATTAACGGACGATATTATAAGATTTTGTTTCTTATTATTAAACTATGTGTATAATGTATGTGAGATTGACCTCTATGACCTTTGAGAAAATAAGTCCATCATAACATTTCCTGGCTTTTCATGAAGGTTGGAACATAACATAACATCACGCCTTTTATCCCCGAAGGGGTAGGCAGGGGTGCACACAGAAGTAACACCTACTTTTCACTAATTATGTTATGAGTCCCATGTAATAGGGGGTGAGCCTATTACCATATACCGGGCACAATTCCAGACTCCGAGCTATTACTAAGAATATTTAAAAAACCCAGTAGTACTTTGCCCGACCCGGGAATCGAAACTCGGCCAACGAGGCAGTCAGTTTTATTATATACTAGCTTCTGCCAGCGGCTTCGCCCGCGATCCCAGGGGGAAAATGCCAATGTATTACTTCACACCATACTCTACCTCTGTTCCGAATTTCATTCCGGTCCCTTCAGTCGTTTTAATATGACTGAGTAACAAACATACACAAACACATAAGCTCACATATTTTCACATTTATAATATCGAGTCAAGGTAATTTCAACCATCGGCCCTACAGTTACAGCGTAAAGTCTATGGGTGAGTATTGTAAACGTAAGAGTAAACAAAAATAAGCAGAAAGCTCCGAACTGCTATGCTATCGAGAATTACACGTGTTATTGTAAGTCAACCATAAAAGATAGACATGTGCTGTTGTGGGATATTATTTAGATAATTTTATGTAGAACATTTCCGTCATACATGATTTCTATGTAGCTTTAACTATTAAGCCTGCACACGCGACGGAAGCTTAAAAAATGGAGTATCTTCTCCCGTTTTCCCAATATTTCCCTTCACTGCTCTGCTCCTATTGATCGTAGCGTAATAAGTAGTATACTATAACCTGCCCAAGAGTATGAAGAATAATTGTGTCAAATTTCGTTAAAATCCGTCGAGTAGTTTTTGTTTCCATAACGAACATACAAACAGACAGACAGACAGACAAAAATTTTACTGATTGCATTTTTGGCATCAGTAGCGATCTCTAACCACCCCTTGATAGTTATTTTTCAAATATATTTTATGTACAGAAGGTCACTTCTCTACAGATTTATTATAGAGGTAAGTAATATAGATATAGATTACAAATCTTACATAACTATCTATTGTATGACTGCAACCTAAGTAGACAATGTTGTCGTATTGTAATTAATCTTCATCAGCACAGCACAACAGACTTCATCACGACATTTAAAATAAAAACAAAACAATAATTCTTAGAAATATCGTTAATAAACAAGATTTTTGTCAGACTAATTTAATTATCTTACTCCAGTTTCAATAAATCACAACAAAAAAGGTAGCCATGTTTAATTATAATCCTATGCGTAGGTTTGTGTCTTTCATAACAATAAAACAACAAAACTTTTTATTATATATTTTATAAACAGTTTATTAACTATAACTATACCCAAGATAGTACTTGTATGGATTTGTGTAACTTACCTTAAAACGTGGGTTCATAAAATATCCATGAGAGAAGTGTAAACAAAACGTAAATATCATTAAATGTCCTGTACGCTGAAAATATTCAGCATGGGACTTTGAGACAAAATACATAATACATTAAGCATGTTTTCCCGTAAAAAGAATACAGTATATAGTTTTGTATATTTTCTAGTAGGTACACTTTAGTTTAGGAATTCTTCCTCGATGTTACTGATACACACTTCATTTCCGTAGCCCAATCTCTTAACAGATATTGGGTTTCAAACGCATTTTACTTTTGTACTGTGAAATACTATTATGTATTATGCCTTTTGCTTCTATGTTAAAACATTCTTTGATTTTTTTTATAGGACGAGCCGGTAAACGGACAGACGGAACACCAGATGGTAGGCAATCGGCGTCGCCCATGGACACTCGAAACACCAGAGGCGTTACAAGTGCGTTACCGGCCTTTTGGGAATTAGGAATTTGAGGATTGTCGGGGATTCGGACATTGGGGAGACTGGGGAAGGGGGGTAATTGAGCCTCCGGTAACCTCACTCACACGACGAAACACAATGCAAGCGTTGTTACACGTCTGTTTTCTGTGAGGCTGTGGTATCACTCTGGTCGAGCCAGCCCATTCGTGCCGAAGCATGGCTCTCTCACACTTATAATTTATATATTATTATGAATATCGTAACAAGTAGTAGGTATGCTATAATGGATATTTTATAACTCCTCATTGATGTAGTGGTCTCAAGTATAACTGCCGATTAAAAAGTTTTGGTTTGTATTCCCGGGTGTAGATAAAATGGCGTTGATCGCTTTGTGGATTAAATCACGGCATGTTACGTTGTATACGTGCTATATACAATATCCTTATATCTGAAAATTATCTAACGTTGTACCTAGAGCAAAAACAGATTGTTCCAAACCACTTCAACCCCTACCATTACTGAAACAACCTCACCATCTCACATGAAACTAAATTGCACACGAAACGATTCCAATCTGCACCAATAGAGGGTCCAATTTGCACTCCAGTGCAATTTACAAGTCTTGCAACTAGAATCTAACAACATAGTTGGCAATACTAACATTGGTTGGGAAGTCAGCCACATCAAAGTCAGTCCACACTGTCACAGGAGACGAACCAGCGGCCAACGCAATGATTATGCGGTCTCCGACACTGGCTCAAATCAGAGGGCTTCAAGCTGACCTATGGACCTTTAATCAGTGTTCAGAGTGTTCGCAATCGCATGTTAATGATATGGTGCAATCTAACGTTCGTTTCATCGTTTGTTTTACTTTCTATATTGATCTTTAAGGGTCACGTCATTTTGTTCTAATTGAAATGAATCTTCTATACAAATATTTTTACTGTTTATTTAGTTTTTGGTTAGTAAAACACGTTTAGAAAAAATATTTTTGTCTCCTAACTTCCTAACTATCGTGAGTATCATATAATTAAATATGTCATTATAATTATCAATCAACGAACCATAAAGGCAACAAAAATTACGCTACAGTCAATGAATAGGCGTCAACTGCTTATAATAACTATTACATTTTGGTGGAGAATAAAACCACACAGCAATAGAGGTAGTTATTATTTAATATTATTTTACAACGGTTACTCAATATAATTCAATAAACACAGCGAGATTCAATAAATAGATAATAATATACCTCTAGTCTTACTATAATTAAATAGGTCAAACATACATGTATATAGCCTAAAGCAAACATAAAATACCAAAATTCTCATTATAATATAGTTTTGAGAGTATAATAATCTGCAAAGGTTTCAAATGGTTCTGCTATTTACTTACGATATTAAGTTAAAAACGTTATACTTTTTTATATTTATGTTATAAATTATGTTAATGTTGCTCATTTATGAAAACACGGTGAATTTTTCTTCAAGAATATTTTAGACCTAAATATTATTTTAAACATTAGATGGTGGTAGCACTTGGGATTAGTGTTAAAAAAAGAGTAACTATTAAGTACAAGTCGTGTTAGTTAATGTATGTGCTTTCCCAGAATTATACATAACATAGCGCCTGTCTCCCATAGGGGTAGGCAGAGACTATGGAACGCTAATTGCTAAGATTCCTACAGACCACTTTCACTTCATCAACAGTCATCAGTCTTTTTATGCATGCTTATCAGGGTACTTCTAATTTCGACCTTCTTTAATATATCGCTAATCTGGTCAGTGACAGTGATATATTAAAGAAGGTCGAATGGTCACTATATGCCCGTCTAGGGCGCCCTCTACCATTTTTTACGGAATACATAATATCAACATTAGAATAATAGAGGTATAATTAACAGTAATTATTATTGTAATTAAGTATTGACTGCCTCGTTGGCCGAGTGGTGACATGTGCGACTGCCGGGCAAGGGGTCTCGGGTACAATTCCCGGATCGGGCAAAGTATTATTGCTTTATTTTTAATCTCAGTAGTAGCACGGAGTTTGAAATTGTACCCGGTATATGGCAATAGGCTCATCCCTATTTACAGGAACTCACATAAATAGTGAAAAGTGAGTGTTACATTGTACAGTGGCATTAAGTGCCGTATTGTTATTGTGCATATCTGCCTACGCCTTCGGGAATAAAAAGTAATAAAAGTTTCAATCACTTTAATATGGCCATTGCAAGATCTCCACAAATCGTAGCGATACGATCGAGTTGATCCCTCGAATGTGTTTAGTGCCACTTTGACAGGTCACTGTGTCATAGTATTAAGAACTTTAAGACTTCAGAGCATTAGTACGAGATTCGAAGATCATGATTTCATTTTGTGTTACGTAGTTTAAACGGAATATTTGTTGCATAAATAGTGTTAAGTGGGTTTTAAATATATTTTTTACTTTTCTGTCCTTTAACCCCTTATCTATTGAAATACCGGCTCCCGGTATAAAACAAATTATGACACCAACTTTTAGAAGGTTTTTTTTTATAATATTATAGATTAATTCTCCACGGACTTTAGGTCCGTGCCCTTGTCATACAATTTTTTTATTATAATACATCTAGTCAATTTTTATAAAGTAAAGAGGGAACCTAGTTACACACTACGATTAACTACATCTATAATTATTACCAAAAGTATAAATTACATAAAAATTAGGCACTATTTATTTACCTCTATTTCTATTTCGAAGACTCTATGAAATCAGCCCACCAACAAGATGGGAGAGCCGACCTGACCCAGCAGAAGGCACCCGTTTACGATATGACGTGTGTGTCAGCAATTGGTCCGGTCAAATTTTTTATTGGGAACGGAACAACCCAACACACTGCGCCACCGACTGTAGGACATTTTTATATGTGTGCATGACGACTTTTAGACGGTTATGGCTTTCTTTATACGAATTAATTTTGTAATCAAATTCAAATTAAACGCTGCCTCGTTGGCCGAGTGGTCGCAAGTACGACTGCGCGTAAGGGGTCTCGGGTTCAATTCCTGGGTCGGGCAAATTACTACTGGGTGTTTCAAAAATTCTCGGTTGTAGCACGGAGTCTGGAATCGTGCCCTGTATATGGCAATAGGCTCACCCCCTATTATATGGGACTCATAACATAAATAGTGAAAAGTGGGTGTTACATTGTACAGTGGCATGAACTACCGTAATGTGCTCCTCTGCCTACCCCTTCGGGGATAAAAGGCGTGATGTTATGTTATTAAAATTAAATAGTTTTATATAAACACTTAATTAACAGTGCTGACTTATTTTATATGAATTTAGATATACCTACGTGAGTATTTATTGTTCTAAAAGAAAACGTTGCCCCCCACACTAGATTTTCCACTGTGTCGTGGGTGCATTTACAAACATACATGTTCACACACACATAAGTGTGGAATAACCATGCTTCGGCACGAATGGGCCGGCTCGACCGGAGTGATACCACGATCTTACAGAAAACCGACGTGAAACAACGCTCGCGTTATGTTTCGTGTGAGTGAGGTTACCAGAGGCCCAATTATCCTACCCCTTCCCCAATCTCCCCAATCCCTGAATCCCCAAAATGGCCGGTAACACACTTGAAACACCACTGGTGTTCCAGGTGTCCACGGGCGACGCCGATTGCTTACCATCAGGTAATCCGTCTGCTCGTTTACCGGCTAGCGCCATAAAAAAATAACACCTAGACTCGGAACAGCAATTCGTGGATTACACAAAGAGTTGTTCCGTGCGGGAATCGAATCGGCCAATTGCCCAGCCACCGCATCAACCGTGCACTCATTTCAGCTATTCTTATTTATTCCAGTGCGATTTCTAGTTTTACAATCAAAGTTATATTAATATGTTCTGTGGTTATATCACTGCCTCAATTTACTAACAATGTAGAATCCCGTAACAAAAGGTTTAAAAATGACCTAACCAGCATTCATTCATTTTAATATAGGCTCATTTCCTGAAAATATAATTTCAATTTTAAACCGTAATTTAAGGAAAAGTCAATAAGTACGTTTTACCACGAAAATTAGATCGAAATTAATGACTTAACTAAAATGGCTGAGTTCATTCGTTTAAACCTTTCGTGTTTGAATAGGTGCCGGAAATTAATAGTGACATTGTAAGATCTATTTTTACTCGATTACATATTATACGGTTATTGTGTAGCCTCCAAGGCTAAGACTAGAACAGTTAAGAATAGATTTATAAAACTATGTTGTACTCTATAAAACTATGACGATTAAGTTTAATGTAGAAGAAAATGTAGTCTAGGCTTCTCTAGTTCCAAGGTCTTATCTACTTTTGAGCTAACATTCTTTAGAATGCATTTTGTGTTTCACATAAAGTTTTATTTTTTTGAATAATGAAAGTGTGTTTATTACAAAAATTGATATTTTTTATTTAATCGATATTTATTTATTAAAAATTGATCAAAAATACATTATTACTTAGTAAAACATAACATAACATCACGCCTTTTATCCCCGCAGGGGTAGGCAAAGGTGCACATTATGCCATTGTACAATGTAATACCCACTTTTCACTATTTATTTTATGAGTCCCATGTAAAAGGGGTGAGCCTATTGCCATATACCGGGCACAATTCCAGACTATGTGCTACAACTAAGATTATTTTAAAAACCCAGTAATACTTTGCCCGACCCGGGAATCGAACCCGAGACCCCTTGCCCGCCAGTCGCACATGCAACCACTAGGCCAACGAAGCAGTCTTAGTAAAACAAATAAATATAATTTTAATAACTTACTTCATTTCTTATAACCACTCGATCGAAACAATACGAAACAGAACCCGGTTCATAAATACCAATTATATTACTAAGAAATCTTAAGCCCTGCCTTCATTTTGAAACATAGTTCAGAAATGCTACACAAAGTTACAAAACTTTCATGGAACGCCTGAAGCTCCTGAAGACTGTATCAAAAATGTTAATTAATGCTAATAAACAGTAACTGTAGCTCCTGAAATTGTAAAGCCAAGATTGACTAATAATTCAATTAACGATTTAACGGTACATATTTCAGTTTTGCTGACTTCGAGCAAACCAATAATTTAGTTACGTTTTACACCGCTGAAGCTGATTTCAGTTGTAAACTTTTATTTATTTGAGCGTTGATTTTGTGAAGAAACTTGGATGAAATAAAAAGAAGAAATGATGTAGATGTATTTTTGTGGGAGAGCCATGCTTCGGCACGTATGGGCCGGCTGGATAGGCGTGATATCATAGCCTTACAGAAAACCGACGTGAAACAACGCTTGCGTTGTGTTTCGTCGTGTGAGTGAGGTAACCGGAGGCCCAATTACCCCCAGTCTCCCGAATCCCGGAATCCTCCACAATCCTCCACAATCCTCAAATTCCTAGTTCCCAAAAGGCCGGTAACGCACTTGTAACGCCTTGGTGTTCCAGGAGTCCATGGGCGACGGCGATTGCTTACCATCAGGTGATCCGTTTGCCGGTTTACCGGCTTATGCCCTAAAAAAAAGTTCATTAATACAATTGTATAGAAAGGGGTTATTGTAGAGGTTGATGATGTTTTTGATGATCGTAGCATTGATACTATTATACATAAAAAAGGAAAATGGTTCTGTGTCAGTAATACAATAGTTTTATAAAGAAATAAAATGTTTATTAATAAAAAAGGTAACTGGTGAACCATTGCAAAAAGCAAACTTCGAAAGCGCATTCGAATTTTAATTCGTAGTACATTATCAAAACATAACGCTATGTAATTCTCGAAGACGTATTTCTCGTCGGATGGCACGTGTAATGCAAATAGTGCCTACAAATTTACGTCTAGTGCTTCATGTGCGTATTTCCATTATTTTTTTAATAAAAAAATGTACATCTTTATTTTATTGTTTTTACTTTATACATCGGAAGTTTGCCGCGAGATAAAATTGAAATAGATTTCATAATGCATTACAGATTTTACAATTAAGATACCACACATTGTATACTATCTCTTTATAAACAACAGAGCAGTTGACTATTAAGTCTACAGCGAAATAAAAAAGATAGTACGTTAACCTTAACGATTTATTCTAACCTTTACGACTTATTCGATTGTAGACAATGGACAAAAACGTACGCAGAAACGGAAACCGTAACTGTGTGGTCGCTGTCTACACCTCTTTATGTCATTGCTGACCCTTTATACTATTATACTTATAGTCCAAGCAAAACTGACCCAAGCCATAGATTATAAAAAAATATGAAAAGGATACATTTTACATGACATTACAAAAATCATTATTTTGTTTAGAACGTCCTAATTTATAGACTTTGGCTTCGTAGCAATGTGTGCTACGCGGCTACGCCGTAGTCCGTAGCTCAGATTGCGTAGCAGCGTAGTGTTGCATGCTTTTCTTTAATAATTTTATTTGAACTAGTTCAATAATTGGACCATGTGATGTCTCCTACGAACCGCCTAAGGGATTTTATATTCAACAAAGACCGAACATCCCTTTAAACTATCATGTCCAATCCGCCTGCCAACGGAGAGGATTTTATCAAATCTCTTTTATGCACCTAGGAGGCACATAGTTCGGCAATGACTTGTCAGAGTTTTATGTCTTCTTTGATGTCATATGATGATGAGCTGATGATAAATGTGTGTCATCAACATTTAAATAAAAAGAACGTCACTCAGACTTTAAAAACCAAACTGGTCGTCGTATAAATGGAGTGAACGTGGTTTTATTAAGACGTAAACCCGAGAACATTAATTCGTGGCCATGTGCTCCTTGATGGCCACTTTTGCGCAAAATGTTTTGTCATAATCAAGACCCTTGCTGATGGGAATCACCGCAAACTCGTTATTACATAGAAACGAATGTTTTTGTGACTTTTTTGTGATTCGAGCCTTAAATCTTTTGATTATGGTTGGTATTCCCATAACGTAATGTCTGGTTATGGTATTGCGTTCTTTTTGACGTCGGCTGAGGTGCTAAGTAAATATAAATAAGGACGAGACTAATGCTAATAATGATAGAGATAAGCGGGCTACGTTTCCAATGAACCTTGAGGTGAGTAAATATATTTATGACGGTATTAATTCCTAGATTACGTGCTGGTGTAGTGGTCAGGGTATAAAGGAAAAATGTTTGATATATTGCAGAAATATTTCACTAAAAATATACCATGTATGTGTCGTGGTGGCCCGGAGGTTACGACAGCCGAATCTCATGCATGGCGCGGATTCGAAACCTACCAACGGCAAATACCAATGTGAGTTTTTACTGTATGTTTGTATGTTGTTTTTATGTACTTACATGTACTTTCTAAGACTCCACTGACAAACGGTGTACGAAAACATTATGAGGAAACCTGGGCTGATATATCCCTGTTCCAAATTTCATCTCGATCCCTACAGCCGTTTTAACGTAAAAGAGTAACATACAATCCTTCGTATTTATAACATTGGTAGGTTATAGCGCAAATATTTCGCCTGCAATATATCATGTACAGATAGATTTTAACATATAAAAAAAAATGGGTAGCATCCTTTGAAACAGCGATCTATTTACGGGATATCAGTTAGAGACAGATACTGTTACAAAAATAACACGTAACTTCCTAGGCACATCAAGTATTGAGCATCAAATCACTGTCTCATACTGGTATCAGACCTGTACCTACATAGGTAGGTGTATAGACTCTGGAGTCTATACACCTACGTACGTACGTATGTAGTACGAGTACGTAGGTACTATGTAGGTACGCATATCAGTCACCGAAGGAAAATGTGTTTGTGGAACAATTGTGACAGACGACACCGAAGCGTCACTGCTAGCTATCTATAATTGTATACTGTCACCTATAAACCTACTTTGCCTTGCCTTGTTGGTCAAGTACCCGCTAAGCAAGAGTAACTGCCAAGCAAGTCTCAATTTTAAGAGTTCATTTCAAGGTCAGGTTTTTGGGAATGAAGGTCATCATACACGGCGTTTTTGTTTTGGAAACAATACAAAAAGGTTTTTGATATTAACGTTCTGAAATATGTCATACGACATACGAGTTTAAAGTTCAAATTTCAATGACAAGTTAATTACTGGAGTTGTGCCGGAGCCATACTTCTGATTTTTTTTAAATGTAACACACACTTTTTACATGTTATGACTCATAACATGTAAAAAGTGTGTGTTACATTGCATACATAAATGTGTGTGCATTATATACATACGACACATAATTATTGACATGTTTCGATATTTTATAAATATGACAGTAGTAAATATGTAGAAAGAAGTTCAAATAAGTCCTCTTGTTTTTTCTTTGCATTGAGCTACTACTCAGGGAAATGTCATTTAATTCTAAAAAATACTTAAAATAACTATACACAACTGATCTGCAAGATGCCGGCGACGATGAATATTCATAAAGATTCATTATATAATATACTAAGTATTTAAAAAGAAAAACAAAATCACTTAAGTCTACTACACCTTCATAATCATCTTCTATTAGACATCATCATATTACAATCTATTTTCCTATTCATATCATTCTAAAGACCATCTATCCATATTTTCTTCTTATTGGGCGCCCTCTACCTTTTCATTCTTCCATATTGAAATTCAGCACTCATCTTATCTATATCTTACTTATTATGAAAACGACAGTTTGTGAATTTGTCTGTTTTCCTGTTTGTATGTTTATTACTCAATTGCGTTGAAACGGCTGAAGAGATCGGGATGAAGTTTGGATTCTGTATTAACATATGTTACTTTTTATCCCTTCGGAAACGCGGACGAAGCTGTTGACAGAAGTTAGTTTGTGCCTAAATACCTCTATATTCTTAAACATACCTTGAACCTATGCAAAGTTAGAGTGCTGTAATTTCCCTGTGCAGTGGTTTTCATGTCAATGTAGAGGTAGAGGTACATAACGTTTTATGTAGTCGTCTCGCCACCTCAGTTTTAATGATTTACGAGATAATGATGACACGGCACTAATGCAGTCTCAACAAGTCTACAATGTACCCGTGCATGTGTCTCTCGTCTGGCAGGCAGAATGAGACACATGAGAACGTTTGTAGGGTTAGATTGTACATTGTACTGTATAATGAGGGAAAGTGAGTAAGAATAATAGATTGCTCTAACGAAATTTTTGAACTCTTGAATTCAAAATTTTCATATTACTTTTTTTTACCAGACTATTTTACACTACGTCCTGCGTGAGGGATCTAGAAGCGAATGCGGAACGGTGTGGAGCGGCGCGTAAGAAATAAACTGTCACCTGACAATATAATAGTAGGTTTGATATTTTCGCGCGAACTGTTATAATATTTGGATGCGGTGCTGATATGTTTTGTTTGGTCAACAAAAACAAAGCGAAACAATTCGCATGCACGTGGGACATAGCCGCGGATTCGTATCGAATCGCACTGAATTGGCATGTCACCGCTTCATAATCGCATTCCTAATCGCTCACGCAGGACATATCGTTACATATATTCATTTATTAACAGAATTCTAGATCAATACTCAGATATAAACTAATCATAAACTTGAGCTATGTAACTTAATGATCATCTTCTACTATACACAAAATTAACTTCTGAATCAACAATAAGACCGTTGCACGCGGGCGCGTGTTATCGTAAGACGCGCATATTGTGGCAATTTTGAACCGGTTTGACCACTTGCGCTCGACCGCGCATATGTTTAATTATTTAGAAATGCTTATCAGTGATGGATAGTTACGAACTTGAATTCGAACCATCAATTGAGATAGCTATTGAGAATAATGAAATAGGAGCGTGTAGGGAGACTATTAGTAATTGTGAGAATATGGAGATATTAGAAGAATCTATACAAAATATTGAAGAAACTGACGGAGTGAGATGCAGTAAAAGAACTAGACAGATTGATCACGATGAAATGTGGACAAATATAACGAGGCGGGGTAAACGTTTTGCCCGAACAAGCCAGGTGTCGGATGAGATAAGAATACCTGAAGATAAAATAGAAATTAGTATAACTTCTGCAGACAAAATTCCAAAACAGTTTGGACTTGCCAAGTTGTTAAAATTAGAAAACATCCCGGACATTATAAAAATTAAATACATTAACGCATTCAAAGTTCTTATCCAATTTAGTAACGAAGAAAGTGCAAATAAACTGATAGAATCTAAATATTTTAAAGAAAAAGGACTGAAATGTCAAAAAACACTAGAGATAAAAGAAAGTTATGGTGTTATTAAAGATATAGACTTAGATTCATCGGAGGAAGAAATACTCGAGGGTTTAACTTGTGATACTGAGATAACAGGTATTAAGAGATTAAAGCGCCGTAACACAAATAGTGGCCTGTGGGAACCTGGAGAAACAGTCAGAATAACTTTTAAGGGATCACCCTTACCTGCCTACGTATACATATTTGAAACTAGGATAAAAGTTAGTCCTTATCAATTTCCCGTAACTCAATGTTCTCGTTGTTGGAGATTCGGGCACACAGTCCGAGTTTGTTCATCTGTTAAAGAGATTTGTCCTAAATGTACCCAGTCTCACCCCAATTGTGACACTGTAAGCTACAAGTGTAACAATTGCTCTGGTAAACACATGGCACTGTCTCGTACATGCCCAATATATTTAAAAGAAAGGAAAATAAGGGAATTAATGGCGGAGTTTAATTGCACTTACAAAAGAGCTCTAACACTTTACGTCCCCCCTGAACCAAATAACGTGCAAAAGTCACAAGGAAGTGTACATGATATGGAAATAGAACATCAAGTGTTAAACCAAAGTACAGACACAGAAAAAAGATCTGCATCACAAAATAAAAACACATATGCTGACACAGTTAAGACAGTAAAGAAGAAGGCTACTATAACACAAAAATACTGTAACAAAAAGGAGAACGCGAAGAAAAAGCAGAAATCAGATACGGTGTTTAACTGGACGACTTTGACAGACAGTGAGTCCGAAATATCACATGAAAATATAGAAAAAGCAGATGAATTAAATAAGAAAAAGAATAACAATAACTGGAAATTGGTATGGATTAAATTAAAGGAAATAATTTGGGATAGTGAAGCTAGTTTGGAGAATAAAGTGATGGATTCTGTGAAAGTATTATTTGATTGGGTTTCATCTTTTATTATGGAGTTTATAACAGAAATGCCTATTATGACCAAAATTAAAAAATGGATAACAACAACAGGCACATAAACATCAATGTGTTACAATGGAATGCTCAGAGCTTACAACCAAAAATGACGGAATTTGAAAGTTTATTAAATCAGGAAAAAATTCATATAGCTGTAATCAGTGAAACTTGGTTTGATCCTGAAAGGGTTATCAGACTGAGTGGATACAACATATTCAGAGCAGATCGTGATGATGGTTATGGGGGTGTAGCTGTCTTTACTCATCACTCTATTAGAGCTACACAATGTAATGTCAACATAACAAATTCGCAAATACAAATTGTTAAAATTAAGTTACTCAACTGCAATCATCTAGAAAACGTCGTTTCTATTTACTGTCCCTCGTCAGTAAATACATGCAGAAATGACTGGGATGAAGTGTTCTCATTAGCTCAACATAAAGCTCTCGTCGCAGGCGATTTGAACGGCCATCACTCAAATTGGTCTTCCAGGACAGATACAAGAGGCAATCAGATCTTTGATTCAATAATGGACAGCAACCTTTGTATACTCAATGATAACTCTCACACACGAATAAAATTAGTCAATGGAGCTTTGCAAAGTTCCTCCCCAGATACAACTTTAGTGTCAACAGCTTTGAAAAACGAAGAAACTTCAAAAGAGCGGATTGGCAAAAGTACAGTCAGAAAATTGAGGCACAAATAACACGCTTAGAATTGCCAGCAGATCATCAATCCGCATATAATGAATTCATGGATACTATAAATGCTGCAGCCGATGAATTCATTCCTACGATTAAACTGTGCATGAATCCTCTACAATCAAATAAATTCATACCAAAGCCATATTGGAATCAAAATCTATCGCATATTGTTGCACAGAGACGACTAGCATTATCCACTTTCAGAAGAAATCCGACCCCACAAAATCTTGAAGTTTTGCAGAAAAAAGTGAGTGAGGCACAAAGACTTATACGACAAGCCAAAAATGAATCCTTCCGTTCATTTTGCACTAGCATAGACAGTGTGACTTCTTCTGCAGAGATGTGGAAGCGCATGAGATGGATCAAAGGGTACAGATCGTCTCCATCGTTTGTTGATCAAGGTAAAGCCGAAACATTGTTGTGTAGTCTGGCCCCCGATTATGTTTCACCACCGACACCTACATTCAATTCTTGTAACGCTCAATTGTGCATGCCGGTTTCGATACAGGAAGTAATTAATTCAATTAAAAATACAGATTCAGCCCCGGGTCAAGATAACGTGTCTTATTCTATGATAAAACATTTACCCTACAATGCTAAAGTCATATTAACCTCCTTATACAATAGATTTTTCTCATCCGGATTCGTACCAGAGCAGTGGAGAAATGTTAAAATCGTTCCTATACCGAAACCAGGTAGTGCCCTAGACTCAAGTACAAGTGTTAGACCCATTGCTCTCATATCTTGTCTTTGTAAGATATTTCATACCATTATAACACGTAGGCTTGAATGGTTCCTAGAGAAAAATCATTTACTATCTCATGACACTACAGGCTTCCGAAGATCCAAATCCTGTTATGAGGGTCTCTCTAGATTGGTCACACGCATTCAAACTGGATTTTCCAAAAATGTATCCACAGTAGGTTGTTTTATAGACATTGAGAGTGCTTATAATAATATAAATCTAACGTCTCTTTTAAACATCTTAGATAACATGGGAGTTGGTTCTATCCTTTGTGAATATCTTTGGAGGTATCTTCATCAAAGACACTTATTTATTGAACTGCAACATAACATCTTAGTGTCTCGCATTACCGGCACAGGCATAGCTCAAGGAGATCCCTTGTCCCCCTTACTTTTCAACGCAGCCACAAGTAAAGTTTGTAGAACCATAGATAACGTTTATATCTCACAATACGCTGATGATTTTGTTGTGTATGACATGCAAAGGACTTTATCGGATTCTGTATGTCATATTCAAAACGCATTAGATGTTTTTCAAAATTTGATGATAGAATTAGGTTTGAATGTTTCTCATAAGAAAACAAAGGTGTGCATTTTCAGTAGGGGAGAAGAAGGAACACTATCCAACTAATTGTTGATAGTAATCCTATTGAACAAATCAATTGTGTAAAGTACCTTGGTATGTGGTTGGACAGTTCCTTAAAGTGGGGTAAACACATAAATGAAGTACGGGGAAAGGTCAGTCGTTATTTGAATATTTTTAAAATATTAGCTGGTGCGGAATGGGGTGTACATCCCATACATCTTAGAAGATTATACGTAGCATTAATTCGAAGTAGGATGGATTATGGTTGCTTTTTGTACGGAAATTGTGTAAACGGCCACCTCATAAAACTTGACAGAATACAAAACCAAGCAATGAGAGTAATAGGGGGATTTATTAGAAGCACACCCATCCACGTGATGGAGGCTGACCTGTGCCTGCAACCATTATCTATTCGAAGATTGTTTCTTGCAAGTAAGTTTTATTTAAAATCGAAGTCGGATTGTAATAACATTCTTATTAGTATCTTAGAGGAGCTGTCTAACCTTTGCCATGGTTTCTACTGGAGAAATAAAAAACTACCAGTATTAATAGAGGTCCACAGAATGTACTCAGAAATTCCTTTGTACTCTAGTTCATTGTTGAGTATTTATTCCTTGGACATTTGGGTAACCAATGTAGACTTGTCCTACACAATTTGTGATACTATTGACGGTATAAATATGGCAAAAAGGCTAATTAATGTAACTGATCTCCGTAACAAATGTAGAATAATGATGGATGACAAGTACAAACAATATTATAAAATATTTACGGATGGGTCCAAAAATGGGTTGGACTTGGGGGCTGCTTTTTTGATCCTCAACTTAACATTAAAGCTAAATTTAAAATTAATTCTCAGATTTCTATTATGTATTGTGAGCTTATAGCTATTTCTGAAGCCATGTCGTATTTGCTTAATATGCATCATAACAAATTTGTTATATTTTCGGACTCAAAAAGTAGCCTTCAACACTTGGCTCGAATACCCTCGAGTCTTCGAGGGTTACCGATAGCCATGACTATTTTAGAAAGTATCCGCAAGATGCAGTCTTTGAATAGAAATATAACTATCCAATGGATACCCTCTCATATTGGAATCATGGGTAACGAGGTAGCAGACACATCAGCTCAACAAGCATCGTACGAGGGGATTATTTACAAATGCACACCGCTATACTCAGATTGGCTGGGGTATGTTAAAGAACTGTGCAGACAAAGATGGCGTGAATATTTTGATGAGAGGTCTCAGTTGAAAGGCATCTGGTATAAAACTATCCAGCCTGAACTGCCTCGATACCCATGGTTTGAAGGTAGGGAGATAGATAGGAAATATGTGGTAGCATTATTGAGAATGCGGTCCGGCCACATTCCATCCAACAAATTTAAATACTTAATGGGTAAAACTGCTTCTCCAAACTGCGAAGTTTGTGGAGTAGTAGAGGATATCTACCATGTTCTGATGGAGTGTGAACGGAACGTACTGGAAAGAAACTTCAAATTATCTGGATCTGAAGTAGGGACTTGTAACAGCATCCTAGCTGTCCCTCTGTCAGAGGATGCTAGGGTTTTGTGTCGACTCCTAAATATTATTAATTATGTGTAACAAGTATAACTAGTTAATACTATGTAAGTTTAACTGTTTAAGTACATGTAAGCCTGGGTAGTTTGTACTTAGCATATTTAGATTTTAGACAAGTTAATTGTAAGTCACGGGGTGACATTATCACTGTGTGATTAAATCCCATAAATAAATAGATTAAAAAAAAAAAAAAAAAAAACAATAAGACAGATGCAATCGATTACATAAATAGAAACATCAGAATTTCCTGTACCTAGACGTTCTCGTTTATTTATATTTTATAAGCTCTAGCGCAGTGGCAATCCCGGCAAGTTGATCTATCCGTACAACGCTTGTCGCTCAAGCGGTAACGATGTTACTTCAGTTGGTCCCATAATTTTCTAAAGTTATTTCTATTTTGTTTCCTATATAGAGGTAAACCTTATTAGTGTTAAAATGTTATCAAAATAATTATACTGTAATTATATTGCACGTAGCGCCATCTATGAGCCTAAAAGTGAAACGTGTCTATAATGTCTATTGCCTGAATTGTCTGTGTATGAATGTTTGAACGAATTAAATTGAGTCTTTTCGAAACCGTCAACCGACATCTTTTATTAGGTTATGGGCGAATTAGATTTTGCAAAGTAGATAAAAGTTATTGCGTTATTCGAAGTGTTATTGTTAGATTATTAGTCTCATATACGCGTGTGACATCAACTACTCAAAAATTCAAGATGAACTCAAATTTTCTTTCGAATGTGCCAAAGCTCAAGGGTCGCGAAAACTATGATGACTGGGCGTTCGCTGTTCAGAACTTGCTGGTACTTGAGGACACTGACAAGTATCTCAAGCAAGAAGCAGCAGCGACAGATGCAGCACAGAAAGTAGCAGATGCCAGAGCACGCGCAAAATTGATCCTGACTATTGACGCATCATTGTTCGTGCACATAAAGGAGACGAAGACAACAAAGGAGTTATGGACAAAACTGAAAGCTCTATTTGATGATACTGGCTTTTCAAGACGAATAACCTTGTTACGTCATTTAATCTCCATCAGACTAGAAAAATGTGAAAATATGACCAGTTACGTTACACAAATCGTAGAAACTTCGCAACGACTAAGTGGTACTGGATTCATAATAAACGATGATTGGGTTGGGTCATTGTTACTAGCCGGTTTACCAGATAAGTTTATGCCAATGATCATGGCCATTGAGCATTCTGGGATTAGAATCACGGCAGATTCCATAAAAACAAAATTGTTAGATATGGAAAATGGCGACTCAGTTGAAGTAAGCAGCAGTGATAATAATTCCGCATTTATCGCGCGAAGTTGGCAGAAGAAAAAACTTGGTAAAGTTGGCAGCAATGGAAAACATGGCGGACCGACTCAAAATATCTATGCCCCTAATACGTCAAACTCAAATGACAGAACTAACAAAACAATAACATGCTACAAATGCAAGCAATCTGGACATTATTTGTCGCAATGTCCATTTAAAAACAATAATACGGAGAAGAAAAAACAAACGAATGCATTTAGTGTAGTTTTTCTGAGCGGTAACTTTAATAAGTGTGACTGGTATGTTGATTCTGGAGCCAGCACACACATGACTGCAAACGAAAGTTGGTTGACAGATAGGAAAGATTCGTCAAATCTACCTGAAATCACAGTAGCAAACAATACAAGAGTGCCTGTATTATGTGCCGGCGACGTAGAAGTCACGACGAGTTACGGTTACGAGATCACAGTGAAGAACGTATTGTGCGTACCGACACTTGCGACTAACCTGTTATCAGTTAGTGAATTGATAAAAAATGGAAATAGTGTTGTGTTTGAACCCGGCCGATGCCTTATAAAAAACAGATCTGGACATTTAGTTGCTGAGGCGGAACTTGTCAATAATGTATACAAGTTAATCTTACAAAATGAGACCTGTTTGCTATCATCATCAACAGCAGATGGACAAACATGGCACAGAAGGCTTGGGCACTTAAACAGCACAGACATGAACAAGATGAAGCAAGGTTTAGTCAGTGGAATGGATTATTCAGACAAGTTTGTGACCAGTAAGTTTAACTGTCAAGTTTGCTGTGAAGGAAAACAGTCGCGATTACCATTCTCGACGGGTACACGAGCTACAGAAATCTTACAGATTGTGCATTCAGACATCTGTGGACCGATGGAGTGCAAATCAATAGGTGGTGCAAGGTATTTTTTGTTGTTTATAGATGACTTCACCAGAATGACCTTTATATACTTTTTAAAGTGCAAAAGTGAAACACTGACTTGTTTCAAAGAGTTTAAGTCGATGGTGGAGAATTATCAAAACAAAAGAATAAAAATATTGCGCACAGACAACGGGTGTGAGTATTGTAGCAATGTTTTTCGAGATTTTCTGAAGTATGAAGGCATTATTCATCAGAAAACGAATCCTTACACACCAGAGCAAAACGGACTCAGCGAAAGAAGCAACCGGACCATTGTGGAGAGAGCAAGATGCTTACTTTTCGAAGCAGAATTGGACAAGAAGTTTTGGGCGGAAGCTGCAAATACTGCAGTCTACCTCAAGAACAGGTCTATCGCTTCAGGTAATGAAAAGACTCCATATGAGATATGGTTTGGTAAAAAACCAAATTTGCAACATTTGCGTATATTTGGGAGTCCAGTGATGGTACATATACCAAAAGAAAAAAGAGGAAAGTGGGATAGAAAATCCATGAAACACATACTTGTTGGTTACTGTGATAATGTCAAGGGTTACCGAATATACGACCCAGTAAAGAACCAAGTTTCTACAAGTAGGGATGTTATTATCCAAGAAAAACCCAAGCGTCCAGAGACTGTGACTGTTTCTTTAGAGAGCACAGATTCAGTGGGGGAGTTAGTAGAAGAATCTGTGGTGAAACTTGAACCCCTGAATAAATCCAGTTCCTCTGAGTCAGATTACTTGGATGTCGAAGAAGACAAAATAGAGCCAGAAGCTTGTGGAGAGAATGAAGAAGGAATCAGCTCAGTTCCACAGAGTACAGAAGAAGCTTCAGGTATATCTGCTTCACCTGTTCAAGAAGTAGCTGAGAAGCGAGAAAGAAGAAAGCCAGACAGATATGGTTTTGCTAATATGAGTACCATAGCAGGAGAAGATGGACTGACATATGCAGAGGCCATCAGTGGACCAGAGCGACAGATGTGGCTACAGGCCATGGCAGAAGAGCTGCAGTCATTCAAAGACAATCAAGCGTGGGAAGTTGTCGATACTCCCAGCAACGCGAGTGTAGTGCAGTGTAAGTGGGTGTTTAAAAAAAAACACGAATGTGATGATAAAGTGAGGTATCGTGCACGACTTGTGGCTAAGGGTTTTACCCAGAAGGCTGGTATTGATTACCAAGACACTTTCAGTCCAGTGATAAGGCATTCAACTTTGCGTTTGTTGTTTGCTATTAGTGTTCAGTTAGGCATGGATATCACACATTTAGATGTAAAAACAGCTTTCCTTAATGGTCATCTAAAAGAAAGTATATTTATGCATTTACCTGAAGGTTTTCCCATAAATGATTCAAATAAAGTGTTAAAATTAAGAAAAGCTGTTTATGGATTAAAACAGTCCTCACGAGCATGGTATATTAAGGTTGAGGAAATATTATGTAAATCAGGATTTAAAAAATGTAAATTAGAACCCTGTGTATTTGTTAAAAACCATAACGATAATAAGAAAACCATAGTTGGACTGTATGTTGATGATTTTTTAGTATTTTCAAATTGTAAGTCTGAATCTAATGATTTGATAGAAATTTTAAGTAAAAAATTCAAAATTAAGAACTTAGGTCAAGTGAGAAATTACTTGGGCATGAGAGTAAAGATTAACAAAAGTAATGATGTAATAACTATAGATCAAGAACAGTATATTAACCAGTTACTTGATAAGTTTGATATGTCTGAATGTAATACAGTAGAAACTCCTATAGAATGCAGATTAAATGTTGATAAGTCTAATGTGTGTGAACAAAAGCTACCTTATCAAAAATTGATAGGAAGTTTAATGTATTTAGCTGTCTTAACTCGCCCAGATATTTCCTATTCAGTCAGTTATTTAAGCCAGTTTAACAATTGTTATTCCTATATACACTGGAATTATGCAAAAAGAATTCTGAAATATTTGTATAAGACTAAGACTTTTTGTTTAAAATATTCCAAAGAAAGTGCAGAGCTTGTGGGTTTTGTTGATGCTGATTGGGCTGGTAATGCGAATGACAGACGTTCTTATACTGGTTTTTGTTTTACTAAATCAGGCGCTGCAGTTTCTTGGGAAAGCAAGAAACAAAGAACTGTTGCTCTTAGCAGTTGCGAATCAGAATATATGGCTTTGTCAGAAGCGTGTCGAGAGGCAATATATTTGCAGAAATTGGAACTTGAAATGATTGGTTCTTGTAACAAAATTATTATGTACAGTGACAGTCAGAGTGCATTGAAGTTGACAACTAATTACCAATCACACAAACGGTCCAAACATATTGATGTCAGGTACCATTTCATTAGAGAAGTTTTAAGAAATGAAATAATTGAAGCTAGATATTTGTCAACAGCTAACATGCCTGCTGACTTACTTACTAAAGGACTGCCAGGTGTTAAACATTATAAATTCATGGAAAAACTTGGAATTGTCAATTTAGAATAACCAGGCAGAAAAATGTAGTTTATTTGTTATTATAATATATAATTAAAAGGTATATCTTGAATTAAAAGGTAACTTGTTTTTGGGATGTTTAGTTTCTTATAGCTCTCCACTGTATGTAATACTAATACTTTGAGAATCCTGTTATTTTGATAAAGTGGGGGTGTTAAAATGTTATCAAAATAATTATACTGTAATTATATTGCACGTAGCGCCATCTATGAGCCTAAAAGTGAAACGTGTCTATAATGTCTATTGCCTGAATTGTCTGTGTATGAATGTTTGAACGAATTAAATTGAGTCTTTTCGAAACCGTCAACCGACATCTTTTATTAATTAGTTTGTGGTATGTATTGGTTTTTATCTTGTTGCTTTGTTAGATATTAATATTATTGTATTGGATAGATTTCAGATATTCTACCACTAATATAAAAACTCCGCAAAATCGTGAGGTAGGTTTGTTACTATTTCACGGAAAAATTAATGGACGAATTTGGATGAAATTTGGCACAGAATGGCACAGATTAGGTATCTACGTGGTCTGTGTTAATGGGATAGTTTTATCCCGGGAACGTGGGTAAAACTACTTGCAGGAGCTAGTTTAACATAAAATAACATAACATCACGCCTTTTATCCGCGCTAAGGGGTAGGCAGAGGTGCACATTATATCACTGCACAATGTAACACCCACTTTTCATTATTTATGTTATGAGTCCTATGTAATAGGGGGTGAAGCCTATTGCCATATACCGGGCACAATTTCAGACTCCGTGCTGCTACCGAGAATTTTTAAACAAACCCAGTAATACTTTGACCGACCCGGGAATCTAACCCGAGACCCCTTGTCCGGCAGTCGCATTTGCGACCACTCGGTTAACGAGGCAGTCAGAAGCTAGTTTATAGGAAGAAAGTAGTAGAAATCTGAAATTTAGCACTTCTCACAGAAACATAGAAACAAAATCCTAAGTATAATGTACAGACATAATATCTCTAAGATACAACTATAAACATAAGTAATCAAACTTCCCTAATTAATCCTCCGAGGTATTCACAACACATGAATAGTGTCAATGATTGACGCTGTATATTAAAATATTTAATCATTAAAGTTGTGAGCGTATCGGACGCCATCGTGTTTAATCTACGTACAATACAATATTCATACGTTGATATTCCTCTTGTATTGAAAATCCAATTAACAATTGCTACAGGAATACGAGGCATAAATTAAAAGTCGAAGCTCTTTTTTTAATAAAAATATTTATGATACCTACATGACGTGACACTGAGCAAGAGGTTTAGCTTTTGTTTCTTAGGTTGGGGAAAGTATGTTAGGTTATTTTCTTTTTCGATCTCTTTGACTGGATTTTGGTGTTACATTGCTCTGGCATAATCAAACCAACAAAACTATGTATGTAACTAGAGAATTGTATTGTGACCTATGCCGTCTTATTACAAAACCCAATCTATTTTTAGTACCAGGATTAATACTAGGTTTAAACCATGACTAAATAAAACGTTATTATAAAACAAAGTTTATCACTAGTTCCGGAACTATCTATGGTACTAAAGTTAAACCAGTTTAACTTCGGTACTAAAGTTATTTGAGGTTAGCTATCAGAAATATTTACGTGTATCTTCTATATTATTATAATTGTAAAATGGATATTGAACCGATTGATGTTATGGATTTAAATGATTTGGAAGATTTGGACATGTTAGAGACGTCTCGGCGATCGTACAGACATCGCCATCGTGTAAATATCCCTTTGACTTGAGTGACGAAGACTTTCGATATAAGTACAGTTGTTGTTCCATTTCCAGTCAGTCACAATAAACAATAATATTTATATAATAAAAAAGACTCAATATTTGTGTCGTGATTCGTGCTCTGCCGCCTTCTTAAAAGTCGCTCCATTTCACGCTAGAGGTGTTAAAAAATATGACAACTTGGTTATAAAAAGCTCGTCAAAATACAAGTTGTGCTCACACAAACAAAAACAATTTATGATATAATTTTGTGTTGATACGTAATTATTTAAGAATTTCAGGCGTTATTGTAATAACAATATTTAGACGAACAGAACGTTGCTTCAAGTGGATCCTGAGTGAACGAATGAAAGAATGCTATTTATGTTTTTTATCTGTGGGACTACGGACTTTCTTTGGTACTAGCTGATCCCCAAATAGTCTTAGTTTTATAATTGGAACAAATTTTAGTCCTGGTAATAAGCTTTAATACCGTAACAAAACTTTTGTAATAAGACGGATGGAGTTTCTTGCTCGTTCTTCTCCATAGGAATTTACACCTTGGAATGAGCAAATAGGTTTACGTTCACGTTTAAAAGTGCCTTATTGGTCTTATTGAAATAAATGATTTTAACTTTGACTTAGAACTGTATCATGAAGCACTTGAGGCACACATTCCCTTGTCCTAATATGCGGTGCTATAATTTGCGGTTCAGTTGTTTTAGAAGATTTCGGTGAAATACAAGACTAGGAACGCAATACTTGACTTTATAATTTGTTTTTTTTTTCAATTTTTTTAGTAATAGCCTGAAGTCTGGAATATAAATAGACCCTTTGTATGGCAATAAGCTCAACTGCTATTACACAATACAAAACTCCATTTAACACTATCAATAGACGTAATAAATAACTTAATTATGTACAGGACATATATACACAGACCAATTTATTAAATTCCCAAACTAAACCTATAAGTTACAGACAATAACCAATCATATTACTATCCTAATTACGTTTAAAATTCAGTTAAAGTTCCACACGTAACTTGATCAGCAAACAAATTCATTTACTTGCCCAAACTAGTCCAAGAGCCCGGAACTCAAATTAGACCTTTATGTGTGTTGCAAGAGAAACTAATGTTAATTAATAATGTGACTTGATTTCACAAAACTGACTGTAATAAAATAATTACAGTCATCAACGACCTACGAAAGTCGACTGACCTTGGGCCTTTTTAATGGGAAACGGTTTAGGCGTAATACCAATGACTGCCTCGTTGGTCGAGTGGTCGCAAGTGCGACTGCCAGGCAAGGGGTCTCAGGTTCGATTCCCGGGTCGGGCAAATTATTACTGGCTTTTTAAAAAACCTCAGTAGTAGCACGGAGTCTGGGATCGTGCCCCGGTATAAGGCAATAGGCTCACCCCCTATTACATGGGACTCATAACATAAATAGTGAAAAGTGGGTGTTACTTCTGTGTGCACTTTTGCCTACCCCATCGGGGATAAAACGCGTGATGTTATGTTATGTTACCCATGTTTAGTTGGCGGGTTGAAAATAAAATGGAAGTTTAAAAAGATCATGGCTATCAGAGAGCGTCTAAGTAATCTCTTAGGAAGATTTAACCCGCGGGAATAGTAGTGGTGGTATTGGTACAAATATATAGGGTGTAAGCGGACCTCTCCCGAAAAACGGTGATAAACTAAAAAGCAAAAAATAAGTATTATTGGTCATACGCACTTATAGCTTACACTGATAGGTGAGAAGTCGGTGCCACAAATTTTTTCACAAAATTATTCATTAAAACCTCAATAGATACCTACCGTTATTAAGCTGTTTACAATTTTAATATGTGACCATTACCTAAGATATATTTTATTTATTTTCAACTTCATACAACAAATGTGTACAGGTGGACTTAATGCCTTGGGCATTGTCTCCCAGTCGGTTGACTGGGAGACAATGCCCAAGGCATTAAGGCATGGTTCATTTTGTTGTTTGGTTTAAGGAAAATTGTAAGTATTCTTGTTCTTATCCTATATTGAGGATCGTTGCAATAACTGTGACGTCATAACTATTCGTCATCAAGTCAGAACAGTTATAAGGGGAGTCATGTTCATTTTTTTCCTTTCTTTTTTTCATTACTTATTATACTGTCTTACTAAGTGAGTGATTGCATTTGTAAGTGTCGGGTATATGAAGTTTTTGGAGTTCCCATACATAATATTACGGATGTTATTGACGGTGGACGAGGTGCCTTTACCTTACCCACGATACATTTTTAAAGACTATAGTCCTATTTTTACCAGTTGAATAATGTAATTAAACTACTATTTTTTCATTTTGGACATTTAAATGTTTTTATTGTTTTTGTATATAAACCTAAATAACAAATACAGAAAATAATAAAATCATTAAACTCAGTTGTTAGTGGAGTGTCAGACTGTTACTCACTAAAAATTTAATGACTGATTAATACCTGATGACTAAAAGAACGAGGCATACATTTCTACTATATACATACAACGGTCAAAAGTCCACTGCCACCGTGAGACTACTATCGGTTGCACTGCAGCGCTTATACGCACATGCACACGCATATTTTTATCCGTGTGCGTACGCGTGCGTGTGTTTCTGCGTACGCACGCGTTTTTATGCACATTAATATGAAATTACTTACGCATTGTTGTGTGAACATCACTCACGGTGGCACTGTAGCAGTGGAGTTTAGACCTTTGACTTTACATAACTTTCCGCCTATCTCCCAGGGGGGAAGGCTTTCGCTTCATCAACAGTCATCAGTCTTTCATGCATGCATATTGCGTTAATTAAGGGCACTTTTAATTTGGCATATCTTTATATATCGCCAATCTAGTCTGTATATTTCCGTCTAGGGCGCCCTCTACCAACGGCCCTATTCATATCCGCTCTGTATACTTCTTTCGTTACTCTACTTTCATCCATCCTTTCTACATGTCCAAACCAATCTTTGTCACTTCATCATCTTTCAATTCACACCTTTCTATATGACTATTCTATATTGAGACCACGGTATATACATAGGTAGTCATACCCGCGACCTCAACAGATCTATTTTTTCTGCTAGAGTACAGCAAGTATTAAAATAAATAAGTACTTACGAGAATTCCGAAATCTTGAGACAAATTTTGCTGAAATACAGTCCAGAGGTACTTTATTATTAATAACAATTACATATGTTTCTCTTTACAAAACATTACGTGTAAGTTGGAACTCCTTTCTCCTTTATTTAATAGAGATTCCATCTGTTGAGTCCTTTTCTTTATTTCTAAGCGGCTAATGTTTGTGTTATATCCATAATTTTCGTGTACAATCGTACACTAGTTCTTGGACTAGGAGCGTGCTTAAATAGCCCTTTAGGAAATAATTGCCGAAATGTTTTAATGTTATTTATTATGTATTGTTATTAATTCGTCTCATAACATTTATCATCCTTTACTTTTCTCGAGGGTTTTGTAAGAGCCTGCTAAGGTCCGATTTTTCAATACTCAGTTAAACCATCAGTTAGCACTTATCCAACAGTTAACAAGATTCTTGATTTTTCAATAACCAGTTAGGCTTTATCCAACAGTTAAGTTCCCTAATTGACTATCATATTTAACATAACATAACAACATCACGCCTTTTTATCCCCGAAGAGGTAGGCAGAGGTGCACATTTCGGCACTTAATGCCACTGTACAATGTAACATCCACTCTTCACTATTTATGTTATGAGTCCCATGTAATACCGGGCACATTTTTGGACTTCGTGCTACTACTGAATTTTTTTTAAAAACCCTGTTATACTTTGCCCGACCCGGGAATCGAACCCGAGACCCCTTGCCCGGCAGTCGGACTTGCGACCACTCGGTCAACGAGGCAGTCAAGTGTAGTGAGTATCATACCGTCTGTTCAAGCTTCAGTTTGTCGCTATGTGACTGTTTATTTGACGTCATGACAATCCTGAATTTTTAGGTTAGAACAGTGGTGATTTTGCTCGGTAACTGACCAAAGAAAAATTGGTCGTTTGTTAAAATTACTAAAGGGTAACTGAGGCTTTAACCGAGTATTGAAAAATCAGCCCTAAGTGAATATACCTTCAACAAAGACAAGACAGCAACGCTATCTGCTTTCTGATAAACCTGAAACATTTGAAGTGCGATTTCCAAACATGTCATGCCTGGAGATAGTGGCTCACCCTTGTGTCCAGTCCTTGTGTTTAGTCTATTATTTAGCAGTGCTGTTGACGATTGATATTGTCGAACGAAAAACTTTAGCAACATTACAACTTTAACAAGCAATTTCCTATTCTATCCACAATAGGGTTGATGCCTAATTTAAATGTCTGTCTGGTAGATTATTTTTAAACCATTAGATACGTATTTTCTATTTTATTATAGAAACGTATACTTTCGACGATATATTGATTTGAAATGATAGATATACAACATAGAAGTGATTCTATGTACATTTTATACGTAGAAATGACGGTTTAGCCCCCACTCCTAAACTTTGATTCGTTTTGTCTAAGTATTGTTTTATTATACGACAAAATAAAAAAATATGTGTCTAATATTTTTTCATTACCTAACTTACTTCATTAGTAGTTATATTTTTCATACACAACAGTAAATAATATTACGTTAAGATTTAGTTATAAAATT
This sequence comes from Spodoptera picta, assembly GCA_038387885.1. Classification (NCBI taxonomy): domain Eukaryota; kingdom Metazoa; phylum Arthropoda; class Insecta; order Lepidoptera; family Noctuidae; genus Spodoptera; species Spodoptera picta. The sequence continues at coordinate 78,662 of JAZHFQ010000003.1, read as the reverse complement.
ACTCGTAACAAACACTACGTTTTTGTAACCCAACACGAAAAAATTAATACGAATTACGTTTTTTATATTTTTATATCACATCAAAATGGGAACGAAATTGTCACGTAGTAGCATGTAAAATATTAATATATTAAATTTATCTCACGTATAAATGTTTGTCGAACCGTGAATGAAATTATTTTTTTACCATACACTACCTAAGTACCTAGAGGTACATAAAAATATAATGGTTCATCTAATAAAAGTTTTAGCTACGTCTATGATATATTTATGAGATATATTAAGTGTACATTGTACCGTGTTATAAAAATGTAGTTAGGTAGGTATTAGCATAATAAAATATGTATTGTATTTTTAATAACGATTTGTGTCATTGTTATATCATTTTATATTTAATTTAAACTTCAAATTGCTTTTGCTACTAATATGAAAACTATGGAAGATAAATAAGAAGTCTTGAATTATCTAAAGAATGATCTCAGAAGAAATCGTAAGGCCTATATCTCTATCTGATAAGACTAAACATTTTCTCTTTAAATGAGCAGTTCTTGTTATAATATACAGCTATGTATATCATCAACGATCTCGGAAACGGCCTCCATCAATTTTCTTAAAATATTGTATGCAGAGGGTTTCGGGGCCGATAAATCGATCTGGCAAGGTATCTTTTGTAAAAAATTTAGTTTTATCTGTATTTTCATTGAATAAAAATCCTTATTAGAATAGGACGCTAAATTTTGCCGTGACGTATAACGTTTTGATAGTTTAGTCGGGAAATTGGGTGCCTTCCACGGCAGCACACTCGTGTTCAACCTTCGGCCCGAATGTTTCTTTTATGTTTTGTTCTATTACATTTATTTTATTTTGTTCTAGGTATTCTTTTTCTATATTTTTTCCTTTTTTTCTAGCTCAGTCATCCAGATATTAAGTTATTATATTTAAGTGGGAAATAAGAAATAAAAGGCACAAGGATCGATACCCGATATATTTATTTATCCATAACGTCGACAGTGGTAATTAACAACGAACTAATCAAATAATGGGTATCCAAACATCCATTTTTCGAATATTTTACCCCCTAAAAATATTTTTATTATATCCATTACAGTATAAATTACATGTATGTATGTAGAGTGAGTGTTAAACGACAGAATTCACTAACTCTTATAATTTCAACTATGAAATTGACATGAATAGGATACTGTATGACCCAGCCTAGATATAATCGTAGAACATACATTAATAGATCGTTATATTTGCCTTTCCCCTTACATAAATTAAAAATCACATTTAAACGAGACGATATTGAACCATGTTTACTGAAACTTTAAATAATGTCTAACATTAAAATACATTTTAGTCTTGTACCTCTTAATTTACTTTGATCTTAGAACATTGCTGTTATAATTGTGTCTGACTGCAAACCTCCAAATCTCATTTAGTGCAGAGGATAATTCGTCGATTGTACCTGACACCGACGAGTGAGGGCGATTGTACTAAATGGAAATTTGGAAGTGCGCTCGTAGGTACCTAGGCAAGTAGGTATGACGTCATAAATTTTGAAAGTGGCACACATAGAAAGGAAAATATTTCAGTTACAACAACGAATATTAATCTACATTTTTAGATATAAAGAGTATCGCTATGGACAGATAATTCTTATGCCATCGACATTATACTTTAAATTATTTACAACAATCGTAAATTCCGTGAACAACAATACCGCTCTTAAAATTATCTTTTAATAGAACTGAGGTTGATTTTTTTTATATTTTTTGGATGCGAAGATAATAATATATTATGATATCACAGTAACGTTACAAGTTCTGTAAACTGAACGATAAATAGACTATACAAGTATTTGTAATGATATACATTCATATATTTACTTTGCATGCAGTTACAGATCAAATGATAGGGTTCTCATGTAATAGTAATTAACTAAATGTGTATTTAAACGACGTTCCTTAACAGCTCCTCCGATGATAGCATGCCGTCCTGCGAACAAAGACTATTGTTATTACCAGTTTCACTTTAAAATATTAACATAGTGGTCGACTGTGTGAAGAATGATATAGAAAGATAAAGAAGTTTATAATCCGCTGACAAACGGGGAACGAAAAAAGTGTCGGAGAGCCACGGCCCGGTACGAATGGGCCGGCTCGACCGGAGAGATACCACGGCCTCACAGAAAACGGACGTGAAACAACGCTTGCGTTGTATTTCGTCTTGTGAGTGAGTTTAGCAGATCCCCCTCCCCTGTTCCTCAATATTCCCAACCCTGAATCTTCAACATTTCTCTCTCACACCTCTGTGGTTCCAGGTGGCCATACGCGACGTCGATTGCTTACCATCAGGTGATCCGTCTACTTGTTTACCGACTGATCCCATAAAAAAATGCCATGTATTTGGATTACGGGTAAAAGGGAAGGAAGGAAGACTAAATTATTGTTGTATTAGCTTCTGCCAACGGTTTCGCCCGCCGCTCTCGTGAAATAAAAACTAGTGTGTTGTTCTAGACCATAATCTACCACGATTTCGAATTTCATTTCGATCCCTTCAGCCGTTTTGACGTGAAGGACAACACAAACACACGAACAACACAAAACGTATATACAACAGTAACAAACACACAAACTTACGCATCTATACATATATATTTAATAATAATTTGAAGGATTGTAAAGTGTAATAAATGAACCTGTTTTTATTAATCACGTTAACTATCCCCAAACTACATTTGTGTGCAAATTCTAGTGCGCAGTTAAACGTAAAATCAACTAACAGTCGACTACCTACTTACATAATTTTTTTCGTTAGTTTCAACTAACTATGAAACACAGAGCCAAAAGTTTGCGCAACTACGGTTAAGTTACACCCTAAGCAAAACTTTAACTTGTGTCGAAATCGACGGATTTCTTAACGAAATTTGTTCACCCAGGTTTCTAATCAAAATAATTAAAACATTTTATAAGAGTAGGTACCTACCTTAAACATAAAATTCAAAATGGCGAATCGGAAAGTTTCTAGTACCTACTCTTTTATTGTTTGCGAGAGCCGATAACTTTTATATTAACTTGATTATACAGTAAAATGTTATCATTAAATTCCGAAAATTGATCCCTACCTGTACCTAATAAAACCTTTAATCAAAAGTAAAAATGAATCAGATCTAACTCGATACTATTGTAAAAATATTTTTTACAAACTATGTTTAAAACAACTGACTTGAACCCCCTCTTCTTTTAATTCGGTTGATAAATATACTTAAACCTTTTTTTAAGTGTAACAAACACTTCAAAACCCGCTTCAAAATCGGTTTAAACAATCGATTAAATTACGAATCTTCATTTTTCTTTTTAAAGTTTATTAATTAAGATCATAATGTATTAAAATTAATATGTAGGTAATTAAAGAATAACTGTCTATTTGAAATGAAACTGATGAATAAAAAATTAAAAACCTATAGACACTAATCAACAAGATACACGACAAAATGAGTATCAAATCAGTTTACAAGTAACTTCTAAGCTTCAGTTTACACCTACACCTTCCCATACAGAAAACACCATTTCACGAACAAACTAATAGAGGTTGCACACTTCTCAGTTCAATATCGAAGTTCGGGCGTAAAGTTCGAGCAGATTCGCTCAATGTGCTCGAACCACTAACTGGGTTCCACTCATTTACATAGCCCTGTCGCCTGTCCTAGGAATTTAGGCGTATAGGAGAGCACTAAATACACAGGTTACTCGAAACAAGCCAGTAAGCCGCTTTGCACAGGCTTGTGTACCTATCTACTTCATGAACATCGCTGTGCATAATAATTTCACCTTACCTACTAAGTTGTGTTTAATGACTTGAATTACTAAAGTTTTGTTGGGAATTAATGTGATGGTAGTTGGCGGATGAAGAAAATATTTAATTTCAAAAAAGGTTTTTTTCTTGTTATTTAACTTTAGAAACCTTATTACTCCTAATAATAAGTAAGTAGGTATAAGTTTCAACGCCTGTATAACATTTAAATATAAGTACATTTAATTATAATGTCTAGCGACTCGACCCCGCAGTCAAACCATTGCAACGGTTTTGTGGGGCTTAGATTATAAAATACTTACCTGTGTGATATAAAGATAAATAAATAAAAAAAATAACGAGAAGTATCTTAAAAGTATCAACCTGCATCATTGTATGTAAATCGTCATCGATTGTAGATCGTTATATAAAGTATGAACGTGATAAAGTAACGCCTTTATTGAATATCATCCAATGACTTCTCCCGCCTGAGGAGGCGAGAGGGAATGTCAGACTGTTATTGACTAAAAACCACCCCGTTCCTACTCCTGCACTTCAAGCCGGAGCCCTGGCAACCCGTTAAGTCCTGCGCGGCTCCGTATCTGCACCAGCTCTTACTAAATTGCTACTCTAAGGGCCGAATGTACTAATACCATCGCCAAATACATTTTATCGGAGGAATAATTTTGAATGTATAACTTTTCTACATACAGCAGAAGAAGATATTCATGTATACAGCAGAACAGAGCTAACTACATGAATTGGCCTCAGAGAGAATAATTCGAAATGTTTTTTCCTTTCGACCATTTTAACTTAACATAAGCCAAAATACATTACACTAAAGTACATTGTGGGGCAATCTAAAGGTAGCTTCATAAAAAATAAGCCCAGAAATACCGCAGGCAACCCTTTTCCTTTTTAATTAGATCCAAAGCTCACACATAATAGAGATTCCCATTCAAATATTAACTTCATTCATATCTGACATGGAGGCAATTTATTACATTATATAATGCTCACGTCATGATATATTCTTCTTCATAAACGTAATTTCCTCGAGTACACTTCCTACCAAAACCCACAGAATTATAAGTCATTTGTATACAAAAGTAGATTTTAAATTGATATTGTTAAGGCTCATTTTGATTTCTTTGGTCTTCTTTGTTGCAGCAAACAATCAGCCAAGTCAATTAGTATGCAAGTAAGGATATAAAAATTGACCCAATACAGAGACAGAAGACATTTTTATACCAAATTATATAATTTGGTATTTACCGATTTACCTTCGTTAAAAAGCATATGCTTTTTAGTAATTTAATAAAGGTAGGTTTAAAATTCAACTAATGTTTACTGTTTCTGTACTGAATAAATTTTAATTTTCTTATTTGCATACCAAATATTTTGGTTGATTATTACATACGAGTATAATTTCATATTTGAGTCCCGTATCTTACCAATAAATTAGACTTGAGTTCCATATTGATTTCAAAGTTACCACTGACCAAAGTACTACAAAACGTTCCTAAGTTATGGTATCTCTCATTGTAAAGAGACTGAAATAGTTTTAATAACAACTTGGAACAATGTGAGTGCTATTTGAATGTTTCAAAAGTATCCAAATAATTACCTGATTGAGGTCAATGAACTTGCGGACCACAGATCGCGCGAAATCTGGATTGTTCAACATCTCGTTCACAAACCAGTCCAAAGGAATGCTGTAGGAAGAGAAAACTATGTTTAATTACTATCATAATTATTATTAACTTTAGAGAGTAATATTATATAAGATACCCATTAAGATGTGACATAACATAACATCACGCCTTTTATCCTCGAAGGGGTAGGCAGAGGTGAACATTACGGTACTTAACGCTCTCTGTCTCTTTGGCCGAGTGTTCCCAAGTGCGACTCCCGGGCAAGGGGTCTCGGATCCTATTCCTGGGTCGGATATACTGAAGGCATTCACTGAGAATCAGTTTTTATGACAAGAAATATTTTCATCTCCGATAATCGATAACCAAACTCAAACAAACGGAAAAGACATCAAAAAATAATATCGTAATTTTAGATTGATCTTAATAAATATAATATCGGGAGATCACTTTCTTATATCATTTTTTATAAGTAAAGTAAGTAAAAGAAAACAAGTTTCTATATTTATCCCCACTATTGTCGACTGCAATAAAAATAAGTGTATCCTAAGATACTAGAGGTACAATAACCACCAGTATTCAATCACATTTACTCTACCGAAAAACATATTTTTTCATCAAAGAAATGACATGGTTCCCTCCACTTGAAGTAATTACTTATACTTATAGCATTTAAAAAGGTTATAATACACGAATAAAAAATACGTTTTTTATCTGTGCAAGCGGAAAATGACTAGGCTATGTTGAAATAGCTTTTTGATCATAACTCAGTAATGTACGAACACAATTTATACTCATTGAGGCGTATTTTAACTTAATATTCTCTTGTAAGAATATTTTAGACATATTGTGGTAGTATGACATATTTTAGGATTAGAATAAATGGAACTAGGAATTTGGTCGTTTGAATAAAAATCTGACTTCTTTCTTTAAGTTAGCAATTGTGACTTATAAGTCAAATAAGACATATTACTGTTTTTTTCTTAAAAAACGTGCGTTTTAAAACTTACAAGATCACATACACATGACACTCATGCCGGAATACTGAAACTTTACTCAATTGTAAGTCGTGCTTAGATATCGTGCCATCTCTGTCATTTCACAAAGAATTAGTAGTGACAGAAATACACTTAAGCGTGACTTAAAATTGAGTAACGATTCAGTATTCGGGCATCAGACCTAAAACAGCAATCTGTAGATCACAAAAAAACTTATTCCGTGCGGGAATCGAACCCGCGACGTGTTCGCGCAACATGTCGCAGGTTTGATTTGATTTGACAGCCAGTTGCTCTTTTATAATTTAATACATTAAATTATAGTTAAAACAATTCAGAAGAGTATTACACACTAGGAGCCCGTAACGGTACCATTACTACGCTTTGTGTAGCGGCCTACGAGGCGTAGCATGTAGCCGCTACGTCGTAGCCCCAGTACATAGTCTTTTGAATGTATTTTTACATTACTAATACTAATTTAGTTTTAGCAAAGAGTAATATTGGTGGGGTCATATTATTTAATGAACGATTCTATATAATAAATATAAATATACTTTATATAAATAGTCAATATGGAAACGGAAGTAATTGAATTAAAATATGATGTCAGAAAAACAACTTCATTTGAATGTTTTACTTTACACGCTACTATTAAAATAATGATATTATCATCCATATATCATGATTGTACACGTCATCATTATAATATTTTTTTCTTTTTTTATGTTATTTTAATGGTAACTAACAAAATGTGAACACTTGTGATGATTTTTCATAATGTACTTTATACTGATAGCAATTCGGTCCATTTTCATTATTCTTGTAGGCTATAACTGTAGTTATAAAAAACAAATTGAACCTTTGGCTATCGAATTGGATTTGCTAAATGCCAAGCCTTATCTATAGGACGAGCTTTGAGTAGGGAGAAGGGAAAGTGTTTCTCTCAATTGTTTACAGATAATAGTAGCTTTGTAATTTTAGAATTATAGAAAGTCAAAGTTTAATTTAACGTAGCTTAAAATAATTGTTTCATTTTTCAGTAACGTTGCCCCACACTAGAATTTTCTTCAGTATCGTGGGTGCGTTTACAGACATACAAGTTCACATACATGTGTCACCCAAACCCAAAATAATAATTTGCGAATCACACAAAGAGTTGCTTCCTGCGGGAATCGAACCCGCTGCACGTGGCGCGGTAGCCAGTTGTCTAACCATTGCACCGACCGTGTAATCTAAATATATTCTAAGAGTCATTAAAAGTATTTGGTAGACTAGATACACAATTTTGCCAAATGAATTGACATACATTCTGTGATGTCGAACACAATTGTAAACTCTTAAAGGCCAAGACTACAACTTTGATTTTGAGAATTACTTTCATAGGTAAGTGGGAAAAACCAATGCTTCGGCACGAATGGGCCGGCTCGAACCAGAGTAATACTACGGCCTCACAGAGAACCGACATGAAACAACGCTTGCGTTGTATTTTGTCGTGTGAGTGAGGTTACCGGAGGCCCAAATACTTCCCTCCCCAATCTCTCCAATCTCTGAATACCCAACAATCCTCAAGTTACTAATCCCCAAAAGACCGGTAACGCATTTGTAATGACTCTAGTGTTTGTGTCCTTGGGCAGCGCCGATTGCTTATCATGAGGTTATCCGGCAGCTCATTTACCGGCTTATGCTATAAAAAAACTTGAATTCATTGACCATGTTCACAACAACTAGACCTATTTAGTCCACATATGACTTAATCCCACAACCTAGACGAAATTCTAATCCTCAGTTATGAATGGATATAGCACAAATTAATTACCTCTGTAGTGAAACAAAGCAATTCATATCGATAGAAATTAATTTCGATACACTAATGCTAATTTCGTAGTTTCATAATTGGTTATCGATACAAATTAATCGCTATTGCAATCGGTAATAAATTCCGGATTGACATGGTTTCATTATATGTATGTAAATTACACGTTAGTGCCATATGAAATTAGACTTTCAATTGTTTGATTATAGTTCGAATTTAGATGGATACTAATATTTAAATGGATGCTTAAACTGTCAAATACCAAGCGGTCACCGGTGACCGCAACCTATTGATCTATAATTGTGTCTATAATGACGGTACTCGACCAGTTAATTTAGATCAGTTGTTTTGTTGTGTTCTATCGTCACGTGACTTTATTTACGAGTTAACGTGTTATAGCATAAAATTATTATTGTACACAAGAAAGTTATATGCATAAAAATGTAGACATTTTTAATTTGAGAATTTCCTTTTCAGGACATAGTGTCCATAAATATATTGCCAGATAAACTTGTTAAGACTACAGTTAAAATGACTTACCAAAGGCCTTGTAGTAATATCATATTTTTTATACTATAAATCCTACAACTATCCTATTGCTGAGCTAAGAAAAAAGAAAGTAATGAGCATTGGTCACCACGCTCAAGGCAAAATGGCGACAGATTCATATTTTATTACAAATCTAGTTCTTTCTTTTCAAGATAAACTTGGAACTGAAAAAATCACATTACCATTGTGTAGGAGTATTCGGTTTTTAGTAAAAAAACCTTTTAGAAATTTCTTTTACAGACGTAGATAACTAGTCTAGTGGTGCTTATACCCACCTGAGTGAAAGTCGTAATAGCAACTCGATCCTAGATTCCAATTTCTACCCCTCCAAATATTGCCTACATATTCTCTCACACGACACGGTGTTAATACGAAACCACTTTTGTTTTAATATAAATAGAACCCAATATTCTTCGAGTTCTATTTTCATTCATTCGTTTTATTCTCTTTGCTGCTTTCCATTCGGTCTTTATTTGAATTTCGAGTGAGCGAATGGCATTTTTTTTTTTGTTGTAGAAATGATACGAAAAATTAAGGTTCCTTATCTAAAATGCGTTTTATTTTCTTGTTAATTAATTTAATAGCTGCTGTTTGATTCATTCTCTCGTTAGCCACATGTGATATTTACTGATGAACATAGTTATATCAATTACTAACTTTTACCCGCGGTTTCGTACGCGCATACCGTTTTTTCCTGTTCTCGTTCGTGGTTTTCAATAAAAATTAATTTGTAATTAAAGATGCCATGGGTCGTAGGGACAGGGCGAAACAAAAACTTAAGCGCAGACCTTCCGCTGAAAATCTAGCGAATTTCAAAATGCTACGGAACCGATGCAGTCGTCTGTGTAGAGATGCTAGGAGGCGCTATTTTGAGGAGAACCTGGAGAAGCACAATTCAAACGACGTTTGGAGGTTCTTGCGATCTGTGGGCATTGGTAAATCACCTGTTTCCGATGCCAACGACGTAGACCTTGCGGTTCTAAACGACCACTTCTCACTCTCTCCGGTATCACTCGACGGCTCCATTAAATCTGTCACCCTATCCAATCTTTCTAGTTTACCACTTCCTCCCTGTTCTCCGTTCGTCCTTAGCAGTGTCACTGATGATGACGTGAGAAAGTCCATGTTGGCAGTGAAGTCCTCAGCGGTGGGCAGTGATAAACTATGCTCTCGTATGTTTATCCCTATTCTTCATCTCCTCACTCCTATTCTTACCCACATTTTTAATTTCTCCTTATTTTCCTGTTCTTTCCCTACTGCCTGGAAAATGGCTCACGTTATTCCCCTGCCTAAAATAAACAAACCTTCTGTTCCCTCTCACTATAGACCTATTTCTATTCTCCCTTTTCTTTCCAAGGTCATGGAACATATTGTTCACAAACAACTAACGGCCTATTTATCCAGTAATAATCTAATTTCCTCCTTCCAGTCAGGTTTTCGTCCTGGTCACAGCACCGTCACAGCTTTGCTCAAAGTTACAGATGACATTCGCTGGGCCATGGATAATAAATCTCTCACTCTTCTTGTTCTGTTGGACTTCAGTTCCGCCTTCAATTCCGTAGATTTTGATGTCCTGTTGGGTATTCTTAAGTCCAACAATTTCTCATCTTCTTCCTTATCCTGGTTCAACTCCTATCTCCGGGGCCGCCGTCAGCGGGTTCGCCTAGAGGATACCTTTTCCGATTGGTGTGACCTCGCTGCTGGCGTGCCTCAGGGTGGTGTCCTTTCTCCAGTTCTATTTCCATTTTTATTAACACCGTTGCCATGGTTATCACTTCTAATTTCCACCTCTACGCAGACGACTTGCAGCTTTACCGTCATTTCAAGCTGTCAGAGGTCGACTCTGCAATTGAAGCCATGAACCGTGACCTGGGTGGGGTCGACGAGTGGGCCAAATCCTTTGGCCTGCAAATCAACCCCCTCAAGTCCAAGGCTATGATAATTGGTGGTAGGTTTTACCGCAATGCATTGAGCATCTCTGCCCTTGATCCTTTGATCCTAAATGGCAATGTTATCCCTTACACTGATGTTGCCAAGAATCTGGGCGTGTTTATTAACTCTAACCTTTCGTGGGGTGAACAGGTGAACGAGATCAGTCGTAAAGTTCATTTCTCTTTGCATTCGCTGAAGCGTCTCCAATCTCTTCTACCTCTGAAAACGAGGATCAACCTAATGCAGTCTCTGATCCGCCCATTGATCGACTACGCTGATGCTTGCTATTTGGATGCCACAGAGGAGCTTCTAAATAAACTTGAGCGCTTGCAAAATGTCTGTATACGCTTTGCCTTTGGTTTAAAAAAGTACGATCATATCTCTGAATTTCGCAAAAGGCTCAAGTGGCTCCCAATCCGACTTCACAGGAACACTCGCATCTTATGTCTTCTTTTCAATATACTTTTTAATCCCGATTATCCCTCTTACCTTCGTGAACGCTTTTCCTTTGCCCGCCCTCCTGAGGTTCTTTCCCGATCTCATCTTAAATCTAATCTTTCTGTTGTCTCACACAATACTGATTTTTACACCTATTCCTTCACTGTTCATGCAGTGCGACTTTGGAATTCCCTACCACCTAATATCCGTGATTCTAAATCCATCCCAATCTTTAAAAGACTCGTAAGGGAGCACTACCTTTCCTCATCTTGTTCAAATTAGTGTCATATACATACCAATATATATACATATATAGGTATGTATATTATATTTATTTGTAATATACTCTAATATGTGTATTATTTGATGTGTATCTATCATATGTATGTATAGGTTTATGTATTTTATTGTGATCTATTTATTTAATACATTTCATGTCATGTTACGCACAGTGTCTCTGTTTTTACCGTTTTTCCTGTCGAAAGACTGCAGGAAGAGATTCCTTCGGGAATATGTAGTACCTATGTACCTCCAAAATATTTATATATGTGTTCTCCTGTGTACTGTCTGTGTGTTGTGCATAAATAGATAAATAAATAAATAAATAAATAAAAGTATAAAAATGTTGTTGCATAAAAATATCCTTTGTCCGTCTCTTGGTTCTAAGCTACGGAAGCTTACTCCCACCAATGTCATCCAAATCGATTTAGCCATTCTTGAGATATAAATAAGACCTAACCAAAACGACTTTTGTATAGTATAAAATATATAACATAGTTAATAATTTTATCCTCTTCTAATCAAACCATCCAAAAAAGAAGAAATCTTGTGTAATTTATTACTTAAGTTAGTATAGCTTATAATACACATCTATATATCTATACATATAATAAAATCATAAAAAAGTCAAAACTATACATTGAATATTTTTTTAAAAGAATACTTGAGGCGTAATATAGGTACAATCGATACCGAAGCCAAAAATATGGTTTTAAGAATTTTTGTCTATTTGTCTGTTTGTCTCTATGTATGTCCGGGATGTTCTCCAAGATTACCACATTAATTTACTTCAAATTTTGCATGACTAACAGGTCTGGTCAGCATATAGGCTACCTATTATCACGCTATCATCTAAGGGGGAGGAGCTGTGAATTACTATTCCACGCGTACGAAGTCGCGGGCAACAGCTAGCATACAATATTTTTATCTAGATTGTCTAGTCAGCACGTGTCTACTACGTGTTATCAACTAATATTTCATACAATTTACTTCTGTGGGTAATGAGCTCTTGTTAGTGTTACCAATTTGTTCGTTTACGCAGCAAAATAAATATTCGTTTAACAGACCCCAAGCGACCACTCAATTTGAGAAATAATATGTTCAATTTAGGTGTAGAAAATTACATCGATATTATATTACCTACATGTCAAAATAATATGTGTACCTATACTAAGTATTAATAATAATTTGTAAAAAAATGTGTAGGTATGCCACCACAATCTTTAATACACTACTTCTGTTAAAGCTTTGCTCAAAATTTTAATAAAATTGCTACTGTTAGTAGAAGTTTACCTTTCCAAAGTCTTCTCGTCATTCTCTTGTCCTTCCCTCTCAGGTGTAGCCTCCAGCATCTCCCAGAAGTTGTCCAAACCGTACACTGTTGCAAACAATAACAATATTAACATTGCGAACAAAATATTCTAGTCACATTACTCAATACTCACACTTACAAGCGAAACAATCGAAATAAGTAATCATTTCGTTCGATTGCCGACAATATATCAGCTTACTCAACTCGCAATACAATAATATCTCTTACAAACGATAATTCAGCACATAAGTGTCATTAGCAATAGTGTCCAGTAATTATCTCATGTATTATGTAGAGAGTACCTGTTGCTCTCTATACACGCCACACAACAACACATTCACACGACGTAATAAGCCACATTAATACCCTCAGTTCCAGTACAATAAAAGCTGACAAATATTAAGCCGAGAGAGTAAATCTCCTCAAATGAGATCTCTCCAGAATACGACAGGAGTCAATAGCCCACTCGTGTCCCTATCAGCACTACACACGCACATAAATACAGCATTGGTAGACATCATGAATAAAGAACACATCCCATTCACCCACAAATTTATCCACGGATGACATACGAAAAAATAGAATAAAAAATCCCGAACTTGTTATCCGTAACAATGCCGTATTTTTGCGCTGACAAATTCACAAGATACAACGGAACCTAGACGATCCAAATAAAGCAAACAGAAGCCTCAATGTATGGATGTTGTTGGTAGTGATAAATGTTATCACGTGTCAAAGTTTGCATGTTTTAATAAGCGAGTATGGCATGTTTATGTTGGCCCAGTACGCCGTCTGGCCCGTCCCCTGAGGCTTTAATTCGGTCGATACGAATATTTGTCGTATAAATAACATTTTCGCGGCTTATAGCCGGTTTTCGATGAACGACACCCAAAAGTCACCAGTAGTGTATGATTTCTTTAATATTGGATCTGAGATTATCTCGACTAATACCTCGATCGTTCTTTGGCAAAGGGGCCCTTTTCCCGTAACCCCTGGCGATAAGTACGTTTGAGTTGGGTCTAAAAGTTCCCCTGGTCACTCTAATTTCTTCCTCTGTTGAAATGCCAAGTCATGGCGGTAAATTATTTCAGATCACCGTTAAAAAGCGATATATTATAAAGCGTTATCTTTTAATTTACTGCAAGCGTCTTATTTTGTTTAAAATGTCATATATTTGTGTATTAAATGTAATTATTATATTCTTCTTTTAAGGTTTAAAGCTTGTGAAGCTTTTGTAGCGTTGCAATGTGATAGTTTCGTCGTGTGTTTACCTTCATCAGTAACGTCATCATTACCACTCCTTTTGCCAAAGTCGTAGGCGACCATGAGGTTGCTCTTGGGGTTAAACTTCCTGCGAGCGTGGGAGTCATAGCTGTCCTGGTCTGTTGATGTATTATTTGAAGTGAGACAATGTTCGGTATGTTAATAGTAGAGAAGAGTATGTGTATGAACAGTACAACAGTTCAAAGCAAATAAAACACAAGTGTCTAACACCAGTCGACATGGCGCAACACGAGTATTCCTTTTGTTCGGACGATTCAAGCTCAACAGATAACATCCTCCCGTCACAGCGAACCATTGAAAGTGTTCAACTTTGTGTTTTAACACGAATTCAAATTCTTTCTGTTAAAACATTCATCCAAAGTTGAAAACTTTTACCCCTTTATTCAGAGAGATTGCGAAAAATTCGTTATTATGTGCAGATCGCACTTTGTTTTCATTGAAAATGCACTTTATTTGAGTTGCAATCCCATGCAAAATACTATTCGTGACTTCTCTCCGAGTAAAGGAGTTATGAAACCTTCGCAGGAACCTACAGTAGGTACACAGTATCGAGCGATAAGTAATGAGGTTTCTATCCTCTTACAAACACCTGCAAAGCTTCAGCTTCGAAAAGGGCCAGTCCAGAGGCTGCGCGGACCATTAACAAATGGATTTCAGTTTTTATTTCCTAACACGTTTGGACTGTGCTTAAGTCAGTTACACGGTCCGAGACTGTATTGGCTTCGTAATTTTTGCCATTCACAGTGATACGAGGCCGGAAATTCAATCAGGCTTCTTTGGTACCTTCTGCGTCCAATTCCGGAGCTCTTTTACCGAAATCTCTTGCGATCCCAACAGTGGGACTCTTAAAGGTGGGCGTGCCGCGGTGCGAGCGGGTCGTCGGCGCTTGATGCTCTACGTCCCCTTCAGACACAATGGTACTATTCTTAGCTTCATTACGGTTACTGTTACACCCTGAAAAAGGTCTACCGGCGTGTGTCCCGCTGCCCCAGCGCGCCCGCAATCTACCTTCGATGTAAACTTTATCCCTCCAACAACAAATAATAACAACATGTATTGTGAAATTGAATAGCATATTTATTGTCAAAAGATTATGGTAATCGCAAACATTTTGATAGAAGATTGGTAGTGGAACATTCCATCGAACAATAAAGGTAAAAAGTTATAGAAACTTGTATGATTGTTGGGTTATTTGAAGTCCAATTGAGGCTAATATTATATGAAGGCAAGGGCATGTGTCCCTAATTTGATATTCTGTAAGAATTATGCGCTCCATTAGCGACCAGCGGGAGCAAGTTATAGTTGGAAGGCTGGGAAGATGGATGCCTCTCTATTTTGTACAACTCACATACATGAATGGTGTATGAGAGTTCTACAAAATGTTAGTAATTATTTCATAAAATTCAACAAGATCTCATTAGTTTACAGTGTCTCCTGATGGATATGTTGTCCTAGTAAAAGTTTGACAACATCCAAAGTTATTTTTATCAGTTTCTACATTATTCTGTGTATCACAAAGTTATCATAGTTGTTCTCCAAAAATAAACTACAATAAGTTAGTAAGTTAGAATTATGTGAACACGACATTCTTGTCTATTGCTTGCCCGTTGCTCAACAATACTTATTGTTATAGAAAATAAATGATATCACGGCATATGAACCGTAAGTATATATTTAAGTGAGTACCTATTTATGTATTTACTAGACTCTAAGTGGAATAAATAAAATTATTGGTTATTCTTAGAAAGATTTAAAAGAATTGTTCTCTTTGTTTATTTATATCTACACTCTCAATATCTACATAGTTTATATACAAAACCAGTAATTAAAATAGGGTATTCACAATATTTACAAACAATTGGGTACATGATTTAAAACATTAAACACGTATTTTTTCTTATCTTACAAAATTAAATACTTTCGACGATATATTGATTTGGAATATCGTGTGACGTCACGATTGACTACATTTTATAGGGTTACGTGACGTAACGACTCCTAAACTTAACTCCATTTTATTTAAGTATTGTTTTCTTATACGACAAAATAAAAAAACGTGTCTAATAATTTTTCCTTGTCTAACTGACAGTATGTCCTTGTCTATTTATGTACAGAAAAATGCTAATTGGTTTTTCAAAGGTTACTAGGAGTAGACTATTGGTACTACTACCGTCTAGACACGACTTTGCCAATAGTAAAATGTATATAGAATTATAGAAAAATAAATAACTTACGCTCAGCCCGAGTGTGTGGCCTGTCTCGCTTGCCGAATCCCCTGGCGGTCATCATCTCGACGTTCTTGAAGCCGCGGGTGGGGCGCTGTTGTTTGGTGCGCGCGAGTCGATTCTCAGGTGCCGCTGCGCACACGCACAGACAAGCCGCCGCCGCCACAGCTACCGCCAAATGCATTGAAATGTTCATTGCTGAGGACAAACGAGAAATTGGTTAGGTTACGGTAATTAGATGATAGGGATAATGAAAATTAGATATATCTGTTGACCCCAAAGTAGCTTGGGATAATTTAAAGAAGTAGCTAGGATGCTATTGGTTCTGGAGCTGGAGATAAGGACATCTGTTTTAATCTGTAATAGATTTTCGTAATCTTATGAAAAAATAATGCTACTACGTCCAGGATGTTGCAAATTGATGTGTATGTATCAGAGACATGGTAAAACATACTTTTCGTTCGTTCTGCTCCATTCGAATCTATATGCTTAGCTTAGCTTCACCTAGCTTCACTGACGGACTGACTGACAGATTATTATTTATTTTGTATTTGTTGACGTTTCAAAAGTACCAAATTATGGTTTAATTTAAATAAATGCTTTGACTTTGACTTTGTAATGCTATGCTATTTAAACAGCTAACTTCCAATAAAATAGCTGATTTTGACATGGCATTTTTAATACAATTTAGTACAAATTCTGACGATTATTGCATAATACAGTATTCAATATGAAACATACATATTTGAGTGGCGAAGCTCATTAAACCCGAATTTATATAAAAAAAATATAAGTACCTTTTCGAAATAAACGCAAATAATGTGAGTATATTGTCAGTAGAAGTAGCTATCATCCGTAACGTGACATTCGCACATCAAAGCCTTCACGGCGGCGCTGAACAACCGTAAAACATGAATGATGCTAATGGACTCTCTTAGTACATAGTTGAAGCACTAGGTACTCACTATCTACGACTTTATATTGCGTTAGATTTATATAACATCACGGTTTTCCATTCCTCGAATGTGTAGGCGGATACACGTCGAGTATTATAATTGTTTACATGAACTTTTAAATGATATAAAATAAAATAAAATAAATAGGTACCTCTATAGTTATGAGACACTAAAACTACAAATTACTATTTAGGTACAAAGAGCATCTATTAGGAAAGTACCCAGAACGCTGGCAGCATTGCTACGTTGTATGGCAATGCTTAATCTGAACTTTTTGGTTAGTCATGTTTAAGAAACTCAATTTTACAAATTCAAATATTTCAATACAAAAATCGAGATCATAACAAACCTCTTATAAAATTAAGAGGAAATCTAGAGGTATTTCAGTAATGGACAGCCAATGATACTCTAGGTATACACTCAACATAAGGTATCTAGCATCGGAATTTACACAACTTTAACGAAGTAAAGTAAAAAGAAACAAGACAACGATTACTAAAGTTATTACTTAATAACTTTACTAACAGGTACTTACCTATCCTTTTGCAGGAAAATTAATGACTTAACAAAGTCACCAAGACAACTTGTTTAAATACTTTGACAGGTACAAAGTCTAAAATAAACGCTATAGTCACGTAAAATAACAATATTGTCGATACATTTAGTACACAAGGATTCAAGGATGTAACGGTGGACTTTGAGGAGTTAAGTTAAACCTTAATTAATGAGAATGACTAAACCTAAATTACAATGCGTCTAATTACAAACTACCTATGGAATTGTCAAAGGTCAGAACCTAAATGAATCGTCATTATGATATCATCACGGCTTTAAATTAAGTAGACGGAGGCAGAACATAATGTATAAAGTAATAATTACGCAAAATAGGTGTATCTACCATCGCCATGCACCGGGAGAAATTCTAACACCTGCGCTACATACATACATAAATAACTTCACGCCTGTCTCCCATGGGGCAGGTAGATATTATGCAACGCCAATTGCTACGATTCCTACATACCTCTTTCGCTTCATCAACACAACATCTGCGTTAGTATTTACAAAGTATAAAGAATTTATAGAAGTATAATAAACTTAAAACTGCACATTTAAACTTCGATTTTAATAATTAATTCGTGTTCAAACAATACACAAATAAAAATACAACGGACCTTCGTTAAAAGTCGGATCCGAAATGGAAAATTAAAATCCCAACAGTCCAAACTGTCAATTAGGCAAATAGCTGAATGCAATGTGCTGACAATAGCTAACTAGAGTTTTGCAGCAAAATTCTAATCCTACTGTCCAAACCCACCAGACGAAAATAATCGCTAATGAGTTGACTATACTGCTCAAAATATATTTTTAGATAGAGTGGAGCGGATTGCGCATAAAAATAAAATTAAAGTGAGTCCTTCGGAAGTAATTGAGGTTAGCTTGAAAATATTGTACAAAACTGTGCGCTTCTATAATGCAAATATACAGCTTAGTTATAAAACATCGGTGGGTGTCTTAAAAACCGACTCATGGCGACTAACTGCTACCTTTACCCACGTACCAAACTTGGCGATAGACCAAAGACCAAAGACCAAAGACCCATAGCCCAGCTATATACCGTCACGGGCTTTTAATGTCGATAAAAGAAAATTAATATGACGGAAAACGGGTACCTGATTTTTTTTATAGCATAAGCCGGTAAACGAGCAGACGGATCAACTGATGGTAAGCAATCGGCGTCGCCCATGGACACCCAAATCACCAAGGCGTTACAAGTGCGTTACCGGCCTTTTGGGAATTGGAAATTTGAGGATTTTGGAGACTAGGGAGGGGTAATTGGGCCTCATTTCATATTAATTTCATATATCCAGTTTCAAGCACCCAAAATAACCATTCAACGAAATAAATACCTAGTTTTTTAAACGCTTTTTATATGTATAAAATTTATCAATTGAAATACCCACGTAAGAATCAATTTGCACACGTACGAATTCAAAATCCCTAATTAAATTCTCAATCTCACACTAGAATCCGATCTGATTGCGACTTGTGTACCTAAAGTACAATACGTAATTGTACCAAACAATACCGTGTCACCTGTACGGTCGCCGGACCGGCTCGGAGCCGGCGAGAAGCCCTAATCCGGAGCTAATCTAACTGTATATCCGGTAGCAAATAGCATTATGCACCGGACCGTTTAACCCGTTGTGTGTTTTTGTATTTATAGTTCACCCTGAGTAAAGACAAGGTTGAAGTTTGTTTGTATTGTCTTGTGGTGATTACTACGAACAAATAATACCTAAATAATACTTCTTTTGTGATTAGTAAGTCCGATTACAAAGAGGAAAATACCTTTTAAACCGACCTCAAAAAAGAAGGGTCAATGTCGATTTTTTTAAACGTAACAATCGTCGTTATATGCTTCAGATACAACTTAATAAATATGAACTAAGAAATATCTATGTTCTACGAGCTTATCTTTAACACTCGTCAAATCTAGAACAAAAGCGCTAGATAACAGGTGCTGCATTGTTAGACTGCATCCATCGGGAACCAGATAATACAGCATTGTAAGGGGTTTCACCTCGAAGCAAAAAGGGGACAACTAGGGGAAGCACATAGTGTCAAATATTACTATTATTGTTGATATCTTGATGGATATCTCTACATACAAAGTTATATTAGTTTCACAGTTAAATTTAGATCAACTGATCTTTATAAATATTACTAAATTAGATATATACAACTTATGATTAAAATTAATTATAGGAAAAATAAACTATTTATAAGGCATCGAAAAACACGTCCGCATCGACGTCAGTGGGGAAAGTACCCAGAAGGCTGGCTGCGTTGCCACGTTGTATGGCAACGCTTAACCTCTGACCGAGAAAAAGACCAGCCCTCTGGTCACGAGATGTGTCGACCAGGCGGTTCGAAATGTTTTTGAACAATTTAAGCGCACTCGGACCCCACGGACCTAACGTCTCAACCCCAAACGGCTCAAAGATATAACTACCAGCAAGGTTGTTATACTTGCGCCGCTTGAGGTTTTCTGCAGAGGCAGCAGCCGAACCAGCACAACTCGCCGTTACTGGAAGATGAGAAGGTGCAAGGGTGTCGACACAGGTTGCGTCCCACACCAAAGACTTTCCCAGCTTCCAGGGCATAATGGACATACCGTCGGGTCTCTTACCATCGTCGCGTGCCAAACCCTTTGGTTCCAGAACAGCTGGTACACCGGCGATGACAAGAGCTCGACGGATGATGTCGTTTAGTTTTAACTTTATTTATGTAATAGTTGTTATTTAAGTTTTTTATTGAAATATATGCCTTCTCATCTCCTCTTGACACTTAAAAAACTGATCTTTTTTATTTGCGAGATTTGATTTCACTATGACATTTTACAATTATGGAAACGGTTTTTTAAGATCTACTAACATAACATCACGTTTATACTAGAAGTCAAATTATTTAATCGTTTAATATGCCAAATAATATTAATTTAATATTAAAGAGTGTCAGTCGATTGCCATGAAAATATGTATCTGAAAATATTTATTAATACCGTTTGGTCAGAACTCTGTATACCTAGTTATAACATAACATAACATAACATAACATCACGCCTTTTATCCCCGAAGGGGTAGGCAGAGGTGCACACAGAAGTGACACCCACTTTTCACTATTTATGTTATGAGTCCCATGTAATAGGGGGTGAGCCTATTGCCATATACCGGGTACTTCCAGACTCCGTGCTACTACTGAGAATTTTTTTAAAAACCCAGTAATACTTTGCCCGACTCGGGAATCGAACCCGAGACCCCTTGCCCGGCAGCCGCACTTGCGACCACTCGGCCAACGAGGCAGTCCTAGTTATAATTAGTCATTTAAGCTGATTGTAAGTGAACCATGTTCTTTATGAGTGAATAAACTATCATTAAACTTAAATCTATACAGAGAAATAAAATTAGAGTGTCCGTTTGTAATAATAAAATAACCACGGTTTACTACATACATATGAATATATATACGATACATACCAAAATAACATTTTTTATATTTCTATGTCTGTTTGTTTGTACTGGTTAATCTCTGGAATGGCTGGACCGATTTTGACGGCTCATTCCTTGCCAGGTAGCTGATTTACTAAGGACTAACATAGGCTACTTTTATTTTGGAAAATTGAAACAGAAAAAAAGTTGTGTCCTAAAATTCATATTCTACGCAGAAGAATTTGCGGGCAACGGTTTCGTAATATATAAAAAATGAAGGTTGAAAGGTAAACATTCAAAATCAAACTTTGAGGAAGAACTTAATGTGAAAAGAAAATAATTTTATGTTTAAATCTTATTGTCTTTCTACTTGAGTTTTGTCTAGAAAAGGTAAAAGGTGAGTATTTGAAAGTTTTAAGTAAAATTTAAATTCCAGGATACTTTTCGTGATGGAATACTTAAACTTATTTTTAACTTATTACTTGGAGTGCTACTAAGATGGTAGGTTTGAATTCTTGGCATCTTGAAGAGTGGCATTTTTCATATTACTTAACATTTATAGTACAACTGCCTCGTTGGCCGAGTGGTCGCAAATGCGACTGCCGGGCAAGGGGTATCGGGTTCCATTCTAGGGTCAGATAAAGTATTAGTGGGATTTAAAAAAAATCAGTAACTAGTAGCACTCTGTTTCTTATGGCAATAGGCTCACACCCCATTACAGGAGACTCATAACATAGAATAGTGAAAAGTGGGTGTTACATTGTACAGTGGCATTAAGCCACTGCCTACCGCTTCTGAGATAAAAGGCATGTTGTTATTATTTATGGATAAATATATTTCCATTATCCAGTCAAAAATCTACGCATTTTTGCTTCTATCCAACGCGAATCGAACTTCATTAGTCGAGACATATTAATCTTTTTAATCCAACTTAAGAATGGATTCAGCTATTATTAGCATTAAAGTCAAGTTAAGTCGTTACGAATAATACGCAGCATGAATATTGATCATTTCAACTGGCCGGACCAATCAGGATCCCGACTTCAAAGAAAAGAGGTATTCTATAATTTCCCTCCAGTTCTTTGGAAACAAAATCTTTGTTTAACTAGTTTCGGTCTTTGTTCTAACTATTTTAGTGATTACCTTTGTTTTATGTTGACTTACATTAGATAAATGGAATTCTCAGAGATAAATTAAAAGGTAGTTTTGTATAGAGGGCCTTTATAAGAATACTGACAGTCTATCAGTTGTGTCTCAGGGTTTATGTAAGAGCAATGACCTCTATAAGAATGCGACTTTAATGTACTATAATAAGAATCTTGATTGTAAAAATAAAATGGTTTATACATCCCCTTTATTTCGCCTTTTACTGTAAAATTCTCCTTTCCACAGTTATGCTAAAATCCCCATTTTGTTAATAACACTATCCCAGGCTCTATGTTTCATTAGAGAATTAAAAAATTAACAACTTGATCTGGAACTTATAAGAGTCAAAATAATTTTTACAATTTCTAAGATCTTAGGTTTAAATTCTTGGCATCCTGAGAGAGTGGTATTTATTATATTACTCAACAGTTATGGAATATCTGCCTCGTTAGCCGAGTGGTCGCAAGTGCAACTTGCATGCGACGGGCATAGGGTCTCGAGTTCGATTCTGGGGTCGGACATAGTATAATTAGGTTTTTTAAAAATCTCAGTTCTACCACAGAGTCAGGTATTGTGCGGGCACAATACCTGACTCTGTGGTAGATACCGGTACCGAAGATACCGGGGTATATGACAATAAGCTCACCCCCTATTACATGGGACTCATAACATAAATAGTGAAAAGTGGGTGTTACATTGTACAGTGGTATTAAGTGCCGTAATGTGCACCTCTACCTATCCCTTCGGGAATAAAAAGCGAGTTCACTGCATGACAATGAATACAATAAAAATACTACAACAATACCTATATTTCAAACTATTACTTGTGATTGAGACATTAAACTTCGAATCTTACCACACAGTAAAACGATCGATATTTCCACAATTCCTTGAATTTCCAGCGATAAATTAGCAAATTCCCAATAGATTTGGTACCCACATGGATAAATTTATTATATTGCATAGCTCATGACTTAACACTTTGTAACTATTTTTTTTTTTTAAACGTTGCTACACACTAGGATTTTCTCCTGTGTCGTGGGTGCGTTTACAAACATACAAGTTCACATACACGTGACATCCAGACCCGGAACAACAATCTGTGGATCACACAAAGAATTGTTCCGCGACACGTTGCACGGCAGCCAGTTACCCTTTGTAACTATGTATTTATACTTTGTAACCTGCTGGGAGTAGGACCTACATTTTAATATGAACAAGAAACAATATGTCTGTGCTCTGAGTTTGATCAAGTAACAACATTCTTTTGCGTTATTGAACATGTCCTGCGCTGTCTATGTACCATCTAAGAACTGCTAGAGAATACACAAGGCAATTGATGTCGCTTAACATTTCGTGTGTTTAAGACGTGGATCCACGACCGATCGACGATCTAAACACAATGTATCCTCTATTGTGTCTCATATCGGTGCATTCAAAAGGTTAATGTAAGTTTGCCTCATGTATATATGAGTATATAAGGCATTAAACTAAGAATTGCATATTGTAACATTTTAAACGGTCCATATTTACAATTCTTAGAGCTCTTTAACTCTGAAACTTTAACCAAAAAACTTCAGGGGACTGTGCTTTTAAACACAAAGAAGTTACACTAATAAACCGATGTATAAACCACATTTAATATAACCCCAATTATATGGTCCGTGAACATCGTAGACTTTAGAACAAATAAGGGAATTTCCGGTAATAAATTGTTTCCCTCAGTTCATTGGGGAATAGACAAGATTTTATTTATTTTGCGTCGCAAATTACGGATCTAGTGAACGGATGAACGCTACAATTTGTTAAATGGCAAGGGACTGATTATCTACTGCTTTTTTTAATGGAATTCCTTTCTGAATGTATTTGTTATGTATTGTGTGTTAGTTTCTGATTATAACCAAATACAGGCCGTGGTTTTTTAATTTATATTATTTTATTTTAAGAGTGTATTATTTCTATTGCTTTCCTCTGCTTTCACTATTCAACAAAGGTCTGTGTTAAAGGATTTTACCTAACAATAGAAAAGAAAATGTATTCAAAATGTTTATTTTTTTAAGAAAAAGAACATTTTCCAATGAACTGAACACATCTCATCCAAGAATGATCCCTTAACAAAAGGCATTGTGACAACCGAATGAATAATCTGCTCGCAAACAAGAATGATAGATTCCTAAAATAGATACCTCCAACGCATCAACGTGACTTAAGTCAATTTAAGCTACATTGGTCAACTTATTACCACGTCCGTCTAAAAATAAAACAATTGACTCAAATCACTAGTGGCCAATCACGGTTGAATAAAAAGCTAAGTAATCTCTATGGTACCTAGTAAGTAGACCGCGCGAAAAGTTTTAAAAATGGAAGATTAACTGTTTGTAATTGTATTATTGGTTATGTTTTCGTTTTTTATCTTGAATTCGAAATTAAATTGAACCTCTGCTTGGAATGCGAGTTGTAATTCGTAGCTTTAAAGATTTAGGCTTAACAAAGAGTTACTAGTCGACTTTAAAAGTGCTGCCTTGAAGAAATAAAACCGCAGAAGTAATAGAAGTGTTTGCATAAATATTACTCAGCCTTTACCCCACAATTAATATCACAATATTTCGTAATATTTAGTAGGTTTTTAACATAATTTACTTTCAAAAGAATAAATAGCCTGCAGAAATATTTTGTTCGAAACATTTTTATTGAGTCAATGTGAAATCAATGAAGTGTAAAGCTTTATAAGACTACGAAGCTTTTGAAATGAAGTACGGAATTATTAAAAGGTAAAAGATTGTAAAGAAATACTTTATTTCCTTTGCTTATCTTTTTTAAGACTGGTCGTGTATTATTAAGAAATTATTTTATGATAATATTATGATTGCTTAAATTAATGATTTACAAATTGATAAAAGGTATAAAGTTCATAAAATATTCTAATTTGCTGATATCCGATTTCTGCAAATCCTAATATTATAAATTCCCGGGTTCTTTTTCTCCACGGACTCTTGTCCGTGCCCTTATCATTCAATAACATTTTCTTTTATTTTACAGTCAGAATTAATTGTTAAAAAAGTCTAACGTACTACTTTAAACACATATATTATTTTACAGTCAGAATTAATTGTTAAAAAAGTCTAACGTACTACTTTAAACACATATATTATTTTACAGTCAGAATTAATTGTTAAAAAAGTCTAACGTACTACTTTAAACACATATATTATTTTACAGTCAGAATTAATTGTTAAAAAAGTCTAACGTACTACTTTAACTCGTCGAGTACCGGTTTTGTAGACACAATTATAGAACAATAGGTTGCGGTCACTGGTGACCGCTTGGTGTTTGACAGTTTAAACACATATATTATTTTACAGTCAGAATTAATTGTTAAAAAAGTCTAACGTACTACTTTAAACACATAATATATTATTTTTTTCCACAAAGCAGGTTGTGTTATCCCGGGATTACTATCGATGGCTTATTGATTTTATAAACGCTAAAGTTTACAGTAACCCTATGAATCTATCAAAATATGGCTAATATTCCTAAAAATGTTAGTAAAAACGAACCAGAACTCTTAACTAAAATCGGTTACTCATGTGAATATACTGAGAAAAGCTCTACTAGTTTCGAACCCCAGAGGGGTTCTTCCTCATGAGCAGCGTGCTTTCGCGGCGACGTCGCGCAGCTCACTGATCAGGATATTCACGTGAGTAACCCGCGATTTTAGTTAATTTAGTATGTCTCAACGATAGTTGTTATAAAAACCTAGAACTCTTGGTTTAATTTAGATAATTAGAAAAATAATAACAAAGGAAAAACATAGTTCAGCGATGGTTCAATAGATATCTTTTTATATAAAGAAGCCTTATACTAGATCTATGTATGACGTGCTCCTTATGATACAGTTGTGTGTTAGTGCTACGACATCAGATGAAACTGTCTTCCATGTTGTGACATTCACACAGACTAAAGCCTTGTTCGCACTGCGCTAGTATTTTAGTCGAGTAGCGAGTATTTAGTAACCTTCCGAGTCTCGCTTCGATTTTGGGACAGAAGCGAGAGAAACGTTAGTAGCTCTACTAAAACTAGCTACTCGGCTAAAATACTAGCGCAGTACGAACAAGGCTTAAGATGCTTTAGCGCTAGATCAAGTAGCTATATAATTATGTACATACATACATAGATTTTAATAAACTCTCATTTTAATAAAAGCATAATAATTGAAAACATTTTAAAAAAAGCTCAAAATAACAAAGTGTGGGAGAGTCATGCTTCGGCACGAATGGGCCAGCTCGACCGGAATGATACCACGGCCTCACAGAAAACCGACGTGAAGCAACGCTTGCGTTGTGTTTCGACATGTGAGTGAGGTTACCGGAGGCCCAATTGCCCCTCTCCCTACTCCCTGTCTCCCGAATACCCGAATCCTCCACAATCCTCAAATTCCCCAGAGGCCGGTAAAGCACTTGTAACACCTTAGTGTTTCGAGTGTCCATGGGCGGCGCCGATTGCTTACTATCAGGTGACCCGTCAGCTCGTTTACCGTCTTATGATATAAAAAAATGCTCATGCTTTTGTGCCGTTGAGAAGGCCTTATAATTAAAGGCTGGCCATTTAATTAAAAGTACCTGAATGACTTTGCTCAGTGTTTCATTTAGTAAATTACATTTTCCGAAAACATAATCTAGCTATGTAGATCGATTTGTGGCCCCGAAACTCCAATAAAATCGTTGGAGCTGTTTCCGATATGTTTGTCATTTTTTCTACAAAATGTAATTCAGAATAATAATGATAACTTATATTACATGTTAATCAATTTTTTTTTATGTTTAAATAGATAGAAATATGACCTTTTTAAAAAGTGAAAGAAAATTACATTTTTCACATAAATAGAAGCAAACCTGTATGATAAGGAAATTAACATTTTAAGAGACATCCCTTAAAAATCGTGAAATTGAGTGTTTTCAAAAAAGAAAGGTCACTTTGTTAATATAGGAATCGAACCTTTTGTCTCTGTTATTGTATGGAAAACAAACAGTCAGCCCACATCACGGGTAAAAGTCTCCAATAACATTGGAGTCACATGTGACGTGTATGTACATATATGTGTGTTGGTTGGTATATGCATACATAGGTATACACTTATGGTATTTGTATGGGACCACTGAGTGGGATAAGTCTTTTGTAACGTCACAACTACCTAGTTTGAAGTTTTAGTTCTGAAATACATCTATGCCCGAATACTGAGAGGTTCCTTAATTTTAAGTTACACTTGAATATCGTGCCATCTCTGTCATTTTACAGAGAATTTGTAGAAACAGACCTACATAAACTTAAGCGTGATAAATTTTGAGTAGCGTTGCTGTATTCTAAATACGAATCTTTATAGAGAAAGAAGAGTATTTCTGTTTCACCGGTGACCGCTCTCCATTATAGATACCATTATAGACCTTATTTCTAATTTTTAGAGACTACTTTTGTATGAACAAATGTTGTGGATTTTTCATAATCGGACATTATGAAGGAAACATGGGTTGATTACGTGGTAAGCAGGTACTAGATGTTGACTACAGTGACTTTAGGATCAGTCAACAAGCAGTCGGTGTTTACAAAAACCATAATTACGACCACGTAACTAGATAAACTGTCTCCTTTACCGACCCAACCCGCATTATTGATGAGGCGAAACTTTTTAATTAAATAACAACTGGCCCTATGAAACATTGCCAATTACTCTAAAACCATCTAACCGAAATATTTGTTCGCAAACGATAATTGATTACGTAAAATATACTTATAATTACCGTATCTGGGCCACATGGGACATTCCGTACTGTTTTTGACAAGTGTGAGCATGCCATTTCCATAAAATTGACAACTAGCGGGCAACTACGAGTACACACACGACGTTTGAAATATACGATGTAACTAGTAACTAATTAGAAAAGTTTGGTAACAAAATTATTTTAGTTTTAAATGTTTTTTTTTATTTCGGTCACAGAAAATTCGTAAACTCGTTGGTACCTATGTATGTAAACTTTCGTCGTTTCCCTGGTAGGGTGGGAGGTGGTAAAATCTACACGTCACTAACTACAATCTGTACATACTTCTTTAGCTGATATCGCGTTTACATAATTATGATGATACAATTACTCTGATAAAAATATCTTCCTACTCCTCACTTGGCCATTTTCAAAATAATATTAATACGGAATAGGTTCATAGACCCCATTATGCACATGCCACTTTCTCTCAATAGTTCGAATCGAAGGCTGTTTTGTGTGTAAAAACAAAAAACTAGATAGGAATCATGACAGGGTATGAAAATTAAAAATCTAATTAGTCCATCAGTTAGGTAACGAAAAAATATTAGACACGTATTTTTTTTTGTCGTGTAAGAAAACAATCCTTAGATAAAACGAATCAAACTTGCGGAGTGGGAGGTAGCTACGTTATTACAACATAACAACATAACATCACGCCTTATATCCCCGAAGGGGTAGGCAGAGGTGCACATTATGCCACTGTACAATGTAACACCCACTTTTCACTATTTATGTTATGAGTCCCATGTAATAGGGGGTGAGCCTATTAGCATATACCGGGCACAATTCCAGACTCCGTGCTACTACTGAGAATTTTGTAAAAACCCAGTAATACTTTGCCCGACCCAGGAATCGAACCCGAGACCCCTTGCCCGGCAATCGCACTTGCGACCACTCGACCAACGAGGCAGTTCCGTTATTTTAGAGTATAAATCGTAGATACTCAAAAGTGACTATATTTCAAATAAATATATATCTTCGAATTTTCGAAACCATTCGTTTCCGTAAGAAAATAAAAAATGCGTGTCTAATGTTTTTAAATTCTACCAGACGGACATTAAAATAAAATAAAAAATCATCGAATTCTTCTAACTTTGGAAGACCGAAAACAAAATCTCTCCCTATAAATCAATTACCAAAAAAAAACAATAACAAATTATTAATCAAGCGTTTTTATAATTCTACCTATTTAATTTCTTAACAATCTACTGAAGGATTTTTTGGAAAATTTTATCGTGTTTAAGTCGTTTTATTGTTCCCCAAAGAAGGTATTGTCTCTCGAGGTTGTTCCGTTTTATAAAGCCAAGGCAATGAATCCTGTCCTGTTGAAACTTTAAACATTTGTCTCATTTTAAATAAGGTACTACTCACAGAACCTATTTTTGAAAAGTCATCATTAATCTTATACAAGTTTGGTTGAAAATTCATTAATTCTTCGGTCATTGTGTTACCTTTTGTTTTACCTATATTTGAATAACATAATGTTTCTTAGAATTTTGTCTGAGTAGTTTCTTCGTCATATTGAACAATAATATCTACTAATTGAGCCGACATTTAAGCATTAAGCTGTCCTTCTTTATACCCTTACGTCTATCTAAATATAGCTTTTATCAGCAGCTTTGCTCTCATTACCGAGATAAAAATGTTGCAATTATACCAGACCAAATATTAAGTGCTACATTTTGTTCTTATCCATTAAGCAACCAGTCTTTGCTTAACAAACATCTAGGTACATCGTCACAAACTTCTGTATTCACAATAATTTAAATAAGATAAAAATCTTTTACTGCATTACACTACCTACTTATCTTTCTTACTCCCATCACCACAATTTGAACATAGATCTGTCAAATACCATAGCAATTCCAATAATTCCACCCACATCTGTCTTAAAACCGGCTTAAATGAAACGGTCAGAAGTGATAAAAGTATATAAGGGTCGCGTTCAAATCTTATTGGATCGTCTGTCGTGTGCAAAATTTAAAACGATATTACGACCATATAACTTAGAATTCAATCACAGAACGGATGATGGGGTTTTTCGTCCCCGATTATCGTAGGTATGTAAGGGAGTCATAATTTCTTTATATTGGTTTTTTGACCGAACACAAAAAGGTATACATTGTCTGGAAGGTTATTAAATTGGAGATTTTTGGCTGTATGATATAGTCAAATACCTAGTCAATTATACTGGATAGGTGGCAAATGAAGAGACGGATTACCTGATGGTATATATTCTCAACATATCGTGGTGGCCCGCCCTTTCTCATGCATGAGGGTGCGGGTTCGAAATCTACCAACGACAATGTACCAATGTGACTTTTCAGAGGTATATGTAGTTTCTAAGATTATCTAGACACCACTGACAAACGGTGAAGGAAAACATCGTGAGGAAACCTGGGCTTATAATTTATAATTCTTAGTTTGTATTTGCCAATCCGCATTGAGCAAGCGTGGTGATTAATGCTCAAACTTTTCCGTGTTCCTTTTGATGATGATGATGTAATCAGCACCGCCCATAGCGAAGTTACTAGTACATTGCCAGTCTTAATTAGTGGATCTTAGAATACCGATTTAAAATATACTCTCCTAATATAGAAAGACCTTTGCGATCAAACAGAAGTTGAATGTAAAAACGACAACAGAGTTATTCAATTTTCTAACACAAACAATGGAAGTTTGATGTTATCATAATAATCACCTCTCGAAATATCTCTAATAATTATTATTAACAAAACTTTAACTAAAGCATTTGTACCGTGGGCAGTCTTGTTTTCACTTTAACCAACTTTCGAAATAAAAGGTTATACAGACCTTAACCTTTTCGGATTTACGTGTTTATTGAGTTTTGTATTATTTCTGTCGGATTTATTCTGCACAAATGTCACAGAGGAGTTTCGGGAGTTGATCCTCAAATATTATTAAACATTCTGTCAATATCTTTTATAATAATAAAATGGTTTCTTATTGTACATATGAACATTTGAACAATAGAACTTTATCTATATTATAAAGAGGAAAGATTTGTTTGTTTGTAATGAATAGGCTCCGAAACTACTGGACCGATTTCAAAAATTCTTTCACCTCTGGAAAGCTACAGTATCCCCGAGTAACATAGGCTACATTTCATTTTGAAAAAAAAAATTTTTCTACCCCATGCGAAGCCGGGACGGACTGCTAGTCAAATATAAAACGTAAACAAATTAATAAAGAAAAGTAATTCTAATTGAATTGAATACCACACTACATTTATTTAATCTCATCTATTCGATATTAAGTGATGTATCTCAGATGCTTATGTCGTGACAAAAGATGCTACCAAAATCATATTTTGTAAATAATATTTTCTACCCTTACAGGCTCCCTTAATGGCTCAGGGAGGAGAGAAGAAATCACTATTAAATATCTCACAAATTAAACGATACACTTAGCCAAATGACGTTTTTTTTTGTACTTTATTATACACTTTTTATGATTATTTTGTGTAACGGAATGTAGTACATTTCATTAATCTTCTTGGACAAAAGAGTCTTGCGGGCTGTATGATTATGATATATCCCCATTCCTACTATTTCTGCGGGTTTCTTAGCTAAGTGTCGACTAAGTTTTCAGCAGCGAATGGGCAGTAGAACTATGGGATAAAATCGAAACTTGTTTAAACCATTTCACTATCTCCAACCCACCTGCTAAGCGTGAAGATTATGACAAACTCTCTTATGTAGAGAGTAACTGGCTTTTGTTGTATTGTGTTGGACACAACAGTTATCTAAGCAGTTATATATATATAGTTATATATATAATAGAATCAGGGGTTCATTGCGGAAATCCTTGCAACACTAACTGGAAATATATTCAATTTTTTTCCGCTGAAGGAATGGATTTGTAGCATACAGCATACAGTATGCACACTAGTGTTGTTCGAGGGGGTTGAATGTCGTGTGTGTATTTTGTGTCGCATCTCTGCTGCATGAGCGTTTATCTGCGGGCGGGAGGTGCTGCAAACTGCATGCTACAAAATCATTCCTTCAGCGAAATAAAAACTAAATATTTTCCCAGTTGTCAGTTAGCAAGCCGTTATAGATTCACGGTACTGCAATAAGGTTATGAAAATATAATTCATTTAAGTGATGTGTTGATAGCATGTTAATTAATCATAATTAGAAAAGTATTTACTACTGGTGTCAATGTCCGAAACGAAACATGTGTAGTGTGTACATTATTAATTACATGAATTCTTACCTACGTATAATTATTATGAATGCCTAAATTATATGTGGAAATGAGATTGTATAAATTCAGTCTTTTCTTTTTGAGGGGGCACATCATCCTATGGGTTTTATCGCCCGGATGTCAGACTCTTACTGATTAAAAACCACCCCGTTCCTTCTCCTGCACTTCGAGCCGGAGCCCCGGCAACTCGTTACGTCCTCCGGAGCTCCGTAATATAAATTCAGTCTATAGTTTTTTTATATACGTATTTTATAGGACATCATCATTGATTTAGCCTCCATCTCGCCTCATCGCCTGGTGGTAAGCGATGATGTAACCGACGATGGTACCCCATCGTCGGTTACATCATCGCTTACCCCCTTACCTATTTTACCTATCTAATTATTGATAAGCTTTGTTCTCTACAAATATTTACAAAACATATTTCTAGCAGCCCTAAAGAATGTACCACAGATAAATAACCAGTAATCATATGAAGTGGTTAGCAAATTTTCGCGCCATTACCCGTCGTAAGGCTCACGGTCTCCCCCGAGGATATATCTACAAAGTAATTAATTAATATAATTAGAGCAAAACGTTAATTTATGGGTACGCCTACAAAAATAGAGGGTGCAGTTACTATTACCCTTAGGAATTGATTCTGTACAGAACGTACGTACTAATATTTGAAATTATATACGTAATATTGGAATGAATTTTTTATTATTATTCATTTGAATATTGAAAAATTTCTATTAAAACGAGTGCGTATCTAATGGATGTGCTTAAATGTTTTCTTTCAATTACAAGTTGATTCAATATTTTTAAAAGTGAAACAACTTCGTTAGTTTATCTTTTTTTTTATTTTCATGTCTAACTATTATTCAAACATAAGTGTATTTTTTTTCAAATAACTTCTCCCCCCTTGCATGGTATGGGACTATGGGAGGGAGTGTCAAACTCTTACTGACTAAAAAACCACTCCGTTCCTACTTCTACACTCCGAGCCGGAGCCCCGACAACTTTTTACGTTACCGCGGCACCGTATCTTCAACAGCCCTATTCGGCAAATGTACGTTGAACGTGTATATAAGTCTAATCACTAATACCATACCGTAAATAGTAATTAATGTGGTTCAAAGTTCAAACACACTTTCACATTTAACAATAAAATACTTCAAAGCTTATCCTCTTGCTGATCTCAAAACACACAATTTTGACACATTACAACTATTACGCAACAATCAAAGTTACAACACAAACACATTGCATGATCATATACGAAATGTCCTTCCTATCTCTGAAACTCTCAGTCAAAATAGTACAAAATATTCCGACGAGTCCCCAGTCACTAGTGCGATACAAATCTTTTAGTAAACTCACACATTTACTACCACTTATTCGATAAGATAGTGTCTCAAAAACTTTAGATAACTTTGTAAAGGGATAAGGAATAGAGATTAGTGTGACTCTTTTGAAATGCCTTCTTTTGGTCCACCATGTTTGTTAAAGAAGACAATAAGAAGAAAGCTGAAGAAGGATGATGTACAATTACCTGAAAGGCTACTCTATTTTAAGTCGCGATTAAGTATAAGTATTCACTACAATGTATTTGTCAATTGACAGAGATGGCACGATACATAGGTACAGCTTAAAATTAGGTAGCTCTTCCGTATTCGAGCATTGGAGTGTTCCTATAGTGACAAAAAGGCAAACCAATATTCGTTTTAAAAAAATGATTTAAAAACATAACATAACATCACGCCTTTTATCCCCGAAGGGGTAGGCAGAGGTGTACATTATGCCACTGTACAATGTAACACCCACTTTTCACTATTTATGTTATGAGTCCCATGTAATAGGGGGTGAGCCTATTGCCATATACCGGGCACAATTCCATGATTTAAAAAGTTCTTGTCAAATAGATATAGACGTACATCTGAACCATCTCCTATGTTTTTCTTTCATGGAATACCAGTAGGACGTTAAAAATATATCGTATACGTTAAAGGTCATTGAATAAATACGAAATCTCAAAAACTACTTGACCTATTCGATACAAGTAGGTTTGTAAGTAGGTACCACACGAAAGTTGATGTCACAAAAATTACTAAACTTATCAGAAATACCAGCGAACGAAGTCGAATGCAATGTGTTATACACTTGGTTTCCCTAGTCATTCAAACTAAAACAATTAATCTCCATAGGTTGACAAAACCTTAGACTATTTACTTCATATCACAATTGTAGACTATGTAGATACAATTACTATTCGTAAAGTTGAATAGGCTGTAGAATACGTTCCCAGTGACGTGTTATTTCTATGATTAAGAATGAAATTAAATACGCATAGACAACTGAGAATTCTTTGCGAAAAATTTACAAGAATTTTTAAGGATTATTAAGTGGCGAATTCGACTTGACCTATTGATCACATTCCGGTGCGGGGTTAATTGAGTTACTTGATTCTGAACTCATCGGCCACAATTCCAGACTTACGACGGTACGGGACTCCGTACGGTATGAGACTTCATATTGTGACAATTTTGAGAATAATTCAAACGTAGCTTACTTTAACGGACCTTTTTTCTAGACTATTCCAAAATATTCATTTTTATTCCGAAATGATATTTATATCTTTGCAACTTACTATTAATATCTAATGTCGACAATATTGAATTTCATTTCCAGTAATCTGTCATTGATGTCGTCTGATAAGCCAGCTTTGTGTCGTTTCAATCAGGAAATTAACTCTATTAGAAATTAACTTACTAAGCTTCCGTATCAATAATGTTTTCATAAAAGATGATGAAGGGGTTTTTACGGTTGATGAGCTAAGACAAGCGTGGTTGCAACTTAACTCTTTTTAACCTATTAAAATCCCATAAGTAATCATAGTATTTTTTCAATATAATATAAATAATTCTAAGCTTTTAAGTACACAAATATTCCTTTGATACCGCCACGTTTTACATAAATACTGTCACAAAGTTACTATCTTCATTTCGAAGCGAAACTAAATAACACTAAAGTTTACTTTCTGATTTAAACGCAGTGACATTTATCTCGACACCGATTAAGTTGGTCGGGAAACTTCAAGCGAGTTTGTTTACAAGATAAGCGAGGAGGCATGCACCCATCGGCGAGGTTCGCGCAATAAACGGAAAATTATAACCAACTAGATTCCTTTGTATAATCTTATACAATCCTTTCCCTTTGAGTAATTAAGACGTTCAATTAAACCTTTGCGGTTCAGATTCTCTAAGTAATTCAATCATAATCTGTTTGAACAAACATTTTCCTGGCCAATATTACGTTACCACCCAATTCACAGTTGACCAAAGATATTCGCCAAACTTTATATACAAAATGCAAACTGTTATCATGTAAATTCATGTGTAAATACGAAGAAAGTAAAAATGTTTAACCCTTCTCGCACCCTGTAGGTATCCTTTTCTATGGTGCGACAATATGGCGTCTGGCGATCTGGTAGAAATATTGTAATAGATATTATTGACCCAACCGGGAATATCCATGTTTTTTGAGAAACTTGTGTGGGAGAATTTAAAAGTAATTGTAAGGGTAAACGACAAGGGATGCTCATAAATTATGATTAATAATTTAACACACAAGACTTAAGTCTGGTATCATCCTAAACAAGTTAATAGATTACACGCGATATTGTTGCCACAAATGAGGGCCCAAGGATGAAGATTATTTACATTTTGAGCTTTGAGATTAGGACCCTCAGTAACACCAAATGAGACTTAGGTCGCATTCAAAAGGATTAACCATGATATTTCAGTTTTCCGAGATCGTTATTCATGATTTTAACTACAACAAAACATCGTTTTGACGCGTCTATGTCCAAGGGTAGACAAATTTTAACGTCTATCATTATAAAGCGCTCACCTTTTATTACGTAGAAATGTGTATCTATAAAGACGTTCCATAGACAATTTAAGATAATAATCCATGTTTAATAATAATAATAATAATAAAGCCCTTTATTCTGAATTTTTACATTACGAGTTGTTACAAAAAGGTTACAGTATATCTCTTAATTCAGTGTGCCTTTTGGCAAAGGCCTCCTCTAGCTGTCTCCATTGAATTCTGTCGCGGGCCACTCTTCTCCAGTTAGGTCCCGCTGTTAGCCTTAGTTCGTCCTCCCATCTTTTTGACTGCTTTCCTCTGCTGCGTTTACCGTCTCTCGGATACCCATCAGTTACTATCTTGCACCATTTTTCCTTGTTTTCTCTCATCATATGACCGGTCCAACGCCATTTTTGTTGATCAATTCTTTTTAAGATGTCTATAACCTTTGTTTTTGCTCTTAGTTGGTCGTTATTTACATGCTCTACCCTATGTATACCTGTCATACTTCTTTCCATGGATCTTTGACAGTACTGAAGTTTGTTTCTATGTTGTTTTGTGAGGGCCCATGTTTCACATCCATATGTTATGCAGGGTAATATGCAGGTGTTAAAAACTTTTCTTTTAATAGCAGTTCCCAGCTCTCTCGATTTCATGATCTCTTTTAACGACCAATATTTCCTCCAGCCACTGGCTATTCTCGAGTTAAGCTCTTTGCTGGTTTGGTCTTTTGCTGATATTATTTGACCCAGATATGTGTATTCGTCTACATACTCGAGTGGTTTTGAATCGACCATTATTGTTACTTCGTTAGAGTTTGTTAGCAGTTTTGTTTTTGTTGTATTCATGGTCAATCCAACCGAGGCGCTTTCTTTGCTTAAAGTTTGGATCATAACTTCAAGATTGCCTGGACCCTCCTCGAACAGGATTATATCATCAGCAAATCTGAGGTGGTTTAATTTTTTGCCATCAATGTTAAGGCCCAGGTGTGTCCAATCTAGTTTGCGGAATATATGTTTAATTATTTCCTATTAATCCTAATAATATTAAGTATATCGGTAGCTTCACAAACAATCCGCTTATTTAGCATAATTAATACTAAACTGTATTAATCAGTGATTATTCGATGATTGATCTTGACGACGAAGCACTAATGACGTCGATACAACCACGGCTCAACCTTAAAGGTGTCAAATGTACAACAGTCTGTTCATTACGAAATAATGAGCGAAGATGCTTGCCATTAATTACTTGTGCACAGACGCCATGTCATTCTACAGTTAATTGAAATCTCTCGCCTCAAACAATGTATTCAATCTGCCGAGCCCACGATTTTTGACGTACCTAAGCAGTTATTTGATTCATGTTCTAAATTCAAAATGCTTATTTGGCATTATATCTACAAAGATTTTTAGTGGAACGGTGGAATTAATGTTGTCAAATAAAACACCTATTAAAAATAACTCCAGTTTATGCCTTTCACTATTTTACTATTATTTTTTAATTTACGATGAAGGTTTCATGTAATCAAAACTCTAAATAATATTTCTTACGTTACGGAGGTACAAGAGAAAGGTCTTTAAGATCTAAAAATTGCTTTATCATATTATATTACAACAATGGGTTAGAGGTTTGACCCTACGACACAAACCTTTTGTGTCATTTCACACCGTCATGCGCTACCACTACTACCACAATCGAAAATTATCCCTAAACCTCTTCAAACCTCTCACTTTGGAGTCCATTAAAAATACAGTTGAATTTGAAAAGGGTTCTATATCAATCATTATACTGGATATGTTTTAACCCGGAACCACTAAGGAATAAAAATACAAGGCAAAATTATTATTACAAAAAATTATTACAAAAGAAATTAATTCAGTTTGAAGCATCACAATGAAATTAATGAAATCACCCATAAAAGTTAACGGATCCTCATTCACGTTCTTTATTCAAAAATTTAATAACACATTGCGTACCGGCCAGTAATGCAAAACAATTCTTTTTTATTTCGGACAGTACCGAGCAACAAGGTACACTTGACCACAAATTCTGTTCGTGGAAGGGAGCAAAATGAATAATTATTTTTACGTAACGTAATGGGTTCTTATTTTTAGGTTATGTCACCCATACCGAGAAGCCTGTCGTATTCAACCTACTTATTGAGGACTGTACCTATCACAAAAATGAAAACTACAACCAACTGTTATATTTATAAATCTATGAACCAACTTCACAAGATAGAGTGGGCAGAAATCAATTCAATAAAATTTAAGTCATATCACTATATAATAACTTTTATGTTTATTTTTATCGTATCTGCTGCTATTTTGAATACAAAAAAAAACGATACATATTCTTATTTTCCTCAAGATTTTTCAGGTTTATTAAAACTAAACCAATTACCAATACATATTTTACTATATAACCTTTCTATTCCATGTTTTATCGATAGAAGTTACAGTTAACATGAAAAATAACCTTTTATTTTTCCTCTAATCTTAACTCCAACAGTTATGTTAATTAAAACTTTAAAACTTGTAGGTAGTGTACTTTGTATTATTGGACTCGCTTGCTTGCCCTAAAGCCGTAGGGAAAGTCTTCGGAGTTCATCCATTGCTGTTTGGATATAGTAAGTCCACCTTCTTCTAAAAAATCTTAAAAAAATATAAAGAACTAACCGAGCCTGCCTCGTTGGCCGAGTGGTCGCAAGTGCGACTGCCGGGCAAGGGGTCTCGGGTTCGAATCCCG
This sequence comes from Spodoptera picta, assembly GCA_038387885.1. Taxonomy (NCBI): domain Eukaryota; kingdom Metazoa; phylum Arthropoda; class Insecta; order Lepidoptera; family Noctuidae; genus Spodoptera; species Spodoptera picta. The sequence goes on along the minus strand of JAZHFQ010000003.1, from coordinate 39,648 downwards.
GGTCGGGCAAAGTATTACTGGGTTTTTAAAAAATTCTCAGTAGTAGCACGGAGTCTGGAAATGTGCCCGGTATATGGCAATAGGCTCACCCCCTATTACATGGGACTCGTAACATAAATAGTGTAAAGTGGGTGTTACATTGTACAGTGGCATTAAGTGCCGTAATGTGCACCTCTGCCTACCCCTTCGGGGATAAAAAGGCGTGATGTTATGTTATGTTAACTAACCGAGCCATAAAAAATAATATCGATCACAAAAAAATCATTATCTCTGGTCATTTTTGTCAAAAAAAGTTTTATATCTTCATAGATTTTTTGTCGATGGTCATATCCTTTCCATATTTGAAATGGAATAATCAAATTAGAACTGTTCAATTCAACATTAAACATGACTGATTTAAATCCAATCTAACCAAAATAATTCTGTTGCTAATTCGAGCAGGTTTGTAATACACCGCAAGCCAATGACATCAGGATGCAAATGACATGTTGTGCTCGGAAATAGCTTATTTTCTATCCAAATGTGTTTTACACGAGTCCAAATGAACATTAATTTTATCTAGTTACTATTGAAGATTCAATGCCTATTTTTTATGGAATAAGTGCAAATGAGCAGACGCATCACCTGATGGTAAGCGATCAGCGCCGCCAGAGGAGTTACAGGTACATTGCCGGTCTTTTAAAAAGGAATACGCTTGTTTCTTGAAGGTTCAAAGGTCGTATCGGTTCAGAAATATTTCCGACGACAGCTCATTCCACAGTTTTGCTGTGTTAGTCAGAAAGTTACGAGAGAAGCGCACAGTTGTGGCCTGCCAACCATCTATATGATGGGTATTGGGTATGGATATGCTGTCGTGAGGGTCGATGGCGAAAAGATGCGGCAGGTATCAGGTCAAACAATAAAATTCCTCAGAACACTCCCCGTAAATAATACGAACGTATAATATAAGTCCTTACATGAAATAATTTAGTTTTATGACCCAAATTACCTATACAATATGTGGGTGCCAATAAGTAAGTATTCTTCAGCCTACGTGCTCATTCAGAATACGAAAAAAAGATAGAAAATATTCTAATCAAATACATTAGTATGTGATCACAAGTTGTTTCGGAGGCTCTTAGAATTATGGGAAAGGTCATCTGTTTCATGTAGAAAGTGACTAGCTTTCATCCCGCGGTGTCACCTGCGCTGTCTGTAAAACTAACGTAGCTATAATAATACAAACCACTCTCTCTCTCTCTCCAACTCACATAATTATCTCTATATACAACGTAAAGGAAAAACTGACACATTTACCTACCAATGTTATTAGTAAGGATTACAATTGTATCATGGTTTTCCTTCCTCCTACTATTTTATAAAGAAACTGAATTTAATTTCCTTTTTTTATTTATAACTTGCAAGATATTTAACTCAAGAATGTTATACAGTCACACCTGCGACCACTGGACCAATGAAGGTAGTAATTTTGTAAATAAGAATATTGCAATGGATCAACTATAAAATATATTATTATCATCAAGAATAATAACTGCCTCTTTGGCCAAGTGGCCGCAAGTGCGGGCAAAGCATTACTGGGTTTCCTAAAAAAATCTCAGTAGTAGCCCGAAGTATGGAATTGTGTCCGGTATATGACTATAGGCTTACCCCCTATAACATGGGACTCTTAACATAAATAGTGAAAAGTTGGTGTCACATTGCACAGTGGCATTAAGTGCCGGAATGTGCACCTCTGCCTACTCCTTTGAGGACAAAAGGCGTAATGTTATGTTATGTTATGCAAGAATAATAACCCGTGATATTACACGGCTAGAATAATGGACCTTCTTTACAAAAGAGAGGTCGAACTCCTTATCTGTCGATAAATGAGACACAATAAAAGACATTGTGTCTCGCGTTGATTTGCGTTCCGACACTTCACAGGTTAAAAGATGTTTCGAATCGAAACTATCAGATAATGCTGCTAGCCGGTCTCTGTTCAATGTTTATCCCCTTAGTTTAAATATGAAATTATGTATTTATAGTAATTTATGTTTTATAGCTTCTGTCAGCGACTTCGTCCGCGTAAAATATGAATTTTAGAACATTGCTTTTTTTTGTTTCAAGTTTCCAAGATAATGCTGCCAATAAAAGTCTTGCAAAATCGATTCAACCAGAGATTAGCCAGTACAAACAGCAAAGAGACAGATAGACAAACTTTAAAAAAAAACTATTTTAGTATGTGTTTCGTGCATATATGCATCTAGTAAAAAGCGGTTATTTTAGTATCACCAACAGATAGCACAATTTTATTTATCTATACAGATATTGTAGTATATTATTATTGTATTAATATGGGCCTTCGTTGACTGGTGTTAATGAATCTATATATATATATAATTCAAAGGTGATTGACTGACTGACTGACTGACATAGTGATCTATCAACGCACAGCCCAAACCGCTGGACAGATTGGGCTAAAATTTGGCATACAGATAGATGTTATGACGTAGGCATCCGCTTTGAAAGAATTTTGATAATTTCCACCCCAAGGGGGTAAAATAGGGGATGAAAGTTTGTATGAGGCTGTCAGTTTTAAATCGATCGGGTTGAAATTTGGCATGCAGATAGATGTTATGACGTAGGCATCCGCTGTAAAAGGATTTTGATAATCCCCCCCCCCCCAAGGGGGTAAAATAGGGGATGAAAGTTTGTATGAGACTTTGTCAGTTTTAAACCGATCAGGTTGAAATTTGGCTTGCAGATAGATGTTATGACGTAAGCATCTTCTAAGAAAGATTTATGATCATTTTCACTACCAAGCGGGTAAAATAGGGGGTGAAAGTTCGTATGGAACTTTGTCAATTATAAAACGATCTGGTTGAAATTCGGCGTGCTGATAGATATTTTGACGTAAACATCCTCTAAGAAAGGATTTTGATCATTTCCACCCCCCAAGGGGGTAAAATAGGGGTGAAAGTTTGTATGAAACTTTGTCAGTTTTACACCGATGGGAATGAAATTCGGCATGAAATTAGATGTTATGACGTAGGCATCTCCAAGTAAGGATTTTTATCATTTCCACCTCCAATGGGATAATGTAGGGGATGAAAGTTTGTATGAGGCTTTGTCAGTTTTACACAGATCGGGTTGAAATTCGGCGTGCAGGTAGATATTATGACGTAAACGTCCCTTTAGAAAGGTTTTTGAACATTTCCACCCCAAAGTGGGTAATATAGAGGGTGAAAGTTTGTGTGATACTTTGCCAGTTTTAAACCGATCGGGCTGAGACTTTGCATGCATAAAGTTACTATGACATAGGTATCTCCTTAGAAAGGATTTTGATAAATTCCACCCCTAAGGGGATAAAATAGGGAATGATAGTTGGTGTGAAATTGGGAATGAAAATTGAATCTTTTTGAATTACAATCGGTAAAACGATGATTTGGGACCTGATTAACGTATGATAGTTTTTATCACAGAAGTCCCTCGGGAACGGGAACTATGCGTCAATGCTCCAGGACTCTCTATCTTTTAACCACTGAACTTATTTCATAGAGATTCTGTACAACAATAGTCGAAGTTTTTATTACTCAAAACTTACGTGATCGGGCCGGGACTGGTAAGAACCCTGCGGGATATTTAATTTATTGAAATTACGATAAATCATTTCACAATAGGTAAATCTTAATTGGGCACTGAATTGATCCTGATGAATTCTGTCAGAAGTCATTAATCTACGCGGACGAAGTCGCGGGCAACAGCTAGTAAATAAATAAAATTGTCGGGTCTTACGACACAAATATTAATGTACAAAGTACATTGTACAGCACGGCGTAAAAAAAGATTCATTTATGTTAAACGAACCTGTGGTTGTAGGTAGTATAAGTGAGAGGTTTTATTTAAATCCACACTGATATTCATTAATATTTATTCATGGCTAACGAGTAACGAGGGTTTATCGTCGCTGTTCACACCAGTGACGAATGAGGTCTCTTTTTCCAAACAGTGTGTTCAAAATAATTTGATAGTGACCATTGACCAATTCCATAATTATGATATGTTGACTACGAAAAAAAAATTTTTCGTATGTTTAGTTAACTTAGGATCATAGTGGAGAATATGGAAAATATTTTAGTACTACAATAGTGAAATCTTTTACACTTACTATTGTGTCTCTCTGCGTCACCCTAAAGTTGACAGTTAGAGAATGCAAATGCAATATTGTACAAAAGTGTAAATAATAGTAAAATATTATAGTATTTAAAAGTTAAAATAATAATATAATAACAACAAATACAACGTACCTTTAAGGTAATTAAGAGAAAACGTATGTACCTATGTGTACGTTTATATTTACTATAAACCACATGTGGGATAACAAGAGCAACGTTTTATTTCTGCCCTGAAATGAAATATTCATAGACTTTACGTTTAAAACCACGGACTACAGCGTAACTTTCCAACTTTGTTTTTTTTATATCATAAATATTTTATAGACTTTGATAAAATATGTAACAATTTCCGATAGAGGGCACTGAGAATAACATAATGAAAGATCATGGCCATTTGTAACTTATACTTGGTTTGGTTATTTACGAAATCTATCTTTCTAAATATATAATTAAAAAAAGATCAACAGCCACTAGTGGTCACTATAACACTAAAACCCTAATACCGCTAGAGAAACCACATTTTTTCGTAATTAACCGGAATATTACGCTATTTCATCAAAATATTGCCGGTATCCTAAATAAAAAAGATCTCCTAGAAATAACTATACAAGAACTGCAAACGAACGGTACAAACATTGATATTCTATGTTTCTCTGAAACATTCTTAAAAAGAGGCTCAGAATGCAACCTAATATTAAAAAATTACAGATTAGTTTCATCTTTCTCGAGACCTCACCAAAGACGAGGTGGAACTTGCATAATGGTTAAAAAAACTTTGAATGTAAACCTGTCTCTAATTTAATTACTCCTCTAGTATTTGATTTTGAATACTGTGCAATTGAAATTATCACTCTTAATGTTTTTGTTATTTGTATTTACCGTACACCAAATTCAAACTTAGGTACGTTTTTAAAAAATCTGGAATTTATTCTAAGCAAACTAACAAAACGAAATAATAATAACATAATACTATGTGGGGATTGGAACATAGATGCATCAAAGCGTGATAATAGGTATAAAGAATTAGAATGTATTTTACAGAACTACAATATCACTAACCATATAACAAGCCCCACAAGAAAATCATCATGAGATCTTATCGCAAGTAATTTACCCAATGTCCAATCTCAAATACACATGCTTGCATTATCTGACCACGAAACCGGTCAGACCATATCTTTCCAATCGTCTGTAGATCGCACAACATTAGGTAAACAATTTTGGTTTATAAAGAGAAGAGATTTAAGTCTTGACAACATAAAAAAGTTCATGTCTTGCATTTCAGCCCTTTCTTTTACAGAAGTATACGAATCAGATGATACTGACACAGCATTCAATCACTTTCATGATACATTGTCCCTTTTCTATAATCTTTGTTTTCCCATTCTTAAAGTAAAAATTATAAATAAACCGGTAAAAAATAAATGGAAACCAAAAGGAATAAAAAGGTGCTGTGTCAAAAAACGTAGTATGTACCTAAAATATAGATTACTAAATTCTAATAAAAACAAAAACCTCAAAAACTACGAAAATTACACTAAAATACTTAGACAATGTATATTACACGCTCAGAAAATTGATAATACACGTTACTTAATAAAATCAAATAATAAATGTAAAGCTGCTTGGAATATCATTAAAAATAATAATATTGATTAAGATACCAAAGATGAAATCACCTGTGTAAAAACTGATCAGTGCACATACACTGATGCTAATGAAATTGCTAATAAATTCAATATTTTTTTTATAGACTTAACTAACTCAAACATTCAGAACTCACAAAAACGTATTGATTACAAATATACCATCAACAATATATCAGATAGCATATTTTTGACCCCAACTAACGAAGATACTGTGTACAAAATTATTAATTCATTAAACTCCACTAACTCTACAGGATATGATGATATCAATACAAAAATCCTTAAGCATTGCTCCAAATCTATATCTCAGCCACTCGCCCACATTATTAATTTATCACTGTTCGAAGGTGTTTTCCCCAAAAGACTGAAGCTATCTATCGTCAAACCGTTGTTTAAAAAGAGAGATAAACATGACTTGAATAATTATCGACCGATTACTCTAATACCAGTCATTTCTAAGATTTTTGAAAGAGTTATGTATGATAAACTCCACTCTTTTATAAAAAAAACATTCAATTTTAAAAGATGAACAATTCGGCTTCCGAAAGAACAAGTCAACAACTCTTGCATGTTTTACTCTTATAAAGATGATTACTTCAAGTTTAAATGACAAAAGACCAATAGCATCAATATTTCTCGATATGTCAAAAGCTTTTGACTTCGTGAATCACAAGTTACTTCTCTTTAAATTGAATCGCTATGGTGTTAGGGGAAAAGCGTTACAGTGGATTGAAACTTATCTAAGTGATCGACAACAAAGTGTAGAGATATCAGAGAAAAAAACATATAGATCTGGCTTTCGTCAAAACTCATGTGGTGTTCCCCAGGGTAACATACTTGGACCCTTTCTATTCTTATTATACATCAACGACTTGCCTAATGTTACACCACATCAATGCATTTTATACGCCGATGATACCACTCTTAATATCGAACTCACAGATAACAATATCACAAAGTACGAAATGGAGATTAACGAAACACTAAACAAATTAATAGAATGGCTTAAAGACAACAATTTACACGTCAACATTAGTAAAACCAAACTTATACAGTTCCAGGCTTATAATAATAAACGTCAGAAATTGGAAATACAATATACGAATAGTGTTGTAGAAGAAGTCGAAGCTACACCATTTTTGGGTATAACATTGGATAAATATTGTAACTGGAAAATACACATTGACAAATTATGCACTAAACTACAAAGATTTGTATTCGTTTTACATAGGATAACACGAGTAGCCGGTCTCAATGCAGCACTTTGTGCCTATCACGGATACGTAGCATCTATTCTCCGCTACGGCATCATAGTATGGGGCAACTCCGTAGACATTATTAAAGCATTTCGAGCCCAAAAGAAATGTATTCGCTCCATGTGTAAAGTCGACCCACTACATAGCTGTGTTCCACTCTTTAAAAAGTTAAAAATTCTACCACTCCCATCTCTGTATATATTCGAACTGTGTATCTTTGTGCATAAAAATATAGGTTTATTTCAAACACATAATAATGTTGTAATAAGAAAAAGCAGACATACTCATAAGGTTATGTGTACCACAACAAAGAATTCAACTTTTTTCTAATAATGTATACTGTATGGCAATTCGTATTTATAATAAATTACCAAATGGTTTTAAAGCCTTAATCTTATGGAATTTAAAAAGAAGCTGTTTTGTTTTCTTTTGCATAAATGTTATTATTCAACATATGATTTTTTGAATGAAAAATTTAATTCTAAATTCAACCTAGACGACTTTTTATTATCCTTTAAGTAAATTGTAAGAATAATCTTAATTTTGTACCGAAAATAATTTTACTACATTGTGATAATTAATTGTCCATATTATCCATTTTTTTATTTTTGATTGTATGTTTTACCTGTCTTGTTTTAATTTTAACTTTTAATATTTGTACGCTGGAAACAGCAGAATATTCAGAACATAAATTTATTTGTAACACCTTTGTAACAATATTCTAACAAATAAACGTATTATTATTATTATTATATATACTGACCGGACGCCCTTCTCACGCGGAGAAGGTATAGGTAAGCATTAATCACCACGCCCACTCAATGCAGGTTGGCGATTTCAAACGTAGATATAATTAGTAGATTATAAGCCCAGGTTTCCTCACTTCACCGTTTGTCAGTGGTATCTAAATAATCTTAGAAAGTAGATACATATATCTCGGAAAAAGTCACATTGGTACTACCACAACATTAGTATTATAAGTATACCTACTATCACGACTATTGTGGTTATACCATCATTTATTATTGTGTGCACCTAAAAGGTATGATAGGAAGCACTTATGGGCGATACCTACGAGTTTCAGGAACCTTTTGGTAACATTTTATTGCGAATGACAGGGAAGGTATGTGACTATTTTTAGGAACATGTCAACATATTCGTACGGAATGAGATTATACAGTTATTTAAAGAACACTGTTTAACTGTTTTTTTTTTTTTGTTTTTTTAGTCACCCAATTTGAAACAAACAAGCTTTGAGGAACGCAAGGTTTATTCCACGAACAGATATTATTATTTCTTTCAACCTGCCATTGTGATTTGTATGTTTTTTTGGGACCAGGGTATACATGTTCAGCCTATATAAATGTAAACAATTAAAATAAACAATTAACAATACACGTGTAATTTTGAGTTAAATCACAAAATTCTAAACATTTAATACATATATACAAACTGAGATTCTGTTACATAAAAAACCACTCAATGGGTTATGGACTGCATAGGAACCAAACAATAACATTCTTGAAAGCTTCTTAGATTTTCTATCAAGATATACCTCGTAAGAAATTAAATCAGGCACTCAAAGAGATCGGTAAGAATCATACGATGCAGCCTTCTAAAATCAGACTACGGATTGAAATAAGGTATATAAAGAAAGAAATCTCTGTGCTTATATTGAATTCTAAAAACCGAAAAATTCCCATTGCCTGACCCAGATCGATCGATCTCAGGTTCCTTTCCTTGGACGACGGCCATTCGCATTTCTGACCACTCTATCAAAAAAGTTAAAATTATCTGCTAACGTGATCTCAAAACCGCTCTCATACATTATTAATCTCTCATTGGAGGAGGGGGAGTTTCCCGATGTACTGAAAAGGTCAATAGTCAAGCCATTGTATAAAAAGGGGGAAAAAACTAAAATGGATAATTACAGACCAGTTACACTGATACCGATATTCGCAAAGGTTTTTGAAAAGGTTTTCCTGAAAAAACTAATTAACTTTGTAGATAAGCATAAAATTGTAAGGGATGAACAAAATGGTTTTCGTCGAAACAGAAGCACATCTTTGGCAGCATTTCGGTTAGTGAGATCAATAATGGACTCAGTTGACAACAAAATACCGGTTTCAGTGCTTTTAATGGATATGAGCAAGGCATTTGATCATGTAAGTCATGAACTCTTACTAGCTAAGGTTGATAGATACGGTATTAGAGGGAAAGCGTACGACTGGCTAAAATCATATTTATCTGATCGGACACAGGCGGTGGAGATCTCAAGTTATAATGAGATATCCAAAACACGTGAACTATATCGTTCTTCTTTTTTGACAAATGAATACGGTGTGCCTCAAGGTAGTATTTTGGGCCCTACACTGTTTTTGCTATACATTAACGACTTTCCAAATGTCATAAACCACGAATGTGTGTTATTTGCGGATGATACTACTATTGTCGTAAAATGTAAGAATAAAAGTACTTATGAGAGAGAAATAAACACCGTGCTCCAGACAACTATACAGTGGCTAGAAGGGAACAACCTAAAAGTTAATATAGATAAAACTAAATACATTCAGTTTCATACCTACAGGAATAAACCCGCCGAATTAAATGTGATGTATAAAGGGATAGCTCTGTCAGAAGCTGAGTCAGTAAAATTTCTTGGGATTACACTAGACAAGTTCTGCTCTTGGAAGAATCAAGTGCAAGATGTTTGTGGTAAAATTAATAGTTTTGTTTATCCCTTGAGACGTATCAGCCGTGAAATATCAAGAAAGGCCGCAATGACTGCGTATCACGGATACATATCCTCCATATTGCGATATGGGGTTATTCTTTGGGGTCGATGTGTTGAGATAGAACAAGCATTTATAATGCAAAAAAAGTGTATTAGAGCGATATTCGGGTTGAAGCAAATAGATTCCTGTCGCCCGTTCTTTAGAAAATACAAAATTTTAACCTTGCCTTGCCTCTACATCTTCGAGTCGTGTATATTTGTTTTTAAGCATAAGCAACTCTTTGAGAATCCGGCAAGTTATTACGCTCCACGGTCTCACAATGCCAACAAATTATATCGACCTAAAACAAATCTCACACTCACATCAAATAACAGTTACATTATGTGCATTAAATTATATAACAAAGTTCCAAATTCCATTAAGGCACTACCTTTTCATAAATTTAAACGAGGTTTAAGAAACCTGCTAATTGACAAATGTTTTTACAGTGTGCTTGAGTATTTAGATTATAAATTGTAATATTTAATGGTTTGTGAATTGTAATGTAATATTTTTATAATATGTGTGACATTCCTGTAAAATTGACATTTATAGAATATTGTGTGTGACATTTATGACATTTTGGGCTAATTTTGTGACATTTTCTCTTTTATAAAATTCATTATTTTAATTTTGAAACTATTATCTTATTTGAAAAGAAATTTGTAATTTTCTTTGAGAGTATAACACAATTTTGACAAGTCTGTAAAGTATCTACATTATTTTTGCACGCCGATGTTGAAGGCAAAATAAGAGGACGTAAGTTATTACAAAATTACAACTATCTGTACCTTATTTACGCAAATAAATAATTTTTGAATTTTGAATTTTTGAATTAAAAGTTGCAAAATCTGTTTGTTTCAATTAACACTAGAAAGACGGAAAAAATCCTATAAAGACAGCGAGCGGTTAAGTTAAGTTAAGTTTTTTAAGTTTAAATACTACTACAATAATGATAACTATAGTATTAAATGCAACCTCATTCATTACCGTTATTAAAGCGCTGGTCATTTTTATCTAAAAAATACAGTACAGCTATTAGGTCAGTAAAAAACAATATTTATTTCTTTTTTTTTATATATGGCTATTTTACATTTTTTCAATAGAAAGTGGCCTTTACGTGCGCAATTATTCCTTACAGGCCGTACCAAAAAGTTTATACGTTTTAAATGGTTCTAAAATTAATTTACTAATATTGAGGCTTTAGGACTGAAAACGTTCATCTATTTAAAATCCTTGTTAGGTTATGTTAGGTCCAAGTTAGTGTGACCACTCTATCAATAAGGAAATGGAATTTTTATTTTTATAAAAATTACTTTAGAGTAGCTCTCGTAGATAACCGCTTGATAGTGATAAGTTAATGATTTGACTTTGACGTCACATTTTTTTCAAATATTTTTTGTTAAAATTTGTGACTGTTGTTTACAAAAAGTAGGTACTAAATAAAGCAACATTCTTTGAAACTCCTCCCCAAGACGAGACAAAGCATTATTATTTTCTTTTGAACTAAATTCTGAGTTTTGATCCGAGCTTTGCATACACATACGGCAATAGGCTTGCCCTTTATATCAACAAAAATAAATTGATAATAATAATATCACTTGCTTAACAACATTTTAAAAAAGTAGGTACATCATATAATAAGAACTATTTAATACTTAGACCATAAAGATATATTCAGATTCGAACGGCTGTGATATTTTGTGTTTTTTCATTCTCAGTGAAGCAATAACATGCTTTCTTGAATGCAAGATATTGAATAGCTACTTCTGTGCGGATACGCGGTAAAGTGGCATCTTGACATTGACACTTCGTTGTTCATTGACATTTAAAACAATATGGCGTACCTACTTCTTTTCAAAGCAATAGATTCCATAAAGGAAATATTAGTTACGTTCACGCAAATAAATATTATTATCCATTCACAAAAATATAGGCTGATTAGAATAATAAAAATATTCAATAAATTTTGTTAGCGGATTCAATGGAAAATATCCGGTAATTTTGAAATTTAAACAAATTGTTTCATTGAAATTCTCGTCAATAAACATTTATTATAGCATTAGTCTTTTTAACGAGTTTAGTCACAAAATAGCCCGTAGCGATTTATTGAGGAAAACGGAATAAATAAATATTTTTTTATTGACTGCTTTCATCTTCAGGTATAGTCCCTTTGCAAGAAGAACTTAGTTTGTAATGTTTAATTCTTTCACGTAACCAACCAGAAATATTGGAATCTTCTCGAACAAAACTCTATTCCCGCTAAAGTTCCTAATTTGCTTGTCTTTTAAACTTAGTCTTTTCTTCCTATGCAATTCTGTTCAGTTCACAAACTAAAACTAGAACATGTGGAATCTACTTCGTTTGTTGAAAAAAAAGTAATTCTTCTTATTTCAATTATATGCAACCTCATACTATACCTTTATTAGGTACTGTATAGTACTGGCCATTTTCGTACAGAATATAGCCATTAGGCCAACAAAAAAATTATGATTATTTTCTTCTTTTTTGTTATAAATGGCTATATTAATTTATTTTTTTTGACAATGTGTGCCAATTACTCGTGCAATTTTTTTTTCTGAGGTTAAATACCAAAAAGTTAATAAGTTTTAAATAAGAAACTATGAAATAACGCTTTCAAATGAAATTACTGGTCGTTTGGGCTATTGTACTGAAAAAGTACTTCGTCTATTTAAAAACGTTGATAAGCTAAATTGCTTTTACATTATTTAACTGACTTTCTGAAGACGAACAGAATAATTTCAATAGTTTGTAAAATAAAAATGTCTACAAAACGAAGTGGATAAATAAAAAAGTGGAATTTTCGGATTATCCTAAAATGTTTACCGCGTTTCAGGCTTATTCTATTATGGTACAGTTGTCCCATGTTTTTTCTCGTGAATTCTTTATGATAAAGGTGACCGGCGGCGCGGCGGCCGAGATTTTCGTCACTTATAATAATACTTTTTAATTGCCTGCAATTTATTTTTAACACTAAAGCCCATGTTGGGTGACTGTGTACTGTCACTTGATTTTAAGGATTGAATACTTATATCCTGGTTCATTGTCCGAAAGCGTATGTTTGTACATATTAACAACCATTACCGAGTATTTTTTCGCTCGTCTTTTAATTTGGTTTGACTAATAAAGCCATTAGCGGTCGAATACTGAAAGGTTTCTCAAATTTAAATAGCGCTTATGTATATGTAGTTCTGTCACGCTTTGTAAAAAGACAGAGATTTTAAGTACAATTTAAAATTGAGTATTTCTTTCAGTATTCATAAGTCAGTCACATAATTCCAAAAATCCGTTTCAAATCGAAGTTATTAGATAGGCATTTTAATATAATGTCCTCGTTACCACACGAGTTTAAATAAGCGTAATATAAAATAACTCGGTAAGCCGCAGGGACGAAATATCTTAGCCCGATAAAAATACTTGAACCTTTCCTAAAATTAAAAATACACAATCAACCAATCATGAAACGTCCGTGGGATGGTTTTAATGAAAAAGACAGTTAATTAGCAATTCAAAGTAAATTCAATTTAAAAAAATACACTGTTTTAACACTTTCAGTTAAACACACGATGGTTAAATGAGCAATCCTTTGACGTGAACTGAATCCTGCAGCTGTTAGCCTTAGAACGGATGCCTTTGAGCACGGCACGTGTCGGACAGACAAGTGCATATTAAACGCTTCAAATAGAAGTATAGTTTTTAATTTATGGTAAAAAAGGAATTGTGTCTATGGTTTAAAACATTTAAAAAGTTGTTCATGTTACTTTCTTAAGAAGAATATGAAATGTAAGAGCCTCTCTAGGCTCTTAAAAAAGAACACTTGATTAATTTAATTGCTTGTTGAAGCAAATAATGTCAGTTTACAAATGAATGCGTCTTATAAAGAATATGAAACATTAAGTATAATTTCGGTATGTAATTTTGCTTTAAATTAATTAATTAATTACTGTCGGTACAATAATTACTGAAGTGTAAAAATAATTAAGTACTAATTGTGAAAGCTAGCTGTCTTCGAATTATTCACTATCTTCAATAAAATATTATTATAGATTTTTAATAAAACTTTTTCTGCGTAAAATTTTACTATCATGTTGTGCGAGTTTAACTACATTTTTTTAATTTCCGGAGTTATCTAGTTGTATTGTTAAACGTAAATTGATATTGTGAATAACTTTAATTTTGTTATTCAATAAAGAATAGCCAGTTTTTAATAAGTGTATATTCATTTATTTTATTGTTTCCGTTATAACCTAATGGATAAACACGTAATATTTATAAATAATGCACCATTAATCACATTTTAACAAGTTAATAATCTAAATAAATCAATAACAATATTTTATCAAATCTATCATCACGCTATTTATGTCCCAAATGATTTGGTAGCGGGACACATTACAGTTAGGACTCACTTTTCAGGATACTTACATAAATAAGGATTAATATTTAATTATTTTATATTATTTAAGCCGATATCTGTAATAGTCAGCTCGTATTTTATCATAATGAAATAGTTTTAATTGCATTTTTCTCGTGTGAGGTATTCATCTGATGTAGATCGTGTCACATAGGTCAGTAAGCATCCCTGCACACATTATCCATAAACAATTACTTATAAATAACTTGTCACTTGATCGTCATCATTAATGTTGTTATATATTAAATTTATTATTTTTAAAGTCTATTTTTTTTATTTAGTCGTTTAAAATCATACTGCAGTTGAATTAACATTAGTAAATAAAATTCAGAATTGATTAAAGGAATTGTAGAGGTAATTATTAATACTTATTGAGTAATTTTAATGGCGTTAAATTAATATACACATATGAAAAAGATCCTAAATAGGCATCCAATAATTCAAAATTACTAAAATCGAACTTTAAAATATCCTAACAAACTTATGGTAGCCGGTAACGAACTTACCTGCAAGTTGGATTAGTCCGAAAGAGTTCGATTAGTGCACTGTAACACTGATGTGAGAGAAGCGCGTGTTGCGCGCTGAGACGGCTGTACACAAGTGGCATAGAACCTCGCACTCCCCAGTTATATACCCCGGCCCAACCAGGAGCAAAGACGAAAGCGTAGCGGTTGGTGCTACGCTGCTACGCCGCGCCCAGCGTAGGCGTGCGTAGGCATCGGCCTACGGCACACGACCATAGTAATTAGCTTACAAACTATAACATATCCAAAATAAATGCATTGTTTTATTAAATTATCCTTATTCATAAACTAATAAGGTCTTAATTTCTACTTAAAATCTTGTTTATTTCATGTGTGCTAAAGTTTTGCCATCAAAATGAATCCGATTAATTATCGTCGCGATTTTAAACTTCGTTAAAGAAAGTTAACATTTATTTAGTTAGCAACATTGAAAATATACTGTTTACCTTATTTCGTGACGGCGTTACTTGTTTTGTTAAAGTAATTAAAATGATGTAAAATGTAAAGGATATTTTTAAGGTATGTGTGGATCAAATTGTGTTAATATAAAGGATGGTAGGAACAGCCTTATGATAACTGGAACCGTGCACGTGTAAGTGAGTCTCTAGAGTTGAATATTTCAATAATTAGTGAAATAGAAAATAACATCTCTAACGTTTATTACAATACTATTACAAGAAAATAAAAATAGAATCTAATTTCATTTGATTTAAGAATCGTTTTTAATTTTTTGTTGAATGATTTGAAGTTTTGAGTAAAAATTATGAATACTTATTAGTTTTCATTTTTTATAATATTATTTTAAAAAATTTCGCTTTTTTCATGGCACCTAATAAAGTTTTAACTGCCGTAGTCACAAGTCGTGTGGTCACAAGTGTGATTGCGGAACAAGGAGTCAATTATGGATTTCCCATAGCTTCAAAGAAAACTAGGCTAGTTAACACAAAATTAGAAGAAAAAAATATCTTTTACTATGTCGACTGTTTAAACTGGCACTAAAAACTAGCGAACGAATTTGCCGTATTTTATTTCCATTTTCGAATCATATACATAAAAACCATTCCACCGTTTTAACAGTTGCCATTCGTCGAGTATAGAACTCCGATCAAAGGAACTAACGGATAAAAAAACCAAAAAAAAACATCCTTGAGAAGTTACTTTTTACTCTCCGTAGAAGTTGTCAGAATTGCACAATTTAATGACTCTAACCTATTTTCACTAATTAACTCCTATGTGATAAGGTAGTTCCTTTTACCTAGTACACACCGGAAACAATTATAGACACCGCCAATTTATACAAATGTGGAAAATCCGAATATACTCAAAATACTTTTGCAAACTCAAAAATCGAACCTGAGACGTCTAACTCGTGCTAGCACTTTACCAAAGACGACGTTTCACATATTGGACCAAAACCAACAAAACTGTCATATTACTAGAAAACATTTTTTTGAGCAGGAAGCATTTAAATATGCAGCATATATTTTTCATATAAAGAGTAATACTAGATAGACCTTTCCTTTACCTAGTATTCTTCCCAAAACTAGATGAGGGTATATTCTGAGTCTTAACCTGTCCCCAATAAACGTCAATTTACCACACAAAGTCGTGTCTATTTTCCACGACTCATAAGAGGTAAATTTCCATTCTTAGACCCGTGTATATTTTTGATTTTTGAGTCTGTAAAGTAGCTTCATGTCATTCTTAACAAAGACAGGTATCAAAACAAATGTTAAGGTTTTATTATAGTATATCTGTACGTCA
This sequence comes from Spodoptera picta, assembly GCA_038387885.1. NCBI lineage: Eukaryota > Metazoa > Arthropoda > Insecta > Lepidoptera > Noctuidae > Spodoptera > Spodoptera picta. Next base: position 23,092 of record JAZHFQ010000003.1, on the reverse strand, counting down.
TTGGTTGGCTGGAGTTTGATTTCCAAACGTTATTGGTATTATTTTTAGTTTTTCGAAAGTTGGCACTGATAAAATGAAATTGATATTTATCCCCCATTTTTGTATATGTAGCCTACAATAAACTCACCCCCTATCCACTAGTTTTTTTTAAGGGATTTTTTTTTTTTTTAAGGGAGGAAAATCATCGAATGACTTCTCCCGCCTGGGTGAGGCGGGAGGGAGTGTCAGACTCTTACTGACTAAAAACCACCCCGTTCCTTCTCCTGCACGTCGAGCCGGAGCCCCGGTTACCCGTTAGGTTCTCCGCGACTCCGAATCGGCATCGGCCGTATTGGGCCCCATCTGTGGTGGTCTGATGGCTCTTTGAGGCGCGCGCGGAACGCGACGCGCCGTACGCTCGGGTCTGTTTCTGGTCGGACGGGGAGCCACCCATGCTCGCCGTCCGCAGGCCCGCGCTTACGGTGGCCGGAGATCGTCTCGCGATCCCCGACGCCCGGTGTGTCCTTCGCGATGGCTGGGTTGCGAGGAGGCAGCGCTTCGCTGCCTCACGCGTCCCGCCTCCTCCTTAGCTAGCATGACTGCTTCGCAAAAGGAGGAGACGGCATCCCAGTCCCCCTCGCTCCGCATCATGGCCTGCACTAGGCCCAGACGCGAGAGGTCGCCATCGCCGATCACTTCCCTGAGGACACGGCGGTGCTCAGCCCACGAAGGGCATTCTCCCACCGTGTGTTCCACCGTGTCCTCAGGGCGGTCCTCGCAGTGATGACACCCGGGCGTTTCCTCCCGCCCCATCAGACACAGGTACCTCCCGAAACTTCCATGTCCGGTGAGGACCTGCGTAGGTGAGGACGCCGTAGCGTCTCTCAAGCCACTCCTCAAAGAGGGGACTTACCGCTGCGATGGCAGCGAGCCCATTTTTTAAGGGATAAGCCTCTAAAATGAACATACGGATCATCTAATGGTAAGCGAATCGGCGCCGCTAACGGAAACCCGGAACACCAGAGGTGCTACATGTATGTTACCGGCCTTTTGAGGATTAGGAATCTGAGGATTATTGGAGATTAGGGGATTGGGAAGATTGGGGAGTGGAGTAATTAGGCCTCCAGTAACCTCACTCACACGATGAACCACAACTCAAACTTTTGTTTCACGTCGGTTTTCTATAATCCGTGGTATCACTCGGATCCAGCCGGCCCATTCGTGCCGAAGCATGCCTCTCTCAAACCACTCCACTTAAAGCATACTTGTGTACCTAGTTCTTCCCATGACGTAAAATTCTTCATTTATAGAAAGTAAAAGAAACTGTTTTTTATCATAGATGCCAAATGGCTTTGATATTTTAAACACCTACTATATACCTTGTTAATAAAAGAACACCAACTTTACGTAGGTGGTATAAAGGAAGGTACGTCAAGAGAGACGGTGGCGTCACTCTACACAACTATATTGGTACTGATGCAATTACCTATGCAATTTAATTATTCACATATACCTAGGTATTATTAATCTTTTTTATTCATACATTTACCTACTGTGGTTTTTAATCATTGTTGCATATTTGTTAAACAACGCTATCATTTTTTTTCTGTACCAATTCGGGAATATTATAATACATTATGCATATAATATTGTAATGTCTTGCATACATTAGGAATTTCATCGTAAATCGATGCTTGATATTTGTAATTATGAAATTTATGTGAAACATTACAATTCTTCTTAGGATTAAAGAAAGTATACATTAAAGAAGCATTTTGTTCTGTTAATTAAAAGCTTAATTATCTATCATCGTCATTTATTACCAACCTTAGATCAATCGATACTAGTCCGATGCACTGTAACTTCATCTTCACATTGCGTAACGAGTCTTCACATTATATCTCTCGAAATCATACCAATTTTACACCTGACCACTCCATTCAATTTTATCTTTAAATTGCATAATGGGTTCCCATGAGATATCTCTCAGTCTTACACCTGACCACATCATTAATGTCCTAGGTTGAGGTGTCGCCCTGAAGTGCGAACAATAAGAAAATCCTTTAAAAATAAAAACAAAACAATCTTTTGTTTTACTAGTCACTGGTTCATTGTTTCGTTCGCTTTGTCACTCACTTCTAAAACTAACCTGATTATTTTTCGGTGTTTTCAAACGGTACTTTTATTTTTTTGGTTGATTTCATGTCGATTTTATTTTTATGTAATCTTATTTTAAAATATAATTTGGGAGTTTTTCGGAGTTTTTAGGAAACTTCTCATCACACATAATCTGGAATTGAAGTGGTGTGTTTAGTAATGAAAAATTTCTGTCATATTTATATGCGTTATTTTGTTTTCAAGAACTATTTAATCCAAATAATCTTTTCGTATTTCATTTCACTAAGCCAGGGGTTGTGACTGCGCTGCTGGTCAGAATTTTGAACCCCTGCACTAGGCCATTCTATAGGGAATCATCACCAGTCTATGAAACCTTCGGTTACCTGAATAAGTACTTTCAGTAGCCACTGACTGAGAGCAAAATAAAAACAACTGGAAATTGTTCAATACACGGATTTAATTATATTAGTAGTCACTTTACGATTAAATTAAGTGTCTAGACTTTTAAATGTAATGGAATAAAAATAGAAAAATATTTTTGATACATAAGTTTCTTTGACGATAAAAGTTCGTGGGATTGTGAACAAACATTCAGAGAGATTGATTTGTAATTTATTTTGATACGTACGTATTATATTTTGAAGCCTAGTTAATCCAACGTAGTATAGTCAACATTATCCCTTGTGAAATTACCGCTTATTTCTTTAGAATACAATAGATTATTTATTTGAAACGAATGTAGGTACAAATTATTAGGTATTACAAAAACCTTATTTCGTCTTTACCTTTACGTTGTTAATTGTATATGTTTTATACATAACACAACCTTCTACCTGTGAAGTCTCACAAGTCAGTCGACTATTCTAAAAATACTAATTTTACATTTGGTATTTTAGTTGATACTGCTACGCCAGAACTGAAACGATTTTGTAGCAGTAAAAGCTACTACGCCGAGTATGGCTACGGCGTAGTATTTACTTTAGCTACGGACTTTTGAACTCGGTGACTCGAAATACATTTTGTTCCGAGAAAATCACAAAAAATATCAATGGCAGATGAGATTCCAATAATGAAATGTTACTCGTAAATGTAGGTTCTTAACTTAATTAAAGGCGAGATGCAACACCATAAAACGTTTAAACATGCCATCTAAAATCATTGACATTTTACTTCTTGAGATGTTTAAAGTTTATTTCACTTAGCCTATAGTGACTTAAAAAATACATCAGTATTTAAACATAAAAGTTTGTTTTATAAGGAGAAGGTTTTTTAAATTATCGTTATTTTTATATCGGATGACAATAATTGGTCCTCAAATACATGTGTGCAGTAACGACCTCAAAGTCAACATGACCAGGAACACAAGAACATAGGTGTCGCAGGTGTCGCTCGTTCGACGATCCTACTAACCACCTTACTGGGAACTGTCAGATTTAGCGTTAGGCCTGTTATACACAGGCCACAAATAATCATTTTTTCTTTTAGATTTTATTTATTTACATACATAACATCACGCCTTTTATCCCCGAAGGGGTAGGCAGAGGTGCACATTCTACCATAGTACAATGTAACACCCACTTTTCACTAGTTGTTGTATTAGTTCTTCTAGTGTGTTTCTGGATTGAATTAGTATTGAACGTGGATGACACAAATTGTGGTATTCTCATATCTATTTCAATTAATCATTTTATTATTATAATAATATATTTCACACAAGAATTTGATTGTTTGTATTAGAACTTTCGTGAAACATATCTACTAAATAAATTAATTATTATGTTTTCGGCTTACTCACCCCTCACTCGGCCTTTAGCATGGCTTGAAAGTAGACGAGTTCCTAGTCAAATAGTTACGTGAGTAAATCAAACACATAATGATTAATTTAGAATTTGATTGTGTTATAACTTCGTTTACAAGTATATGACTCACACTTCTAATAATAATAATAATAAGCCCCCTCAAATCTAACCACACGGCCCGATCGAACATCAGATCACGTGGGGGGCGGGCAACGCATAATTAATATTACTGGGCGGCTAACGTGGCAATAGTAACCCATAGACGAAATGGAGACGAGAGCTAAAAGAAAATTACGTATAGGACCGCTTCCCGGGGGCGATCGCCGGGGCACGCCTGGAGCCGATGCTGGGCGTTTCAGCATACGAACCATCGGTGGTAGTGAGTTGAGTCAGCGGGCTCCTACCGGGTCACCCGAACAAGTCACAAGCAGACCATCATCCTCAACTTCTTTGTTTCCCTCACTTCCTTTTTCTCCCCTCTCCTGTCTAAACTATAATACTGACTCTTACTCTTCCTCTATTCACTCACCTACATCTATCAACTCTGCAACCGTGGATGTTGTGCAGGAGGCAGAAGCCAACAATCCTGCACCCACCACTGGCCAAGTTCGCGCGCGATTGAGATGGACAACAGAAATGAACGAGTTCATCTGGCGCACCTACCTTTATATTACACACTTAGACACTAAAATCCGTGGTTACTTAGACCCATTATATGCAAAATTTACCGAAAAATTCCCTGAAATTACAGTCTCTAAACAACGTTTGGGCGATCAGAAACGAGCCATTTTAAGAAATAAATTATTACCCGAAAATGTATTAGAATTAATCAAAAACGAAGTTCAGGCAGCTCTTCAAAACAGTAATACAACACAAAACACTATAGTCTCCGCACAAATTCTGGTAGATCAATCACAACAATCTTCCAACTCAGGCACTCGTTTAAGATGGACTGATGATATTAACGAAGCAATTATTCGTGAATACTTCAAAATAACTCATTTAGAAACAAATAGAACAGCTTACCGAAAACCTCTACATACCATAATAACACATCTTTTTCCCAACATCGCACACGTTTCTGAACAACGTATTGCCGACCAACGTAGGGTGACCATGAATAATAGACTACTTACAGACAATAGACTAGAGGAAATAAAACAAGAAGTCAGAAGCAGCCTTAACATGCAAGTCACTCCAAATATCGATTCCAATAATTTCCCTCCTTGTAGCGAATTAAACGAGATAGACCTAAATAATACTGCGAACAATACAAATACCATAGAATTTCAAAACACTATGTTTACTGATGAATCCCTCGATACTAAAATTGTACAGATTTTTGAAGAAACTTACAACAAATATGCACCGATTGACCCTACAAAGAGACCCTTCATTCCAAAACAAAAAACATCGAAAAAGCTAGCTTACATTATTTCATATTTAAATAGAACAGTTTTACCCAAGTATGGGTCAGTCGAAGACGACTTCCTAAAGACCCATACACTTATATATTGTGCTGCTCATACCGCAGCTCTATGTAATGGTTCCAAAATCAAAGAAAATACCCAATCAACAACTACACTACAACAACAACCCTCCACAATAGACAAGAGACCGAACTGGTTGAAACGCTTAGATAGAAAAATACAAATAATACGTAAAGAGATAGGTAGATTAACACAGTATATCAACGGCAATAGAAGTTTAGGACTAATCACACACATTGAAAGAATAAAACACAAATATCGGAAACATTCCAGTTATGAAGAGCCCAATACAACAAACGAACAATTCATGGACAGCTTAAAACAAAAACTCACCGCCACTACAAGTCGGCGGCGTAGGTACTCAAATTGCACCAAGCGTAAAGATCAAAACACTCAATTCATTAATAGCGAGAGACAATTCTATAGAAACTTAACCGTAGATACATCAAATACACAAAATAGACCACATATATCACAAAACACTAGTCCTAACTCTGAGCAGTTCCACACCTACTGGTCCAACATTTGGTCCAAAACTTCACAACACAACCACGCAGCTACATGGACAGAAATCGACAAAGAAAAATTAGACAACGTGCCCGAAATGGCATTTGACGCAGTACCACTAGAAATTTTCGTTAAAGTCATTCAGAAAGCACACAACTGGAAAGCTCCGGGCACTGACCATGTCCACAACTATTATTACAAGAAATTAACTTACCTACACCCATCAATTTATAAACATATTAATAATTTCATCACAAACCCGCAAACTATACCCGAATTCGTCACTCAAGGCCTGACCTATATGATTCCCAAGGACTCCGACCACATGAATCCGGCTAAATACAGACCGATAACGTGCCTGCAAACTATTTATAAGCTCACTACTGGTTGCATCTCAGAAGTAATGTACAAACACATAACACACAACAATATTCTAGCGGAGGAGCAAAAAGGATGTCGTAAGTATAGTCAGGGATGTAAAGAACAGCTTACAATAGATTCCATAGCCATGAAACACAATATTAAATTAAAAAATGATATTTGCACAATGTACGTAGATTACCAGAAGGCTTTCGACACTGTCCCTCACAGTTGGCTGCTCTACATTTTAGAACACTATAAAATTAATTCCGTCATTATAATTTTTTTAACATCAGCCATGAAACATTGGAACACTAAATTAAAAGTAGGTAAATTAATAGAAACGGAACCCATACCCATTAAGCGAGGAATTTTCCAAGGTGACGCCTTAAGCCCACTCTGGTTTTGCCTTGCTCTTAACCCCCTATCAGATCTTCTTAACTCCTCTGAAAATGGTCTCACAATACAGGATAGTTCTGCTCCGACTGTAAAATTGACACACTTGCTATTTATGGACGATATCAAACTATATAGTAACAATATAGCAGGCCTCCACTCCCTTGCAGATCTTACGCAAAAATTCTCGGACGACATTAACATGGTATTTGGTATAGATAAGTGTAAAACTTTTACACTTCGAAAGGGACGACACGTCGAAAGCAATCCATACACATTAGAATCAGGTCAGCAAATAGATCCAATGTCACCAAACTGTACTTACAAATACTTAGGCTTTGAGCAATCACATCAAATCGATCAAAAATTCACCAAAAATAAAATAATTAGTAAATACAAACAAAGACTCAACATGCTAATACGATCACAGCTAACATCCCGTAACCTTGTGAAATCCATAAATTCATTTGCTATTCCCGTACTAACTTACTCTTTTGGTATTATAAAATGGACAAAAACTGATCTCATTAAACTTCAACGGTTCATTAACACTTGTTTGACCACCAATAGAAAACACCACCCGCGGTCCTGTGTACAGAGATTGACATTGCCAAGAGAGGACGGAGGGCGAGGCCTCATAGATATAACAAACCTGCACAACCAACAAATCATCAATTTAAGAAAGTTCTTCCTGCATAAAGCCGAGCAATCTCATTTCCACAGAGTTATTTCACAATTAGACAAACACCACACTCCACTCAATTTACAATCCCCTGACCCGCAGGCTAACGAGCACATAATCAGTAAAACAGATAAAATAGCAGCTTGGGCGCATAAATCCCTCCATGGAAGACATCGCCTTGACCTGCAGCAACCTCATGTCGACATGGAAGCGTCGAACGCGTGGCTGCGGCGAGGTGAACTTTTCCCTGAAACAGAGGGATTTATGATTGCCATACAGGATCAAGTCATCGACACAGCTAACTATCAAAAATTTATAATCCATAGACCTAACTACAATGACTCCTGCAGACGTTGCCATGGTGCTTCGGAGACCATTCAGCACATCACAGGAGCATGTAGAGCCATAGCCCAAACCGACTATAAACATCGCCACGACCAAGTTGCTTCAATAATTCATCAGTCTTTAGCTATCCAAACAAAATTGATTACAGAAAAAATAGCATATTATAAATACAAACCACAAGCTGTACTAGAAAATGAACACTACAAATTGTATTGGGATAGAACCATCATTACAGATAAAACTATATACAATAATAGACCGGATATTACAATGTTAAACAAAAGAAATAAATTAGTTTATATCATAGACATCGCCATATGTAACACACACTACCTTGTAAACACACACTCCGAAAAAATTGCAAAATACACAGATTTATCCATAGAACTAAAAACACAGCGGAATGTTACTCAGACCAAAACTATCCCAATCATATTGTCCACAACAGGAGTCATTCCAAAATCCCTACACAATAGTCTAAACACATTGCATATTAGTCCCTCTACTTACCTCCTTCTGCAAAAGGCGGTTATTCTAAATACATGCCGCCTTACTCGCAAGTTTTTAAATAGTTAGCTTTTAAGTTCATTTTAACGCACTTGGCTTCGGCCAGTGCTTCTTTAAACCCCACCAAGATGGGAGAAACGTAATAGTTATCGAATAATAATAATAATAATAAATTATTTATTGCATTCCATAATGTATTTTACAACAGTTGGCATTGTTACAATGTACAGAAACAATTATGGACTCTGTCGGGCACAGCAAAAGTAGTTCTCTTTCTCCTTCGACCTGGTCTAGTGTACTTGTGTCTTCTGTCTTCTGAACAATGAAATAGAAGTGAAGTGGCTGGAATCTAACCTGCGATACGTTACTTAGCAGCCAGTTACCCTGCTTCTATACTAACAGTATAGTTATCATATTCTATCAAGTTACGAAATTGGAACAATATTTCGTAGTCAAACAACTACGCCTTAGTAACTACGGATGCTACGGCGTAGCAAACAGCAACACCAGACTAGTCATTGATTCACGTCCAAACTTTGATTCGATAGGAGTGAATTATGAAATATTAACATTGCTCTGTGGCTTCTCCCGTGTGCTTTTTCTATTATTATTACCAATTATTTTTAATTATCTACCAATGGAGATTTTTTGTTTGCTTGAACGTATTCATCTGCGAAATTACTGGGTCAGCTTGAAAAAAACATATTTGAGTTGAATTAAATGAGACTATAAAACATCACACCATGATTAGTAGAAGCCAACCAGCGGTTAAAACCGCGTGTGAGCAGCTAGTATTTTTTTCTTGTGTTTATTTATTTATCTTTTATTTAATTACCTAACTTACTTGATTACTGCTAACTTAGTCTACCTACTTCAACAAATCTACGTATCACTAAAAAGTAGGTTGTTTCGTTTGAAGATGAAACTCGTAGCTCTTTAATGAAAGCTGCAACTAGTTGAAGTGTTTCTTAACGAGGTGGGTTCATTACATAAGTGGTATAAGTAATCAGTGATGCATAGTAACTGTCCACATTAACCACGGAGTACTTTGGAAATGGAGTACAAGTGTTAAAACAGCCTCTCTGGCCAAGTGGTCGCAAGTGCGACTACTGGGCAAGGGGTCTCGGGTTCGATTCCCGGGTCGGGCAAAGTATTACTGGGTTTGTAAAAACCTCAGTAGTAGCACGGAGTCTGGAATTGTGCCCGGTATATGGCAATAGGCTCATCCCCTATTACATGAGACTCATAAATAACATAAAGAGTGAAAAGTGGGTGTTACATTGTACAGTGGCATTAAGTGCCTTAATGTGCACCTCTGCCTATCCCTTCGGGGATAAAAGGCGTGATGTTATGTTATGTACAAGTGTTTAAAACACCCTTAAAGAGGGGTTACTATATTTTTGCGTTATATTTCGCCTTGTGAGTGAAACCCCTTTCAAAGAAGGCAACGCATTTATACCTGCTCTGGTAGTACGTGTGTCTTTCAAGCGATTATTTTGACTCGTCTGCTCGTTCGTTCCCCAATCCTAAAAATGTGCATTTACTTTTTTTATAAGGAAGTTCTCCGTTCTCTTTCTACCTTTTTAGAAAGTATTTCCTTTACCATATTTCCATATTGTATTCTTTACACCATTCATAACATTAACGCCCGCATTTTCCACATGCTAAATTGAATCAACACAAACCTTTTTAAATCGTGGGAGCACTCCATTTTCACTTCACACATTTGTAGGTACTCCATTTGACTAAGGGACTACAAATTTAACAGGCAGGGCACCGGCGGTACGTGATAAACCTCATCTTTTTAAACTGTAGTCTCCAAGCGCCCTGCCACGGAAGTTATGACAAATCCCTCTTTAGTAAAGGTCCATAGTTTAGAAGTGAACTAGAAGTGCTGTTGATGTGAGCACTCCATTTGGTGTATACTCCATGATTAAACTCATATACAAGATGGGAATCTTAATAGGTATTGGAATGCGCCTATTACATAGGTACAGTAAATAGGCATGATCTAATCGCAATACTCAGTCTAGTACTAAGTGGTCATATAAAATCTAGACTTAGACTTCAATAAAATCTACATAGGTAGTTAAGTATCTATTAGTACATTTGTTCTAAATAGATCGTCTTTGGATCCACGTGTAACGATTTTATATTGTTTGAAACTTTTAATTGCCTTATTATTCATTTTTGTGTAATGTACATACATTACTTGACTTGACTTGTTTTATTTACCCCGCCCCCCCTCGTTCCCCAATATCCCTGAACCCCCAACAATCCTCAAATTCCTAATACCCAATAGGCTAGTAACGCACTTGTAACGCCTCTGGTGTTCCAGGTGTCCATGGGCGACGGCGATTGCTTTCCATCAGGTGATCCGTCTGATCGTTTACCAGGTTATCCCATAAAAAAGTTAAATGTTAAGTTTATGAGATACATGTATTTGTATAAGTCTCATTTAGTTCTCAAATAAAAAACATATTCAATAATAAATATCTTTTGAAACTTGCATTTTAGTCATATATTAATTAAACTACGTCTTTGTGATACTCAAAAGAAAAAAGAAGCACCTACATAGGTAAGACTCGTACCACTATGGGTAGCCAATCTTCAGTGTAATAAAATCCTTTTTAAAAGGCTGGCAAAACACCTGTGACTCCTCTGGTGTTACGGGTGTCCATGGGAGGCGCTGATCGCTTACCATCAGGTCGTTTGCCTCCTATTCCATAAAAAAATAGGTAAATTCAATCAAAAAACTTATAATATACAAAATATAACCCACACTATATTTCATAAACCGAAAATATATTCACAAATAAACAAAATACAACGTCCACATAGAAAATAAATGAATTCATAACATGTTTATCTTCTAGGAAAGAATCGTGACCATAATCGTTAATGTGTATACAGCCTAAAATATTCTACCCTACATTTCAATATAGGTACGGGTTATCTTTGATTTCTCCAGCGGTCTGGGAACCTTGTACACACGTGCACATCAAGCTATGATAACCAGTATAAACTGACCGTTAAACGTACGGAAAGTTCATACAAACCGAGGCCACGATAAAATGGTTTGTTATAGGTCGATGTGTGAGTGAGTACCCTCACATTACTACTACAACATTATCTCCAATACCCAATAGAATTCTCACATTGCTTACAAACCAACTTCAATACTTCATTCGCTTTCAGGAAATATGAATGTCAAGAGGTTTAATTTGTTTCTGTTTTTATTACAGTCCCGTCAAAATTAGTTCAGCTATTTCAGAGATTAGCCAGAGCAGACAAACAGATATAAATTGTAAAAATTGCTATTTTGGTATCTTACATATACTATGCATGTAGTAAAAAGCGGTTGTGTCAATATTATAAGCAGACACTGCAATTTAATTTATATGTTACAGCTTTCTCTTAATAAAAGAACTGTAATAAACTCATTTATTGCCGCTAATATATGTCAGTATAGTTAGTTAAAGGAAATAGAGTGCTGCGGTTTCGTCTTTGTTTCTTATTATTGCAAATATGGCGCATATTTACTGTCGGTACAATAATATATTAAATAAATCGTGTTCATTAGTTTTAATGAATCTTTACGAGATATCTCATGAAATAGTTATTACAAATATTTGTTCAATCATAAAGCATTCATTTGTTTTGCGTCGTATATTTTCTGATTCTGATAAACTCACTAATTTATTTCATTTGCAAAGTAATTAATTTTACAGTTTTGAATTTTAATCAGATACTTAGATAGTGTAGGTCTGATATTTAGAGTCTCTAGACAACTTTAAACTGTAACTTTTATTATCGATTTAATATGTATAAGTTTAGTGCCCTGAAGCATCATAGAGCTATCCATTAAATATATGTAACTTACAATAATATTAATAGACTATGCTATAAATGTCGAACCGATAGGGCCTTCCGAGCAGCAAAAAAGCGTACTCTTGCTTGTATACCTCTATAATACCAATGCACTTCTAACCGATCTGGTATCTCAAGTGCCCATGGGTGGCTCTGATCGTTTACCATCAGATCACCCATTCGCTCATTTAGGGCCAACGAAAATGTATCTCATAAAAAATAAAGACCTAATCAGGGCCGTCTTAGACTACGCTGGGGCCCTTGGAATATTTCTTTTTTTAACGTTGCCTTGCATTAGGATTTTCTCCTGAATCGTGGGTGCATTTACAACCATAGAAATTTACTTACATATGACACCCAGACCCGAAACAATATGGGGATCACAAAAAAATCGATCAAAGGAAGAATCGAACCCGCTATACGTTGCGGGGCAGTCGGTTACCACGCAAAGTGTAACAGATGTAGTGTGTCCGTCGTAAAAATTGTCGGTCCTTTGGGCCCCTTGAAGATGGAGGCCCTGAGCACAGGTCTGAAATAAAGACGGTGCTGGTCCAAACATATTATTAACAGTGACTTCACGACACACAAGTATGTACATACACAAGAATACAAGTACATACACTCAAAAAGAAGCCCATGATGCGTCGCAGTGCAAAAGGCCGGAGCTCAGCTTAATACTCAGGCCCGGGCACGAAGGTTCGAGTCCACAGCCCTGATTTACAGCACCAGCCTGACTTTTTAATGTAAATATTTAAAAAAACGTGATAATATGATCTTCACTACAAATTAATCACGTGGCAAAACAAAAACCACATGTTCATTTATTTCATAACACAGCTTAGTTTTTCAAGGATTTAGGGAAGTTATTGTGAGGAATTAAAGGTTGCAAGACCCCGCGCGATTGGCAAATTACAAGTCACCAAGGGTGAAAGGTTACGTAAGGGAAGCCTATGAAAAGTGTGTGCGAAAACTTTTATAATCACATAATCGGCGTGATTAAGTCGTTACTGAAAAACAACTAAAATTTCGTGGTGGCCCGAGTGCTTAAGACCTCCGCTTCTAATGGATGAGGGTGCGGCTTCAAAACTTACTAACGGCAAGTACAAATGTGATATTTTCTGAAATATATGTAGGTTCTTTCTAAGATTTTTAGACACCAACGACGAACAGTGAAGGAGAACATCATGAGGAAATTTGAGTTTATCCATCTATGTATCTATATAAATAAAAATGAATTTCCGTTCGTTGGTCTCGCTAAAACTTAAGAACGGCTGGACCGATTTGGCTAAATTTTGTTCTGAAATGATTGTACAAATCCAGGGAAGGTTTAAAACAATTTTTTAGCATGTGGGAAAATTTTTGTAAGCAGGACGTAGTTTGCCTGGTCAGTTGGTAATTTATAATCTATAAGTTTAGTAAGGTTCATCAATACCTAATTTATTATTTAGTAATAACACTAACTTTAGTATGTGTTGAACTTCCACAAACATATTTTTGTCCGGTTAAGTAGTCAACAGCCTTAGCGTGCTGAACTACGAGTGGTCCTATCCTAAGAAAAAAAACAAACATGAATACTAAAATTAACCAAGCGATTCTCGAGCGATACAGATTGAAGCTAAAAAAGCCGTGAACCATTATCAAAGTGTGCTACATCCCTAACATAGTGATCATTCCGTCACCCAGTTGTTTCTAGTTGACATTAGATCTCGTATCTCCCAATGATTGGTATGTGTCGGTAAATTGATTACTGCTCCACTTACCCTCTAATTGTCCCGTGTTTCCCCATTGATAGATAACACATTGCCAGAACAGATTGCTTTGCCAAAATCTTCGCAAAGAACATTTTCGTGTAATTAAACAAGTGTACTTAATTGTGTAGACACATGTACGTATGTACGTATGAAATGAGACAATTACGCATGTTTGTGTCTTTCTAATTAATTTGTTAATTTGTAAAGAGATGTTAATATTGGTCTTCGTACAGACTTGCTTGCTTAGAAATGATAATTGTATTACCTACGATTTTCAAATGTCAACGGCCTATTGTTTCGCAATTTCGGTTTAAGTTTTTTTAGTTTAATTGACAGATAATTAGGTATAAGTATATCCTTTCAACAATTTATCGAAATATTCTTTCAACAATAGATTTTTAGTTGGATTTCGTCCCGATACATTTAAAACAATTTCTTATAGTTCGACCGACCACAAAACTGACTACTAAACTAGTTATAAACAAGATTTTAAGTCAGAAAAATTTAAAAATCCTAGAAACTTAATTCAATGTAAAAATGTGGGAGGCCCATGATTTGGCATGAATGGGCCGGCTCGACCGAAGAGATACCACAGCCTCACAGAAAACCGACGTGATGCAACGCTTGCGTTGTGTTGTCTTGTGAGTGACGTTACCGCGGAGACCCCACCCCCCTCTTCGCCAACCTCCCCAATCCCTGAATCCCCAAAATCTTAATTCGTAATCCCCAAAAAGCCGGTAACGTACTTGTATCACCCTTTATGTTCCAGGTGTCCATGGGCGACGCCGATTGCTTACCATCAGGTGATCCGTCTGCTCGTTTACCAGCTTAAAAAAATGTTCAATATTTTTTTTTTCTTATAAATTTCTCGGGCTTTGTATTGTAACTGATGACTATGAAGGTGATGTAATGTTACCTATTACCTCTAGATTCGAAAGTGAATTGTTTTCTTTACAGAGTATATATTATACAAAAATGTTAACTTTTACAATATAATTGTAACATAAGGTATTGTATACTCAGCTATTATTGTATTGCACGTTCGTCGTCTTAAACGGTGGCCTATAAGAGTATAATGGGGTTATGACTATAGAAGATTTTTCTCAAAATCCACCCACTCTCCATTGTATGATTTACCGACTGACATTGTGCAAAAGTTGTATACAATATCACTATTGAGTTTACAAATTAATGTATTGTAAAAATCCATGTGATAATATGTGTAACAGTTATTGTTTCATTATTTCTTTGACGACTGACTGACTGCCTCGTTGGCCGAATGGTCGCAAGTGCGACTGCTGGGCAAGGGCTCTCGGGTTCGATCCCCGAATCGGTCAAAGTATTACTGGGGTTGTCTCTGTAGTACCACGGAGTCTGGAACTGTACCCGGTATATGGCAATAGGCTCACCCCCTATTACATGGGACTCATAACATAAATAGTGAAAAGTGGGTGTTACATTATACAGTGGCACTAAGTGCCGTAATGTGCATCTCTGCCTACCCTTTCGTGGATAAAAGGCGTGATGTTATGTTATGTATTATTTCTTTGGTAGATGTACTGATTATGTAGTTGATTAACACGTTAAACGCCATGGGGGTCACCGGTGACCGGCGTTAGCGGAGGCTTTACCTTCAACAGTGTTTTATTGGCAGTCAAAGTCTTAATGATAATCCGAGCGACTGACTGACAAGTCTGGAATATATTACAGGTTGTTGGATTTAGATAAGTATAGCTTTGAGTCTGTAACTTTACGCAAGGCATAATACATGAAAAAAAGACTCACAGCCTGTATCGGACACATTATATAAGTATTGAAAAAATGTATATCATATTTAACAGGTACCTTTGAGTGCGTTATTTATTAAAATGGTTAGTCTATATAGGTTGTCGCGGAGAACCTAACGGGTAACCGGGGCTCCGGCTCGACGTACAGGAGAAGGAACGGGGTGGTTTTTAGTCAGTAATAGTCTGACACTCCCTCCCGCCTCACCCAGGCGGGAGCAGTCATTCGATGATTTTCCCCCCATAAAAAAGGCTATACCTATGTTATTTTTCTTATGAAAAACTATATAAAAAAAGTCATGCATATTGGATTATAGTCTACAGGCTATCATTTCACCGAGCAACCAGTAGAATCATGATTATTAAAAAAGTACTTACATGCAGTTTTCTACTAAACAAACAATAATCGAATATTATGAATATCGGAAAGCCATATGCGATTCAGCCAGCATTAACCAGATATGATATTGAAATCCTAAAGTTTGTTACTAGTGATGTGGACCAAATAAATTTTTGTACTCGCTTAATCTACCTCTATTCAAAATTTCATCTCGATCACTTCACCTGTTTTTTATTATGGCATCAGCCGGTAAACGAACAGACGGATCAGCTGATGGTAAGCAATCGGCGCCGCTTATATACCCGAAACATCAAAGCTTTACAAGTGCGTTACCAGCCCTTTGGGAATTAGGAATTTGAGGATTTTGGAGGATTCAGGGATTGGGGAGACTGGGGAATTGGGCCTCCGGTAACCTCACTCACACGACGAAACACAACGCAATCGTAGTTTCACATCGGTTTTCTTTGAGGCTGAGGTAGGTATCACTCCGGTCGAGCCAGCCCATTCGTGGCGAAGCATGGCTCTACTACACTTTTGACATGAAGAAGTAACAAATAAACATTTATTTATTTATTTATTTTATTTATTTATTTACTTACTTACATTACATTTACCATTACAGGATGACCCAATGCGATAAATGCGAACTATTTAATCCTGACTTATTGCCTATAACTAATTACAAACAAAGCATTTCTTGTGAATTCACTCAGAGAACAGTAAAATAAGTCCGTCTCACTCGCTATGAGGTTGAGCGTGCGGAGTGCACGCGTCAGCGGCGCGTCCTTTAGAAGGTTAGTCCGAGAACGCGGCTCCACCAGCAGCCGTGGCTGTCGTCGTCGCCACACGTACCTGTCCGGAACGTACAGACTCACCTGGCTTAAAATAATTGCATTATGCACTTTCCCTCTTAGCAATGTAAATATATATAAAGCTAATGCAAGAACATAAGTCTGTATGTTTATTTGTTTTTATAATATTAGTATCTAAGTAGGGATTGTGGTATTTCTGATTTAAGGAATAAATTTAGAAATAAATGCTAGACACCTAATTTGTCGTGAAATATTAAATATCTTTGAATTATTATTATACCTATTTACCTATGCAAAATTCTTTGTGACTAATATTGCCTATTTGTCATAACTACCTATTAGCTTCAATGAAAAAAGCCTATTTAAAATGTTTTCCGCCTTATGTTCTGTATCTACATTATTTTGTACATTTACCTACCAAAACATTCTGAAATTCATATTTAACTAGTTGGGTACCGTCATTATAGACACAATTAAAGAACAATAGGTTGCGGTCACCGGTGACCGCTCGGTGTTTGACAGTTTAAAATGAGAAAATCTACACAAAGCTGTACCTACTGAAAAAATATTACAATAAAAAAAAGCCTTAATAAATCGATGGAACAGCGAAAAGCTAACAGTCTAACTGGCGTATATTTGAAATACACGGAAAACAAATAAAAATCAACTCAATATGCAAGCTTCCTTTGTGCAGTGTGCAGACACTCGGTTACTAGCGCTTCCATACAATTCGATTAAAACTACAAAGGAATTGTAACAAAAGGTATACGTTTTATGATGTGTACAGCCATTTATACGTACGTCTAAAAGTCAAATTTGTGACTAAAAAGGCACCTCGCTACTATCCCTTAACTTTTATTTATAGTCTTCTATATGAATCTTCTTAAAAAAATAATGTTTGATCATTGAAATCGTAGAGACAAATTAATCACATGAAACCAATAAAATTGACAGAGAGAAACATCCCATATTTTATAGGTACCAGATTAAAAATAGAAAATAAGTAATAAAACATTTTTATGTGCCTTTTATTCTAAAAGTCGATGATTAATGACTGCGCTTAGCACAAATAATGTAATCTGTGAAACATTCAAATTAAAAAACGAACTCTTTTGTCACAACACTATACTGGAATACATTTAAAATCAAAAGGATCTAAGTCAAACATTGCATGCGTAACAATTGCAATCTTAACATTGTGTCATATAGTGTACTATAGCTTGTTTCAGGTAATGAAAACTAAATTACATGCACTCCTCCATTGAAACTTTGTTATGAATATATCGAGAATGTGAGTTTGTATTGTGAAGCAAACAAAAATTGTCTATGCATCCCTGTCAATACAAGGAAGTAAAACAAAGTAAATGCCGGAGGCTAATGGCTGTTTGCAACCTGCAGCCTATGTTTTAGTGTTCCTTATCAAAGTAGATTATAAATATGTACCTCCCGAAACTTCCATGTCCGGTGAGGACCTGCGTCAGGCGGTAGGTGTCGAGTGTAGGAGAAGTCACCCTGTATAAAGTTGAATTCCACGATTTTAGGTACCTACCTAGGTAAAACATATTGTTTAAACATTATTGCTTCATAGGAATTATTGAAAAATGTTTTCTTAAAAAGTACCTACAAACTTCATTATTTCCAGAAAATCCTAACTAAAATGAAAACAAAATTACAATTCCAACACACTCAGTTTACCTAAGGTTACCTAGTAAAATTCAAACGGATGTTTGTTCATGAGCCCACGTGAATCGTTATTGGATCAGACTAACAGACAGACCTTTTTGTGGACATTGTATATTCAATAAATTAACTGTGAATATTGTTGTTTTTAATTTTAATAAACAATATTTGTCTAGACTCCAGTTGACAGTTTTTCACATTTTTATCTAAACATTAAAAATTACATGTATTTGTTCATCACTGCCATAAGGACCATAGATACCTATAATTGTTTTTTTTTTATTTCTGTGATAGGGACCTATTTATTTATATGATTAGAACGGTAGAAAAAACCAATTACCTACACTACTCAATACATATACAATTGAAAGAAACAGTACATTTAAAAAACTCAATCATTATTAGATACTAGTTCATTCATATCTTTCGCAAAACTTCAAGCATTCCGACAAAAATAATCTTCTTTCACTCGAAAACACATCACACTCTGGCATTGCATCCAAGAGTCGGTTTAAAAGTTTCATCGTGTGTGGTAACGGGGATTCAGCTCTACTGACTAGTAATTAAAGTTACGTACGTATTATTTATTATATACTTCTACTGTTGACCTGCCACTATGAGGATTACAAGACGTGGTGGAATTTTTGGAACACCGAAAAAATGATATCTCTTATTCGAATTTACTCGAGTTCAGTTGAAAAACAAGGCATTCATGGTATCCACTTAAATAGCTTAAGATATATATGTATGTTATTGTGATTTTTCAGATTATTTTTAATCTACTTTTTACCAATACATCTGAAATTAAGTCAACAATTTTATTTTTTTTAAATAGTTTATTTTTTAGCAATTATGATTCGTACCCAACAGTTTATTATGCTGACAGTTTCTTAATAAATATACTTACTTAAAAACCTCGAAGCTACCTCCTGGCTAGAGTTCTTAAAAAAGTAACAAAAAAATCAAAAGTCTTGGATTTAATTACAAATAAAATGAATATTAGCTCAATAGCGGTGAATAGCGTACATCTCCTACCTACGAACGGATACGACTAGGATGTTTAACGAAAATAAAAAACTAATTTAAGTTTGTTTAATTCGTTAAAAGCCCTGAGGTTAAGAGAAATTAGAAAGAATAAATATTAGATTGTCAGCAGGCAAAGACAATTTAGTAATACCAAATATAAAATAATATTAATATGTAAGTAGATACTTACCTATTAGTTAGGGTGTTGGTATCTAAAACACGCAATATTTTGAACCTAATTCACACCTTTTTTTAAAGGAGGGTTTAGGAGCTAGGTAGGAGAGCCTAGTGTCCTAGAGGAGGTTTCTTCTTTTCTTCCATTAGTAGTAAAACTCCGATGAGAGGTGTGGACCAGAATGATTTAATTCACCAAACTACGCTACTTATATTTCTATTTACATATTTACAATTAGACAATATCAGATATAGTTAGGTGATAGTTTCGACCAATAGCGGCGCGCCGGCGTGCGCGGGGCGCGCGGGGTGCGGGGCGCCGCTTTGCACACGGCACTATCGGTTCCTTCCGTATAAGTATGACCGCGCGGCGCGAGCGCGCGCATTTCTCCGAGCGCCGGCGTCGAGTGAAGACTGAAGACTACCTACAGATGAACCAATGAAGATACGACGAATGCAAGTGCTCCGGCTCCGGCTCCGCTTGCGCTGCTTGGCTGCTTGGCTGCTTGGCTGCTTACTTAACAAAACCGCTTCTTTCGAAGCGATCGCTCGCGGCACGGTGTGACAACGCTGTTGCCGCAGTGATTATTATTGTTTCTATGCGATAGAGTCGTAAACTGTCTTTTTCAAGACAATTGGTTTCTTGTTTCTAAAAACGGAGTAAGTCTAAAACTTTGGTAAAGGTATTGTGGAAGGTATATGGTAAGGTATTCGGTGGTACTGATAACTGGTAGGTATGTAGTCGTGCGGTGCGGCTACAAGGGCAATCATCCAATGAATATTCTCGCCTGGGTGAGGCTGGAGGATGTTAGACTCTTACTGATTAAAAACCACCCCGTTCCTACTCCTGCACTTCGAGCCTGAGCCCCGATAACTCGTTAAGTTCCCCGCGGCTCCGTATCGGCATCATCCCCATTGGGCCCTATCGGTGGTGGTCTGATGGCTTTGAGGCGCGCGCAGATTGCGACGCGCCGCATGCTCGGGAATTCAAAACTACATAAGTACTTATATATAAGGTTGCTTTGTAACAGGATAATTGACAAGGTATGAAAATTAAAAATATTAGTAACATAATTATGTCTAAAGTGGTTCGAGTGGTTTGTTGTGTGTCGTGTGTGTTTTGTGTCGCATCTTTGCTGCATCAGCGTTTATCAGCGGGCGGGAGGGCGCTGCTGCATACTGCATGCTGCAAATTCATTCCTTAAGCAAAATAGGAACTAAATATTTTCCTTGTTGAAACCGTTCCGCAAAGTAACGCCTGAGTCTATTCTGTAAGTTAGAAATATGTTTAGTCTGTCAGTCAAATAATGAGAAAATATCGGACTATTTTTAGATCCTTTTTATCAGAATATATTTATTTTGCCGTATACAAAAATAATATAAGTACTTACTTACATAAAATGAATTTAATTTTTGGAGTGGGACCTAGCTACGTCATCACTCCCTATAAAATGTATCTACCTCTAGTAAATCGTGCCGTCACACAATACAATATTTGAAATCAATACATATATCGTCCGAAACTGTTTTATTCTGTACTAGCGACCCGCCCCAGCTTCGCACGGGTGTACGGGTGCACGCAATAAGTAGTGATGATTCACCGGTTCTGGCTCACGCGTTTGACAGGTCAAATCCGGGAGAATCAGTCGCACCAATCCTAAAAAAAAAAAAAAAAAAAAAAAAAAAAAAAAAAAAAAAGGGTTTTGCCATGCTCTGATCACGTTTCTGCAGTCCTTTTTTGCGTAGGATGCGTGGTTCTGGAGTTATGCAAATCAATTGCAAATCCATTTATTGTTATCTCATTCATTTCCGGTGCTCCTGACCCTCATCAACGCTCCATTGTTCTTATCTATACTTCGAACACCCTTTTGGCGTTCTTATCTATTACTCACTGGTAACCCTCATTATCTTTCATTTCCTATGTCATCAATAAAACACAATCATTCATTTTAATTTTATAATTAATTTATTACTTTTTTCTACAAAATATGAGTGGAACATCTCATCCACAAAAATATCATTGTACAGTGTGTTCCCTGTAAATATGTTCGTAAAACTATGCATTGAACATCCCTGAAACTTAAATAGCAAATACATTAAGCAATATTCACCACAAACTGAAGTCCAATCATTCTGAATCCTATCAACATTCCAGTCCCATCTCTTACAATTCCTTTTCAAAAACTGAAGATGATATCGCTCAGGTGTTCGTCCATATGAATCAAAATATTGACCGATGCCATTCGCATCGATATGTACAGCTATCCAGTGTGACCCTGGTTTATCATCCGCATCCAAATTGCATATTATATACGTTGGTACATGTGTATACATAGGTAGTCTATTAGCAGCATAAACATTATTTTCTAGACTGACATGAATCTTTTTCATATGCTTTTGTAATTCTAGTGTGTCCATGATATTACTGTTATTAACAAATTATTACAGTACTAATCTATTCAATGGTTGTCATACGAATGTTCAATTATAGTGATTTGTAAATATTAAATCGCATTCTTTTGGGAATCACAAAACAAGTTCATGCCTGTTGCGATGTGCGATAAATTTGTTGACTCATAGAGTTCAGATAAGAATGGTGCTATATAAGATCGAACAGTTGCAGTCATGCAGTCAGTCTATGGTCGTTTGACCACAGTGGATTGTGTACGTCTACCAATACTACGTTTGTGTTACTTACTTCAACGCATCAATGGTCATGGAGGTAAGTGTTTATTCTATTGACAAACTTACTTGTATTTCTGTTGTTGTTTCCTAACGTGTGTGTGTCAGATTAAGTGTAAACAAATTGATATTAACGTGATAACTCTGTTGTTGCAGAGATCATTCAACTTCGCAGACGATAATGAAAATACCTATAAACAGTATTACTACTCGCCACTCTCTCCCCAACACGAAGAAGAGAGTGATGACATCGTCGTTATTAACACAGACGATGGAGGAAAAAGGAAATCGCAACCGATTGATCAATTTTTTGAAGTGACACCAAAAATAAAAAGGAAGAAGCTGCTATCGTCGACTGTGGCACGAGCTGCTAGAGATGGCGTATCATACATCTCTACAAATTCTGACGACGGAGACCAAGCGACGCATCTCATAAAAATTGAAATGTATGATATGAAGAAACTATCCAAGATTCCAATTAGTGATCACTGGAAGCACGCTACCACGAGGATTAAATATTACGTAAAGAATAATAAGGATAGCATCTACGACAACACAAACGGTCTCGTATACAATATTACAAAGACAATAGCAGAAAGTGAAAAAGTTAAAAAATACTTTTTTAACAATGACACTCATTAGTGGATTAGTGAATGTGATTCTGTTTACTTAAAGTACTTCTGTGTACTCATTAGATCCAAGGAGCTGTCGCCTTGTGATGCTGAGAGAAAAACAATAGCAGAAGGAAGAGATGAGTGCGGTATACGTGTACAAAACACTTCATGGAAAA